>OX387975.1:16432788-17741788 GCA_947578425.1 Eugnorisma glareosa
TTGATTTTCCTTGGTTTTTTGGACACGATAATAAAACATATTAAAGTAGTGTAAAAAAAAAAGTAGGAAAGTAGTTTTTCTTGCTAGGATGATTAAACCGTATTTTAACCATTTGGAGATGACCTGGACGCACAATACGATGTTTGGATCAAGGTGGCGCACAAAAAGAGTACTTGGAAAGATACGAGGGAGGCTTCTGCTCAGGAATGGGACGTAAAATTCTAACAAAAAAAAACCCATTAGTTTTTTTCGATAAATGTTACATATTGGTTCGGATTTTAGAACTGTTCAATTTAAGAACTGTAATCACTACCTATGTTACACAAATAAATTGATTTGATTTGATTTGATCAGTACATACGATTCTGCAATATACGTTGAACAAAGTCGAGCTAAAGCAATCACTGTAGAAGTTCGGCTTTCATTCCACTCGTGCTGATTGACAAACTCCGTACTTCCAGTCTAACCGGATGCAGCTGAGTACCAGTATTTTACTTGGAGCGACTGCCTATCTGACCTTTAGGTTACGAACGTGGTAGTAGTATTGGGTAACACGATACGCCTTGGTAAGACAGTTTGTCAGACTTTCGGGTCACTGACTACCTGTAACGACTGGTTAACATGCTTTCTGAAGCACGGAGAAAACTCGGCATTTAATGGGTGGTCACCCATCCACGGACTAACATAAGTAAGCACTGCTTATTCTAAAGATCGACCCGGGCGGCTGGCATTAGCCAAGAGTTCCTCCGGTCTAATTTAATCCTATCAATATTATCTAAAAACATCAGATTTTTGCACCAGACTATGCCAACTTAACCAAACATGACGTGTGCAGCACATTTTTGAACATCACCTGTAAAGGTCCGGTCAAACCGAGTGGACTGCGGACTGACTACGGACATCGGAATTTGACAGATGCTTTACGACCAAGACCAATTAAGCTGTGTAACCAGTACACTGATCTCGCGTTGTACGGGAAGCTCATATAAGGCGAGGTCAGGTTATACTAAATATATAAAGGGTGCAACAGGACCCTTAACGAAGCCGAAAGGTACTTGTTCTCCCCGTCTTTGCGATCATTTTTTTCTTTTAGACCATACCTGGGAACCTTCTAGTTATGGAGATATTGGGGGTCAAAGTTCCAACTTTTTCACAAGTTTTTTTAAAAAAAATACAAGTTTTTAATGTAAGATTTTTACTTAAACACCTCCACGACCCCCGTACTATTTAATCCATACATCAGCACAATGTTTTGAGTGCATTACATTGAGTCCTACCGTAAAACGTGATATTTTACCCCAAAAAAAAAGTCGTTTCCCAGCAATAATTTTTGCGTAAAGTTACTTAGTTTGATGTCCATATTGCTTGGCTGACGGCTTCGTGAAGGGTCCTGTTACAACCTGTATAGTTTGAGCTGTCGCCGACTTGCCGTGTGTACATGATTCCTTTTTCGAAGTCTAGTGTCCGTTGTCCAGTTCGGAGTCCAGTCTCCTCGGTGTGACCGCATCTTTAGAGGCTTTAGGGAGGTGTTGTTCAGATCAATTATAGCACCAACAAAATATAATATTTTTCTTGCGAATTGTGTACTAAAATAGGTACATCTCAAATATTCTGAAGCAAAATATTACAGGTTTAACCTTCGTAAGAGCATGAAAGTTAATTTGTTTTAGGGTGCTCACGGTAATACGTGATCTTGTTTCGCAGTAACATCAAAGGTAAGGCTTCGGGCAATTTAATGGGAGCTATAACGTGCGCGGATATTAGATTTCATTGAAATTGGCTTAGAACAGGCATTGTGGTTATTATCAAGATGTTTTGTGTAGAAGGTATATGGTCATGGTTGCGTTATGATAGAAGCTCCAGGGTGGCTCGCGAAATTTTCGATTTTCGTCAAAGATCTACAAATAACAGCCAGGACTGAAGTTTTAAAGCGTTTTGCGGGATTCAGGGGTCTCGGTATGAAGTAGATGGTTTCCTTTCAACGGACCTTCCTTTCCTTTGCTCGGGAAGCGATATTTACCTTGAAGACAAACTCGTGCGGTTGTTACTATTTAAACACGAGGGCGTTGGTGTCGTGAACAGAAAAAAGATTAATAAAAATTGTTTGGTTAGTGTCTAACCTGATGTCAGAGTTTTTAGGCCGCCCATGGGCCTCTGACTTGGCTTTATATGCCGTTAAGAAATATCTCTCTGCAGGCATGCTGGTTTGGTTTCTTCACGATGTTTTCCTTCACCGAAGCAAATGATAATTACGAGTATCCAATACACACATGAATCCGAAAGAGTGAGTGTCATGGGTTCGAACTCGAGACCTATGACTTGGCGGTCCGAAGACCACACCACTAGGCTATCACTGCTATCAGCTATCGCTGTTTAAAAACATTAATTCGAGTGAAGCGCCTGAAATCAATTTTATCCATTTGATTGCACCAATTACTATACACTAATACAGGGTCAATTTTTATTCAGTGCGCAAACTTTGACAAATTAAACTTAAATGAGTTTTCGACGCGACGGCATGACAGCGCATGCGATGAGCGACTGTCGGGCCGCGGGCATCGGCCCCGCCCCTGCCTCTCGGGAAAGGATTTCACCCCCGCTACACAACATCGCCGCGTGCGCCGCACGGCGCGCGCCCTTTGATATTATTACTAATAGATAGTGTCCATATTTTGCTGATTTAAAGTCTGATAAAAAATATAAAAAAGTTTTGAACAAATAATGGAAATGTGTTTTATTACTGATACTGCACCACCAAAATTTTTTTGCGCACTGCTTAAAAAATATTTCAGTATATACACACAGCACTAATCTCTGTCTATTTACACGAATATATATATTGATATATATATATATTTATGGTATTTGATATATATTTATAGTATTTTATATATCCTTGTAGTTTGTCTTAGTATTAATTAAAATTATGTTCAGATAGTCAAACTTTAGGTGATGAGAGACAAGCAGTGGTAGGTACCACTGCTTGTCTCTCATCACCTAAAGTTTGACTGGTAGAAAATGCCCATGGCATTAAGTCCGCTCTGTACTTTGTCCTTGAAGTGTTAAATAAATAAATATAGCGTACAAATACGTACATTTCACGCAATCTCAATAAACGTCCGTCTAAACTTCAACCCAACAATCTCCAAGCATCCGTGAGATTTTGCATTACCCTAAGGACTCCTAAAAAGGTTCATAGTTGACCTTTATGTCGGATACGGGCGTATTCCGGTAAAAAGACCGTCTGGGGATGTACAACGTACATTATTTATGAGTATGTCCTACAGATGATGGAGGCAGGACTAGGTACGTGATTAGCTTTATAATTGCTTTTCTATGTAATACTTATGTCGTACCTCTGGGATTAAAGCTGAGGTGAATTTTAAATCGTCTATTCTCATATTATATCGTCATATTTGGATCGTGAGTGGAATATTTTTAGTGTCAAGGGATTCACGAAACTGATCCTTGAAAAGGTGTTATTTTGTTATTTCAACGACGAAAATAGGATTTACGTGTAATATCGCGAGGTAGTTCAAGGACAGTGGTAGGAAAGTCATTTGATGATCACGGATGAAGACTGATAAGTGAACGTCCCTTCTGTAGAATAATTGAACATGGCTTTCATAAATATCGTTGAACTATCTCTTATTTAATACGTACGTGTGTGTGAGTAAGATTCAATAAATAAAGCTTATGAACTCCATTGCGAGGAAAAATTAATGTTGAAGACATGCAGTGATAGATTCGACCCAAGCTTGTGGCTTGAAAGTATACTTTTAAATAGCCAAGTACATTCAGACATTGCTGTTTGTGAGTATCATCATTATATTCAACACTAACAGTTTGCCCACGACTTCGTCCGCAAAAAATGTGATAGCTCGGCTAATTCGCATGATATAAATATAGTTTATAGCTTATGTTACTTTCTGTTAATTAATCTTTCTATTGGTGGTTAAAATCGACGCAGTAGTTTCGGAGCTTATTCGGTACAAAAAAAAAACAAACAAAAAAATCTTTCTTTTTTAAAATATTAGTATAGATTTTGCAGAAAATTTATTCGTCGATTTATCATCATCCTAGCTCTTTTCCAACTATGGTTGGTTTCGTCTAACCGCATGCAACTTAATACCAATATTTGACATAAAATTACGGCATCTCTGATCTCTGAAATCCAGTTACTGGTTAACAAGAGACTCCTAGGCAAGACTGGTCTTTTAGGCTTCTCACTACCCGTAACAGCTGACAAAGATCTACGAATGCCAGCTGATAAATTAAAACGTCGCGACAGTTCAAATTCTAATTTCATGCCTTCGTGAAAGGCATTTTAATTCTCCTAAGATAAGATACATTATTATTCTAGCTCTATACATATTCTTAACTCTATTAATATGCATCACATACATGGAGCCCCTAAGCTATGAACATAACAGTAACTTTGTTCACTAGTTAATCGGCTTTCGTCTAAGTCTTAGACGAAAGCCGAAATGTATCATTTGTTCACTCTTCTTAGACTCTAAGAAGAGTGAACAAATGATACACATTGTTTTATTTGAGGGTTCTGCTGAAGTGGGTCCAGAAATAAGCTCTGTAACCTAAGCAAGATCTTATATGATTATTTTCTTTGAATTTCGACTCTTGGTGCTGAGCCGAGAGTTGAAAATCTGCGCATTTGTTTAGGCATACATTAAGGTGTGGCCTAGTGCTAGTGAAAACGGAAATAAACCACTATCGTAAGCAATTGTTGCGTTCCATTTAGCCTAAAAAGAAACTGTAATGCTATGTGCTATATCTGTATACGGAGGGTTTCGGAACTATTACAGTAACTATAGCCAAGGCGATGAAATGTTTGGTTGGGACTAACATTTTTATATGCGAATCTTGAAAATGTACAATTCTTTTCAAGAAAGTTTATTCGAAAAGCCCAGAATTCAGGCAATGGGTGACAAATGAGGAACGTTGATTGTTTCTTAGACCGAGTTCAGATTTAAAGGAGGCTGTACAATGTACATTGTTGCCGAGACACTCCTAGGCAGGGCGAGTGTGAGAGTGTACAGACAAGCCTCGGTGTTCTTTGCATGACTTTACACTCTCCCACTCACCTTATCTCGGAGTGTCTCGGCGCGAGTGTACAGCCACCATAAAAACATATGGTAAAAAAAGAGTTTTCAAAAACCTCATAAGTCTCTCTAATTTTGTATTTCCCATAGTTAGTTTAGTCCCTAAGTGCGTTATTGAATGGATTAATGACTATTAAACTAGTCAATCAATGCCAAGAGGTGCCAAGATAAAAATTGAATGCCTATTGCGCAGTACGATGTAGACAAAGAGGTTGCCATGTCAAATTTGTTTACCAACCCTGCATTCGACCGTAGCATGGTCGTGACATACAGATGATCACGTATTGGACGATCCTATTTACATTTTCATTCTAACTAAGGTTTCACTGCTGTGAAGCACTTAAATTCATGATCTACAAATGTATAAAAAAACTCAAAAACACTTACTATTAATATGCAAATAGGTCCTGCTAACTCTAGGCGGATGAGTCGATATCTGGCACTCGTATACTCCTTCGTCATCTGGCTTCACTTCCCTGATGAGTAGTCTCCAGTTCCCAGGGTATCTTCGGGCTACCGTCACCCGGTTGTCAGCGGCGTATGTCACAGCTCCTACTGTGAGGAGCTCGGGCATTTCATCCTTGCCTCTGCGACGTACCCAGGACACCTGTGGCAAAAGATTTTCACTATCAGAAAAGAGGAATATAATAAACATATCGGGTGAAATGTGCTTTGTCCATCGTTGCCTATCCCTATATATCTATTATGCGGATTTACCGACGATATTGATTAAAAAAAAAACAATTTAAATCTATTTCGTCACCATCATCGTCCTGCCATTTTTTTTTTCTGATTTGGTATCATCAAATAACTCCTCCCGCTCTGAGCTGAGTAGGAGGGAGTGTCAGACTTTTACTGACTAAAACCCATCCATGTTCCTTCTTTTGCCCTTTGTGTTCAGGGCCGCGGTATCTCTTTCGAACAGTCCCGCAACCCTGGCAGGCATCGGCCCTTGCGGACCCCTCCCTTTGCTGACATCTCTTTGAGGCGCGCGTGGAACACGAACGCGCCGTCGACACGGCCTGTCGTCATAAGACGGACGGATGGCGAGCTATGGGCTAGCTCGCCGTCCATCCGTCTCATCTTCCTGTCCTCGTCCCATGTTACTTGGGGTCGTCGCAACATGTTTTTTTTTTTCCATTCTCTCCTTTCATTCGTCACGCTATCATTTAACCTTTTATGTTTCAAATCATTCCTCACACAATTTAAATCTATTTTTTGGAACGATAATGTGCTGAATAAAAATATAAGATATTATTCATTAGATAATGTAGGAATTTTAATCGAAGATAAGTTAATTAGCTTAATGATAATGGATTGCTCGTGTGATTAATAACGTGTTAGCTAATAATGGAGAATGGAAGAAAAAAACTTACTGTCCCAACCCCAAATAACGTAGAACAAAGGTACGACGGCAGTACACTCAACCGCCACTTGGGTACCACCGGTACCCGCTGTCAAAAACGCTAACCGCAGCTGGACGTACGTATATCCCAGTGGCGGTTGACTGTTTCAATATATTAAAACAACGTGGAACGGGCTTTATAGATGAATTTATTCGGTGGAATTGATCGTATAAGGCATCGATAACAAACTAAACACATTTGGTTGCAACACTCAACCAGAGAGTCGAGAAAAATAAAAGTCAAAACTTCACTGCGCCCAAACCGGTTTCGCGTGGGTATCAGGTTACATTATAACGTAAACAATTTGCTAATATTGTTGTTAGCTGGTACTGTATTGTATTGTATTGTTGAGGGCTCCCTTTTCCGCATTTAGACTCAAAGGCGGTCCATTATGCGTGGGGTGGGACGGTTGGCTACAGGAGCCAACCCAGCTCCTTCCAGAAGCTCAGAAGTCTCCTGGGACGTTCACAGGCTTCTAGGAGCGACCTCGGACTGCCGAGGATCTGCGCCGTTGGTCAGCGACCCCTTACATTCCAGGATTACGTGGGCTGCCGTTTCATCCGCGCTAAAGCAGCCCCTGCACAGCGGGCTGTCCGTCACGTTGAGGGTGAACAGATGTTTGTTGAGTGGGCAGTGGCCTGTGAGCATATCCACCACAATTCGCAGGTCGAACGGACCTGCGAATTGTGGTGGGTATGTTGGAGACTGAGTAGTCTACTAGTCAGTCGTGGTGTTAGTGCAGGTACCGCCTCTTTAGACTGTCTACAGTTGGTTGTAGTTGCTCAGCGGGCATTGTGTTCTGTTTGGGTTAACAGACGCATCCAGGTCCTGATCTGACTGAATGGAACCGGCAAGTGAGGCTCGGGGCCGGCCACAACCCCATCCGAGCCCCTCCTTGCAAGCTCGGCTGCTGCATCGTTACTCAATGATCCACTATGCCCCTTGATCCATTGCAAGGTGACCCTGTTGTGGTCCAAAATGGTTTGCAATGCTAGGTGACATTCATAAATAATGCTTGAAGACATAATATTACTGTCTAGTGCCATTAGGACAGCCATGCTATCGGAAAGAATTCTAATACCAGGATTGGAAATCTTTCTTTTAATGACTGCGTTGGCAGCTTGGGAAATCGCTACACATTCACATTGGAATATGGAACTTTGTTCCCCTAGCGATAATGATATTTTGATATTGAGATCCATGGAGAAAACACCAGCACCAGTACCGATTTTGGTTTTTGAGCCATCCGTATAAATACGGACTTCGTCGGCTCCTGATTGATCTCGCTCGGTCTCTGCTAATTGTATTCGATAGAGGTTATCGAACATGTGGACTTTGGGGATTCTATCACAGGGCGCGTCAATGAGTGGTACCTTACGCAGCGCTCTGTCCCATATTGTGGTGTGAATGCCCCTTTGTTGTTTCCACATGCCTGAGTGTCTTAGTCTGATTGCCGCCATACAGGCCTCCTGCCGGATGAAAAGATCCAGCGGCTGCAGACCAAGTATTATCTCCAAGGCATTGGTTGTGCTGTCCGCATACATCCAGTGGTGGCTGAGCAAGCCAGTCTCTGGAACGACTGCAGTTTTTTACTGGTGGTAATGAGTTCAGTTCTGGGCCACCAAACTACCGCACCGTAGGTGATTATAGGTCTGATTACGGCTCTAAATAGCCATAGTGTAATTTTGGTGGTACTATTATACGTTATAATGATCGTAAAGAACAGTGCTACAATATTATGTTACAGTTAATTCGTTTTAGAATCTCAAAGTTGCAATATTTCACGTGTGAAAAAGATTGTAAAAAGTTTTTAACAATAGCTGCCGATTGAGTGAATAAAACGAGAAATGTGTGTTTATTGGGATCCCAAAGTATGTGAAAATGGGAGAATAGTTCATAAATAGTGTATCGTTTAAATAGAATACAAAAACAAGTGGTTTCATACAGTTTTTATTATCTAAATAGATGACGTAATCCGAGTGACTCATTATCACGTGACGTCATAACAAACGGTGAGTACTTAAATTCTTATAAGATTTTGGTCATGATGATAAAAATCTAATTAGTGTTGTTAAAAGGAAATATAATCTAGTTTATATTGATATTGTTAAAATGGGTATAAAGTTACGAGTTATTTTTACATTAATTATTTTCTAACCAATTAACGGTTTTCATCCCTGTTTTTTCAAGTACAGTATTTTTGTCTTGAATTTAAATTACAATTATATATTAAGTATATCTTGATGTTTAGATTACACAAAGTAATGCGCCTGCCTGCGTTCAAACCCACGATGGGCCGCTACCAATGGGCCGCTGCTCTCCCTTTCTCGGATTTTTAAGTATGATTGACTAACTAATATGATACATGACTGATATTGTTAAAACTATGTATAATGGGTATAAAAGTAACCTTGTGTTTTTAATGTCAGAACTTTACTTGATATACCTATCTTCACGACCCCTAATATTCAATGCATTAATCAGCACAATTTTTACAATACTTTTAATTGAGTCTTACCGTAAAAAGAGACATTTCACTCCAAAAAAATTAAAATTTTTCGTAGTGTTGCTTTGTTCGCTACAAGTATAGAATGCTTCGTGAAGTGTTTGTTTACACCCTCTATGATCAAAATAATTACATTCAACACCCGATAAACCTCTTACCATCAACAAAATAAATCCCATTAATGCTTTTACCAGTAAAACGGTTCGCCCATTAACATTTATATGAAAATCACTACGTTTGTGGTGTTAATCCCCAGGTGATTAACCCATCAACCAAACGAGGCATCAATTGTTGTTCGCTCGCTAAATCTCCACTTAATCGCCAACCATGACATTTCAGAATTTCTCAAATGAAATACTCCGTGAAAAGTTAAGTGATTAGGACCCTTTTGCGTCTTTATCAGCTGTTCTGCGGCATAGTTCTGAATTCCGTACTAAATTGAATCATAAATAGAGCTGTTAAAAACATTTGGGCCTTTGCTTGTGGGACAAAGTACCTACTAACTCATTTTGTAAAATGATTTTATATTTACACCACAGATTATCCGGCAATGAACCGGTTTTAACCAGTGAATACATAAGGAACTTTGGATGTTTTAAAGCTCGTGTCTAAATAATAACAGCCACTCCGGTCGATCTTTAGGTTGAACCGCGCTTACCTTATCCGTGGATGGGTGACTACCCATTACATAATGAACTTCTTCCGTGCCTCGGAAAGCACGTTAAGCTTTGTAGATCTATGACAGTCGTTACGAATAGTTAGTGGCCCGGAAGTCTGATATCCAGGCTAACTAAAGGTTATCCCTATACTTATAATATTCCCTCTAACAGGGCTCAGGTCTTCAACCCAGCACGCGAACCCAGTGCGAGCTGGTAGATGTCACAAGTCTTCGAGTTTTCGGGTTAGGACCACGCCGGTTTCTTCACAATGTTTTCTCTTTCAATCACTCAATTAATTTTGATCTTCCACTAACCAATTCTCCACGTATTTCGTAATACATAATACTGTTTCTATTTAATGAGTTAACCCCCAACGAATCAAGTTAGTTCCCCCGGAATAAACATAACGACCCATAACGGCCGCGGGCGAGTTCTGTAGCAACTGTAATTACATTTTTTGTAAATAGAAAGTTTCGGTACAGTGTTCTCACTGGGTTAGTTTTTTATTTTTGTTTTACTGTTATTAAAGTTTTGAAAATCTTATTTTATTACTACTATAAATCAAGCTAAGTCAGAGGCCCATGGGCGGCCTAAAAACTCTGACACCAGGTTAGGCACTAATCACACGTTAAAGAAGACTACTATAAAGATGATGAGAATTCATGGATAATTGTTACTCTTTCACGCAAAAACTACTGCAGTGATTTAGATGGAATTTGGCAAACAGTTAATTTATAACAGACTAGCGGCCCGTCCCGGCTTCGTACGGTGTCTATGTTACTTACGGATAATGTAGCATTGTCACGGTGAAAGAATTTTTGAAATCGGTCCTTTAGTTTTTGAGTTTATTGGTTACAAACATACAAACCTTTCAATCAATCAATCAATCAAAAGTTTATTGTGGATCATAGGTAGGTGGCAGTTCGTAAATATTTGAAAATTTAGATCAGCTATGTCCCGCCCGTAGGGCATACAATAATTACATTTAGACGAGCTACTAATTAAATTAACATTATTACAAATTATATTTTCTAATGTAACACAATAATTAAAAATTTAAAAAAAATAATTAAAAAAACAAAACAAAGAATAAACCAAAAGGGAAATTAATGGAAATGTCAATTTCCTCTTTATAATATTAGTATAGATAGATTAACACATAAGATACTTTTTATACCGGATCGTATGATCACGTGAGATAGTTACCAAACACCATGCGGTTTAGTATTACCTAGTATTTAAGCACTATAAATAATATGACAATAATATTACTTGACTTGGCGGGAGCACTGCCGTGCCCCCAAATTACAAAAAGTATTTTTTGTCGATCATTTATAGCGCAGAAACTATCACTAGAAAATGATGATAATGAAAGCTTGATTCAGAAAGCAGTACTTCTGGACACGGCGCGTATTGTTCGGAGGTTCCTCTCTCAAGAGGCTTGACCATCGGTAGCTCGGACCCTGTTCCCGATGCCGGTGGGCTCCTATTTTTTATGTTTTTTTATATTAGAATATTTAAAAATGTAAATAATATGTGATTAAATGAATAAAGGAAATAATAATGAATTATTGATGTTATTTTTAATTATATATCTACCATTTGCGCTTGTTATATTTAAAAAATCCAATCACGAAATCCAAATAATCGTTTTAAACTGTGGTAATTCGAACTATTGCTATTTATTAAAAAACACTTTTTACAATCTACAAGCATTTAAGCGACAGAAAGTATAAAGTATGATTAAACTAAATGTAACTTATCATAAGTTTACAGAATTTAGTAATACTCGTATTCTCGTAGTCACTTATATGTTAGTATTATCTTGGTCACGTATTTTGCAAATTGCATGGTATGAATGAAATAGTCTATCGAGATACTTGGCTAAATAAAACACAACGGTAAGTTGGCGGTGAAATGGAGTAATAACAAAGCACAGATTCTTGTTAATGGGTGCATTGTTACAATCTTCAAGTATTCGCGTACTTCTTGTAGTCTTGGGAAAACAATACTTGAATGATTGAAGGATTTTTTTTATTGTACTTGTGCTTAAATCTAACAGTTTTACGCAGTCTTATGAAATGTGCATATTTGTGGAAGCAAGTATAACATAACGTAACAGCACGCCTTTGATCCCCGAGGGGTTAGACAGAGGTGTAGGTACCTAATAGTACACCCACATTTTGCCAGTTATGTTTACGTCCCATGTATTATGAGGCGAGTCTATTGCCATCAACCGGGCACAAATCCAGACTTCGTGGCTGCTACTGAAAAATTCCTTATGGTATAACTCAATATCACTTTGCCCGACCCGGGAATCAAACCCAGGCCCTCATTATCAGTAGACACCGATGCGATCACTAGACCAACGAGGCATTCAAGCATAAGTGTTAGTATTAGGTTTAATTTACGTTTGTTATTGTTGCAGATGCTGGCTTTCGGAGAGATTTCGGAGTCATGAGCTTACTCCACTCATTATTTGTAGTTACGTAAATGCTAATGAAACCGTCCCAACTAATATTTATATTTGTACTAGCTGTTGCCCGCGGCTTCATTCGCCTTATGGTCGGAGATTATCCCACGGGCACGTTGTAAATATAAATGACACTATGACACTCGGGGATAATCTAGCTTCCTATTAGTGAAAGAATTTTAATAATCGGTTCAGTAGATCCAGAGATTACAACACAACCTCACAAACTCACAAACTTTACTTCTTTATAACATTATTAAAGAAATATAGATTTAGGAGAGCGCGTTCAAAAAGTTGGGAACTTCTCGTTGCGCGTCGAAGCAAATACCTGTAAAGTAATAATCACTTTTTATTTATTAATTTACTTAAAAAACTTACCTAATTCAGTGTTCATGATCCATTTTTCAGTATAAAATAGAATGTAGATTTATTTAGTCATCACTCATCATATACCTAGTAATTTTTACAACTATGTTACAGCTTCCAGTCTAACCGGATGCCACTGAATACAAGTATTTTACATGGAGTGACTGCCTATCTGATCTTCACAATCCAGTTTGTACTGGGTAAAACGATACAAGGCATATCGTATTACCCGTCGTCGTGGGGTAAGATTATAATTCAATTTTCATTTAGTAACAATGATCAATAGTTCAAAAGAGATAAATACTTTACAGCTGCGTTAATGTTTAGTTTCAGTACCTTTACCATATTTTCCTCAATTACGAGCTTATTAACGATATCCATCTTAACTTCCCAGAGATTAACCCTAAAATATTAATACACACAACCCTTTGAAACTTAATCCCACCAATATTTAAAGTGCGGATAATTTTGCTCATATAAATTTTAGCAGCCGATTTATAATCCTTTTTAATAGCTCCCTGGACGACCACTTTGTAGACAATGGCTGTAACAATTCCAATAATGAGACTAGGTGGCGCCACTGTATCAACAATGGCCGCTTTTGCCGCCATTAAATAATTTTAAGCCGTTCTTGTGCTGATCGCTCCTTTCAGTGACGGTGAATGGCAACTTCTGTGCGCTGATTGAGCGAATGGAATTTGTGGGGAGTAGTCACTTGAGTAACGGTTAGTTACTATTGATTTTGATGTTTATTTTTCCAGGTTTATAAGGTCCTTTTGGCTTCGTACGGGACCAGTTCTTTCTTCTCCTAACACCAATATCAAAGTCATCAATTTCTAGTTTCCTTATCTTTCCCTTTTCATGCCAGGGGGGATTTTAGAATTAGTTTCTTCAGTTTTTTTCTCTTCGTTTATTATTTTGTACAGCTGATATCCTTTTTGATGACTGGTGTTCCCGAATGGGACATTCTGCGAATGGGACATTCTGCGAATGTGACTTTGTGCGAATGGGAAATTCTACGTTAACGAATTTTTTTGCGAATGCGACATTCTGCGTCAGATACGTTTAGTTTAATGCGTCTTTTTTTTTGTTGTGCTTTTTTTTTATTTTGCTCTATTGTTTTGTCCTGTGCGAGTCCTGTCTAACAAATACTTTTTCTCCCTTTCTTTCATTCAGAATACTTGCTATTTACTTTTTGCGGCACTGAAATGGAGGAGTATTCGTCTCCTTCAGTGGCGCTAAAAGTAAACATCCATACACACAAATAGTGAAGTTATGTGAATTTTCCAGGCTTTAACGAGTAATTGTTGATCTGTTTCTTAAACTATACAGTATTGAAGAATAACCCTAAATAACCAAATATTTTCGAAAATAGCTTCATAATAATTCCCACTTGTGGGATACAGAAAATAAGCATTTTCAGTTGTCATACACGTCTATCAGCACGGCCGTACGCGGGCCTAGCGAAGATAGATAACAGACAAGCTTATAAAATATTAGGTACCGAAAATTCAGCAACGTCATCCCAAAATTAAGTAAGCACTTTAATTTATAGTGAAAATTCCTGAAACTACTTAGTTTGCAAGTTTAGAAGGGTCGTAAACTGAAAGCCTTGGAATGAGATTTCGTAAAACGTCATGTTGTTTAATGGAAGCGACTAACAAAGTGTGTAAAAGTAATAGTCTGGGGTGCTCGGCTAACTCCGTATCTCTTCGACTATCTCCGTATAGAGCGCAAGACAGAAGGTCAGCTTGATACAGTGAGCGCACGTACACATAAACAAGCTTCACGTATACATCGAGTGCAAGCGCACTCGCAACTGGGGTTCTGATATACAATTAATTCTGAAGGCCCAGCGGAAACGACTCAACTTACTAACTGTAAACAAACTGAATCCAGGGAGGCAGTTTACTTTATGTAAATTATGTCATCACCACTGCTCTCAAAACGATGGAGGGAAACAAGAGAAAACCAGCATTTCTTTGAACCAAAAATTCGTAGTCATGTGACAACCCCACCCACGTTAATCCCGCATGGTGGATTACGTCCCACAGAGAGGAGGCCTGTACTAGACGAGGGAACATATCAAGTTGATTCATCATCTGCCTAGCCTTTTCCGAACTATGTTGAGGTCGGCTTCCAGTCTTACCGGATGCAGCTGAATACCTGTATTTTACATGGACTGCCTATCTGACCAAAAGTCGCGGGTAGCAGTTAGTTAAAAATGTATAGATCTGGTCCCGTCGTATGTAAATACCTATAACGTAAGAATGCTTACGCTTTTTTTTTTGTATTCGCATGGGCAATCATCAAATGACGGTCCCACTCTGGGAAGGGAGTGTCAGACTTGTACTGACTAAAACCCATCCATGTTTCTTATGTTTCTTGTCCCGCAACCCTGGCAGGCATCGGTCCTTTCGGACCCCTTCCCGTTTGCTGTTTGAGGCGCGCACGGAACACGAACGTGCCATCGACAGGGTGTATGCTTACGCTTGTTTAGGCTTGTTGTACAGACCCAACCTACTGTACATTTTCATTTTGTGGCTTAAGGCTGGTATCTAAATAAATAATGGGCGTATTCTGGTACATAATTAATTACATTTCGTTCAAGCTGATTTGGGAGCCAAAGAAAAAAGATGGCGTCCGCTTATCCTGTTATGCGGGTCGTATTTTTGATAAGGTTGAATTTCAACATGTTTCCGAGCGTTATTAATTATAATACTTGATTACAGTGGGCAAGTTTTGATATTGTTGGATCAATAGATTATTACGTACTGAATGTACCTAATCTTAGTCACCTGCTGACCCTTTTCTCAACTATGTTTGAGTCGGCTTCCAGTCTAACCCAATGCAGTTGAATACCATTATTTTACATGGAGCGACTGCCTATCTGAGCTCCACAACAAAGTAGCTAAGCTAAGGTATAGCTAAGCTAAGGTATAGGGTTTTTACGATACCCCTTGATAAGAATGGTTGTCAGACTTTCGGGCCCCTGACTACCTGTAACGACTGTCAAATATCTTTAAATGACAGCAGGGACCAACTGCTTTTCGTGGTTTCCAAGGCACGGGGAAAACTCGCTATACAATGAGTGGCCACCCATCCACGGTCTCACCTAGGCAAGTGCTGCTTAACTTGAAGATCGACCTGAGCGACTGTTTATATTTAGCTACGAGCTGATTCTTCTCTAATCTAAGTAGTTAAAATAATCTAAGGTCGAGCTTGTTACTGATTTACTACTTTTGACACAATCTCTCAGATACTTGTACCTAAGTATCGTTGACCACTACTACGTTGTTATTTGTAAGTGACATTCATCTATTACAAGAAGAATTACTACGTGTTATTACAGTTTTAGCCTCACACAAAAATAGACTTACTACACCTAATCAACATTTAAATCATTATTTTCACTAACATTATCATTAACACTAGAAACGTGATTTTACCATGTGATCATGGTGATTGCAACAGCGCCGAAATATCGGGAACTCAAAAGAAACATTATACATGGTAAATATCCCGTTTCTAGTGTTAATGATAATTTATATCAGTTTACCAAAAATAATACCGTCAGCGTCCAAAAATAAATTATTTTCACACAAGAATCAAACAACAGAAGTGTGGTCGCTATTATGATATCAAAGTACACAAACCTGAAAAATTTTAGGCCCAAAAATACAGAAACCTTATAAGATAATAGAGGATCTTATTTCCGTTTACAAGCTCCATCAAAAACTCTAAAGGTAAATTACCGAAATTACGCCGTGATAAGTACAGCATGTTCTTTTTTTATCAGTTTATGTACACACTAAATACAGAAAAGAAGATAGGAACAGAGAAATAGGTACAAAGGTGATGCTTATTTCTAAAGATATCTCTGAATCTCTTTTTATGTATCTGCTTATTACTGATAGTAATTAAACCAGGGGGTCTAAAATTGCCGCTACTTACGTATATTCTCGTCACATTACAATTCATAAAATGGACAATTCATAATATTAAGAATTGTAACGTGATTCATATGTTTATCCTATTATGATTCTGCTAAAGCGTCCATTTATGGCCCCCAGATCTGACGAAAGCGCCCTGTAATTCTCTGTTCTCACAACTGGGAACACACAGCGTGTACTTATCAGAAAAGTGTGGTCATGTTCCCGGGGGTGGTTCAGACCAACAAACTGAACAACTTTAGGACCGCCATCATAATCGCAAAAAAATCTTTTGAAACTTCGATACTTACCCGACCCAAATATATGGGACAGCTGATTCTTTATTTGCGATTACGATGGAGGTCCCATGGAGATTTTTTTTCAGTTTGTTGATCTGAATCATACCCTGTAACATGACTACACCTTTCTGTTACACGCTGTATAGACCTCGTGTTTGTGAGAGGGACTGGGACAAACATAATCCACTACGCAAGCTCAGTGAGGGTTCAAAAATATCTAGCCTGCTAAGCTTCAAATAACAATAATTCATGAATTACTGTAGTAATGATCAATTCAAGTTGTGGAGGTAGATACATTGTTACGGCAAGTTACTTGACGACACGCGGAATCACACTGCATTGCCGATTTTTTTAAGATTGATTTCTCTTTGGCTTCTAGGTATTGTGTTTTATTGCATAGTAGTAGGTAAGTATGTCAAATGTTTGAAAAATAACATACATGTAATTAGAAACACCCTGTGTAACTAGAACAAAATCTCATAAGTTGTAAACTCTTCAAGAAAAAAATAGCTCTTCGTTATTTTCGGAGATAAGTAACATTTTTACCTAACCGCTCATAATAAAATAATATTTAAGTTTATGTTGTGATAAAAATTCATGAGCACGCTTCTACCCTTTCTTCATAATATGATTATAATATAACGATTATTTGAATCATGCTGAGAGAATAGGGGTTGCATTTATGAGGTGTAGGCAATAAAAGAGGAAGGCGAGGAAACTAAGAGTTGTCGTACTAATTACACTTCTTTTATTTCTCATGTAATGACCCAAACTCAAAGCATTAGACCATTACAGGCATTTTGAATGTCAGAAAAACAAAGAAGACGAAGCTACAGTCACAGGCACAAGGCATAACAACTTGTGAAAGTACTGTAGTTGCCCATTCCAAGGCATAGATCTCTATGGAGAATAATGGGCAAGAAACTCCATAGACACTCTTTTCAATCCAAATATTGTTACAAGATCTAGGTTATGTTATTAATGTTGAGATTATACATATATGTGAGAACAATGTAGAAAAACGTGCACATTAAGAGCGTCCAGAGTGAAAGATATGACTGTACAAGCGTAGCGGTTGTCAGACCAAACAGATTTAAACAAGAAGATAGATAGCGAGACGTTTGCCTTCACAAAATATGACAACGGACTGAACAGTATACAGTGAATATGTACAGGTACTCCCAAGAGGCCTTTTCATCATCATCATCGTCATCATTTCAGCCGAAAGACATCCACTGTTGGACATAGGGCTCCCTCAAGGCCATGTAAGCCACTACATACCGAATAAGTTCAATAATAAAACAGAATTTGTATGAAATTATCGGCCCAGTAAGGCACACACGGCGTTGATCTGTACGATATTTTGCAGCATAATTTTAAGGGCTTATGCCCGACGCGATCACATGGCAGTTCCATTCAGCATTTGTTTTTAATATGATGCATGTTGGGCTATTGACGTGTGACACCAACTTTAAACTTTAAAATTTCGTGCCAGACAGCGCCGTGACAACGCCCGCTAAGTGAAGGGGAACTTACTCGCAGGTGGTGAAACACGTCCTTTTAGTAATTTGTTAACTAAGACTTTAAATCTAGCTTACCCAAAATGTAGACCTTAACACTGTGTGACCATAACACGAAAACTAACACAATTAATTTTACGCAAAGCCAAGTGAATCAAGCGGTTTTTACCAAAGTGAATAATAGGTGCTCGGTTTAACTAAACGGCTGTTAACACGCCACCAGTTTTAAGTAGATTAGCTACCAAATTATAGGGTTCCACAATCTAAATGATGTCCGTATAGAAAAAGAGGTTAGCCTTATCTTGGATTAGGAAACACGTGGGTAAAACAGTGTAATCCCACGCAATACGCTCGTTGTTGTTTTCAGTAGTTTGAACCAGGAAGAGAGTTATGAAATGATAATAATCTTGGTCAAAGAACCAGTTTAGGTACCATAACAATAATCTGCATATTCCTCATGTGAGTTGATCAAGATTATGTCTGGACTTTAAAAGAGACTATGACCTCTGTGTTTGTTTCGGCTGTTTCTTCACAGAGTAGTCAGGTACGAAACACCGGCCCCATCTAGTTTAAAAATGACGTATAAAAGTGTTTGTAAAAACCTATTTTCTTAATAAACATAATTTATTATTTATCAAATTACATTTTTGTAAACAATAACTTCGATTTAAAAGAGAAAACGACGCCATTTTTAAAATGACACCTTAGTACTAAATTTAAAAAAAAATACAACTCACTTCTAAAACCATACTCTTCTTTTTCTTAGCGTGTCGATGGTAATATAAATTGTGTCGGCCCAGAACTGAGCTACTAGTTTGGCGCTTTCGGTAGCGTCCATCAGTTCCTGTAGTGAACAAACAACAGGACACGCAGGACACGATATTAAGTGCCCATTGTGGAATTAAAATAAAATTGCCCCGTTTGTGGAACAGCATTACACTCCAGGGCAGAGTAATTAATGAATTTACACCTGACTAGGTTTTCCTTGCTGCAACCAGCTTGGGTCCGGAGTCTAGATTTCCAGGTCAGCCATAGAAACTCATGTCCAGGTGGGATATTTCCAGCAGGAGGAACGAATGGGTTAGGTAAGGCACCACGTCGCCGGTTACAGTTTTAGTCTTTCAGAAGACCTCTCGCCAGTGAGACAAAAACAAAAACAAAACATATTAAAAAGTGCACAATAACCTTTATTTCGAAGGCGATGATTTGTTTTTTTTTCTGCCACCAACTTAAATGAGTCTACCTCGGAAGAGTACTTCTTAACAATACTACACAAATCCTTGTTGTGGGTTTATTGTTCAAGTTACCACAAACTGTCAAATTTCTCCAAATGATTTTAAACCATGCAATTTTGATGTCTAAGTTCAAAATCGAATGAGAAAATTTGACAGTATGAGGTAACTCGATGCGTTGTCGACTGTACTCAACAACAAATAGTATCATAAAATCATCAACATAGGCGACGAAGATTAATTGCGCATTACGGAAGCAAACTCAAAAACTACTAATCAGAGCTTGACCAAATTAATTTGGGACCACCCCAGCCTGATATACCCTCTTTCTAAACAAAATAATCATCGAAATCGGCCAACATCTTTTAAAAGTTAATTAAAAATCTATTTATTAATGAATTAAGAAGAGAGCTCCATGTTAATAAGAGTGGGTTGATTAATAATCAAAGTCGTCAGCCCATCTTAACGTTGTCTTTTTCACCAGAGCAGTCAAAGTTATATCTTTCACATAAAATCTATACTAATACTATACTAATACTAATTATTATATTTAATTTTTTTATATTATAAGGAGGTAAAATTTGTTTGTAAGTTTGTATGTAGGGTAATATCTGGACCTACTGAACTGATTTTGAAAATTATTTCACTAATAGGAAGCTACATTATCCCCAAGTGCCATAGGCTATATTTACAACGTGCCGGTGGGATAATTTCCGACAAAAACGCGGGCGAAGCCGCGGGAAACAGCTAGTAATAAATAAAAACATCATCCACTCACCGTTTTATCCTGCAGCAAACTAATCCTGCAGTTCAAATGCGCATCTTCTCCCAACTGCACAGTAATCTTAGTTAAATTCCCATCAGGAGCATCTTCGAAACTCGGCCCATACTTCCTATCATGGTCAAAGTACGTATTCTTCAGCACCACATGCGGTACCATGTCTACTTTCAAAGGTTTAGAGGTCGCAGGGTCCTGGGAAGGTTGTGGTACTTTGAAAGACTTGGTGCTGTCGATGGTCGAGTTGCCAAGTCTTAGCATCACTGGTGCAGGGACTATGCCTGTGCTGAGCGCGTAGAAAGTTGTCACCGTTTGGGTTTCTTCTGTTGCCGTTGTTGTGGGGGTTTCTGGGGAAGAAGGATGGTGGTTGGTGAAATTATGTTATCATGACCATCCAAAAGTTGTTTTTTTTTTTAGTTTTGGGTAACTTTTGTAAACCTATCCAGTTTGAGTTGTGAGGCAGAGAGACAATACTAAAAGGAAATAAGAAACGTTGTCAGCGTATTTAGCTCATAATTGGACTGCTGAAACAATGTATGCATAGCACGTTTTGCAAGTATAACGCGACCGTGTACAGCATCTTTGTACTTCAAGGATACGCTGTTTGTGAAGGTCACTTTAACATTAATTATTTTGCAGTACATGCAAAACAAACTCCATATTTTGGGACCACAACGTTACTTTGTACATAAACTGGCCCGTTGGTAGTTTACGTCCGTAGTAGATTTATAAAGCACTGAAGACAAAAGCTTGAAAACAAATTATAATGTTTCAGTACTAACCTGTAGTAAATTGACAAACGACTATCTGTGTAAGGAAGAACACGCTCGCACTCCACATAGCGCCTGGACGAGGCTCTGCCCCCCGCAGGGCTTCATAATCTGAAACAAAGAGAAACAAAATGTATTCAAATTCAAGTTATGGATAATGGGATATATTCGCTTATGACGCGATTCGAACGCTGAATAGGCGGTTTATGCAACTGAAAATCCCGACTTCCACTAAAGGGGAGTGGAGCAGAAAAGTGCAAGTTTCAATAATCTTTATTCCATAAGAAATTGGTAACAAAATTGTGTGAAGTCCCTGACTTTGGTGGTAGGTAACAGACCTATGTTAGAGGAGCTAGTGCCCTCTCCCAAGAGGAAATATTACAGAATCATAAATACAATAAGATTAACAAAAAATAAAAATAAAATCTGTTATAACAACAAAAAATAAATTAAAATCGTTTAAAGAAGCCTGTATTGAGTTTGAGAGTGGCTGCATGTGTGTTTGTGTCTGTGTGTGAGCGTGTGAGTGTATGTGTGGGTGAGTGAGTGTTTGTTTGAATTGAATGATCAGGGATGTTTTTCAGCAATCGTTAGTGAGGTGTGAAATTGAGAGTTTGTCTTACGCTAGCATTAATGTTACGAAATGGATAAAATAATTTTCTCTGTTTCATCATAGTTCTGCTATAGTAGCCATGGCTTGAGACTCTGCTTGAATTTATACAGGGACTGACGAACACTCTTACCAAAGGGTATCGTATTACCCAGTTTATTACTGGGTTGTGGTGTTCAGACAGGCAGTCGCTCCATGTAAAATACTGGTATTAAGCTGCATCCGGTTAGACTAGGAGCCTACCCTAACAGTTGTGAAAAGGCTTGGCAAATGACGCTTGACAATTTGATAATATCCGTTCCAGAAACCGGTCGTTAGTCACATAAGAAAAATCAACCTATCCTAAGGATATGTAATGCATATTAATTAATTAATTTATTTATTATTCACAAAATCCACAGCTCTTTACAATTTTGTCTTAAACTATATAAACTAATCCTACAGCCAATTACGGATTTACAATTTAATAGCTATACAAAACATTGCTAAGAGTACAGCGTGAATGAGTGTGTAGGAATGTGCATGAAGAGTTGCAAATGTGTGTGTGGGTATGTGATAGTGGTGTGTGGTGATTGTCTGTATACCTTCTGTTTAAACTTCTATTAGGTTTGTTTTTGATTTCGTTACTAAAAAAATTATGCGTCACTTTTATAATTAAGTAAATAATGATTTAAATTATCCCTAAAACCATTTTTAATAAATTTACATATAATATATAAATAAAAATTAACAAGTAAATATTTATAATTATTTTCTTTCTATTATTTTCTGAATATAACACAAACAAAAATGGACTCCTTTATCCTCCAATCGAGGCAACGGCTTACAAGCTATGATAAGCAAGTAAAACCTTTGTACTTGTATTTTACTTTGAGATTACATTTAAGGTGTACTCTGTAACAAAACATCGCCAATTAGCGTAATTGCCTTATCTCTCTTGTAACCGCCCCCTTAAAATACACGTTGAATATTTTCCTTACAAATATTCTTAGATGCTAAAGGTATTATATTATAATGTTCGGGTTCAGAAAATTCTGTACACAATACTTAGGTATCTAATTTGGACTATGTTTTAATAGGGGTGAATGGGTAATAGTACATTGTGATACAAGGATGGAAAGTAGGTTAGGTAGGAGGTGTCATTAACAAGCCGCGAGCCGAAAGCGAAGGTTTTTAATGACACGAGTTTGTAATAACCCACACATCCGTGTATCACACGACGTTTTTCAATACAGTTGTGGGAAATAGTAAAAAACATATATTATCAAAACTTAACTGCAAAAGTAATGACTCGTACTAAAAAGTCACGATAGCGTAACAGAAAGATGCTGCAAAAGATTTAATTTTTGAATCATAATAGCCTCTGAAAGTACGCTATATTTAACAATTGTAATGAATAATATTATTTAAGTACGACGACTATGAAATTATTTGTCTATTTCATGTATTACGGTGATTAACCTTAACGCAATCACCACTAAACAGATAACATTATAATTATCAGTACTATTAATTCCTCCTGAACTATTACACAAACTGATGAAGGTGATTGGTAGGTACAATAAATTATTTCAGGAATGTTATGTGAATCCAATAAATTTGGTTTGTTTTATTCCTCATATGCACGTAGCGAACGGCAAGCGCGACGACGAGTTCGATGTATACTCTGTAGCTAGGCAGGAAGTGAACAGCTGATTTCACGCGTCGTTCATTAGAGTATTTCAACATCCATTGTTGGTTTTTATTTTTATTTTAGACGTATTTTTTATATAAATGAAGTGCTGCTTACAGGGAATGTAATTTTAAATTGAAATAAAGGATTAATAACTGAAAAAAAAAACACCGGAGAAAAATTCCGGTGGAATAGGATTCAAAATAAGGACCTGAATGCACCCTGTCACTTTGTGGAAGGCTGTCCCATACACCCTGTATGGTTAATTTCCAGTCTAATGTGATGTAATTATTATGAGTCATCCACTGTACTACCCTTATCCCTTCTTCATTATATCTTCTTCTTCCATACTTCTTCATTACTCGTTACTCTCATTCTTCGTTACTCTGAGCAGCCACCTCCTTTTTAGGCATATCGTCCTTCTAGTTGTCCATTCATCGCTACTTTGGTATTCTTCTTCTCTTATAGCCATCCACATTTATACTTAAAACTGTCCTCACTATTATTTTCGTCATTATTAGTATCCTTCCAAACTAATATTATTAATTCGAAAGTAAGTTTGTTTGTTACCTTTTCACGCCTAAACCACTGAACCGATCATCCTGAAATTTTGCGTATACGTTGTCAGGTAGGTTGGACAGAAACGGACTTAGGTTACCTTTCATCTCGAAAAAAGTACTGTTCCCGAGGAAAACAACAATAAGGTTCTTATGATAATAGATGGCACCACGTGTCTTTCGAACCATGATTGCATTGTATTAATACAAACAGAGTACAACCCGAAATTGATTATCAAATTCTAAATTAAAGCGAGCGAAGCTGCGGGTAAAAGGTAGAGTTATATATTTTATTATCGCAAAATTACTCAGCGTAACATAATATTTATGATCCTTCAAGGAGACTTTCACAAAATATAATTATATCTTAAAAATAATGGTCCTTGTCACCTGTGACTTTAATATTAGAAGTGTCCATAAATATAACTCAAGGCCTCCCAGAATTTTAACAACAGTTTTTGTCCACGTGTTCCCAAGTTTTTGACAAAACTTAATTATGAAAAAGAACGTTGAATTGACTTCGTTACTAGCTTAAGCATCAATCATTTTAGAGGAATAGAACTGCCGTAAAAATTAACGACCTTTTTTTTTCAGAAAGTATCTTAGTTACTATCTTTGGTCATAGCTTAAGCAATTAAAAGTTTGAGAAAGTAGTCGCCATGTTTTTGTTTTGTTTTTGTTCTCTTTTCACTGTTTCCCGGGAAAATCGTAGTGAGAAAAGTATTGCTTGAATAATGTAGGTAGGATGAAACTGAAAATATACGATGACATGCCTGTATTTTTTTCCAGTCCAAGCGTTGGATTTTAGAATTGATTTTATGATAACGATGCCATCTAGAAGATTTTGGCCACAGTGACTGCATACGATGGCATTCAAGGGTCGTTTTGTTGAGCTTTGGTGTGCTGCTTTTTTGTGCTCTCAAGTGGCTAGCATGTCCAACTTTGGCCGAAAAACAAGACACCATTGACGCTAGGGTTGTAAAATGAGAAAGAGATAAGAGAGGCTAAACGAGGCTATTTATGAAATATTGAGATAGATATTATTTCGACAGATATTCGAGTGGACTTCCTATTATGTAATATGAAGTCTATTCGAATATCTTCATTCATGTCAGTGTGAGCATGATTTGATAAAGATATTACAAGTAAAGTTTTTGGTACGAGTAGCAATTTTGACAAAAAGAACCATACCCAATCCATTATACTTTATCATTCTACCACGACAAGGGCAAAATTGTAAGATTGTACCTATGTAATTTTCTAATGTACCTGCTATCCTCAAAGTCATCTTTTTTAGCGTAGTCAAAGGACATCTAGACATGCAAACTCAGTTTCCATTTTCAACTAGAAAACTTGATTAGATTCCAAATAAGATCTACGCCTAAACAAACATTACGTTAGATACCAGCTACTAATGAAGATATTTGCACCAACTTTGCCACCAAAGTCCAATGTAGAACCAACTTTAATTAAAGTTGGTCAATCCTTTAAATTGTGGAGAAGCTTAGCTTAAAATCTGAATCGCAAAAAAATGTACGGTAAAATTTGCAAGTCCTCATCAAGGGTGCGGGTGCATTATCAACAGTAATACAACCCTACAAGGTTTCATTTGTAATTGTGGCTCGTTCCAGTCGTTAACCTCTAGGCGTCCTTTGTTCTAACTCTTTACAGCCCGCTGGTGGTTGGGGGAAGTCATGAGAGGTAGCGGTGCACAGTGATTATGTAGGACAGTGGTTCAGCACGGTTCGGAGGCATCGTGAAACAAACATAGTGTAAATTACATATTTATCGAGGATTTATTAAAGCAGGGTTTGCGTTATACCAATCACATAACGTCACATTCATCATAATGGAGCCTACACACCAAAGCCGGGCATATCGACAACATTCGTACGCGCTAAGTTGACATGCCTCAGACATGCCCGACGGCTTTAGTGTTTAAGATCCATGGATACCTACTTATTTCTCGACAGATTTTCCTTGTAAGGATTTCTTTTCAAATCTACCTTTAATTGTTGGACTCAGTTAAAGGTAAATTACTTTGAAATCAACCAAGATTTGAATCTTAACTTCGAAGGGTTTGTTATATGATTTTCAGTCGTAGTCTTAGCCGCTTTGTTTAATGGCTGAGTCCGAGAATTCTTAGAGGTTTTTCTTTTCAGCAATAACTCACTCAAAATTGTACCAGATTAAAATGTCAAATGTCATCCAATAAATCATCTCTGCCCCTACCTCGATTCTCTCAAAACTTGTGACAAAGTGCTAATTATGTTAGCATTTAATTTCTTCAGGAAGTCGAAAGTTTAACTCTGTGAATGTTTGAGGAAACGCCTGCGGGCCAAATCTGAATGTGAAATTCCGCAAACACAGGCAGAGGGCCTTTTTTAAATTTGAATTTTACGTGTTGGCCTTTTTCCGTGATTTAGAATATTTGAGAGGTGTTTGTAACATTTTATATTTAACGATACATTGGTTGGAAATTTTAATGGACAGGAAAGGTTTTTTAAAGTGATCAGTTAGGAAATTCATGAATGTTTTTATGTTTAAGAACTTAGTTATTTATTGGTCTAAAATGTTTTGGATTTTTTATGAAAACCAGGAAAGAATTCCACAAATAAATTTTCAGTTAGAGATAATAATTTTTTTTTTTACGACTTTCTTAGAATTAGAAAAATAATAAACGATGATTGTCGTCTTATTGTTAAAACCAAAGAATCTCGTTCTCGTTTTTTGATTAAGACGAAATAGATTTCCTCTTTACGTAGGTGTTCCCGGATATTCCGTTTTCGTCCCTTCTGCCTTAGGCTTCGGTACCTAACGTAACTATTTGATTTGTGTCGTTGGTAAGGAATAGAAAGAAATATATATACAAGTTCCGGCCAAACTGAAGCTAATCCTGCGCGGTATGCGGGACGATCACACCAATTGTGACAACTTAATTATGCTTAACATAACGTTCATAATATCACACTTGTAATCCCCGAAGAGTTATGCAGAGGTGAGGCCTAACAGCAGACTCCGTAGCTGCTACAGAGAAATTCCTGATGGAAAAACCCAATAACACTGCCCGATCTTGGAATCGAACCCAGGACCTCATGCTCAGCAGTTGCGCTTGCGACCACTAGACCAACGAAGTAGTCAGAGCGTGTTAACTAAATTATGCACAATATGTTTAAAGTTCGTTATCGCTTCGTAATCATTAAATAATCGACGTGCAAAATGACGTCTATCATCAAAAGTGAGATTCTGTTCAGAGCAGCCAAATGTGTCTGTGGCATCAAAAAAGTACTTTATAACCTTTTAAAACTTTTTAAGGATATCTGAAAGAACCTTAATTCTGGTGTTTATGTAATTGGCATTACACAAAAGTATGTTTTTCAAATTAAGAACTCTTTTCAAGAGACCTCTATACATAACTGACATTCCAAAATTAAACTTTCATCGCGTCATCACCTTAAAACAAAAGACGACTCAATTAATATTCCCCACGGCTTCTTTTGGAAGGCGCCAAAGTTTAAAAGGAGCACATGCCCCCATAGAAAAGATAACTCGTAAATCTTTGGAAACTTTCAACGCCGTTCAAGACTGTCGGAATTTCCTAGGAACGGTACAATACGGGCTGGTAGGGGAGTATAATATAATGGTCCAGTAAAGTTTGTGTTAGGGAGAGCGTGGCTATTATTTTAAAAGAAAAATAAGGTTTTTGACATTTTATTTAATGCTTGTAGCATGTGTCCTGAGACGAGTCGTTTGTATTAGCTGCAATAGTCGTTTTTGCCCCTGTAACTTGGAAAAGCCTTAAGCCGAAAAAGCCGAAAGACACTTGTTCTCCTCGTCATTGCGATCATTTTTTTGTTCTAGACAATTCCTGGGAACCTTCTAACGGAGCAAAAACAAAATTCGTTTCCTAGCAATCACTTTTGCGTACAGTTACTTAGTTCAATGTACAGAATGCTTGGTTGACGGCTTCGTTACACCCTGTATATTGGTTTTTATTTTCAAGGCAAGGAATGATAATGTAAGTGTAGTTGAAGATCACTGTTCGATACTGTGTCAAAACGTATTAAACGCGGCTGGAGCATTAACTTTTTGACCGCCATAATAGTCACATTATTTGTGACAAGCAAGCGCGGGCCCTGTACGCCAAACGACATAAGTTTTGCTTTTATGCTTTGGCGGTCAAAAGGTTAGAGAAAGATCATACTCTACGCAGAACCAGCTTGATTTGAGTGGCTTAAGCCAATGCCGCAAAAATGGAAGCTGAGTCTGTTGGTTGTGAAGACACTCGTATAGCGGAATCAGGCGTATTTTTTTATAAGTACTTTGTTTAGAAAGGGTAGGTTATTGCAACATTTGTACGAAAAGTACGTATAAAGTATAGTATAGTATATAGTATAAGTATAATAAAAAATCCTTCTTTGGTTAGTGCAAAAACGGACGCCTGTGGAATAACTAAAAGTTAGCTATCCTACAGTTCTCAAACCGAGGTAAAATTAAAGTACAAAAATGTCTGAAAATGTTTCGTACTTTTCGCTTAGCTAATTACACTCATCTTTGCCAAAGAAATGAGGAAAATGAATCGTGATTTACGTACCTATGTTAAAAGTATAATTATGTAAATCAGAAGGACATTTTTGCGGGTAGCTTTTTCTCGGTTACCAGGGTAGTTGATTTACATTTTGAAGCCAAGTGCGTGCGGTCAAGCCTTTCCTAAATTTTCTTTTCATTATAACTTGCTTTATATCTCAATTTACGCTAATGATCTCACAAAAGATAAATGAGAGCCTGAGAATAAAGATGAATGATATTCTCGATATTATTCGATGGTACTTTTGTGTCAAGATGAGCTCGATAAACAGAAATTATTTTATACTGTTTTTCGAGATTTCCAACATGGCGGACATTCTCTTTAAAACATCACTCGGTTTATAGAGATTCTTGTTTCACAAAAAGATGATTTATGTATTATAGTTATAAGAGGGGCAAATTTAAGTAGGTGCGGTGCGTACGTGAAGTCAACTTTGTAATTACCTTATTGCTTACATGATCATGATATTAAATCGTATACACAGTATTTAAACAGTATACACAGTATTACCAAGCCGCGCTCAGCATCTTGACCACGGGCGTCTTCCGCGATACGCAATCGTAGCCAAAAGTATGCTGCGACGCGCGATCGTATCTGACATCACGGTAGGAATTAAACTATTTGACTTGTCGCAAATACGGATACGTTCTCAAGCGACCGCGATGGTATGGAGCTGATCGTATGCGTCGGCATTGGCCGGACGCGATCGACTTTCGCCGCATCCGTTCATATCCTTTCCGATCCGATGCGATGCGAGCCGTTTGGTGGAAATCATCCTTTAGATGTCTTTCGACTTTAAGTTGTAATCGGTTATCGTGTAATGGATTTGAACAAGTGATGCGGAGGAACGAGCTAAATGCCGTGAGGAAAGATTTGAGTATGAATGTGGATGGCTATAAGAGTAGAGGAAGACCAAAGAAATGATGGATGGACTGTGTGAAGGATGATATGGCTAGAAAGGAGGTGACTGCTGAGACGACGAGTAATATAGAAGTATGGAAGAAGAAGACATGCTGCGCCGACCACAAATAAATTGGGCTAAGGGCAGGAGAATGACGATGATGAGATGCCTTTCGACTTTAGTAAAGATTCATTTACTGGGTATCATCAAAATTTTAACGAAGTCAACTTCACCATAGTGGAAGAATAATTTATTTTTATTTCAGTCATCCCAAAATTCACACGAGATTGTTTCTGACATCCACAAGACCTAACTGGACTATTAAAGTTAACTAATGTTTCGAACCTTCATCAATGTTAGACAGTTCTTATTTATGTAACGAAAACTTTTTCAATAAACTACTAACATGCCCTGTATTTGTCCGAACTAATAGAATTTAGTTTAGCGGAATTTTAAAAAGTTTCGCCTGAAATTGGTCGAACAAAGGGTGTGTACGTGTTTAAGACAAAGTGCGGTGTTAGGAGGTGCCTACACCGAGTGCGTTTATTGTACAAAGGTTTTAAATTGAACACATCAAGTTCAGTATCAAAAGTACGCCTGAATTTCCTGAAGTCACACGTAGATGTTCAGCGCATTAGCATTTCGTAAGGTATGTTGATACAACGATATAATGGATGTGAAAAAGACCTTCAATGTAGCCGAAAGGCACTTGTTCTCCCCGTCGATGATATTTTTTTGTTTTGAACCATACCTGGGAAACTTCTAGCCCTGATGGGCTCTCTCCACTAAGACTCAGACATAACTAGTAAAAGGATAATGACACTAGAACACTTCATATTGAAGCTGCCTCTTCTTTAATATTCATTTTCATATATATTTATTTTAGTCTGAAGCAACCGAGGTTATAGAAGATAATAAAAAAAAACAAGTTTAATGTTTCGACGGTAAGCGTCCGCCATCTTTTGCTATTTTTATATTATTTTACAGCTCTGAGTACTACAACTAGTATTTTTGGCCCAGCCGCAGTCGTCAATGATACCAGTTCATTATAATTTTCATTTTTAATGTGTTTAAAAATAAATTTTGAAGGGATGAAACTAAACCTTCATAAACCAACACACAAATGTGGGAACAGCGTTTGGCTTGTGCTGCTAGTGGCTACTCCGATAAAGTGTTTTTTTAATAAACCAAAGGAAGCTTAAATATGGGTATAGATTTTTATTATGCTGGTAACTTTATGTCACAGTCAATGTTAAGTTGATTGACATAAATGTATATTTTATACTTTTGAATGTGTTATAAAGAGAAAGAGATTATATACTTACGGTGTGTAAGATTTCACTGGCGGTTGTAGCGCGACATCACAATAATTGGAAGATTAGAAGTTCGATTTATAAAAACTGCTATCGTAATCATTTTTCATTTTCATAAGCCGTACGAAAGAACCCGGGAACTGCCAAACAAAATCCGACATTTTCTTTTGGTTGCACTTCTGCTCTTTGGGCACAACAGGTAAGAAAGAAGAAAGAAAAGAAAATTGTGTTTATTCGGCATTATTAAGAAAACACACCTTAATTTTTTTACAAAATGCATAAACAAAAATAATAATAATGCCAAAAGGGCCTCAGCTCAGCATAGTGCCAGATGCCTTACAAGGTGTACCACCTGACGCTGATTTTCAGCTGCAACCCATGAGTGCCATACGCTGGAAAACATGAACAAACACATTTAATATAGTATGACTAAAAAAAAAATACACAAAAACCAACTAAAATAAAAAGTTGCAAATCTTAATTATAAAGCAATAACAACGATTTACGTGCCCATTAATAAAAAGAACAAAATGACAAAAATAAAAAGCAAATATGACGAAATCGAAAAATGTATTAAATTTATAACAATAATAAAATTAAAATTTATACAATTAATAACATTGGTAAAATTGAATAATGTATAAAATAGAAATAATTTAAAAATGTATAAAATTAATATAATTTAAAAATGTGTAAAATTGAAATAATTAAAAAATGTATAAAATTGATGACAAGGTATGTATGTTGTAGTAGAACACAAACTAAGAGACTATAACAAATTGGAACTCAAAAGAAAAATGAATTGAATCTTGAATTGGGTCGCAAATTTAACACCACGGTTGAAAACCCAGTGTGCTTAGGTCCTAACATAGATTTAATAAGTGAAACCTAGGGATTAAACAAAGTTTGTAACTTGACCCAATTTATTGTTAGTTGAGCAGAGTCTAGTTTAACAATAACAGTTTCAGTGGCTTCACTAACATATGTGTTAATCTAACTAAGCAGTTATAGTAAAGACTAGTTATCCAGTTTGATTCAGTTAGTAGCAGTTTAACCTAAATTGGACAAAGTTAATTAGGATTTGTCAATTAGCTAATGCTGTTAGTAATTCCCGTTACGTTGGTAATGTCCTTGTAATGGCAACGCCTTATTTAGCCGTCGATTAGACACATTAATGGCCATTTTCACTGGTGTCACCGAATTGACTGTCTGAACTGAAACCAAGTACGCGTGCTTTTATTTTTAACTGTCAGTCCTGAGCGAATTGTTGTGTGCCATTACTTTGGCTTAGGTTAGGTTTCCCTGAAGTAACTAACTGGCCTTTGCTCGCGGCTTCGCTCCTGTTTTATACGGAAATTAACACACGGGAACATTTTGGATGTAGTCTAAGACACATTGGGATAATGTAACCGCTTTCCGTTAAAGGAAGAATTTTTGGAATTGGATCAGTAGTTCCGATCATTAAACCCCCCTTCCGTATAAAGTTACAAACAAAAATATCTCTATTCTAACTCTATATAAAATTAGTGTAGAAAACGGGCACAAGTTTTTCTACATGGAAAGCTCTTTGAATTTCTACAAGGAGAAGTCTTTAAACACTTCCAAGTGAGACATGAAACGTAATGAACGTATTACATCTACTCGAGAAATTCTGCGATGAACGCCAAAGCATACTAAGTAAAGTATTACACGTTCATTGCTTAAAGGAGGCTTTTAACAGACGTATGAGGGTATACTGAGCAAAGCTCACGGTAATGAACAAATTGATGCATAGTGATGATCATGCCGATGCCAACAGGTCTGTTATTGCAGTTTATTATAATCGCATAGTAGGTTACTGCTTGGATCTTAGTCTGTTCCTTAATATTATCGATACTGCTGTTGTTTTCATCTTTTATTTGTTTTTTATTTATTCTTTTTTTTTTCATGGTTTAGTTAGCTATTTAGGCGCATAACACAGTGCATGTAGTGCTCTTCTATACGTAATGGGACACTTAGACTTAAGTTTGAAATGTTTTACTATACAGCGTGTAACAGAAAGGGTATAGCCATATGGAAGAATGTGGTACGGACCATCAAACTGAACAACTTTTTCTATGGGACCACCATCGTAATCGTAAAAAAAATTATGAACTGCCCCATACAAAATTTCAATACCTACTCGACCCAAATGTCCTATACATTTGGGTCGACTAGGTATTGAAATTTTTAACAGCTGATTATTTTTAACGATTACCATGGCTGTCCCTTATAGAAAGTTGTTCAGTTGATGGTCCGTACCACACTCTTCCATATGACTATGCCCTTTCACACGCTGTTTAAATGTAATAGTGTACTCATTGTTGAAGAGACAAATAAAATAAATAAAAATTAACTTATTAAGCCTTCGTAATAACTAATTTGGACAAAAACATTTTCAGACAACAACGCGCAGAGTTTCAGCTAGCCACAGTTTAGGAGATTAAAGTAGCTTACACCTCTTAGCATAACATGGACCTACATATCCTACAGTTGCGCTGAGTACATTTGCATTCAACCCTATTCCCATGCCAAAACATTGATAAAAACCCAATAAGGGTGAATAAACGGGAAGGTTTTGTAACTGAAACTGAACGCGATTATCACAATCTGAACCGAGTACAAAAGTTAAAAGTTAGTCAGTATTAATATTCCATAGCTGTTTAGCAGTCTTACCAAGGGGTATGGTGCTACCCAGTACCAACTGGGTTGTGTAGGTCAGATGAGCAATCGCTCCATGTAAAATACTGGTATTCAGCATCTGGTTAGACTGGAAGCCGATCACAACACAGTTGGGAAGAGGCTGGGCATTTGATCTTATTCTTTATCGTGTGGGTGGTGCCTAACCTTTTTTTTTTTTTTTTATCGATGGGAAATCATCAAATAACCCCTCCCGCTCTGGGCTGAGCAGGAGGGAGTGTCAGACTTTTACTGACTAAAACCTATCCATGTTCCTTCCTTTGCCCTTTGTGTTCCAGGGCCGCGGTATCTCTTTCGAACAGTCCCGCAACCCTGGCAGGCGTTGGCCCTTACGGACCCCTTCCTGTTTGCTGACTCTCTTTGAGGCGCGCGTGGAACACGAACGCGCCGTCGACACGGCCTGTCGTCATAAGATGGACGGACGGCGAGCTAGTCCATAGCTCACCGTCCACAGGCCCGCGTCTACGGTGGCCGGGGGCTACCACGTGGCCCCCGTTGCCCGGTGCGTCTCCCGCGGTGGCTGGGACGTGAGGTTCTCTCCCTCTCACGTCCCGCCACCTCCTTCGCTAGCATGACTGCTTCGCAGAAGGAGGTGACAGCGTCCCATTCCGTCTCGCTCCGGACCATGGATTGAACCAGGGCCGGACGCGAGAGGTCGCCGCCGCCGATTGCCGCTACGAGGACACGGCGTTGCTCCGCCCAAGCGGAGCAGACCTGCACAGTGTGCTCCACCGTGTCCTCCGGTCGATCCTCGCAGTGGTGACACCCGGGCGTTTCCTCCCGCCCGATTAGGTGCAGGAACCTCCCGAAACAACCATGTCCGGTGAGGACCTGCGTCAGGCGGAAGGTGAGGGCGCCGTGGCGCCTCTCCAGCCACTCCTCAAAGAGGGGACTTACCGCCACTATTGTGGCGTGCCCTGCACGGGGTTGCGACAGTCGCTCTCTCCATGTCGCCATGAGATCACGCCGGAAGTCTGTCCGCTGAGTGACAATTTGCCGCGGCAGCGGAGTTTCCCCAGGGCGTAGTGCCTCTACGCGCCACTCGTGCAGGCGCGCGAGGACTATCGCCTCCAGATCCCATGGCGGCAATCCGGCAAGGAGGCTCGCCGCCTCGCCGGAGATCGTGCGGTACCCCCGGATCAGCCTAACGGCTACCACCCTTTGGGGCGAGTTCAGATAATGGGCGACTCGCCGCCTCAAAGAACGCGCCCACACCGGGGCCCCGTAAAGGGCCATGGACCGCACGACCCCCGCGTAGAGTCTCCGGCAGGAGGCGTTTGGACCCCCCAGGTTGGGCAAGAGCCGCTTGAAGGCAGCCCCGGCCCGTTCCAGTTTGGGGGCCAAACGTCGGGAATACTCCACGAAGTTCCACCGGCTGTCGAGGACGAGACCTAGGTACTTCAACGTCGGCTCGACGCCGATGGGAGTGCCTAACCTGGTGTCAGAGTTTTATGCCATCTATGGGCCTCTGTCTTGGCTTTGCGTGCTGTTGAGAGATATCTCTCAGGCATGCTGGTTTCCTCGTGATGTTTTCCTTCACCAAAGCAAGTGATAATTATACAATACGCAAATGAATCCGAGAAACCAGATGTGCGTTGCTAGGCTTTGAACTCGAGACCTATGACTTGGTAGTCCGACGGTCACACCACTAGGCTATCACTGCTGCTGATTGGGATATGATGATGAAAGCCGTTTAGATGTGCTCCTGTGTCAGCCTCATTGGTGAAATATACTTTTAATCACATTTAAATCTTAACACGAAGAATTAAGTATGAAAATGTAACTACACCGCGGTTCGCTCCTGCTATCGCGTTGCCCAATTACACTAAAATTACTCCTTTAATAAATGAAAATCCTTGAGAGCCTTAATTTTAACCTGTGCCGTGCAAAATGCGAAGGTCTTTTGAATAATTCAGACGCAGTGTACGTTACAAATGTAGCCGTGGAGGATGGGCAATGGCTCTCAAAGTTTTGTGGTAGGCGCAAACCGAGAAGTTTTCAGTAAATCAGCACATTTAAAACTAATATCTGGGAACTGTGAAATGTCAGCGTGTTGTGTTTCTAACTGATAGCCAAAATTCACATTCACATTGAACTCTGTCTATACTACTTTTTCTTCGTGTCGCTGGCAGGACAAATTTTCTATTTTGTTAACCCAAAGCTTCGTCACCTCCACCGCGTCGTCGGTGGTACTGCAAAGGTCACCTCGGCTGCATGTTTTTGGGCTAAGAGAGCAGGATAAGAGGTGGAGCATAGTTTGCGACACATCTCCACAACCACACCCCACTGTTTTTTCATTTAGGAAACCTCACTTGACGAGGTTGGAGTTACATCTTCCTCTTTGTCTATACTAATCTTCTTATATATAAAATTCTCGTGTCACAATGTTAGTTACCATACTCCTCCGAAACGGCTTGACCGATTTTTATGAAATTTTATATGCATATTCAGTAGGTCTGAGAATCGGCTACTATCTATTTTTCATACCCTTGGGATTCACCAAAACGCCACCTCGACCAAAACGCGAGCGAAGCCGCGAGCAACAGCTAGTATTATATATAGTGCATAATTCTGAGCTGTGCATTTGTGGGGCGGCACATAGAATTTTTTATAAATACAAATATTCCATACATTTTGACCGTGTAGGTTTTGCACTTTTATAGGAAACAGCAGTTTTTTTTTATTACCTATGTAAAATTTCTATGTGGCCCATATAGAATTTTTTCAGCTGAGAATGATGTACTGAATCCCTGTCTGAATACCTGGTAACCGTTTTCGCGTGGGTGTTCCCCTCTACCTCGCATAACGATTCTAAGGAAAGCGCGCTCAAGGGAGTAACCACACACTTCGACGTGGAATCGGCTTGAGTCGATCACTTAACACCACTTGTCTCATTTAGTTCGGCACAACAGTGACAACACACGTCGACTCGCGTCGTCCGAACCCAAACGAATTGCATGACATATTTTTTACTTCCTAAAGTCTAGTCTAACATCACAATCATCACGTCTGTAATCCCCGAAGGGATAAGCAGAGGTGTACCCTAACAGCACACCCATATTTCACCAGTTATGTTCTCGACCCATGTAATAGAGGGCAGCCTATTTGCCATCACCCGAGCACGAATAAAGACTCCGTAGCTGCTACAAAGAAATTCCTGAAAGGAAAACAATAACACTTTGCCGGACCTGGGAATCGAACCCAGGGCCTCGTGGTCAGCAGTTGGGCTTGCGACCACTAGAACAACGAGGAATTCAATAAGATTAAAATTAAACTTACTTTATTACATAAACATACCGGGATTATCATAATAGCAATTAATAATCTTAATTCCATTTAGCAACTAATGTCGTTACCAAATAATTATATAAGTAACTAAGCGTTATTTTACGGAAACCAATTACCTTGATCATGTTTTCCCGGAAAATACAGAATTTTCCATTTAATTGAATATTTGCGCAATTTGCCACGAGGAAATTAATTACTTGACTGTTTTACGAAATCCGATTTTGAAATGTCCGTTTTTAGTCCGAAACAAAGATAAGTTTAGTCATTCGTGATAGAGGATGATCTTATTGCTTTTATATTTATCACATTTAGTACAGCATAAGCCATTAAAACTAAATTAAATTAAAGTAATCCTTTGATAGGTCTTCTCACAGTACCACAAACATTCTAATATTATCGTCTTCCATTTATCAGCAAACAAGTCCAATCCAAGGTTGGTCTCCACAGGCGTTGAGCATCGTAAGCATACGCGGTATAGAGGAGGTGGATTGAGCTTCAGTGCGACAAAAAGGATTACCATGAACTGACATGAAATTCCAGATTTTGGGGTGCTTTTGAGAAATACTTCAGCCAACCTGGATCTGAAGTCTGTTTAATGACTTGCAGATTAGCCAAAGCCACTCATTTCTTCTGAGAGCCTACCCATATATCTTAAATCTTTTTGATTATAATAAATGTCGGTTCAAAGTGCTAAACAAAGATTAGTTTGACCAACATTTTGATAAACTTAAACCGGTTAATCAATCAACGTTCACTGTTTACTAAGGGATCAGGAGATAGTTTTGGGTCAAGTAACTGTTAAGTCGATTATTAGTTTGGCTTCAATAACGCCTTTGCGCCCTAGTTCAGATTACAGTTTTGAATTAAAGGACAGTGTAGAGACTGTATATGAAACGCTTTGACACCTTCTCAAAATAAGCTTTAAATCTTATGCTTTTAAATGATTCGATTGTTTCTTTTTTTTTTTTTCTAACTAAAACCTAAATATTTTTCCATTCAGTAACTATATTAGACTGTATTTAGTCCATTACTATTTCAAAATTGCTTACAGCTCAGTTCAAGAATTTGACTACAGTTTTCTGTAATTTTTCATCAAAAATACCTTTTTTAACCGACTTCCAAAAGGAGGAGGTTATCAAGTCATCTGAATTTATTTATTTTTTTACACCAGACTTTACTAGCCTTATTGGACGTCTTAGCCAAAATTTTCATCAACGACATCTATACTAAGTTATAATATTATAAAGAGGTAAAGTTTGTGAGTTTGTGAGGTTGTAGAGGGTAATCTCTGGATGTACTGAACCGATTTTCAAAACTCTTTCCTTATTAGAAAGGTACATTATCCCCGAGTACCATAGGCTATATTTACAACGTGCCCGTGGGAAAATTTCCGACTACAACGCGAGCGAAGCCGCAGGCAACAGCTAGTTGATAATGTAATTGCATTAGTGTTTAGACCGACATAAGCTAGCTGGCTGCTGAAAAAATTAAATCAAACTTGTTGTAAGTCGTTATAGAAATACCGACAGACCTGCTTCGCATCTTCCTCATTAACTCCGCTCAATCTAAATAAAGTAACAACGAGTCAGTAACCGCAACTAGTTATCCAAGAATATCTGACGAGAACGGCTCAAGTGACAGATGGCCGTTATGGTGTCACTTCGGGAAAGGAGAAAGGGTGCACTTAGGGCCAGCCGCCGGAAAAGGATGCAATTAATTGTGGCCTGTCCCATAGAATGACTTGGCTGAAATAACTTTAGCTTTTGTAAGCATTAGTCAGTAAGGTATTTTTGTGTTGAATATCTTCCTACTAAACTAAAATGGTGTTCTGACCTGTTCGCTTTGTGCTCGGAGTTTTTCGACCAAATTGAATATGCTAGCCACTTGAGAGCACATGAAAGAGCAACACACCGAAGCACTCGACAAACACCCTAGAAAGCCGTCGAATGCAGTCGCAATCAATCAAAGCGTTTATTTCAAGTAGGCCAGTTACAGGCACTTTTGAACGATCGAAACAAAGATAACAATGAAATGTAGCTACAGTCCCAGTCACAAGGCTTAAAAACTGTGAAAGTACTGTAGTTGCCCATTCCCTAGCATAGATCTATATGGAGAAGAACGGGCAATAAACTCCATGGACACTCTTTTAATCAGAATATTGTTACAAAACCTTGGTTACATCATTCATGTTGAGATGGTACACTATGTGAGAACGATATAGCAAGATGATCCCGTTTCTAGTGGTAATGATAGTTCGTTCTTTATGTTATTTCGTAGACCCGGATGGCGCAGCGGTAGTGAGGCTGCCTTACGTTCTTAGGGTCCCGGGTTCGAATTCCGGTAGGAGCAAATGTTTGTGTGATGAGCATGGACATTTGTTTCAGAGTCATGGATGTTTATATGTATAATAAGTATGTATTTACAAACAAAAAGTATCTATGTAGTATTATCAACTATCTGGTGTCCTAGATGGCGCTGTGTGTAATGTCCAGCGATATTTATTTATTTATTATTATTTATTTGCTTGCTACGCCCCAATTTATGTGACTTTTCTTACTTAGTAGTTTATCTTTAGATACCACTTACAGACGGTGAAGGGAAACATAACATAACATCACGCCTGTAATTCACGAAGGGTAAGGCAGAGGCGTACCTAATAGTACATGGTCCACATTTCGCCAGTTATGTATATGTCCTATGTAATAGGGGGCGATCCTATTGCCATCAACAGGGTACAAATCCAGACTCCGTGGCTGCTACTGAGAAATCCCTGATGGAATAATCCAATAATATTTTGCCCGACCCGGGAATCGAACCCAGGACCTCATGCTCAGCAGTCGCGCTTGTGACCACTAGATTAACGAGGCAGTCAAAAGGAAAACATCTAGAGGGAACCCTGGACTTCGGTCTGAACTCACCAAGTCGCACTGAGAAAGTATGGTGATATAAAGTACTGTATGAAAAAGAGCCTTAGAAACTAAAATCCCTTTCATACATCAATGGAAAATTACGGAAAAAACCTACTTACTAATAACAATGTTGGTTGCGCAGACTATTCCAATTAATCTCTCCAACTTAACTGGTAGCTTTTGAATAATTCCTGCTCATCCCAAGGCAGAGTTCTTTGAATATGCAGAAAGGGATTAAGCATTGATTAACACGCTTGCTCACTGCGTGTTAGTGATTTATGACCAATATTACACCAAATTTTCTTGATATAATTGTCGTGATTGAACGATAATTTATTTTAGTTTCAAATATCCTTTATTTTGTGTTTTTCGTCGTGTCGTTAAGCTTCTTGAGTTATGAGACGAGCACCAAGATAATTGACAAATGCTTGCACTGGCTGGACAGGTCTACAGAAATCTGTTTGGTTCTTTCTTCAAAAGACCATTTCCATCTGGAAATGGTCTTTTTAAAGTGTCTACTTAACTGCATAGTCCTCATGTGTTGATCAAGATTATGTCTAGACCTTAAAAGAGACTATGACCTTGGAGTTTTTTTTTGGCTGTTTCTTCTTAAAGTAGTCAGGTACGAAACAACGGCCTCATCTTCTTTTTAAAAAGACGACGTGTAAAAAATGTTTGTAAAAACCTATTTGCAAAATAAACATTTATAATTTTAGCTCGATCTTTGGCGAAGCAGTTCCTGTCATTTTCTCACTATTGTTAAACTGCAAGAACAAGAAACGGGAACATAAATTGTCTTAGCCAAATCGTGTACCAAGAAACGTTTACAGGATGTCGACCTCAGTTGTTGAACAGCAAAAAAAATATGTTAACATAAGTTCATTAATGTCGTTCTGCAGGGTAATTATAATCTAGAATATTCCACTCGTTATTCAGATGTTTTAAACCTATTAATCTGTTGCTACTTTGGTCATATCAGATATTACACAGCCAGCACTATTAGGAAGGTATATAACTGGCTAGGAAAATATTGTTTGATGTTACGATTTACTATAATAATATAAAAGTAACAAAGAAGCTACTTAGGGCAGTAAAAAGGGTCTGATGGACCCATGTCCCGGTAAGCCTACAAAAGACCTTGTATTATAAAATCAATAGCTCCGGGTTTGTTTCTATTTTGATCAGACAATAGACGAAATATCAATAAAGGGTATAGGATTATAACCTTTCACATTTGTAATTTATTTGACCCGATATAATCCGAACATGGCTACAAAACCAGGCTGATTGGAACAACTACCAATACAATTGTTACCTACATAATAAAGGATGTAACAAGACCCTTAATGAAGCCGAAAGGTATTTGTTCTCCTTATAAGACTTTTACAATAAACACCTCCACGACCCCCGTACTATTTATTCAATTCATCCATCAGCACAATGTTTTAAGTGCGTTACATTGAGTCCTACCGTAAAATGTGATTAATCACCCCAAAAAAAAGTCGTTTCCCAGGAAAAAAAATTGCGTAGTGTTACTTAGTTTGATGTACAGAATGCTTTGTTGACGGCTTCGTGAAGGGTCTTGTTACATCCTGTATGTGTTTACTTTTAATAGGTACTTTTATTAGCATTTGGATCAAATGATATGCTAGTGGTCGCAAGCGCGACTGCAGTATCATCGGCCGGCGCAGCATGTCTTCTTCTTCCATACTTCTCTATTACTCGTCATCTCATCAGACACCTCCTTTCTAGCCATATCATCCTTTACTCAGTTCATCCATCGTTTCTTTGGTCTATCTTTTTCCATTCATTCCGCCGCAGTCATATGGATATTAAAACAATAAAAAACCGGGTAAGTGCGAGTCGGATTCGCGCACGAAGGGTTTCGTACCACTATTTATTTAAAAAAAAACACTTTTTTTTTAAATTTATTAATCTCTTATAACAACAAGTTATTTTTTACAGTCTTTTTACTCTCTTGTCTTTGTCTTTTGTACGGAAGCCCCCCTTAAATATTTATTTTATTCTGTTTTTATTTATGTTGTTATTTTTATGTTGTTTTTTTATTTATCTATGTTGTTATTATGTTGTTATTTATGTTTGTATTTGTGGTGATAGCGGCAACAGAAATACATCATCTGTGAAAATTTCAACTGTCTAGCTATCACGGTTCATGAGATACAGCTTAGTGACAGACGGACAGTGGAGTCTTAGTAATGGGGTCCCTTTTTACCCCTTGGGTACGGGACCCTTAAAATAAATTAACTTAAGCGACTTTACCTTACAACGTATCGTATGGAATTTCTCTTAAAAATAAGGTAAACTGACGTAAAGGGTTTTTATATTAAACTTTTTACATTGGATTGAAACTAGTTTCATGGTTAATTTAACTCACTTTGAGTTTGAGCTCCGTGCAGCTTGTGAGGACTGGAAAATGCAGTGCTTCGTAAATGTACGGGAAAATAAAAAAGTTAAATAAGTCGAAAAGGGATTGGTAAATCAGGTTGAGTGTTTACGTAAGTTGTGAATTGGCTGCAGGTAAATTTTCCGCGTTTTATTTTATTTTTCGTTCAAGTTAACCGTTTGAAAGAAACGATACATATTATGTCTAGAGAGGGGTTGACAACTTAAAAACAACTACGCTGACAATTTAAAAAGAAGTATAGAAGAAGAAGACACGTGACCCCCAATAAATCGCCGTATCCCAGTAGTTCCATTATGGGACTACTGGGAATTTTTCTCCCCGTAGTTCCATGGAACTAGAATACATTTTCACCTAATCTCATTAGTTCCATTAAGTACAGTCGAATGGTAACTAAATATAGTAAGAACAATAATCTTACCTATTTCCTACGTGCAATATTTGAATTGGCCTGTATTATTTTTATTACGTTCATTTGGCAGATTTCAGAGGGATAAAAGTAGGATAATGGTGATAATGATATATTACGGACATACCATATCCTTTAGACTTTTGCATCAAAAGTCAAAATTTATACAGGGTGTAAAGAGACCCTTCACGAAGCTGTCACCTAGCATTCTGTACATCAAACTAAGCAACTTAACGCAAAAATTATTGCTGGGAAACTACTTTTTTTAGGGTGAAAAATCATTGTACGGTAAGACTCAATGTAACGCAATCAAAACATTGTGCTGTTGGATGGATTTAATAGTATGAGGGTCGTGGAGGTGTTTACATAAAAAATCTTAAACGTATTTAAAAAAAAAACTTGTGAAAAAGTAGGAACTTCGATCCCCAAATATCTCCTTAACTAGAAGGTTCCCAAGTATGGTCTAGACCAAAAAAATGATTGCAATGGCGGGGGGAACAAGTGCCTTTCGCTTCGTTAAAGGTCTTGTTACACCCTTTAGTAATGAGCAGTTTCAATATACGCAACAGAACCTAAAATTTAAAAAAAAGTCTTTTTCATTTTGCAAAACAATATAACAACTTTAAGAACACGACCTAGTTTGTACTTCTTGTTTAACAGCGGCAATGTTTTATTTGTACAGCCGAGCGCACAATTCACTGCGACCTACAACTTAATGTACACTTAAGCACTAAAACAAATTGGCACAAAACCTTGCAATGTACAGCCAACAAAAGAATTAGGTACGCAAGCTTAAAATAAACACAGTTTATGAGCAAAGAATATTTAGTAACATCATAACATCACGCTTCTAATCATCGAAGGGTTAGGCACAGTACGTCCACATTTTGCCAGTTATGTCGAAGTCCCATGTAATAGTGGGTGAGCCTATTCTTAACATCCAAGCTCTAATCCAAACTCCGTGGCTGTTACTGAGAAGTTCTTATTGGAAAAACTCAAAAACACATTGCCCGACCCTGGAATTTCACCCAGGACCTCATGCTCAGTAGTCACGGCAGTCATGTTTACTCATTCGGGCATAATAAGTTTGTCACGTTGTTTTGTTGTGGGGACGACTAAGAAGAAGACGACACGCTGCTGGGATAAGGACAAGACCAATAATGATGATGGTAATGCTCCACCCTTGGCGGCATCATTATCGCTTCGCTTCACGTCAGGCGAGTTTAAAAAAACCTATTTTAGCCTAAAAACTAGGTGTTAACTGAGACTTTGAATGCGCGGAATGTAATCAAAATATTTGTTAAAATAATTACTCGAAAAAATAAAAGAAGTTTAAGTTACTCCTTATAACATCGGCTGTCTGTGTTAGCTGATGTTATAGTCTCGTCAAAATCGGTCCAGCAGTTTCGGAGATTAGCCGGAACAAACAGGCAGACATAAACTTAAAAAGATAATGTTTGTATTTGTTATAAGTGCTGTATATACTTTCATATGCATTTAGTGAAGAGCTGTTATTTTGAAATTACAAACAAGCAAGACAAGACACTTCAATTATTATTGTATTTATTCATGTATGTATAGAAAAAATAATAAGTTTGTCACTCAAATTACTGACCTCAATAAACTTACAGAGACTCACTTTTATGTTTCTAAAACTAACTAAACTTTAGAACAAACTACACTGCACATTTTTAAGTCCTAGCAACACTCACTGTATGTTGGCAACACTTGCAGCGGCGTACATCCCCAGCTTGTTGTGTTAAAAGAAATGTGACAAAAACTTAACAGTGGGTTTAAAAGTAGCTAAAGTGTGCCTTCATACAATAATATCTGATTTCTTTTTGTACATTTTATTTCCTCAAGGAAAAACGGAAGTACACAATAGATTTAACCTAAATCTCTCATATTTATCATTCATAAAATATTCTTCATTTCCTTATAGGCCGGCCATACATACGCACATAAAACTATGAAAGATATTGCATATAACTCTTGTTTATTTAGAGGTCTTTATTTACGACGAACAAGTTATGAGGTCATATAATATGACAGTGCACTAATATATGAAGATATATCTTTATTGGACAAGCGCTATTAAGGCCAAACTTGGCTATGCTTTCGCTAGGGACGTATGTTGATGATTTAGAAGAAGATTCACCTAGTAATATAAATTTAGATAAAATGGCATGCAGGTTTGGTCATGTAGGGAGGATCTGTGAAAAGCCACTAACAAAAGGTGCAAGGCAGATGTGAGTGATAACATCGGGAGGGGTAATGGCTACATTAGCAGAATTATAATAGGGCTAACTTCTACCCGCGGCTTCGCCCGCGTGGCCTACACGAAACAGAAGACATTTTTTTTTTCAGATGCAATCCTAATGAACCTGTCACTCGCTCTCATCTATACTAATATTATAAAGCTGAAGAGTTTGTTTGTTTGTTTGTTTGTTTGAACGCGCTAATCTGAGGAACTACGGGTTCGAATTGAAAAATCTTTTAGTGTTGGATAGCTTATATATCGAGGAAGGCTATAGGCTATATATCATCACGCTACAATCAATAGGAGCTGAGCATCAATGAAAAATGTTGCAAAAACGGGGAAAATTTATTTTCTTTGAGAGCTTCCGTTGCGTGCGCTGGTTAACCGATTAAAGTTGCACAAAAATAATGTATTAGGGAATTATTCCTCTTAAAAATGTCTAAAAAAAAGTCCGTGACAGCACATGCCTATCTTTTAAGGTTGACTAACAATAACCATTTTTATGATTTTAAAATTTGGTCAAAAATAGTGCTTTATTTGCAAAGGTATTTTTACCGACATAGTATTAATCCTTATCAAAATAAATATGTTAGTCATCTTTAGCATTCAATTGTGACCAAAATTGTTCTTTACACCATTCAATTTAGATGAATATCTTAGTAGATATCACAGTTTTAAAATAACTCCGCATCAAAATAATGACCCGCGCGCGCTGCGAGGCGGGCTTCATGTTGTTGGGAAAACCAATGTGATTAGATTCAATGCACAAACATTGTGGAGAACTTAGAGAAGGTTTTAGTTTTTGTTTTATTGTAATCAGTGCTCTCTATCAAAAGATTTATGAATTTAAAGTGTTCAAGAAGAACTTACCATCATTGTGTAAGATGTTTTCCGTGAAAGATGACCCTCGCCCGTGTCAAATGTCTGAAGCTTGGTTTATTAACCAACGAAACAAAAAGAGGAGGTTCTCAATTCGACGCGTCTATATATTCTTATTTTATGTATGACCTGACCACGCATAACTTTTTACAGAGAAGTACGTTAAGCATGATCTTGTGTTTTTTAAATTGAGAAATCATGTCTGGGCTCATTTCCTGCACCTTGATGAGAACTTTAGATCTAGCTGGAGTATGATGTCATCGAAGGTCTGACGATGGAGACGGAAGGCACTTGCAAGAGGTCCTCAAGAGTTTGCAGCAACAATAACGTGTTTGGGTTCATTTCATGCACCTTGATGAGAACTTTAGGCCTTGCTGAAGTATGGCTGTCATCGACGGTCAAACTATAGAGACAAATGGCAGTTGCAAGCGGTCCTAAACAGTTTGCAGCAGGTATAATGTTATTGGGCTCATTTCATTCGCTTTGATGAAAACTTTAAACCTAACTCAGAATGACTTTCATCGAATGTCTGACGATGGAGAAGGAAAGCAGTTGCAAGAGGTCCTCAAGAGTTTACAGCATCTATATCGTGTCTGGGCTCATTTCATGTACCTTGATGAGAACTTTAGACCTAGCTGGAGTATGACTGTCATCGAAGGTCTGACGATGGAGACGGAAGATAACTGCAAAAGATCCTCAAGAGTTTACAGCATCTATATCGTGTTTCGGCTGATTTCATGCACCTTGATGTGAAATTTAGACCTGCCTGAAGTATGTCTATCATCAAAGGTCTGACGATAGAGACGGAAGGCAGTTGCAAGAGGTCCGCAACAGTTTACAGCAGTTTTATCGTGTCTCGGCTCATTTTAAGAACTATGATGAGAACTTTCGTTCTAGCTGGTGTATGATTGTCATCGAGTGTCTAAAGATGAAGACGTAAGGCTGTCGAGGGTCGCGGGCCTGTGGACGGTGAGTAATGGTCTAGCTCGCCATCTGTCCGTCTTATGACGACAGGCCGTGGTGACGGCGTGTTCGTGTTCCACACGCGCCTCAAAAAGATGTCAGCAAACGGGAAGGGATTCGAGAGGAGCGAGCCCTGCCAGGGTTGCGGGACTGTTCGAATGCGACACCGCAGCCCTGGAACGCAAAGGGCGAAGACGAGACGTGGATGGATTTTAGTCAGTACAAGTCTGACACTCCCTTCCGCTCCGTCCAGAGTGGGAGGGGTCATTTGATGATTATCCATCGGTTATAGTATATAATAGGGATTTACTCCTTTTCAGAGCTTCCGTTGTGCGTGAACGGTTAAAGTTACACAATTATCATGTATGTCGGAATTGTCCTTCTTAAAAAGCTCTAAAAAATATCCGCAATGGCCATATGTCTAACTTTTATGGTTGACGCACATTCTCTCTAACCTCTCTTTCTTTTATGTACCCACGCACGCAGACGAAGTTGCGCGGGTCAGCTAGTTGAATATATGAACGAAAAATATCCCAAACAAAGCAATTAACTATTGTAGTTAGTATATAATATCAATGTCACGTATCACAAGCCAACGTGAAAATCGGGATTTCACAATATATATTTCACAAAAATCCTACCTACTTACTATTAGGTAAATACTCCCGCGCCCCGCACGCTCTACGCCACAATGCGCCATGCACCCGTCTACGGTAGTTTCGAAGCCCTATTTGACTCTGTTGGGGAATGATTTTGGAAAAACTGTGATACACGTGTCCATAGTTTGAATTGAAGAGTGTATATACAAATTCTCGAGTCATTCAACCCAGAGAATATAAAGTTTCACAGAAAATTCAACGCCACATTTCACCCTCTTAGGGATGGCATTTCGAAAAACTCTTTCTTAATGGTTAGGTAACCATCTCTAGGACCAGCGGTTTGGACTGTGCGTTGATAATATAGTCACTATAGACTGACTAATATAGTCAGTCAGTCAGGACATTAATTTTATATGTATAGATAGTTAGTAATATTAATAAATTACGTACCAATTCGTAAAATGAACGTCACAAAGTGACAATTCGTAATATGAGCTGCGTCTGTGACTATTTTAAGAATTTGAATGTGATTAATGTTATTATCCCATAATGATTCTCTAAAGCGGCCATTTTAGGCCCCCAGACCAGACGGCGAAAGGATATGTAAAGATCGTAGCCGATGGCCTTCTGTAGTTTCTGACCACCACATTAGAAGAAGTCTTTAGTTTATGTTTGTAAGTTATGAGATCATCTGACAGACCACTAATACATGAAGATATATATTTACTAGCTGACCCGCGCAACTTCGTCTGCGTGCGTGGGTACATAAAAGAAAGAGAGGTTAGAGAGAATGTGCGTCAACCATAAAAGTTAGACATATGGCCATTGCGGATATTTTTTAGAGCTTTTTAAGAAGGACAATTCCGACATACATGATAATTGTGTAACTTTAACCGTTCACGCACAACGGAAGCTCTGAAAAGGAGTAAATCCCTATTATATACTATAACCGATGGATAATCATCAAATGACCCCTCCCACTCTGGACGGAGCGGAAGGGAGTGTCAGACTTGTACTGACTAAAATCCATCCACGTCTCGTCTTCGCCCTTTGCGTTCCAGGGCTGCGGTGTCGCATTCGAACAGTCCCGCAACCCTGGCAGGGCTCGCTCCTCTCGAATCCCTTCCCGTTTGCTGACATCTTTTTGAGGCGCGTGTGGAACACGAACACGCCGTCACCACGGCCTGTCGTCATAAGACGGACAGATGGCGAGCTAGACCATTACTCACCGTCCACAGGCCCGCGACCCTCGACAGCCTTACGTCTTCATCTTTAGACACTCGATGACAATCATACACCAGCTAGAACGAAAGTTCTCATCATAGTTCTTAAAATGAGCCGAGACACGATAAAACTGCTGTAAACTGTTGCGGACCTCTTGCAACTGCCTTCCGTCTCTATCGTCAGACCTTTGATGATAGACATACTTCAGGCAGGTCTAAATTTCACATCAAGGTGCATGAAATCAGCCGAAACACGATATAGATGCTGTAAACTCTTGAGGATCTTTTGCAGTTATCTTCCGTCTCCATCGTCAGACCTTCGATGACAGTCATACTCCAGCTAGGTCTAAAGTTCTCATCAAGGTACATGAAATGAGCCCAGACACGATATAGATGCTGTAAACTCTTGAGGACCTCTTGCAACTGCTTTCCTTCTCCATCGTCAGACATTCGATGAAAGTCATTCTGAGTTAGGTTTAAAGTTTTCATCAAAGCGAATGAAATGAGCCCAATAACATTATACCTGCTGCAAACTGTTTAGGACCGCTTGCAACTGCCATTTGTCTCTATAGTTTGACCGTCGATGACAGCCATACTTCAGCAAGGCCTAAAGTTCTCATCAAGGTGCATGAAATGAACCCAAACACGTTATTGTTGCTGCAAACTCTTGAGGACCTCTTGCAAGTGCCTTCCGTCTCCATCGTCAGACCTTCGATGACATCATACTCCAGCTAGATCTAAAGTTCTCATCAAGGTGCAGGAAATGAGCCCAGACATGATTTCTCAATTTAAAAAACACAAGATCATGCTTAACGTACTTCTCTGTAAAAAGTTATGCGTGGTCAGGTCATACATAAAATAAGAATATATAGACGCGTCGAATTGAGAACCTCCTCTTTTTGTTTCGTTGGTTAATAAACCAAGCTTCAGACATTTGACACGGGCGAGGGTCATCTTTCACGGAAAACATCTTACACAATGATGGTAAGTTCTTCTTGAACACTTTAAATTCATAAATCTTTTGATAGAGAGCACTGATTACAATGAAACAAAAACTAAAACCTTCTCTAAGTTCTCCACAATGTTTGTGCATTGAATCTAATCACATTGGTTTTCCCAACAACATGAAGCCCGCCTCGCAGCGCGCGCGGGTCATTATTTTGATGCGGAGTTATTTTAAAACTGTGATATCTACTAAGATATTCATCTAAATTGAATGGTGTAAAGAACAATTTTGGTCACAATTGAATGCTAAAGATGACTAACATATTTATTTTGATAAGGATTAATACTATGTCGGTAAAAATACCTTTGCAAATAAAGCACTATTTTTGACCAAATTTTAAAATCATAAAAATGGTTATTGTTAGTCAACCTTAAAAGATAGGCATGTGCTGTCACGGACTTTTTTTTAGACATTTTTAAGAGGAATAATTCCCTAATACATTATTTTTGTGCAACTTTAATCGGTTAACCAGCGCACGCAACGGAAGCTCTCAAAGAAAATAAATTTTCCCCGTTTTTGCAACATTTTTCATTGATGCTCAGCTCCTATTGATTGTAGCGTGATGATATATAGCCTATAGCCTTCCTCGATATATAAGCTATCCAACACTAAAAGATTTTTCAATTCGAACCCGTAGTTCCTCAGATTAGCGCGTTCAAACAAACAAACAAACAAACAAACAAACAAACAAACTCTTCAGCTTTATAATATTAGTATAGATTAGTATAGATTGGACAAATGCTATTAAGGCAAAACTTGGTTATGCTTTATCTAGAGAAGTATGCTGCAAAATTTTACGTATTCAGATGGGCTTTTTGGTTTTTTATAGTCTTTGTGCACCTTTTGTGCTTTTACCATTATGTTGTGAAAAGCACTCAAACTGAAGTCAGGGGTAAAATATGTGGTCTTTATATGGGGCATTAAAACGACGTAAGAAGCGATGCTATGGGTTATAACCCCGTCATCTAGCATTACATTATGCTTGAAATCCTCAACGGGTTCGGCACAGGTGTAGAGCTCTATAATGCACCCACATTTTACCGGTTATCTTTAACGTTGTTTGCCTCGTATCAGTATTGAAAATAAGCAAGAGCAGCGCTAAAAGGCGCGGGCGCATGTGACGGGTTTTATATGGGAAATTTGAATGTGGGCTCCCGCTCCGTGCACCAACGCGAGTTTTAGCGGACGCCCTACGTCCCAACTATACTAAGTTAATATTATAAAGAGGTAAAGTTTGTGAGTTTGTTAGGTTGTTAGGTTGTAGGGGGCAATCTCTGAATCTACAGAACCGATTTTGAACATTCTTTCACTAATAGGAAATTACATAATCCCCGAGTGCTTAGGCTATATTCACAACGTGCCCGTGGGATAATTTCCGACAAAAACGCGTGCGAAGCCGCGGGCAACAGCTAGTGTAAATATAAAACTGAGAAATTCCTGAGGTAAATACTCTTTGCCTGATCTGGGACCACTAGACCAACGAATCTGTCATCATCGTCGTCCGTCTTCAGCACTAAAACTAAATATCGAAACCGGAAAATAGCAGGAAATTATAAAGATTTATCTAAAAATAAACAAGACTTGTTCGAGCCTGGTCTAAAATATAACAGTTGAGTTTGTGTTAAAGCGATAAAATAAATAATCTACCTACAAAGCCAGCTTTCCGTGAGTAAACTTTATGGCTTTAACTTACAAAAACGTAAAGCAAGTTAAGTTGGTCAAGAGATACAATATCTTGCTAAACCAGAAAATTCCGTTTCTTATTTCCTCACTTTACGACCCAGTACTAATAGTGTCAACCTGCACAGTCTATCACAGTCTGCTGGATATCTTTCAAGGGCGTCCAACGCTACGCTTGCCCACCGGTCTCCATTTCAAAGAACTTTGACAATATTGGCAATCGTCCACATCTTTGAAAGAGCGTATTTGACTTGTTTCGTATTAACGAGTATACCACCATTTCAATAGAACTGACATAAGTTTTTCCATAGCTGTTAGGCGGTTATCACATGAAACCGCACGTCCGCTCGGTCGGGTGGTGAAGCGGATCTCACGTGGAAATGTCTTGTATGAAATTCGTTGATGCCTAACACACGTACAGTAAGCGTTCATAAGTGCATAAGCACGCTAAGGATTGTTTTGCTGTGAACGAACGGGCGAGCGTCCGTGCGTTTGTATGTGTAAGTGGTCGCAATACAGTACGCACACCATAGCCACAGAGTTCGCCCACTGTCGCATGTCACCGCGTCGCACTCCTTGAAACAAAAAAATATATTTCTGTCTCTTTTGTTATACACACACGCAACAAACGCATGATTTGTGTGGCGACCAGTGGGCCTAAAATGAAAGCTTTATCAGAATCATGATATGAATCACGTTAAAAATTTAAAATTCTTAAAATGATCTTTATGTTTATGACTACAAAGTCCATTTTAAGAGTTTTAAATTTTTAACCTGATTCGTATTATGATTCTGATAAAGCGGCGATTTTAGACCCCCTGTTCTTACCATTTGGATTGCTAAAATTCACTGTAATATAACAAGTGTTGATAGTTGATTGGTAATCAAATTAAAATTTGTATTCTAGGCAAAAACTTGTTAGTTAGTAAAGTTTTTTTAGCAATCGATTCATGCTTATCTTTTTTTTGAAGATGTAAGATATTAGTCATCTTTTCGGTGTTGGAAGGTAGAAATAAAAAAGTCGTGCTGAATTACAACAAAAATGTTTATTCGTTTTAATTATTTATAAAATTAACAAACTTTTATGAGAATTGTGTCGTCACATTCCTACCTCCTATAAAAGAAGTTCTATTGTAATCGTTCATAAGATGTTTATTGTATACCCACTAAGTCAATTCTTAATAACATAACAAGGAAAGGATTTTCTAATCACACAAATACGAGTATAATTGTTGATACCCACTTATTATAAATGTATCGGTATTCAGCAGAGTTTATTGAAAACTAATATATATGATTTAGACTTTATGAACATGTTTTTTTATGTAACGTCACAATGAGTGTACTCGTATTGAGGTTATAGCTTAAGTGTTCATTTTCTTGAAGAAAAGAAGATTGAAACTAAACCTCAATTTAAGATGATTAAATAATTACAGATAAGTCACACTAAAATAGTAATACTAAAACTCGTACTTCACTATATATTTTACACGTCTATTACACGTCTTATTATTAAAACCAAAACATCTGGGTTTTAATATTTTGTATAACCCCAGTTATTATCAATACAGTCAAGTAGACGTTTGCGCATGGACCCTACAATATTACGACATATTTCGGTTCCTCTTAAATTTTCCCACACCTCCATGCAATGGGTTTTTAATTGTGTTATACACCTCTCATCCCGTGTATCCCACCTTTGCACCATTAAACCCCATAGATTTTCAATGGGGTTGAGGTCGGGTGATCGCGCTGGCCATGGAATAACAATTATCTCCGGGTGATTGTGAAACCACTCACGCACAATGCTCGCCCGGTGAATAAGACAATTGTCCAGGACAAATGTTACTTGTGGAAACTCATCAGCTGGGTAAATGTTGCGTACAGTAGGTAGCATTACGTCTTCTAATACTTCTACGTAAGTAGAACTGTTGGCGCGTGGAGGAATAAAAGCCAGCTCTCCTGGCCCTGCTGCACTCATCCATCCCCACATATTAATCGTAATTCGACCTGAGTCTGTATTAGGGATTACGTTTTTATCAGACCAGCGAGTGTTATCCTTACGCCATAAATGAAGCCTACCTTTTTGACTTGATTTTAAAGTCTTTTCATCTGAAAATATGGTAGTATTCCAGTCAAAATCTAAATAATCCCGTGCGAAACGTAATCGTTCTTCTTTATGTATTTCTGTTAAGTAGGGCTTTTTAGCTGGTCTTCTGTGATGCAGGCCTTCAGCGTGGAGGGCACGGCGAACAGTTTGCGATGAGGTTTCAAACAATTCCGCAAAGCGTTTCGTAGGTGTGAAACCATTAGCCTGATACTCGCCCACCATATGTCGTCGCTGCGCTTCGCTAATAAGCGACGGCCTTCCAGTTCGCTGTCGACTAGCAAGGCTACCCTCTTCCTCGTATCGTTTGATCCAGAGACTTACAGTATTCCTCTAAAACAAAAAAAAAGTGATGTTAGACAGCTATAACAAAATACTTGACTTCATTCACTTTGCATTCATAAATCCAATACTAAACACTAGTTATTTATATTTTAGGCCTCATGAGTATGACGGATTTAAAAAACAATAAAAACAATTAATTCAATATGTCACCAAATAATATTAGGTCTTAATTTCTAATAAAAGATTAAGTTACAATTCATAAATATAATACTCACATTTAGTCCGGTTTCTTCAGATATTTGTGTTCTATTAAGACCACTTTTATGCAGCGCAATAATAGTCGCCCTCGTCTTAATATTAATATTTGCCTGCATTTTGAGAAATACCAATAAACCACACGTCACTAACAAACAACTGCAACTAATCGACAAAGTTAGGTAATTCCGATCAAGTTAAATATTCATGAAACTCATGTCTACCTCACAGAAATCTAAATTCTTAACTTTTTTTTTTGATCTACCTTTTTTTTCTTTACGAAATGTGTGAACAAAGCGAACAAGATAAAGAATATAATATCTGTCTTATTACTTCCAATTGAGTTAAAACTTACAAAAAGTCTTATAGTAATTGCGTGAGGTTTGAACACACGGCTTACCGATTCTCGCATGGTTCTATGCGCACGCAGGCAACCGCTAGGTCATCTTTACTTTTGTTACGATGTTGAAATTATGAACTACAATCACTTGTTGACGACAATGTCTATTTTCTTGAAAGTAGAAGGTCGTAAGTCAAACTAAACGTCAAGCTATTGCTTTGTGCGTTTGCCTATGGACTTTTGGTCGACACTGTACATCGCCAGACCGCGCGGATGAGCACATTCACGGCCTCTATGCGCGACACCACCATACAAATCTTCGTCACCTCCCGAAAACGACCCGACCGCTCAGACATTTTGTTAATGCTGATAGAATCCTTTTGTGCTCTTACCCATCGGTCAATACAGAACGCCCCAGTTACCAAACGATTAACATTAACATTCGATTTTTAAAAAAGTCCACTTAGAAATGTCGGCTCCATTCGATCGAGTCAGTAAATTGGACCTAAAGAGGGTAGCAATAAAACCAGTCGTTTTTATGGACGCTTAGACGTCACACGTTAAAAAGTAAACCGAACGGTTTCCGAACTGTTCCGATGTAAAAACCGAACGTTATTTCAGCAGTAGGTAAAGAAGACTAGTAAAAAAGAAACGGGTTTCACGATAGTTACAGCTTTGGGTAATGGCTATGTTTTATCACTGCGGCATACAATAGAAGTCTTTGCATTTAAAGCGGTTCTGCGGAAGAAGGATTTTCGTTTGATGGAGTGGGACAATCTGCATTGCATTCTACGGCCGGTTGTATGGTCTAGATTCTTACATCGGGATGTTGTGTGCGATCTATATTTGCCAGTGGCAGTTGTTTTATTGTTCTGCCTGGCTGTGTGTATCATCATTTGCTTCAGGTTCCAATTGTCAGAAAGGAATTCCTGTTTGCCAAGATTTAGATACGTTTTTTTTTAGTTAAAGTAAAATCTACCAATTTATTTTAAGTTAAATTAAATAGTTATTATTTCATTAATTTGGCCCGAGTGCTCACAGCCTTTTCAAGTACATTTCGAAACGCCTAGTTGACGCTTCCCGTGACCCAAGGACTGGCTTTTACCTTGCCATAGTGTTCCATATAACGTGGCAACGCTACCAGTCTCTTGGGCACATTCACTGCTGACAGCGCTGAGGAGTTTTTCGATGCCCATTTATAGTTTGTTGTTAGTTTATTTATTTTAACTTAGTATTAGACTTTAATGAATAACTGTTTATTTTAAAAATAAATTTTAACTACACACATTTAAGTTTCGTTATTAGCCACCAATTCTACGGGTAAGCAGGACCAATGTTTTACCATAAAGGAATTGGCGATTGGGTGCTTAACAATCAATCTGTATTAGTACAGCCAGTCCCGATGGTTTTAAAAGCTCTCGATGCCTAGGAATATTATTAAAACCACGGATTGTCTCTGGCAAGCAGACTGACTGATTCGCGAGATTGTTTTCAAACCACATCTCCCTTATGTACTCAGTAATATTAATTTTAACTCGACTACAGTTATCATCTTACTGGGAATACGAGCAGAACAATATTATTACGTTGTAGAACAGTGGTTTTCTTCCACAACTTCAATTACTTTTTGCTGTTTGTCACAAGGGAAATCGTGTAAAGCAATGCACCAACCAAAGCAAACCAATGTGTTGTAAACACATACGAGTATGATTCTGAAACATTATACATTTATTTAACACAAGCTGTTGCCCGCAGCTTCGCTCGCGTTGTTGTCGGAAATTATCCCACGGGCACTTAGTAAATATAGCCTATGGCACTCGGGGATAATAGCTTCCTATTAGTGAAAGAATTTTCAAAATCGGTTCAGTAGATCCGGAGATTACCCCCTACATACAAACATACAAACTTACAAACAAATTTTACCTCTTTACAATAATAGTATCGATTATATTTATGAACTAGTTTATTGTTTTTTTTTCATCAAGAAAAACACACTCATATATTGAATTAGTTCGCAAAACTAAATATTAAGATATCTATGCAAAACATCACGCCTGTTATCTCATAAGGGTTAAGCCGAGGTGTACCTAAAATAGTACACCCACATGCCATCAACCGGGCACGAATCCAGACTCCGTGGTTGCTACAGATAAATTCCTGATGAAAAATCTAATATCAAGTTAAAACTCAAAGAAATGGTTTCACGATTTTATTCTACGTTATTGACATTGACTACGGTAGGTTATTTAACATTAATGGTAATTCAACTATGAGTTTAATAAAAACATTTATTTATTCAGAAAAAAATAATTTGATTGAAAAAATACAAAGAAAGGGCAAACTAGCCTAATGTTTGAAAATATTTGGAATACCTAAAAGTATTACGTATACAGCATGTAACAGAAAGGGTATAATCATATGGAATACTGTGGTACGGACCATCAAACTGAACAACTTTCTCTATGGGACCACCATCGAAATCGTAAAAAAATAATCAGCTGTCCCATACATTTGGGTCGAGTAGGTATTGAAATTTTATATAGGACAGCTGATTATTTTTTTACGATTTCGATGGTGGTCCCATAGAGAAAGTTGTTCAGTTTGATGGTCCGTACCACAGTATTCCATATGATTATACCCTTTCTGTTACACGCTGTATATCCTGAATTTAACTTTAAAATATAAAACTAAAAATAACAAACCTCTGCTTTTACGCCGGCTATTCGGACGGGTTGACGTTTTAAAAGGCGAACCAATCTCCATTAATGTGCGGTGGACATGGACGGAAGTCCATTCCGTTACCCGCGTTCGAATGTCCTTTACGGAGCACGCTAGAAAAGGGGCAATTCATAACTTTGACATACGTTGGACTTGGATATAGGACTGCTACTCACTAGTTCGATTCGGCAGTATTTTTTTAACAAGAAACTCGTTCCGAAGCAACTATTGTTACTGTCCATGCCTTCCAATCTCTTCTATTCTGTATTTTGGGCTAATGTGAACAATTGATAGTTCCTTTTGTCCAACTCAACCTCCATCATACAAAGCAGTTACTGCACAACACACCATCATCATCTAGGGTCACCTTCCAGTTTAACGAGATGCAGCTGAATACCAGTATTTTACATGGAACGGCTGCCTTTCTAACCTCCACAACCCAGTTAGCACTGGGAAATACGAGACCTCTTGGTAAGACTGGTTGTCACTTCCGGGCCACTGACTACCTGCACAACACATACATATACGGCTTTTATTCAGTTTGTGCTGATCGCCTATCTCCGTTCGGCATTTACCATTGCAGAATCGTGTATGAGTCGGCTCGCCATAATTCGATCTACATGATTGTATTCAATTTTGCTGCCCGTTTGTACTCATGGCGACATGAACATTGTGTGTATCAGCCCTTATGTTCAAACTCGATGCTGTTTCGACGTTTTTGAAAATGTCTTTTAGTTTAAGACAGTTCCATTCCGAAGTAAAAATGAATGCAAGTCGGAAAAGCAATGCATTGCTTGACCAAAAATGTTGCTATATTCTTAGTAAACTATTTTTAAAATAGTATATCTTATGTATGTAAGAAATAAATTGTACTTATAGCGTTTTCATGTAATAAAATAAGAATTGGAACATAATCCGGTTTTTTTTAATCATAATGACCAAATGAAAACTTATCTCGGCACGTTAAGTGTCTGTTTACACCTGATAAAACAAACATTACTACTACTACTAACTACATTAATTCTTAAGATAAAGTTTTTAAAATATCAATTGAAGAACTAAATCCTTAGCTAGCTTTCACCACCACTTTACGCCAGACATTTTTAGAACACCACGTCATCTACGTAATAGCAGCATGCACGAAAGTCCATTCCCCGCACGTGAGACCAAGTTTAAACCCGAGCCACAAGAGGGGCGATTTATAATGTTGAGAAACGCTGGACACGCAACGTACACAGAATACACAAATGCCGTTACCACTTTCTATGTTGATCTGGTGGCGCATGGCAAATGCAGTGCCTACTCGCCTATGGAAGTAGGTTAATGTTTTGTTGTAGTGACACCCGCTTGTCTCTGCAAAGACTTTTATAGGGACTACACAAGTGTACACTTGCCACAACGCCATAAAAACTATAGCAGGAATGAATAAATGATTATTATAAACAAAACGAAGAAATGAAGAGCAGCGGCCCCAACTTACGAGTAGTAAGTCGTGAGTTTGAACCATAGCAGGCTCATTACTTTGTGTAATTTATTTGGTGGTGGTGTTCCTATGGCCACCGTCCAGCTTCATCATCAGACACTTGATACCATTTAGGACCAAAGTATTCGTCAAGACGAATCATACGAGCCCAAACTCGATGGGATTGTGTCATTTTATTACGGACTACCTGTGACCACCTTCCAGCTCCATCACCAGACAATGGGTACCATCTAGAGACAAAGTACTCGACAAGATGAATTATACGAACCCAAACTCGATGGGGCTATGTCGTTTTAATGGAGTTCCTATGGCCACCTTTCAGCTCCATCAACAGACCCTGATTACTATTTAGGACTACAGTACTTGTCAAGACAAATCAAACGAGTCCAAACTCGACGGCGTTGCGTCGTTTTATTACAGAGTTCGTATGGCCACCTTCCAGCTCCATCATCAGATCAGCTCCGTGTCATCATAATATTGCATTGTCTCGCGATATACACATGCGTGCAAAATTTTGAGCTCAATCAGAAATCGGGAAGTGTGTCAAATTTAACTAGCAAGTATCACGCGACGTCGCGTGATGTACATCAAAGCGCCTGCACGCGACGTCGCGTGATGTGATAATTAACGTGAGTAAAACAACCAAATTCCTAAACCGATTTTGATGAAATTTCTATGGGACCAATCGGGAAGCATATCCTTCCAGATGAAAAAAGAATTTTTCAAGTCGGTTACAAATGACGGAGTTCTGAGGTAACAAACATAAAAAAAAAACAACCGAATGGAGAACCTCCTACTTTTTGAAGAAAGTCGGTTAAAAACTGATACAGTAAAATTTATGTTTTACTTACTTATCCACTTTTTTCGTTGCGGAATCGAAGATAGTTCAAACATTTTACTAGAACTGGTTGAGTTTCATTGCCTCGGCGTTTTGCAGTGGTTAGGAGCAAAAAGGCCGGTTGCTCCAAAAATAAAACAAACAGTAACCAAAAAAAAAGCAAATAAGCAAAACAATGAAAATTAAAGAGCCACAGGGCTAATTGTTACCAATTTTCTTTCTCACGGTAAGAAAGCTTCCAGAGGTTTTAATTTGACACCGGAAAACAAGATGACGAAAATAATTTAGCTTAATTCAAATTAGCCAAGGATCTAATTGGTAAATATGCAAAGTAATAACAATAACAAAGGCTTAAGAAGATAAACCTGTTGCTTGATAATACTACTGAAATAATACTGCAAAGCTAAACTTCAAACATCAGCCAATTTGAATTTAAAATGACCGAGTTTTGGAATAAGAAACTATAACTTCAAAGCTCTCGGTTTAATTTCCATTGCTACTTAAAATAGTTTTACAAATGTTTACTGACATTTCAAAACCAACTTACGGATCATTTATTTAAAATACATTATAGAATAAATTGTGATGAATATATTCTTCTGATTATTTGGCAACAAAGCTCGTAATTTATTAACTTAACTGATTTTGTTACGACCGTAGATTTTGGGACGAACAACGGCAGCTCGATAAATTGTGTTAAGTGTGGTGTCTAAGATTTCCCCGATTCTATTTGCAAGAGGTTTTTATTTGGAGACATTTGGAATAAATGGAAAAGATTGGTTTCAATTTAATGGGTCCAGCACGCAGTTTCAATACACTTAGCCTAAGGCTTCGAATACAATCTCTAAAGTTTTCACAATTTGATCAAACAATTTGGAGTCTCATTTTTCTTTTCTAGTTATCTATCACTCCTACTTTATTTTTCTTTTGTAGGAAAAAAAATAGTCAAATCACAGACAAAAAGTGAGAGATTTATATTATTTTCACAAGTCGTGACCCAACAAGTCATTTGTAGAAAGAACCTTTGCCTGACCCTTCAAGTCCAAAGAAACTTATACTCCAAACCCGTTCGAATGATTTAACTTGAAAAAAAAAAATACACACCCTGTTTACTTTTCCAAAACTATTTACGGTTAGACGAATTGGTGGTAGCATTGAGTTCGCGAGTCCCACCATTTTTCTTTCCTCAGCCAATACAATAGCAGTAATCGGTCCGTAACGAAATTGAATAGACGTTTTAAGGGTCCCACAAACAAATGCCATCAATTACTGCTCTGGAAACCAATCTAGACGTTTTGGTTACCCTCCATTGTTGTTTGTATTACCTTAGCTTAATTTATTTTGACTTTTATTGAAGGAGAGTGATTATTTTTTTCTTTGGGAATTGAATTGTAAAGAACGTCGTTTTTGGGCGTTGATTGGTTCAAATGACTTTGGTGTATTCTATATTAGACGAATAGACTAACCAAATCAATATGAAGACCCTTCATATTGATTAGATTAGTCTAATATTTGTCTTATGTCCGACAAATTAATTCGGTTGTAAATGTTTTGTTTTTTTCTTTGGGATGAATTGAGAGCGTATACTAAAATCTTCCTATGGGCGTTGATTGGTTAAAATTCCGCGTATTCCTTGTTAGTCATTTCATCTTATGCCTCAAGGGTATGTTACACATTTGCACGTACACTTTACTGTTTATTCAAACCTATTTCTGGATTCACTAGAATTCTAGATATAGCTATTTCACAAGCTTCGTCACACGCTACCCAAGGGCATGTTTCTGTCATTCCAACCGAGTGCTCGTCAAATAAGATGTTTATTACGTCACTAATGTATCTTGCTAGTAAACTCGACGAACCAAATGTTGGTGACGACGGCAAACGAATGGCTATGAATGAAAACGTAGTATAATTTTCGACTTGCAATTAGAGTTAGGATATGACGCTATTTCAAGATGGTTACTTTTTGTTATATCTTTATTTTACTACAGTTATCCGTAAACGACGCAACTAATCGTAAACTAGTTAATAACCCATTAGTTATTCGCATCCCATATTAGACCGCCTTTGAAATCCTAATGCTGTGTAACATAATATGATTTGCTATAAGTACACGTTTCCGAGCAATGATGAATAAATGAACTTTGAATAATCTTTGAAGGTCCTGGTTTCAATTGCCTGTTCGGACAAAGTATTATTAGGTTTTTCAGTAGCAGCCTTGGAGTCTGAATTCGTGTTCAGTTGATGGCAAATGAATGATGAAAGGCGCCTAAGGGGCGAGCCTTTTTTTACATCTGAGTTAAATATAGCTGGCGAAATGTGGGTGCACCAGTAGGTGCACCCACATAGGTGTACCTGATAGTAATCAGGTACACCTCTGCCTAACCCTTCGGAGATTACAGGTGTGATGATATGTTATGTAAATAACAGATTTAAGTAAAAAGAGTATCTTAGTTGGTTGAAGAAAATCAAAACTTACTAGTAAGAAAATTATGTTGCTTTCCCGCTCCTGAATACAGAACCGCCAACTTCAAAGCCTCTTCAAAAGCGTTGTATGCAGTACATTCGTCATTTCAAGAGAGTGCACGTCAAGTTAAATGTTTATGATGCCATATGCACTCCGGAACCTGCAACTGAATTTATTCTTGATAATAAATTTAAAAGCAAGGAAGCTTACTACAATCCTCGTCGTCGAAAAACTTTATATTGTACCGGAGAAATACGTAGGTAAAGAGAATAAAACGCTTTAAATATTTCAAGCTCCGTTGGTTGTTTGGGGAGCGGTACTTCCATGGAGAAGATTGTCCAAATCCCCTGGGTGTCGTAAGCAGCCATGTCAGAAGAGATTAAAATTAATTAATTAAGATGTTAGGATTAAAATTTCGGGGTCTAAGGAAGGTGAATTTGTGAATCCTTTATGCGTTGATGATGTTATGATACTGTGAACCTATTAATTTTCCATCATGTTGTTGATAAATTAATAGTAGATCCCTATGCTAGCTATGGGGCTGGTTCATAGCTTAGAAGAGTGATCCTTTACATACGCCTTGTGATGAAGCAAATAAAATTACAAATTGCATTTTTGCCCGAAGAAAATTCTGCCCAAAGACATTCTGCTAGCCTAAGTTGATTGCAGAAATCTGCTCACTGACTGCCAAGAAGTTCAACGGATGATGATGTTAAAATTAGAACATCTAATGTGTGTAAAAGGAGGTACCCTTAACGAATCCGAAAGGCATTTCTTCTCCCCGTCATTGCGATATTGTTTTTTGTTCTAGACCTTACCTGGGAACCTTCTAATTACAGAAATATTGGGGATCAAAGTTCCAACTTTTCACAAGTTTTTTTTAAAGTACAGGTTTTTTAATCTTACAACTTTTCTATAAGTACTTTCACGACCCCCGTACTATTCAATTCATCCCCCAGCACACACACACACGCATTGAGTCCTACTGTAAAACGTGATTTTTCAACACCAAATAAATGTCGTTTCCCAGCAATGATTTTTGCGTAGAGTTACGTTTGATGTACAGAACGCTTGGTTGACGGCTTTGTGAAGGGTTCACACCTTGTATAATCAAAAATAATGAGCACCTATCAAAGAAACCACCCACAACTAACTCAAACGCAACACAGTATAAGATTGGAACACTTGTGCAGTCATTGGTTGAATGACTTTCCTTAAGCGCATTAGACGATGTCAGGTCGCCGACAACGCGACAGTGCCCTAGTTCCTTTGGCTGGAAACTAAAATGACAGTGTGAATTAGCAGCTGACTTTGAGTTTTTCTTGGAACACGTTACAATGGTTAAAAGTGGAGTTTACAAAGAATAGTGTTCATGCGACATAGTTTAAAAGATTTTCTGTGTTTGTTTTTAATTTTATGATTGGTAGTAGTGGTCTAAAGAAGGATATTATTTTTAACTTTCATACGTTATTTAAACTAATTATTCTTACTTTTGACTAGAGTGTAACACTCTTCTGGAAGAGTTTTGAAAATCGTGCCACATTTACCTTGATATTTTATGTTTTGTCCATCATAATTATGTTTGTGTACATTAATTTGTTTTCTGTTGTAAACTTCGTAATTAATATTCGAACTTCCACATGACTAAATTCTAAAACTCATACATTTTTCCCAGGTTCAAGGATTATGGTTGACCACTCGACAAAAATATTTCCCACATTCGCTTGTAAAAACTACAGCGTTGTACCACTTGACGCCATCAAGTGATGTTTGAACTATTCTACTTCAAAAAAAAACAACCAAACATTCGAAAATCAACAACGGCCGAACAGCCCTTGAATTTGGAGAGCCGAATATTTCCACAGCCGAGCATTTACATGTTGGCACAAAACTAATATTGACTAGGCATACCACTAGTTTTTTTTTGTGGTTTGCGTAAAAACGGTTGCTGTAAGCGGATAAATTCGCGGATGAATAGACACGATGAGTATTGTAGGGACAGTAAATAAAGAACCACTACAATAAAAATGGCAACAGATACCTCCAAATAATTATAACGTGTTTATTTAATGCAAAAGTTAGTAGAATCATAGTTTTTTGGAAATCCCATATTACGTAGCTCGTAAAGTTATAGCGTCATACTATTTTTGACAGGTTCCCGTGACCATTATTATATTATTATAGCTAGTCCATACTGTCCCACTGCTGGGCCAAGGCCTCACTTCATTCCTTCCTACGGTAAGGATTCTGTGCTGCTACTTTCCAATTCTCAAGGAAGATATCCAGTTCGTCCCGCCGTCTCCTCCGTGGTCTGCCGCGACCCCGTGTCACTGTTTCAGGGCACCAATCCTGAGCTTTTCATTCGGCAGGCGCAGACATGTCCTGCCCAATTTCATTTAAGTTTGGCAACCTTTTGGAACACAGTGTAATGTTTCGAACACGATCTGTTAATTTAACACTTATTATTGTATTTTTTGCTTCAGTACTAAACCTGGGTATCATCCTCATCAGACACTTTGACGACTGATGACGACGATAACTCTATACTTTGTTGTTATTTACATAATTGAAAGAGGTTGAATACTTCACATACTTTTTCTCTAGTTTATTTCCCACGAGTGGAACCATCGATCTTCCACATAATATTAATTGAGATCGATCCTCGTTCCCGACATATACTGTAATTTCCTTTCAAACTCGATCCATTACTCTTAATAATATCAAATTTTTAACTCTGCTTAGGTTTGTATATCATAACAGAGGGATTAATCAGTTTTAGTTGAAGACTTCTTTTTCCAGGCCATTTTTTTTTAATTGATCACTTTCTTCTATCACATATAGGTATATGACTGATGAGGCTTGCAAAGGATACTTGCTCAACATTAAATATAGTAATCCTCCTCATAATATTCAAACCAAAATATAAACAAACTAAAAATAACAAAATAAAGCCCAAACAGTAACTCAGACAAACAATGATTAAATTATTGTAACGAACTAAAATAGAGAAGGTTTAACGAGAAATATAATTTTAATAAAAAGAGCTGCGAGGCAAACCGAGCAACACGATTAAAATTAATAGAAATCTCACTCACAAGTTACAAAATATCAATTACAAACAATTTAGCGAAGATTCTATGCCATTCCGAATAACACAGAAACAAAATTAATGTTTCATTGAAAACAGTTCCACGATCGCGGAGTTGGAAAACTTTGAATTCAAATGTTATTGGACTAAAACCATCTTCAGTACAACAGCACAATGTAGCACTGAATTTCAGTGAAATGGATTCAACAAAGTTTTTCAATGATACTCAAAATGGACTTTGATTTTTAGGAAATAGAAGTTGTTTGGAAAGTTCTGTTCATAACTTTTGAACTTTAGATTTTATCGAAATCGTGTCCAAACTGATTCGCATAAATGTGACATCTATATTTCCGTACTGGGCCGGTGGCGTGGTGGGTTAAAGCCCACACCTTCTCACAGAGACGAGGCTTGTGCCCCTGCTGGGAGGAAATTATAGGCTGGTTATACGATAATTTTCTTGAAGCGACTGAACCCCACAAGACTATCTTTAGCTCATAAAGCGCAAGGAAGACAGATTGCTACTAAGGCGAACTAAGGTTTGCTGTAAGAAAACCCAATTCTGAGTTAAACTCGCCGTTGTACATACGGCTACACATCAAGCTATACATTTCCAGTTTATGCTGATCTCGCATTGTATAGGATTTCCGTACAATGCGAGGTCAGCTTATACTGGAAATGTATAGCTTGATGTGTAGCCGTGTGTACATAAGTTTATATATGGTAATTTTGTGTGTCCTATTTTTATATTTTGTGTGCATTAAAGAATAAGAATAAGAATTGTTCGTATATTAATAAAAAAATTAAAAAAAAAACAAAATCATCCATTAAAATTTCTATTTAACAATGTCCCTTTTCGCCTAAATATTTTCGTCAGACAGCTACAAATAAGACCTTGGGGAATATTACCGCCGCTTACTTGCTCTGCACAAGATAATACCACTGCCCGTTCTCCGGACACAATATATTATATTTTACGATGTACGAGCAAGCTGTAATAGGAGGAATATTCATGAGGAATTATAATAGTATTAGTTCAGAAGTGTACCTTGCTGCTACAACTAGATCGCCTGTCCCACAGCCGACGAGAAAGCGAATAGCTATCGACGCGCCCACGTCAGTAAAAGAGAGATATTAATAAATTGTTGGTCACTGACTATTCTCACCACCACCTTTGCTTGAACTCTGTCAAAGAGCAGGCAACCACTCCTCGCTAATTGCCAGGTTATATTCCAAAATCACCTGTTACAGCCAAAATCAAATTGGTGTATTAACATTCATATATGAAACTGTGGGGCAATAAATATCAGCTTTGTGCAAATACCATTATATATTCCACCATTTAATAAATGGTCCACTTTATCACCAACCCCAAAGCGAAACCAGTAAATAAATACACGGTCGACCCTTTCAAAATATCAGTAATTCCATATCACCCGCAATTAATACGTCACTTATCGGTCGAGTGCCTTTTCCCCGTATCATTGTCTCCCTCACACATACTCGATTTAAAGGAGATGGCACTCACAGTCACCTGGAAAATACCGGCCGGAATAGGTATTTACCAGTTTATACCGGTAATATGAGGATAGCGTGAACGTTAATCAAAGGAGACTCTATTACCATTTTATTGAGAGGGCGATTCTTTTATAGGCTTCTTAGTATCTTGGTTTATGAGGATAGATAATAGATGGGAGAAGGAATTTTGATAAATACCCTATCCTCAACAAAGTAGGTAATATTGGTGCGTACAGAAAACATTTGGATTCAATTTTCTGTTGAAAAAGGAAAGAATAGTGAAACGTGTAGCAATTGCCACGGTTGATGAAAAAATAACATACGTTAATTGGATCCACTACAGCCGAGGGGGTTTACTAAAAAGAGAGATATTCGAGAGTGTAGGCGATGGTCAATTTAGTTTTGAAAACAACGTCAAAATTCACTTGTTATTAATCAATGTTGAGTAATTAACGACCCTCCTCATGGAGTCCCGCAGGGCACTATCTTCAGTCCATGTCGAGCTGGGCAGACAGATTAATGATACCACCGTATGGCGACAAATTTTCACCTCGATACTAATGTCTAAGCTCGTTACGAATAAGTAGTTATCTCATTAAGGTAACGATAGATGGTGAATTGGAATTTACATTGAGAAAACATGGTACGCTACTGAAAGTGATTAATCTGAATAGTTTTGCCAACTTCATGTGCTAAGTACGATTTGGTACATAAAATGAAATAATACATATCTGACTCATGTCTTAGTAAGTGCTATTGTAGTTTCACCATCAGAAATTTCTCAGTGGCAGCTAGGAGTTCACATGATGACAATAGAATTGCACGTATTACATTGGACTTAAACATAACTGGCGAAATATGGTTAGAGCATTATCAGAGAGGTGTGGTCCGTTCCAGCGTAATACAGTCTATTCTAGTACGGGGAACAGAGTGCATCAGTTTTGTGCTTTCAACCATAAGTACGATAGATTTATAAGAGGTGGCGAGACAATCTTGTCCTGCCACCGATCTCTAGGCATAAAAAAAAAACAAAAAGGTGTACTTACTACTTCTACTGAGTTTTTATAACTTGCTGAGTTGTGCAAGGTTATTATTTTGATTTGGCAATTATAGATGGTTTTTTTTTTCAGAAAACTGGACGTCTTTCTTCATGGGACATATTTCTGTTACACGCTATATTTCCCCCCTTTTGGTCTTATTATTTGGAGAAAACTGGTGACTGTTTTTATAGCATAATCAAATGTGACAATTTATAACAATACGCGATTAGTTCTGCATGTTTCACTGAACATTAAATATGTGGTCTAATTAAGGCTGCTCATATAACAGTAACATGAAGTCCTAAACAAAAGTATATTGTTCATTAGATTCTATGCATGCAGGTTTAATAACTAGTTCATTTGAAATTTAAATTGGTACTGATGTCGTATTTATTTCGATAAATTAATGTTCATTCAATGGGCTAATATGGAAGTCGTGATTCCATTCACTTGGCAATGTAACATAGCATGAAGCTTGATTATATTATAAAGAATGCGATGCATGATGCCCAAAGTGTTCGGCAGAGTTGTAAGTAAACTCTAGCCACATTTTGCAATTTAAGTTTTAGTCAAATAATAATAATGAGATCGCTATTTAGCGATAAGACCGCCCATTGAGTCAGCCTATGTGAATTTTTTTCTTATAAGAAGTTTACTTGTATAGTGTTCATAATAACAAATATTCTGTTCTATATTATTCAAGCATAATTCCATAGACTAACCACAAAGAAAATAAGACCCCGGATAGCGAAATCACTAAGAAAAACTCTTTGCCTTCCTTGGCGTCGAAACCAGAGGTCTTAGGCCGGAATTATACACAAACGGCATAAGGTGACGGCGCGGCGTAGGCATGATGTCGCTTCAAAACGTTTTCATACAAAATGTACGTAGTTGACGTGTTGGGAATTACACACAAGCGGTACGGCGCAGGCACGCCGTACTTTTTTTTATTATAAATTCCACGCCTGTGCCGCGCCGCCACCTTACGCCGTTTCTGTGTAATTCGCGCCTTAGACAAAGTTTCATACTATCAGTGACTTTTACCATCAACGTTGATGGAAAAGTCAAAACGTATAATTGAATAGAAATACGAAACGGTTTTGCTACTTATATAAGTCCCAGGACCCCATGCTAAGCAGGCGTTCTTGCCACCACTAGACGAACGCAGTAAAAATTTAATAATGTGATTAATATTAACAGCCAGGCGAAAACATCTGCCTACTTTCCACAAGCACCTCATCTATCACCTAAAACACTACCCAAGGGACAAATAGAAGCAATATATTTAAAAATGTAAGCCCACATCTACTTAGACCCATCCCCTCTATTATGGTAACTTAAACTCAGATCTACTACTGATACAACCAATTTATTATTAGAAAATAGAGGTCTATTGCTCGATAAAACGACCTTACGTTTAGTATTAGGATCACGTATTTGACCCACTCCATTGGGTTCGTATAAAACAATTCCTTCTTGCTACTTTTCTTCAGTTACTAGGTCAGTTTCTCTTTGAAGGTCGCATTCAATGAGCCTAATTAGGAAAGTGGAAATGGCTTGGTATTTAAGATTAATTGGGACGTCGTGCTTGCACGATTGATTTTTGTTGGCAGTTTGGCCTAAATTCTAATCGTAGGCTTTATAGAAACCAAAGGCCCGTTTACAATTACACTAAGCGAGATCTAAATGTAATGCTTAGGCGTTCAATGCTTAAACTGCTATTGCGGGTTGCTGAGCAACTATTTTAACACGCATATTATAATATCGTCGTCTTCTTCTGTAACTATGTAAAAAAAAAAATTGAAGTTAAATTTGACTCAGCTCCCGGTTTCTGATAGAGCAGAAATTTTGCATACATGTTTAGTTTGGATGACAATGCATGATTAGCTAAGTAACGTAATTCTAAATGCAATACGGTGGACTCCCAAAGATGGTGGCTAGTTATTTTTAAGGCATTCTCATGATATGGGTATCAAATGAAAGATTCCGCCGCGGTGGCCGCCGCGTTGGCCACCGCGTTGGCCGCCGCGTTGCAGGAAGAAGGAAAGAATACTTGCTGCGCAACTTGCACGAAAGGCTTGTCCATTTATTTTAAAAATCGATCTTTAGTTCGATTCAAATCGAACATCCAATCATACTATCAAGTTCTATTTTGGCGTAGCGGCGGGCATTGCCATTTTTCGTATAAGCGCGTGTGCCGCCGCGTGCACCGCCGCGTTGAACGCATCATGCGACGCGGCGGTGGCATTTGCGGGCAATGCTGCTTTTCAAGCAAACGCGCGTAAAATCGCTTCTCCGTAAGCGCTCTCATACATCTCCATATGTTTGAATTTAAAGCGGGCCGCGCCGCTCAACGCACTGCGCAACGCGCCGCATGTCCGTAAATGAGCCCTAAAAGAAATCGATTGACATCTACGATTCTAATGAAGCAAAGCGTCAACATGTGTTTAATTACCCATGAATACGACGACCAAGCAATTATTTTCACCTACGAGGAAGTAAGTTAGTAAGTTAAGTTTTACAAGTTGTGGTCAGAATAAACATCGGAACGGCAACATCGCACAGTAACATTATCACATGTAGCACGATACTGGATAGTCTAGAATTATAAAGCCACATTCGGACAGCAACAGAAAATAAATTGCGTCAGAGTCTGTTGCTCCTGCCGGTATTCATTTCACGCTACTCACTAGAAGAAAATCTAGAATTTGGAGAGACATGTAGAATTCTCATATATTACGCAGAATATTATGTGCAGTTCTTAGTTTGCATCTATGCACAGTTCATGACAATAGTGGTATTCACTGAATATTACATAGCACGAAATGTATCTGGTGAAATGTGGGTGTACCTTACGAAAGACCATGATGTACAGACGCCAGTACAACAGTTTCGGGTAGCTTGATGTGCTGGCGTCTGTACAATTGACCAATTTGGACTGGTCACTCTCGTTCGTTGATATTTACGTCTGATTTGATAAGATTATATTTAGGATCAAAATTGCATATAAGTCAACTATGTCGGAGGGCCTATACAAGCAGCAATTGCTTTCGAGGCATTTTTCCTACATCGACTATAAAATTCGTTTCTAATTGACAAAAGCTACTGAAAAGACTAATACTTTTTCATTTTCCCATCAGCTTCACCGCTGATAGCGTGTCCCGTAGTACGGTTAAGTTTTTGAAGGTCAACTATTCCAGAAACTCCGTATGCCTGAAATCCCCAGAAGGCGCTTACTTCCTTGGGGAATACAGATAAGACGTTATACATATAGTAATATGATAAACTGATACACCAAGCCAAGTTTGACCTTCCAAAACTTTTCGGCTTATATTGCATCTGGGAAATATCCAGAAAACACGTAACTGCACAAAACTTGGATGTCCGTGCAAGTTAAAACAATTTTTTCAAGCGATAAAAGATGGCTGTAGGTGTCCGCCATATAAGGTAGTATACTGCTGGGAATCCCTTCCCTGCAGTATACTACCTTTTATAAACACTGTTTTATAAACACTCGTCTTTAGAGAATATTATCGTAACTGTTACTCTTTGCTGGCATTTTAACAATCACGATTTAAAATGTAAAGGTAGGCTCTAAACTACACTGATAGTGAAAAAGGACTAGCATTTTCTTTGAAAACGAGGTACATTACATACACGGGCTAGGTACCACAGGTCCTAGTAGTACCACATTTCGCCGCTTATGTTTAATACATTTCATCCATTCTAATATTAGGCGCGAGCGGGGAGAGGGAAGATGGAACAGCGTAATTGTATGAAAAAATACGTACCTATGAATTACGTCAGATTTTCGCCATAGGAACCGGTCCTCATGGTACATAATAAAGATTATTCTTTCATCTATCCCTCTTTTACACAACCCAAATAAAATGCTTTCATCTCATCCTTACCAGGAAACATTTAGCCAAAATAAAACCATTATAACCCCCGTTAGAACCAACAACAAAAACATACGACCACACTTAATATCGCAAAGGGACACAGTAACTAACACGCACGCAACATTGTAAGTATCTGTTAAAAGGAGCAGGTGTTCAGAACAGCTCTGGAAAGCTTTTAACTTAAGAGCCCCGCACTTGGAGACTGCTACTTACCATCCTCGGTCGCTTTATGAAACTTTGATATGGGGGATAATGAAAAATGTTTTGTTAGGTACTTGGGATATTTTTAGATATTTTTTGGAGACATGGTCTTGTTAAACTTGAGAATGAATGGATAAGGAAGTCTTTGATTTTTTTAATATACTAGCTGTGCCTCCTGAACCGGTAATAGATTAAAAAAGTCGCTATAAATTACTTTCGATAAACGGACTTGTATCATAGATATTCCTGTCCATTTGTTGTAGATAATCTCCTACTCACGCGAAAACGAAGTAAGAAAGACAGAAATACGGCGATCTTACAAGAAAACCCTGTTTTGATAGAGAATTGCGAAAAAATATTCGTTTTTCTCACAGATCGGTTATGAGATTCAGCGCTTACCTGGCTAAAAGTGAACATCTAACACCTATATTAATCGTTCCCGATAAACTGCAGACCTTAGACAAAAGTTGAGCAAAGTTGAAAATTCTCATGTGCCAGTAATTTCACCCCGACCTATTACCGCTGGAAATAGAACACAGCAATGCTGCTAGCGAGCAGGAATTGTACCTGCTCGTTTGAGTTAGCAGAACTAATATTTAATTTGAACGAACAGCGCAAGGAGATCTTCTATAGCAATGGAACTTAGGTATGTTTTAGATTAAAAATGCGGACGATTTTTTGACGCCGTTTAATTATTTTCTATTTTTGATGCCTGGACATATTTTTATTACTATTTTAGCGCTATAAATTTAGTAAATAATGTATATATGTGTGTAATTGAACTAATAAATTATATTTTAAACAGTGAATAAAAGCTTAGGTTAGGATTCGTTAGGATTATTCCACTGGGTGATATCACCCACGTGAACAAAGTAGATTTGTTGGTAATACGATCACATATTTCTGATAGTATGCAATGATGTGATCTAAACTGATGCCCGCTTGGTAAAGAACCTTCTTTTCTTAAGAAAGTAACCCATTGTGTCCAGAATAATGATGGCCAAATTATAACTATTAGAAATACAGAGGTGCGAGGTCTATATCATTTAGTATTGCATGCTTACTAAATTACTTCAGGATTGACCGGGTACCCAGTAGTGTGAGGTGATTGGACAGATAAGATAGGGTTGTTTAAAATAATTGTTTTCAATTTGAAAAGAAAGAAAGAAAAATGTTTATTCGACGTCAGTACATTAGGCACACACACAATAATATTAAAAAAAGTTACAAAAAAGAGAAAATACATAGTATGACTGTACTGTGTGCCTCACAGCTGCGCCAAAAAGGTCCATTTCAGCATTAATGCCAGACAGGTGAGGCTGCCCGACGCTGGTCTTCCAATGAACCTAGAGGGGGTAAGTGACATACAGAAAACAGTTTCAAAGATAGTATGCGAGTATGAATAAATGATTAAGTACAATAAATAGATATTGAGTTAATTTATGAAATGTGTATGTAGGTACGAGTTAGGATAAAAATGTGAGTAGGTAATAAGTATTATAACGTGTTCTAAAGTACTACTGGGTGCATTTGATGCCCTTTCTACTTAATAATTTCATTGATACTCGTACCAGATGCTATTTTTACTTTATACTCGGTGTAAACTCTTCACGAAGCCGTCATCCAAACATTATGTACATCAAACGATGTAACCCTACGCAAAAATTATTGCTGAGCACGTTTTTTTTTGGGTGAAAAGTCACGTTTAACGGTAAAACTTAATGTTACTCACAACATTGTGCTACTGGATGCTTTGAATTGTAAATGGATTATGGAGGGAATTGATTAAAAGTTATTGCCATAAAGAAATATAAAAAAAACTTCTGAAAATTTTGGAACTTTGACCTCCAATATCTCTGTAACTAGAAGGTTCCCAGGTCTTGGTCCAGTACAAAAATTATTATCGCAATGACGGGGAGAACAAGTTTTGGCTTCGTTAAGGGTATTTTTACACCCTTTATTTGTGCTTAGTTGTATTTTAAATGAATTGAAATAGTCATAAAAAATATCTGTAGCATAAACCGAACCTTAAATGATAAATGAATGATAAATGATAAATGAATGATAAATGATGTTTATTTTGCAAATAGGTTTTTATAAACACTTTTAAACGTCTCTTTTAACTAGATGGGGCCGGTGTTTCGTACCTGACTACTCTGATAAGAAACAGCCGAAACAAACTCAGAGGTCATAGTCTCTTTTAAAGTCCAGACATAATCTTGGTTAACTCACATGAGGAATATGCAGATTAGTGTCTGCGATGGTCTCTTGAAGAAAGAACCACACAGATTTGAGTGGACCTGTCCAGTCAGTGCAAGCATTTGTCAGTTATCATGTAGCTCGACTTATAACTCAAGGAGCTCAACGACACCTTATGTTTATAACTTTACGATACGCTGTTTACTTAAACTATACCTACCAGATATAATTAAACGTACAAAAAGGAAATTGTTTTATTATCTAATGGCCAGTACCTCTAAAGTTTTTCCTTCCAGTTCTAAAACCAAAAAAAGATCGTTGTCATCCCACTTAAATTGCGACTTTTTTGGCCATTATTAGCAAGAACGGTCCACTTTAGATGTAAAAAACCTTTGTAACAAAAACCGTCATCAACGTTCTATCCACATGTCCATCAAGTAGGATAATCTTTAGGTCCCTTTTTTCTAATGTTAGTGACACTGTAAAGTAATACTTTAAAGATTTTTTTTTGTCTAACTTGGCAGTGAATACTGGTGATTTTTAAACGTTGGCAATTTTTAAAGGGCGTGTACTGAACAACTTTTACGGTGGGATCAACCATGAAATCGCAAAAAAATCGGCTGCTCCATAAATTATTGGACGCGCAACTCGAAAAATGTAGGTAGGAGCTGATAGTACGGATATTTTTTGTCGCGATTTCATGTTTAGTCCCATACAGTATTGGTAACGTTTAAAAAATCACTCTGTATACTCCGGAAATTTAATTATTTAATTAGAGAAGGCTCTGTCTAAAAACTAATAATTTTGTGAAATAGAGGAGTTCGCTCATTTTCTAATTTAGAAAAGAGAGAAAAGAAAAGTTCTAATTTAGACGTGGACTTAGACTTTGACTCAAAACCTTTGACCTTGGAAAAAGCCTTTTTGTTTGAACTGAAATTGATTGTATAAAAATTACTGCTCTTGATTTTGGATTAATATCTCGGGTCCGTGTTTTAGAAATACATTAACTATGAATTCCACATCCAATTCTGACCGATTTCGACTTAGATCTAGTGTTTAATCAAAATGAATAATTGGACAACGATAATTATACGAGTATCTACTCACAATTTACCACCCTTTCAGGTCCTAGGCCCTAGCGAGAGCGTGCGGTGTGCTGAAGCCCAAGGACACTTGGTAATAAAATACACTTCGTAAGTTTAACACCAAAGATACAAATAATCTTCTAGAAGCTTCCAAGGCACCATACGATTATAAGTCACACACACAAATTAAACAACCACAACCTTTGTCTTCTTAAAACACCATATAAGCACAACCACGATCATTCCGGAGACACCACTTTCACGGAACAGTCAAAACTTTAACCGCTTTCGACGCGTTTAACGCGTATCGCACTGAATACAAACTTTATGGCCGTCGCCGACTCACCGAAATGGTGACGTCATTATTCTACGGATGACACGCTGTATAAACTCGAGGTACTACGGTCGCGGTATTGCAGCCATGATTCGGGGAAATAAGGTTATTTCATACAGTCATCATTTTTATCATGAAAGTAGATGTGGCAAATCAATGCCAGAAATAGCTCGTTAATTTTATTTTAAATCATCTTATAGTATACTAACGCATTAACAGAGCTACATTTACACCGACATTTCCCTTTTACCTCTTTCTCTCTCACACGCTCTTACTCTCTCTCTCACTCGACACTATCATGCTCACATTGATATCTCATCTGATTAGTATTGCAGAATCGAATGCTTCAAGAAATCTATATTTCAGTCTGGAACTTCCCACAACAGGGCAAAGGAGTTTGATTGAGCACCTTGATTTGAATGCAGTATTTCTAACACTTGACAACTGAGACTAGCAATATACTCGTATTACTGGCAACAAGCCTATTGATTTTGCAATCTACTATTTCAGCTCCTTAGGTACTAAAATTAAGAGAAATTGATTTCTTAAAACCATTCTTCAAGCTAAGGAGGCCACTACCACCTCCTTGCTCGGGGGTGTCGTTAAAAGTGACAAATGAGTTTAATCAGTTAGTTGGGTAGCATCTTACACCTTTGAGCTATGTCTACACATGCTATTAACCTATACCTCTACTTCTCTAGTTCGCTATTGGTTGTTGAGTTTGGAAAGCAGTATTTTACGTGAAAGAAGTAATTCTTTAAAGATGCTTGTAAACGAACGAATTAAAATTACTGTCACATTTTTAAAATTAGTAACCATAAATAATTAGCCATTAATTAGTAGTAATTAGTAAAATTAGCAGTAGTATTAGTAAATTTGTAGTAGTTTAAAAGTAGTTTAGTAAATTAGTACCTAATGGACAGTAGTTTTTAATCAGTTTTTAGCGTATGTAAAGGTGATTGCGGAAAAAAATAGAATTTCCTCCTTCTCTGAAGTTACTAAATAACCGTCAAGTGGCTGATAAAACAGGTATAAGGGATCTATTTCTTAAGTACAACACCATGGTCACCCTATCGACTATAGAAGGTGATTCCGACCGCATCCTGAATCTCGAAACGACTTTGTTTTTCAAACAATTTCACGAATCACGACACTTTATTGTAAACCCTTTTATTTTGTGGACGTTTTTAAATTGTTAAACAAGTCGGTTTTACGTATTTCAGGGACGGATTTTTTATTTAATTAAAACTTCAGATTTCGTAATGATTAAAGGGATTTTTCATAGTACATAGTAATTAATTTGGAGCGTTTATTGGATAACGGTTTCAAATTTAGCAAGTTTTAAGAGTTTTGAGTAAAGATTAGTAAAGAATTAAATTATTAGATTGGGTTCAAAAACCCTAAAACGTATTATGGTAACAAGTTAAACAATAACCCTTATTCAATTCCAAAGTTTCAGTTCCAAGACATAACTTGAGACAAAAACGAATTCCTTTATTGATAAAGCTAATGCTTTAATCAGTAACTTTAGGTATTATGATGGAGTTTAAATAGAAAACTAATCTAAACTGAGAAAAGGACAAAGACAAACACAAGACGTAGACAATACTGGAAATCGCTTTTAAAAGATCTCGCATTTATTACAACATACATGGTCCCATTAAAATAGGTGGACAAATTTTAACACGGCGTTCAGTACGTATAACCAATGATATCCAAGCAAAAAATACACTGATTAAAGTGATTTTATTTTGACCGAAACCAATAAATTGCCGGCGGCACTCTAGAATAAACACAGCCATTGTGTCAAACTAAAATCACTTTAATTAGTTTATTTTTTTGCTTGGATATCTTTGGTTAGACTTACTGAACGCTGTGTTGAAAGGAGATTGCCCGTTTTGTAAAGGAAGTTCGGTCCCAGTGGAAAAGGCTTGTGCCCTGAAGATTTTTATTTTACCTAATAGTAAAAACATAGCATTTTCATAATCAGAAACCTTTTTTCATTTATTGACCCTGGTTCAGGAGATATCATTATTTTTCTGTTTTAAAAATTTAGGTTATAATTACAACTTGACATAGACTATACATCACTATGAGCATGGAATGATGTCTCTACTCGAGGAACTTATTAGCTCAACTCGGTGGTAGCAGAAAAAGCACGTATCGTAAATAATAACTATGTATATACGGAATTCGAAACTCTACGTATTTAGACAAAGCAATCACGAACGTAACGAATCTCAGAAATTGCTGTGACATGCGCAAGTAAATGTTGCCAGATCAATTATTTTTAATCATTACTAAATCGATTTCATTTTTTTTTATCAATTTATCGATTAAAACTGATTTGCTAATACGGCGTTTCCAAAATACGTAAGGCTTTTATGTTTGTGTAAATCTCTTTTATGAACATCTAATCAACAATATGGACTTATTATGAAAATAAGCAACCTATTGTTGTCCTCGTTCTATCGCTATTACTCGCATAGACTCTAGGCAGTGTATATCCACTAGTTTACGTCATTAAGAATATTTTACATAATTAAACTCATACTTGGCCTACATCTATCTTTGTGCATTTCATATATAATATGCTAAAATAATACGTACCTATGAAAAAGTCAGGGTTGACACCATTATAACTCATCGTCGAGAAAACATAATGCTAAAACAGTAGCTTTGAAGTTGTCAAATGGTTGAGACCTACATTTAAATGTTGAGACGTAAACTAGTTATAATAATTAAAAATATTTTTTTTTTGTTAATTATCGTTTTCTTTTGATATCGATTACTCCATTTATTATTTTACGTCATATTCGATTGTTATTTGATTTCTGGCAACTTTTTTTTGTATACCTATCAAACGGATGTCGACGTAATGTTTAACTATTAATTAACTTTAACTTTATTCCCAGGGTGAAAGAAATTGTATAAAAAATAATTTGCACACAAAAAAATAAATAATATTTTTAGGTTATTATTCCAATCAGGCACAAGACATCACAAAAGGGACCTGCCCCGTGGCAATGTCCTTTGATCACCTATTTTAATGGGACCTTATATACAACGTGTAACAGAATAAACGCAAGACCTCTTAAGGGGTCATTGTACTCATCATTATGAACAACTTTCACTATGGGACCAACACTGAAATTGTGAAAAAAAAATCGACTGCCCCATACATTTCTATGCGCATAACTCGACAAAATGTACTGAACAGCTGATTTTTTTTTCGCGATTTCTGGTTTGGTCCCATAGTGAAAGTTGTTCATAATGATGAGTACAATGACCCCTTAAGAGGTTTTGCGTTTACTCTGTTACACGTTGTATATCTCCCAACAGGATTGACATTTTTTTTTGTAGTTTGCGTTCAATCTTTTTACTTTTCTATCATCGTTACTACTGATGGAATGTCACTAGGTTCTCAGGTCATTCATCTGCCTGCCCTTGTCCCATTCTACTTGGGGTCGGCGCAACACGATTTCTTCTTCCTTTCTCCCCTGTCAGACCTCACGGCATCATTTACTCTTTTCTCTTTCATATAATTCCTCACACAATCCATCCATCTTTTCTTTAGACTTCCTATAGGTCCTCAGGTCATTATTTAACAGAAAGAGAAGTGGCAAGCGATTTTGAACCATGTGCAATTGTTAAATGTCACTTAAATACCCCGCAAATGCAAACGAAGTGAAGCCTCAAATAAGGTTAGATAAGGTTCAAACTCACAGGAATAGAATACATAAAATACATTCAAATCAATCTCAACCAAGCCACGTGTCTCCGTTACGTACCATAAGGAGTAAGGCATTGACGTAATCAATTGGGTGTTATTTACGTCTGCTATCCTATTGCTTACCAATTCAATCGATAGGGGAATCATGTTCGGTGTTCATTCGTGGGTGCTTTCCGGCTGATATGACGGATGCAAAGCGATCGTATTCAATTGGATCAAGCGTTACTGAAGGGTTTAGACTTATGATTCCTGTATGAGGGGTTGTAACTGTTTAATTACTTATGAACATACAAACGTGTACTGATAATATGATCTATTCATATAAACAAATAGATAAAATTGTAGTGTCTGTTTGTAATACCAAAATAACAGCTTTTTACTAAATGTATCTGAAAGTATGTACGATACTTATAACAAAAACAATTTTTTCTTCAATTTTTGTATGCCTGTCTGTCTCTCTGTCCGTCTGTTTGTTCCGGCTAACCTCCGAAACGGCTGAACTGATTTTGACGAGATTTTACTGGCAGATAGCTGATGTTATAAGGTCTAACATTGGCTAGTTTTATTTTAGAAATTTTTTTAGGGGTCCGCGCAAAAAAATTAAAACCCTTGAAATTTTAAATAAATCCGTTTCAAACGGCTAATCACCGAAACGGCTGGACCGATATGACGAAACTTTTACTATCAGATAGCTAATGTTATAAGAAGTAACTAAAACTACTTTTATTTACGAATAAGAATTAGGATCCGTGAAAAAAAAAAACCTTGAAATTGGAATACAAAAAGGATAGTAATATTTTTTTATATAATAAATAATTTCACGCGAACGAAGGTCGAGGGCAACAGCTAGTTTAACATAAAATAAGGAGCTCGTGGCTAAATAAAAACAGCCGCTCGGATCAATCTTCAGGTTAAGCCGCGCTTGCCTAGGTTGGTCCGTGGATGGGTGACCACCCATTACATGCTGAGTTTACTCCGTGCCTCTGAACGCACTATAAACCGTTGCACCCGGATGTCATTTGTGGATCTTTGACAGTCGTTATATGTAGTCAGTGGCTCGAAAATTTGACAACCAGTCTTACCAAGGGGTATCGTATTACCCAGTATTAACTGAGTTGTGTAGGTCAGATAGACAGTCGTTCTATGTAAAATACTGATATTCAACTGCATCTGGTTAGACTGGAAGTCGACCCCGGTATCTCGAACTTTCGAACGTCTCGCAGAGGTGCTCCGGGATGTTCGAAAGAGATACCGTGGCCCTGGAACACAAAGGGCAAAAGAAGGAACATGGATGGGTTTTAGTCAGTACAAGTCTCCACCCAGAGCGAGACGGGTCATTTGATGATTTCCCACCCTGAAAAAAAAGGGTTACGCAGAGATAAAACTGTCGTACACACTCGATTCGCAAGGTAAGTCCCTTATAATTGGGAGTGAGCCTATTGCCATCAACCAGGAACAAATGTAGACTCCATGACGTTCCTGAGAAATTCTATAATTCTTGCCTATCTCTGGGTATCAAACTAGTTTCAATATATCAATCATTTTCGAACTTTACACACACTGACGTTGACTTACATTTCGACTCAGGTATGTACCTAACCAACCAAATAACATTTTGTTTCTCACAAATAATCGGGACGAATCACAAATACATAAAAAAGAAAAAAGAGAAAACCAGATTACAATAACACGCCTAAGTTCACCTCGTATATTTACTTCGTGACCTTTACCTATTATCATTTTTGAAGAACAAAAAGATAAAACGATTTCGTAAAACCCTTACCTGATATCTAGGTCGCCCCCAACAAAAGTTGCGGTCCTAAGCTGCTATCAGACCGGCTGTTAGTAAAGTTCCATCGCGGCAGATATCGCAATTGTTATATTTCATTGAGATAGTAAGTATCCTAGACTTTTGTAAGGTGAAAATAGTAATATTATAGCTGGTTTATTTGAAAGTTATATTGTCTATTTGCAGGGTATTTTGGAAAAAATATTTTGTTTTTTTGACTACTTCGTTGATGTAATGGTTGTAAGCGCGACTACTGAGCATGAGGTCGATTCCCAGGTCGGGCAAGTTGTCATTAAGTTTTTCCATCAAGAATTTCTCAGTAACAGCCACGGAGTCTAGAATTGCGCCCGGTTGATGTCAATAGGCTCGCCCCTTATTACATGGGACTTAAAAATAAGTAGCGAAATGTGGGTGTACTATATTAGGTACACCTCTGTCTAACCCTTCAGGATTCCAGGCGTGATGTTATGTTACCATACTCACTTTATTCGTCACTAAACTAAAAAGCTAATCAAATTTCCAAACTCTTTAAATGTTTAATTCCGTTCCCCGTTATCTAAGTCAATAAGTTAAAGTGATCCTTACTTCCCAGAGCTACTTCTATGAATAACAAATCCGTTCGAGAATGGAGGCCGATTTAAAACATCCGATAAAAAACTTCTGCTTAAGTGTCTGACAAGGTTTAAGATATGCCGGCGGAATGTATTTTCTTCTCAGGTTTAAGAGGATCTATTTTTTCTAGGAAGAAGAATAGTATATTCGTGGTTGTTTTAAAACTTATAATAGGGTTAGGGATTTTCTCGTATGATTATATTTGTACGTGTCTGCACATTGTAAAGTCTTCACTGTAGCTATTACATAATTATGCTAAATATCTTGTAAGTTTTGTTATTGTAACATCGATTGCAATACTTAACATTATACATGTTTCATGTAGAATCGATTAAAGGGACTTGTTCTAATGCTACTTTGATGTTAATAAACAGAATTTAAACAGAAGGTATACAGACAATCGCCACAAACCACTATAACATACTCACACACACATTTGCAACTCTTCATGCACACTCCTACACACTCATTCACGCTGTACTGTTAGCAATGTATTGTATAGCTATTAAATTGTAGATCCGTAATTGGCTGTAGGATTAGTTTACATGGTTTAAGATAAAAAAAAAGCTGTGGATTTTGTGAATAATAAATAAATGTTAAACAATATTAAATGAACATACATGAATCAAAGAATTAATCAATTGGCATCAAAAAATTCTTCCGCATTGCTGTCAAAGGGAAAAATGGCTTTACTAGTGCCCAAGATTGATTTTGACATGACTACAGGTCTCTCTACTTAGCTGGTCAGGAGCTTGTGGCTAATCCATAACAGCCTTCTTCAAGGTGCTTGCCGAGATTTGCCGAGATTGGTCCGTGGATGGGTGACCATCCTTACATACCAAGTTTCCTTCGTGCCTCGGAAAGAACGTTAAGCCGTTGGTCCCGGCTGTGATATATAGATCTTTGACAGTCATTACAGGTAGTCAGTGGCCCGAAAGTCTGACAACCAGTCTTTCCAAGGGGTACTTTAATACCCAGTAAAAACTCCATGAAAAATACTGGTATTCAGCTGCATCCAGTCAGACTGGAAGCCGACCCTATCATAGTTGGGAAAAAGATAGGCAGATGATAATATTAACCTATTAGACTTTCTACTAACACTTCCAAGAAAAATCGCACAAAGAATTCGCCAATCTTTATTCCATCAACAACAGTTCGATCAGATAGGAAACGTATTAAGGACTATAAGACGTCCAACTTAGTCCTTGGTACGTGAGGACGAACTGTCGTTATCCAAGATCGGGTTATAAATGGACTAATCGTGAGGAAAACACCTCAGTTCTGACGAAAAAGATCTTATTTATTGGGACAAGTGATTTTATTATACTACTTTGAACCACCTCGATAGTCTAGTGGTCGCAAGCTGGACTGTTAAGCATGAGGTCCTGGGTTCGATTCCCAGGTCGGGCAGTGTTCGGCGTCGAGCCGACGTTGAAGTACCTGGGTCTCGTCCTCGACAGCCGGTGGAACTTCGTGGAGCACTTCCGACGTTTGGCCCCCAAACTGGAACGGGCCGGTGCTGCCTTCAAGCGGCTCCTGCCCAACCTGGGGGGTCCAAACGCCTCCTGCCGGAGGCTCTACGCGGGGGTCGTGCGGTCCATGGCCCTTTACGGGGCCCCGGTGTGGGCGCGTTCCTTGAGGCGGCGAGCCGCCCACTACCTGAACGCGCCCCAAAAGGTGGTAGCCGTAAGGCTGGTCCGGGGATACCGCACGATCTCCGGCGAGGCGGCGAGCCTCCTTGCCGGATTGCCGCCATGGGATCTGGAGGCGATAGTCCTCGCGCGCCTACACGAATGGCGCGTGGAGGCACTACGCCGGGGGGTAACTCCGCTGCCGCGGCAAATTGTCGCTCAGCGGACAGACCTCCGGCGCGATCTCATGGCGACATGGAGAGAGCGTCTATCGCAACCCCGTGCAGGGCACGCCACAATAGTGGCGATAAGTCCCCTCTTTGAGGAGTGGCTAGAGAGGCGCCACGGCGCCCTCACCTTCCGCCTGACGCAGGTCCTCACCGGACACGGTTGTTTCGGGAGGTTCCTGCACCGAATCGGGCGGGAGGAAACGCCCGGGTGCTACCATTGTGAGGATCGACCGGAGGACACGGTGGAGCACACGGTGGAGATCTGCCCCGCGTGGGCGGAGCACCGCCGTGTCCTCGTAGCGGCGATCGGCGGCGGCGACCTCTCGCTTCCGGCCTTGGTTCAATCCATGGTCCGGAGCGAGACGGAATGGGACGCCGTCACCTCCTTCTGCGAAGCAGTCATGCTAGCGAAGGAGGTGGCGGAACGTGAGAGGGAGAGAACCTCACGTCCCAGCCGCCGCGGGAGACGCACCGGGCGTCGGGGGCCACGTGGTGGCCCCCGGCCACCGTAGGCGCGGGCCTGTGGACGGTGAGCTATGGGCTAGCTCGCCGTCCGTCCGTCTTATGACGACAGGCCGTGTCGACGGCGCGTTCGTGTTCCACGCGCGCCTCAAGGAGAGTCAGCAAACAGGGAGGGGTCCGTAAGGACCGACGCCTGCCAGGGTTGCGGGACTGTTCGAAAGAGATACCGCGGCCCTGGAACACAAAGGGCAAAAGAAGGAACATGGATGGGTTTTAGTCAGTAAAAGTCTGACACTCCCTCCTGCTCAGCCCAGAGCGGGAGGGGTTATTTGATGATTTCCCATCGGTAAAAAAAAAACAAAAAAAAAAAAAGGTCGGGCAGTGTTGTTGGGTTTTTCCATCACGGATTCCTCAATAGAAGCCTCGGAGTCTGGATTTGGGCGTCGCCCTACATGGGACTTACACATAACTAGTGAAATGTGGGTGTACATACTATTAGGTACATCTCTGCCTAAACCTTGGGGAATTACAGGCGTTATGTTATATTATCTTCAATGTACCAATGAAACTGAACGCGATCAGGATTTCTAAATCATGTTCAAGACCTTTCAATGTCAATATAACATTGATATTATGTCAATGTTGCAATGAGGTGACTGGTTTTGCAAACACAGTTTGAATGTGCTGATCGTGTTCTATTTCATTCGTGGAATCGCCTTTAGTGATTAGTTTTGTAAAAAAGAAAAACTGTATTTCGATCCCTCTGTTAACTTGTGCGGTATCTATAAAATTGCTTTTATTTTTCAAAATACCCTTTTACATTTGAAAGTAAAGGGTAAGTACTTACTTTTTGTTTTCTTCAGAATTTACATAAAGAACCGAATTTCTTTGTATCTTCTTTTGTTTCAAAGGACGTACAAATTGAGACTGTATTATTTGTCAAACAGAATACATTTTCAGGGATTATTGCCATGGGACTAGGACAATCCTATAGCCAACACGTATAAAACACCTTATTATGTCAAATCTTAGTAATTTCAGATTTGGGATGTACCTGATTGATGACAAAAGGCTCCCATATTACATGAAGACGCTTAAAGGCTTACTGGCGAAATGTGGAAGTACAAGTGCGAGTAAGTGCGAATTTGTGGTTTGGCAGGTATATCTCTGCTCGACCCATCAGGAATATACGGGCGTGACGTTATCTTGTGTAATAACAGTCATTTATTTAAAACCAAACAAACTTTTCATCGGACTATGACATTGTTTTCAAAACAGCTTCGCTATGCTCAAAAACATCGGGCACACAAAAAGAATACAGCATGAAAAATGAGATTCAAAATCAAAATCAAAGCATTTATTTCCAGTAGGCCAGTTACAAGCACTTTTGAACTGTCGAAACAAAGATAACAATGTTTAGCTACAGTCCTAATCACAAGGCATAAAAACTGTTAAAGTACTGTAGCGTAGATCTCTATAGAGAAGAACGGGCAAAAAACTCCATGGACACTCTTTTAAATCAGCATATTGTTACAAAACCTTGGTTACATCATTCATATTGGGATGGTACATTATGTGAGAACGATGTAGCAAGATGTGCACGTTAGAAGTGTCCATAGTAAAAACCAAAAAGACAATAAAAAAATTAAAAAATTAATTCAAATAAGCCGTGGCAATTATGAGATGACCAGTCACAACTGACAGCGCCCGTTCACGAACATGACGCATGGATCAGCACCATTGAACTCAACCATTTTGAAGGGAACTAAATGATCCGACCCACGCGCCACTATCAGCGAGACCTTTGAGTGAGCATGACATACTCCCAACCGCCATTATAAAACCGCGATTATAAAACCATTCAAGCTTTTTAAACCATAACCAATTACTCCATTTAGCAAACTACCATTTTAAATACCTCATAGATATGCCAAGCCAAGTGGCACAGAATTCCAAAAATTGCAAATTCACACGTAGACGTTTCAAAGGCAGCCTGGTTGGCAAGCCACCCGATATAGCGTGCCAACCCGAGTCTATTATACACTGGTTCTTTAACAAATCTTATGGATGCATGGCATTTTTTAAATTCCGTCGACTACTACTACGACCTACTCTCCTTAGGCGACATTGAGCGATGTTGTAATGTGTTGTAATAATTCATTCATGAATTTTACTGTGAATTCTTGGAGAAATTAAGTGCTGCTCAAATTTTGAAGAGTTCCAGGAAAAACTGTTTCTCTAAAGTTGATTTTTCTTTTGGCAAACAGTCTTAAAATTCTTCAGAACAGCTAAGAGCTTTCTGATTTATTTCCGTTTTTAAAAATCGCCGAAACTGGAACGGGTATATTTGGCTCCGGCGGATAATGACATCATCATCATTCTGGCAGGAGATTATTATCTTTACTTAATCTCAATTTATTTGGTGTCGGAGCAGCATGTCTTGTTCTTCCATACTTCTCTTTTACTCGTCATCTCATCAGACACCTCTAGCCATATCATCCTTCACACAATCCATCCATCGTTTATTTGGTCTTCCTCTACTCTTTTACTCATCCACATTCATACTGAAAACATTCCTCTCGACATTTTCCTCATTCCTCTGCATCACATGCGCATACCAAGCCAACTGATACTGACATAAATATGTAAGTATTTGTATGAAAGAAAGAAAGAAAGAAAACATATTTATTTGGCACAAGCCACAAGTGCACACAACAAAAAAATGAAATTATAAACTTAAGGCTAAACACAAAAAAAAATAGAATAAAAAAACAAGACAAGCAAGACAAAGCAAGAGATAATTGTGAGTCTCACGGCTGCGCCAAATAGGCCCAGTTCAATAGGTCCAGTCCAGTATGAAGGTGTCCGTGTCCCTGTCCGCATATTGTCCGTCCCGGTTTGTCCGAACCTTTAGATTCAAGAGTTGCATATACCGTCTGTAATCTCATCGGTGCTTCAAGCCGGAACTACGAAAGGCAGCTTAGTGTTAGAAATAATTATGCTGGAAGGTGATATTTCCCGAGAACAACTTCATTTATTTGATTCTGTTTTACACCTCCTTCAAATCTTTTATTTTTAGATTTTTAAATACAGAAAAATATAACCAGCTTCTACTTGCGGCTTCGCCCGTGTATTACATTCGGTCTTAATTCCTAATTTCCTTATGTGAAATATCTTTTGAAATTGGATGTGTAGTTTCAAATATATCCTCTTAGTAGTACATCCAAACTTATAAACTTGTTTGAAAAAAATTTGTAATAGATATGATTGTTTATTAGACAAATACTCATAAAACATACCTAATAACCCCAAAATCTTGCAAACAACGTTGTAACTCAGTAATCAATTTACCTGAAACAAACAAAAAAACACATTTAACGAAAATTTTATTAAAATCCTTTTTTTTTTTTTTCAAAATGGTTTTGGTACAATCTCGATTCTCGATTCTCGAGTCATTTTCCACAAGGATACAGCCCATACTGGCAATCCGGCATTGTTCTTTTTCTGAATTTATCGACATTTTCTGATACAAGATTTTCTGTCAGACAGAAAAGTCGCCCGTCGCCAGAGGGCGCAGTCGGTCCGATAAAAATCCCGGCCTGTCCCCTTATCGCTACCGGCCTGCGGTCTGACCAAGCGGTCCGTATTTGACACAAGAAATACCGCGATATTTGGGATTGTGGTGCGATATATTTAAAATGCTGTATTAAAGGATTTTCACGCATGCCGCACGTGGTTACAATTGCATTGGTTCACGACGCTTCTCTGATATGGCACTGATAGGAGTCATACATCAGTCGCATTCGTCGTTCATCATCTGCCAAGCCTTTTTTCAAGTATATTAGGGTCGGCTTCCAGTCTAACCATATTTTCTTTTATTTAACAGTATTTTTCATGGAGCGCTGCTTTTGTGACTTACACAACCCAGTTAGTACTGGGTGAAACGATACCCCTTGGTACATGACCAATTTATAACACTATAAAGGACATGACATCTCTCAGGCTACTACTTTCAAAGTCAAATTTGTTATAAAAATCAATTTGAACGTTTTAAAATTGTGTTTTTCTGCACGGAAGAAACTCGTCATGAAATGGATGGTTCTCCATCCACAGACCACCCTCGGGGAGCGCTCCTGTACATTGAAGATCGACCAGTGCGGCTGTGATTAAGCCAAGAGCTTCTCGATCGCATTCGTCGATCCAAACCAAATAAGATGGACGCCATGGACAAAAATCTCACCACTCACATCAGCGCAGTTTCATGTATGTGCGTGTACGTGGTTGAGAATACTCAAACAAGATGAGTAGATCACCTGATGTGATGAAAACTAACCGTGATCTTGCTGGATTATTAAAATCAATATTTCGAATTCTTCAAAATTTGTTTCAATTTATTAATCGAGTTGGTAAATTGTCGAACACCCTTCGAACGTCTACGAAACCGTAGTTTCGTAACTGATTTCGATGAAGGAATTATTTTTCCTTGCACAATATAAAACCATCTAAACATTCCTGCCTTTCTTAATTATAACAGCTGAAAACAGGAACAGATTAATTATTCGCAGCAGGAAGTGTATTTCCTATTCATTTTCATTCAACATTTTTTATAAAAATTACAGAAAAAAAAAAACAATATTATGACCTAATTATTATTTTCTCAGGAGCAGCGGTGGCCCAGTGGTGGCGGCCCCGACTTACGAACTATAAATCGTGGGTTCGAACCCAGGCAGGCGCATTACTTTGTGTAATTTAATTCATCACCACTGCTCTCAAAACGGTGAAGGAAAACATCGTGAGGAAACCGGCATGTCCTAGAACCAAAAATTCGAAGACATGTTACATCTACCAACCCGCACTGGGCCCGCGTGGTGGATTATAGCCCATTCCCTCTCATAGAGAGGAGGCCGAGTATCCCAGCATTGGGAACATTAAAGGCTGATTATGTATTATTTTCTCATCAACACACTCATCGAAACACAAAGCTGGCAACATCCTTGTAATAACAACATTCATAACACGGTTCTGCAAAATAAAATAAAGGAGTTTCGTTTGTACGAAACTCCTAAAGGAATTTCATAGCTGCAGAGCAAAAGACATTTTTATCCGCGCCTCGCTTTGAGAGCAAGAGACAAATAATCTGATAGGTGGATGACGACACGATGGAAACAGGACGACAAAAACTTGTAATTATAATGTCAACAGGGAAAAGGTGGTTATTTTAGGCTACTTTTGGGGTTCCGTAACCAAGGGGTAAAAACGGAGCCTATTATAAGACTCCACTGTCCGTCTGTCTGTCTGGCTGTCTGTCACCAGGCTGTATCTTATGAACCGTGATAGCTAGACAGTTGAAATTTTCACAGATGATGTATTTCTGTTGCCGCTATAACAACAAATACTTAAAACAGAATAAAATAAATATTTATGGGGGGCTAGGGAGGAGAATATTGGAGCTAACTCAGATGATGAGTTTCTAGACGCAGGTTCTCCTATTTTGCACAGTAATGAAAACGTTAATGCACAACCGGAACCACAAGTTGTCCGCCGGTACCCGGTCAGGTCAACTAGGAATCAATTGCGTTATAAGTTTTAGTAAGATGGTAATTGGTTTAATAAGTTTTAAAATGTGTTTAGTTAATAGTGGTGGAGGGATGTGGTATGTGTTTATTTTATATAAGTGGGTAGCTATGTTTTGTCAGTTGATTGCTAGCTATTACACGAGTTCATGTGATTTGCGTAGTTTCTTTATTATAATCCCTGAAATACAGAACAATCATACAACAAACTTGTTTTTTTTTCGGTATGTTACGGAGCCCTTCGTGCGCGAGTCCGACTCGTTCTTGGCTGGTTTCATTTTTTTTAATTGTACAACCGTTAACTTTTCCTTACTTCCGCTGTAAGTGATTTTTTGCAGAAAATCTATGACTTCTAAGCCTTCCTGTGGTCTAGTCGCAAGCGCGATTGCTGAGCTTAAGGGTCCTGTGTTTGATTCCCAGGTCGGGCAAAGTGACATTGGGTTTTTGCATTGGGAATTTATCAATACTTAAATTCTCATGGAGTTTAGATTTGTACCCGGTTGATGGAAATAGGTTCGCCCCTTAATACATGGGACTTAATGATAACTGCTAAAATGTGGGTGTACTATTAAGAACACCGCTGCCTAACCTATCAGGGATTACAAGCGTGATGCTATGTTCTAAGCCGCATAGAATACAATAATTCGATCTCCCAGATATTTGGCATAACGCAAACTGAGCAGCTTTCTAGCCCGCTTTTTAAGTACCTACCTATTTATTTAAACGTCTTTTTAATTAAAAAATTAAGGACTCAGTAATTTCAGCAAAAGGAAGGGGTCCGCAAGGGCCGATGTCTGCCGGGGCTGCGGGACTGTTCGAAAGAGATACCGTGGTCGCGGAACACAAAGGGCGATGAAGGAATATGGATGGGTTTTAGTCAGTAAAAGTTGGTCACTCCCTCCTGCTCCGCCTAGAGCGGAGAAATGACTCCCCATTTGATGATTTCCCAAACGAAAAAAAAATAAAAATAGGACTCAGTAATTCCAGTAAAATCTCCTTCCATTAAATCATCCATCCGTAAACCAATCGTTCGTTGGATAATTCAAAAGATCATTAAGTGCAGCTAGAGTACGAGGTGCTGATGACATATCACAAACATCCTGTAATGTTCTCAAAACTGGGACACTGGCCTCCTCCATGAAAGAAGAAGTCCCCCGTACACCCCACGTGCCCCCTTTGGATGGCACATAATGCCTTCATGTGCAGTAGATAGCAGTGATAGCCTAGTAGTGTGACCGTCAGACTGCCAAGTCATAGGTCTCGAGTTCGAACCCATGGCACGTACCTCTGACTTTTCGGATTCATGTGCGTATTGCATAATTATCACTTGCTTCGGTGAAGGAAAACATCGTGAGGAAACGTATGCCTGAGAGATATTTCTCGACGGGATGTAAAGCCAAGTCAGAGGCCCATGGGCGGCATAAAAACTCTGGCACCAGGTTAGGCACGAACCACACATTAAAGAAAGAAAGAAGAAGATGATGTCTTTGAAATTTTTTGTTCAGTCCGAAATTAAGATGAGCTCCTTCACCGTTTTGATAGCAGTAGTCAGAGGTATTGAACTATTACTATTGAGGTATTAAACTTAAGCGTCTACCAGGGTTTGAAGCTACGTCTTAAGGAGATGGCACACCATAAAATCTCGGAAAGGGATCGTCACCGTATCGTTTTTCGCCACGGCCATTTGTCCCGAGGCGAGGTGATTAAGTTACGATCCCGATTAGTGTGCGTTGCAGGGAGTTTCATACAAAGAATACTGAATACCAACATTAAAGTCGGTGCCATCAGTGCTCTCTCAGAAAACCATCCGTCCCACGCGTTGAACACAAAATATACGTCAACCAAAAAACTCTGTTCACACATGACATAACGCTTACCTCTCCGTTTACAAGCGAAATGTTCCGCGGCTTTACCGCCAATGAAAAAACAAAATTACAACATCATACTTCCAAGTCCAACATACCCGTGTCTAGTATAACAGGCACGTTCACGCGCTGTTACGTCTGAAATGACCTTAAAAAGGTCGACGTCCGACACAAACTTTCACAAATGGGTTCCCGTGCCTAATTTTTCTGACGTTGATATGGATTGAGTTACTTATATTTCACGCCTCTTTGTGATGACTTCGCACAATGGTTGAGTAAAAGTTTAGTGGGTGTATGATTTTTTTGGTGTTATATTTTCTCGCTAGCGGTTTTTCGTGACGTTTCGTTAAATGTAAACAAACTGATGGTTTTCTCGCTTCCTTCACATCTTATATTAATAATGCCTGTTTTAACTATTTATAGGCACCTTATCCTTTCGTATGCCGAGTATATAGACAGAAATAAAAAGCTATTATGTCTCACGTAGGTCTACGTTCCCGGCACACGAAGGGTTAGTCAATTTTAATAAGCTACTTACGTACTATTTGTAACCGTTTTATGGTTCAAGTTCCACGGACCCGAAAAAAGCGTTTTGCTTCCATATTATTGTGAAAACCGCCAGTCAGGGGAATTCACTGCCAGCTTCTCTGTTCCCCGAGCATTATAATCTGTATCTCTTCAAAATTCGAGTGAATTGGTTTCATCTAGGCAAGCGTGCTTCACCCTATACCGCATCATCGCTTCACATCAGGCGAGCTGCGACCAAACGCAAACATATTTCTTGTTAAAATATAAAATAATGGGTGTCTTGGGATTTTAAGAATGATACACCCAACATCAGGAGTTATAATAAAAATTGATAGCGCCCAAGGCAACGAGTCGAACAAAACTGAAACTGTCACTGAAATCACTCGACTAAAACATAAAATTGTACAGCCTCCATTTCATGTGACAGCACAATTATTTCAAAGAATTGACGTCATTCCACTCCGTTTAACTTCAACTGACATTGAACAAGGTCATGGCTTATATCAGATACGCGGAACCCTAAAAAGTTGACGGGTTGGGACAATGCTGTCGCGATGGCAGATACGACACGAATTTTATAGATCGGTGGGTAGGGTTAGGTTGGCCGTGGGTTGGTGGCTCTAAATCGTGGATATGTTAGGGTTAAAGGACTTATAAAGAGTGATGCAAGTGGTAGGGATTTTAGAATCTATTTTATTATAGTCTTAGAGTTGGTAGCTATGAGGTCGTAATATTTCGCGGTATGGCAAAACAGTATGGACTGTAAAATTTTGGTTGTTACCAGAAGTGCTTCTTCTTGCTTGAACGTTGAGGTCAGAGAACAGGTTTGTGGGCATTTGTTTTTTTTTGTTATATAATTATACTGAATAAACAAAATGGCGGCCTTAGATCCTTACAAAGTACCTACACCTATATTGTGATAAATGTTATCTTAAGATTTCTACTGATCTTTACCCGCTTAAATTCTCGATCCCGAGTAAACCTTCAAAGCATATTAACATTTTGATATTACGAAATTGACAGATTAAGGGTCTAAAAGGAGGCTGGAATATCTCTGAACAAATGATTAATGGAGAACCCCTTTTCACGAACTTATAAGATTTTCTCTCGCTCTTAGCAAAAATGATTCCTACACTAAATGTGACCTAAATAAAAAAATAGGAAATCAGTACTCATGTCTCACTTAGCCCAGAAAACGTTCATACATGTTTCTGACGTGCCTTGGAGACCTGCCCAGTTCGCAAGTAAAAAGAAAAGAAAAAACGGCAAACTTAAGTACTTTTTAACGATCCAGCAATTGGGTATTATTTATCTCCATGGACTTCTCCGCAAAAATCGCTTAGGCTTGACGTAACAGTTAAGGAAATCAGTAGTAGCTGACCTTGTCAGTTTTTATCTAGTGGAACCCCAAGTTACGGGTTTTTTTTTAACTAAGCTCGAAGATTTTGTTAAAGATTTTCCCTCTCAGAAAAGGGAAGATATATGTTTTCGCGGGCTTGTGTCCGTCCGTTTTATGACGACAGGCCGTGTCGACGGCGCACTCGTGTTCCACGCGCGCCTCAAAGAGAGTCAGCAAACAGGAAGGGGTCTGAAAGGACCAATACCTGCCAGGGTTGCGGGACTGTTCGAAAGAGATACCGCGGCCCTGGAACACAAAGGGCAAAGGAAGGAACATGGATGGGTTTTAGTCAGTAAAAGTCTGACATTCCCTCCTGCTCAGCCCAGAGCGGGAGGGGTTATTTGATGATTTCCCATCCGAAAAAAAAAAAAGATATGTTTTTTTGATGTACCTACAACATAAATTTAAGTGCACATGGTATTGTTAAAGAGTTTCGTTGTTCAATTGGAGTTGGAGCATGACGTTTTGGGTTTCCAGGTCGAGCAAATTGGTATTCAGTTCTTCTATCGGGACATTTTCAGTAGCAGCCTGGAGTAAGGATTTGTGCTCAGTTGATGGAAAAAGGCTCGCCCCCTATTACATCATCTGCCTGGTCTTATGCCAACTATGTTGGGGTCGGCTTCGAGTCTCGCCGGATGTAGCTGAATACAAATATTTTACATGGAGCGACTGCTTATCTGATCTCCACAACCCAGTTAGTACCGTGCAATACGATACCCCTTAGTTAGAGTGATTGTCAGACTTTCGGCCACTGACTACCTGCAACGACTGTCAAAGATCTATAAATGACAGCCGGGACCAACGGCTTAACGTGCTTTCCGAGGCACGGAGGAAAGTCGGTATGTAATGGGTAGCCCCATATTACTCGGGACTAAAACATAATTGATGAAATGTGTACTACTTTTGTACACCTCTTGCTTAACCATTCGGACAATTCAGGCGAGATTTTATTTTAAGGTTTTACTGCGTTGTGATTACTGTGTCGTGACTGGTTTCCGTAACATTTCGGGCCAGTAATTAAGGAAAACTTGGCGTTATTTGAGTGAAATGAAATTATCCTGATAAAATATTATATTTCTTTTGTTTCGTGTCAGTCAAACTTCTTTTATAATTGACCCTTCACTGACTGATCTTCTTGAATATTTTATGGAACTAAGGTTCCATAAAATATTCTCTATCATAACTTATTCTGTATCATAAATAAATTAAATGATAGGTTCAATATTCTGTCACAAGAAACTGTGAATATTTGATGTTATACGGCAGGGTAATGAATTATTTATCAATTTGACTACTAACAGACCTTAATTTGCTTATGTCCGAATCACAATTGTCATTCTTCGACGATGTTTTGGCTATAACACAGCAAATTGACGACGTGAGACCATTTTTAAACAATTAATTATCATAGTACAAAAACTACTACAGCGCCATCTGTGACACAAATGAAGAACTAACATCAAAATTCTAAATTGTGCTATTAAAGTTATTCTAGCAAAACCCGACAGCAACTGTCGGGCAGTAGACACAACACCCATCTGGTCGGAGGATCCTCCCATTTCTGCGAATATTGAGAAACTACACCCTGGTTTTCATACAGCCTTAGTATCTTTGGCACTTAAAATAGTAGCATCGATTAAACTGTTTAAAACAGGCCCAACATTGCAAACAATCTCTAGCAATCACATAACATTCCTCCCAACCACAATCTTACCCCATCCCTTCCGAAATCTCTCTCCATTACAATTTCACCGTCCAAGATTTCAATCGTCGACGTCATCAATCTCTGACGTCACCACGGCATAGTGTTTTGTATTCATTTCGGTACGACCCACAAGAAGCTGGGTGTAATGGAACGGTCAAAATGTGCTGAGCTGGGAATCGATTGGAAATTGAAAACGATTTGGTTTCGTGTTTGGCGTATAATCTACGAATAATGTGCGACTTAGCTAGGCGTTGCGAGAGGAAAACATTCGACATAGGATTTATTAATTTTTCTAGACGGGTTCGCTTAGTGGTGACAGAGGGCTAGCCGGAGCTAGATATTTGTACACTCAAAAAAGCTAAAGATGTGTGCGTGAGGAATCTGTGCGTGGGACACGCGATCGGTAGATATGTGCAAGGGATGTGTACAAAACGGTGTAGGGAATTAGAGTGAAAAGAGTCTGCCATCCCATCCGTGTACCCATCTGTGCCCCGCGAAAGCTCCGCACACATCTCTGGTGAAATGATCACACCATTTCACAGCGCCACTATACATTCTTATACCACCTAGCTGCCTCGCATATCGCTAGTGGAAAACCAGAATGACGGAACGGTCAAAATGTGCTGAGTTGGGAATTGATTGGGTAATGAAAACCGTTTATAAATATAACCAAAATAATTATTAGCCTTTCGTATGCCGAGTATATAGACACAATTAAAAACCTATTGTGTCTCGCGTGGATCTACGTTCCGGCCACACGAAGGGTTAAATTATTTATTTATTCAATTATTGTGATCTAATCTAAATTAATAAATGGTGTACTAACCATTTATTAATATAAATCACAATAATTTTGCGGGAAGACATAAAAGAACGCAGCTGTTTTTCATCTCATACTAATTGTAATCCATTAAGAATTTTGAGTTACGAAGAGTTTTAGAGAAATGGTTATGATTGACAATATTTTCTAGAATATCAAAGTGATTTTTGATCGATTAATCATTGAGAAGCTTCGAAAGGCAATCAATCAGCGGCGTGCTCTGAAATTATATATTTGCTGTTTGTTTTTTTTTTAAGATTAATGTTTTCCTGGAAATATTATCGTCCACTCCTTTTTAAGAAATATTTTTAGAATTGTAACAGATTTTTGCTATTGTAAGATTTATCTAAATATATTTTTTGATTACACTTTCAATCTGTAGAGTGTAGGGTGCAGAAACATCAATTTTTATAAATGGTTTTCAGGCAATGGGTGCCAAAAGAAAGGCGTTGTTGCCGAGGATCAGCTACAATAAGCTGGCGTAATGACCTAGAGGCATTTGTGAGACACCCAACAGTGAGACAATAAAAGTAAAAAACCAGTATAAGTTGGATTCTTAGGGTTCCGTACACAAGGGGTAAAAACGGGACCCTATAACTAAGACTCCACTGTCTGTCTGTCTGTCTGTCACCAGGCTCTATCTCATGAACCGTGACATATCTGTCAGACAGTTGAAATTTTCACAGAAGATGTATTTCTGTTGCCGCTATAACAAGAAATGAAAAAAACAGAATAAAATAAATATTTAAGGGGCTCCCATACAATAAAGGTGTTTTTTAGATAATGGTACGGAACCCTTCGTGCGTGAGTCCGACTCCACTTGGCCAGTTTTTTATTATACTGAAACTTCGTATTACGAAGGGCCAACTCAAAGTCAAAATATACCACCGACTTAATATATTTCATTATCATTATAAATTCTTCTCATACAATTTGTATGTATTTAAAATTCATGGCAGTCAAACTCATTCCAAAGCTCACTGAAGCGTCGAGTAAAAACACCCGGGTGACGTCATCAGACGTGATAAGAATGGATAAATAATCTGGTTTAGATAAAACATTTGCCTTAGGTAATTTTATTTTTAACTGAGGGTGAAAAGGAAAAGATTTAACAGATTTTCTGTTACAAGTTAACGTTATAAAAGAATAATAATTTAAATATCTCAAGACGAATAAATAAAATTGAAGTATCTGTTTTTCTATTTGTTCCGTTCTAACCAAATCCCCAAAATGGCTGGACCGGTTTTGACGTGACTTTTACTGGCAGATAGCTGATGTTGTATGGAGTAACTTATGCTACTTTTATTACGACGACTTCTAATTTATTTCTTAAAGGTCGGGCCGTAGGGTCCGGGTGCTCAATACTTTCCAAGTAGATATCCTCAACAAACTTGACCGACTTCTTAATAGCTGCATTCGATTCGTTTTCAATCTCCGCAAGTATGATCATGTGTCAACACATCGATCGCTTTTAAAGTGGTTACCTATCATTGCATAGCATTGAGGGCTTTGACAACCCTGTTTTCTCTTCTTCACAAACCCACTTCTTCTTATCTGACTTCTCTTTGTCAATATTTATGCTCTGCACACAGCAAAAATCTTCGGTCCGAGAATAATCGTCTTCTTCGCTGTCCTTCCCATCGCTCTGGTTTTATTAAGTCTTCTTTCTTTGTCCAGGCGGTTTTCCTTTGGAATGCGCTCCCTCAGAATATCAGGACGGTATCCAATCGGTCCACATTTAAAGTGAAAGCTCGTGAACACATACACAAGAAGTTGGCAGATTCGTCTCACAATTAGGTTGTTTTAGTTTTTCTTGTTATCTCTCATAACTGTTTTTAGATTTTGTTTTATATATGTATCTAAGTATTTATTCTTATATTTTAATTATAAATATTTTCTAATTTATTTTCTGTTATTGCACCTACTGTGTATTGTCTCTGCATCACCCTAAGGTAGACTGGTAGAAAATGCCCAAGGCATTAAGTCCGCCTTTGTACAGTTTTTACTTGTGCATAAAGTTTTAATAAATAAATAAATATCCAGACACTTCCCGGGACCCAAGAGCTGGCTTTCAGCTTGGGCAAAGGCCGCCAGTCTCTTGGGCACTTTACCGGTTGACAGTTTTTTAATGCTGTGTTTTAGGTTGTTTGTAAGTTTAGGTTACATTATTGTTTATGTATATTGTTAGTTACAGAAATAAAGATAAATACTATTAAAAGGTTTATATTATATTTATAGCGCTGTAGATAATTATAATCTGGCCAAATGGGGTATCCTCGATCCATCCCACAATAGAATGCCAGTGTGGAGCCCCTTTGCAGGATATGCTCCTCGTCCTGTCCTGCCCATCATGCACAACCACCCGCACCTTTCAGGATTTCATCGAAGGAAATTTTAGTGTTGTTCCGGCAGCTACATACTGGACTAACACAATATGAGTTTCAGCGACACACAGGGTGTAACAAGACCCTTCAAGAATCCGTCAACCAAGCATTATGTAATATCAAACGAAGGAACCTTCACAAAAAATATTGCTGGGAAACGACTAAAACGACGACATTTTTACAGTAAAATTTTTACTATAAAAACATGTATTTAAAAAAAGTTGGGACTTTGACCCCCAATATCTCCGTAACTAAAAGGTTCCCAGGTATGGTCTAGAACAAAAAAATGATCGCAATGACGGGGAGATCAAGTGCCTTTCGGCTTTCGGTATTGTTACACCCTTTATAGAAGAAGAAACAAAATCAATATTAAAATTAATGTAACTTATTTACAACAAAACAAAATAAATAAATCAAAGGAAAACAAAACTGGGTTAAACAAAAAAAAATGCCGGGACCAACTGAAACGAAAACAAAAAAATATCAAGTTCTGTTTGAATTCAAATATTTTTCAACAATAAAGGTGTACGCTACAAATCAAACCAGTTGGCGGTAAAGTTTAAAGCTAGCTTTTGTAGCTAACCATTGTCCGAACTCAAATAACCAATGTTGGTTACACAGGCTAGTATTTATAAAAGAACGGTGAAAATGGAAAAATAAATATGTAAATTATGGGTTGATATCAAACTTTTTTTTTAAATACGTCTCTCTTTCCTATTGGTTTAAAATGTTCATGGTAGAGTCCTGATGATATCCTCTTTTATTATTCTCCATTTATAAGTGTGACTAAAAAGAAATCAATCTATGAATCCGTTTTGCGTATGGGGTTATGGTACAATTACCAAATGTAGTACACAAATATTGGAATCGTTGGGATTGCTCGTTCCAGACAGGAGGCTACGGTTGGTATCGAGGGAGGGGCTTTTTAAAGTTCTGGCAACCCGTACTAACTTATTAAAGTTTGCACCAGTGATTTGTGCAATAAAAAATATTAATAGTGTTTCGACGTTTGGACATATTTTCTTGCTCTTTGGCGGAATTCCAGAAGGGTGACACTTAGTATGTCGTCCACTGTGTAACTTGTGCTTCTACCCAGACCCCTTACTTGGGACTGGATAATCAGCAATTTAAGACTACTTTGTTAGCTTGGGTCTTACGTTAAAACAAATGTATGTGTATGTGTTAATGAATTACTTTCGATATTAAAAAATATTTTTATATGTACTTTAATTTCCATTTTACCAAAAATCCGTTTAATTCACCTAATAGCACACTTCCAAAAGAAATACTACTAGCTGTTGCCCACGCCCTTCATCCACGTGAAATTACATTTTTTTTTAACTTGAATCATTTCATGGCTTCTAATTTTTTTTGCAAGAAAACCTAATTCATTTTCTAAAATAAAAGAAACCTTATTTACTCCGTATAACATCAGATATCTGCCAGTAAGAGTCCCGTTAAAATCGGTCCAGCCGTTTCGGAGATTAGCCGTAACAAACAAAGAGACAAAAATTTAAAAAAAAATATATTTTTTTTTTTGTTATAAGTACCGTTTATACTTTCATATAAATTCAAACTGTTATTTTGAATACACTTTAATTTTATTTATTTGTACGTATAGATTGTATCATCCTCCAATTCTGTCGAACCTCGAAGGCACGGTGTCACTATAATATTATCCGCGTTGATTTCCCAGGTCGCGAATCATTAATTCCACGGAAACATCTACAGGGAAATATATTTATCAACGTTCGCATTGTAGTGCTATTTGTTTTATTGATGCTTTCCAAGATCAATTGTGATTTTATTTTTTGTTAAGAAGATTTTTAGATTGATGACTTTGTTTTCATTTATTTAGATCACAATTTTATATAGATTACAGATAAATAAAATAAAAAAAATACAAGATAAACGGAGAGAACAAGAAAACCTATGGTTATTTATTTTGCATAGTTTGAAGAGGTTTAAAACAATAAGTTGTGTGTCTTGTTGTGTGCGCAGTGTATATTTGTTCCCAATTGATGGCAATAGGGTCAACGCCAATAACTTCAAGCTTAAACATATACTATTAGTACACCTTTGCCAAACCCGTCAGTGATTACAGGCATCATGCTTTTCACGTGATCTTCTCCATACGAAACTACCTTTGCGAATGGATAGTTAGAATCAGTGCCAGACAAAAAAATCAAAATCAAAAATAATTAGACTTTGATATAACGCTCTATACAGGGAGCAAGGGACTGCGAGATGACAGCAAACAGAAAGGGGTCCGCAAGGACCGATGCCTGCCAAGGTTGCGGGACTGTTCGAAAGAGATACCGCGGCCCTGGAACACAAAGGGCAAAAGAAGGAACATGGATGGGTTTTAGTCAGTAAAAGTCTGACACTCCCTCCTGCTCAGCCCAGAGCGGGAGGAGTTATGATGAGGTGAATTCCCATACAAAAGTACAAAAAAAAAAAAAAGTTGTCGTTTTTGTCCTAAAAATATTACAGAAGAAAACACTCCATTCCCGTTACAGCATAAGTCCCAAATGGCTCCGATTATTCCCTAACACGACAGAACCTAAACATCTGACGACGCAGCATGGTCGGATGTGTTCCGAACTCAAACATCCTGTCCCTTAACTTTATCGCCACACAGCTGTTCATTGCTCAGTTAGTCGGCTCCCTTATCTAAATACGTTAGGTATCGCCGACGGAATAGTGAGAATATTAGTTCGGTGGTAACTCAAAATGGTCTGCAATTTGATTTAGTTGCGGGATCTAATTATTGGAATACTGAATGGAGACTGGAGAGGCTTTTGCTTGGTGTAATGTCAGATTGTGCAGCGTATACGCGCTTTCACTCCAGATCTCATTTTGCTCTACTAACCAATAACCATAGGTTCTTCGAGAAACATTGTCAGCTTACTACCAGGACTTGAGTTCGAACCCAAGACACGCACCTCTGATTTTTCGGATTCATGAGCGTATTGTAGGTATAATTATCACTTTCTTCGGTGAAGGAAAACATCATGAGGTAACGGGTATGCCTGAGAGATATTTTTCGACGGCATGTAAAGCCAAGTCAGAGGCCCATGGGCGGCATAAACACCAGGACTGACAACAGTTTAGGCACTAACCGCACGATGAAGAAATATGAAGCTAACTGCCATTTTAGCTTGCAGCTTGCTAACCCTGCAAGCCATGTCGCTACCGTTCAAAGTATTGCTTGTATTTTTTTAGGTGCTGTCAAACTATAGAGCCTATCATCTTTAACCGAAAGTATTATTTTACTTAGTTTACAGTATGACTGCTGCTCCACCTGCGTGTAGGTCGGAAATTATCCAAAAGTAATATACAATATAATATTATATATATATATACTATACAGAGTGTAACAGAAAGGGTATAATCAAATGGAATACTGTGGTACGGACCATCAAACTGAGCAACTTTCTCTATGGGAACACAATCGAAATCGTAAAAAAATTATCAGCTGTCCTATATAAAATTTCAATACCTACTCGACCCAAATGTATGGGACAGCTGATTATTTTTTTACGATTTCGATGGTGTAGGATGCTGATTATTTTTTTACGATTTTGATGGACCATCAAACTGAACAACTTTCTCTATGGGACCACCCATAGAGAAAGTTGTTCAGTTTGATGGTCCGTACCACAGTATTCCTTATGATTATACCCTTTCTGTTACACGCTGTATATATAATATACTCCCGGGATGTTTATGTCCTAAGCCAGGTCATGGTGAATCTGTCTACCGAAAATACTGAAATCTGTGAAGCCTTTCAGGGTTAAAAACGTAACAGACAGACTGACAGAGTCATCATCTTATTTATAATAATAGTGTCCAAATACAAAAGGCGTAAGGCAAGCCACCTAATTCTTAAAGATTCCTACAAAAGTACAATACCTATACGGTAAAAAGGGATGGAACAGCTTTTTTTTTGTTAGCCTGTACTGTCCCACTCCTGGGGCCTAAAATGGCCACTTTATCAGAATCATAATACAAATCATGTTAAATATTTAAAACTCTTAAAATGGACTTCGTGGTCATAACCATAAATACCATTTTAAGAATTTTATTTTTTAACGTGATTCATATTATGATTCTGATAAAGCTTCCATTTTAGGCCTCCCCCCGTTCCTTCCACTTTTCTCGATGTTGCGCCTCTTCTTGCCAATTAACGAGAAAGTCATCCAAGGCGTCCCACCAACTTCTCCTTGGTCTGCCGCGACCCCGTCTAGCTGTCTCAGTGCTCCAGTTTTGTGATATGCGGGCCCACAGCTTTGCCGGCATCCGGCAGACATGGCCTGCCCAGTCCCACTTCAGTTTGGCAGTTTTATGCGCTACGTCAGCAATTTGAGTTCTGGAGCTCAGTGTGGTGTTTGTTATTTGGTCGGTGAGTTTAACGTTAAGTATGCTGCGCTCCATTGCCCGTTGGCAAACTTTGAGTACCTTGGTAACCAAAGACCAAGTCTGTGCACCATAATTATGTATGTTTTTTTTAATTACCGATGAAAAAATTCTAAGTATGTGAAGAAAATTCTATGGGAGGGTTCAGAATGAGGTACGGATTTTTTTTTTGTTTTTTTTTCGTTGGTTACCTTTCCACATTGTATATTCCGTAAAAGACGAAACAGTGAAATCCAATTTCCAATAAAGTCACTTCAATGGTTACACCCTGTTTTATCCTGTTAGGCTTAATTTTGAAAGTGCTACACCCAACTCAAACAGTCAGACCCTAAACTTATCTTGCGCGTGTTCTAATCTAAATACGTTACCACTACACGTCAACTCCCAACATGCTTGATTTTCACTCTGTGTATTTTACTAGCTTAAAAGATTTACATATTACTGTATTCATCTTGTCTTTTATTAATAGGGTATATTAATGGGGTCGGCTTTAACCAAATGCAGCTGCATATCTGTATTTGAAATGGAGCGACTGCCTATCTGATCTCCACAACCCTTCTCCACAAATCTTCTTCTTTATCGTGTGGTTAGTGCCTAACCTGGTGTCAGTTTTTAGGCCGCCCATCATGGGCCTCTGACTTGGCTTTACATGCCGTCAAGAAATATCTCCCAGGCATGCAGGTTTCCTCACGATGTTTCCCTACACCGGAGCAAGTGTACCCCTGGGTAAGACTGGTCAACAGATTTTGAGAGACTTATTGATTTAGAAAATATGTACTTGCTTTCAGAAACTAAATGCAGTAGTGAGCACAACCAACAATCAAAGATTTTACTTCTAAAACAAAATAGTTATAAGTCGGAAGCCCAGCGCAGGGTTGATGCAGAATCAGTCATGTCATCTGCCAAGCCTTTTCCCAACCAATTTGGGGTAAACTTCCACTGTACCCGAATTCACCTGAATACCAATATTTTACAAGGAGCGACTGTCTATCTGACCTCCACAAACCAATTAGTACTGGTTAATACGACACCACTTGTTAAGACTGGTTGTCTGACTTTCAGGCCACTGACTACCTGTTACAACTGTCAAAGATCTACAAATATAATCAGAATCAGTGACAGAGATAAATTCGCAGTTGGAAGCAGTCAGCTAAGTTCTATTGAGTTTGCACTGCCTTTTTCGCAGCTAAAACAAAGCAGTGCTGAATGGCGGGAGTTTTGGTGGCTTTCCTGTTGGTTGTTTGACATTCAAAAAGGTATAAGTCTCAACCATATAAACGATTTAATAAGAAACCTGAAACTCTTAAGAAACTACATTTTTTATCACGCAAGTGGTATTATGTTACCCAACTCAAACGACTGCCAGACCCTAAAGTTTATCTACAACATATTCAACTCAGTCAGTGCGTTCGTATTTTAATCTAAAATACATTCCACATCTGTTGAAACATATTTAGTTATAGAAGTTTTCATTTAACAATGAATTTCTTCTTGTGCAGCTGCAGACTGAAAACTTGTCTAATTTGGTCTTGACAGCTATGAGCTGTCATCATTATGACAGTTCGAAATTGCACGTGACATGGTGACATGCTATAACTTGTAATATAGTTCAAGGTGGCGTATCTTGCCATGAGCGTCGATATGTCAAACCTGGTAGTGTTTTTGGTCTGCCTGCACTGATAACTTGGTTGAAGTGTATTATGTAATGTGTCTTTTTGGCACTTTGTGAAAGAGAATTTGGTAAAAATTGCTTGACTTTTCGTTCTTAACTTGAATGCGCGCAAAGAGATTTAAAAGAGCGAACATTGGGTATATTTTCATTCAAATATTTTGATCCCGAACATTTTCGATTTTGACTCAAGAATGCTACCTGACAAGCGGGTATATGACACTAGACAGAACGATTTGTTACAAAGTAGTAGGTAACAAGTATTGGATCAAGATTCTCGTGGTCTTGTCCCGTCTATCGCTCATAAATATTTTAATGTCTTTGAATGTGCATAACATATCTGACAGTTTTTCAAGACCGAAAATTTACCAGCATTAAAACGTAATCCTAAATGCGTTTTGCAGGCAATTTTCGGAAATAACAGGTACTTATTCTTTGCATAGGCATTTGTCCCAATACATTTGAGCACCAGTATCGTACCATATTTTGAATTGAGTAGCAAGTTAACAAAACCCAACATTCAATGAAGTCACAACAATTAACAGGCTACGCAATATTAAGAGTTTACCCATCTCAAACAGACCCCTAACTTTATTTTCCAACACTTTCAGTGCGTGCGTACCCTAATCTAAATACGCTTCACACACTCAAAGATATATATATAGGTCTTCCACTGTTATTTTATGTCTGACTTGGCGTCGTCATCTGTCTAGCATGTCCTCAACTATATTCAAAATTCAAATATTGGGGTCAGCTTCGAGTCTCACCGGATGCAGTTGCTTACGTGGAGTAACTGCCTATCTGACCTCCACAATCCAGTTAGAGCTGGTAATACTATACCCCTAGGTAAGACTGGTTGTCTGGTTGTAAGTCCGAGGCCCAAACTTTGACACCAGAATAGGCACTAACCACACGAAAAAGAAGACTGGTTGTCAGACTTTCGGGCCACCGACTACCTGAAACGACTGTCAAAATCTATTAATGAAACCAACAGCTTAACGTGCTTTCCTCTGTGCTCGGAATGTTATGGATGATCATCGATCTACAGATCGACCTTGGCAAGCACTGCTTAACCTTTAAGATTGACTCTATAATAAGATTGATACTGACAAAATCACAGTGATTTGACCTGTGGTATTTATAAGACTGGTGTTCCACTGAAAAGAGTATCAAGATGACAGAGATCTCTATTCTAGTCGCTATATGGTTGTTAATAGGTTGCAGCTGTCACAGGTATACCAGTGAAAGGACTGTACACACGCAAGTGTCGGTGTTCCCGAGTTTTCCGGAGTTTTATCTTGTTCGTAAGTTTGGCCCCATTGGTACGGAAGTGACGATGTCGCTCTGTAATGTAGTCATGTGTTAATAATGGGTTTACCATTACGTTTTATGTTTTTCGGTATATTTTTTGTTTGACAGAATATTTTTTTTGATTATTGTTTGCTGACTCACACTTTAAATGCGCTACGATTGTTAAAATATTATTTTGATTAACATTATGACATAAGGCGTGTTATGTTAACATAAAATTACTGCTACTTTAAAGGGAAGAGTTAGAGGTGTCATGCAGGGTGAAATAAGAGGAGCAGAAGATTTTTTATTGAATAATTTCGATTTGGGGTTTTTATTTATTTATTGGATCTCCAACAGAAACTACACAATTACATGCAAATATACATAGAACAGGGCCAAAACAAGTGTGCGCTTCCAATTATGGGAGACCACATAATTCATTTATAATCTAGGTACATACAGTAAATTTGATAAGGGAAAAAAATCTAAAAAAAAAAAATACATTGAACGAAGAACATACAAAGGAAGCAAGGTGAATTACGTAAAAAATGAACTATAATAATAATGGAAGTTAACAATAAGTAAGAAAATAGATAATGATAATCATACAACAATAACAAAATATTACGACTTGGGTACTGTAACATAAGTATTTTTTAAACCTAGACATTTTGCATGTAATATCTACTTCATGACGCTTCGATACTTCGTTATACCGGGTTCAGAATGATTTACTGAATATATGGTAACCGTTTATGCATCTGTATCCCTTCCACCCTCTATCTCACATTTTGTCAGTTATGTTCAAGTTTTATGTAATAGAGAGCGAGCCTTATCAATCGGGGCACAAATCTTGATATTTCACTAGACCTAAAAACTAAATCCTACACCACGACACCTTCTAAGTTTCTTGCCCATTCTTCTCCATATAGATCTACGCTTTGGAAAGGGCAACTACATTACTTTCACAAGTTATTATGCCTTGTGGCTGGGACTGTAGCTTCGCTTTCTTTGTTTTGTCTGACATTCAAAAGTGCCTCCACCCAATGGAATGGAATGGAATGGTCCAATTGAAATAAATGCTTTGAGTTTGAAACAGTTAATTTTCATTAAATTATACCACTCAGAACTAAACTCTTGATCCAGCTATTTATTTCTGAACCGTCCATTGACCACTATTCCGGATAGTCCCTTCAAAATCAAAGCTAGCCATCTCTTAATAGATACAATTTGGACATAATAACCGTGTCGACACCATCTATACTACAGGCTTCTAATCTTCAAATTCACTCGCTCACATTGAAACGAATCTTTACTCAGAGCACATAACATAAGCCTAAGTCTACACTGCATACTAAACTAGAACTAAATCCGTGTATGACCTTGAGCTAGGCTTAGTATTCGCTCGTATATTCATGTCCTAAGATTTTACGCACGCCGCTCTATCCATGTACAGTGTGATTCTTTTAACTGGAACAGTATGGGGAAATTTGAATCTGTAAGAGATACACAGTCAGTTTTTTGGGAACTAGTAGCTCTTGATTCATAAAAATTAGTAAAATTTATAAAAAAGTATGAGTTTTGACTAGGCCGGATTTTTTTCTTCCGATACATTGAATTGTCACACGAAACTTAGTCGAACGGCATTAAAAAAATGGTCAATTTTACTCATTCATAAGGACAACTCACAGTTGACCCAAAAAATAAGTATATCAAAATTTCATAAATGAAAAAAAAAACTTAAAAACACTTAAAAAAATCACACTGTATATAAGGTGCGTCGTAATCCCGAAGAGTCATGTCTGGGGTACAGTTTATTGTTACAGAGTAATAGCGACGGATTAAGGCAGTATAACATTATAATGTTACTGTTGAGCTTGAGACATTATGTAAGGTACCATGTTAAGGTAAGGTATGTATCTATGTTTTACGGTTTATAAGACTACTTAAGTAACTAACGAAACTACGTAAGTTATCCGGAAAGCACTGAATGCCCAGTGGTGTGACCGTCGGACTGCCAAGTCATAGGTCTAAGTTCGAACCCAAGGCACCTCTGATTGTCCGTCCGTCTTATGACGACAGGCCGTGTCAACGGCGCGTTCGTGTTCCACGCGCGCCTCGAAGAGAGTCAGCAAATAGGAAGGGGTCCGAAAGGACCAATGCCTGCCAGGGTTGCGGGACTGTTTGAAAGAGATACCGCGGCCCTGGAACACAAAGGGTAAAGGAAGGAACATGGATGGGTTTTAGTCAGTAAAAGTCTGACACTCCCTCCTGCTCAGCCCAGAGCGGGAGGGGTTATTTGATGATTTCCAAACCGAAAAAAAAGAAAGGTACCTCTGATTACGGTGAATAATGGGCTAGCTCGCCGTCCGTCCGTCTTATGACGACAAGTGTTCACGCGCGTTTCGAAGATATGTCAGCAAACGGGAAGGGGCCCGAAAGCGCCGATGCCTGCCAAGGCTGCGGGACTGTTCGAAAGAGATACCGTGGCCTTGGAACACAAAAGGCAAAAGAAGAACATGGATGGGTTTTAGTCAGTAGATGTCCGATACTCCCTTCCACTCCGTCCAGAGGGGGAGGGATCATTTGATGATTTCTCATCAGAAAAAAAAGGAGCCTCGATTTTTCAGATTCATGTGCGTATTGTATAATTATCACTTGCTTCGGTGAAGGAAAACATCGTGAGGAAACCAGCATGACTGAGAACTATTTCTAAACGGCATTTAACTTGGCTCCCACTGATGAGTGACGGATGGATTCAATAGTATGGGGGTCATGGAGGTGTTTAAATGTTTTGTTTTTAAATGCTGTGAAAATGTTTCTTTTTTTTTTTAAAACGTTTCCCCACACCAGCAGTTGCAGTTGGAACTTTGACCAATATCTCCGTAACTAGAAGGTTCCCACGTATGGGCTAGAACAAAAAATTGATCGCAATGACGGGGAAAACAATTGCGTTTTGGCTTCGTTAAGGGTCTTGCTACATCCTTTATAGCCTGACAATGACCTGCAAATTGCAAAAACGTAAGAAAAATTGAATTTCGCGGGCTACCTTGGTGCTTCCATAACTGGTAAAATGTGAATGTTCTGTAAGTTTGGCATCTGGCTGACCTTTCTTGAAAACGCAAACGCTAACCACTAAGCTTCCAAAGATCTCAATAGCCTAGTTTCCGAACGGTCAATTTCACTTAACCCTAAACTGTTACTTATAACACGATAGTGAAAAAATAACCACCCAATCTGAAGTCATGAAAACGTTATAACGTAACTGCAAATAACGCGATAGTTTCATAACGTTGTCACATGTGATGGTAACCAGGATTTACGACGTAAACCAGGTAACGTTAAGGAAGATAAACTATGTTTTATAGCCACTGTGATTAAAGGTGGCTTTGTGGTAGTATTTATGTTTAAGTTAGTTTTTAGGGGTCGGTTGATAAATATTGAGTACTGATTTGGGAATTGTGTCTGTAGTCCTAATAAAAATAGGCGTAGATGTAATCTTACGAGTATCTTACTTACTATTACTACGCGTTTTTTTTTGTGAATAGGTTTGTTTGATATGTACTTGTTCACGCAAAAACTACTGAACAAATTAGGATGGAAGTTGGCACACACATAGTGTGCCAACTTATTATAACTTGTATTAAGAGTAACGATTTAGGTACCATATTTTTTTTTTCGGATGGGAAATCATCAAATAACCCCTGAGCTGAGCAGGAGGGAGTGTCAGACTTTTACTGACTAAAACCCATCCATGTTCCTTCTTTTGCCCTTTGTGTTCCAGGGCCGCGATATCTCTTTCGAACAGTCCCACAACACGATTTAGGTACCTGCGTCCTGTTATTCATGAATCAGATATGAGTAGTTTTAAGCTATCACGGTCTAAAACTAAGTTTATACTGTTCACTTACGGGATATCTTCCTTGATTATTCATTACTAGCGACCCACCCCGGCTTTGCACGGGTGCAATGTTTTACATTATAAACCTTCCTCTTGAATCATTGTATCTATTAAAAAAAAAGGCATCAAAATCCGTTGCGTAGTTTTAAAGATCTCATACATAGGGAAGCGACTTTGTTTTATACATGTAGTGATTCTGAGCTCCCAATATTTCGACGCTGTTGCAAGCGCCATGGTCGCGGGATGATTTGAGTCAGTATTAGATTATAAGTTCAGATATGAGTCATTTTGGTAAAATTGCGGAAAAATTTACCTCCTAGAACGATGCAGGTATCTGGTTCGCCACCCTATTCAAGATATGAAAACAAAGAATTACAGCATTATTCCTCTCAAAAAGATCTATTAAACCTGCAGCAAAGCTACATGTCAAAAAAATAAATGTTTTCGTATGCTCTGTTACCCGTGCGAAGCCGGCAGTTTGCTTAGGCTTTATAAGTTTATATTAATAACAACTATTTTCAATTTCAACCCAAGTTTGTGAAGAAACCCTACTATCAAACAATCTATCGTAGCCATGCATTTATTAATTCAATCCCAAAATCTCAAATAGAATTGCTAGCTCTAAAATATAATTCACTTTTACTGGTTTATTACTTCAAAACCTATAAATCAAATCTCGTTTGAAAATACATCAAAGTCAAGTCCCCTGTGTTTCATTATTCCTTCATTTTATTGTTTTACTAACTACTATTAGTACTTTAGTCCTTTTACATTTTACAAGACCAAACATCAACCTAATTGCAAGAGCAGTAAAGACTCACTGTAATTTAAACCGAAGTGGCAGTGCAACTTAAAAGCAACCTCATTATTATGACAATAAATATCACTATCAGAGAGTATCAGAGGACATTTATATAAGGGCTGTACACAATCAACTTGAATAATCACTTGTATTTTGAATAATAACCATTGAAACTTGCAGTTGCATGACCGCGAGTTCGTGTCTTGGCGGTGGCTTTCAATATTTTCTATTTGTGTTATTTAACCCCTGTCAGCAGCAGACCAATAGCAATCTTATACTAATAAGCATAAAGATCAATGTATTTTGGGACAGTGTTGCAAAGTCAATGGTTAAAGGACTTACTAGACAATAGAGTCGCCTTTGATAGAAATCGTCTTAAATTAGGTTTGGAAACAAATTGAAAACTGATTTTGTTGAAGCTTTGTTGCAAACAAAGACGTTTTATTTATTTACTAGCTGTTGCCCATGGCCTTCGTCCGTGTAAATTATTAGTATTATTATATTTTTAGAATAATAATAATCTCACGCGGTACTTCCATATTTGAATCAGATTTTGTTATTGGTTGTGATGTTTGTTTGTGGGTTTTGATATTTTTGCACGAAACGACGATTTTTTTTTTTTAAACTTAGTTACTCCTTATAACATTAGCTATCTGCTAGTCAAAGTTCCACGAAAAGCGGTAGAGGCGTTTCGGAGATTAGCCGGAACAAACAGACAGAAAGACAAAAATTATATAAAATGTTTTTTGTTTTAAGTATATATATAATATGCTTAAAAGCTGCAGTCTTTCACATGCATTCAGTAAAAAACTGTTAAAATGCTGTTATTTTGAGATTACAAACAGACACTTCAATTTTATATGTTTGTGTAGATAGACGGGACAACGTGATTTAATTCGTAATACAGGATTACGGATAACGTTACAAGTGTCAAACTTGGCAATTACAGTATGATCACTTTAAGGGTACACTAGTCGGTCATACTTCCATACAAGCATAGTATTGCGATTAATCCGCTGTTTAATGGTGTTACGTTCAAAACAAAAAAATGATATCAATTTGTCTCATCAATATGTAGCCCTGTATGGAAACTAAACAGTAAAAAAATATATATATTTGAAAATAGAAAAATAAAAATAAAAGTTTTTTTACTTTTTATCGATCGTACACCATCAAACAGTGGAGTAATCGCCATACTACGTTTGTTTGTTTTATATGGAAGTACGACCGACTAACGTACCCTTTTTTTTTTCGGATGGGAAATCATCAAATAACCCCTCCCGCTCTGGGCTGAGCAGGAGGGAGTGTCAGACTTTTACTGACTAAAACCCATCCATGTTCCTTCCTTTGCCCTTTATGTTCCAGGGCCGCGGTATCTCTTTCGAACAGTCCCGCAACCGACTAGTGTACCCTGAAGTGTGCAGCTCAAGGTGGCGCTGCAGGTCAATAAAAAATGCATCGATATGTCAAACTTGGTTTATTTATTTTAATTCTATGTTTTTCCGCTTGCACAGATAAGTTGGTTTAAGTGTATGTTATTTTTTACCTCCCCTGACTGAGATAAGGGATTTCAGTTTATCTATGACATTTCCGTCTGATTTCTTGTCTCTAATAAGTAAATAAAGAGTTGTTTTGTTGTGTGCAGAAAATTGACAGATTGTAGTAGCTTGATGTGCTGGCGTATGTCTAAACTCTTAAATAAAAAAATAAAAAGCCTTTTATTTCATGCAATAATGCTTTCAAATATAAACAAATTAAAAAATTTAAAGTTGTCCTGTACTAACACAATTTGATTTAATTTTATCATAATGTAAGTTACTTTTCTTATAATTACAAAGATGTTAATTATATTGTACAAATTGATTTTAATTTCATTCTGTTTAATAAATAATAGATAAATAGAATTCATTTAATTTTGATAGCTTCATCCATGCAGTAATTAAAATAAAATTAACATACACGAAACAAACTCTTACACGCATTTAATTTAAAAATATTGTATGGACGTATTTTATTATTTTTCAATGAATAGTGGAATTTTCTATGAAACAGATTAATTTAATTCTTACATACATACACGCGTCTTTTCCAATATGGGTAGGGAAATTCCTTCGTCCACGTTTGTTCTTCAGGTAACACAGAAACGGTTGCTGCAGTATTACGCACTACTCTTTGAAGAATATCACCATTGTATTGTATTGTATAACGATCTGGTGTCTGCAACGCTACGTCCAAAGAGCGTATTTTGCGTGCGGGTGGGAAATTCATTCGATTCACCCTAACTCCCCGCGAAAGGCCAGCAGCGCCTTGGTGTTGCTGAGCTCTGGGTTACCGAAGTACTTTGCGCTGTATGGGCAACCTCTGGGCAGTGCTGAAGCACGTCACGAACAATACCAAGAATATCACCAATAAGGTCAGTGTATGTTATTCTAGATTGTTCCCATAAATCGAAATAATTATGATTCACTGCAACATTGAATTCTCAACCTTCAACCAGTAATTTTTAGGTAACTTTAAGATTCAATACTTTATTTTTTCAGCCGATCATAAAGTGCACAACCGGAATCGAATCCTCCGATCGCCGTATCGTCTACACGTATCTATAACACCGGTAACCATCCCCGGTTGGCACGTCCCACAATTTCTTTACGACGATCGTAAATCATATAGTTTCCAACTATTTCTGCGTTTATTGACGCAAAAAACCTAAGGTTATGTTATCTGAAGATTTGAACGTGGCAGTAAAATGGTTCGGGCGAAGTATTGAAAATTATAGGAGTATTGGGTAGGCTATTTTTGGGATTAGCTGTGTGGGACACACTTTTTGTCGACTTGATTTATTGTTATCGTCAATAGTTATTCCTTACGTGACTTAATATGAGTTTAAGTAAGTTCTAAAAAATAGACAAAAATGTTTCATTGACGGCTTCGTGAAGGCTCGGTTTCCATGTTGTACAGTCACAAGCAGCAATATGTTTAAACTTTCCTAAATTTAAAAGCAATTTTAGCGAGAAATAACGATTGTAACTTGAAGATAGGATCTTTTTCATAAAAAACATGAGTTCCAGAATACTATGTGCGTAACAAAATGATATTTTAATCAGAACAGTAGGAGAAAAACACTTTTAAAAGTTGTAAGGTGTTTACATGTTAGTGCTCGTGACTGTACTACGCTAAGCGATCAAAATATAAATTATGTAATACTTTTGGCATTCCTGAACTTTAATGTACAGACGCCAGTACATCAAGGTACTAGAATTTGTCAAACTATAATAGATTTTCAACTTTATCGCCAAAGCATTAGGTTTAAGATTGACTGGGAAATTTTTACAGTTTCGGTAAGCTTGATGTGCTGGCGGCGTCTGTACTGTCTTGAGTTGATTGATTGATTGAAACTCAGAAGCGAGACAATTAAACAACTGTGAATGTTTTTTTAAACCATACTATAACACTAGTAATAAGAAATTAATTCTAAACGAGAAAGACATTCTCTATGTATGTTTATCTGTTATCTTTTCACGCTTTGACGACTGAGCTCAGACTCGACTGAATTCAGTCGTAGGTAGACCACGTTCTGGGTTAGGACATAGGATATCTGGTGAAACGTTCTAGTGGTTTCGTAATTTTCGATCTACACGCGGGTGAAGCCACAGGCAAAATCTTTTGCTATAACTACTTCTCTAAAAGGCTTGAACAATTTAGCACTGTTTTCAATTATATTGGGGTCGGTTTCCAGTCTAACTTAGATATATAGATGTAGAATACCAGTATTTTACATGGAGCGACTGTCACTTAAGCAATGTTTCCAAATGGGTTAACAATTAACGGATATCCCAAATGATTTTGGTATTTTATTATCTGTTTTAATTAAATTAAATATGCCACAACATTATTATATGTCGAAACCATTACTTTACCAACGTAATTGTTGCAAAGTGGATTAATAGATATTATTTATATTAGAGGAAACAATTATTTTAATTTAAAACTTCATCATTTATATTCATTAACAATTTTCCATGTGGTTCACATATGCCGCAAAAGGCGGTACAGTTATATACTGAAATGTTATTAATGTTAATTTAAAATTGTGGTTTACTGATTATATGGAATTACTTTTATTTTTGCCTTTGCAGTCTGGGATTTCTTTGAGAGAAACTACGGTCTAAACTATATTAATTTTAAAGTACAATAATTATGTTGAAGCTGTAAATTGTAAAATATTTGGTGAGTTGCTGACTTAGTAAATAAGATGGTTGACTGCCCCGTTGGTCTCATGGTCGCAAGCGCGACTGCTGAGCGTGGGATTCTGAGTTCGATTCCGGGTCGGGCAAAAAGTGCTATTGGGTTTTTCATTCGAAATTTCTCAGTAGTATCTCGGAGTATGGAAGTTGGCGGTATGATACCCCCGTGCCTCGGTGCGCACGTTAAGCCGTTGGGCCTGCGCCTGATCTCTCTCCGGTCGTGTCGGATTGCCGTCCCATCGGGCTATGAGAGTTAAGGAACAGAGAGTTCACCTGTGTCTGCGCACACACTTGTGCACTATAATATCTCCCGCGCCGATGTCTACTCTGCGTTGAGATTGGCCGCCTTAACCCAAAATGGTCAGGAGGACTATTAAGTAAGATGGTGCTGTATAAATCAGGACAAGTAAAAATAATTTTTTCACCACTCCCGACTCTCACTCACCACTCCCCACGAAAGAAGTGTCTTTCCTCTACGAAAAAAGGGAGGAAAGTTGGTTTTTCCTCACTGTTTGAACAGTGAGGAAAGTAATGATCCCGTTCAGAAACTAACCTTGCCTGATTTTTTTATGTTAAGTTTTAAAGATATTTAAAAACATAAATAATTTTATGCTTAGAATAGAAATATTTATAAGTTAAGATTAATGTTTTTATAAAAATTATCAAATTATTGTCAAATTAGTTCAGAAACATTAAAAAAGTTTAATAAAATATTGAAAAAATTACATCGTCAAAGAAGAACGGTCATTTGTGACCCAGACCCGACACGAATGAGACATATCTCAGTTTTTTTGTTATTTTAAATATAGCTAAAAAAATTATTTACCTATGATGACTGAATACTTTCTTGCTGAAAGTGGTGAAAAGTTTTGTATGCAACATGTGAGCAAGTTCATTTGCTATTCGTTTTGTTGAGTCTTTCGCTTACTCAAGATTGAAATTTATAATCACTCGCTGCGCTCGTGATTCTATTTTTTAATCCTTCGTTCGCTCAAGACTCAAAATCAAAACTCATAGGAAAAACGAACTTTCCTCACATGTTGGATAAATAACTATTGTGTCGCGTTGTAAGTTTACTGGTTTTATTTTCTTTCTTTCTTTATTCTTTACACGATAATCCAGCAGTTATGTATTTTTACCTGGAAAGTATTCCGAAGTTAATAGAACTTTAACAGGTTGATTGGGGGGGGGTATCCGTTGATATTGGACTTGAAAATCAGGTTAACCCGCGAACTTTTAGGAAATTTAATGTTCTTTAACTGACCAAATAACCTTGAGCATTCGTCCCTTTTCGCCGCACGCCACCCAGCATAAGATCGCGAGATAGAAAATAGCGATATACGTAGCGAATACACTCAGATTTTGAAATAAAATCTTTATAAAATCAAATTTAGGCCTTTAGAAAAAAAGAAAGCTAGCATAATGTTTATTATTAAATTGCCTACCAACTAGTGTAAAAAGCAAATCAAAATTATGGTTACTTTACGAGGAGATGCAAGTCATTAACAATCCTGTCTCATTTCTATGGTTTCGTTGTTAGGAGATTAATTTTACATTTTACAACTAAAACAAAAAACAAAACTACCATTTTGGAGTCAAGAATATGCAAAAAATTCATGTTTATTTTACAAGTTGGTATTTATTTTGGGTAAAGAGTAGATAGCTCCAAAAAACTGCACAAAACAGGGCTACCGCTGCGTTTTGCTCGGGGAGGCGCCTTAAGAGATTTATGCGGAAAAATTTAAAAGTCATAAAAAATGTGGTTTTTGTCGCCCCCGCCCCAAATTAGCACAGGGTCTTCCAGGTCAAAAACTTACGATAGTCTTAATAGTATACCCCCAAACAAATTTCCATTAAATTCGGAATACTTTCCACCTACCTCAGCTTGTTCCAACATGTCGACTGGAAATGGACGCTTCCTTTGAAATATTTATTTGGCGTTGTAAAAAAGACAGCTTAGTTTATTGGAAGCATTCTCATTTTCCCGTTGCTTACATATACAACTAGAGATAGGAGTTCTGTGATTCCGTGTTCAAGAAAATATTCTATTATTCCCTTTCAAAAACTCATCCCATGAAAAGGCACATAGAAATCTAAATATTGGTTGTACTCGACTAAAATCAAATGGAAAATGGAAAAATACTTTTGGACATTCAGATTGTTATCAGCCAATCAAATTTAACAAGAAAAATGTGCTGAAAATAATTTCAATTTCAGCTGAATTCTCTTTGAGCAATAAAAATATTAATAATACCGTCAATTCGACATCCAATTTTGAAGGGCTATTTGCTAACAGCTTATACAGCGATTTCATGACCTCGTGAACTTGTACAGTCAAGAGCACAAATTTAAAGGTATATCAAGTGATTCCAACTTTGAAATACCTATTTCATTATCACTTTCCTGCCCATTCTCATGTTACTTATACACACTTGTACATAATCTGAATGTACGTGGTGACCGTTTTTGCGTCAGTATCCCTTCCACCCGTATACCTGGGGCCTTAGTCTGCTATTGCAATAGTGTCAGAATGGTCTATCATTGATTTAATAAGGCCCCGCGCGGACGAATTACCCTTTGTACGCACGTCAAACAAGTTTCGAACGCGCTTCAATACGCCGTGGGCTAGGGGCCTTATTAAATCAATGATAGACCATTCTGACACCATTGCAATAGCAGACTAAGGCCCCTGGATTTGTGGCAATATGCTCGGCCCCATTACACGGGACTTACATAAATAACTGGCGAAATGTGGGCGTGCTATTAGGCACACCTCTGCCTAACCCGTTGGGGATTACAGGCGTGATGGTATGTTAATGTACGCCTATAGCTACCAAGCCAAACGCCCTTAGGAACTGTTCGCCATTTTTATACCTCCACTATTATACAAACCGATTTAAAAGTCGCAAATAAATACATAGTGCTGTTCGTGACTGTACTAATAAAACCGTCATTCCACATTAGAAAAAAAAGAAACAACGAATTTATTTAACCTACCAAATGGCTTAGGACCGATAAACGATTTCAGAGATAATTGAAAAAACAGTTAGAGCGATTTTACAATTTCGTTTCGCATTATTTACCATGTCATTGCAATATCAGATTTTAATTGCTTGGCGATATTTAACATTTATATGAGTTCAGAAATTAAATGGCCTCGTTAAAACGCGAGTGGGAATAAATTAATGATGATGAAAATATTTACGTAACAAAATTATTTCTAAATGCCATGAAACGACTGTCACACAGACACAAACACGCACGTAAACACTCTCAAACTCAATACAGGCTCCTTTTAATTTATTTGTTGCCATAGTATTTTTATTTTTTATTAATATGATAGCATAAGATTCTGTAATATCTCCTCCTGGGAGAGGGCTGGCTCTTGTAACACAGGTCTATCACCAAGCAAAGGAGTCAGGGACTTCACACAATTTTGTAACCACTTTCTTGTGTAATAAAGATTATATTCATTATTGATTAATTACTAAAAATCTCACTGGGCCCGCGTCCTGGATTACTACCTGCTCCTACCTGCATAGAATGACCTAGGATCCTGCTATCCTCACTTATAAGCACTACCTGACTGACTCAGATGAGTAACCATGACATGACCACATCTCAATTTTTGCTAGCTCATCCCGATTCAAGACGTGGCCGTTATGGTGATTATGTGTTGCGGTATTATGCGTTGCAGTATACCTAGAGTTTCATAGAAAGAATCCCGAAAGACTCGAATTGAGGCTATGCAGAACTGAGCATAGATTAAAGGCTGAATATGCTGATAAGTACACCAACAAAAGATTTTTTTTTTAATAAAAATGGAGGTGAAACAATGAGTCAGTCTAGGTAATCGTTCAATAACTCCCAATGACGCGTTAATAAGATTATTCAACAAAGAATTATTTTATCATTGAAATTTTTCATTATCATAATTTACAACGGGACACGTATTTTATTTATATGATTGTGCATAGATGCAACATATTGGTACCAAAAAGTTTTAGTTTTTGTATACAGAATATATAGCTATATTCTATGTACATACTGAAAAATATGAACACTAAAATGTATGTCCTTCTAGGGCGTCTTTACCATGGCGTTTGTAAATAAGTAGTTCGTCGTATTGAACCATCGCTTTTTCTGCTTGTAAAAAAGTTTTATTTGAATTCAGTATGCACATTATTTACAAACTAATAGATCTAAAATAATAATTAAATATGTTTAAGTATCTAAATTGAAAAACAATAACAGGTTGTTAAAAAATTCGTCCACATCGTTGTCAGTAGAAGAAGTGCCCAGAAGGCTGGTGTTGCCACGTTGGATGGCAATGCTGATTCTTTGGCCAAAAAATGCCAGCCCTCTGGTCACATGAAGAGTCGACTAACCGCTTGGCAATATCTCGAAATACTAGGTAGAATACAAACAGATATATATACAATATCAACGAGTGTAACACGGGTAAAAAAAAACTTCCAGTGGACTGGATCGCTTGGTAGTTTACTACGGGTATTTTTTTTACCCGTGGTACTACTGGTAGTATTACTGGTATACAAACTATCTTTTGATCCTTTTACAAAAAATACAATGCATAGGGTTCACTCAATGCATTGTATTTTTCTCTGAGTTGTTAGACTCGCAGACATATTATCCCCGCGTTAGCTTTGACGTCTCTTTTCGACGCCCTCGTAAAACAAATGAGGATGAAAATAAGTGAGATTTTCTTGCAATCTCCTCGTAAGGATGAACCATCCGTAGTTTAAAGCCATCCATCCCAGACAATGTCAGTTGGCTAGACGTAAGAATGAATCGAGCTTCCAGAATTGGCTTTAACGTTCCTTGAAATTGTAACAAAATACTTTGAGCTAATATTGGTATTTTACGACTTTTTTGGTTATTAGCATCAGATTTCTGATATTATTTGAAGATTTCATCTTATTTTGCTTTGATGATGACCTCTTTTTCAATTTATATGTATTTTGTTATTTTTGTGTATTGTCTCGATTTTCATAAAAAAATTCAAATAAAATATCAAAAAAAATAATTGATTGATTGATTTTCAAATAAATAAATGACAGCTGAGCAAATTACACTAACAATTTAATTAAAAAACTCAAGTTAAACTAATTACCTACCATAACTTTATGTGTTTGCAATTAAACGAAACGTCAGTCCAATGTCATTTAAATATTAAATTCATCGTACATTTAAATCGCTAAAACCATCAGTAATAAAACTATCTTTTTAAACGTACGTTTATAATTATAAAACCAGGGCAGCCATTTTGCATATCATTCACAATTTGAAAAGATGTAGTATCAAATGATTTAATTTAAATATTAATAGTAATTTATTTGTAAAATTTACAAATCAGGCATGGTTGAACTAATTTAATGAGTAATAAACTAAATATTGTTATAATATTAGTATAATTTCAAAATTTATAGTTATTTACATAACGCTGATAGGTACCTTTGTTGTTAAAACATTGAAGATAGTTCTGTGCCGGCCACATAGATCGCGAGATAAATCTATACAAGAGCAAAGTACATCAAAGCAAGAGACAAAGTAAAATGATCTAAGTAATTTTACCATCTAAGTAGTTTTTTCCACTTTGCTTTACCCTTTTTAAATATTAGTAATAGTTTTGGATTTCGCCCAGAATTCGGACCTCAGATATCAATCACCCTCTAATAAGACTCATTTTTGCCTTTTTCTACTAGTTACTCGTAATAGTTACCGGGTGCCTGAAGACGGTCCTCACTCACCGAGGCAGGCCTAAGGAACACTGACGTGACGACTTGGACTCGTTCCTGACTGATCGGCCAGAGAAGGCAAAACACCGAGAGAGTTGGAACGAAATGGAGGAGGCCTTGCAGGGGCACAGAAGAACCAAAATAAAAAATTGCTACCGAAAAATACATTATAGTAGTATAATATAATAGTCATTAATTTTAGCCATTGACATTGCACAGTTACAATATTGCAAATAGTTTGTTACGTTAGGTCATGATCTGTTTAGCCTTTTCCCAACTATGTAAGGGTCGGCTTCCAGTCTAATCGGATGCAGCTGGATACCAGTGTTTTACATGGAGCGACTGCCTATCTGACCTCCACAACCCAGTTAGTACTGGGTAATACGATACCCCTTGGCAAGACCAGTTAGCAGACTTTTTGGGTCACTGACTACATGTAACGACTGTCAAAGATCTACAGATGACAGCCGAGACCAACGGCTTAACGTGTTTTCCGAGGCACGGAGGAAGCTCGTTATGTAGTGGGCGGTCATCCATCCACAGACCAACCTAGGTGAGCACAGCATAACCTAAAGATCCACCCGAGCGGCTGTAATTATTTTGCCACGAGCTCCTGTTTGTTACGTTAGGTATTTTAAACAAAAAAACTTCAAATAGAAGCTCTCTAAATAAAAATAGCCAAGCTATTAATACAAATAGCAGCTACACGCTACTTAATTCCTGCGGCTTCGCTCGTTTGGAACTGATTTTCTGCCACCCTCGGGTACCATACATTTTTCTTCGTAATATGGTAATCTACGGTCTTACGTACTTTCAGAAGATTTACATAGAAGATTGTTCACAAAATCCTCTTAATCCTTTGGTAAAATGTTACGAGGTAATATGTTACGCCTTTCATGTTATTTTTATACCTTTTCTAAACAGGAAATTGTTATTTCCGCATGTCGTACCTTCTTTTTGGGGATTATGTGTTTTATTTTGGTTTAGAAAATCGGTGGCGTTTGTATGAAAAAATATATGAACGGTTTTGATGTCATGAAAAATCATTTGAAAAGAGTAAACGCACGGAACCAGGAAGTGTGGCAGAAAAAAGGGGAACCCAATACCCAGCAGTGGGTGATTCCGGACTGATATGATGATGATGATGGTGTTTCTTGCGGTTCTTCTCCATAGGAAACGGTACCCAAACTGTGCACCTTTTTAGACGTTAAAGAGTAACCATGGAGTTTCTTGCCGGTTCTTTTCCATAGGAAACGACCAACCCAAACTGTGCACCTTTTTAGACGTTAAAGAGTAACCATGGAGTTTCTTGCCGGGTCTTTTCCATAGGAAACGACCAACCCAAACTGTGCACCTTTTTTCGACGTTTTATAAGTCCTCATTTGTATGCTTATGTGAAATAAAATATTTTGATTTTGATGCATGAACCTTGTTTCTAATTTTGTATCATGCAAAAATATTTTACTGTTATACATAATATAGAGGCTGTGCTCAAAAAAACAGAAAATTATTCTAAAATCGCCCCGCGTAGCAAGCAAACGTCGATTTAAAAAAACTGTTATTCCATACACATTCTGCGTATAAGTTCGCCTTTGTGTGAAACAGCAGACGTTTTTTCTTTTAATAACCAACGGAAGATGTTGTTGATATCAGACAGTGTTTGCATAGTGAACGTAGAAAAGCTCTTTATCTAAAAATACTCGTTTGACATATATAACGTTTTCATAATTTTGAGAATTAAGTCATATCTAAAGGATGTAACAAGACCCTTAACGAAGCCGAATTGCACTTGTTCTCCCCGTCATTGCGATCTTTTTTTTTTGGTCTCGACCATACCTGGGAACCTTCAAGTTACGGAGATATTGGGGGTCAAAGTTCCAACTTTTGGACAAGTTTTTTTTAAAATACATGTTGTGAATGTAATATTTTTAATTTTTACACCTCCACGACCCCCGGGGACTATTCAATCCATGCATCAGCACTTTGTTTTGAGTGTGTTACATTAAGTCCTACCGTAAACTTGATTTTTAACCCCAAAAAAAAAGTCATTTACTAGCAATAATTTTTGCGTAAAGTTACTCAGTTTTATGTTCAGACAGCGAAAAACGTTTTTTTTTTTTTAAATTTATTAATTCTGTCTAGGTTGGTTGACGGCTTCGTTAGAGGTCTTGTTACACCCTGTATAGATGATAATGATTGTGCTTGTTACAAACAATTTAACTAAAATCATCAATCATCATCAGCCACTGCAGTCCACTGCTGGATACGTCCAGCAGTGGACTGCAGTGGAGGCCTCCCCAATCGCACGCCACTCAACTCGATTCTCAGCAGCTCTCATCCAGTTGCTACCAGCCACCCTGCGAATATCGTCGCTCCACCGAGCCTGAGGGCGTCCCACCTTACGTTTGCCGATTCGCGGTCTCCACTCAAGAACACGTCTACCCCAACGGTCATCGGTTCTACGGCTAATATGACCGGCTCATTGCCACTTCAGCTTACTCATTGTGTGAGCTATGTCGACAACTCTGGTTCTCTGTTGGATTACCTCGTTCCGAATGCGATCCCTCAGCGAGACTCCAAGCATAGCCCGTTCCATAGCTCGCTGAGCGACTTTAAATTTATGGACGGACCAGCCGCACCGTGAGTGTCCACGTTTCGGCTCCTCATAACAGGCAGGACGCAATGATTGAAGACCTTAGTCTTTAGGCTTTGTAGAATACGTGACGAGAAGACCCGGCGAAGCTTCCCAAATGCTGCCTAGCCCAGCTGAATTCTTCTGTTTGCCTCCCTCTCAAAGTTGTTCTTACCAAATTGCAGAGTTTGCCCGAGGTAAACATATCTCGAACAACCTCGAAAGGACCTCCATTGACAATAATAGGTCCTGGGGTGACGTGTTCGTCGAACATAACCTGGGTTTAGTTCAAGTTCACCCTGAGACCAATGCATATTGAAGAATCAACTAGGCCGTCCAGCATCTGCTGCAACTCGTGCAGCGACTCAGGCGGTATGACAATGAACTAAAATGCTATTGGAAAATTGTATTTTCTCAAAAATTTACGTATTTATGATACACTTACACCGCGTTAGGGCCTTTGGTAGATGGAGATTTGATTTCAAACTGCGAACAGTTAGTGTACAAATTCAACATAATACAAGTTAACATCATTGAGACCTTCATTTGCAAGTCTAAACAAGCAATTAAAAACAAAACTTCATACCTGCTACCAAAACACTAAAATACAGACGCTAGCACATCAAGCTACTACAATCTGTAAAATTTCTTTAATCGATTTTAAACTTCATCGCTAAAGCATTAGGTTCAAGTTTGATTGGGAAAATTTGGCAGTTTTGAAATTTGAATTTGAAATTTCCCAGATTTGGATAGCTTGATGTGCTTGGCGTCTGTACAATGTATAATACGGTTAGTGTGGTAATTAAAATGGTTTATTTATTCTTTTAAGGTTCTGTCAGACTGATAAAGGCAATTGTAATCCTCAAAGGGCTGGGCAGAGGTGTGTACCTAATAGTACACTCAAATTTCGCCTGTTATGTTTAAGTTCAATGTACTAGGGGTCGCCTATTGCCAGCAGAACTCCGTGACTGCTACTGAGAAATACCTCAAGGAAAAACCCAATAACAATTTGCCCGACCCGGGAATCCAACCGAAGACCTCATGCCCAGCAGCGCGCTTGACCGCTAGACCAACGAGGGAGACGTGGACTCATACAAGCAAATACTTACTAGACTTCGTATCTAGTAGTTTGGACATCCAGGAACTCAATTACTGGGGAATGGAAAAGAAAAGGTCTCAGTTCGAAAAGAAAAGTCTACAATTTGAAAAGAAGTGGATTACGATTACGGTTCATTTTGTTTTTATTTATTTTCCAACTAAATTCATTTAGTGCCAAACAATTATGTAGATGGAGCTCGTAGCTAAATAATGACAGACGCTCGGGTCAATCATTAGGTTCAGCCGCGCTTGCCTAGGTTGGTCCGTGGATGGGTGACCACCCATAACATACCGAGCTTTCCTCCGTGCCTCGGAAAGCACGTTAAGCCGTTGGTCCCGGCTATCATTTGTAGATCTTTGGCAGTCGTTACATGTGGTCAGTGGCCCGAAAGTCTGAAAACCAGTCTTATCAAGGGATATCGTATTACCCAGTCCTAACTGGGTTTAGATAGGCAGTCGCTCCATCTAACATATAGGTACCCAGCGGCATCCAGTAAAACTGGAAGCCGACCCCAACATAATTGTTAAAAGGCTAGGCAGATAATGAATTATGCAGAAAGACTTTTCATGTTTCAAACTAAGCTTAAATAAACGTATTAAAGCAAAACTAAATTCAATGATTCCCTCACGTTAAGCACAAACATATATTTCAAGCAAGTTAAGCGCGGTGAATACCAGTGATCGTATTAACTGTTAATTAACATATTCAAGTAATTAACGGCTTCGAATTGAGTTTTCAGTTCACTGCTGAATAAACAGAGAGAAGTTTGTGTACATTGGTTTTAAGGAGATACAGATAATTAAATGTATAAGATATTACATTAAATCAATCCTGTATTTCATAAGACGACCCACTGACTGTAAAGTCGGAGCTCAATAGTAGATAACTGATACTTTGCCAGTTATTTCAATATGGAGTTCAAGGTGACTTTTTAAGTCTCATAAAGGGTGTAACAAGACCTTTAACGAAGCCGAAAGGCACTTGTTCTCCCCGTCATTGCGATCATTTTTTTTTATAGACCATACCTGGGAACCTTCCAGTTACTGAGATATTGGGGGTCAAAGTTCCAACTTTTTTACAAGTTTTTTTTTAAATACTTGTTTTTAATGTAAGATTTTTGGAGATACACCTCCACGATCCCCGTATTATTATAATCTATCCCATCAGCACAATGTTTTGAATGCGCCACATTGAGTCCTACCGAAAAACGTACATTTTGCACCCCACAAAAAAAGTCGTTTCTCAGCAATAATTTTTGCGTAAAATTACAGAATTTGATGTACATGATGCTTTGTTGATGGCTTCGTGAACGGTCCTGTTACACCCTGTATTATTAATAAGCATTATGGTGACTGATGTTTAAGGTATTTTCTTGTAATTTCCTGCTCTTTTTATGAAAATGTTGGCAAGATTAAATGATATTATTAAAATAAAATCAAATTGTAATACCCGTATAATTATGTGACGTCATGTGATTTTTGTAATAATTTCATTTTTTTATCAATTTTATATTTATTATTATTCTGACATTGTGTACCTACCCTTCGTTGTTTTATTGAGTTTTCAAAGAAATTGATAATTGATTGTAAGTACTGGATTTGATTTGTACTTGTTTGTATTTGTTTGTATTTGTATGCTTCAACGCAAGACATGGATGGACTCGCTATATTGTATTTGTTTGTAACACCCCTGTACAACCCTTGTCCACAAATAAAGATTTCATTTTCAGATCATTCACTGCGACCCACAGCCTGGTCACGCTTATTTCTTTATCGTGTGGTTAGTGCCTAACCTCGTTTCAGAGTTTTTATGCCACCCATGAGTCTCTGACTTGGCTTTACATGCCGTCGAGAAATATCTCTAAGGCATGCAGGTTTCCTCACAATGTCTTCCTTCACCGAAGCAAGCGATAATTATATGTAATACGCACATAAATTTGAATAGTCAGAGGTTCGAACTTTAGACCTATGACTTGACAGTCGCACCAGTAGGCTATCGTTGCTTTTAATGGTCACGCTACGCAGCCCGCAGTACGGACGAGGTAAGCCTCACCGTACATATGTCTATTCTACATAGCAGCGATGGTCGATATCTTTATAACCTTACACTCAAACTTTACTTCGTCATTGAGCAGTTCTTGATGAAAAAACCTAATACTACATTGTCTGATTATAACAAGGATCCTTGTAAACAACCACTACATTAAAAATACATTCACACAAAACTGCACTTTATAAACTAAGAGGTTCTATAATAAAGGTTTCGTATTTTCCTTTTGAGGGACGGAAACCAGAAAACAAAGGCCACTCTATCTATCTTAGCTGGGCCACTGTGGCAATGGGCCGTCGAGGCACAGGTGATGGCCAAGTAATCTATCCATTCGTATGTGCTTTGACTTATTTATTCTTTCGACCATTTTTCTTTTTGCCAGGATTCGGAGGAAAAATGGCGGACGAAGTCACGCGTAATGGCGTAATGTGTTTGGGGATCAGAGATGATTGTGTAGACACTAGTTTTGTGTTGTGGTTTGCCACATTTATTTATATCTGTTTGTTTGTTTTCTTACGAAAATATTGTTTGAGAAATTTTAACAATCTAAATTGACTCAAAATTACTTACATTGTATTTCAGGATTTCAGTTATTCATATCTGTTAATCTTACTTCTGTTCGATTTTAAGTGATGATTTAAAAAAACTAATTTGTTAATCGACTATTTAGGGTTCCGTAGTCAACAAAGAAGCCTTATAGTTTCGCCATGTCCGTCTGTCTGTCTGTCTGTCCGTAGCTTGGCTCAAAGACTCTTAGTACTAAAAAACTGTAATTTGGCAGGAATATCATCATTCATCTCGAATCTCGTTTTTAGTTTTTAGAAAATAAGGTAAGCTCAAAACCAGGCAGTACTACGCTAGAAGGAAGTATAGCAAACAGACTGTCCTTCAGTAAAAACATAAGCAAAAGTAGTAATTATATAAAGATTGTCGTGATTCCAACCCTAACGTAATCTACAAAAGTATAACATCCCCCAGCCTTCTTTGAAAACATTTTGATTAAACGCAAAAAGTCACTTTCATCCTCCATTCTAAATTACCTGCCATGACGCACCTGGAACATTTTTCTTCCATACTTCAGCTCATTTTTATTCCCGACTACCTACCCAGAAATAATGTCCATATATTAATATAAACCGACCCTCAATTCGGAACACGCAGCTGAATAATTGAAGGCAATTTTCTGATTAGTACCACAGCGAGTGTTACACTATCCTAAACCGCTGTTGGTTCTAATGATGGCCATCTACGCAAAGTGCCTGCTCTATTACGAAGCGAGCGAGTAATGTAGGAGGTACACTGAGAAACAAACGGGTGTGTTACGGTTGTGGGTACGATTGGAATTTTGGTACTGGCCAGCACAGAGTTGAGATATTGTTTGAAATATTTATGCTGTTTCAGATGAACGGGACACTTGTTGTTAGTAGTTAACTGACGGTTTGTACATATTCGTAATTGATGGATCTCTGAAGCGGCCATTTTGTTTTTGGGTTGGCGTGATTTTGGAGTTTGTTTTGTTGATCTAAATTTAATATTTGTGAATTATTTGAGGCTTGAAGTTATAAGTTTTGTATGAAAGCAAAGTAACGTTTATTCTTGTTTATGGTTTTGGAATTTTACTTTCGTCTTAGCGGTTGATCTCTGTATGGGTAAAGACTACTTAGGTGAAGACTTTATACCATAGCAGCACATGAAAGCTCTCTACGACCACCCTAGAAATCCATGGAATGTATTCGCTGTGGCCAAAATTGGCTAGATGACGTCATCATCATCATGTAAGTACGTTCGACTTCTGAACTCGCTGACAAATCATGAAAATACGACAAACCGTTAATAAACAATCGTGAGTTGGCGAATATACTTCGGTCAGTGAGATTTTTAATGTCCAAAAGTAATAGGCGAGGTTAAAAGCACCATTCTATTTTTACATACACCTATGCAGAATACATACATAAAATATAAGGTTTTGACACATAATTAATTGATAATAGTATATGGTCATCACTACGGCCAATAATAGCCGTAAGTATTTCTACTGAAAGGCTGTTATTTTTAGAAGGAAATATCGATCCATTTTATGAGGCATGGAACGATTCTATGGAAAAATATTATATTGCTACACACTCACACAGTATTACAAAAATAGTTTATTAATTTTATTGACAAACAGTAACATAAAATTGGAATATCAGAACTTGAAATAAAAATGAAACTGTCAGTGTCGTCATTTTACATCTGTTGGCAACTGGTGCGGATACACAATTTGTGTGTGATTTTACCTGTCTTCCAGAAAATTCATTTTAAACAACAAAAAAAAGTTAAACTTTTAATAATTAATGGAATCAGGCGTTACTTTGCGGAAATCCATGAAATCATGAAATCCAGGAAATCCAACTAGAATATTTCGTTTTAATCCCGGCAAACCCGATGGTCATAATGACGTATTTGGTTGGTTTCAGGGGGGAGGCAATTGCACCCATTACCCCCCCCCCCCCTCTGTATCTGGTTAGCAACAACCTAATACCAACCTCATTGTTTACTAGCTGTTGCCGCTACCTATATCCTCGTGAAATTATTATAATTTTTTATTAGCATGGATTTTATTATTTTTTCTAAAATAAAAGTAGCCTATGTTACTCCTTAGAACGTCAGCTACCTACCAGAAAAAGTCCCGTCAAAATCAATCCAGCCGTTTCGTTCAGACATTAGCCGTAACAGACAGACAGACAAAAATTAAAAAAATGTGTTTTTGTTATAATTGTCGTATATATTTTCATAAGCATTCAGTAAAAAGCTGTTATTTTGAAATTACAAACAGACACTTCAATTTTAATTTACATCTATACTAATATTATAAAGCTGAAGAGTTTGTTTGTTTGTTTGTTTGAACGCGGTAATCTCAGGAACTTCTGGTTCGAATTGAAAAATTCTTTTTGTGTTGGTTAGCCTATTTATCGAGGAAGGCTATAGGCTATATATCATTACGCTACAACCAATAGGAGCGGAGCATCAATGACAAATGTTGCAAAAACGGGGAAAAATTATTCTGTTTGATAGCTTCCGTTGCGTGCGCTGCGTAAACGGTTAAAGTTGCACAAATATAATGTAGCAGGGAATTATTCCTCTTAAAAAGGTCTCAAAAAAAGTCCGCGACGGCACATGCCTATCTTTTAAGGTTGACTCACAATAACCATTTTTATGATTTTAAAATTTGGTCAAAATTAATGTTTTATTTGCGAAGGTGTTTTTACCGACATAGTATTAATCCTTATCAAAATAAATATGTTAGTCATCTTTAGCATTTAATTGTGACCAAAATTGCCCTTTACACTATTCAATTTAGATGAATATCTTAGGAGATATCACAGTTTTAAAATAACTCCGCATCAAAATAATGACCCACGCGCGCTGCGAGGCGGGTGTTCATGTTGTTGGGAAAACCAATGTGATTAGATTCAATGCACAAATATTGTGGGGAACTTAGAGAAGGTTTTAGTTTTTGTTTCATGCTGTAATCAGTGCTCTCTATCAAAAGATTTATAAATTTAAAGTGTTCAAGAAGAACTTACCATCATTGTGTAAGATACATGCAACGACATCTATTGCACCAAAATGGTACTAATTAATAAAAATGTGCTCACAAGATAACTTTTAAATCGGGTCTGAGAGCAAAAAGTACTCTAGATTAGTCTACATGACGCTATAACCCTGTAGAGTGTGTGTTCGATCGCTTTACATGCATTATATTTTAACGGTTAAATTTCGTGCTCGATAGATGGCGCTATTAATTTCACTCCATTTTCTGAGTCGCGGTGTTAAGTTTTCCGTGAAAGAATGACCCTCGCCCGTGTCAAATGTCTGAAGCTTGGTTTATTAACCAACGAAACAAAAAGAGGAGGTTCTCAATTCGACGCGTCTATATTTTTTTATTTTATGTATGACCTGACCACGCATAACTTTTTACAGAGAAGTCCGATATACATGATATTTTGTTTTTTAAATTGAGAAATCATGTTTGGGCTCATTTCCTGCACCTTGATGAGAACTTTAGATCTAGCTGGAGTATGACGTCATCGAAGGTCTGACGATGGAGATGGAAGGCACTTGCAAGAGGTCCTCAAGAGTTTGCAGCAACAATAACGTGTTTGGGCTCAATTCATGCACCTTGATGAGAACTTTAGGCCTTGCTGAAGTATGACTGTCATCGACGGTCAAACGATAGAGACAAATGGCAGTTGCAAGCGGTCCTAAACAGTTTGCAGCAGGTATAATGTTATTGGGCTCATTTCATTCACTTTGATGAAAACTTTAAACCATACTGAGTTGTCAGTATGACTTTCATCGAATGTCTGACGATGGAGAAGGAAAGCAGTTGCAAGTGGTCCTCAAGAGTTTACAGCATCTATATCGTGTCTGGGCTCATTTCATGCACCCTGATGAGAACTTTAGACCTGCCTGGAGTATGTCTATCATCAAAGGTCTGACGATGGAGACGGAAGGCAGTTGCAAGAGGTCCGCAACTGTTTACAGCAGTTTTATCGTGTCTCGGCCCATTTCAAGAACTTTGATGAGAACTTTCGTTCTAGCTGGTGTATGATTGTCATCGAGTGTCTAAAGATGAAGACGTAAGGCTGTCGAGGGTCGCGGGCCTGTGGACAGTGAGTAATGGGCTAGCTCGCCATCCGTCCGTCTTATGACGACAGGCCGTGGTGACGGCGTGTTCGTGTTCCACACGCGCCTCAAAGAGATGTCAGCAAACGGGAAGGGATCCGAGAGGAGCGAGGCCTGCCAGGGTTGCGGGACTGTTCGAAAGAGATACCGCGGCCCTGGAACGCAAAGGGCAACAGAAGAAACGTGGGTGGATTTTAGTCAGTACAAGTCTGACAATCCCTTCCGCTCCGTCCAGAGTGGGAGGGGTCATTTGATGATTATCCATCGGTAATAGTATATAATAGGGATTTACTCCTTTTGAGAGCTTCCGTTGTGCGTGAACGGTTAAAGTTACGCAATTATCATGTATGTCGGAATTGTCCCTCTTAAAAAGCTCTAAAAAAATATCCACAATGGCCATATGTCTAACTTTTAAGGTTGACGCACACTCTCTCTAACCTCTCTTTCTTTTATGTACACACGCACGCAGACGAAGTTGCGCGGGTCAGCTAGTATTTGTATAAATAAAGACTACTGTCATTTTGACAGACTTGTCAGTGACAACAAGCCAACATAACCGACAATTAACAGTGACGCAAAATCAGATGTCAAACAAGTATGAAAGGACTATAACTATTTATTTCAAATTCATATATTTTGTTTTTTTATTCAGAACATTCCTCCATATGTTTGGTTTTTTTTTTAAATAATATGAAACTTCTAATACATTCATTTATTAAAGCTAATTAATCTGTTGGCGCTGCGACAAGCAAACTGGCTTAATAAAAAGGAAAAAATCATACGCTTTGAGCAAAAGAGAAAAATGTATATGTGACAACATGTTTACATGGGAAGCAGTAATTAAATTGACTACGGCACGTTCAATGTAAATACTAGTTGCTGCCTGCGACTTTGTCTGCGCGTATTTTTTTATTCATTTTCATCTTTTTTAGGATTCCTTATCTCAATCGGCAAAACGGAACCCTTATAGGATCACTTTGTTTTCCGTCTTTCTGTCTGTCAAGAACCTTTTTCTCAGGAATGCGTGGCGGTATCAAGTTAAAATCAATACGAAATACTCAAGTCTGCTACTCCTTGGAGCAATGAAAAAATGTAAGTCAACGCGATCAAAAGATATAACTGTTTATGTCGCATATTATGCGATTTCACAAGGGAAACAAATACTAAAGTATTTCCATTTGACTTAGAATCATGAAATTTGACAAAAAGTAAGGCCTTACAGCACAAATAAACGAATAATTCCAAAAAAAAATAATTGAAAATTAAAGGCCAAGTTGACGCCAATTAAGTTTTTTTTTCGATAATTTTACGGAATCTTTCGTCCGCGAGTCCGACTCGCCTAGCCAGTTTTTTTATATCCATCTTAATGAAAGTATCACGTCAGCCGTATTCACGATGATCGCTGGGAAAAAGTGTCCACGCGATGTGTGCCGGAAGACGGGCGGCGCCGCCGAGGCCGGCCCTGAACTTCCAGATCGTCTTGTCAGCTCGACACCTCGTCACCTCTTTCAGGCCTGGTTCGAGGCGGTACGGGAAATGAGCTCATGGAAGGAATTGTGTGAGGCTTTTGCCCAGCAGTGGGACAGTACCGAATAAAGGATAAAAAAATTGTCAGTATCCATAAAAATGAATAATAGCCTATGTCCTTTCTAAAGTTCAAAACAATCTGTTCAGTAGGTTTTCGTGGGTTACAGACAGAGTTAATAGGTACTGGTTAGTACTTACACATTGTTTTGCAACTTTCTTTAGTCGGAAGCAATGATTGGCACAGCTGATTATAAATAACTTGTAGAATCTCTAGGTTAAATTATGAGAAATGATAACAATAGTTCAAGTTACTTCACATACTGACTTGTACAAAACTTTGATCAAAGGATGACTTCCCTTCATGCTAGTTCGTTTGATGTGGTCTTCTCTTTGAGGAAACTTCATTGTCAATGTAGTTCTGGTTTTGTTTGACAAAGTGAAATCACAAGTTCAACATATAGAATACCGTCAAGACTCATCAGAGAAAGTAAGACACGTCTTCTCAAAATATATTTAATAAAATAAAACAATAATACAACAATGATTTTTTTTTTTATGTAGGAATCGCACCTGAATTTTATTTTTGAATATACAGGGTGTAATTTAAGTCATAGGCAGTATTTTAATCTACGGCTCTACTCACGATACTGTTTGCATTAGGGCGGCCGGCTGCAAACTATTTTTTATTATTATTTGATGTTTGTTTACTTTTCGTTACGCGATGTACTGCGTTTTAAAATGTTTATACTTCAAGACTCATTGGGGTTTAAGAAGTATTTTTTTTATTAGTTTTAGTGTTTATTTGCAACAATAAGCCTTTGCAATGTGATTACTACATTTTTAAAGTTTTCCATACTTGCATTAATAATATTTTCGATTTGCGAATTATTAGCCCTAATGCAATCAGTATCGTGAGTAGAGCCTTAGATTAAAATATTGCCTATGACTTAAATTGCACCCTGTAGTTGACACAAATGGTAAATTATTTAAACTTACCCGTTTAAATTGGTTTGTTTTTTTTTGTCCCACTGCTGGGCAAAGGCATTCCCCCATATCCAGGTACTCCTCTCCTGTGCCACCTTGGACCAGCCTTCGTGATGGCTGTCCTGATCATCTCGCCCCCTCTTTTTAGGCCGTGAAATGAATAATGATAATCAAGCTTCATAAAAAAAATCCCTTTTTTTATTGAACTCACACAACACATGCAAAACTGTAACGTAACTAGAGATTATCTTCTTTTTTCTTTTTTTATTACTTTCTAAATGTAAATCTCACAAATAATTTATCTTACGACCTGTGTGTCCCAAACTCAATGTTTAAATGGCCCAAGACCCGCGGTTAGTCAATGACTGGTCGTTTATCAGTCGGCCATCATAATTTGGGTCCAATGATGACCGGGTAGTCCTTTGATTGACGACCTTTACCTTACGGACATAATAAAAAAGATATTATGCTTAGTCTTGGGTACTTAATGGTGATGCACTTACTTAGATCTTGTTATTATATAGTTCGTAAGTGGAAGTACCTATCGCGGGCTTGTGGACGGTGAGCTATGGGCTAGCTCGCCGTCCGTCCGTCTTATGACGACAGGCCGTGTCGACGGCGCGTTCGTGTTCCACGCGCGCCTCAAAGAGATGTCAGCAATAGGAAGGGGTTCGCAAGGGCCGGTGCCTGCCGGGGCTGCGGGACTGTTCGAAAGAGATACCGTGGCCCCGGAACACAAAGGGCGATGATGGAAAAAAAGGGGAAGTACCTATTACCTACGTCTATAGGTACCTTCGCGGAAGATGTCTTTTAATATTTTCATTTTTGTTAGCCTTAACTGTGGTTCTCCTACGCAAAACCCACCATTCGTTCTATTTCTCTCGGTGTTGGAAAGATAGAATATATTTTATTGAGCACCAAAACTCTTACACATATTGTATCCGGTCATTGGTAGGGACTTAAAATGAATCGCAAGTACGCCTGTGGTGCAATCAGTTGACCTTACAAGTCTACCCACACCATAGGGTGCTTCTACAGAGCCCTGATGTTGACAACTGGAGGCGAGGGCGACATTCTGTGTCATGGAGCAGTAGCCAATTCATTGCGCCCCGTGTTATTGTGTTAAGTTGTATTCTCAAGTAATTCGTCAGTTTTGCTAGAAACCGTTTATCGCACCCAGTGTGTTTTCATTGCAAGAAACCCATTTTCTTCCCACTAGATGTACGAGCTTAACTGAATAAATCCTGCCAATCCGACCTAATACGTATAAGATGAAGGTCTTATTCTTGCTGGTCTAATAAAGTTGACAACTCTTCTACTTTTGAATCACACAACAGATAAATCTACACTAATATTTTAAAGAGGAAATATTTGTATTCTTGTGTGTATTTTTGTAATGAATAAACTCAAAAACTACTGCGCCGATTTCGTTCTTTTATTTCAAAATTCTTTCACCATTGGAAAGCTACATTCACCCTGAGTAACATAGGCACCCGTGCGACTAGCGGCCCGGGACGGGCCGCTAGTCATGAATAAATTGATCACCGCAATAAGTCAGTGAGTACTTGCGGAATGACAAATCATTGACCAACCAAAATTCGTTGAAAACGATGAACAATAACAGAAATTTGTTTTCAAAAATGTAGTTATGTTAGTGTGTGTTGTGCAAAACGTGTTTAAAAAAAAATGGTACATACCTACGTCCTACCAAAAACTATCTAATAATACGTATTTGGAATTTGATTTTTATTGCTTCTCATATTTATTACTCCCAGTTATTGTTAACCAAGAAAATAACAAAATGCCATTCAACCCAGCCTGTCTCTTACCAATGAATGGATAGGAAAATGCCAAGGCCTTACGATTGCAACTGACAAGTTAGCTGATGTTCGTCCCACGTAGGATAAAAATAGTTGAGTGCTCAATAAACGGTAGAAATAAATCTCAGATGACCGATAACAATAAAGTCTGTATTTTATTTTCATCCTTTCATCTGCAGTCTGCGAGAAGCGTGACGCTCCTTTCACTAAGAGCGTTTTCAGATTAGCGTACCGTATATAAGCTCGTTTTCGGAAGCGCGCTTAGGCGCGTACTATTTGCGGGTCTTTTGCCACACGCGCAACTTGTACGAGCGTTGACGCGCTTTCAAGCTCGTGCTCGCAAGCCGCGACAGATACTGACACATTGCTACTGTCTGAACCCACCGGTTCGACCGAACACCTTGTTAAAAAGCGCGTGTATGTGTGTTCGGATTTATGAAGCCCAAAATGTGGCGCGCGTAATCTGATACGCGCAGAAAATATGCCAGTCTGATACCACTCTAACGCCTCGTTCACTACATCTGGTAATGCGACTTTGGTCAATCGACACGCGCGTTTGTCACTTGTTTTCTTCGCGTGAGTATGCGTGAATAACCTTCGTGATCCGTTTTTCCCTATTTGTCTTCTCCACAGTCATTGTCTCATCACGCGTAGTCGCGTTGCCTGTAGCTAGTGGCCAAGTGGTAAGGGGACATTCTAATCGAAGCAATGGTTGCGCAAATAACTGACAGTCGCGTCAGTCTTATAACTGGCCTACTTGAAATAAATGCTTTGAGTCGTTTACATTTTGTTCGAATAACTCGACCGCGACCAATCGGTCAAGAAAATTAAGGGTGCTTGAATAACTTGCAAGTTTTTAGCTCCACTGATTGGTTGGTGCCGGAAAACCTGAACCTGTTTCTGTTTTTATGAACATCTTTCTTTATGTGCGGTCGCATACAGAAAGTATTGGACTATTTTACCGGTGCTGACCGGTACCTATGCGTCCTGAATTGTACGTACTGGGAACCATTTTGTTCGCGCATCAGCTGTGCTACGCGCACCTTGCGTTTCATGAAAACACAAAGAGTATGACGCGATAACAGTTGGAACAAATTATTATTTTATAAAACGTCTTTTGTTTTATTTGATAAGGATTAGAAAGGCCTTCCTTCCTTAGTAGTCTTCAGATTCAAAAGCTTTGTTTTTAGTTGAATCATCAGAGGTGTATCGTAAGCAAACACCTATTTTTGATGATTCAACTTTTTCACCGACAAATTACACTGTCCAAATGTCTATTTTATTCCGGTAATCTATGACTCATGTACTATCTCATTTTGCGTAAGATCAATAACGTGGAAAGTTTTAATGGAAATACAACTTTATCGCTAACATTACAAGGTTCAATTCAATAATGACGAAGTTAGAGGACAACCTTTATCAGGAATTGATAAAATAAGATATCGTCAAATAATATCGATAAAAGATAATAACGAATTTGAAGTATTCGTCGCAACAGAACGGATAGTGATACTTGTGCGAAACGGAGTAATTACAGAAAGAAAAAATGGGAAGTTGCAAGTATTACATGGAGGTGACTTTGGGGTGGATGTTGAACAACAAGGTGATAGTTATTTTATCCCTTCTGACGTTCGCGCTGTTTGTGTCTACGTTGTCTTTGGCTGGTCGGAAGAACACCCTGTACTGGGAGCTGGACGCATGTAGGAACCCTCCAACTACTACTACAGCTTTACCAACTGTAACACCTGCGCCTGTACCGCCTGCATCTGCCTCTGCATCCGTGGCTTCATCTGCTGCCCAAGTGGACGCAGATTCAAAGAGTTTACTCCAAGTACTAGCTGGTACCTCGTAATATGTTCTATGCAATGTGAAAGTGAGTTTTCGTGTGAAAAGAAGTTTCTTTGTTCTATAAGTATAGGTACTTACACTACATTTCTCACGTGACATTCTTGGGTAGGCCCAAGACTGTCACGTGAGATATGTATCTATGTATGTTAAATTAATATACTACATCCTTCATGTTGTTTTTAATCCATTGACGTAATTAAAGGTTTAATTTTTTCTTGTGAGTTTTTGTAGTTGATGACAATATTATGGCCTATTTATCTAAACTTGTATAATTTCTTAATGGTGTGTAACATTTAAGTGTGTTTTGACGTCTCATGACGTCATTTGTTGCTTATCCAATATTTTTTTAAATTTCGACGGCGGATATTTGAAATGTCGTAAGCGACATTAAACGTGTAATTAGATTATCAACTTTCGACGCGGAGTCGAATGGTGCAAATCCAGCAGCACTTCTTCAGTGACTTTTTATTGGACAGATTCACTATTCTCTTGTGTTGTGAACGTCAGACAAATATATCATACAAAGTAACATGACAAACCACTCTACACTAGTGTGGCTTAACCCGCAAAAAATTGCAAATTTCTTCACATTTTCTTTTAGAACTGTTTTGTTGCCCTAAATTGCTTGGTGTCACTGAGCAATATAATTGCCTTATCAAGACACTGAGCAATATAATTGCCTGTGTGAGCTCATCTTTACAGGTATTATGCGGTAGCTATGCGTTTCGATTATACAAATATTTGTGGTTACTTTTTACGAAGTATGGTAATTTTAGTTAGGAAGAAATGATTATGTGGTTCAGGTGTTTTTCTATATTTATTTTGTATGTATTAATACTGTAATTCAGATTTATATGGGCTATAACATCAATGGTCGTTTTCACTAACACTAGGCGGAACTTAACGGAGTTCAACCTTGGGTGCTATGCCTAGAGTAGAAGTAGAGTAGTACTTAGGCATCTTATTAGGTGTCGCCTAGTGTAGATAAAATGAACATTGTACATTTTTGTCTTCTGTAAATATTGGATACTTGAACAATTATGATAATGTATTCGATTCGTTTTGTAAAGTATAATATGATAAGATAAAACAAATTTGTCTTTTATTTTGAATATTTGCGTATAGTAGATAGTGGTAATCGGATTACTGATGTACGTTTTTCCTTTAATATCATTAAAAATGTTTAAGATATGACAACTATTTTCAACTAGCTGACTAACTGACCTGAACATGAACTGAACTGACATGAAAATTCATAGGTTTTCAATCTGCCCAGCTCTTTCCCAACTATGTTCAGATCGGTTTCAAGTCTAGCTGGAATAAATGAATACAAGTATTTTATATGGAGCAACTGTCTATTATGACTTTATGACCTGTCACAAACCAGAAACTGAAAAAAAATAAGAGACTAGCACAGTACAAAACAATAAAACAAAATTAAATAAAAAGAGAAAAAAAAAACGTACAAAAAGACATACATATAACTAAATTGGTTGCGTACGAGTGTGTACTAGGTAGTACGATACCCCTTGGTAAGATTGGATGTCGGTCTATCGGAAACCCCTATAGTAAGTTGTTTTTTTTAAAGGATCGTATTATTTTACTAACGCCAAAATAAAGCTCTTCTTGAGTCTTAGAATAAATCTACTATACTTAGTTATTTTTATTCTTAATATGCCCTACAAATGCGAAGATTCCGAAACTTCTTTATGCTTCGATAACTTTCACAATCCAACTTTTTAGGCATAAAATAAAACACATTTCCATGCCAACCAGCTGTAAAAAGGTTTTTTTTTTCTTAAGTACAAATTTTCTGCATCACAGAATTCATCCATCTCAGTTCAGATTTCATTTGACAAGAAACAAGGCCGAAATCACTCACTGGACACCTTTTTTTTTTTTTTTTTTTTTACCGATGGGAAATCATCAAATAACCCCTCCCGCTCTGGGCTGAGCAGGAGGGAGTGTCAGACTTTTACTGACTAAAACCCATCCATGTTCCTTCCTTTGCCCTTTGTGTTCCAGGGCCGCGGTATCTCTTTCGAACAGTCCCGCAACCCTGGCAGGCGTCGGCCCTTACGGACCCCTTCCTGTTTGCTGACTCTCTTTGAGGCGCGCGTGGAACACGATCGCGCCGTCGACACGGCCTGTCGTCATAAGACGGACGGACGGCGAGCTAGCCCATAGCTCACCGTCCACAGGCCCGCTCACTGGACACCTGAAGGGGGGATATTGCTGTCGAGATCGACCGTGGCGAAGGTGGTGTGATGATCTGATGATGTTAACGGCCTGAGATCGAACAGGATAGAGAGGTATGGAAAGAGAAAGAGTACGCCTACCACAATGTTTTATTTTATTTAACCCAATGGGTGACTGCTAGAGAATGCCATACGGCATTAAGTCCGCCTATGTACTCGTACCAATATTGTACATGAAGTTTAAATAAAAAATAAAAAAGCCTTTGCCCAGCTGTGGGCTGCCCCAACATATGATAATGACTTGGCAGTCAATGATTTCACATGTTTCCTATTTTATGAGTTGTATAAAAGGGCACCGGCAAAACTTCAAAAATGTTTTTCTGACCTCTTAATTCCCAGTAACTAGATACATCAGATTACCAAAAAGGCATCAATATTTATAACACACGTGAAGTTACACAATAACTATAAGACACAAACAAGAAGACATTGACTGGGACCTAAGTTTAGGATAAGGCGTCAATTAGGTTGTAGATTGGTTACACGTATACCAGACATTAAGTTTTACCTGTAATAGACTCAAAACTACACGATAAAGATAACATTCTGAGCGCCTACTACTGTGGTGCAGCCATTATCATTATTCTTGAGTACGTTGATAATAGCACGGATGAGGTGAATGTGAACTTCGTGACTCAATTATTTTAAGTTTGTAGAGTAGCTGTCTTAGTTTCCACGTACATGAAATATTTTAGGTTTGTATTCGGAATAATAAACTATGTTTAATGCTTTTGGCTAGGGCTATATGCTGTTGAACAGCATTTCTCGTATCTTCATCATATCTTTATCATCTTTGTATTTTTTATAGTAAACATTTCACAATGTTTGTTATACTAACTGCCGTCCTCTGATTACCGCAGCTTAGTCCAGAAAATGATTACTCGTGTTTAGAGAGGCCGAAGCTCTTGAAGAGTAAGCAAGTAATGCAGATATCTGGCAGAGGCGACAGTGAGCATAATGTTTGCCACCTGATTACATAGTGTCAAATTAGAATTTGGATAATTTCTGATTAATTTCCTAACTATCTTTTATACTTATAAAATCGTTTTTCATGAGTATCAACGCACAACTCAATCTACTAGACGCTATAGTTATTTTGACGTAGACACTCGTTAAGGATTTTATAAAATTCAACCCCTAAGCGGATAAAATCTGTGATAAGTCTGTGGGTAGTCGCAGGGAGCTCATGAGCATATACGAGACTTACGCTCCCCGTACATGGCCTCAAATATAACTTCACGAAGAGTTTGCTTATGGTCTTCCAAACTGGGACCAAAGGTCTAACGGAAGTTCCTCCAGTCAAGTTGTGCGGCGTGCCCATGGAGCGCGTGCAATGTTTTAAATTCTTGGGCCATATTATGACGACTGACTTAAAGGATGATGCCGCCGATATTGAACGGGAGCGGAGGGCGCTGTCGGTGAGGGCGAACATGATAACTCGCAGGTTTGCTCGTAGCTTCAAGGAAGTCAAAGTCACCTTGTTTCGAGCCTACTTTACTGCATTTTATACGAGCAGCCTGTGGGTGTCATACTCGCAGAAAACCTACGGTGCCCTCCGAGTTCAATATAATAACGCGCTGAGGGCATTGCTGCGGCTGCCTCACTTCTGCAGCGCGTCAGGGATGTTCGCCAATGTGCGCGTAGACTGTTTTTATACCACGATGCGCAGGAGGGCAGCCTCGATAGCGGGCAGAGTGAGGGGCAGCGGCAACAGTCTCCTCGCCGTCGTCGCCGACAGGTTAGACGGGCCATTCATGCGGCATTGGTTGGCCCTGCATGCGCCCATATTTAGGGTTTGGAGGAGATGAGTGGTGTTTAGGTTAGTTACTCCTTTCGGTATAACTGATTATTGTGTTGTTTTCAATTGTTAATTTATAGTAAATCTAATTGATTATGTTATTCTGAATTATTATGTTTTAAATGAAATTACTTGCTACTTATTTTGTTATTTTAAATTATTGTTGTTATTGCTTTTATGTATTTTGATTTTTAATAGGTTATTCAATATTTTCGTGTTTTGTTGAATTAAATGAATTGAATTGAATTGAAAATAGAGGCTAAAGTTTGTATGAACATCCGTCACCGGTGTAGTATGTACTTATTAGTCTCCTGCCCTTATCCCAATTTATTTAGGGTCGGCGTAGCATGTCTTCTTCTCTTACTCATTATCTCAGCAGTCACCTCTTTTCTAGCCATAGCATTCTTCAGTATGTAATAAAACTTGAAAAGTCACTAGCTTTCAATACCAACCAAACAAACTTATAACCAATTTCAGCACATATCAGCCTATTCCCCCAGCTATCCAAGAGTTCAGACTAAGGTCATAAGTGAGTTTCTGAACTCAGTTTCCAGTTTCAGTTTCAGTACAATGACGTTTATTTGCCAACTTGTACTGTACACTGTGTTTATACAAAGTTATTCAGTTACGTGTTGTTTTTCTGAAAATGTTGTTCATTTTTGTTATGTCAGGTATTGTTTTTAGTACTGAAGTTGCTTTTGATTTCGAGTTTGACGTTACGATTTTCGGTTTTGCGTTTTGAAATTTAATGATCAAAATATTTTTACAAATTTAATTACTGAAACATATTTTTTTAAGTAACAACATTGGATATTTTGGATGAGCCTATTGTCGTCAACCTGGCACAAATACAGGCTCCGTGGCTGTATCTGAGAAATTTCTGATGGAAAAACCCAATAACACTTTGCCCGACCTGGGAATCGAACCATTCCAAAGAGACAGTCAATCATTACTGTCACATTAGCCGAAATACATACACTGTTGGTCACAGACCCCCCTGTGGATGGCGAACTATGGGCTAGCTCGCCGTCCGTCCGTCTTATGACGACAGGCCGTGTCGACGGCGCGTTTGTGTTCCACGCGCGCCTCAAAGAGATGTCAGCAATAGGAAGGGGTCCGAAAGAACCGATATATGCCTGCCAGGGTTGCGGGACTGTTCGAAAGAGATACCGCGGCCCTGGAACAAGGGCAAAAGAAGGAACATGGAAGGGTTTTAGTCAGTAAAAGTCTAACACTCCCTCCTGCTTAGCCCAAAGCGGGAGGAGTTACTTGAAGATTTCGCATACGGAAAAAAAAAAAATTTGCACAGACCATCCCTTAAGCGACGAGCGTCGCTACATCGACCGGTCAAGATGCCCCAGCAAGAATTGTAACGTTCACTGCAACCAACTTATTTGTGCAGGCGAGAAAACACAGAACCAAAATATATGTACCAAGTTTGACGTATCGATGCAAATCTTGACAAACAGCGCCACACTTTTTTCTTTTTTTTCTGATGGGAAATCATCACATAACTCCTCCCGCTCTGGGCTGAGCAGGAGGGAGTGTCAGACTTTTACTGACTAAAACCCATCCATGTTCCTTCATCGCCCTTTGTGTTCCGGGGCCACGGTAGCTCTTTCGAACAGTCCCGCAGCCCCGGCAGGCATCAGCGCCACCCTTGATCTGTAAAACTTAAAGTGGCCATACTATATTGCATCGTAGTGACGTAAGGTTTGTACTGAAGGCCAAGTACGTTCGAGCTGTCAAACTTAGTTGCTCGTAGCTTACCGTATCAAGTAGATTCAGAAAACCTTCACCAGATCATCAGTATACCTTGTAGAAGGATTTCTTAACTTAAATGACACGTGAATACCATGTAATGGTTCATACCATTTAATGTAAGACTAAAAGCGTTCTGAACACAATTTCAACGAAATCGATATAGAGAAGTCAAGCTTTCAATTAGCACCACTAAACAATTTCGGGAATGGCAATGAATGGGTGAAGTACCTAAATGTTAATAATTAATTACAGTTTTCACAGAATTTCTCAGAATTAGTCGCCAATTTAACTAGAACATTGGTACCGTTGACGTTTGATTGAATAAAAGCTAAAGTAGGTATTATTCAACCGTTATAATGTTTCAGCAGTAGTACCTAATTAAGCAGGTTACAAAGTTTTATGAAATTACATTTAAAACAATAAAAATGGCGTTGTCTTTACCTTCATCGTCTTAGAAACTAACATTTTTACCCAACTGCTCCAGAAAGAGGGTAAAATTAAAACTTTAACCTCATTTAAAAAACATAACTTTATTATAAAAAAGTCATGTTTTTTTAACTGGATCAAAAATAGTCATTTTCCTGTACTAATGAACCATTTTAACCTATCAATAAAGTTAACCAAAGTCAGTAAGGAATCGGACCGTTAACTTAACGATTGTGAAGCGGCAGAGCTTCCATTCATCAGCTTAGCGTGCCGTCCGTTAGATCTTCCAGCTAATCACTTAGTTCATACATTAGTGGATTGGAAGCTATTGTCGTGATTCTCTCTTTGAGGTTGGCCTATTGGATTTTTTTGTATTGTCTGAAATTTGAAGCACATTGTGTTAGTAGTCGGCTTCGAAGAGTATTTTTTTCAAACACCAAAAGGCCAATTCCCTTGTTCAAAAATATTCTAAACCCACATGGCTGATAAATTTTCGTTTTTACTCAAAAATGTTATTGTTAGTATTAGGGTCAGTTTCCCCCTAAATCTCATCGCAGCAACAATCAAGATAAACATTTTATTCCGGAAAAACTGATGGCAAAATTTAAGTATTTTTGATCGAGATCGGATCAAATCGAGCGGGATACGTTCTTAACAATATGTACAAATTGTCACTACAGGTCGATCAAACTTTTTTCTTTTATAATGAGCTAATACTTTTAATTGTTCAGTAGTAAAATAATAAATCTTTGGTCACGTGTCCCGGAGAGGCAATGACTCTATTGAGCGGCTTGTTGTCCAGGGGAAAGTGGAAGGCACGAGAGCGCGTGGCAGGTCACCCATGCGATGGACTGACCAGATCAAGTCTGCAGTGGGTGGTCCGCTGCATGAGTGCACACGAATTACAGCCGACAGGGAGGGATGGCGTCGCATCGTAAGGCGAATCATGGCAGCACGGTGTCTTGCTGCGACATGCTGACCACGACCACTCTGTCAAGAGTGAAACGACAAAGAAGAAGAAAATAATAAATATTCTCCGTTGTCCCAGCTAGAAATAAATCATAACTATTTTCAGAGAAAACAAATGATTCACACATCATCATCATCCATAGCCCAACATCACCCACTGCTGGGTATAATCCTCTCTTTGCTTGTGCCAAGCTCCACGTTCTTGAGCCAGCCTCATCCAAGATATTCCCGCGATAGCAACAATTCACACACAGCCAGTGTCTAGTAATTATAGTGTCTTAGGCATTTTATTCTTAATTTCCAAGAACACAGCCATCAAACAATTCCAATACAATTAAATTAAAAAAGAAACGATCCGTACTCCGTTTCCGAGAATCCCGACTTTTAATCACATGCAAGAATGAATTGAGAAAGATCCGACTTAATCACGCATCCAAGGCTCTCCACTTGATTAGACCCGTTTCCCGGGATTGATAGTGACTGTAATGTACCTTTTTAAATGTATTACTATTTAACTTAACGACGGAACATAAGTCTAGTTGATAGGATCTATTTATTTGCAATTAGGTTCTGAAGTAGTTTTGGTCCTATTATGGACCCTTGAGGTATGCCTGATTATTTCAGGCACGCAAGGCTTTTTGATAAAGTGGGGGTTGAAGATGATGTTGTAATCAATTGGTGTAAGTATGGGGGATATTTCCTCGGTAATGGTGTAGTAAAATTAGAGTGCTTGGGATTATGGTTTCTCATTTTTTGGGCACGCCTCTAACTATTAGTCTCGTAAAACTAAGGCTTCATTAATTAAAATTCATTTCATGAATCCAAAACTAAAGTGCTAGACACTACTGTATCCAATTATATTATTTTATTTTATTGCAATACGAAATTGTGTCTCACAGAACAAAAAAAAAAAGATTAATTGTCTAAGTAGGTACTTTCTATAGAAATGAAAGCAAGTGAGAGGAAAACAAAGCCAAACCGAAATTAGCCTGTTTGAGCGTCACTTCAGTTGAGCGGCATTTAGTAAAGTTGAGAGTTGAGCAGTCAAGAACGACAAGGTTTCAAGGGCACTGTAGCAGATGTACAAGCTTGACAGTCATCGGTACTCGACCATACAAATATGTCAAATAGAATTTAAAAAATTTCGCGAACTTGTGCGAGGAACAGAATTCAATAATAATGCGTATTCTATGTATAAAACTGGGTGTAACTTTGTTTCGCAGACAAAAATTTCATAGAATCTTGTTTCGCAGCAAATGTTTCATTTAATATTTGGTCCTGGAATTTTCATTTCAAATATTATTGTTTTTACTTTAATGAAACATATTTCACAGAAATACAATTGAATAAATTTTATAATCATATTTTTGTATTTAAAAAACTTATCAAATAGTAGATTTAGTTTTTTACGAACATTGTTTGTTCGGTGTATTTTGCCATGGTATTTTATTCCAACGAAAATGTAAAAGTAGACGTTATGCTATCCATAATTTTATAAATACACATAGACACACACTACACACTTTTTATACACATAGTATAATGCGTTTATCGTACTCCAATTTTTGTGATGTTTTGTACACACACCATATCAACGTACGTAAGCAACAACGTAATAAGTTTTATATTAAATAATAATAAGAGTTTAAAGAATATTTGATTTGTTATTCTATGTTAAGAATATCGAAACATTAAATTTTATTTGTAACAAAAATCTATGATTTAAATTTTTTCGAAGTAAGTTTTCTGCCTATTGATTATTCTATGAAATGATATTAAGAGAAAAAAAATATATGAAACGAAATTCTGTAGAACTTTTGTCTATAAAACAGTGTATACACGGTTACACATCAAGCTATACATTTGCAGTATAAGCTGTCCTCGCATTGTACGGAAATCCTAATCAGCATAAACTGGAAATGTATAGCTTGATGTGTAGCCGTGTGTACAGCCATAAAATTGACAGCACCACTTTCTTTTTTAATAAGTGCAGAAATAATATAAGAAAAAAGAGAAATGCAAAAAAAACTACTGAGGCAGAGATAAACCGAGAACTTAATTTGGTTGGAAGGTTTGAATAGAACACATACATACATATTATTATAAACGCCTGGTAAGGTTTGTTTTAAAGACCATTTCAACCTTGGGCTAACTAATAAGCATAATTTTTCAAACTGAAACTTATGAGCTAAACATAACATGAACATTTCTGGCTCGAAAACAGTATCTACATTTAACTAATGAGGTAGTTCGTCATTTTGTAACACAGCAGTCTGGAAACAGGCCGTTCTAAAAAGTAGTAATAATAATATAGTATTTTCTCCCTATATTTCATTTTGGAAACATGTGGAATTATACATATATGTCGGAGTGGCAGGATTTATTCCGCAAGGCTTCTACATCATGTGGGCAGACGATGGGTTTCTTGCTATGAAAAGACACTGAGCGATACATTGTTTCTAGCAAAACTAACGAATTACTTGAGATTACAACTTAGCAAAACAACACGGAGCACAATGAATCGGGTACAGTTCCAAGAGGTCTTAACTCGGCCGCGATCTGACACTGACTGACCGTCGTCCTGGCTCAGAGTTTACCATCTTGACTCTGTAACAAGTGACACTGTGGTGTGGGTAGCCTTGTAAGTAGATTGCGTGATGTCACCATTGCACCGTGTACTTGTGATTCATTTTAAGCCCGTACCAATGACCGTCCCCGACATATAATACATTTTTGCTACTTAAAATTGCGTTTGTTATCCTAGTAAGGTTAAGTATATGTTAGAATAGAATAGAATAGAATAGAATTTATTTGTGCATTTAGATACGTACATATAGAGATGTGTACATATAGCACATTCAACATTTAACCTATCTGCCTTCAAAGCAAGAGTGAACAGGCATCTTCTGGACACGCTCGTTCCATCATAGACCTCATCCATCGCTTTCCATCAGGCGTGATCGAGGTCAAGAGCAGGCACATTTTGTAATAAAAATGTATAAACTAGCTGTTGCCCGCGGCTTTGCTCGCGTTTTTGTCTAAAATATAGCCTATGGCACTCGGGGGTTTAATCACTACATAGTATAAAACAAAGTCGCTACCTGCTTTCTGTCCCTATGTATACTTAGATCTTTAAAACTACGCAACGGATTTTGATGCGGTTTTTTAATAGATAGGGTGATCTAAGAGGAATGTTTATAATTATGTATAACATTGCAGCCATGCGAAGCCGGGGTGGGTCGCTAGTAGTAGATAAAACGTAATTACGATTAGGTATAGAATCTTCTGGATAGTATTAATTAAGAAAACACGTGGAAATATAATTAATTCATAACACTTCCCGAAAATTGATGAAGATAAAATTAATGTCGCGCATCATGCCATGACAATGTTAAACGGAGTAAATAGAGGTTGTAATTAATGATTCTCTGTTCTAGAGGGAAGGCTTTCGATTATGTAATCAAGTTAGGCAATAAAGTTATAACCTTCTGAAAAAGCGGCATTCAAATAATAATTTCATGTAGCCACGATTTTTAGGTCAATTTATACATTTTATCTTGCACTGTTTTTTTATCAAACATTTGCATAAAAAGATAATTACTTTTATGCTGCGTAACTGTTTTTGTCATTATTAAACCTGCCTTCAGCTTCAATTCAAAAACAAACATTTTAATTTACACGTTTTCACTCATTCAAGTCGTGCTGTTTCAGGCTACGCATCTCGTGCCCAAGGAGGGGCTTAAATTTTGGACAAGTAGGATCAGCAACAGAAGTATCTGATGTACAGGACTCCAGCTATTATTTTTAATGTTTCAGAAGATTATTGTTTAAAATATTCCTTACTCTTCAATACCTTGTTAGTAAAGAGTAATGTCTATCAAGTTTTTATTAAAACACCTGCTTTGAAACTTTGAGCAGTGTTAATCTACTTCTGATGGTGACTGAACCAATGTGACTTTTGCATTTCCCCTGTACTTTCTAAGTTTATCGAAGCCATTACCAACCTCGTTGAAGGAAATCATCGTCACAAAATCTGGACTTATAATGATTTTAATAACGAATAATACCTAATGTTATTTTTTTATATATTTGATTATTGCTTCGGTTAAGATTTAAATTGTAATTATTTTGTAAAATTCGAATACAATGTAAATTGTTTTATGAATAAATATATGATATGATATGATTTAAGTCTGAAGTCGCCAATCTGTCTTAAGTAATCACAGTGATACCTATTCTGTATTAGAAGAGGCCTACGCCCTGAAATGGCTGAAGTGTGACAACACTGGTGTCACTTAATTCATTCTGTAGCAGCTCCAAATAAAATATACGGATAAAAAACCTAAGTACCTAATACAAAACAGCCGAAAAAAGTTTCGAATTTCAAATTCAAACCGAAGCCATATTTTCTGATCCGAACACCGCAGAGCTCCCGTAAAAAAAGTTACTTTGAAACTCCGACCCTTGTGATCCGAAACTCATCGACTCATCGATAAATATACGTTATCTACCATTGAAACTCGTAGCAGAACGGAAAAAAAACGTTGAACATACAATGGCGGACGCAATTACACGCCTTCTATAGTCGTTTGCATTCACTGTCCCGCTTTACTTTGTAATGTTACTTTTGTGGATGAGGTTTGAGCGAACAGCGGGCTTACAGTACAAACTAAGGGTGCTACTAGAAATTTCTCCTGTATCGTGGGTGCGTTTACAAACATTTAAACTCACAAACAGCCAGACCCGAAACAACTACTTATAGGCCATACCATGGGTTTCATTATCATTAACACTGAAAACGGAATATTTACCATGTTGACAATTAAATGAAAAATAATTTAAAAAATCCCGAAACAATCCTTTAATGGTAAATGTCCCGATAGTGATAATGTTATTGAATGTTCACTAACAGTTTAAAAACTTTTATAAAGTGGGTTTCAGTATCAATCAGTGAAGATTTCCATTAAATTCTCCATTCACCAGGTGTCATGTTTATCTAAATATCAAATGGAAATCACCGTAATTTCCATTCAAATACCTGTCCTTAATCTATTCAAGGTTCAGACCCTACCAAAAATTCAGGACTTAGCATATCTATGCTAACCCTTTCATCAATCAACTCTCAAAGGACCAGCGTATCTTCCAGAACATTAGGACCAAACATTTAATCGCATTCGCTTTAGACTTGCGGCACCTAAACGTCCCCATTCGCTTATCTGCTATGAGTCGGCGAATGCCTCTGAATACAGTTTGAGCTTCATACGTCATCGTTGGTAGCAGGCATTACCTGTGCGTCACGGTTGAATGTAAAATTTTGTGTTACATCATTAAGTGACGCACTCATACGATTATTACTGTTATCGTGAGCCAAGCGGCAATTGGTGTCGTAAATTATATTTTGTTAATGTATTTTGTGTATGTTTAGTTATGTAAGGATGAGGGGTGTTAAGACATTTAATTTTGTGTGATACGGAATATTGAGGTTGATAATTTTGGTGAGACCTTTAAAGTGTAGGTGGGTGAGAATATATTTGGTAATGTCTTATTAAGTCAATGTAGGTATGGAATTTGCTCTGAAATCGAGATTCAAAAGACGAAAACTAGGAAGATATAGATAGATAGATTTTGAAACAGTTTTATTTAATAGTGCTAGACTAACGTTTTTTTTTTTGGTTTATAGGTAAATTTTTCATCAAAGTAACAGCCAAACTTATAAATAGAAAAGTAATTTCAAGCTCAAATAAAAAAACAATTAGCAAACTAACTTAATGCATTTAAAACAACTAAAACAGTTTTCTTGACTACAAAAGATGAATAAATAATCCAATCGCTTAATGTAAAACGTAAACTAACAATAGCCTGTCTCTAGTAGGCCCTTTAACTTTGAAGTTAGTCCCAAACTTAATCCTAAGGACCAAAGTTCTATAATTAATAATCTTATTAAAAAGATTAATAGTGTAACAGGTTGGCCGGCTGATTAAATATAAAGCTGAAAACGTGCAAAAGGCTTTGTTAATTTTACATGTAAGGTTATAAACACAGATATTGATATACCTAGATAACGCAAGTATCACGAGCCGTATGAAAACCAAGCGTGCCATTTTTTGACTTCCAACTATGACGTCATAAGCACTATTTAGTTACTATACAAAATACAATACGTTTTGTTCTTTAAAATGTCTAGAATTAAATTCTTGAGTTGTGACGTTGTTTTTTTAAACAAATTAGCTTACTGCGACAATAGTCACCTGTCACATTAAGCATAAAATGCTTAAGCCGTACACGCGAAGTAAATGCTCTTGCATTATCTAGGTATTGTTATATCTGTGGTTCTAAAGTTTATTTTACTCAAAGTCATTACAACTTAAAGCATTTGCAGATACTTCTGAATTATCAAGGATTCGGTCTACGCAGTCTACTAATTTAAACTAGTTGCCTTTTATAAAGCGTAAATTCCTATGGAGAAGAATGGGGAAAAAACTCCATGGTTTTCTGGTCAAATAAGTTACTCTATTGGTTACTAATCTTGTGTAATAAATCTATGGATAATAGAATCTATGTGTGTAGTGTCATTAGATGTTTCGTAGGTCGAGTGGTCGCAAGCGCGACTGCTGAACATGCGGTCCTGTGTCCGATTCTCAAGTCGGGCAAAGTGTTATTGGGTTTTTAAACAGGAATTTCTTAGTAGCAGCCACGGAGTCTGGATTTGTGCCCGATCGATGGCAATAAGCTCGCCCCCTATTACATGGGACTTGAAACATAAAGTAGTAGTAGTAGTACTATTAGGTACACCTCTACCTAACCTTTCGGGGTTGTAGATGTGGTGTTATGTTATGTTTCATTGCTCTTTTGACCCTTAAATGGCACTGTCAGGCTGGTCAGGCTGTAAAGCTGTTATTAAACATTTGTGATATTTTCTGTGAAAATTTAATTGCAAAAACAAAATGGTGGTGAAGAACAGAGGATCAATTTCTTCACCCCCATAGAAAAGGGAGGATCCTCTGACCAGACGAGTGTTGTGTCTGGTGGGCTACTGACCGACAGTTGTTGTCTAGTTTTTCTTTACGTACAAGTTCATAAGGTACGATGTAGGAATTTGATGTTAGTCCTTCATTTTTGTCATAGATAGCGCTATCCTACTTTTGGTTCTATATTGCTGTAGTACTTTTTTTAGTGCCGCTACAGTGGAGTTTGTTCTCATTATAACCACGCGCAAATAAAACCCTGTCGTACGTTAGCTGTGGTTGCCCGACTCACTTTTTAGCTTGCATTTTTTTGATTCAACGTCTTGCATTTCTAGTATTTTCCAGCATCAAATGATAATAGATACTGAAAACAACTAAGCCTTTAATCTGAGCCTATTCCAGATATAATATCTATGTTATAAAAAGCAAATACATGAAATCCCGATAGTTATAATTAATAATATTCGTGTTAATATTAAAGGTCAGAATTTGATCCCTTACACGTGGCTCATAATATCATATGTTATATTCTCACGCTCGTTGGGGGTATGTTATTACAATTATGAAAATATAATCCATAGGACATTTAAGATATTTTTATGCTTGGTATGGTTTTTGAGCGAAGCGCACGGTTTTAGGGGTTTTATTATAACGTGATAGATAGATCAAAATTAATCCAAATTTTAGGTACAGTTCATTTGCACATAGTACAGAGGCGGACTTAATGCCATAGGCATTTTCTACCAGTCAACCTTGAGGTAATGCAGAGACAAACATTGGTAGGTGTACCTATGTATAAACTACAAGGATATATAAAATATTTCATATACAGTTGACCATATTGTAATCGCCAAATTCTCTTTTAATTTTTTGTTAAATCATGCAACCTTTTGCGAGAGCAGCGGTGGCCCAGTGATGGCGACCCCGAGTTACGAACAGTAAGTCGTGGGTTCGTTCCCAGACAGGCGCATTACTTTGTGTAATTTATTTTATCACCACTGCTCCCAAAAAACGGTGAAGGAAAACATCGTGAGGAAACCGACATGTCCTAGAACCAAAAATTCGAAAACATGTGACATCTACCAACCCGCACTGTCCCAGTAGTGGGAACATTATAGGCTGATAATGCTGCTGCTGCTGAATTGATAATAAAAGAACTTGAACATTCATTGTCATCATAATCATCATCATCATCATTCTCCTGCCTTGTGGTCGGCGCAGTATGTCTTCTTCTTCCATACTTCTCTATTACTCATCATCTCAGGAGTCACCTCCTTTCTAGCCATATCATCCTTCACACAGTCCATCCATCGTTTCTTTGGTCTTCCTCTACTCATACAGCCATTGATTGTAATGAAAAAAATACAACATCTATATAGTTTCTATTCTAGAATTTATAAAAGAAACTACAGACATTTCAACTTACCGAATTCTTGTAACAATCTACTTAGAAATTGTCAACTATTTAGAGAAAATTCTCTTTCAGTAACTATTAATTGGCGATTAAATTTCTTAAGTACTCAGAGCTATTTAATGTTAGATACTTTGTTTTAGTTTATGCGTAAAGTCATTGGTCTTTTGTTTGTGTCTAAACTTTTTAATTCGATTTTCAAAAAGCCAATTTCAAGATTATTTTTAGACTGGAATTAGTATATTCTAGTGATGAGCGATCAGAGAATATAAAATAAAAGAAAATATTAATTTAGAAGCAACGTTCTGCAATGCTTGTGGCGAAATAATACTGGCCTCATGGTTCAATCTTCATGACCGTTCCGTGGATGGGTGACCATCAATATACCTACAATATAAGTTTATGTAATCAATGTATTATATGAATGATTTTAATGATTATAACTCTATAATGCCATATTTAGAATGGTGGAAGGGACACGACCCGAAAACGGGTACAAAGTATTCAAGTACACCATTCAGAGACCAGGGGGCTCAAAAAAAAAGGTAACAAGACATAAGTGAAATGACAGTTTATAAAATAAATCTAAACTCGAAATAGTCTCATCAGTAGCAACCTTAAGCATCACGAAATACGTCTAAATTAAACGAGTAAAAGTTTATAAGAACCTCGACCTTAGCTTAAAATTCACCAAGTTAAGGATTTTTACAGACATCTCATTTAAAATGCCTCCTATCACCCTGAAGCCAGCAAGTTCTTACCCACGCAAAAACTAAACCTTAGTATTCTGGAGGCCGCACTAGTAGCAGCTAAACTGCCTTAACGTTACACGTCGGATTAAGTAACGAACTCTAACTGCAGCTGTAAGATAGGCTAATGCGTCCGCCTCATTACCTTCCTAGCGTTTTAGTTTAACTGGAGCGGTTGAGCAGTTTGTCTTTTTGCTTATGTTTGGGTTTTATACAAGTTATTAGGCAGAATTTTGTTTAGTTTATTAGTATAAACGTAATTTTCTTCTATCCATTTTAATAAAAGCATGTGTTCTTTTTTTAAGTTTCATATTATTTTATTTGTGATTTAATGTTCTCCAGCTTGTTGAATTTTAGCCGAAAACCGACTGCCACTAACTTTTATGAGTTTTACGTTTGGTTTAGATCAAAGGACGTACTAAACTTGAACTTAAAGTATGATAGCATTGGTTAATTAGCTTGCTTTTATTAGCTTCACTTGTTTTATAATGAGTAATTGTCTCAGATGCACCCGAAATAAAGACAATTCGAATAGGCCAGTGACAAAATTGTTGAGATAAATCTTGTTTGAAAACAAAGCATTTTACACCCGTGTTTCGTTTTTACTGCTTACACATTAAATGCTTGTCAATTACCCAATAAAATAAATATATTGCGACGTCAATAAAAACATACGACACGCTATCCACCAAATGTAATAAATGAATAACAAAGGATCTCGTAAATCATAAATAATAAAGTATTCTCATACATCACTCCGCCGTTAATTTTAACGTACTCGTATTTACAAATTAAGTACTGACGTTATTAATGACTTAACACTCGCAAAAGTCAATAAATGCAAGTAGTGCTTTTTAAGTAAAAATATATAAAAAGCACGTACATCATACACACATAGCAAACGTTACGTAAAAAGCAATAAACGGATTTATTCGTAAAGTGAATACAGAATTTTCATTTTTTATTTGGAATGATTCCGATTTCTTCGATTGACTAGTGGTTGCAAATTCTACTGCTGACTATGTTATCTTGGGTTTTTTTTTCTGGGATGAGCAAAATATTACTATGGCAATAACCCTTCGATGATCAAATTAGTACGAAAATTGTCGCGTCCATAGTTCATTGTTTATTTCAATGCATGAATATACTACTGACTGAGATTCTGATTATGAACAGAGTCTTCACAGAGAATATTCTGATCAGAGTAACCTTAAAGTAACAAGGGGTTTTCAGTTGTGTATTAGATGCCGTTGGCTTTAATAAAATCATATTTGCACGATGAAAAAGTAAAGAAGAAAAAAAGAGGTCATATCGGATGCTTACCTTTGCGTAAAAATTGCTGGAGCAACTCACCTAGTTGCGGAAAAAAGCGTGGAAAATTAAAAAAAAAAAAGCAGTAACTCCGTCACTAGAGCTTCAAGCGTTTTATCTATATTTGTTTCGAAGAACACTTCGGTAGTTGAGAGTTAAGTTTTTTAAAGATTGATGTTTTAGCAAGTGGTACTTTGGAGAATGATAATGAAAACGATGATTAACAAAATTTCAACAAAAATTACGTCAATTTGGTTCAAGGCCACCATCACACATTGATGTATTACTTAATAACTAACTAAATATACTAACTAACTTAATATCTCTCGCAAATTATAAAAAATGTCGCAATTCATCTCATCATCATCATCATTTCAGCCGAAAGACGTCCACTGCTGGACATAGGCCTCCCCCAAGTGTCGCCACACTGACTGGTCCCGTGCGACTCGCATCCAGCGGATCCCCGCAACCTTCACCAGGTCATCAGTCCATCTAGTGGAAGGCCTTCCAACGCAACGGCTTCCGGTTCGCGGTCGCCACTCCAGAACTTTTCGGCCCCATCGGCCATCCGTTCTGCGAGCAATGTGCCCTGCCCACTGCCACTTCAGTTTGGCAATTCTTCGGGCTACGTCGGTAACCTTGGTTCTCTTGCGGATGTCTTCATTTCTGATTCGATCACGCAAGGAAACTCCGAGCATAGCCCTCTCCATTGCCCTTTGGGTGACTTTAAGCCTTCGAATGAGGCCCATTGTGAGCGACCACGTTTCGGTCCCGTATGTAATCACTGGCAACACACACTGGTCATAGACTTTCGTCTTGAGACACAGCGGTAAGTTGGACGAGAAGATACCGCGCAGCTTTCCGAATGCTACCCAGCCGAGTCGGATTCGACGGTTGACCTTTTTCTCGAAGTTAGACCTACCTAGCTGGACCGTTTGTCCCAGGTAGACATAATCGTCTACAACTTCGAGTATAGAGTCTCCGATCTTAATAGGAGTGGGTGTTACATGGGCATTCAACATCACCTTTTTTGGTTTTGTCCATGTTCATTTTAAGACCCACTCTTTCGGAGGCTCTAGTGATGTCATCGAGCATTGTACTGAGGTCCTCCATGGTCTCAGCCATGACCACTATATCGTCGGCAAACCGAAGGTGATTGATGTACTCGCCATTAACGTTGATGCCTAGCCTTCTCCAGTCCAGAACCTTGAAGACATCCTCCAGTGCAGCGGTGAACAGTTTCGGAGATATGACGTCTCCCTGTCTCACACCTCGCTGCAGAAGGATAGGTTCCGAGGTCTGGTCCTGAAGTCGGACTGACATGGTGGCGTTTTTGTACAAACACTTCAACACCTCGATGTACCGATAGTCGATTTGGCACCGTTGGAGAGACTGCATTACAGCCCAAGTCTCGATCGAATCGAAGGCTTTCTCGTAGTCCACAAACGCTAAACAGAGAGGCAGGTTATACTCTTCGGTTTTCTGTATAACCTGCCGCAGCGTATGTATGTGATCTACGGTGCTGAAGCCTTTTCGGAATCCGGCTTGTTCGGGAGGCTGAAAATCGTCAAACCTGCGCGCGAGACGATTCGTGAATTCAATTCATCTATTGGTTCATTATTTTAATTTTATATTTCCAATTTTAATTACCTAATGTATTAAGATTTTAATTTTTTATTAGTACTCTAAGTTTGTTAGTTTAGTTAACATTTTATTATGCATGCTGTGGTCTCCTTTGAGTGAAGGAATACACCTACGTGATACTTTTTGTAAATTATTTATTTCATGTGTTTGTGTACATCCTTTGTTGGAGGTCCTAAATAAATAAATTAATAAACTAAAATAAAAATAAAATACCAGTTTCTGATTTGAGAGCTTCTACTTGAAAAAGGTCTTACTAAATTTTTACCATTAAATTTCTATTTTCGAAGGAATTCTATACAGCTAAATTAGGGTTTCACTGAGTCTCATCTTCAACTACTTTATCCAACTAATAACAATGACTGGCAAAAACAAAATGCGAAAAATTAAAAATATATTGTGATGCTTACGTGGCTCAAAAGGCTGCCCAACTCAAATTGGACTGGGCAGGTCATGTCTACCGCATGCCGGACAAACTGTGGGTCAAAATAGCAGTGATACTGGTGCCCTGGCACAGTGAGGCGGGGTCGCGGCAGGCCACGAAGGAGGTGGTGGGACGAACTGGACAAGTTCCTTCCGAACTGGATGGAGGACGCGCGGGTTCACGAGAAGTGGAAGGAGCCTTCGCCCAGGAGTGGGACAGAGCAGGCTTGTGAAAAATAATGTAATATATTCGTAATATATTCTGAACAGCCACTTAATCTAAAATAGGCATACAAACCCACTAATGTGACACTAGTCACATCATTACATATATCCTATTTCCAATTTAAAGTTTGGTCTCAATGTCCTATTCGCGTTCTCAAATGAGCCATACAACTTTTTTAGTACAAAGGTTCAATTGTACTTTATGAAGTCGTTTCGCGTCTCTGTCGTGAGCATAAAGTTGTATACATATTATAGGTTTGATGTTAATGTGTCTAGAATAATACAAAGACTATTAATAAAGATACTAACTATATGTGCACCTTGTTTAAATACTCGTTATTTTATTGAAGTGTGTCATGGTGTTACCATACTTATTTCATAAATTATGTTTTCCTTTTTGCAAATTGGCACCTTGTTTTTTATTTTTATAGGTTTTTAAAGAATGTTCATGTAAACTTTATAATTTAATTGTACTTCCGTGTGTTGTGTCTTTTGTGTTCACTAAATAAATGATTTATCTATCTATCTATCTATCTATCTATCTATCTATCTATCTATCTATGTGGAATCATCATCTGCCTGGCTTTTTTTCAACTATTACGCTTGGGTCGGCTTCGAGTACTTTACATGGAGCAACTCTGCCTATCTGACCTTCATAACCCAATGTTTACAGGTTAATGCGATACCCCTTGGTAAGACTGGTTGTCAGACTTTCAGGCCACTGACTACTTGTAATGACTGTCAAAGATCTACAAATTACAGCCGGACCAACGGCTTAACGTGCTGTCCAAGACAGGAATTAAAATCAAGCACAGAGGAAACTCAGTATGTACTTGAAGGGGTCCGCAAGGGCCGATGCCTGCCGGGGCTGCGGGACTGTTCGAAAGGGATACCGTGGCCCCGGAACACAAAGGGCGATGAAGGAACATGGATGGGTTTTAGTCAGTAAAAGTCTGACACTCCCTTCTGCTTAGCCCAGAGCGGGAGGAGTCATTTGATGATTTCCCATCCGAAAAAAATAAAAAATAAAAATGGTCACCCTTCCACAGACCGACCTTGGCAAGTGCTGCTTAACCTTGAAGAACTTCGCTACTGCTAAACATGAGGCCCTGGGTTCGATTACCGGGTCGGGCAAATGGTTACTGGGATTTTCCATCAGGAGTTGACGGCAATAGGCTCGCCTCATGTAAATAGGACTAAAACATATCTGGAGAAAAGTGGGTGTACTCCTAGGTACATCTCTGCCTAACCCGTCGAGGATTACAGGCGTACCATTTTGTGTGTAAAACCTTTTTACGTTATACTGTTTTTTTTTTTAATGAAAACTCTTCAAAATCAAAACCCTCTCTAATCATACGAAGACTACAAGAAAGAAACAGAAAAAAAAGTTTAAAAATCTCTAGTTTCCTCTGCGCCCACAGTACGCTTCCCTTTCAATTAAGGTACGGCGAACGAACGACAATTTGTTTTAGTGTTTTATTTCATTTTGGAACGAACAGCTCTTCCATTAATTACTTTATCTGAGCCACAATGTTTTATACCAACGAGTGGTTTTTCTATTAAAACTGGCTTAAAAATGCTACAGGAATTTAGGTCATGTCAAATGCTATCATTATTCAACCCGCCATTAATTCGGTTTTGGTCATAACAATAAAAATCGTTTATGCGTAACATACCTAATTTATTGGATAATTGACTAAATAAATCCGTCTCAACGATTGAACGGTATTCGGAGTCCATATCGGCATCAAATTCATGCTTCCCTTGGATACGGTAACACCCCGAAAATAAACTAATAAAAACAGTTTTTTTTTAAAAAGAACGCCGGCTCCGACGCCATTTTAACGGTTGACTTTTCACATTATGCTCCCATATCAACAACCTAAATTCAGTTACTTAAAATACAAAAAAAAATACAAATTTACTTCACGAAATCTCATAAGGGAATGCCTATCAATTTTAAACAAAATAAAAGCTTTTCCATGTTTTGACGATTTATCGCGAAATCTCTAAGAAATGGTAATATTTTCTTATTGAATATTCTATTGGCCTTAATGCTGAGAACTTGGTATGTATGGAAAAACTGGCTAAGTGCGAAACGGACTCGTGCACGAAGGGTTCCGTAGCATTATCTAAAAAAATAAACATTTCTTTTGTATGGGACCCCCCTTAAATATTAATTTTATTCTGTTTTTAGTATCTGTTGATAAAGCGGCAAAAGAAATACATCATCTGTGAAAATTTCAAGTGTGTAGCTATCGCGGTTCATGAGATACAGTCTGGTGACAGACAGCCAGACAGACAGACGGAGAGTCTTAGTAATGGGGTCCCGTTTTTACCCCTTGGATATGGAACCCTAAAAAGGTAATAATGCAAAATACGTCAAGAGGTGATGCAATTGATTAGTGTCGTGAAGCGAAAATTGGTAAAAAAGGGAAGGTTTCAATGTAGAAGAGAGTTATTGAGCCAATTTAGTTTAATTGGATTTTTCTGTTACGAAAATTCTCAGTTACAAACTAGAATCGCAATCGGTCCCGATGGAGCGATAGGCTCGTCTCAAGTCGTAAGGGGTTTTAAACTGTAATTATCGAAGTGTAGAAAGAATTTATACCCGCCTACCTGTATTTTTGAGTGAAATATTATCGCTAGGTTAGAAAAAAAACTGTTTTAGCAAAATATTAATGTTTCATGCGTCAATCTTTAAATAAACATTTACATTAATAAAATGTGATCTTTCAATATTAATAGGTAGGTATCTCGTTGACAAAAATCCAAATACACTAATGTTATAAATATTCTTTTCTAAAAACTAATCCTCAGAGACTACTACGAGGTAGGTACTATTTCTATCTCGTTGTCATGGTGTCTCGGATAAGTCTAATAATAATGTATATTTATTTTATTTGCTCTTGTAAATATAATAACCTTGAAAAAGGATATTAAATATAGTATGGAATTATACATGAGATGACGAGTAATAGAGAAGTACGGAAGAATAAGACATGCTACGTCGACCCTAAGTAAATTGATGAAAATTAAATGCTATAACGAATTACAGAAGGCGCATTCAAAGGTACCAAAAGCTCGTTTGCGAAAAAGATGTTCGAAATTAAAACCACGCTTAAAACAGAATAAGTTTCACTATTTCCATGCAACCGAGCTTCGCTGACATGACGAAAATTCAAATATATTTCTTCGCTTCGTCCGAAGTTATCTCCGTCCTAAATATACATCTTGTATCTACGTAATTTGAAACTCGACTAAAATACTTGTACACTGAAATAGATCACACTGGTCGAAACATGGCCAACGTTTGTACAAATGTTGGCGGGCTTGACCAGTATTTTTGGAAGAAGATTTCTGATTTCACGACTGAACTGGACACAATCAGGACATCTAAACGACGTTTAATATTATGATTAATTGACATAGAATATTGATACTTTCAATGTCAATATACAAAGCAATTTAGACACTGGGAGTCCTTGAATACGGTTTAGATCGGTCCCAATTTTAACTCCAATTTCTGGACACAAGGTTACTATCTGTTAGGATACTGTTTGAAACTAAGTTTTAAAATACATATCAGGGGAGTATTGAGGTCGATTCGATACGTTAACACTGGCAGCCATTTGCCGGCCAATAAATCTGTCATTCTTGAGTGACTTGGAAGTTGTAGGAGATAAATGGTCCTCCGTGGAAAGTCTAAGCACACGCGGTCTTATTGATATTGTGGATCTTTCAGGTCAACTCGGATGATGGATGAGGGAATCTTAAATTGTGGAAGAGCTTATAAGTTTTTGATTTTTATTTGCGTATCCGAATAAGATTATCGATGGTAGCTACGTCAGGAATACGAAAGATAGAAGTGTTAAATATGAAGTTGATCGATTTTAGCGATTTTTTTTTGGTTATTTGAGCGTAGTTCTGCGAAAATGTACAAACGTCATGAAACTTTCTCCATTTTTACAAAAAAAAACTTTGTTTTGCTCAAAGCTTAGGTTTAAGTCATAATGGCACTGATTTTACTGGATAAAAAGAAACACTTGGAATGTGAATTTACCAAGAAATTGTGGGTCATCATTTAGACAGAACTAAATACAATTTTACTTTTACATATTAATAGAAATATGAGTAAGTTATTTGAAAAAATCCCTATGAATGTCTTAAATCAATATCAAAAGCTAAAATATCGTGGGGAAAAAGGACCAACTCAATAACAAAACTGCTCCTAAATGATCATTGAATTTTAAAAAAAATCCCATTAGTTCTACCATAGAACTGTGTAGAAGAACTAGTGGGAATGATCCTGAATAAAAGATCTAAAGAAAAACATGTAAAGTCCAATGGTTCTTAGATTACAAAAAAAACCGTTCCATTACACCTGAAGGTAATATTACATCAGAGATGATAATTAAACAGTTTCTCTTTAATTACTTCCTCAAGTTTCCTTCGAAAAAGTCGAGCATCTCGGAAATAATCATCGTTATTAGTATTATGATCTTATGATACTGGATAAAGTTTTTTTTTGTAATAAAAAGAAAGGAGGTGTTTCTTTTTCGGCCAAAACATGTACCGAGATACAATTTACTATTTAAATTCTTTTCAATACATTGTGTTAATAGCTGTATTTTAAATCCTTCAATATTCGATAGATTAAGAAATAAAAGAATATGAAAAAACACTACCTCGAATCATAACTGCGCTCGAAGAAACGTTCTTAACAGCGCTGGCAGCTGTCAAACTATTCCATCTGTCAAAATATTAAACTCTTTCGAGATCGGTCGATCGATCGATCGTCTGACAAGGGCTAAAATAATCTGAATGACAATATTGTCACCAACAACAACAGAAGGAATAAAATAGTAAATTATCGGCCCTGGAGCACTGACTTTTGGCCAGTAGCTAACCAAACGCAAAAAATAATCTGAAATGTGAAATTAATGTAATTTTTAAATTCTTGATCCCATAATGTTTCACAAAAAAGTGTGCCGGGAAAATCTTTAATACAAAACTAAATTCTAAATAGTATATTTTTTGGTTTTCATACGTGTTTAAATGAAGTAACGAAACGCATCATCGGAGAAATGAATTACGAGATTGCCAGATTAAAATTCTTGGGTTGCAAGTTTTAGCATCTTTGATCGACAATTTCAAGTGGTACAAATGCATTAATAAATCCAATATTTTTTTTCAGAATTGCGATTTTTTTCCTATAAATTCGTACCTTTATTGTAAAGGTACATTGTTTGGCCACAATTGTATGGGGGAAAAAACACCTCCTTTATTAAAAATCGTTTGTGTAGGTACTGCGATGAATATATTTTAATTATTAATGTTTTAATGACATTCGTCTGTTTGTCGAAAAACGGGTGTCTTATTCGACTTACAAATTACTGCCATTCATTGGCTTAATATAACATAAAATTGACGATTTAATTCACGTCAATCCTTTACTTAGCAACGTATTTCTGCAGCTTTTTTTTTCGGATGGGAAATCATCAAATAACCCCTCCCGCTCTGGGCTGAGCAGGAGGGCGTGTCAGACTTTTACTCACTAAAACCCATCCATGTTCCTTCCTTTGCCCTTAGTGTTCCAGGGTCGACACGGCCTGTCGTCATAAGACGGACGGACGGTGAGCTATGGGCTAGCTCATCACAGGCCCGCGCCTACGGTGGCCGGGGGCCACCACGTGCCCCCGACGCCCGGTGCGTCTCCCGCGGCGGCTGGGAGGTGAGGTTCTCTCCCTCTCACGTTCCGCCGCCTCCTTCGCTAGCATGACTGCTTCGCAGAAGGTGGTGACGGCGTCCCATTCCATCTCGCTCCGGACCATGGATTGAACCAAGGCCGGACGCGAGAAGTCGCCGCCGCCGATCGCCGCTACGAGGACACGGCAGTGCTCCGCCCACGTGGGGCAGATCTCCACCATGTGCTCCACCGTGTCCTCTGGTCGACCCTCACAATGGTAGCACCCGGGCGTTTCCTCCCGCCCGATTTGGTGCAGGAACCTCCCGAAACAACCGTGTCCGGTGAAGACCTGCGTCAGGCGGAAGGTGATGGTGCCGTGGCGCCTCTCTAGCCACTCCTACAAGAGGGGACTTATCGCCACTATTGTGGCGTGCCCTAGTAAATTACAAAAAAAATAAATCCTTAAATAATCATCAATCGCAGCAGCCATCAGTATAATATGTATATATATGTTACACCACATTAAAATAGAAGTTTCTTACCCATTCCTTACGAATCTACCTTTGAATGGGCAATTATAATCAATTCTATTTCCATGCTTTGCACAATAATACTAACTAAATCCGTTGGTAACACTATCACATCAGATTACTATCGTATCAGATAAAAAGCAATATGCTTTGATTCATTGCTTAATGATTTATTCAGCGAAGAGAAATTGATATTGGTTCGATCTCATAAGACCTTAGTAACGGATATTATACACAGTTCATGTAGGTACACTAAGCTACCAAACAAAAAAGGGAACTGTCTACTTGTGGCTATAATCGCAAATCCACTTACCCTTGGCCCTCGAATTTTGTCCCGCCATAATTGAAAAAGACCGAAGACAGTAATTCCCTGAGCAAACACAAAAACGCAAGCCAACCTCATTTTCATGCGCCTTATTTTCATTTATTTTTTTCTTGGCAACCCCAATAACTTGGTACTGGCAACACGGTTCAATTCACTATGCCCAAATGTCCCGGTAGATTAATTTCGGTAAAAACCTGTGAAAGAGATTCTTATTTCATTTTGCTAATTCATCGTATTGATTTGGCTGTAGCTTCTTCTAATTTCGTGTGGGGAATTAATGGGATGAAAGGACCGTATATTTGTCCAAGAGTGTGTTTTATTTTTTCTCTTGCTGATTGCGTGTGAAATGAGATTTTATCTTAGGGGATTGTAGTGAGGAAGGAAAGCCTTGATTGTGTTTTTTATCGGGTAGAGGAATTGTCTGAGGGATCTGTCTTCAAGAAATTCATTCACAGTGTGTTGATTATTGCAAAGCGTACAAAAAAAAAACAGTGTATTCCCGTTGGCACCACCACCCGTGTCCCCACTGGTGGGGCAAGTGGGAATTGATTAAAATAATGAAACATTGTTCCCGTAGGCCCTACAGCTCTACCCTCACTGGCGCGAGGCCAGTAGGAATTGATAAAATAATTAAAATTTGTTCCCGTTGGCCACCAGTTGGGCCATGGCAGTGGGGCCAACGGAAATTCACCAAAACAACCTCTGTGTCAAACATAAAGCAGAGGTTTAACTGCCAATTAAGGCTGGTCTATCTCTGGTCTAATATTGTCCGGAAGCTTCAAAGTTTAAAAAAATTGTATGCTATCATAACATCTGTTGAAAACAAATTATCTGTGTCAAACTCCAGATATTTAGATCTCCTAGTAGTTAGTAAGTTTTCGTCTTTCTTTCTTTCAAGACTATTTATTCACAAACACCATCTCAAAACGAAATAGCAAGACAGCTTCAAAGAGAACGGTCATAAATATCTCATAAACCATTACTACGCAACAGCAACGATCAATACAGCAAGACGGATTTATTTAACTCTTTAATTCCCTTTGCTTTGGTAATGTCACGGAGCGTTTCCATTTTTTTTTTTTACGAACTGAGAAGGCGGTTTTGTCCCAGCAGGGTAGGCTGATTATTTTATAAACCATTTAATTATTTCGCATATAAATATAAATTTGTTTGTTTTATTTTTATAAAAACATTGCCCCAAACTAGGAAAAAATGCCTGTAATCTCCAAAAGTTTAGCCAGAGATTTACATATTAAGCCCATATTCCCACCCATTTTACTCTCCGCCTCCCCTAATTTAGTAATCATGGTTTTATTTTGAGTTTCAAAAGTCTCTGTGTCGTCTCATCATCTGCAAACATGACTGACAATTTCTCCAAGACCATTCTGTATATTCAACACAAACATCACGATCTTTAAAACCCACATAATCAAAACGAAGTAGCAAGACAACTTCAAAGAGAGCCCACATACATATTACATGCAGCATACTTCCACGCAACGGCCACGATCGATATAGCAGGCCGGATTCATTTAATATTTTATTTAGAGAAGTTATCGCGTAGCACTTACCCGGGTGCGTCGAAAAATGCCCGTCGAAAATTGAATTTTAAGGCCTTAGGTAAGGTCGGGTTTGGCTGAGCGTGGGTGTACACAACGGGTATTTTTGAAGAGGCGCTTTCGAGGTCATGATTGTAGTGTTGGGACATCCGGGTAGGGTTTTGTTTTTTTGTAAATAAGAGCAACGGGACTGTTAAAAATTTGTTATTATATTATTTGACGTCATAAGTGGCTAGAAAGTCTGCGAGGTTAAAATGGGACTGGGCGGGTCACGTTAATAGGACGAAACCAGACAGATGGGTGAAGACAGTCACACAGTCGGTGCCTGAAGACGCCCGTCCTAACCGAGGCAGGCCCAAGAAACGCTGGCCTTACCATCTGGACTCATTCTTAACGGAGTGGTCGGAGAAGGGAAATGTTAAACAAAATTGGAAAGCCATGGGGATGCCTTTGCCCAGCAGTCAAGTGGGACAGAGCAAGCTGATATAAAAAAACAAGTGCATTCGCTTTTAAAGCGTTTCTACAACATCTCATCTGCCTACCCTTTCCCCAACTATGTTAGGGTCGGCTTCCAGTCTAACCGGATGCATCTGAATACCAGTATTTTACATGGAGCGACTGTCTGTCTGACCTCTACAACCCAGTTATTACTGGGTAATACGAAACCTCTTGTTAGATCTTCATCTTTATGAAATGTTACTGGCAATTGTATATGTTTAATATTCGAGGGGTTTGGCGCTGATAGTCGAAATACAGGCTCTGCCTAGTTCGACTACAGATGACTACACCACTTATAGTGACCTCAATTATCTTGTCAAAATATCTTGTAACTTATGTCTAAGTTTCTTTATATAAACATTATTATTATTATTTCCTTTATTCATATTTTAACAAACTAATTACATTTTTAAATATTCCTTAGAAAAAACAATATAAAAAACATTTAAAAACATAAAAAATTGTAGCCCACCGGTATCGGGAACAGGGTCCAAGCTACCGGCTCAGGGCTCCAGAGAGAGGAACCTCCTAACAATACGAGCCGTGTCCAGGAGTACCGCTTTCTGAATCAAGCCCTTGATCCAGCTGCCTAACGGCAGCCTCCTCAGGTATTCATCGAGGCTCTTGGCAATTAAGCCATGGGATGATACGACTATCGGCACAATGATCGCTGAGTCCACAACCCACATGTCAACAACCTCGCGAGCCAAGTCAAGATACTTGATTTGCTTATCTTTTTCGGCTTTCACGAGGTTGTCATCATGCGGGACCGTTATATCAACAAACATTGTGCGCCGCTCTGATCGATCCACCACTACTATATCAGGCTTATTGGCTACAATAGTCCTGTCAGTGATGATGGATCGATCCCAGTACAATGTGATACTGCCTTTTTCGAGAACTGGGTTGGGCACATACCTATAGTACGGCACTTCCGATTCCACAAGGTTGTACTTTAGAGCAAGTTGCTGATGGATAATCCTGGCCACAAGATTTTGTCTGTGCAAGTACTCTCCGTTAGCCAGACGAGAACACCCGGACACACACAGACAAAACCTTCGGTTTCTCCGAAGAGGTCTCCGGAACGTAGCCAGGCTACAGAAGCTGATAGGTCTACATCGGGCCCATGCAGGGCCCGGAAAAAGCGTCCGTGGAGCTCCTTACTCTGCCATACCTCCCTGCGGTCTCGAGTTCTCTTTAGCCAAGGAGAGCGGGGTGAGGCCCTTGTCCACCGCGACCACATCTCGATGCATCACGACGTCGGCTTCTAGGAAATATTCCATGAGACTGCATATCTCACGATTGTGGAGACTCTTAGCATTTAAAAAGCCTCGACCCCCACACCTCCGCGGGATATACAGTCTCATAACCGAAGAACGTGGGAGATGCATTCGATATGCCGTCAACAATGTACGGACCTTCCTATCCAGGGCAACTAGTTCTGTTTGGGTCCATTTAAGTATCCCGAAAGAGTACATCAAAACCGGCATGACCCAACCGTTGAAGGCACGCACCTTATTTCCGCCTGATAGAAGACTATTAAACACTTTTTTCAGGCGGCCAAGAAGCGCTCCTTCAACGATTGCTTCATGTCAACAACATTGATGCCCAGCGCTTCCGACATACCCAAATACTTATAGGTTTCGGTTGCTGAGAGGGATCTAAGATTTATGGAATCCGAGAGCAGGGTTCCCACAGACTCCACAATCTCCCCTCGCTTTACATGCATGACCGCACATTTGTCCTCACCAAATTCCATCCTGATGGCGCTACTGAAAGTTTCAGTTACCTTCAGTAGCTCCATCAGTTGCAAATCGTTGGGGGCAAAGAGTTTCAGGTCATCCATGTAAAGGAGGTGAGATATAACTTGACCACCTCTCCTCAACCGATAGCCTAGACCTGAATCTTCCAGCAGCGTGCTAAGAGGATTCAAGGCTAAGCAGAACCAAAATGGACTCAAACTGTCGCCCTGAAATATACCTCGCTTTATCCTTATCGGCTCGCTATTCCTCTGGATTTGCCGACATCCTGGATAGCGAAGGACTGTCCTCCATTGTCCCATACACGACATCAGGAAGGTGCGCAGAGTTGCATCTACTTTATACAACTCTAGCATCCTCATGAGCCATGTATGTGGCACGGAGTCATAGGATTTCTTATAATCTATCCAACATGTCGACAGATCCCTTCGGGAACGGCGAACCTGTTGGCTAATGGCCATATCAATGAGGAGTAGCTCCTTAGTACCACGGGACCCGTTCCTGCATCCATTTTGAGAAGCGGACATAATAGAATTGTCATCAATGTGTTTGTTAATTTTAACTCTCAAAATGGATGTAAGAACTTTATAGACTGTCGGAAGACAGGTAATCGGTCTATAATTTTTGGGCTCCACAGTACTACCTGATTTATGGAGCAGGTGGGTTATACCAGTTGTCAGACACTCGGGCAGCGACCCTGACTCTAAGGCTGACTGGAGCAGGCTCGCCAGGCGAGCGTGCGACCTTGTGAACCATTTAATCCAGAAGTTGTGCAGGCCATCCGGCCCTGGAGATTTCCAGTTAGGTAACGGACGGACTGCACGAACTACGTCTTGGGGGCAGATAGTGATTACCCCATTTCTTGTACTGGATCGCACGCCCGCTCGACCTCCCTGGTCCATTGATCCTCGGTATGGCTAACAGGCACCGACCAGATGCTGCGCCAGAACGAACACATGGCATCATCATCCGGCAGGTGCGTGTCAGCCACACCTTGGTCCGGTCGCTCCCAAGCCCTATTATTATTATTATCTGACAAAGATATACAAATGACAGCCAGGACAAACGACTTAACGTGCTTTCCGAGGTCCGGAGGACATTCAGCATGTATTAAAGGTCACCCATCTATGGACCAACCTCACCTTGAAGATCGACCCGAGCGTCTGTTATTATTTAGCCACGAATTGGTTTTAACATAATTTGAAATAACCTCTTTCGTAGTTTATGTCAGTACCATATTATTTACGCCAACTCCTTCATCATTATCGAATGTCGCCATGTCGAAGCCCCCAGGAGCTGTAAAAGCCAACAAGCTTCGAGTGCTTCATTTTGAGCACTTATTGAATGGTCTTACCTGATAATTACATTTAATGTTAAATGTGATTGGTGTGGATTGTGATGATGGAAATTTATTAGAATTTCAGGTTAGTAAGATAAGGTCACCGTTTTGAGAGCAGTGGTGATGAAATAAATTACAAAAGTAATGCGCCTGCCTGGGTTCGAACCCACGACTTACAGTTTGTAAGTCGGGGCCGCCACCACTGAGCCACCACTGCTCTCTAGGAAAATATCACATCATGAGGAAACCAGCATGTCTTAGAACCAAAAATTCGAAAACATGTGAGATCTACCAACCCACACTGGGCCCGCGTGGTGGATTATAGCCCATTCCCTCTCAAAGAGAGGAGGCCGTGTGTCCTAGCAGTAGGAACATTATAGGCTGATTATGCTCAGCCAAGGTTGCAGACTGACCAGTAAACTAACTTTTATTTGATACGTTTTGGGCCTAATTAGAGACCTAATTGAAAAGACAAGTACTTGAATGTCTATAATCCACTTCTTTTACAACTTTACTAAAAAGAATACGACTTTAATACTACAGTAATACCTACTGTTTATTTTCTCCTTCGCTCTTGTTCGTGTTAAATTGAATTTCCGGGCAAAGGTTAAAGGTTACATGTATTGGTAATGTTATCTTGCTTATGTTGTTACGTTGAGACAACGAATTTACAAGTAAAGAGTACATGGTTTTACTTTTTCTTTTTGTTAAGGTTCGTTTAACTTTTGTTTTTGTTTTGTTAAAGTAATTACGATGGTATGTCGTCGGTGTAGGGGTCTATTTTGAAAGTACTAACTTATGCCTTTAAAAGATTTTTACAAGTTTACGTTATATCACCATTTTTTTTTATTTATTATCACTGGCTGTAACGAAAAATACCTTAATAAACCTTAGAAATTACATTAAAAAAATTGGTATCGTAAAAGCGCTTGGGCAAGCTCAGTAATAAAAAACTGCATTACCTGATAGTATCCAAAGTTACGACTGTAGCTGCTGAAGAAGTACTTGTTATCAAGACGATACTTTGTCATCATTGGTAATAAGTAACTAAAAAATTTGATCAGAAGCCTGTGTTTCCAGGGTTGCGAGACTGTTCGAAAGAGATACCGCGGCCCTGGAACACAAAGGGCGATGAAGGAACATGGATGGGTTTTAGTCAGTAAAAGTCTGACACGGGATCCTGCTCAGCCCAGAGCGGGAGGAGTTATTTGATGATTTCCCATCGGTAAAAAAAAAAGCCTGTGGTTTACGATGTCCCTTCAAATGATTGGCACATTTATTTATATCGCAGTTAAAATCCCAACTTCCTATTCCTATAACTTCCTAACTAATATACTAAATGCGAAAGTATGAGAATTTGTTACCTTTTCAGGCATAATCCACTGAACCGAAGAAAAGAAAAAATCGAAAGAAATGACGGATGGATTGTGTGAGGAATGATATGTAAGAGAAAGGAGTAAATGATGCCGTGACGTCTGACAGGGGAGAAAGGAAGAAGAAAACGTGTTGCGTCGACCACAAGTAGAATGGGACAAGGGCAGGGAGATGGTGAATGAACAATATCATGATTTCAAACGTGAATGGTCAGCTTCAGATCTTTTGTTCAGAAAAAGAAACCTAATTATATAAAACCCGCCAAGTGCGAGTCGTACTCACACGCACATACGGTTCCGTAGCAGCAAAAAATATAATAAAAATATTTTTGAAGGCTCATTCATATGTTGTAGCTATTGTATCACAATGAACAGCAAAACGAAATCGGTTTTTCATATCAATATTTCAAAAGTTACTGCTGCAGCTTGAAAGTCCCATATCTCGAAAACTAATCATCAAATTTTATTCAAATCAATTTTGGTTGAAAGTTTTTTTTAGTTCTACAACTCTACATCTTCCGCTTACTTTAGAAATTAGAGGGGGGCACACATTTTACCACTTTGGAATTGTCTATCTGTCCAACGATTGACTTTGAAAAAAAAATGGTTTTAGGAACTTCAATGTCATTTTTAAAGACCTATTTATATACACCCTGTACGTATAGGTTTGATGAAAAAAATATTTTTTAGTTTCATTTCCATGTAGGTATGGGGAAAAAAAAACAAAAAGAAAAAAAAAGAAAAAGGGGGGCTCCCTTTTTCTTTTTTTTCTTTTTGTTTTTTTTTTGTTTAAATATCGTAAAGCGTAACGTAGGGTTTACAGAATACATCTACCTACTAAGTTTCAACTTTGTAATCCTAATAGTTTCGTAATAAAGTGGGTAATAAAGTGGCTGTGACATACACGGACAGACAGACAGACAGCATGCTGAATCTTCCGTTTCTTGCCATTCGGCTACGGAACCCTAAAAAGCTGGTATCGTAGGTACTCGAATTTGAAAGATAATTCCTGAAAGCATACCTCACAACTTGGTTATGTAAAAAGTCTTCAAACAATGTTTCAAATTGTCAAAGCGATTACAGAGAAAAGAAATTTTAACAAGTATCGTACTGAAAAGGCCACTTTCCTATGAATATTATATTCATTAAACTGGATTAGGAAGTTAATAAGGACTTTCGAATTCAAACAACTAACTGAAATTACTTTGAAATAAACGGACTTGTGTTTCTTTTTCGACGAATGTACTCTGATCTACTTTACAACTTCGTTTTTCAATATATTATAGAAAAGTATTGTATTCATTTAATTTTTATAGATTACTAGCGACCCGCCCCGGCTTCGCACGGGTGCAATGTTTTACATATAATGAATTCTTCCTCTTGAATTACTCTATCAATTTAAAAAAAAACGCATCAAAATCCGTTGCGTAATTTTAAAGATCTAAGCATCCATAGGGACCGATAGCGGGAACCGATTTTGTGTTATACTATGTAGTGATTTTGATGTTATTAAAATTTGTAGATGTATTGTCTTTGATTATTAAATTACTAACTGTCATTATTTTTAAGTGTACCTACTCACAAAATTATAGATCTTATTGTCTGAAGTAAATAAATTGAATTGTACGATATTTTTCGGTTACAATCTCATGGTAGAATTGGTTATACACAACCTTTCTTGTTGTGGGTTTTTTAAAATACACATTACTGGGAATTCTGTACCGGGAACACAATAAAGCCGTTCATCATCTGCCTAGCCTTTCCCCAACTATGTTGCGGTCAGCTTCCAGTCTAATCGGATGCAGCTGAATACCAGTATTTTACATGGAGCGACTGCCTATCTGACCTCCACAACCCAGTTAGTACTGGGTAATACAATAACCCTTGGTGAGAATGGTTGTCAGATTGCCACTGACTACCTGTAACGACTGCCAAAGATCTAGAAATGACAGCCAGGACCAATGGCTTAGCGTGCTTTCCGAGGCATATAAGAAACTCTGTATGGAACGAGTGGTTACTTTAAAGCCGTTCGATACATTTTATTTACAGACAAAGCTAAAACGTCAGAAAAAGCGTACCATCACAGGTTAATCATCAATCAGTTTACCGAGTTCGTTGTGGAAGTTCTTGTCAGTAGTCTATGAAAAAACCATGTTTACCAGTGAAATATGTACCTGAAAAGAGAGAAAAACTCGAATTAATATTGGTTACGAAACACACTCAACATTACGTAATACCGTAGACAAAAAAGAAATGCAAGTTACTCGGTAATGGCTAATGGCCAATATTTTGTCGACATACAATGACTTTTTTTGTACAGAGGGCTTGACGTTAGTGGTAAGCAAACTAGTATGACCCTGGTCCTAGATTCTATTTTTTTTTTTTATATATACAAGGAAAAATAAATTTTCGATAAACAGACAGTGAATAGAGTAGTACAGTGAAGACATATGAAAATGCGAACTTCTGCCTTCTAAACTAGGCCAGCAGCCTGTGTTTGAGGATATCCCTTCAATTGATTGGCACTCTAATGGAATTGTCAGTCATGCAAGTAGATACACAATAACTTATAATATACTTATAGCGCACTTAAAATCCCAACTTCCTAAGCCTAACTGAAATTATAAATGCGAAAGTAAGTTTATTTGTGTATGTGTTACCTTTTCACACCTAAACCATTGAACCGGACGTAGAAAACCTTTCTTCCCGAAAAAAAGTACTCTTCTCGAAGAATACCATAATAACGTTCTTAAGATAATAGATGGCGCCACGTGTCTTTTGTATCATTATTCAATTATATCATAACAAGCAGAGTACAACCCGAATTGATTGTCAAATTTTAAATTAACGCAAGCGAAGCCGCGCTCAAAAGCTAGTACACTATACAGGGTTAGTTTCCAAAGACCAGCCAAATTCTCAGATATGATGCAGTACGACATTCTGAGCCCCCCCACATTTTCATCGGTTATTAAAAAAAAAAACAGCTGTTTCATACATTTTGACCATGTAGGTATTGCACTTTTGTAGGAAATAGCTGGTTTTTTTTAAATAACCGAAGAAAAATATCTATGTGGGGGGCTCAGAATGATGTACTGCATTACATCTGAGAATTTGGCTGGTCTTTGGAAACTAACCCTGTATAATAGTTTGGATGCAATTTTTTATTTCCTTTATTTATCTTTTTTTTTTAAATTAATTATATTTTTAAGTATTCCTTATAAAAAAACAATATAAAAACATTTAAAAATATGGAAATTATATTTCAATTTTTTATTATTATTATTTTACTGAAGCGCCGTACTAAACTAGTCAAACTGTAGGTCAAAGTACGACCATCAACGTACAGTTTACTGTACCTACATCTCAGTACACCTCTTCTGGGATTATACGTGTAATGTATAAATAAGTTTCATACTTTTCCTGACTGGAATATATAAAGTCTCAGGTGATACGACCAGGCACCTAAAGTTCTAGCAAATACTAAATCGAATTTACTGTTGGCCAGCCGCCAATACTTTGAGATGCGACCTTGGATTGAATTTGGACTTTTTTTTTACAAGAAATATATAGCTGCTGAAGGATTTGCTTGTAAATCTGTTAGAAATAAAAATTTCTTTAGATTTTTCTTGGAATATATATTTTATTTCATCCGACATCAGAAAGAGTGATGGCAACTTTTTTATCCGACTGCGTCAGGAGGAGGGTAATTTTAACAAATTTAAGTTTTATAAAAAGATAGAATATATTTATAACCTGGACAGACTAGTCCATGTCTTCGCATGGACAGGATTTATGCACCGCAGCAAGTAAACTCACTGGATTGTAGCAACAGTTTCACAAAAAACATAGAATTTCGTACTGCAATAATGAATCCATTTTCTAAAAGCATAATTTTCCTTTTTTTTAGCATGGGAAATCATCAAATGACCTCTCCCACTCTGGGCGGAGAGGAAGGGAGTGTCAGACTTGTACTGACTAAAACCCATCCATGTTTCTTCTTTTGCCCTTTTGTGTTCCAGGGACGCGGTATCTCTTTCGAACAGTCCTGCAGCCCTGGCAGGCATCGGTCCTTCCGGACCTCTTCCTGTTTGCTGACATCTCTTTAAGGCAAGCGTGGAACACGCACGCGCCGTCGAGCCCTGTCGTCATAAGACGGACGGACGGCGAGGCATATTTGCTTTGAGTGTTTTAAATCCTATTTACCTAATCTATACCTACACTCATTTAGTAAAAACAAAAATCTTTTTCACGCTACGTTTAGTTACCCATTTAAACGTGAAAAAAACTTAAAATTCAGGGCGATGTTCTATGTTAAGGGTTTGGTTTCCGCACTTAGTCCCTAAATTGGACCATTGTACGTGACATTCAGGGCGATTTTACCTGATTAAATTGAACGCAAACCCCACATCTAATCCACGTTCAGTTGCATTGGAGAAATTCACCTTCAATTTGAATCCAAAACAAAGATATTCCATCTAGTAAATTACCTACAAAATTATCTCAATTCATTAAAACTTTGTTCTACAAATCAAAAGGGGAGCGGAGTCATTACCGTCATTTAATGAAATGCCAACGTCTAAACTTTCGTTCCACATTATATTCATAACATCACGCCTGTAATCTCTGAAGGGCTAGGCAGAGGTGTACCTATAGTACACCCACATTTAGCCAGTTAAGTTTAAGTCCTATGCAATAGGACAGGCCTTTTTTTTTTTTTTTTACCGATGGGAATTCATCAAATAACCCCTCCCGCTCTGGGCTGAGCAGGAGGGACTGTCAGACTTTTACTGACTAAAACCCATCCATGTTCCTTCTTTTGCCCTTTGTGTTCCAGGGCCGCGGTATCTCTTTCGAACAGTCCCGCAACCCTGGCAGGCGTCGGTCCTTACGGACCCCTCCCTGTTTGCTGACTCTCCTTGAGGCGCGCGTGGAACACGAACGCGCCGTCGACACGGCCTGTCGTCATAAGACGGACGGACGGCGAGCTAGCCCATAGCTCACCGTCCACAGGCCCGCGCCTACGGTGGCCGGGGGCCACCACGTGGCCCCCGACGCCCGGTGCGTCTCCCGCGGCGGAATAGGACAGGCCTAAGAAACGCTGGCGTGATGTTTTGGGCTCATTCCTGACTGATTTACCGGAGAAGTCTAAACACCGAGAGAGTTGGAAAGGAATGAGGGAGTCCTTTGCCCAGCAGTGGGACAGAATAGACTAAATAAAAAAATAGGGGGCGAGGTTATTACCATCAACCGGCCGGACAGTTTGCCCAACCCGAGAATCGTACCCAGGACCTGATGCTTAGCACTCGTGCTTGCGACCTCTAGAAAAATCGTATAACTTAATATTAATCCAAAACAACGATATTCCACCTAATAAATAACTTACATAAACCTCTCAATTCATTAAAACTTTATTCTTCAAATTCAAATGGAAGCGAAGTCATTAATGTTATTTAATGAAATGCCTGTCTTACAAACGTCTAACTTCCGTTCCATACATATTAATATCAAGTCCTTAACGTAAACATTTCCATAACAACTGTATTACATTAATTTAATGTGTCTCGACGTCGTTCTGAAGAGAACGTAACCACGAACGTTACGTTAATCAGTTGATTCTGCCAGGCATAACCTGAAACCTTGGTGGCTTTGTGGAGAAAGAGACTCTTATAATGACGACTTAAAGGATGTAATGGCGTACATGCGTAATTTGTGACGCAATTAAGAATATTGTAATAAATTTACTAAGAGTACGTTCCTTTATAAGTTCTTCTTTCCAAACTTTAACTCAATGTTATATTTTGTACATTGACTGGAACAATTTGTTTGATATTTTAGAACTTGGGCATAATCATGTAGATGACATTTCATGTGGGTCTGATATGCATGCCTCGTCGGTCACTAGTTAGATTAGCCATGCAGCCATCCTAGGTGTAACATGGGGTCCTAGGTTTGATTCCCGAGTCGGGCAATGTGTTATTGGGGTTTTCCACAAATAATGTCAAAGTAGCAGCAGGTTTGTCCCAAATAAATATCGAATTAGGTGTGGCAATAAGCTCGCCCCTTATTACATGCAACTTAGACATAGCTGGTAGAATGTAGGTGAACGAAAGATCACCTCTGCCTTTTAACTTAGGGTAAAACTGTAGTGATGTTATTTAATACGAGTTTTTTTTTGTATTTGAGTGAAAATGTTGTTGATTTTTGAAACATTCAAGACCTAATATTACCCACAATTCAATTGATTAACAAAAAACTTTTCAAAGAAACTCCTGAAAGGACTTTCAAATGGCTGGTTTGTATAGCTTATTGTGTACACAAAGAAGCCTAACACTATTTTATTGCAGCGCAGCGCCACAGTAGCAAACGTGACTGAACCAAGATGTTAATAAAAACTTAAGAAAGTAAGAATACGGAGAATTCATATTGAAACTGGTACCGACGAGAGATGAGACTACAATAATATAATAAAAATAAGACTATAATGATTTACTTACTGCTATGCTGACTGGCTAACATTTAAGATTGTTTTTCATAAATAAACTTTTCTATTTCTGCCCTAATCCGGATCAAATAATGGGAACAAATACACAAATATGCAAACATCACACACACGCCACACACACACCGCTCAACACAAGTTTCGATTCCACCACTTTCCTTATCAACTATTTAGTCACCACTCTGGAAATCAAACACCGAGCCCACGATACTGACTCACAGCGTCAGTCACTGTTTCGATTTGGGTTCGAACTCGCATCACCGAACATCGTCACACTCATATCGGCAGTTTGACGAACTAGCCAGTGAGCCCATGAATTGTCTATTGAATCGTCCAAGTCACTTTATCTGTAGGTCTCTGTCTAATCGATAGATGTTACAATTTGAGGGTATCCATTAATTTTATTTATGGGCAGGACACTGGCTCCTGCCACACAATTTCTACTATCGCTGGATTCAGAGAATCCAAAATACCGTGTACAATTTTTTTATGTCAAAACTTTTTTCTTTTTTCTTTTGAAGATTTAATTAAACTAGAAAAGCAAACATCACTCATATTTGTTTGTTTTTTTTTTAACTGTGACATTATTTTCTACTTGAAATGATTCGCTCACTCTCACACTGTCTTCGTCTACCTATACATTAAGCGCTAACGTCATTACCGACCTCAAACCCGCACGTCACCTCAGCTTCCTAAATACAAACAAAACGGGTGGTTTACACCATTATTTTGATGTTAACAGCTCCCCTGAGACGTGGGTTAGGAAATTAACTGTACGGTAATCCGTGGTTAGTTAACCGATTTAATTGGAATTTGACCGCATTCTGATAGTTTATACACGTAAGTTTGTTTCAGTGCGCGGTTTAGTTTAGGAATGGTATTCAGGATTAAGAGCTGATTGGTGGTTAGAACCTAATTAAAAGAAGTAGAAAAAATATTGTGATTTGATTGGTTGAAAGGACAAGGTTTGGCCGACAAGAAATATTTTGGCATTGAATAAATCTTATTCAATGATTAGACTTTAGTAGAAATATTCTTGGCAAATCATCGGCTTTGCAGTATAACTTTTTTTATAAATATTTGCCAAACCTTATAGCTAAGTTGTGTAAATATTTGCCAAACCTAACAGCTAAGTCGTGTAAATATTTGCCAAACCTAACAGCTAAGTCGTGTAAATATTTGCCAAACCTAACAGCTAAGTCGTGTAAATATTTGCCAAACCTAACAGCTAAGTCGTGTTAATATTTGCCAAACCTAACAGCTAAGTCGTGTAAATATTTGCCAAACCTAACAGCTAAGTCGTGTTAATATTTGCCAAACCTAACAGCTAAGTCGTGTAAATATTTGCCAAACCTAACAGCTAAGTCGTGTTAATATTTGCCAAACCTAACAGCTAAGTCGTGTAAATATTTGCCAAACCTAACAGCTAAGTCGTGTTAATATTTGCCAAACCTAACAGCTAAGTCGTGTAAATATTTGCCAAACCTAACAGCTAAGTCGTGTTAATATTTTCCAAACCTAACAGCTAAGTCGTGTTAATATTTTCCAAACCTAACAGCTAAGTCGTGTAAATATTTGCCAAACCTAACAGCTAAGTCGTGTTAATATTTTCCAAACCTAACAGCTAAGTCGTGTAAATATTTGCCAAACCTAACAGCTAAGTCATGTAAATATTTGCCAAACCTAACAGCTAAGTCGTGTAAATATTTGCCAAACCTAACAGCTAAGTCGTGTCAATATTTGCCAAACCTAACAGCTAAGTCGTGTCAATATTTGCCAAACCTAAAATGACCGAACAACCAAGTCGTCTTTTCCCAGAGTTTACAAGGTGGAAGGTACCCCGGCGCTAAAATGGTTACCATGTATTCATTAAATCATTCTGAACCTTCCCGACATAGAAATTTTTCATCAAAATTAAAAAAAAAATAGTTTGTGTCCTGTATAACAGACTACGCAAAAATACATGTATGTTTTTCTTTTTCAGCTCCATAAAGGTACCAACTTTTCCAAGTGGACCTTTTATAAAACTTTTTATGAACTAATAATTTCGACCCAATAACAAACTAACACACCACCGTATACTCTACTTATTTACGTCCTGAAAATGGTGCAAAAGTGACACAAAATACGATAAATTCGAAGATAATTTGCAACAATTCACGCCTGGAGGGGCATAAACAAAAATCTTTATTGGAACAATGAAATACTGACAACAACAAGGGGTGTGGGATTGACACCCTCAACGTCATGCATGTAAGGGTGTAGATATTTACTTTTATTGGGAAATATAATACAGGTTGTTTGACGGGACCGTGTAATGAGTCCTCAAAATTCTCAATTTTTGTCAGATTTGTCTTTGTTTTTCGGCTGATATTCAGTGAAAATGGTGTTGGAAAAAATAAAAAACTGTCGGTGAACTAACACACACATACTTTGCTTTCGATCTCCTAACAATGAGGTGTTTGGCAAGATAGAGGATGCACAGCATGTGTTGGTGGAATGTGAATACTATTAAGAGAAACGCAGTTATCAACGCGATGAAATTGTCAGTAATGGATGTTGGAGTGTTCCATGGTCAGCTAAGCCTACCTCTGAAGCAGCAAAAATATTATATTCTTTTTTATTAGATAAAAAATTGGAGGAAGTTCATTCAGTTCTGTTATTTTGATAAGCTAAATTAGTTTAGGAAGTAAGTTATTATTGTCAAAGTACGATGGGATTGACATCGTCGCATTTGTGAACAAAAATCTCTTAAATAAAGAAGATTAAAAAGAAACACACACATAACATCACGCATTCTATCCCCAAAAGGTTAGGCAGAGGTGTACCTAACAACAGACCCACATTTCAACAGTTATCTCCAAGTTCCAGGTAACAGAAAGCGAGCTTATTGCCATCAACCGTGCATAAATCCAAACTCCCTGAGATTATCCCTGATGGAAAAAAACTAAACACTTTGCTCGCCCTGGTAATCGAACTCATGACAACCAGCATGTAGACCAACGAGCATAAGCATCCTATAATGTTCCCACTGCTGGGACACACGGACCAACGAGGAATTAGAATAAATAATTGTACCCTTATAGGATTTAATTGTGATAAAGACACATTCTTAATGGACTGTTTGACCAAAATAGTTTTTTGAAACATAATTATGAACCATCAAATTCCTTCTGGTTGTGACTGAAAATAAAATGAATGGAGGAGCTCGCGTGACTAAATAACCAACAGCCGCTCGGGTCGGTCTTCAAGTTAAGCCGCGCTTCTTGGTCCGTGGATGGGTGACCCACTACATACCGAGTTAACAAGTTAAACTATTGGTCCCGATTGTCAATTGTGGATCTTTGACAGTCGTTACAGGTAGTCAGTGACCCGAAAGTCTGACAACCAGTCTTACCAAGTTATTACCCAGTGGGTATTAATTGGGTTGTGGAGGTCAAATAGGCAGTCGCTCCATGTAAAATACTGGTATTCAGCTGCATCGGGTTAGACAGGAAGCCGACCCTAACATAGTTGGGAAAAGGCTAGGCAGTTGATGATGTAATCTTGCACCTAGATACTTGTGTCTGCCTCTCAAAAATAAAATACCACCTACCTACCACAATCAAGATATTAATCAAAATACCACCATTACCACAAAGACAATCACACCCTTTATAAAACAATCGCGTGTTCAACTCCAACAAAAGATTCTGAACACCCTCTATAAGCAATAACGAAATTTAACGGAGATCGTTAACGTTAGCGTGTTTTTGACGGGTGTTAACGATAACGGAAATCGTTATAGCCATCAGGAGGGCTATTGTAACCGCCTTCGGGCTTTTAGTGACTGTCAATTGGATTAATAGTGTTGTAACCTCGTTGAATATAAATATATTTGAGGGGGAAGAGGAAAGTGTCGGGGTAGGGGGGGAGAGTGATTAATGGGTTTCCGTAGAATTTTATGTACATTTTGTGGACATTTTTAGGTGTTAATGGCTGTTTTTATTCGCGTGTGAATTTTATTTGTGATATCTCCATTGGAATTGTGGTTTGGATATTCAGTGTGGTGTGATGTAATTACTAAATGCTATTGAGCGTGAGTGATAGTGCTAATTATAATGGTTTTTCATGCTTGAATTGTTGGAATTCATCATTTTCCACCTAAAAATACAAAAATATTTATTTTCATCTCAAAACATTGTCGTACACACACCACCACTTGCCCAATTCATTTGGAGTCGACGCAGCACGTGTTCTTCTTCCATACTTCTCTATAGCTCGTCATCTCAGCGTCCTGTACACAGTCCATCCATCGTTTCTTTGGTATTCCTCTAATCATTTTTATTTTTTAAATGGGCTTGTCAATTCAGCATATGAGGCTGGCTACTGCTTAACCAGGCAAATCCTGTGGACGTAAGGCCTCTAGCCAGGGGCTTAAAAATGCTTAAAAACTAAGCGACCGCTAAGTGCACCCCCTGTGGGGTACAAGCCTCGGCTTATGGCGTCGCTGGGCAGGGCAGCAATGGGACAGGCTTGATCTGATCAATGTTCCTCTACTCTTTTAGCCGTCCATGTTTATACTCAAAACTTTCCTCACGACATTTTCTTCATTTTCAACGCGTCGTTTTGACTGTATAATGCGCCAACCGTCACTCGCAGCTAACTTCCGAGCCGCCATAAAGTTTGAACCGAACGATACTATGTATTGTTAGTGTAACACTTTAACTTTTAGCTGGTTTAAGTTAGTAAGAAGAGGAAATATAATATGAGGTCAACTTATACTTGATATTGTGACTAACGAGCAGCCTGCAGTACTAAAATAGTAAGAATCATGCATCAATACATGATAAGATTTATTTTTCTTGAAAGCTCTTTCAAGAAAAATGAATCGGAACTACCAAAACCCTTTTACAATCATGTTTGTTTACTTTCTAAAGCGGTAGAACATGGTAAACTGACAAATAAACCTCAGACATCAATTAGTAGTCTACTCGTTAGGCTTAGCAAGACATTCCTAGAAATTCTAATACGTTATGTATGTAACCTACTCTTAATTAGTAAAGTTAGTTAACTCGAAATCAGCTTGCCTATAGCATGCAAAGGTTTAACATATTTCATAATGAACCTATGCATAGGTAAAGCTGAGTTGGTCTCGTTGTTTATTGTGAGTGAAGACGGCTAGGCGATAAGCTATCATCACGACTGTAAGCCTTATATTGTTTTGATTTTTTTTAGCAAACATAATGTAGCAGATATTAATGTTCCCTAGAAACAAATATGTCTGCGCCCGCGTCTCTTTTCTTTAGTGTTGCCAGTGACACTCATGGCACAGATAGACAAACACTGTGGTTACGTGGAGTGTAGATGTATTCATTAATTTCTTCTTCTTAAATTCGTATTTATTATACTTCACATTATTCGTTGTACGCTTTTTTTTAATTCTTCGTATCTGACCGTTGGCATCACTTTGGGTAGAATCAGAATACCAGCGGTGTGACGTTTTTTCTTACCATCATGTTACAGCACCATGCTGCGATGGGGCCTTTTGGCTTCATACAGGATTATGTCGTTGTTTTTTTTTGTTTACTTTTATATAATTTTTTTGTACATACCTACTGTTAATGTAACCATTTTTAGAGTTCCGTACCCAAGGAGAAACCGGGACTATATTAATAAAGCTCTATTGCCAGTCTGTCTGTCTGTCTGAAACCAGGCTATATCTCATGAACCGTCATAAGATTATGTATTTCTATTGCCGCTAAATGAACAAATACTAAAAACAGAATAAAGTAATATTTAAGAGGGGCTCCTATATAACAAACGGGTTTTTTTTTAAGATAATGCTACGGAAACCTTCGTCCGCGAGTCCGACTTTCACTTGCCCGGTCTTTTTTGTGTGTTTTTCCTGTGCGGGCTAAAAAATACTTTTTCTTTCGTTCTCTTTCTTTCTTCCCTCTTTCCATTTTTCTCTGTATTTGGCTATTTGGGCCCAATCCTATCTCTTTCTGGGCCTACCGCGTCCGTACCGTGTAATACGGTCAGAAATTTTGAATCCTAGTATACTTCGTTACATGGCTCGCTGACAGATCCCGAGTGCCGACTTTTAAGTAGATACTTCTCTTTAAGTTAAATGTTAGTCCTAAACCAACACAATAAAATATCCAATTTTTTGGTAGAAATCAATTTAAAATAAAATAAAGCTTAAAAGATCTCCAGAATCATCTTTTAAAACGTATTAAACCTGCAATACCTTAAAAGTCACGTTCACGTAATGAACCCTACGTGTCACTGAATTTCAGCCACGTATTATATTGAGCCAAAGTTAAAAGTTCAAATTGGAACACAGCTATAGTGCTTAGTGGTAAAGACTAGTCTATATGCAGTTGTTCTTCGCTGGACTTACACTTTTACTACGAAATGGTTTTGGTCGTAGGCTCTCATGCTATACAGGGTGTAACGAGACCCTTAACGAAGCCGTCAACCAAGCATTATGTTCAACAAATTATGTAACTTTTCACAAAAATTATTGTTGAGAAACGACTTTTTATTTGGGGCGAAAATCACGTTCTATGGTAGGACTCAATGTAACGCAAAACATTGTGCTGATAGTTGGATTGAGTAGTACAGGGTTCGTGGAGGTATTTACAGTAAAAATCTTATGTTGAAAACATCTAAATAAAAAACAAAACTTGTGAAAAAGTTGGACCCCCAATATCTTCGTAACTAGAAGGTACCCAGGTAGGGTAAAAAAAATCACAATGACGGGGAGAACAAACTAAGTACCTTTCGGCTTCGTTAAGGGTCTTGTTACACCCTTTATAGGCTCGTGTGCTCGGGATGTGCCTACTCATTTGCCTAGCCTTTTCCTAACTAAGTTGTTATCAGCTTCCAGTCTAACTGGATCCAGCTGAATACTAGTATTTTACATGGAGCGACTGCCTATCTGACCTTCACTTTTTTCCATCAACATTCCTCTTCTTTCGGGTTAATCCATCAGGAATTTCTCAGTAGCAGCCACGGAGTCTGGATTTGTGTTCGGTTGTTGGCAATAAGCTCACCCCCTATTAGATGGAGCTGAAACATAACTGGTGAAATGTGGTTGTACTATTAGGTACACCTCTGCCTAACTTCGGGGATTACAGGTGTCATGTTATGTTATGTTACTAGGCATTCATTTTATTCTGCTTTCAAATCATTTCATGTGATTTAATAAATAAAGGCAAACAGCTAAGATGAGATTTGTCAAGCCGATTTAATCATAGAATAATTATTACAAATAATAATATTCATAATATTATTTGTTCATCCTCCCTAAATCCTAATATAATTTACTTTTGACATTCTAAGCAATTTACATTCAAATCAAATCGGATCGCTTTATTTGTGATCAATGTAAGCGATTTCGGTTTCTGCGTAAACAAACGTCTTAAATCTGTTTGTCTGACTAGTTATTTGGGTCTATTGATTAATTTTATGCAAATCTCGATAGATTGAATATGTTCAAATAGATTATTTGGTATCAAGTCTTAGTATTTGCCTTTTAGAATAGTTTCTTCGAGCTACAGCATCTGCCTAGCCTTTTCCTAACTATGTGGGGGTCGCTTTCCAGTCTAACCGGATGCAGCTGAATACTAGGGTTTTATATGGAGTGACTGCATATCTGACCTCCACAACCCAGTTAGTGCTAGGCTTTAATAATACAGATGATTAATTTATATCCCCGTAACCGACGAGACCCCCACAAACTAGTTCTCGATATCCTTCCAAGACTAACAAAATATAATAAAAGTTGTATATCTATGTGTGTACGTATATATAATAAGATACCAAGTCATCTCAAGATGATAAATATGAGATTATTTAAAAATAAATTGCATGAATGGTTGTGTAGTCATAGTTTTTATAGTGTCAAAGACTTCTTTGACAATAAATGTTAAATATGCTCTTAAAAATTTTGTACGCTTATCACTGTTAAGCAAAAACATGTATGCTCTTGTTTTCTTTTGTATTTTACCATCTTTTATACCATGTTTTTAAGCAAATAAATATTATTCTATTCTATTCTAGGCAATACGATAACCCTTGGTAAAACTGATTGTCAGACTTTCTGGCCCCTGACTACATATAACGATTGTCAAAGATCGACAAATGACAGCTGACGTGCTTTCCAAGGCACGAAGGTAATGGGTGGTCACCCATCCACAGACCAAACCAGGTAAGTGTGGCTTAACCTAAAGATTGACCTGATTGACTGTTATCTTCGACCTTAGTACCTACTAATAAAATTATGTGACCTCTACTATAGTAGGTATATCAACTTACATGGGGTAAATGTCCCTACTTATCAAAACAAACAACTTTTACTCTGGGCTCAACCTTGAAAATGGGTCTTCTTCTTCTTAGAGTATCAATACCAAAAAGTTTGGATATGTTTGACGTAAAATTCAGCTACTCAAAGTCCGGTCACTGACACAGTTGTAATATTACCATCTAAAATATATATGTTACAATTAGTGCGACAAAATAATTTTAATCTTAAAATAATGCAGATGAATCCTTGATCATCATTCTTCTGTTAATGATGATTTAGTCAGAGCGACTACCACTGACTGTATCTGACCCCCAAAACCTAGTTACTGAATAACGATACCCCTTGGTAAGACTGGTTGTCAGACCTTGGGCTTTTGACTAACTTGATGACTGTCAAACATCTCCAAATGACACCGTTTTCCGAGGCACGGTGGAGCCTCGATATGTAATGAACAGTCACCTATCCACGGACTGATCCCGGCAAGTGTAGCTTAACCACTGATCTGTTTTTTAAAGCCTATAGCACCCACGAATAATGTAGCTTTATGTCAGTGAAAGAATTTTTAGAATTGTTGTGACATTTGCTATTGAAAGCCTTAGGTGAAATCTCAATCAATCGACTGCCACAAAAATAACCTATACTGGAATGTGTAGCGTGTTCCGCAGCTAAAGGCTTTCCTTACCTTTAGTCACGAAACCCCGAGTCCTAAATATTCTCGACAAATATGTCTACCAGTTCTTAGCCATTTTAATGAAGGTTTTATCTAAAGAGTTTATTCTTATTTCAAGATATCTTTCTCGTTGTCCTAGTCAAAGACAATTCGGTCCCAGACGGCACGTTTTCAGCACCAAGTTGTAATCTATAATCCTAAACTAGTTGGATAGATGTGGTTTGTCTTAGAGACAGTCCTTTAACAAAGGTATGCCTTGTAATTTAGGAGTGTTTTATGCTAAAATGTGCTAATTTCAAGCCGATAGGTACACGAGTTTCTGAAATAGAACTTACTATTGAATTGCCTTACTCAGTCAGTCACATAATTTAAAAACAAGCCCGTTCTAAACTCTTTGTATCATATAAACTGTCACTTACGGGATTTTATCTTCCATGATTGTCTTTAATTTTGAGCTCCCGATATTTCGATGCTGTTGCAAGCGCCATGATCGCGGGTTGACCGGAGAATGCGGGTGGATGGAAAATAAATTGTTAAGAGCAGACAAATCGATCTACCCTCTTTCTTTGTCTTTTGCTACGCGCACTACTGGAACTCGTCACTAAGTCACGGCAAAACACACCCACAGTTCACAAGGTTTTTTGGATCCGTGACAGTTTATGTGTAGTTGTAAACCGTGAAAGTTTAAAACAGTCTTTGTATCATTATGTGAGTGTTCTCATGGCTTCAAGGCATTGATTACAATGCAACAGAACGTTTGCTGAAACCCTTGAACTAATGCATGGAACGATATACTTACACATACACCAGTTGTTCTTCACACTATTTGATTATGGTGTGACGAATAATTTCACTCCCACTCTCACTGACACACACACACAAACACCTACACACATGCTCCACCAAGTCAAATATAACCCATTCTTATCATCTCAAATGTTTACTTTTACTTTTATTTAATTTTATATTTTTTACCATAATAATGTTTTAATTGATTTTCTAAAATTGTTAATTTACTGGCTAATTTAATTTTATTATGTTACACGCATCGTGTTATATAAATTGAACGCAGTTAATGATGTCATAACATAAATGTCCGACGGAGGGTTAGCCTGGTGATCTGTAATACAGGTTTTACTTAAAACAGACACCAGTCTCTATGCAGTGAAAACTGACTCTGTACTGTTAATGATGATTAGAAGAAATAAAATTATTATTATTATTTTATCTGTTTCAGATTCTCTTTCACATTACAATATCAAGATAGATCTACATAGTCATGATGAGCTTCGTTTATATCCATAATCCGTAACCTTATTAATGCGAAAGTAACTCTATCTGTTTGTCTGTCGGTCTGTATTCAGTTTTACGGATGAACGGAAGCTTTCAAATACACTTCGGCACACACGTTAACTTAACCTGGGTAAGAAAAATAATACATTTAATACCAGTAATATATTCCCATGGAATAATTTAATGACTCAACGCAGGCGAAACCAGATTGTATTTGTGTACAAATAAATAAATTTTAAGTGTCTGGTTGTAATATAATTAGTTCGCTTGACGATACTTTAGCATCGATGACGAATCGGTACTATGAAAACGAAAATTTTTGAAACAGTTGTGAATCGTGATCTTTTGTTTTTCAATGACAAGTTAGAGCAGTGCCGAGGCAGGCATAAGCCTTTCAAACTCTTTCTGTGTTTGTGTTTATTTGTGGTACTTATAACAAAAAATATTAAGATTTTAATTTTTTTCCTGTCTCTCTGTTGGTTCTGGCTAATCTCCAAAACGGCTGACCTAATTTTGACAGGACTTTTACTGGCAGATAGTTGATGTTATAAGAGTTAATTAAGGTACTTTAATTTTAGAAAAAAGATTAGGATTTCGTGCAAAAAACCCTTGATATTATAAATCCGATTAAAAAAAGCGAAGTACATTTTTTTTTGGTCACAGTACACTATTAATAACACCAACTCGTGTTAATATAAGTGTACGACAATGATGTTGAAAGAGCGGGGCCTTCTAATACAGGCATTGTTTGCTTAAATGAGTCTAATGTCTAATTAATCCAATAAACTATTTTGTATTTTTTTTTGTATTTTGTATTGTATTTTGTTATATAACAATTTCACGCGGCCAAAGGTTGCGGGCAACAACTACGAGTAGTCTAAAATATTTTTGTCGGATTGCAACTCGTTGATAGATCGACTCTTGCAAATTAAAGTAGAAGGATCTTTCAAAGATTCATGAAGACCTTATATTTCAAAACTCAATCTTCAATAAATCACAAAAATCAACGACCTTGCTTTACCCTCAGAAAATACGCAATCTACTTTCAAGAATCTTCGACACCGAAGTTGATTTCTCAATAGAGTATAACGAATGGGTATACCCGAGGGTGATGGGCCGGGAAACTACCACTAATGCAATCATAATATCGAAGCGTATCCAAAACCATAAAAGATATTGTTATTCGTGGTTTTGAGAGCAATTGAGATGTGAAGACCGCTTGAGAGTGAAGTTTTAAAATATATTGAAGAGGCTTTGTTTAAATTAATATGAGAGGCTGTGGTGGTAAGTTGTTTTGATAGTAGGTTAAATGATAAATGATGTTTACAATGCAAATAGGTTTTTACAAACACTTTTAAACGATTTTTTTTTAGTTAATTGGGGCCGGTGTGTCGTACTGGACTACTCTCACTCCTCACGCAGCAGTCACACTAGCAACCAGTTTGCACTTTACCAATGCGACAATATACATTCAAGTATTAATTTATAACAAATTTGTAACATTTTACCTCAACTATAAATAACCGCACATTGTGACAGAATTCCAACCGGAATTCTTCTAAAAACCCTATTATCTCTATGGGACACACACATACATATGTCTTTAAAATAACTGCCAAAATATGGGTGTTCTATTAGGTACACCTCTGCTTAACCCTTCGGGGATTACAGTCGTGATGTTATGTTAAGAATATATATTTTTTGTACAAAAAAATAAAAGCTTTTTGAATTTCGATTGCAATTTTTATTTCATGAAACTTTGAACAAAATATTGATATAAAATCCTGAGTGCAAAAATATCATGAATAATATTTTATTTCAAAAAACAGGATGTTGTTTTTAATAGACGAAAAATAAGCACAATCTCCCATCACAAAACAAATAAAAAGCCTTTTACATCCCCAAATAGCACAATGAACACCCCAACCTACTATAGAGCTATCAAAATGCCGTTACAAACTATATTCTTACTTTCCCGCCAGGAATCAGGCAATTAAAGTCATTCCCCACGTTCGGGGTCAATTTGACCCCGACGGTAATGTGAATTGTTCTAGTTCCCTATCGTTTAGGCCTGAACTTTATCCTAAATCAGATCAGTATAGAACCGTTTGGCTTGCGATAGCTTTTTAGTGATGTAGATTTTGAAGCTAGGCCTAGATAAAATCTAGTTGAAAGTGGCGAGAGTTAATATCTTTTATGGAAATAAGTAAAAAAGTTAGCATTTATTATCATAGTCATTAACGGTTTTCAGGTATTTCTATAGGTTGCATCAACATCCAAAGGTGCCCTGTGTGATGGCGGCAGCGACTTACGAGCAGTTAGTTGTGGGTTCGAACCCAGGCAGGTGTATTACTTTGTGTAATTTATTTCATCACCATAGCTCTCAAAACGGTGAAGGAAAACATCGTGAGGAAAGCGTCATGTCTGAGAACCAAATATTCGAAGACATATGACATCTACCAACCCGCACTAGGCCCGCGGGATGTCTCTCACTTAGGGTCAGCCTAACAAACATTTCATTCCATTCTCACCCTATTTCATTATATCACAACAACAACAGCAGCTATAAGCGACATCCATCAATCTTGTAGGTGTTTGCATTTTATTCTTGCTCAAGATATTCCCATACCAAGAAAGACGGTTCCCCTTCAACTTTTCTGTAACAGGTGCCACTTTGAAACTCCTTGCATTAGATAATTATGACAATTGAATGCAGTCAGCCCACCTGATTTTAGGTCGAGAGAAAGATGGATACTTCATTGTACAAAGTGCTTACACAGCAGATTCAACAGCACAATTATCAGGTAAGTCATTGAATTAGAAACATACATTGATGTACGAACTAGCAGCTAACTGTCACTCACTGTCGACATAACTATATATATACACTGCGGTTGCCGCCGGCCATTCGTAGAATTTCGGAACTCAAAATGTCGGCTTCGGTTTTGCGATGTGTCAATCAATGTGTCATCGATAAAACTAGAAAGGTACTTCGACTATTGAAATGAAAATTGAAATGCGATAAATTTAGTGCCGGTGGTTGGATTTTTTGTGGTTTTAAACTTATATCTTAGGACGTAGATGTTCATCTGCCTAGCCTTTTCCTAATTGAATTGGGGTCGGCTTCCAGTCTAACCGGATCCAGCTGAATACCAGTATTTTACAAAGAGCGACTGCTTATCGTAGAACCCTTACGTTTTTTCAGATATTTTCAAAAGGATCGACTTGTGTGTCATATTTTTTCCTTTTAAGGATACTCTCTCGCTCAAACTAGGTCGAATCGATATTAATACTGATTGGTACCTACCTAATAGTAGTGTCTCGTATATTTTACTGCCTTCTATAAAAAACTTACAAATCCATACCATTACAGACAGACAACACAAAGCCTAATTCTCTCCAAACTTCATCATCTTCAGCTTCCTGCCCTTGTCCTATGCTACTAGGGTCGGTGCAACACTTTTTTTTCTTCCATTCGCCTCTGTCTACCTTCACGCTATCATTTACTCCTTTCTCTTTCATATCAGTCCTCACACAATCCATCCATAGTTTCCTTGGGCTTACTCTCCCTCTCTCCATCCATCAATATTTATCACTTACTCAATATTTATATTCATCACTCTTTTAGTCACATAAGATTCGTCCCTCCTCATCAAATGCCCAATCTCGAAACATTGTTTAAACTTTCTGAATTCACTTTAAAATTGCCAACCGTGATATACATACAATAATCTTACTAACGTTCGAAGTGAGCTCTACAGAATACTTAGGCTCAGTACTGGTAGGTATGCTTATAACCTAACTAGCCTTAGCAAGTGGTGATACTTATGCACGCCCGGCGGGCGCTCCCCTGGGAGTGAGCCTTACTGCCACCTTACAGATATGCTGGAGTAAGCCATATTATATTAAGTTTGTCTCACAATATTGTTAGCCTCGATTTGTTTTTCTTTTTAATCCACCGTAACTGTTTGTTTCTTCAGTAATCGTTGAGCTTCTTTGCCTTGGCGCGACTGTTGATTCTGGTTTTCATTATTAGCAGTAGTTGGGTATATGCGCACGGGCGTGTCCCATGAAAAAGTCTACTTGATAAAATCTTAAATTAATTCATTCAGAGACGGACGCATAGATGAAACTGCTGGGTCTTGAACTATGAAGTTTTACTAGTTATGAAGGTGAGTTCTACGAAAGGTATTTTTCTTAATTCATTCCATAGACGGAAGTCTATTGGGGGTGAAAATTTTGATGAAAGTTAGACATTTTTGAAGATAGAAACGTGGACTTCCATTTACAAGTAAACGATTTTTGCAACCAGCGTTATTTTAAGGCTCCAGAAAAGCTGCCAATTTGTTACCTCATCGCGCACATTATACTTATGCTTCTGGGCAATCAAAAACTTAATCTCTGCAGGCAAAGTCGCAGGATAGAAGAGGTCCTATAGTTTACCCAACTTTCACTAGTATGTCAAGCAAGAACTCGGCAGCCACAACTTGAAGTCTTGAACTCATTGTGTGTTATCTAATTTCGTCCCTTACTTTGGCTTAGCCTAGACTCAACTTGGGAACCTTGTTGCTTTTCTTCTAAATTCTCTCTAAGTCAATTTAAGTTTCTTACGACACCAGAAAAGGTTCTTTGGAGACATTACAGAGTCTATGTACTATAGTGTAGCTGTGTTGTACCTACTTTATTTGAACAAGAAGTGTTGGTAGTACTTTAGTCGTTGGTAGCTAAAGTGCGTCCTTTTTGACTTTGGAAAGGTTATTTAGAGGGACTATTGTGCAAAAAAGAAAGTGAAGACAAGATTGATTACAGCGTCTAAGACGAAATTTGAATTTTGCCTTTTGGGTCTAGTAATTTCATGCCTGTATTTTATCTAGCATATGAATGAAATAAAACCCAGAATTACTTTGTTCTCTACGAGACAAAGGCGTATTACTTCTAAGCCTGTTTTGTAAACAAAGATCGAGTTGTTTACGAAAAAGAAATATAAGATCTGAGTAAGTGATCTGGAGACAAATGGTGAGATATAAAAAGTTACAAATTCTGTTTCCTAGTTTTTCTAGCTTCATTCGGTTTTCGTTTATTGATTTGTATTTTTTGTTTATATGCGTTTGCGAGAGATTGGCCACAGAAAAATGCGAGAGAGAGAGAAGAGTATGGGGGAAACCTTTGCCCAGCAGTGGGACAGTAAAGGTTAAAATATATATATTTTAAATACCCGTTTTTTATTAGCCACATCAACCCGAGATGTAGAACTACGAGTGTCGATTTTCATTTTTGTTCTATTTAATGTAACTATTTTTTTTTAATTTTTAAACACTACTCAAATTGCCAGTTTGTCAAGGCACTAAAACGAGAAACATTAAGAAATATTCTAAGAAATATTTCTTATCCGAACGTGGTCCAATCATAACTTTACTTATACAACAGAGTAAATGCAAATACAAATAACAGAGTAAATGCAAAACCTCTTAAGGGATGACCCCTTATACTAATAATTATGAACAACTTTCACTATGAGACCAAAAATGAAATCGCGAAAAAAAAATCGACTACCCCATACATTTCTGTGCGCATAACTCAAAAACAAGACAAAATGTACTGAACAGCTGATTTTTTTCCGGGATTGCGGGGTTGATGTCATGGTGAATGTTTTTCATAATGATTATTCTGTTACACATTACATAGTTAACATCTAAAAAAAACGGCCTTAAACATTCATGCAGTAAGCTGGTGACTTTAAATGCTTCTCGCATCCATTAAGCTCACGCAGCCTCCAAAAAGCCAAAGAGTTATTTGTAAGAGTACTTACACAACTAATAAAGACAATCGCATAAAAAGACAGTGAACAGAAAAGAGGGTCCCCAAATTTATTAATGCAATCCTCCTTTTTTACCATATTGAGAAAGGCAATATCTAGCGGCCGCCTTTCAGGCCTAAATCGGGATGATACTCCAAAACCGTTAATCCACTGCATACATTTTAGATAAGCTTCCCAAGATCTTCGCCTTGACTTTGACCTTATTCGGGATCATAATTGGAGCTACAGGGCGTGTTATAAATAAGTGGGTCCCACTAATTTTAGACAAGTCATCCGATACTGAGAAGCTTTTGGCTAAATAAAAGCAACCACAAAAGTTCTTCATGGTTAAAACACGCTTGCTTATGGTCCGTTTGTGGATGAGTGACCATCATAACACAAAGGGTTTCCTTCTTGCCTCGGAAAGCATGTTAAGACGTTGGTCCCGGCTGTCACTTGTAGATCTTTGACAGTCGTTACAGTAGTGGCCCGAAAGTCTATCAACCAGTCTTTTCAAGGGGTTTCGTATTCCCCAGTACTAACTGGGTTGTTGAAGTCAGATAAAGCAGTCACTCTATACAAAATACTGGTATTCAGCTGCATCTGGTTAGACTGAAGGCCGACCACACCATAGTTGGAAAAGGCTAGGCCGGTGAGGATGATGATACGATACTGATTCATTAATGGTGCATAGCTCGAAATTGTGTTCCATGAACTGTTAGAGTCTATTATTTAAGACAAAATTAAGATTAGGAGACTTAAGTATAGATCAACGTCACCCCAAGAGTTGTAGGTAATTATATATAAGGTCCCATTAAAATAGATGGACCTAATGGATGTGTCAATTCCAGAGTGCTGCCAGCAGTTTATTCTTTTAGGTCAAAACAAAATCACTTTAATCAGAGTTTTTTTTTTGTTTGGATAACTTTGGTTAGACGTACTGAACGCTGTGTTAAAATTTGTCCATCTATTTTAATGGGACCTTATATAAACTATTAATGGCGTCTTATTTGTCAACTCTGCAGTAAATAAATAAGAAACGAAGGTTTTTACAGCAATTTTTTTGACACCTTGATAACGCGTAGCTTGGCACTGATTTTTTTTTCGCCGAATCAGCTGGCCTGGCGCTTAACCCTTACAATCGTCTTTTCCAGTTTTTCCCGGGAAAATAAAACAAAGCATTTTTGTACATTCCTCAAAGTTTCGAATTTTTCCTTATTTATGTTTTATTAACTGCATGGCATTTATAAATAATATTTATGATAAATTATGTTACTATGCGTTAATCGTGTAATAGGTTTTTACAAACACTTTTACACGATTTGTTTTTTTAATTACTTGGGTCCGCACTGAAAAAAAAAGTAGTTGCCACAATCAAGATTTTGTTTAGATTGACCAAGTAACTTGTTTGCATCTGAGCCTATAAAGCACAATGATCACAGCTACTACTTTTATTTGATTGAGATTTGAAACGGGATCTTGATTGGAGTTATCAGAAAACCTATTTGCAGCAATCAAGTCATATAGTAATAAACACAAGCAAATAGTGATAAACACAACTAAGAAACTTATTTAGCGCAAACATAGCGCAAGATTTGATCAAGTTGTATGATTAATACAATTAATTGCAATGATAGATGCTATCAAGTCAAATGATCTTTATTGAAGTAATCAAAAAGCTTGATTGACACAACGAACTTATTTTGTTACAGTTAACATTTTTTTAACTTGGCTATTTTTGAACTCTTCTACAATGATGTCATGTTAAGGGTAATCAAGAAACTTGTTTGAGCGTTCAATCATTTGAACTAGTATTGCTGCAATCATATCGTGATGATCAATTTAACTAAGATATTGATTAATCTAAACAAAATATCGTCAATCAAGCTAAAAAGTCGTAAAGATTGGCGTGCATTTTTAGAAGAATTTGCAGAAGATACACGAAACTACAACAAATTGTAGCACCCTGTATCCGTAGGTACCTACATCATGGAGGGTTCAATCCCTTTCATAGAGCTGAGTGCGGACTGATATTAACATTGACCCTTCAAAGTACGTATCATAATGGGTCCAACCTTATGCCAAAGTACTTACAGAGCGGCGTCTTAGTAATACAAGCATGTTTTTTTAATACTATTCGTGGAGGATACAGCGTAAAGTGCTGGGAATGGTTGCTTCTATGTCAGTTAGATGAAACTAGGCGTGTTGGTGTTATTTTTAACCGACTTCTAAAATACGAGGAGGTTATGTATTCCAACAGGATATATATTTTATTCTTTTTCATGTTTGTACACCAATTACTCCGTGATTACTGGGCAAAAGCTGCGCGGTGGTCCCATATAACTTTTATTAACTTTGCTTGAGTAGTTTTTGTTTATGAGTTAGCTCCTTTAAGGTGCGAATTATACACAAACGGCGTAAGGTGACGGCGCGGCGCAAACATGATGCCGCTTCAAAATGTTTTCATACAAAATATACGTAGGCGACGTGTCGTGAATTACACTCAAGCGAGACACGCTGTTCTTTTTTATCGTTAAACGCCTGCACTGCGTCTGCGACGCGCTGCCACCTTACACGGTCTCTGTGTAATTCGCGCCTTATACGTACAGAACTTTAAAAGGCTATACCTTTACTTTCCGAAGTTGGTGGCAAAAAAGTAAATAAAAGAAAAAAAGTCACCGACTTCCGAAAATAAACTTACTGTAGACTTTTCTTTTTGGAGGTCGGTTGTTTTTTTTGTTGCAAAAAAAAGTGTTACCTATATATTTTTGTGCGTAATTCAAAAAAAAAAACAAAGTCGCATGACATCTACCAATCCGCACTGGCCTGTGTAGTGTATCACGGGCCACCACCTGTCAATTTTATGATGAAGTGGCTTTGGCTTTACAGTGGGAAAATGATAGGCTATCATGAATGTATTTACTGTACTGTACATGTCATAGGTAATTAATGAATAACCTGCACAGTCACGAGCTCCAATATGTAAACACTTAACAACTTTTAAAAGTGTTTTTCTCCTACTGTTCTGGTTAAAATTTCATGTTGTTACAAACATAGTATTCTGGAACTCATATTTTTATGAAAAAGATCCTATCTCCAAGTTACAATCTTAATTGCTCGCGAATATTGCTTCTACATTTAGGAAAGTGTATACATATTGGTGCTCGTGACTGTACAGTACAGCAGTACAGTAGGTACCGTACTTTAGGCCTCATGTATGAAGCAATAACACCAGGGTATGCTGACCTCGCTGTATATTAAAACTCTGTACTACGTCAGGCCAATAACATGAAGTCTACCGTATTGCCAAACTTCCGTGAACATGTGCAAAACAATATTTCACACAGAGCAAAAGGATTTTTTCGATATTCCGTCTCTTTGTGACTGACGTACATAGATGACCGCTTTGTGATCACACGTGCAATCGCATTCAAACGTTTTATATCGAGCCATTCAATCAAACATTTCCGGCATGGCTCGATCAAAACATTTGACTATTGATACCTCAAAAGGCAATACCGTAATTGAAAAAAAAAAAAACAAAGGAAAATAAAACAACAGAACATCAGTATCTATAAGTTTTATACGAGTTATTGGCGACATGTGACTATTCGGGTCGAGGGGCTTTTGATTCCACCTAAAAATCTATTAATTATTTTTGAGTAGTATTTTGGGACCACAAATAAATATAACAAAGTTATGTCTTGGAAAAGTACGGTTAAACAAAAAATTTTGAAGTTAAACAAATAAAAGTTTTCTTATAAAACGATAAAATATTTCTTTATTTTTTTTTTAAATGGCAGCCTTGTGTTAGAATTCATCGTCATCATCATCATTTCATCCGTAAGACATCCACTGCTGGACATAGGCCTCTCCCTCACACGATCACAACTGCTTTAGATTTTTTGTTTAGTTCCAACTCAGTTTTTATTAAGAACGGTTGTTAATTACAAAACTAGCAAGTAGGTCAAACGACAGCAGTTATTAATTTACATTTGAAGAATTATTTAAATTGCAAAAATACTAATTTACGAATTTAAAGCAACACTTAAAATTATCTAAGATAACAGTTAATAAATCTCATTTGAAGAATTATTTAAATGTTAAAAATGCTAATTTACGAGTTTTACAGGCAACACTTAAAAATATATTATATTTAGTATAGTATCAATTTGATGTATTTTTCTTTTCATTAAAAATCTAGTACAAGTTGAGAAACTCATCCCACTTTATCTTAGTTACAATCACTTTAGTAACCACCTATTACAAATTCAATGCCTGTCATTCGTTACGAGTTAAAGTTATCAACGAACCATTTGCAGCTCTCAATCTTACTTCATCAGGATGTAACCTCACTAAAGCCGCCCATCTATTGCCGCGGAGCGAGTGAGCGGTGAAAATAGACAAGAGGGTCTTAATAAATGCAATCGGTTTCAAAGTGTAATTGTGCAACTACTTTTAATAGATTTACATAAGCTTTTGGGTAACATTCTAACTTTTCTAGATCGTGATCATGATGATAGCCTAGTGGTATGACCGTCAGACTGTCAAGTCGTAGGTCTCGAGTTCTAACCCAAGACGGACCAAGACAAAAACCTCGGATTCGTGTGCGTATTGTAAAATTATCACTTGCTTCGGTGAAGCAAAACATCGTGAGGTAACCAGCATGCCTGAGAAATATTTCTTGACGGCATGTAAAGCCAAGTCAGAGGCCCATGAGCGGCATAAGAACTCTGATACCAGGTTAGGCACTAACCGCACGATAAAGAAAGAAAAAGCTTACTGCTATTTTAGCTATAAAAACTGTGACACCACTTATATCACCACTTATGATATTTTTTGTATGGTTAGGCACTAACCACACGAAAAATATCAACAGACTCTGATAGCTCATTGCATATAACGAAGCCGTTAACCAAGCATTATGTACAGTCGCCATCAGATATATAATAGCGGGCGAGGTACTCAAATATTTCGGAGTAGCATTACTTTTCAATAAATTCGTTACACTAGATGTGGTCAATAACATCAGAACATGCAATTTGTCATAAATATAAGAGCAGCGACTTTTCAATAAATTCGGAACACAACTATATTATAATTTAATCTACAATTCCACAGTATTTGTCAAAATCATTATTGACAACTAAAAAGTCAATATATTATCGAATTTAAACTTTGAATTTTTTGTGATACAGACTTAAGGTATATTTTACATAAATGTTCCGATCTTTAAGATCATCCTGACTGCATAGATATACCTTTGAAGTTCTGTGCTTTCTCATAGTTTTACCTCGTTTAGTGTTCTGAATTTATTGAAAAGTAATGCTACTCCGAAATATTTCAGTACCACGCCCGCTAAGATATATCTTATGGGGACTGTACATCAAACTAAGTAACAATACGCAAAAAATATTGCTGGGAAACAACTTTTTTTTTGGTAAAAAATCACATTTAACGGTAGGACGCAATGTAACGTACTCAAAACATTGTGCAGATGGATGGATTGAATATGACGGGGTCGTGGAGGTGTTTAAAGTAAAAATCATACATATATAACAGTGTTTAAAAAAAGTCCGTGAAAGGTACACCCTCTATGCTTTGAAGTGCAACAACAACGTGTATTTGGTGTTTTATCGGATAATGGTTATCTGCTCATCTCCGCTCCGCTCTGCTTCAATGGCAGTAGCCTAACTATCACTCAGTCAGTAAATTCTAGCCTCAGCTCGTTAGTATAATGGCACACTGAGTCGGCGAATGTTTACAATCTAAATGTTTAACACGGACGGGCTAATTTGTGTCTCGGGGTTTGGAGAAGATTTTCTTTCTGTATTTGTAACTGTCTGAGAATCTTAGCTTGGGGCTATTTTTAGCCGGAGATGTGGTTTGGTGGTAACCTAGTTTAAGAGGTGTTTGTCTAGGCAAAAGTTGAAGTGTTGGATTATGGTGATGAGGTTTGGTGATAGTGAGTGGGAGATAAAAGACTTGAGCTTGATGATTGTGGCTCTCTTTATGTACTTAATAAAATATCTTAAATTTTACTGACAGATAACGCGCAATGATATAATCTCTCCCAGCAAACCATGAATTGATAGAGAGAGATAAAAGGCTAGAATTCAGTTTCTTTTGGTAATCACTAGAACTATATTGATTTAAGTGTTTCAATCGGATATGTACGTGTTGAGGGTGCCACACGCGGTAGCGTCTTTGAATCGATTTGGTTTTCCCATCACTAAATAGTGCTTATGACGTCTTAGTAGGTAGTCAAAAATTGGCACGCTTGGTTTTTATATGGATCGTGATATTTGCGTTATCTAAGTCTATCTATATCTGTGGGTACAACCTAAATAATTTGGGTCTAGAAATATGAAAAGATTTTCTAAAAAAGGTAAAGGGAAGGATTTTTGTAAATTCACCCGCAATGCGGGTTAAATGGGGGACGAAAGTCTAACAAAAAAGTGAAAAAAGAAATTAAAGTGTGATTCAGGGTCGGGCAAATTTAATATAGGGTTTTTCCATCAAGAATTTCTCAGTAGCAGCCACGGACAAGCTGGGTCCGGTTGATGGCAATAGGCTAGCCCCTTATTACATGAGACTTAAACATAACTGGCGGAATTCGGGTGTACTATTAGGTAAACCTCTGCCTAACCCTTCGGGGATTACAGGCGTTATGTTATGTTACGTTATGTGAAAATCTGTCATGTTTTTTATGGGAAATTTCATCGGACACACGGCTTATTTTAAAAGAATTTTCACGGAAAATTCGACCTTATATTCCATCATAATTATACCATCGACACTTTTTATCAATGAGACATCTTTATTCAAAGATAAATTTAGTAACAAAATCTCTTTGATTTTGATTGAAAATTCTTTTGACCACTTCTCTTTAATGTCGTTGACTGACGTCAAGGATATCGTCAAGGAAAAGTCGCACGATATTTCTATGACTTTGTTTTTCTCCCACTTTTTTTTTCTTTAGTTAACTGGACCCTATTTCAAATTTTTGCGCCAAAAGTAATTGAAACATGATTCTGCCTATTGCACCGAGGTTCTTTTGGCACTGTAATTATTGATAAAATAAAGATGACAGTGTTAGTTCCAAATAACTCCAAGCACCAGATGAACCATACGCCATGAAGCACTTTACGGTCCATGATCTCAGGGGCCGCCAGACCATACTAATTTTCTGATTAACAAACTATATGGGATCGAATAGAGTTAGTATGTACTGTGTACGTATGCATATCTTCTAGCTTCTTTTTACTTTCAGGTATCAAGCGCACAGGTGTGAAAATATTACTCACTTTTTTAAAAGTGTGAGTGCTGATTTTTATACACGTTGTATAGAATATAAATATCTATCAAAAATTAAAAATCAACACTGCCAAACACTTCCCGTTGGCGGAAATTTCTCAAAATTAAGATCTGGCAGCGCTGGCATCTTGCTCTATTACAAACTATTGACAGACGTAGAAGGATGTTTGAAATTCGTTTAGCGTTAAATGTGTTATGGGTTGTTTCTGATGCAAATGAGCTTTTCTCGGTAAAAGTAATTTTATACTGCAGATAGAAAACATCAACATAAGTACACACATGCCACAACTTACTAAAACAAGGTTTCTTCATTAGCAAAACTTATAAAATCAACATACTCGTACAAGAGTTTAAAGTGTGTGTCTAAATGTTTGTGAAACTAACTTGTAAGAGCATCTGAGATCATTCATGCTAGCGAGCCTCAGATGCAAAGTCTTGCTAAGTCTTGTTACGACGAACTTTAATAATGGTTGTAGTTATATAAGATCAAAAACATGTTGTTAAAAGCTGCTTCGCAAAATTATTGAAAACTATTTTATTATAGTTAAAAATAAAGATATTAGTTTTTTTTAAATTAGTATATTCTGTCCCACTGCTGGGTAAAGGCCTCCATCATTCCTTTCAAACTCTCCCTGTGTTTTGCATTCTCTGGCCAATCAGTCAGGAATGAGCCCAAAACATGAGCGTAATAATTCACCTTGGCAGTAGATACGTCAGAAACAATAACAGTTAATTCACCACCTACTGTAATGGTCCATAAACTTAAAAAAATACCACGGCAAAAAATGGCCATAACTAAAAAATAGAATAGATAAAATAGATGACTATTTTATAATAAAAATCAGTGTTGCAATCAATACCAAAAAAAAAAAAACATCCACCACAAAAATATTAACAATGGCAGGGTTTTTTTGCACAACTATTTTTATTAGAAGTTCACCAATAAAATAATCTAACTAGAGCACGTACCCATCGGCTTTACTCGGCTATTCTAAAAAATCCAGATGGTCGCAATAAAATAAAACTATAGAATATTTTTCATTGTGGACATTTTTTGATACGCTACACCAATCAGTCACTAAATGTAAAATACTGGTATCCAGCTGCACCCGGTTGGACTAAGAGCTGACCACAACATAGTTGAGGAAAAGGTAGGCAGAAATAATAAAACAATCAATTGATTGGTGGATAGTATTACACCAATCAATTTTCGTGTTGTAAGGCTGAATCGTCTTTTTAAAAAAACAATGTGTGTAGTCACCATGTGAAGGTGTGAAAAAATGGTGCCTCATTCTCTACTGAAAAGGGAGGATCATGTGGGTGTGGTGTCTGGTGGGTTACTACCCGATGTTTTATTTTTAATGGCCATTTGCTAGTCATCCCCGGAGGTTGTCGTCTGCCGAACCGAGCTATGCTGTGGTGCCTTGAGTGACGCCTCCAGCCAGACTGCCTGATGATTATAATTTTTAGGTTGCTATATCTAATGGGAAAATTAAAACACCTATGGCAGAATTTATAGTTTAAATTAAACAAAAGGTTTCATAACACAAAATGTACAAATCTCTCTACAAGTAGGACAATTTTAAGCACTTACCCAGTACATAAATAACATAAATAATTAGACTGTGACTTTGCTACAAGCTGCTATATTTTATCTACACTACGAGTAACAAAAAAGGCACTTTTGCGTAATATTACCCCGACTTACGAATAATAAATCGTGGGTTTGAACCAAGGCAGGCGCATTACTTGTAGTAATTTATTTCATCACTGTTTTGAGAGCAGTGCAGTCATAACTTCATTCCATAATTTCATTAATTGTCCTATTTAATTTTTATTTATTTTATTTAATTTTGCTTTGTGCCTTTGACATTAGAAATTTTGATTTGATCTGACATTTATTTGTTTTTCACATTTTTACATCATTTAATCAACTTTATATATTTGTATAATCAATCTGTTAGTGACGTCTATGAAATTGATAAAAGTGTATTTATTGTTCTTTAGCTAATATGGGTCAAAGACCTGAAATAAATGAATTTTATTTTTTAGTGCTCTCAAAACAGTGAAGGAAAACATCGTGAGGAAACCGGCATGTCCTAGAACCAAAAATTCGAAGACGTGACATCTACCAATCCGCACTAGGCCCACGTGGTGGATTATAGCCCATTCCCTCTCATAGTGAGGAGGCCGTGTGTCCCTGAGTGGGAACATTATAGGCTGGTTATGCTAACGTAATGTTACGTTATATTTTCTTAACCATATTTGTTTTAAGTCTCAAGTGAGCACAAGCCATGAAATTATGTTAACTCAAATAATATCAAAACTGTCTACAGCTTGTATGTCTGCAAACTTTGACACTACAAAGTTTAAGTAAATTTTGTGTGTGCGATGTTAGACTAAATGTTTGTATGTTTGTTCGTATGTAATGTTCTGAGCGTTTTATGCTGGTATTTATCTACCTTAAAATATGGCAGATGCCTAGTTATAACTTGATAAATAAGGAGTTAATTCAGTTTTTTTTAACTAATCAGTAGCTAGGGTATCAACACATCGTCGTTGAAGTTGTAACGGAATCGGAAGACGCGATGTTTCAGCCAATCAGTTTTTATCTAATTTGAAGTGAACACAAGTTATAAATTGGTATTATACCATTAGAATAAAGTACAGTTATGCAGTTTTTTCAATCTCCTGTAAACTTGCTATTTTTGACTTACGTCGCGTTAGATCTTCAACGAAGATATATATATGACACCAGCTGAGAAATAAAATGAAGTTCTAAATATAAGATTTTAAAATACAACTTCACTATGCACAAGCTTCACAAAGACTGTGCCAATGAGACGGAAATTGGGAACTCACATACATGGAACTATTGTATATTTCTTTTCTTTCTTTGGTTACTCCTTTCCTTTAACCTTTTGAACGCCGTCACATGTACGTGACAAGCAAGTGCGTGCCCTGTACGGCAAACGACACAAATATGTGAAATTGTGGCTTGGCGTGGATAGCACGCGCGTGCGTTTATGTTCAAAAGGTTAAACCTAAGACCGGTCAGTTCGTTCAATAATTATTACAAATGGTTTTAATATTCACGCATAGCAAGCAGCATATCTACACTTCTACACTAATATGATAAAGAGGAAAAATTTCTATTTTTGTATGTTTGTAACGAATGCCTAGAGAGGGGCAAAGATTCCTAAAAAAAAAAAAAGAATAAACCCAAAACTACTGGATTAGAATGCTACATCCTTGAGTATTTATAACTAGAAAAAATAAAAATAAATGTCCACGCGTGCGAAGCCGGGACGGGGCGCTTGTATCATATACATATTGTAGGTATGTACTACTAAAACAGTGAAAGGGTCACATATTACTAAAACTTAAGTAAAATCGTAAACAAAAACAAATATTGACATTTTACTGACACTCCAAGTTAACCCTAAAGTCTGACATACAAGATTTTTTACGGCCGAACGGTTTATGTTCGAAACTTGACATGTGGACAGTACCTTCATAAGTTTTATGACGTTTAGCGAAAGGGGAAAATCAAGCGAACGGGACACAAACAAAAGTCAGTCTTGCGTTCAAGTAGAAGTAAATAAATATCTGACAGCTTTTTACTTTTGTCTCATCATCTTATCTTGACGGCTGTAATCCCTGTAGGGTCAGGCAGTGCACCTAATAGTATCCACATTTCACCAATTATAAAGGGTGTAACAATACCCTTAACGAAGCCGAACGGCACTTGTTCTCCCCATCATTACGATGTTTTTTTTGTTCTAGACCATACCTAAAGTTCCAACTTTATCACAAGTTTTTTTTAAATACATGTTTTTAATGTTAGACTTTAAACACCTCCACGACCCCCGTACTATTTAATCCATCCATCAGCACAATGTTTTGAGTGCGTTACATTGAGTCCTACCGTAAAACGTGATTTTTCACCCCTAGAAAAATTGTCGTGTCTCAGCAAAATTTTTTGCCTAAAGTTACTTAGTTTGATGTACAGAATGCTTGATTGATGGCTTCGTGAAGGGTCCTGTTACACCCTGTTAACCAATTATTAAATTCCGACTGCCTGATTGATCTAGTGGTGCTAATCGCGAATGCCGAGAATGAGGTCCTAGGTTCGATTCCCGGTCAGTTGTTATTGGATTTTTCCATCAGGAATTTCTCAGTAGCAGCCATGGAGTCACTATTTGTGCCCGGTTGATGGCAGTAGGCTTACGCCCTATTGCATGAGGCTATTGCTTTTTGACATGTAAAGTCATTGTAATATTGTAGGGTTTTTTGGACCAAGTCTGACTAACTACAGACTTTCACGGTTATTTAAATGTTGATATTAGTGACCTAATAACAACCTTATTATAATGGGATTAAAGATCACTATGTTGGTGACAGACTTGTCAAGCAGACGTTGTAGCAACAACCAACAGCTCAGCAGCCATATTGTAATGAAATAAAAGTCTCAGTAATTCTAATCAAAATCACAGGCAAAATAATGTTAAAAATATCACTTCGCTTGACATTACACACAGCGCCATCTAGGTGCCACACTAAGCAACGAGGCTTGTGTCGTGGACACCAGATAGTTGATAATGCTACATAGACACTTTTTGTTTGTAAATACATACTTATTATACATATAAACATCCATGACTCGGAAACAAATGTCCATGCTCATCACACAAATATTTGTTCCTACCGGGATTCGAACCCGGAACCCTAAGAACGTAAGGCCGCCCCACTACCGCTGCGCCATTCGGGTCGTCGAAAAAAGCCTTTTTTTTGGATGGATGTCCTCTAGGAGGTCTGTCAGACTCCTATTGACTAAAACTACACGGTGTTCCTTCACGTCATTTCTGGATGGGGTATACAATTGCATTCTCCACAATCACCCCAGCAGAAGACTATACTAACCTAACCTGGTTGGCTAAAACGCTTAAAAGCCAGAATATACGACTGTTTCTATCTTTAGAGCATTAGTCGTTGAATACTAGAGAAATCCCAAATCCCTTAATTCTTGTCAGCCCAATTTGACCAGAAAAAAAAAATATAAAACAAAAAAAAAAAAATAACAAGTTTTATAATATTCATAAGTCACCTCACATTTAACTAAGCATTAAATATTAAACATTTTTAATCTTTTAATGTATTGACAAAGTTTCTTTACATTCAACACCTCAGCCTTTCGACTTAATTAACAAACACGAAACTGAGTTGGAAAAACCCAAGTGCCAGTCGGACTTGTACACGAAGGGTTCCGTACCACTGTACGCAAAAAAACACGTTTCTTGAATACCTTTAATATTTGAGTTTATTTTATTTGTTGTTCTAATGGTCATAGTAATTCACACTCTGTTTAGATGATAATGTCAATTGAAAGAGATAGACAATGTATTAGGGGTATGAAAAACAGGGGGTCTAAAATGGAAGCTTTATCAGAATCATAATATGAATCAGGATAAAAATTTAAAATTCTTAAAATGGTCTTTATGATTATGAACACAAAGTCTATTTTAAGAGTTTTAAATTTTTAACGCGATTCGTATTATGATTCAGACTGGAAAGTTCCTCAATATTCCATTGAAAACGGAGGATCTCACCACAAGGTGGGTGTTATGTCTGGTGAGGTACTGCCGGACGGTTGTTGCGGGGTTTTTCTATAAAGTCTTAAGTCGCGGATAACAGAACTTTAACTAGAATTTTGATTTTAGTTCTTCATTTGTGTCCTAGATGGCGTTGCAGTACTTTTTGTACTGCATGGCGGCCTAAAAACTCTGACACCAGGTTAGGCCAAAACCACACGATAAAGAATGATTGTACAGAATAGTGGTAAGTGTCCCCCTGGTGTTTCCTATATGTGAAATAGGTTTCGCATTTATAATAATAGTAAGATATTAGCTAAAAATTCAAGAACACCGTTTTGTTTTAAGGCAGTCATTCAGTTATCGATAACACCACCTACCACGCACAGGTACCCACATGTTCCTAATGTCAGCGCGACACGCGTGGTTGTTGGTGGCCATTATATACCACTACTATTACGGGTCATAGAATACAGCTTTGTGACAGATTGGCGGATTGACAGACAGCGGAGTCTTAGAAACAGGGTCTCGTTGGTACTATTTGCGTACGGAACCCTAAAAATGATTTTAAATAATTAATTTGAACAAACTCGTACCGCGGATGGGTCTTTAAATATTTATGCTCGTAAATATTTCACTTTTCGTCGTAACTTTTTCAACTTTTCTGGTCGTAATGGGTTACTTAATAACTTCGTAGTTGCATTTGATTTAGACCTGAATTAGTATTCATGTTGTATGTTATTTTAGTTTGGGATTTAATGGAGTTCAATGTAGAGAGGATTATCGTACAATAATTATATTCACAACTATTACGATAATATTCAAATTGATTTGATAGATAAACGGACATAGGTTCTAACATTTAATAAATAATTATATTCGGTAATTAAAATAATCGTTTTATATATAAATGACTAACTTGTGCCTTTGCCCACAGATACACCCGCGTGGTGTTCGGTAATTGTACAGAATAGCAAGCAGTGATAGCCTAGTGGTTTGACCGTCGGACTGCCAAGTCATAGGTCTCGAGTTCGAACCCAAAGCACGCACCTCTGGTTTTTCGAATTCATGTGCGTATTGTATTATTATCACTTGCTCCGGTGAAGGGAAACATCGTGAGGAAACCAGCATGCCTGAGAGATATTTCTCGACGGCATGTAAAGCCAAGTCAGAGGCCCATGGGTGGCCTAACAACTCTGACACCAGGTTAAGCACTAACCACACAATAAAGAATGATTGTACAGGATAGTGGTAATTTTCCCCCTGGTGTTTCCTATATGTAAATCTAGGTTATAAACTAAAAATCCAAAGCCGTTTAGTAATTTTCTGTGAAAACAAACTATCGCATTTATAATAATAGTAAGATATTAGCTAAAAATTCAAGAACACCGTTTTGTTCTAAAGCAGCCATTCAGTTATCGATTGTACCACCTATCACACACAGGTACCCTCTTAGTTCCATCAGATAACAGCGTTAGATTATCGTCGGGTTTTGTTTACCAATTAGTGCAACGAGAATGGTTTTAAGGCATAACCTCTAATTAGCAGATCAATGTGTTTACAGTAAAGTTTTTTCCGATTTTTCGTAATATAATTAAAAAAAAAAAAAACCATCAATATACAAACTGGCGATCGCGACATGCTTTGCATGATTCTACGACTTGATATAACATTGAGATTTCTTCGTTATAATAATTATTATTTTGCAAGTTACTAATGTGTATACACGAAGCCGTCAACCAAGCATTCTGTACATTAAACTAAGTAACTTTACGCAAAAATTATTGCTGGGAAACTATTTTTTTTGGGGTGAAAAATCACGTTTTACGGTAGGACTCAATGTAACACACTCAAACATTGTGTTGATGGATGCATTGAATAATACGGGGGTCGTGGAGGTGTTTAAAGTAAAAATCTTATATTAAAAACATGTATTGATGAAAAAACTTGTGAAAAGATTGGAACTTTGACCCCCAATATCTCCGTAACTAGAAGGTTCCCAGGTATAGTCTTAAACAAAAAAATGATCGCAATGACGGGGAGAACAAGTGGCTTTCGGCTTAGTTAAGGGTCTTGTTACACCCTTTATATACATTAAAAAAACTCACGCCTGTTTCCCATGGCGGTACAGACCATAGAACGCCACCTGCTACGATCCTTACAAACTCCTTTCGCCTCGTGATATGATGTATGAACGTGGATACATCTTATCAAACACACGCGCCGGTTGCGAGTACTACACACCTGACCTTTCTGTAGAACCTCTGCAATAAGTTAGTTCATTATGATTCATACATCACATCTCGCCTTTTAATCCATGAAGGGCTAGGAGTGTACCTAATAAGGACACCTACATTTCGCCAGTAATTTTTAAGTCCCATATAATAGGGGGCAAGCCTATTGCTATCATCTGAGCACAAATCCAGGCTCCGTGGCTGCTACTGAGAAATTACTGATGAAAAATCCCAGTAATACTTTGCTCGACCCAGGAATCAGAGAATTAATTCCAGAAGATTATACTTGTTTTAAATTATGCAAGGGATTTTGACATCGTTTTCAGGTGTCATTTAAAAGAACAACACGCTCACACAGGCTGACATGAAAAGTGAATTAAATTATATACGTTGACCGCTTGTTACACATTTTTCAACTCAAAAATCACTTTACACATTTAATTTACAACACCGACTTCAAAATACATTTCACAAAATAAAGTTATCATAATATTGCATTAAAAAGAGCTCCATAAAACATTTTATACTTGTTTCGGAAATAACTTTTAATGGAAGCCGTTTTCAGAAACACGTCTAACTTAGTTGTTTTGTAACGAACCTGGTTTCAACTTGAACGTGGGGAAATGTGTCGAATTTTAAGATTATAATAATGATGAAGAAAGTGTTGTTCTCTCACTTTTCTTGCTTGTTTGTTCCTATGTTAACATGGTCTTAAGAATTATATTAAGTTGTCGAAGTACCTTTGTACGCCTAAGGCCTATGTTAGTTATTTTTATTTTGTTGAGTGTGAATGTAGATGGGTATAAGAGTAGAGGAAGACCAAAAAAACGATGGATGAACTGTGGAAAGGATGATATGGCTAGAAAAGAGGTGACTGCTGAGATGACGAGTAGTAGAGAAGTATGGAAGAAGAACAAGACGTGCTGCGTTGACCACGAATGAATTGAGATATGGGCAGGAGAATGATGATGATGATGAGTTCTTTTTATTTTGAAGACAGTTCATTAATCACTTGTCATCTGCCTAGCCCCAACTGCTCTCAAAAACACCGAAGGAAAACATCGTGAGGAAACCGACAAGTCGTAGAATCAAAAATTCGAAGACATGTGACATCTAGCAACCCGCACTGGGCCCGCGTGGTGGATTAAAGCCCATTCCCTCTCATAGAGAGGAGGCCTGCAGTCCCAGCAGTGGGAACATTATAGGCTGATTATGATATGCTATTCTGCTAACCCCAACTATGTTGGAGTCCAGTTTAACCCGATGCAGCTTAATGCCAGTATTTCACATGCAGCATTAGCCAGTCTCAACTCCACAACTCTGTACTGGGTAACACGATATCCCTTTCTTAAGTCTGGTTATCAGAATTTTAGTCTTCTAATTATGATAACGATTGACGTAACGATTGTCAAAGATCAACAAATGACAGCCAAGACCAACTACTTACGTGGCTTCCGAAGCCCAGAGGGAGCTCGGTATGTAATGAATGGTCGCACCTATCCACGAATCAACTTCAGCAAGTTTTATTTAATTTTGAAAGTTGTCATATGCAGCTGTAACTATTTATCTAATCAATAAAGCAGATAAACAATTCGTAGTACTAAATTTAAAAATATAAGACGGGGTTCGAAACACCACGCTGCGTTCCAAAACGGGCGTAGTAGACTTTGGCTAGAAGGCTGCTAGGCTAAAATAGGATTGGTCAGGCCACGTCAGCTGCAAGCACGATGACCGCTGAACTAAAGTCTCCACACGATGTGTTGCCGGAAGATGGATGGCGCCGCCGAGGCCGGCCCAGGAAGAGGTGGCGAGACGATCTGGACGCGTTCGGCGAGGACTGGTACCTACAAGGTGGCACCGGAAAAGAGCACATTGAAGGAATTGAGGGTGGCCTTTGCCACTGCAGTGAGACAGTACAGCCTAATATAAGTAAACAAAAATACTAAACTTACTTCCAAAGTATCACTAAAGACGTGTATATTTATCTTTAGCATAATATCTTTGAGCCCATTCTCAAAACGCTCCCTTAATATCACAAAAAGGAATTTTGATATGAAAAAACTTGTCGCGAATCGTTCCCAACACAGTTTACCCACTTTGTTTTACGATGATTCAAAGACAAAAGAGAATTCTGCCGCTAAGTTATCTTTTATAAGTTTTAACAGTATTTTTTGCGGCGACGCGCTACTGAAATACTTTTTTACTGTTTTTTAAAAACTAAGAGCTCATTGGGCGGAGCTTTATAAGTAAAGCATCTCTTGCGAATAAAAATGTTTGTTACATTTATTTTTAAAGAATGAAAATAATAATTTATACGCAAATGCTTACTGCCGAGCAACGTAGGTTTTACTTTTAAAATCACTTGCAATAAACCGTCATTAAAAAAAAATGTGTTCATAAGCATATGTCAGAGTCCAGCAGTCTATCTGACTGCCTGGATGACCATGGTAACTCTATATCCACTCCTGGCAAGACTGGTTTACAGACTGTTAACAACTGTCAAAGATCTAAAAAATAAAGCGTACATTACAACAACTTTTTAGTGTTTTTTTTGAGAGGGTTTTTTTTTTAATTTTGCAAATGAAGAATTTTCTTTTACCATTTTTTGTTGTGGTATCTCACATAAATACCTGTCAAGTATAAGTTTTACGTGGTATAAATTAGCACATCATCAACTTATACGAAGATGAAAATGCATAATACAGAGGATAAACTCATAACGTACCCAAGCAAAGTTAATAAAATTAATATGGGACCACTGCGCGAGCTTCCTTTACCAAATAAAAAAATAATCATATAAATTGGACCTGCAATCAAAACAACATGAAAAAAATCCGGCCAAGTGCGAATCGGACTCGCGCACGAAGGGTTCCGTACCACTATCTAAAAAGAAAATACGTTTGTTGTATGGGAGCCCCTTATTTTTTTTTTTTTTTTCGAATGGGAAATCATCAAATGACTCCTCCCGCTCTGGGCTGAGCAGGAGGGAGTGTCAGACTTTTACTGACTAAAACCCATCCATGTTCCTTTATCGCCCTTTGTGTGGTCCCTTTAAATATTTATTTTATTCTGTTTTTAGTATTTGATTATAGGGGCAACAAAAATACATCATCTGTGAAAATTTCAACTGTCTAGCTATCACGGTTCATGAGATACAGCCTGGTGATAGACAGCCAAACAGACAGACGGACAGTGGAGGCTTATAATAGGGCCCTGTTTTTACCCCTTGTGTACGGAACCCTAAAAAGATGCTGGTATAACATAACCACCTACTTTTTAAGTCGGTTAAAAACATTCCGCAAACAGAGCAATTCAAGTGCTCCAAATATAATAATATAATACTTCATTCATTTATTTAGATAACCAAGATCCATCCAAAGAACACAGAATAAAATTAAAACGAAAACTAAACTGACACTAAACTATTCAGCTACACGGAATTTATAGTCCAAAGCTTTTACATAAAGATGATAGCAAGTCCCACAGTGAAACTTCTCAACTATGTCGGGGTTACGAAGTTAGTGAGATGGTGATAGCATGAAGGATGGCGGGCATCTCTTAGCTCTTGAGTGTATCCAAGGGAACATAACTTTAACCTCGTGAAAGCCGAGAAAGATAAGCAAATAAAGTATCTTGACTTGACTCGCGAGGTTGTCGACATGTGGGATGTGGACTCAGCGAGCATTGTGCCGATAGTCGTATCAGCCCATGGCTTAATTGCTAAGAGCCTCGACCAATACCTGAGGAGGCTATCATTAGGCAGCTGGATCAAGGGCTTGATTCAAAAAGCGGTACTTCTGGACACGGCTCGTATTGTTAGGAGGTTCCTCTCTCTGGAGCCCTGAGCCGGTAGCTTGGACCCTGTTCCCGATACCGGTGGGCAACAATTTTTTTATATTTTTAAATGTTTTATAATATATTGTTTTTTTAAGGAATATTAAAAAATATGTAATAAATTTGTAAAAAAGACAAGTAAGGAAATAATAATGTACTTAAATATTTAGTACAGAGAAATTGGGATCGACTGTCGCCTTGGTCTAGTGACTTAATAATTTGTTACGCTACTGTATCAATCAATCAATCAATCAGTTTATTTGTGAAACATCGGTCCCGTCGGTCGTCGTCGGTCTCGTCGGTCGGTAGGTATCGTTGGCCTAATGGTCGCAAGCGAGACTGCTGAGCATGAGGTCCTGGGTCTGATTCCAAGGGCGAGCAAAGTGTTATTGGGTTTTACTATCAGGAATTTCTTAGTTGCAGCCATGAAGTCTGGATTTGTTGGCAATAGACTCGCCTATTGCACTCAACCGGGATTAAATCTAGACTCCATAGCTACTATAGAGAAATACCTGATGGAAAAACCCAAAAACAATTTAGATGACCCGGGAAGTCATGCTCAACAGTCGCGATTGCGAGCATTAGGCCAACGATACCTACCGACCGACGAGACCGATGACGACCGATCGACGGGACCGATGTTTCACAAATAAACTGATTTATTGATTGATTGATTGATACAGCAGCGTAACAAATAATTAAGTCTTTATAAGGAAAGGTATGCTTATATCGCCATAACACACAGGTTATAAGGGAAAGCCCTCCGCAGACTGATGCGGTGAATTCAGTATATCATACTGAGATGACCGGTGCAAGAAAGTATTTCGGGAACGTTATAGGAATTCAATAAATTTGATTTGTTTTATTTCTCATACGCAATGTATCGTTGCCGTGGCAAAATGCATGTAGCGAACGGCAAGCGCAACGATGAGTTCGATGAACTCTGTAGCTAGGCAAGAAGTGAACAGCTGATTTCAAGTATCGTTCGTTAGAATATTTCAACATCCATTGTTAGATTTATGATTTTAGCCGTAATATTTACATAAATGGAGTGTTACGTACAGATGATGTTATTTTACATTGAAAAAACGATTAAAAAATCGTAATTTTTTCGGAGAAAAATTCTGTCGGAATATGATTCAAAATAAGGAGCTGAAGGCCCTGGTCGTTGGCGGAGGGCTGTTCCTTACACCCTGTATTGATTTGTATCGCTTTCCCAATACTTTTACGACTGAGTGGATTCCTTGCTAAGAACAGATGTGTGATGTATTGGACATCTTCAGTGAAACATTTTTTCCTTGTTCCGTTTTGTTATTTGATTTTAATTTATTTAAGTATGACATAGACACATTATGACATACTAAAAGACTGCTCGTTGGACCAGCGGTTGCATGCTCTACTGCTGAACGAGAGGTCCTGTATTCGAGTCCCAAGTCGGGAAAATTGTTATTTGGGTTACAAGGGACTTTGTGAAATGTGAATCTTAACATCACGCCTGTAATCTCTGAAGGGGTAGGTAGAAGTGTACCACACAGCTGTGGTGCTGTTCCATAAACGATGGGGCACTTAATATTGTGTGCCGCGTGTCCTATTGTTTGATTAATAAAGGTACTGAAGGCGCCAAACTAGTGGATCAGTTCTGGGCCGTCACAATTTAGATTGACATCGACACGCTACGAAGAAGAAGTACATACGCATTTCGTTTTTTTTTTAAGTATGTAATAGGGTGATGATTTTCATAAGTTTTCTTTAATGTTATCTCCAAATGAATTGTATCAATGTCTTTAAATAACTAAATTATACACTTTCAGTTACTTCTGTAAATTAATTCATAATACAAATCAGGCAAACAATGATTTTATTTCCAGCAAATAACTCAACGATACCAAAAAGATTCAAAAGAAAATCGCTTTTGAATTTTGTTAAGTGATCTTTTATCTGTTTGTATACGTGACTTGCTTACCTTTTTTCCAACCTTTGTATTTTTATTATTTTTTATTTTCTGTCCACGTATTCTTGTTGGCGTTTTTTTGTAGAACACACGGTACGGCTGTGTGTACATTTGCGCAAAACGGCTTACTCGTCAGAAATGCATTACTACGCGCTAAACGAGGTACTTGTGCATGGTTGCAGCTGTTTGGATGATAGCGTTGTGTGAATACAGCTTTAATAGGATTGTTGTGATAACTCTTTATTCAGAATAGAACTAACTGGTTATATTTGGGAGGAAAGAATTGTTGTACTGTGAAAATTGTTTTTTTTTGTCGAGAACTTGGCAGGTGCAACTTGGAACGTTGAAACAGGGCCCGTACCACCAGTTTCTGTAGCATACATACATAAACTCACGCACCTTTTTCCTATGGATGTAGGTAAAAACCTGCTACGATCCTTACATACTCCTTTGGCCTCGTCCACGTTCAGTCATACACGCACGCCGGTTGCGAGTACTACGCACCTGACCTGTAGAACCTCACAAATAAGGTCAGTGAATTTCCTTCTAGGGCGTCCCCTCCTAGCGTTGCTACTCACATCTGCCTTGTACTTACTCACAATACCTTTTGTTAATCGCCTTTCACTCATTCCACCATATCACACCACACCACGGTATACTTCACAAGTGCGGTCTTAATAATAATTTAGTTTTTTTTTCCCCTTTATTTTTGTGTAGGTACTGTTTTCTTCTACCAAAGGCATTCGTCATCATTAATTAAGGATTTAATATTCAAACACGGTTTTTTGGGGGGGGGGGGGGGGGTAATCTGTGTGACAGGATTTTCCTAGTGCAGATATCAGTCTCCCACAAAGGATTTATCAGCTGTAGTGTGTCTTCATATTTTTAAGGCACCTTTGTGGAAGAGAAATAAATGTTTATTATTATTATATTCTTTTCAATTTTTGTCGCTACATTTTCTTTTAAACCGCAACGTTCCCGTATAACCTCATTCAATTTATCTTTCTTCTAATATCACTCTAAAGTGGAAAAGATATGGAGCTATATGTTCTATAGGTATAGCTCTTTCTCTTTCTATCTGGATTCATTTCCAGACTAAAGCAAGATTAACACAATACTGCTTTAAGAAGTCATGGTAACCCTTTGTTCGCTTTTGCGAAACTTCAATTCTAAGCGGGTTCAGTCCGCTCCAATTTCTTAAATAAATTCATTGTTGCTATGGGTAAGCAAGCATAATAAAATCAAGAGTGAAAATCCCAAAAAACCACTTAAGTGCGTGTCAGACCACTCTTTTGTACAGGGTCGAGTTTAATTCTATTTCTTAATACTCCGCAAAAAACCTATGAAACGCCTAACATCGACACAAAATACTGTTTTTGCCATTTGCCCTGCTAACAAAAAAAGACTAACGTACTATTCAATTTCGTAATAGATTTTGTTATTTTATCCCTCTGTGAAAAAAATATTCAATTTCATTTCGATAAAAATATTTCTGGAAATAAAAGCAACTTCATTTAATCAATTTCATATTTATTTTTTACAAATTTTCATTCTATATTGTTGTTATTTTCAGGTGTTCTGTCTCTTTGGTCTAGTAATTGCAAGAGCTTTAAAACATGAGGTCCTGCGTTAGATTCCCAGGTCGATTCAAAGGTTTAATTTAGTTTTTCTACCAGAGACGTCTTAGGAACAGCCTCGGAATCTGGATTTGCCTCTGGTTGATAGTAATAGGCTTACTTCTATCACACAGGGCTTAAACAAAACTGGCAACATGTAGGTAGGTAGCATAGGATCAGCTCTGACTATCCCTTCGGAAATTGCAGTAGTGTTTATTTTTTATTTTGTTTGCCTCGCATCTTGGCGTGACCTTATGTCATTATTATTTTCAACTAGCGACCCGCCCTTGCTTCTCACAGCGCCACCTATCGGGTCCACAACTAATATATATGTAATGTAGTCTATATTTTAAGTTAAGCATCTAGCAGTAGAGCGGTGAAAACTGCGTTCAAATCCATGCAGTCGTTTTTGCGTGATGCGCGTACAAACATACAGACAGACAGACAAAAATTCTAAAAACTCTTGCTGCTAAAACAACAGTTCTGTTGATCTTATAAAGACCCCCATATATATTCTTTTTTCAATATCTTCAATGTACATACATCGACCTAATACAACTTTATTATATGTTTATTCATTGATCGTAGTCACGGCCTCACGGAATATAATGTGATCGGAAACACGGCTTCAATCTGTTACATATCGCATTGCAGATCAATTAAAACATGGAGGTTAAATCCGGCGTAATTTAAGTGTCAATTATAATTTCAGTCCCACTTTTTGGAGCACTTTTTTTTGTATGCAACTGGTACAGTTGAACTTTCGCAGTAACTAATGTATTTATTTGCCTGGATGAGAAGATGCTATAATGTACTTGCGGAGAGCAAGTACATTACTATTTTTGCCCGCCATGCATTGCAATACCTTTTATCAGTTTTTTTTCATAAACCATATCGGTGTACGGAACCGCACATTACTTTCACCAATAAATGTAGGGGATCCTTACGCTTAATGGTGATGCCGGGGCAATTCTATGGGGTTGATGATGAAATAAAACCGACCACCGCGAATGTCCGTTGAACACTGATTTATTGTATTAATGCACTTATACAAATTATTTAAAGATAGCTACAAAAATGCTGAGCGCACAGAACGCATGGCGCGTTAATCGGCAAAGTAATGTGCGGTTCCGTACAATCGGGATATGTAGAACAACTGAAAAATTTCATCAAAATCGGTTCAATAGTGCAGGAATCTAAAGGGTATAACAAGACCCTTAACGAAGCCGAAAGGCACTTGTTCTCCCCGTCATTGCGATGTTTTTTGTTTTAGACCATACCTGGGAACCTTCTAGTTACGGAGATATTGGGGAGAAAGTCTCATCTTTATCACAACTTCTTTTTTAAATGTTATAACTTTACTTCAAATACCTGCATGATCCCGTACTATTCAATGTAGGTATCCTTCGACGTATTCAATAAGCTATACCTAAGTGACATAATTCTATGAAATCTTAGGCATTTCTCAAGGATCATTAATCGAGCGAAGAGAAAGAGCCAAATATGCTGTTTCTTTTGAAAATAATGTGAGCGTGTAAAATCCATGAGTTCAGTTAAATGTAAATTTCTTTATATAACCATAAAACGTCCATAAAATAAATCATCATTCTCACACGCGTAACATAACCTCAGAAACCCTTACATTTTCCCTTTCACGTTACCAAGAAACATCGAACATTTATTATTTATAAAAATTCACCGAATTTCTTCAGAACGATTACAGTCGTAGCTATAATAACTTCGCCATTACTCAAGTTACCTAACGACCCATGCTACCTTCATGCGATTGATACCGTAACTACAGTTTTATAGCCCTGTGCCACTGAGCATGGAACTGTAAGAAGAACCATTTTGGATAAATTCTAAAAAAAATAATCTGCCCATAAACGCTTCACGAGGGATTATCAACTTTAACAGCTTCATCATCTACTATTCAGGGTGTAACAAGACCCTTCACGAAGCCGTCAACAAAGTATGTAAAGTTACTTAGTTTGATGTACTTACACCATGGTAGAACTCAATGTAACTCAATCTGACATCTTCAAAATCTTACATCTTCAAAATCTTACATTAAAAACATGTATTAAAAAAGAAACTTGTGAAAAAGTTGGAACTTTGACCCCCAATATCTCCGTAACTAAAAGGTTCCCAGGTATGGTCTAGAACAAAAAAATGATCGCAATGACAGAGAGAACAAGTGCCTTTCGGCTTCGTTAAGGGTCTTGTTACACCCTTTATTAAGGTTGATTTTTAGTCTAAACGGATGCAACTGAATACTAGTAGGTATTTTACATCTAGTGATCACTATGCCTATCTGTTCTCCATAGCAAAGTTAACTCGACAACCCCTGTAACACAAAACATTTGCAGATTACGTTATCATAAAATTTTGCAACTACTTAGGTAGGTACTTATGGTTAAAGAAATTTATTTGTCAGTAAGAAATTACAATGATTTCACTTACTTGAGAACATTTTTGGAACTTAAAATATAGTATTACATGAACTTGACATATACACGAAGTAGGTAATGTTTCTCTTTAACAAATCCCTAATTTCTAAGTATAATAAAATAGGTAAGCAAATAATATTTACGAAACACAAAGCTTACAATTTTTTTACATCCACCTGCAAAAGTAATACGTAATTACTGACTGTGGTCGCAAATAATCATAATTAAAAAGCTGATCCAATTGTTATCTCTTTTATGAAACGAAGATATTCTTTTTCAATCCATTGCTTACATCCTATTCATTTTACTTTCGGAAAGCGTGACATCCTTTCCGAAAGGTTCGAAACTTCAAAAGACATTGTTTTTTTAAGGTTAACTAGTTTTCTAACCTATCAAGGTCTTAAGAAAGTAGGTCTTATACTTCAATTTTCTATTCCACCTCTTACAAACTTAATTGCATAATTTTTCACGTCGTCTTAGAAGTTGCAACTTCTGTACATTTTTTTTTATACTTGTATGTTGCCGAGACATAAGCCATAATGGTTGCCAGCAATCCGTTTTTGGATACAACGCGTTTTTGCGATAAATCTGAGACGCAATAGTTTTTGGTTTTATCATCTTTTTGTGAACACCTCTTCGCCTCGGCTTATCCACCAGTTTGAAAAATGGTGTAATGGGATAATAGTGGTGTTTTAAAGCCTTTCGTATTTTTTTATTTTTAGTATTTTATATTGCTTTGGATAAAATTGAACTTTTCTTTTAATCACGTATTACTCGTATCATAGATATTTACCTCTGTTTTTTGCATCACATTAATTTTGTTTCTATAATGCTAAATAACTGTGAAAAAAGACTGTGTTTGTCTATGTTACTTCAAATTGATATTACCAAAGAAAACTATGCAAAGCGCTGTTAGATATTGATAACAAACATTAGAATTCTGATGCTCATCCTCTGTAGAACTTTACCTTTTGAGTCGAGTGATAGAAATTATATTATTGCTTTTCCAGAAATTAACAAGAAGGTCTCATTACTGTGTTCGAACTTAATAATTGTTAAGTGTTGAAATTTTAATCACAATACAGATTCTTTATTATTGTTTATGGTTTCATTAGGAACTTCTGTAACTTATTTATGTAGTCCAAAAGTTCCTTTTCAAAAGTCTTGGTTCTTTATCTAGATTTCGAACACAATTTTATTGCTCTGAACATTGGTAATAAAGATAATGGTTACGTACGCGTGTCGAATTTGTTATAGCTATGATTTTGTACCGAGTACGTAAACGCAATTTATAGAAGTAACAGTTTATACATGAGTTCATATTTAAATGTACAGCTGGGTTGTGAAAACCTTGACCGAACGGGGATGTAGGATTCAAACGGAAATGTTTTAAATGACATTTCAATATTGTTGCTGCCTCGTAGATCTAGTGGTTGCAAGCGCAACTGCTGAGCAAGTGGTCCTGGGTTCGATTCCCGGATCGGCCAAAGTGTTATTGGGTTTTTCTATCAGGAATTTCTCAGTAGCAGACACGGAGTATGGATCTGTGCCCGGTTGATGGTAATAGGCTCGCCTCCTATTATAAGGAACTTTAAAATAACTGGCGAAAAGTGGGTGTACTATTAAGTACTCCTCTGCCTAACCCCTCGGGGATTAAATACGTGATGTTATATACGTACGCTCCATGTTGTAATGCAACAACACACAAGTCTTATTTTTCGTGTCACGCGCACGACTGTATTTTATATCTTATTGGCCTAAAACTTCGCCAATTAAAAAAGACGATATAAACAATTTTAGATAAACTTAGAATTTGATTTGAGTTTGAAACAAAAATAATTAATTTTCACTTGCAAAAACATTCTTTTGAGGTTTTCGTTCAGTCGATGTTTATTAAGATTAAAATTTGGCATGATCAATCACAGTGATGTACGGTCCTCGAGATAAAAGCTCCAGTTTTGGTTCTAATAATAAAAATATCTAGTTCTTGACCTACATTACATTGACACAAAGCAGACCATTTTGACAAAACGTGACTGTTGGTAGTATTAACTCTGATATTATGTTAGTCCCAAAAATCGTTCCTTACTTACAACATTTCGTGTTTGACAACCATCTATAAACTGCTATGATACGGTGAAATAGTTTATTTTTCGGGTTCCGTGATAGACGGATAGAAACTTTTTGGATGCCAAAATTTGATTTTCAAAGTTGTACGATTCTAGTAAAAAAAAATTGTTTATAGCTCGAATTTCGAAATGACTGAACCGAAACACTGAGACTTATTTGTGTAAATTGTACAATATTTTAAATTGATAATGGATAAAAATCCTTATACAATACATTTTATGTGTATAGAACCTTAATAAAAATATAATCTCTTTTCTAATAGGTCACCTTATCTAACAAATGTCCAAAGAAATGAAAATAAAAATAGAAAAACACTAGCTTTGTAATATCAGGCCTGGGTTATGGACATCCTTTCGTCCAATCAGCGAGCTCAGAATCTTAAACGAATTTTCCGAAGGCCTTCAAAATAATCTGGAGAGAACACTTTGTTTTTATTATTTTTCTTCGGCTCAGTAAATCTTACGAGGTTTTTTAAAGGCTACTCTAGAGGTATTTAGGTTTACAGATAAGAAATATTTCTTCGTCTCTGCAATAATTATGTTACAGAATTCTGTAACACATTACTTGTGGCCAGGTGGACTACCATGACGTCTTCAAGCAGGAGTAATTCCAGTGTGGGAAAGAGATGGCGCTAGACGACCTGGATAGCTCTGTCTCTTTCCCACACCGGAATTACTCCTAGTGCTATGGTCTGCCTCGTTGATCTAGTGGTCGCAAACGCGACTGCTGAGGTCCTAGATTCGATTCTCAGGCCTGGCAAAGTGTTATTGGATTTTTTCGTCAGGAATTTCTCATTAGCTGCCATGGAGCCCATGCCCGTTGATTTGTGCCCAGTTGATGGAAATAGGCTCGCCTCCTATTACGTGGTCTTAAACATTATTATTCGTATCGGGTTATTAGGAAATAATTAGAACCATAAATGCTACATTAGGCAAATGGACTCTTGATCGATCACTAAGAGGAAAGCTAACGGTATTCCCCTGTTTCCTTCCTATAAAAGAAAACCAGACTATTCTGGGGGATACCATGACGTCTTAAAACAGAATTGTTTTATTGTGACTCCATCAGTGTGGGAAAGAAACCAGACCGGTGCTATACAAGACGTCTATTTCTATCTCTTTCTAACACAGGAGTCAAGTGGAGTCAAGTCAAGAGCAAGACATCATGGTAGGCCACCTGTATTATGTCAGTCTCTAACATGATTGACTTCTGCATCATCGTTATCACGATAGAATGACAGTTTGCTACTCTCTCACTCACTCATTTGGAGGGGAATGAGTGTTTGTCTGATTGTGGAATAATCGCAGTAACCCTCTCTTCTCGTTTTGCAAAAATATAATCAACATTATTAAACAGACTGTAGTATTGACTAAACAAACCTTCAAGTCGTCTAATAACAGCACCATGGAAATGCAAATGCAAAATAGATAGCAAGTTCACCCAAGATTCTATTCAAGAGAGATAAGTAGAACATAAAACACAGCAGTTATTCAGAATAACCTACAATAAATTGTTCCTTAAGAAAACTTCGAATGAAATATTAAACCTGTGTAAGAGTTTCTAAGACAGCGACGAATGACGCCATTTTTCACGACAGTTCTAATTAGTTCGCAGTTGTATGTATGTACTAGGAATGACAGATGGTTTTAGGAAGATATAACACCTGTTGGTTCACAAAAGTGTGGAGGTGTAAGATTTAATATCTTCGAGTTAGTTTTATGTCGCAATTTGTAACGTAGCATGCATTCATGTTGGATTATAAGTTGGTTTGAAAACCCCATGATCAGAAAGGAAATTAATAACAGTTGTAACTACATTATGGATAACAATCACTTCAAGTAAATACTGGTATTCAGCTCCATCTGGTCAGACTTGGAGCTTACCCTAACATAGTTGGAAAAGTCTAAGCCAATGATGGAGCGCTGTGTATACTTCGTACTTGTATTAAGGATTACTTACTTGAAATAAAAATGGCAAGGTAATTATAAAATTAATGATTATGAAAAAGCGATCATTGTACCGGAAGTCGTGTCAGCCAATGGCTTAATTGCCACTAGCTTCGACCAGGCTGAGCAGGCTCTCGTTGGGCAGTTGGATCAGGGGCCTGATTCAGAAAGCGGTAGGTACTTTTTAACATGACGCGCATTGTTATGAGGTTCCTCTCTCTAGAACCCAGACAGGCGATAGCTTGGACCGCGTTTCTAGTACTGGTTGGCTACTTTTTTGTATTTTTAAAAGTTTTTGTTTTTTTTTTATTCAAAAATATAATTTATGTGTACTTACCAAAATTAATAAACGGAATTTAGGTTATTCAAACATGTTGTATGCAACACCTTTTGACATTATATATGTACTTTTGTACTTGATTCCCAAAAGCGCCAGTGTAATTTCTCAAGACAGTCTTAATTAGTTCCCTGTGTTGTACTAGGTACAGGGAATGAGATATCGATTTAGGAAAATACAAAGAACACCTGCTAGGAACCGTCAGAAAAATGAATTGTGAAGCAAATCGGTTAACAACTTAAACATAACGTCACGCCTGTATTACCCGAAGGGTTAGGCAGTGGTGTACCTGATAGTACACCCACATTTCCCCTGTTATGTTTAAATGCCATATAATCGGGATGAACCTATTGCCATCAACAGGGTACAAATCCAGACTTTGAAGCAAATTTCTTATGGAAAAACCCAAAACGAATGATTGCATTTTAAAAATTATGAAAGTATGCGTGGTTTTAATAACTCGACAACGGATGATCAAACAAACACAGAATTCCCAAAATCTTTGGGGCAGCAGCCAGGTGCCAATATCTCTAGATCCCAAATAAATAAGCCACTAAAAGCATATCCCTAATTACTAAGACCCAAAATAACGCGTAATTGAATTTAAATAGCTAATTTTTTTGTAGACCTAATAGTTTTTTAAAATAAATTATTGAAAAAATTGTATTGTCTATGGTTTAAATAAGTCAAAGTTCAAAGTTCCATTCCAATTCTATCATTAATTAGCGAAACGTCGACTCGCAACTGTGACAATCGTCCGACATCTATGTACATTCAACCTTAAGACGTCCGCAATGTAGGACACTCCAATGACTTGTACAACAACAAGTATATCACATGTAGGTACAGTCTTCACTATCGATCGGTCAGTCTCAGACCACATCACAAGTAACGTCGGCCACGAAAGTGGTTTATCAGTTTTGACTGCCAGTCGAGTCAAATGGCATGTTTGACCTTAACTGCAAAGCTATACAGATGTTCTTTTTGCTCGTGGATGTATTTGATATGAGAGCTTTGTTGGTAAACATTTGCGTAAGTTTCCTACAAAATTGTATTGAAAAACAAGATGAGAGAGTTAGTTTCGATTTTGGCAACGCGCCAAAAGATCCATGTCAACTCACTTATAATGTTATACTAGGTACTACGTTTTGGCATGGTTAGGTAGCTCCATCTTATTGACTTCTGACTCGTTGACAGGTCTAAAGTGCTTAGAAATGGTTTAACTGATTATCTTATATACTCTTATACTTATATATTTATATGATATCTTGTTTGTAAATTAGTCCGTCAGTGGCTATTTTTTTTTATTACTTGTTTAAAAACTGGTTGTACAATTTTGTGGCCGACAGTATGTCCCAAACCATCTTGTACTTATGAATTATTTATTTAATTCGTGTTCCAAATAACTTGTTGAATAGTTAAGCGCACATACGTTATGTAACGTCATGATCCTTGCTTTGAGGGAAGTCTTCTTCCGTATTCCCGTTTTCTTGGCTTTTAGAAGGGTTCCGGTTGGAATTCAGTCACAATGTGTGGTTATTTATTGTGGAGGTAAAATGTTACAAATTGTTATAAATTAATACTTGAATGTATTGTCGCATTGTTAAAGCGCAAACTGGTTGCTAGTGTGACTGCTAAGAGAGGAGTGCTTATTCACGGGTAGATAAATATAGTGCCTAGTTGGTTGAGTGATCGCAAGCGCGACTACCGAGCAAGAGATCCAGGGTTTCGTCTGTTTACTCTCCAAAGGGTTAGACAAAGGTCTATCCATTGATTCACCCACATTTCACCAGTTATGTTTCAGTTCCATATAATAGAAGGCAAGCCTATTGCCATCAACCGGGCACAAAACTGCCACTGCTGCTACTGAAAAATTCCTGATGGAAAAAACTAATAACGCTTTGCCCGACCTAGGAATCGAGCCCAAGTCCTCGTGCTCAGCAGTCCCGCTTACGACCAGTAGACTAAAGAGGCAGTCTGATAATATCATGCTTTGATATTGATATAATCACATGACTACCCCTCCTATGAATAATATCCAATAACATTACCACCCTTATGTACTGTTAATATACATATCAGCTACCACACAAGCCAAGCGGAAACTCCGGAGTTCACATCACTTCAGTGAGCAAAGCAATCATTATAATGCTGGCTATCAAATCAAACAGGATGCTGATTTCATTCAGTTCACAATCGAAGGCGAAATGCCACAATTAATTGTGTCTGTGTGGTGGAGAGAGAATGTTATTGTTATAATAGAATAGCAGTGTCCTATCCACTGCTAAATAACGTTCCTAAAATACTTCTGATATCGTAAAATGAGATTTTTTTTTCAAGTAGGTGCTAGTCGGTTCCGTATGTAATCACGTAAGGTGGTCACTCACAATGAGCCTCATCAGAAGGCGTAAAGGTCACCCAAAGGGCAATGGAGAAGGCTATGCTTCGAGTTTTCTTGCGTGTTCGAATCAGAAATAAGGACATCCGCAAAAGATTACCGCCCAAAGAATTGTCAAACTTAAGTGGCAATGGGCAGGGCACATTACTCGCAGAATGGATGGCCGATGGGGCTGAAAAGTTCTGAAATGGCGACCGCGAACCGGAAGAAATTTCGTTGGAAGGTCTCCAACTTGGTGGACCGATGACCTTGTGAAGGTTGCAGGGATCCGCTGAATGCGAGACGCACGGGACCGGTCAATGTGGCGACACTCTCGGTAGGCTTTTGTCCAGAAGTGGACGTCTTTCGGCTGAAAAGATGATGAAGTGCTAAAATAATAATAGCCACTTGGGTCGATCTTCAGGTTAAGAAGCGCTTGCCTGGGTTGGTCCTTGGATGGGTGACCACCCATTACTTACCAAGATTCCTCCTTGCCTCGGAAAGCACGCTAAGCTGTTGGTCCCAGCTGTCAACTTATTGTAGATCTTTGACAGTCGTTACAGATAGCCCGAAGCCCGAGTGGCCCGAAAGTCTGACAGCCAGTCTTAACTAAGGGCGATAGCCCTTAGTTAAGACTGGCTGTTACTGCAAGTACTGGGTATTAGGTAATACGATAGTATTACCTAATACCCAGTACTTACTGGGTTATGGAGGTCAGAGAGACAGTCGCTCTATGTAAATACTGGTATTCAGCTGCATCCGGTTAGACTGGAAGCCGTTCCCAACATAGTTAGGAGAAAAGGCTAGGCAGATGATGTTCTTTTTTCAAACAGCAATAGATCTATGTGATGAAATGCTTTTGCATACAGATAGTTAAGATTTCTCTGTAAAATTCAAAGAAGTAAGTTACATGTGTAACAATTAAATGGTGAAGATTTTATGAATTAAAAACTAAAGTGGGTAATATATACAAACAGATATATTAATATATACAGGGTGTAACAGGATCTTTCACGAAGCCGTCAACCAAGCATTTGATTATGTACATCAAACTAAGTGACTTTACGCAAAAAATATTGCTGGGAAAAGACTTTTTTTTGGGGTGAAAAATCACGTTTTACGGTAGGACTCAATGTAACGCACTCAAAACATTGTGCTGATGGATGGATTGAACAGTACGGGGGACGTGGAAGAGTTTAAAATAAAAATCTTACATTAAAAACAAGTATTTAAAAAAAAACTTGTGAAAAGGTCGGAACTTTGACCCCCAATATCTCAGTAACTAGAGGGTTCTCAGGTATGGTCTAGAACAAAAAAATTATCGCAATGACGAGGAGAACAAGTGCATTTCGGCTTTGTTAAGGATCTTGTAACACCCATTATACAGATAAATTAAGATTTTAGAGATGATACGCAAGATCGTATTTAATGAATTATTAAACCATGTTTCTTAAAATAAAACCAACTACAACACAAAGAAAACACCAACCAACATCGAAACAAAAACAAAACATAAACATCAACAACAAAATCAACAACAAAAACATAAACGTTTAGATCAAAAAAGCAAAAGCAATATTATTTATATTCACGAAAGTAATCTGTATTTTCAAATAAAATGAGAAATGCTATAACAAGTTACCTACTTAAACAAGAAATTGCAACTACAAAATAAAACAGAATAATAAAATTACAACGTACATTATAATGTATTGCCATACATGTATGTTATCCCATTATAACAGGCACGTATGCATCAAAGCGCTTTGTTAATTTAATTAGTGATCATAATATAATAAAATCAGGGCACGATGCATTTCGAAAGCACCACTCATTATTTGAACGTCAGAGAATTTTGTAGACAAGCTCGGTACGCTTGGTTTATAACAGGACATAATACGAGTACTTCTACATTGCTATGCGTGGTAAAGATTTAATTTGCAATATTCTAGAGGGAATATTTTATGCACTTTGTTAATTGAAATGTGTTTTGTGAGTGTTATGTTTTATACATAAAACATGGCTGCTAAAGATGAAACAAAATCATTTTTATCGTATTCGGGGTTCTCCGGGACACTGACCCGGCTGAATAGACATTCAGATAAAAGAGTTACCGAGGAGTTGTTTGCCGGTCTTCTTCGTTAGAAACGACCAACCTAGCTACTAATGATTTCTTAAGTGCCCATGAAGGTTTATGAGAAATATAATATTTTGTATTTGAATTCGGTCAACTGTCTCTTTGATCTAGTGGTCGTAAGCGCGACTGCGGAGCTTGAGGTCTTTTTTTTTTTTTTTTCTTGTGGGAGATCGTCAAATAACCCCTCCCGCTCTGGGCTGAGTAGGAGGGAGTGTCATACTTTTACTGACTAAAACCCATCCATGTTCCTTCCTTTGCCCTTTGTGTTCCAGGGCCGCGGTATCTCTTTCGAACAGTCCCGCAACCCTGACAGGCATGGGTCCAATCGGACCCCTTCCTGCCTGTTTGCTGACTCTCTTTGAGGCGCGCGTGGAACACGAACGCGCCGTCGACACGGCATGTCGTCATAAGACGGATGGACGGCGATTAAGCCCATTACTCACCGTCCACAGGCCCGACTCACCATCCACAGGGCCGAGCTTGAGGTCCTGGGTTCGATTCCTAGGTCGGGCAAAGTGTTATTAGGATTTTCTATCAGGAATTTCTCAGTTGCTGCCATGGAGTCTGGATTGCGGATGGCGCTTAAACATAACTGGCAAAATGTGGGTGTACTATTAGGTACACCTCTGCCTAACTTTTTTAGGATGATTTTTTATTTATTCTTTTATAACAGCTTAAACTATCGTAACAGGTTTTACCCTAATGCAACAGTTAAGAACTAATAACCTAAACTTACAATATCCAAATTAGAAAAATTAATAATTACTTACATAAACATAGTACAAACATAAACAAAAACAACGTACTTACATTTAAAAAAAAAATAAGCATTATTTTGCAACAAACAAAAATAGTAGTTTAATATATTTATGTTGCGGTCGATGGACCCACTTCCTTGGTTTTAATTTTTGACACAACTCTCTAACTTAAAAAAAATCAGAGATTCCGAACAGCCTAGATTTTCCAAATTTTTCCTTCACAAGAATGATAAATTTTCCGTAGGCATTCCCTTCAGGCATAAACAAAGATTGCCTTACGTTTTCTTGGACTTACGGAACCCCAATCACAAGCCGTTTGGTTCCATGTTACGAATGGGATTGCCGGATTGGTTCCCTTGAGGGTCGTAGAAGGCGACAAAGGGACAGTAACTGCAGATCCTATTGTATTCGAGATTTCGGAAATCTATTTTCCTTCACTTGTCATCTTTGACCTTTTCGGGTGACAAGTTTCACTTTGCATATCCGCTATTTCTTTTATTCTGAATCTTATTTATTTATTTTGCACAGTCGGTGAATAGTTTTCCCTATACGAGTACCTATCCAAGCAAAATAATGCCTAGACCATTGGTCTATAAATTCTTGCGACAATTTAAGTTTCGAACATTGCTTTCTGTAGATACTAATAAATTCTGATTTAATCGTAATGTAAAAAAAAATGCGGTCATAACTACATAGTCGCAGTCAAATTATTTATTTCAATTGGGCCCTTAATAGGCACATAAGAACATGAAACTTGATCATCAAATAGTTGATCATTGTCAAATTTAAAATGTTAATAGAAAATACTTACCTGACATTCTATCACCATTGTTGAGAACAGGATTTATTTAAAATCAAAGAAACCACAAGTGTGTTTTTTATTTGTCGCGCAGCACATATATTTTTACAGACAGACTTTTTGAGAAAACAAAAGATGAAAAGCAAAAAAGAAAAAGTAAATTATTAAAAAGAGTTTGGTAGCTGGTCGCCAACATGGCCCCCGACGGTGTGAGGCACCAATTTACTGGCCGGCGACCAGCAATACCACCTTTCGAGTGGGTCGTCGCAGCACGCCCCCCTTCGTGGTAATGTCCACAACTCTGACGATGCCGTCTTTCCCCGGGTGCACTGCCGCGATTCGCCCTCGGGGCCACTGGTTCCTGGGTAGCGTGACATCTGCGATGAAGACTAGATCGCCCACGCTTAAGGGACGAGTCTCCTGCAACCGCCTCCTAGGTGTGAGCGTGGGCAGGTACTCGAGCACGAAGCGCTGCCAGAAGTGGTCTGCCAGCCTCTGCGCTTTCCTCCAGTCAGCACGTCGAAGCAAGTCGGCGTCGTCGAAGACATTAATGTCAGGCTCGCTGCTTGGACTTCCGATCAAAAAAGTGAATGGAGTCAGGGCGTACTCTGCGTCCGCATCCACAGAGACGTGCGTCAGTGGTCTTGAGTTGATAGTGCATTCAGCCTCTAAGAGCAGGGTGTTTAACACATCTTCCTTGGGAGTCCGCTGCTTCAATGTGACGGCGATAGCATTTTTCACCGAGCGGACTAGCCGCTCCCAACAGCCCCCCATAAAAGGTGCGGATGGGGGAATGAATCGCCATTCGATTCTTTTATTGGCGCAAAAGTTGAACAGCTCTGGCAGCATTTTTGCTGCGCCAACGAATGACGTTCCGTTGTCGGAGTATATCCTAGTCGGGCATCCCCTTCTCGCAATGAACCGCCTGATTGCCATCAGGGCGGAGTCTGACGATAGTGTCTCCACGATCTCTAAATGCACAGCTCGCACGGTCAAGCATGTAAAAAGGGCAATCCATCTCTTGGCGATGCGTCTGCCAATAGCAACGTTCAGAGGGCCAAAATAATCCAGCCCTACGTATGTGAAAGGGCGCTGATGATGTGCTAATCTGGCTTTTGGCAAGTCTCCCTCTAGTGGTGATTCCGGCTTGCCCTTCCGGTTGCGGCAAAACTGGCATCTCTGCGAAGTTCCTCTGACGGCTGGTCTGAGGCTTAGAACGTAGAACCTCTGGCGCAGTTCATTAACCACTAGCTCGTTATGTCCGTGGGCGTATCTGGCGTGATAGGATTGTATCAGTAGCTTGACGATAGGATGTCGGCCGTCCAGGACAATCGGGCGTGACTCTACATACTCTGCGACGACAGTGCGGCCAGAAAGACGAAGGAGCCCGTCTTCACCGAGCAAAAGCGACAGGTTCCTAAGCCTACTATCACTCGAAACGGGACGTGCTGTTAGAACGCGCATCAAATCTTCGGGAAAGGAATCTATTTGGACTTTACGAAATAAGTGAACCTCCGCAACGTTGAGGTCTTCAACGGAAAGGGCAAAAAGGTTACGAGCATCTCGAAGTGCACTTTGAGAGAATTTGGAATTTGGGCGCAAAATTGATCGAAACTTGTCAACACACTGATGGGTTCGCGCTGTGGCACGAAGAAACCGGGTCCAACTGCTAAAGCGTTGGTGATCCGCTACTACCGGTGAAGGTAGCTGTCGCGGTGAGGCAACTATCAGTCCCACCGATTCCGAAGCTCGTTTAAGTTCTTCGGTTACCGGAGGGATAGCACACGTCGGTTCACATGGCCAGTCAGAGGGTGGAGACAAAAGAAATGTGGGTCCTGTGAACCAACGTGATGAAGTCGTGAAATTGTGAATGTCTCGCGTAGCGTCGTCTGCGACATTTAAAGCCGTGGGGACGTACCTCCAACTGTGGATGTTTGTTGTTTCAGCTATCTCTCCCAACCGGAACGAAACAAAGGCTTTAAACGTGCAAACGTCGCTACGAAGCCACTTTAAAACGGTGAGCGAATCCGTCCAAAAATAAACTTGATTTGGTGTTCGTTTGTGAGCTTCAGTGACGTACGCACTGAAACGCGAAGCGATCAGGGCAGCCTGGAGCTCCAATCTTGGGATTGAAACGGGCTTCAGGGGCGCCAGCCTACCCTTTCCCCCTATCAGGGATAAGCCTACGTTGTCAGCGTCGTCTGTGAAGCGCCAGTAGGCCACACAGGCGTACGCGCGTTCACTAGCGTCTGCAAAAACATGAAGTTGGGCATTCTTAATGTGCCCGGTGCCGCTAAAATAGCACCGGGGAACGGAACTGTTGCTTAATTTTTGAATTTCAAGCAACCAACTTTTCCAGTCTTCAATCAGATCAACCGGCAGTGTATGATCCCAGTCGATGCCAAACTTCCAGGTTTTCTGGAATAGTGCGCGGCCTTTCATGATAACGGGAGTTAAAAAACCTAAGGGATCGTAGATAGACATCAGCAGGGACAAGGCTGAACGTTTTGTATACTTAGTAGGAGCCTTTGGAAGATTTTTGATGAAATGAAGATTGTCCTCACTTATGTTCCACGTAAGACCTAATACCCGAATTTGTGAGGGAGACGTCGGACCTAAGCTCACCTCAGTGGTAGCGTCTGTTGCATATAGGTCTGCAGGGATTAACGCTAGGGCTTCCTTGCAATTCGAAACCCAAGAACGCATCTCGAAGCAAGCCGCTTTATGTATGGACCATATTTCAAACGCTCGCTGAGCCGCCTCGCCGATGCTGTCAAAACTCCCTAAGAAGTCGTCCATGTAATGGTCCTCGACGATAGACCGCACGGCGTCCGGGTATCGTGACCGAAATCGACTAGCATTTTTATTTTTCACCCAAAGCGCGGTACACGGGCTAGATGCTGCGCCGAATATCATCGAGGACATACGGTATTCCTGAAGCGGCAAACCGGGGCTATCTCTCCACAAAAAACGTTGGGAGTCCCTATCCTCTGGTCTAATTTTAATTTGCGGGAACATCTCCCTGATATCCCCCGTCAAGGCAACCGGGCCTTCCCTAAACCTCATCACGATGCTAAGAAGCGGCTGCAATAGGTCCGGTCCAGTCAGCAGGAGCGAATTGAGGCTGACACCTGCACACTTCGCTGCTGCATCGTGGACAACGCGCAGCTTCTTCTTATGTGGGTGAGTAACTCCAAAATGTGGAAGATACCACGGGACCTGGCCGGATGGTGGACCCGAACATAATTCAGCGTACCCTTTGCTAATAATTCCCTGAATATTTTGCTTGTATGCATCGGCATAAGCACCATCCTTAGCCATTTTACGCTCGAGGCTAACAAATCTAGACAAGGCTAGGTCGCGGCTTTTAGGGACGGTAGGAATATTATCGCGCCATAATAGGCCCGCTTCGTACCTGCCAGAATTTAAGCGCTTGGTAGTCTCCTCTAGAATGTTTAAAGCACGTTGTTCGCTAGCGCTACGATGGTCTACCTTTGTTATCCCTATAGAGTCCAGTCGAAAGTATTCCTTGACGAGGTTGTCCAGTGAGTCATTGTCGACGGCGACTGAAATATGATTGACTGAAGTGGCGGCGTAAGATCTACTAGAAATATAACCGTAGAGGACCCAACCAAGCGCGGTGCGAGCGGCTGCAGGTTGTTTACGAGTGCCGTGACGAACCTCAGAAGAGAGCGACACGTGCCTATTGTCCGCACCTATTAACAACATGGGCTTCGCATCATCATAACAGACGACGTCCACTAAATCAGATAAGTAATCGTACCTGGCTACGTCGTCTAAACGTGCGGTCTGCCTTTTGATGCCCAAATTGGGAATGGTGCGTGCTCTGATGTCAAAACTGTCCGTACCATATCGACCCTTTACTAGGATATTAACATAACTCACGTCGGCTTGCGTACTCAATCCACCAATGCAGTCAATATTCAGCCTACACATAGGGCCCTCAGCTCCCACTGAGTCCGCCACAGATTGGTCCAATAAGGTCACGGAACTCCCATCATCTAGAAGGGCATACGTATTAACGCTTCCCAGGGGTCCAGAAATAGTGACTGCTAAAACCTTTAGGAGTGGCTTTAGGCAGGATGAGTTCAGTGGAGACGAGTTGTGGGCCACGGTGACCGATCGCTGCTCTTCCTTCGACGTGCTTGGTTTCTGCACCTTGGGGTCGAGGATTTCCGCGGCCGAGTGTATCTCAACGTGGGCTGTCGTCACAGGTTGGGGTCTATGCAAGAGGGTGTGGTGCCGCCTCTCGCCCGGGCAGCCTTCGAACTCACACTTCTTCTTGCAATGGCGATATTGGTGCGAACCTTTTTTAAGACATCGACGGCAGACCTTGTTCTCCATCACCCATTGCCACCGATCGTCCAGAGACAGAGACTTAAAACCTTCACAATCGCTAACCTCGTGCTTACCGTCATGGCAGTATTGGCATGAATAAGAACTTTTTGGCTTTGAAGTGTCGTTTGACACTGTCGCAATTGCGTAAGTTTTGTCTCTTGATGTTTTGATGGGATGACATTGACTTTTGACAAGATTCGGCTCTGACACTATGACATCAAATTTAATTTGTAATTTTGCTTCGATTTCGAGAAAATCGGCCAAAATTTCCAACTTAAACTTACCAGAGCCACCAACTCTCGACGATGCAAAATCTCTCCATTTAGATCTGAGGAGTGGGGTCAACTTGCCTAAGGTGATGTTGAGAAGGTCCGGTGAAGCAAGGTGCTCGGGCAGATCCAGCAAGCGGATGATTTCGACACAATTACGGATGCGACAGGCAAAGATGTTCAGCTCTCGCGCAGACTCGTACATACTTATTTTAGGGAGGGACTTGACCACAGAGATCTGCTGTAGTACGATGACTTCCGGCTGAGCGAACCTGGTCTCGAGCGCTTGAACAATCTGCTCCGGGTCGTCAGCTGCTATTAATCTGATGGAGACTGCCTCTTTAGCAGCACCGTGCAGCGCCGCGCCAAGTCGTGTGATGTTGTCGCTAGGAGAAAAGTACGCCTTGGATTGTTCATAGGACTTCTTGAAGTGAAACCAATCCGAGACGTGACCATCAAACTTAGTTATATCACAAACCTTTGTTGTCTTCTTCCCTGTGCCTCTAATTGCGTCGACCAGCTGATTAAATGATGTACTTAGATCTGTGCAATGATTTTTATTTTTGTAGCAACAATTTTCATCATTAGTAAGTGTGCCTAAACCTAGTGCATGTTGTGTATGTTCAGCTGGCTCAACTGATGAGTACGCGCCCACAGGGAGCGTACAGACACAGGGGACCGGGTGCGTCAACGTGCCGGCGGGGGCCGGATGCGTTGGCGGGTGAGCAGGAGCCTGGTGCGGTGGCGCGCTGTTGAGGTCAGGGCGTGTCCCGCGGGTACGGTCCAGAACATCAAGGGGAAGATGTGTAACTGTGACTGGACCATCTCCGTAGGCTGTGGGGGGCGTCGAACGCGGGCGGTCCTGCGGTACAACGTTAGAAAACCTCGGCTTGTTTGCCCCCCTGTCAACAAATGAATGCGCTTTGTTATCCCGCTTAGGAAACATAGTAAATGATTTAGCTAACCAGTCTTCGACTCTGTGCTGTGATCTGGTGTCGTGGTAGTTGCCGGAATGGTGGGATCCTGCACTTATAGAGTTGGCCTGGATAACGGCCAGCTTCGCCTGCAATTCCAACTCCGCAACGGCGGTTTCACGTTCCGCTTGGCTGCGTTCACGTTCGGCTTGGCTGCGTTCACGTTCGGCTTGGCTGCGTTCACGTTCGGCTTGGACGTTCGCGAGGCGACGAGCGTGCTCCGCCTTTGCAGTCAGGATTTGTGCTTTTAATGTGCTACTAGAATGGCCTGACCGTGCACTCTGAGGCACAATGCTTGATGAGGTCCTGCTGGCGGGTGGTAAGGTCTCGTTACGGTTGGCACAGGGTGGCGCCGGCGCAATTGCACCGAATGTGGAGGCACCACCCTCCTGAGGAGCACCTGTTGGAACGATACCTGCTGTACCAGTCTCCGCCATAGCTGCCTTTGTCTGCGATCTTGTGGTGGGCATTATAACCGTTCACTTCTGACACCAATGTTGAGAACAGGATTTATTTAAAATCAAAGAAACCACAAGTGCGTTTTTTATTTGTCGCGCAGCACATATATTTTTACAGACAGACTTTTTGAGAAAACAAAAGATGAAAAGCAAAAAAGAAAAAGTAAATTATTAAAAAGAGTTTGGTAGCTGGTCGCCAACAACCATCATCATTTCAGCCGAAAGACTGGGCCTCCCCCAAGTGTCGCCACATTGACCAATCCCCTGCGACTCGCATCCAGCGGATCCCTGCAACCTTCACCAGGTCATCGGTCCACCAAGTGGGAGGCCTTCCAACGCAACGTCTTCCGTTTCGCAGTCACCACTCTAGAACTTTTCGAACCCATCGGCCATCCGTTCTGCGAGCAATGTGCCCTGCCCACCGCCACTTAAGTTTGGCAATTCTTCGGGCTACGTCGGTAACCTTAGTTCTGTTGCGGATGTCTTAATTTCTGATTCGATCACGCAAGGAAACTCCGAGCATTGCCCTTTGAATTAATTTGACACAATTATAACAATGTGACGCATTTATAAATTAAAATAGCCTTAAGAAACTAACTTGCGAATACATTATTGAAATGTCAACAAAAAAACTCCTCCTCAACGCTGTCAACTGGTAATGTCCCTAAGAGCCGGGCGACGTTGCCAAGCTACGTGGCAACGAGCCTGAGGCCAAGGTAAAAGCCAGCGTGTGGGACACAGGAAGTATCAACTAAGCGTTTTGAAATAACCTTGAAAATGCTATGGTAGCTCGGACCCCATGGTCCTAGAGTTCTAGTGGGTCAAATGGCTTGAAATTATAGTTACCAATAAGGTCAAAATGTATGATCGTATTACATTCTATGATAAATCAGAATGGCGGAAAGAACAGATTAAGGTGTCATAATAATTGACATCAAGCTAGCTGTGATTGGCTGATTTCATTCAACCAGCCAGAATGTGTAGGTAAATCTCGGCTTAAAATAGTTAATCAATGCAAAGCTTTAAAAAATTGGAAGTTCCATTAAAAAAAAACTGACCATTTCACAATAAAAGTTGCCGCCATAATAGTGTGAAAACGTTTAAAATATTAAACGATAGTCGAACGCTCGGGTTTGCTGATTGGTGAATTTATATAAAAAAAAAAACAAGTAAAGGTCGTTTTATCCAATGGGATTTCACCAATTTTCCGATTGTGGGATTCCTCGCTTTAGTACGGGATCCAATGAAAGGTTATATCAGTATTCGAAATTCAAATCGGAAGTGATGGATGACAGTGGTGGAACATTTGAGTGTTCTATGAATTTATTGGAGAAATGCGGAACTACGCGGGTCCTGCATTTCTGATCTGCAGGGCTATTATGTATCTCTGTTGACAGTTCATAGTGATCATCACTTGGCGAGTTTTGATATACAATGACGGTTCTTGTTGGTATCAACTGACGCTACCCGTGCAGAACTGTCATTGTATATCAAAACTCGCCAAGTGATGATCACTATGAACTGTCAACAGAGATACGCAATAGCCCTGCTGGTCATGAAATGAAATGGCCGATTCGTATTTATTTTATCAATGGGTGATTAATTGATCTGGTGGCACTGTTAAATGGAACATAGTTATTTTATCCATAGTCCTGGTTACAAGACAGTCAAATAACATAACATTACGCCTTGTAATCCTCGAAGGTTAGGCAGAGATGTACCTTCAAGTACACCCACATTTCGCCAGTTATTTTTAAGACACTTGTAATAATGGCGATCCTATTGCCATCAACCGGGCACAAATCCAGACTCCGTAGCTACTACTGAGAAATTCCTGATGGAGAAACCCAATAATATTTTGCCCGGCCGGGAATTGAACCCAGGACCTCATGCTCAGCGCTCAGATATTATATTCGACGTCTTATTTTCATTTAACTAATTACAGCAGTTTACGAGGTAATTATTGTGATGTGTAATCGAAAACGCATTTCATCAAATCTATACTATATCTATACTAATAATATAAAAGAGGTAAAGTTTGTCAGGTTGTAGGGGGTAATCTCTGGATCTACTGAACCAATTTTAGAAAGTCTTTCACTAATAGGAAATAATTATCGACCAAAACGTGAGCGAAGCCGCGGGCAACAGCTAATCTTAAATAAAGTTTAAAATTTATACCGTTGTGGACAATGTATCGTATTGAGATACATTCGACGTTTAATGCCTCTTCTTTAAGTTAATCTATACTATAAAGATTTTTATGTTTTAAAATATAACAATGGATGTATTTAATACGAGTATCGTATGTTAATAAAATACATCAGTTAGTGTAGGCGTTGGGTGCGAGTCTTTTCAAATTTTTAGTTTATTAATAAAATGGCTACGATTGCAAAGTAAAACGAACTTTTAATCACATCTCTTGATACTTTGAAAAATAAAACCGTAATTACTGCCCTAGAAATTAAAAGGTGTTCTCAGAATTGTGTAATTATTGTCTACACGGGAAATATAACACCAATTCAGATTTCCCTGAAGATATTAAGCAAATTAATAGTACCTATTATTAAACTCGTGATTAAGTTTAAATTGAACTCTTAGTATAATGGCTGGTGTTATATTTATAGATTATCATCATCTGTCTAGACTTTTCCCAAATTATGTGGGTCACTCCCAGAGTACCCCGATCCTCGTGGCACCCGTCCCGGAGGACCCCGAATACGATAAATATGATTTTGTTTCATTTTTCTATTGTTTTCAATTGTACTGCTTATTTGCCCTCCTAAATCTAGTTTCTTGGTAACACTAAATTGTATTGTTATACTCGTATTCATCCCTCAGTAGTAGAGAATAAAGAAATACTGAATAAAAAATAAAACAGAGAGTTTTTAACCGACTTTCTTCAAAAAGGAGGAGGTTCTCAATTTGGCTGTTTTTTTTATGTGTGTTACCTCATAACTCCGTAACTTATGCACCGATTTGAAAAACTCTTTTTTAAGTGAAAGGATATACTTTCCGATTGCTTCCACAGACATTTCATCAAAAACGGTTCAGTAATTTGATTTTTTTCCGCTTGGGCTATAAGACACGATGGTTCCTTAATACCTACTAGTTACAATGTAAAAAACAATTTTAACAAAACAATTTTTCGAACAAATTTTTGAATTTGTGTGGTATAACTACAACAAAAAAAGGTAAAATAAAAAACTTTCTGCAAACAAAATCCGACTTCCAAAAACACACTTAAAAGTCACCGACTTCCAAAATTATTTTTTTTTTATGAGTTTTTTGTCTTTTTGGAAGTCCGTTTTTTTTTTTTCAAAACAATTTAAATCCCAGTAAATAATATATTCCCTAAATTCTAAATGTTTCTCTAATCACTATCTGTTCCGGCAATAAGAATGTGAGATTTAACTTTAAAGGAATCATAAACACGACGAAACAGAGGAATATAAAGGTAAAATCTCTATGCGACACAGACGAGACACTCGTAAAGAAACAAATAAAAGCGTCAAATTTCAAGCGCCTCGATGTCAAAAATACCCTACACCCACAAAAAAGGGTGTCACTATTTTATCAACGTATCTGTCACTCTTCAAAATAAGACAAATAAGGACAAGAACATGAGCCTTTTACAAGCAACACTAGATATCTCACACTATTACATTCTTGTCCTTGATGGTACGGCAAAAGAATACTAATATCTGCAGAAAATTTCATAAAGAAAGCGTGTTCTATTATACAGAAACACAAGTAGAAAAGTAGCTACAGTTATAAACAGCTAACCTACAACTATCATTAACACTAAAAATGGGATATTTAACATGTTTAGAGATATTTCGGAGCTGTTGCAAGCACCATGATCACGGATAAACTCAAAATAAATAGAAAACATGGTAAATATCAAGTTTTTAGTGTTAATAATAGTTTTAGTGATCATGTCACTTTAAAAACTTAAAAATACTTTTAATTTTTGGTGACGTTGCGGGTGTGCTGAGTAGCCAAACCTTTTACATCACACGTTTCATTTCCAGTTCGGGCAGTGTTATTGGGTTCTTCCAACAGACATTTTATGTAAAATCCCAGATTTGTGAAGGAAGGCAATATGCTCACCCTCTATTATATACATGGGACTTGAAACGGGTGAAATATTGGTGTACCACAGATACACATGTGTGGTAACGATGTTGTGTCTCGGGTCATTTTGGTTCCCTTCAATATGGTTGAGTTGAATGGCGCTGAGCCATGCGTCATGTTCGTGAACGGGCGCTGTCAGTTGGCACTGGTCATCTCTTAGCTGCCACGGTTTATTTTAATTACTTTATTTTGAAAGTGTTGATTATTTTAATCTTTTACTCTGGACGCTCTCAATGTGCACGTCTTTCTACATCGTTCTCACATATGAATAATCTCAACGTGAATGTAACCAAGATTTTGTAACAATACTTTGACTAAAAAGAGTGTCCATGGAGTTTCTTGCCCATTCTTCTCCATAGAGATCTACGCTTTGGAATGGGCAACTACAGTACTTTCTGAAGTTATTATGCCTTGTGATTGTGACTGTAGCTTAGTTTTTTATTTTGTTTGTCATTCAAAAGTGCCTGTAATGGTCTAATTGAAATAAATGCTTTGAGTTTGTGTGAAAGATAAACATTTTGCTTGCAAATCAAATTCTTTGTTTGACTGTACAAAGTATGTCTGTGAAAACAGTATGATATCCTTTAATAAAAATCGCAAAGAAAAGTGTATGTTGTTTTATGTAAGGGATTGTCGTCAATACAGTCCTTAGGGATGAACGAAGTACGGAATACAAAAAACGAAAGTGATGAATCGTATTCCTTGAGAATTGAGCTGTTTGAATATGTAGCCTACCCTTTGTTTATTGAGGTATTTTGCCTCTTTTGGAAATTTATTTAAACTTCTTCCTTTATCGGGTGGTTATTGCCTAACCTGGTGTCAGAGTGTTTATGCCACCCATGGCCCTCTGGCTTGGCTTTACATGCCGTCGAGAAATATCTCTCAGGCATGCTAGTTTCCTCACGATGTTTTCCTTCACCGAAGCAAATTATAATTATTCAAAACGCCCGCACGCAAAATACGCGCTTGGACGTGGATTTGTGGACACCAGCCTGTATACAATACAATATTCAAAACGCACATGAATCCGAAAAATCAGATTGTGTGTCTTGGGTTCGAACTCAAGAACTATAAATTGGCAGTCCGACGGTCACACCACTAGAACTGAACTCACTGCTTATTTTAAGAACTGATAAGTTCGATATTACAAAACGAATGTCTTGCAGTTTACATATAATATGTCTTTTGGTATCTAGACGGAGTTTCGATTTATATTCAGGCTGACGTAGGTAGTGTTCAGATTAGCAAACCGTTAAAAAAATGTTCCTTTACGCACAAGGGCAATATCGTCATTCATTCAGTCTTCATAACAATTTTTTGCCAGTACCATTACCAAATGAAGTCACCCAGCAACAAAAAAATTAACTTTATCTTTTAAGGTTAATGTTCTACCCGAAAATCGAGTTAAGCAAAGGCTAGGCCATATTATGTTGGTTCATTAGACGGTAGAAAGATGACCTACTATAAAGGGTGTAACAAGACCCTTAATGAAGCCAAAAGGCACTTATTCTCCCCGTCATTGCGATTTTTTTTGTTCGAGACCATAACGGGGAACATTCTAGTTACGGAGATATTGGGGGTCAGTTCCAACTTCTTCACGAGTTTTTTCTTTTTAAATACATTTTTTAATGTAAGAGTTTTAGTTTAAACACCTTCACGACCCCCGTACCATTCAATTCATCTATCAGCTCAATGTTTTGAGTGCGTTACATTGAGTCCTACCGTAAAACGTAATTTTCCACCCCAAAAAAAAATTTCGTTTCCCAGTAATAATTTTTGCGTAAACTTACTTAGTATGTACATAATGCTTGTTTGATGGCTTCGTGAAGGGTCCTGTTTCACCCTGTATAAATAACGTAACGCTATCAACAGTGCACACATACCTCTCCCAAGTTGCGCCAGAACACCTAGTTCTCCGCGTTCCACATTCATCTTTTATCAAAATCAAAGCATTTATTTCAAGTAGGCCAGTTACAGGTACTTTTGAACTGTCGAGAAAAAGACAACAATGAAATGTAGCTATAGTCCCGGTCACAAGGCACAAAAGCTGTGAAAGTACTGTAGTTGCCCATTCCAAAGCGTAGACCTCTATGGAGAAGAACGAGCAAGAAACTCTATCTATGGACGATAAAGGACTTTACACCCTGTTCTTTCTACCCCTAATTTGGTGACCTCGACGTTTAGTATAGGTGGATACAATCCTTCATCCCCCATAGAAAAGGGGGGGATCCTTCAACCAGACGGGTGTTATGTCTGGTGGGCTACTGCCCGATAATTCTTGTTTTTTCTATATGATCTTAACGTCTCGGATAACTTTAACTGTGCGAATTAGAATTTGGATGTTTGTTCTTCATTTGTGTCATAGATGGCGCTGTAGTATTTTTTGTACTATGTTGCTGTAGTACTTCTTGTAGTGTTAGTCTATTCCAGGAAGCTTGACTTGAGTATTCCTCTTTCTAATAAGTATGAGTGTACTATTAGGTACACCTTTGCCTTACCCTTCGGGAATTACAGGCGAGGTGTTATGTTATGCTTCTTATGTTTGACTGATTGACGGTTTTCAAAATGTCAAATCTACAAATTTCCGCTCCACAGAAGGAAACTCGTTATGTAATGGATGGTCACCCATCTACATAGCGGCCTCGACAACCGATGATGAAATCTGAAAATCTTCCCGTTCGGCGGTTTTCATTTAGCTAGAAGCCCTTAATTTTAAGTACCTTCAATATTACCTATCTTAATTTTTTTTTTGTAATTTTCTGTAGTATCCTGTCCTTCAGGTAGTTATCACAATAACCCCTCGGGGATGAGTAGGAGGATATGAATAGACTGTCATCAGTGTTCCACGGTCACAGTACTTTCCTTGATAAGAATGTTTACACCCCGTGGTAAGTAATGGCGTCTGGAGAAAAGATATTTCGTCGCTTACAGAGGAAACTGTTTGTCATAAATTTTATTTCTGACGGTTTTTTTTTTAATAAGGTAATAGGTTTTTTTTCTGTTTGATGGTTTTATTTTAAGGTTCTATGAAAAGGACAGATTGCGGGATACTGAAAGATTCTTCAGTACATTATCTGTCAGAGTCAAGTGTCCGCAATTCGTTGGAAAATCGTAATCTTAAGTAATTTGAATGCCTGTTGTTTTTTTTGACTAATAAGTAACGAACGAGATTTGGCAACAGAATAGTGTTTTTTTTCCATTATTGTAATAAAGAATTATGTCTGATCGACGCCTTTTGATTTAATTAAAGTATTTGCCAATCTACTTTGTCTGACTTTTGTTATTTTGATCAATTTAACACATATGAAGAGTGATTTAATGATATGTCAGTGCCATCGCCACAGCTCTTGAACAAAAAAAAGAAAGAAAAAGTATTTAATATACCGCACAGGACAAAACATTAAAAAAAATGTTTACATTTACAGTAGGTATAACAAAATAATAAAAGTAATAATAAAACAAAAATAAAAAAAACACAACGAAATTAGTCCTGTAGCCAAAAGGCCCCTATCTCACCATGGTGCTGTAACATTAAAGAAAAAACGTCACATTGGTGGTATTCTGATAGGGCCCAAAGTGATGCCACGGTCAGATACGAATAAGAATTTAAAAAATATATGAATGAGGTTTGGATGTGCTAATCGGGTTCGGTTTCAACGGTATTGTGCCTGTTGTCTGTTCACTCTCAATAAAGCCTTTTAAGAGCTGGAGTAAAAACTTATCTGTTCGTACCTTATAGACTCCTGTACTATTGAACCGATTTTGATGAAATTTTGTTTCAGTTATTCTACATACAAATAAGGTATATGAAAAAAAAAATCTGAAAAAAAGGCATTGCATTACATTATTACGTTACTGCATTGCCTACAGTTCAGGGTAGATGGTGTGTCTAGTTTCTTCTCTTTACTTTTGAATTACTTACATTAGTTATAAGCACAATTCTTATTACTAAGAACTTTGCCTTGCCTATGGACTTTTTTGTCTGAAATAAATGTTTTTTTTTTTGCAATGCAAATATAGTAGGTCGTAAATTAAAATACTCGTTTCATAAACTATCTGTAGGTACTCTTTCATTACAGTCGGACTGAAACCTTCAGTAGATCACAGATAAGCACATTTTTCCAGTCGTATTCTATTGAGAGCGATCCCCGTCTACTCTCGACGATAACCAGACACTTCACTATCTGCGACCAAACATTTCCATAAAAAACGGCACCTACCTTACGAAATGTCCCCAAGAAATTCATGCCACCCTTAAAAATTACGCATACTTTTTGTTTCTCATAAAGCTTGCCTTATATTCATGAGCCAAAACATAAATCACATTTCTGCGTTAAAGATATTTCATGACCTTTTCCTGCTAAAATCTGTTCCGATTTTTGTGAAATAATTTTCCAGTTTATTAATTTTATTTTTCCGCAATATTACAAAGCAAGTACCGTGTTAATCGTTTTAAAATTAAAATAATCGTATTAAAGAGCGTAGTTGAATATTTTAACAAAACAATATTATTTACATTATGAAAATATTACCAAAAGTCTTCGCAGAAAAATCTTAGGTTTCTTCATCATCAGTTTATTTGTGGTCGGCGCAGCATGTCTTCTTCTACCATACTTCTCATTACTCGACATCTCAGCAGTCACCTGCTTTCTTGCAGTATCATCCTTCACACAGTCCAACCATTGATTCTTTAGTCTTTCTCTACTCTTAAAGCCATCTACATTCATACTTAACAAAAAACCTATTTTTCATTTTAATTAAACTCTGAGTAACATTAATATCTACTTAGTATATTAAAATTTACATAATTTTCAGTAATCTCTAGGGCTGGGCAGCCGCCTACAGTTTTAATGAAAAAATATGGACGAAAACCGTTAAGTTTGAGTACTAAATTAAATTAAAACAATTTACATAAAGTAAAACAGCTGCGAGACGAAAAACTAAATTCTCGTTTTCAGTCGCAAAATCTAAGAATTTTGTTCACAGAGGAAAATAAATAGAGGCCACAAATATTTGTTCCTTTTTTACCTTCTACCAATGTTCTGTGCCAATCCCGTCAGATTTATAACACATAAAATATTAAAAAATCAACTTTATTACACATACAGTCGACCAATTCCGGTTAATGTATTCCGAATTTTTTTATGGACCTATAAAACTTCACGAAATAACCGTAATGACGCAAAAGGTAATAAGTTTTTATATACCGAGAAAAAAAAATTAAAACTGGCAATGAAAACTGCCCTCTCATCTCATATTAATTAAAAACACAACTAACCTGCAAAATGAAAAGGTCATCGTTTGTTGTTTCTGCAAATTGGACAGCGGTGGCCAACGATCATAATAATTATACCCAAGTGTACACTCACACTTGAAACTCTAAAATACACTTTAACACTAATAAAATTCACTACATATTCCTATAATGTACACAGTATTCACTTAACTAGTTTAATGTATCCTAGGAAAAGTTTGACCACGTTTGAGATTAGATCGTAGCGCGCTTCATGGTTTGCTACGGCGTAGCGATCGCGACGGCCGGCGTAGCTCGACTGAAGCTACGGGCTACGCGGTGCTACGACGGCGCAAGTCCGAAGTTCGGCTGAGTATACAAAAAGTTAATATTCGAAATAGGAAGAAAAAGTTACTTTATTATAATGATAATATAATCTGTATGGTGTTGATATGAAAACCTTTTATAATTTTTAAGGTTAGATGGTAGATATATTGTGATGAATTTTGACGCGGCATCTTATGATGTTTGCCATAGTTACGGCCGAAGAGATCCTAAGCTAACAAGGGATCCCTGTTATGTTACACGTTTAGTCCATACACTGAAACCCTGCTGCGTATAATACTGTGTTTTCTATTATATATTCTGGATAAAATTAAATGGAACTTACATTTAAATGGATTCATGTTTGTGAGAATTTATAAATACGAATGTTGAGTAATATATTAATGGTTTTAGCCATTTTGTGTTAAAGATCAGTCAACTGGTATTAATAAACTGCAGGCTGGCTGTGGACATCGTACATTGACATTCAGTTCAGAACATAACACCACGCCTGTAATCCCCGAAGGGTTAGGCTGAGGTGTACCTAATAGTACACACACATTTCACCAGTTATGTTTAAGTCTAATGTAATAGGGGGCGAGCGTATTGCCATCAACCGGGCAAAAAACCAGACTTCGTATCTGCTAGAGATAAATCGTGATGGAAAAACCCTATATCACTTTGCCCGACAAGGGAATCGAACCCAGGACTTCACGCTAGCAGGCGCGCTTGCAACCACTCGACCCAAAAAAGCAGTTCAGTTTAGTACATCTGATCAGATGATCTGTCCTTGTCCGAAAACAGGAGCCGCGTCCGCAAATTGGTGGCAAAGTTTATCGTATTTCGAGTAACTAATACACCATGATGGATGTATTGGAAATAAAAATGATTAAGAGCTCATTCTAGAAGCTAAATGAGGAAAACACCCGTTTATAAAGAAAACAGTGTTAAAGGAAGACAAAGACTATTTCACGGAGAGATAAAAAGTAAATGGGTACATAGTATGTACATAGTGCGGGATTACGTCAAATTCGAATCAGTGATTTCATGGTACATTCGGTGCATACAAGTGCTTTTCTCGTGAATTCAACTGTGAATGTAACTAAAGCCTGAGAGATATTTCTCGACGGCATGTAAACTCAAGTCAGAGACCCAAGAGCGGCATAAAATCTCTGACACCAGGTAAGGCACTTTTTTTTTTTTTTTTCGGATGGGAAATCATCAAATAACCCCTCCCGCTCTGGGCTGAGCAGGAGGGAGTGTCAGACTTTTACTGACTAAAACCCATCCATGTTCTTTCCTTTGCTCTTTGTGTTCCAGGGCCGCGGTATCTCTTTCGAACAGTCCCGCAACCCTGGACCAGGTTAGGCACTAACGAAATGATAAAAAAAAATACACTTAGTTAAACATTTTTATGAGCTTTTACCTGTTTTAGTTTATTTAACTCTACTAACGTTAAACGATTTAAAACGCTCATAAATCGCAGATATTTTTCAAAAATATAAAAAAGTAAAACTTTATCTGGTAAAGTATGGCGTTGGAAAATTATCACACATTCTCACAGTGAGTGCGAAGTTATGACATTCTGTTGAAAAATTTTCAACTTCACTAAAAGCATAAAAGCAAGCCTTCGTGAATTTCATGGCTAATGGAAAAGTGTGCAGGACCTCAATTGCGTAACACACTTGCAATCATCATCTGCCTAGCCTTTCCCCAACTATGTTAGGGTCGGCTTCCAGTCTAACTGGATGCAGCTTTATACCAGTATTTTACATGGAGCGACTGCCTATCTGACCTTCATAACCCAGTAAATACTGGGTATTGGGTAAAACGATAACCCTTAGTAGACTTTCGGGCCACTGATCATCTGTAAAGGCTGTCAAAGATCTACAATAAGTTGACAGCCGGGACCAACAGCTTAACGTGCTTTCCGAGGCACGCAGGAATCTTGGTAAGTAATGGGTGGTCACCCATCCACAGATCCTGAAGATTAACCTGAAGGTTGATCCGAGCGGCTGTTATTGTTTGGCCGAGCGTAACACACTTGCAATCAAAATTCGAAAGATTTTGAAGGAAATTCTTTAACCATTGCTACATTTGTTTGAAGAACCCGCCTGTTCATCAATGTAAGTAGGTAATGTAATCAGTATTGTTGAAATGTCAAATGAAAGGCATTGCAATTGTAAGAGTGTCACGGAATAAGGCTATAGAATTTAATAATACATAAACTAGCTAGACACTTCCCGGATTTCATAGAATTTTGTAAAAGAGAGTTAGATAACGGAAATGTTGAGAATAAAACATTAATTTTCATTAATACTGTATAAGCACGATAGAAAAGAAGTATTTTCTTTGAAAAGGTCTAAAAATATTACTGGCTAGTAATTCCGACGAGTATTTTCACAGTTATTTAGGCCGAGTACCATAAACGTTACGTAGCACATTCTTTATCTTTAGATATGTTCCCGTCTCCAACTTGCATGGTAGTTTGACAGTTGTACGAAAGTGACATGAATAACGCTACGCCAAAGTACGAGTATGTACCTATTATACATGCTAATAATGGTTATAGATCAAAGCCGCAGTATCTTTATGTCAGGGAAATAATCAGTACCTGTGTTGCTATAGATACTCACTTAGGTATACATAAACGTAACATCACGCCTTTAATACTTGAAGGGTAAGGCAGAGGTGTACCCATTAGTACTCCCACATTTCGCCAGTTATGTTCAAGTCTCACGAAATAGTGGCCGAGCCTTTTGCCATCAACCGGGCACAAATTCAGACTCCTTGGCTGCTATTGAGAAATTCCTGATGGAAAATCCAATAATATATTATGCCCGACCTGGGAATCAAACTCAGGACCTCATGCTCAGCAGTCGCGCTTACGACCACTAGACCAATGAGAACCTATGTATACATTTCTCTTGAACGTATTGACTGCAGTAGTTAACTCATTAATGCCGTTATAATCAAGAACATACTCAGTACTGTACACTATGGTATCAATACGATTGATCTCACCGTTATCTCCCAATCACAAGCCCAGCTGCTATTTAGAAGCCCATTGAAATGGCTTAATAGGCCGACGCAGGTACTTCCAAGACCAAGTAGGATAGTATGATGGTGGGAGTATTCGAGTATATCAGTGACGATAAATAAAATTTATTTCCATAAATTGGTTTAAAAAACCTGCTGTCTTGTATGGATCAGAATGTTGGGCCACAAAAGGGGTGAATGAAAGGCATTTGCATGTGGCCGAGATATGTGGTGTTACGCGAATGGATAAAATAAGAAATGAGAACCTAACAGGAAGTCTGAAAGTAGCGCGCGTTGACTGAAAAGTTGTGTGATAATCAGTTGGCTTGGTATGCGCATATGATGAGGAGGAATGTGGAAAATGTTGTGGGGAAAGTTTTGAGTATGAATATGGATGGGTCTGAGTGGAGGAAGGCCAAAGAACCGATGATGGATATACTGTGTGAAGGATAATATGGCAAGAAAGGAGGTGTCTGATGACATGACGAGTAATGAGAAATATGGAAGAAGAAGATATGCTGCGCTGACCACAAATAAATTGGGATCAAGGCTAAAAAAACCTAAGGTCGATGTTCCCTATGCGACTATAAACACCGAAAGAGGTCACAGTCTCTTCTGAAGCCCAGAGATAATCTTTGTCAGTCATATAAGGATGATTGGTGTCGGAGAGGACATTTTGCTTTAAATGATGTCAAAACGATGATAGAAAACTTTAAAAAAACAACTGGCACATCTTAAACAAAAACAAAAAAATGGAAACGTATGACTTTCATCAACTCGCACTAAATGATAAATGATGTTTATTTTGCAAATAGGTTTTTTAAAAACACTTTTACACGTCTCTTTTTTAAACTAGATGGGGCCGGTGTTTCGTACCTGACTACTTTGATAAGAAACAGCCGAAACAAACTCAGAGGTCATAGTCTCTTTTAAAGTCCAGACATAATCTTGGTTAACTCACATGAGGACTATGCAGATTAGTGTCTGAGATGGTCTCTTGAAGAAAGAACCACACAGATTTGAGTGGACCTGTCCAGTCAGTGCAAGCATTTGTCAGTTATCGTGTAGCTCGACTTATAACTCAAGGAGCTCAACGACACGACGAACAATACCAAAGAAAGGACATTTGGGTAGGTCGCTTATAGTACTCAAACTGCCAGACTGGGCCCGCGTGGTCGAATAAGACCGTTCTCTCTCATAAAAATGAGGTATGTGTCCAAATACTTGTAACATTATAGGTTGATTATGCTAATGACTTCAGAATAAAAAAAAGAATCGTAAAAATATTTCTCCGATATTACGACTGCCTTGTTGCTCTGCTCAGCATGAGGTGCTGGGTTTGATTCCCGGGTCGGGCAAAGTGTTATTGGGTTTTTCCATCAAAAATTTCTCAGTAACAGCCACGGAGTCTGGATGTGTGCCCGGTTGATGACAATAGGCTCGCCCCCTATTACATGGCACTTACAAAAACTGGATGTGGGTGTACACCTCTACATAACTCTTCAGGGACTCCAGGCGTGATTTTATGTTATATTATATTACGATATTTTTAAAAGTATTCTTCCAATCGTAAAGACGTTAGGTACCAAACTTTGCACACATAACTTCGTCGATTTACGCATAATCACAACTGCGTAAGAATCATAGTTTTTATTTGGGCACTCCCCTTTGTCCCATGAATTATGTATCCAATAGTTTATGCTCAGACGCTGGGTCTGTGGGTCGCTGGTTCAAGGTTAGTTGACAAACTAGACGGCTTAACCCGAGTAGAATTGTAATGAGAGCAGATTTGGTGGTTTTCTTCTCGAATAGATTCGTTAGTTTTTGCGTAGCTGTACAAATAAATAAAATTTAAGCCTCTGTTTGTAATTTCAAAATAACAGCTTTCTACTGAATGCATATGAAAATATCTAAGGTACTAATAACAAAAAAAAAAACTATATCAACATAACAGCTGGACCGATTTTGTTTAAGTGCAATAGATTCACCCACTATTACATGTGACTTAAAACAATACTGGTGAAATGTTGGTGTATTGTAAGATGCAGCTCATCCAAACTCCACGAAATCTGTTGAAAATTGGAATGGTGAAATGTTATGTTACATACTTAAGCTGAATTCAGTTAATTTTGTTTACCACCAGTGAGTTTCTTTTATTTATATTGCATAGTTTCTCACCGAGGAAAAATAAGAATACTTTAGGCATACACTAGATTTTTTATTCAAATTGTTTCTGAACGACTATTCAGAATAAATAATTATTACTGTGTGAATAAGTAAGTCTGACCATGATTGATGGATTGTCTTGTAAAGTTAACATTCATTTTAAGAAAGTACAGTCTCACAATGTTTTTGTTTTCTATTGACAGGATAGCTAAAATCAGATAATAGAGAATTGATGTCAATTCTGAAAGATTCCAAGAACATTAGTTCGGTAGGGTTTAATGTTGTTTATTTTCCTGTTTCTCTTCTTCATAATTCGCGCCATTGAAGGCTGGCACAAGTATTTGTAAACAAAACTTGTATCAGCTTTACTTCATACATGGATCGTTCGTCTCGGGAAAAGAAAACGCACCATCCGTCGTTGAAAAATATCAATTCGAGTTCCACAGACAGGTGAATAACCTGTTTAAAAAAAAATGCGTAAACTTGTAAATTACAGTCCACAGACATGATGATATAAATAAACTGTTATTTCTGCAAAAACACTAATTTAAAACAGACCAACGTCCACATTTGTAAAGTGCTCATTTTTTCACGCCAGACTACCAGATATTGTGCCCAACGATAAATTTTCATTTTTACACATTTACAGATTGTCCTCTGTCCGCCGTGTAACCTAAATATGAACAGGCGAATTAATCCGCTCAAATCTGGTACATTTTCGCGACCCACTCTATTACGGCCATATGAAAATCAGCCTTATTTACTTAGGACAAAAAATGTATAACCTAAAAATAATTTGTTTGGGTAGGATGAGTCTTTTGAAAACAGTACCATATACTTGTGTTTACGTAAACATTTGAAGCAAAGTCCCAAAGCTACCCTGCTTTGGGACTTTGCGTAGGTATTAGAAGAGTTCACAGTTTGATAACACTTTTTTGTCTAGCATAATAAGAATTTGTCATTAAAGCTATCTGTATGCACATATAAGAATTCTTCTTCTCTTCTTCTTCAACCTTTGACCAGCCAAATCTTTCCGCTTTTGGCGGTTTTGTGTTATAGCTATCCAGTTTCTTCTGGCTACTTTAATGAGATAGTCTGTCCACCTAGTTGGTTGCTCACTTCAGTACTGTTTTCCCCCATCTTCAATCTAGTTTACGGCATATATGACCAGGCCACTTCTTTTTTCTCTTTCCTATGAGAATTTAAGTGGTTTATTCTTTGTCTAAAAGTGTCACACATTCTGTAAAACTAAAGCGTAGACCTCGAAGGAACACAACATAAATGACAAGCCTTGCTCACCGTGTATTGATGGTTTGTTAAATATCTAATAAGGCTTTTAATTCGGTGCATCGTTAAACATTGATCAAGAAGTAAAATCTTTGTGGAAGTAACAGATTTTTTTAACTTTTGTATTTACTAAAACAATACATAATTATTATGTGAAGATTTTATGTTGGTGAATTTAAAAATATCTCTTGTACTTGTGTTTACAATAAGAGTACCACAAGGTTGTACACTTGGCCTCTCTTAGCACAGCAATATTAATAATATTTTTTCCTAATTTAATCCGATTTTCACAAACTTAACCAAATGAAATTGAATGAAAAATAACAGGTTAATTAAAACAACGGATATGATACAGGCAAACAGAATTGGGCTGTATTTAAAAACAAACACAAGTCTTGATGGACCACTTGCCTGAACATGTTCGTCAAAATAGATTGTTGGAGTGTTTTAACTGAATCCTGACTTTTGATTGGTAACAGTTTGTATCAACAGAAATCTGAAAATGTTATTTTTGTGTACAGAGTTGTTTGTTTTTATTTCCAAGTGGCAATTGGTTACAATTTTGTTTTTTTTTTAAGAACGCTCTTTTGTTTATTGTTATGAAAAGAAAAAGTATCATTCAAAGAGTGTCATTCTGATATTTATTGTTGAAGACCACAGATAGATAAATAATATTTTTTTATTGGGATAAGTACAATAATAGTCAAGATTGTAGTCAGAACCCTGGAAATTACGTCCAAAGCGTATCTTATTATCCAGTAACTGGGGTCAGATAGGCTGACGCAACATGTGGAATACTGGCATTCACCTGCATCTGGTTAGACTGGAAGCTGACCTCGATAAGGTGAGAAAGTTTAGGCAGATGATTTTTGTTCAGAGGATCCTGGTCCTATTATGTGTGACAGCTGATAGGTAATGGTTTCATTGGTTTGGTTGCCCTAAAGTTAAACTGGCTGGCACAAACTGGCTCGTGGAGCTTGGCACAAGCAAAGAGAGGCCTATCAGTGGGTGAAGTTGGGCTGTGGATGGATGGATGGAAAGTTAAATTGTTTTTTACACGAAATCGACAAAAAAAAACTATAACATGATTTAATAAATTAAGCCAGAGCAATGCAAACACAATAAAGATACTATTACAACATACACAAATCTAAAAGTCTAACTAGTAGGAGGAACGTTGGAATAATAAATTGCCACGGAGGCGTAACTAACGTGTCAATATTTCCTGATTCATTAGGAACCTAAGGCTATTATTGTATAAGCAAGACATACGACGCAGCGGATGCGGTGCGGTGGCCCTGTGGTGGCGGCCCCGACTTACGAACAGTAAGTCGTGGGTTCGAACTCAGGCAGGCGCATTACTTTGTGTAATTTATTTCATCACCACTGTTCTCAAAACCGGTGAAGGAAAACATCGTGAGGAAACCGGCATGTCCTAGAACCAAAAAATCGAAGACATGTGACATCTACCAACCCGCACTGGGCCCGCGTGGTAGATTACAGCCCATTCCCTCTCATGGAGAGGAGGCCGAGTGTCCCAGCAGTGGGAACATTAAAGGCTGATTATGCTAAGACATACGACGCGACACACTACAGTAGTGTGACCTACTTATTATTTTGGCTTTGAAACGAGGTTGAATTTATAGAAAGGTTGTCAAAGCTTGAAATGGTACTACTAAAAAAAAAATCCAATTAATCATTTACTTTAATTCACAAGCCGACGACACATAAATTGCGTGATGAGGTTGATCATTGGAACGGAGCCATTCAAAATTATGACGGATTGAAAACGTTTGATTTGGTGAAATGTGTCAAAATAAATGCACGCTTTGGTGATTTGTAAGTGCAGCAAGTATCGATTTAAACAAATAAATAAATAAATGTTAATCAAATTAAATTAAATGGATTTTTTTTAATTGTCTTCAATGTACATTATTTACAGACTTCAAATATAACTAAAATAATGCTGAAAAGAAGACTAAAAGTAAGTACCTACATTTATACAACGACGACAATATGACACTTAGGCGTCAAAGTACTCCTCCACATCGTGGTCATCCGGATATTGTTTTTAAGTGATACGAGTATCTCTGAGCGTTGCGATAAGTAAGTTTGATTTTGTACTTCTAAGTAACGGTTAAATATATTATACATTTTTTTACCTTTAATTTACCTATTGTTCATCGGTGACTGTCAGGTTGCTCTAGAGGTCGGGAACGCTATGCTAAGCATGCAGTTTCAGGGTTCGATTCCTAGGATAGGCAAATTTTTATTGAGTTTTTACATCTAGAATTTCTCAGTAGATCTAGAGCCTGGATGTGTAGAGTTATTAGCGAAAAGCCGCCCCTATTACATGGAACTAAAACATAACCAGCAAAATGTTAGTATATTAAAAGTACAACAGAGAGTACTGATGTGAAGTTATATGTTATGTTTAGTTTATCCAAAACGATACACGTGTCGGCAAGTGCGACGAGTTCCGTACACGTGGATGTCAATTAAATTCAGCGTGGACCATCCATCACTTAGTTTTATATTTTTCTTGTCACGTACTATGTCATGCTTAGGCATATCATCGAATAAAATATACGAAATATGAGTAAAACAAAAACATAACATACGCCTAGTCGATAACTGAGTCTCAAAAGTTTCGTGCAGTTTGTCAAAAAACAACGAAATGCAACATTCGGAATTTAAAGAGTCAAGACAGAGTTCAATCAACACATTACGAAGTGTGTTCAAAACGGGCATAATGCACGTTGGCAAGAAAGCTGGCGTTTGCTAGACTGAAATGGAATTGGGTGGGTCAAGTCGGCCGCGATGACCGCTTGGCAAAAGTATCCATGCATGGGTGCCGGAAGATATTCGGCGCCACCAAGGTTGACCCAGTTTATAGACTGAAGATACATACCGTGAGGGCTGGTTCGATGTGGAAAAAGAGTTCTTGGAAAGACATCAGGAAGACTTGGCCCAGTGATAAAAAAAAACGTACTTTTTCAAAATTGATGTAGAACAAAATGCAGATAAATCCTACCTTCTCGTAATTGATTCATCCTTACAGGTGTTACTCGTGTTGTTGGAATTAAAGTTTTTGTGTAGGTATTGCAGCAAGATTATAATATGTTTCAAAGAAAAGTACACAGAATATTAATAATCACATTTCAGCAAGTCATTTTTAGGGTCCCATGTTAAGACTCTGGGCTGCCGCAGAGAATTACAACAAAGAGCCAAAGAACAAAGGCCTCTTCCCATGACTTCTAAATCAATTGATCTGTCCAGCTCGATCCACTACCTCCTGCGAGGTCTACCGCGTCGCCTTCACTGGCTGTGTCAGGGCTCCACAGAAAATTTTCTAATTCAAAATTCGGCTCAATTAATCGAACCACGAGCTTCACTTGGCAGTGACACTAACGACCACTAGACCCACAAGGAGTCCAGAAAAACAAAATAATATCTTCGTCAAGATTTATTCTACTTTCACCAATAAAATAATATAGCATACAAAATATATAGCAGTGCCGCATCCGATACAGAAGCGACTAACGCTATAATCTGGCAACTGATACTGTTTCCGGAAAGCGATACCCATTGACCTAGTCATTAAACGGAATATCTACGTAAATATATCATGTAGCAGATAATACTAAAGGAGTCATACAAAACGTTGTCGTACATCAAAAGGAAAGCCTTGCAAACTAATAAAATTAGGCATGTTTCCAAGTTAAGTTTCAATAAAACAAACAGCAACTTACACTTTGTATGCCAATTTTTTTTACTTTTATTTTTGTATACGCTCTTGTCTTGGTTAAATAGGTCAGTTATATGGAATGGACTTTTTATTCTGTCTCACTATTACATTGTAAATATTGTTTCAGATGATGTCAGATTTTTTTTTATTCAATTAAGTATGAAAAGCCTGATACAAAATATGAAAGGCCAGACAAATAGATTGTATATGTCTGATAGCAGAAAGAATTAATATGTCTGTCGAAAAATCAGTTACGATAAAAGAGAAGAAACTATTTTTTAATATTATTCTAATAACAATTCTTGCAACATCAACTAGTATTCATAGTCAGGAAACCAAATCTAATTCACAATATTCATTCCACTATCAACAAGGACAGACGAAAGTACAATTTTAATAACGCCAGGCATTGTTCCAACTGAAGTTTCAATAAAACAAACAACTTACTATTGCGTTTGCCAAGAGTTTCTGTTATTTCTTATCTTGTTGGCCTTCGTTTTGTTGCACTTCCTTGTATTTACGTTGTGGATTTGACATGATTAGTAGGCGTACACGGTGTAATGCTTGCCAAACAGTATTTGGGCTGGACTATGAATACGGCATTTAGCTATGAGAAAGCTTTAGTTTCTAATGTTTTTAGCCGGCGTGGTACTAAATAATGTCAACTTATAGGATATTATTTGATGTAACGAAAACATGTTAATTTGGCATTCATTTATTTTTGTGGGAGTTGATTAGCAATAAAAGAAAATCTTAAAAACTAGACTACCTGTCTGATTTTGTCTAAGTAAAATCTATAAAATCTTAATATTTTATATGTCTAAGGTAAAGCCCTCAACAAACTGACAGGGTGCATACAGGCTCCTTATTTTTAATCATATTCCACCGGAATTTTTCTCCGAACAAATTTCATTTTTTTATAGTTTTTCAGTACTCATTCCTTTATTTCAATGTAACATTACATGTACACAGCACTCCATTAATGTAAATAATAGGCTAAAATAAAAAAAAAAAACAACAATGGATGTTGAAATACTCTAACGAACGACGCGTGAACTCGCCGTCGCGCTTACCGTTCGCTACGTGCGTTTTGCCACGGTAACGATACATTGCGTATGAGGAAATAAAACAAATCAAATTTATTGGAATCCCATAACGTTCCTGAAATAATTTCTTGTACCAGTCATCTTAGTATGATATACTGAATTCACCCCATCAGTCTGCGGAGGGCTGTCCCTTACACCCTGCATACGTGGGGACATATGAAACATAAAAAGATAGTTGCACGGTTCGGGTTGGTCGTTTCTTATGAAAAAATCAAACTCAAACTCAAACTCAAAGCATTTATTTCAATTAGACCTTAGCAGGCACTTTTGAAAGTCAGAAAAACAAAGGCGAAGCTACAGTCATAGACACAAGGCATAATAACTTGTGAAAGTACTGTTGCCCATTTCAAAGCCTAGATCTCTATGGAGAAGAATGGGCAAGAAACACCGACATAAACAAAACTTCTTATTAAATTAAAGGTACAAATTCCTTATAATGTACTAAATTGTAGTGGTGCTAATGAATCAAAATTAAGTAATCGTTGGTTAGGTGCGGAACCATTATTTATGGTAGCCCTTATTTTCGTACTCCTTAACCTCACTTTACCGTGGTAACAATTTATGAAGTAGCAGCAAAAATAAGCGATAATTTATGATAGCTTTTAGCATAACTACGAAAACTTAATTATCTACATTCAGTGCATGTACTTACTTAAATGCCTTATTTAGTAAACAAACAAGGTGCGTAAATCATAAAGTTCTCCTATCAGTTCATACTGTACGTTAGGGTCGAACTTTACATTCTCTATTCTCAGTCATCACATAAGGGTGCTGATTATAACCAAATAATTAAGAATTGATGTAATTTAATAAATAATTTAAGACTTACAAACAATAAATCGTGGGTTCGAACCCAGGCAGGCGCATTACTTTGTTTAATTTATTTTCATCACCACTGCTCTCAAAACGGTGAAGGAAAACATCGTGAGGAAACGTCCTAGAACCAAAAATTCGAAGACAATTGACATGGTGGTAGCCCATTCCCTCTCATAGAGAGGAGGCCGTGTCCCCCAGCAGTGGGAACATTATAGACTGATCATGCTTATGACGTAATTTTGAAGAATGACCTTAATTTTAATTTAATTGGATCACGAAATTTCTTGACATTAACGAAGTTACTTAGGTACTCACTAAAAGGTATTCGATTTTGATTCCTTGATTTGTAAGATACATTTAAATTCATACATTTTCTCAAAAAACACTTGGTATTTGTGAATACATTTTTATTAATGATGTAAATTGACAAGTGATATCCAGGTTTGAAAAAGACGAGTAAAAGTGTTTGTAAAAACCTATTTGCAAAATAAGCACCATTTATAATTTACGACGTGTAAAAAAAAGTCACCAAAGACAACTTCAATAAAATTTTGAATTTATCATATCTGTTTTCGCCAGCAAAATTAGTGTCTACCTTATTGATACCGACGCTAGCCCTGACCCCCGAGGACTTGTCTCAATTTGCAGCAAGCGTGTCGGGGAATTTTCCGGATCCGAGCGGAGAAAACGTTATTAAAATTTTGTATTTACTTACTTGTTACTTTGTGGGGTCAAGGGTAGAAGTATATCCCACCAATATTATAAAATGTGAAAGTTTGTGAGAATGTATGGACGCGGGCCTGTGGACGGTGAGTAATGGGCTAGCTCGCCGTCCGTCCGTCTTATAACGACAGGCCGTGTCGACGGCGCATTCGTGTTCCACGCGCGCCTCAAAGAGTTGTCAGCAAACAGGAAGGGGTCCGAAAGGGCCGATGACTGCCAGGGTTGCGGGACTGTTAGAAAGAGTTACCTCGGCCCCTGAACACAAAGGGCAAAGGAAAGTGCGGATGGGTTTTAGTCATTAAAAGTCTGACACTCCTTTCCGCTCGGCCTAGAGGGGTAATCAAATCATCAAACGAACCCTTATTTGATGATATACCATCCCAAAAAAAAAATGGTGTATTGTTGTTTATTACACATTCACACAAAATCTAACTGAACGTATTTGGATGAAATTTTGCACACAAATCGTTTATAACCTGGATTAACACATACCTACTTTTAATCCCGGTAATACGATCCTGTAAGACAATTATCAAAATAAATTGACGGTCAGGAAAATTAATTGCTGCGTAGATTGACATCCTATGTCAGTTTATTTTTATCACAATTATGAATTTGATGAAAATAGGTTTATCAAATTGTCCTATGCTCGAAAACTGGGCTTTAGTGTCATCACCTGCCTAACCTTTCCGCAACTGTGTTCGGATCGGCTTCCAGTCTAACCAGATGAAGCTGAATACCAATAATTTATAAGGAGAAACTGCCTATCTGACCTTTACAACCCAGTAACTGGGCAATACCATACCCTTTGGTAAGACTGCGTGTGAGACTTTGGGGCTCCTGACTTCTAGTAACGACTGTCAAAGATCTTCATATGACAGATGTTACTGTGTGAGAAAGTTACCTAAAACTATCCGTTTAACTGCTATATCTGCCATATTATTTTCAGACGAAATAAGATATTAAAATGTTACAGTATCATGTGCCTCTTGCTCACTAATTCTTTATTAGTCACGACATCGAAAGTAATTAACAAAAATAAATTAGGTAATTTATCAAAAGAATTCATAACCAGATGATACACTTGTTAATTTATATTCCAATTGAAATATTATTTATTAACTAAAACTTTAGATTGCGTGATCTTGAAATAATTTGGAGTAAAATCTTTGTTCCATTATTTAACGTGTCGCGACTAAAAATTAAGTCTTGAAATTAATACAATTTCTGTGTATTAGTTAATTAATAGCAATGAAAGACTATAGTCTGGTTTTAAAGACCGCGTCTCGAAGGTATTTAATCACACAATTGAAATTGTTATTTAGGCATGTGTATCGAGAATTCTATCATATTCTCATTGTAATTGCCAGTTAACATTTATATATATTTTTTTAATAATTTGCATACACAGGATGGAATTTTTCAACGCCACCTGGAGAGAAAGTACTATAAATACTGGAGATAGAAAATTTGACTTCAAGAAAACATTCCTTCATTTTTAAAAATAAATAAATATGCATTAAAAGATTTTTGAAAATTCGCTTGCCAAACTCGAGAATCGAACCGGCTAAATTCCAAAAAATAACATTCTGTATTTTTAAGGCATTAATCGATAGGGTCAATCATAGAGAGCAAATCCCTCTAACAAACATGATAAATTAAATTAAAGGAAAACCATGAAATCTTATGAATCATGCTCGAAGGAATCCTGCACTCTGACTCATTGTTGCAAAAAAGAACACCATGTAGCTATTTTTAGTTAGTACAATTCCGTCATAGCCCTTCATCCTCCCCAGACAAAAAGGCTTCCATCAAGACTTTCTGTCTGAAAAAAAAGGGGACCGAATAAATGTCCCAGTTACAGTAAAAAACTGTGTAAAATTAAGGTGAAAACGAGAGTAAATAATGATAAGTGACACAGACACTGTAGGCAGCTCAGAACTTGGCATGAAATATCTCGTAGATTCCGTGAACCGGTCAAATGCGTGTTGGATCACGCACCATGAAGGGTTCCGTCGTGGGGATGAATAAAAACAAGCAAGCATAGCAGCACCCACGGCCGCGGCATGTTGAGAGCATTGAGTGACCGGTGGGACTGCCCGATGCTTGGTCGATGGGTGAGACTGCACACACAGATCTGCTCTTGATAACTGTACGTGCATTTTATTTTATCTATTCCTATTATGTTATTATTATTATGCCTATTTGTGATTTTTATGTGAGTATTGTGTTTTTTGTATGATTTGTGATTCATTTCTATTATGATATTATTATGTAATTTGTGATGTATTTCGATTATTTGTAATTCATGATTTTGTTTTGATGTCAATATTTACCTACTGATGTAATTCTATGGACTTCAATGTCTGCAAATAAATGATTATTATCTCCTTTATTCAATTATATACATATAAATTACATTTTTAAATATTTCTAAACAAATTAATATTAAAAAAACATTTAAAAATATAAAAAAAATATTATTATTATAGCATTAATTGTATAAACTGAAAAAAAATCTGTGGAAAACAATATCTTCATTATCATCTACCAAGTCTTTTCCCAACTATTTTGGGGTCGGCTTCCAGCCTAACCGGATGCTGAATACCAGTATTTTACATGGATTGGCTGGGAAATAAAGTAATTTCTTAAATAGACAAGTCACTCACAACTTCATTTTTTTTTAATTGAGAGATCTTAAGATACACGTTGACGTGCATTGTTTTTTTTTTTCATTCCTTGGTTTAGAACTTGTAACCTCTTTAATGTTCCAGTTTGTGCAGGTTTTGCCATTTTGCTACGGAACCCTAAAATTGGCGCCGTCCTTTCTCATTATTTTTTTTGCTCGTACATTAAATTCAACTGTCGTTCATAATATTATTTCTCAGTTTTAGGACAAGCGTGAGTACGTTACGAGAATGTAATGAGTTAAAATGAAATATGATGTGGTAATTGGAAAACATTTTTGTGGTATATAACTAAAGTACGTAAGTACGTAGTAAGTAAGTAGTAATGATTTTTGAAACTGATTTTGAGGCATTTAACCTTAGTAAGATTTTTGGTTGGTTTATTCTTTTGATATTTTACTGGAATTATGAAGAGACATTTAACCTTAGTAAGTAAGTTTCGGTTGGTTTATTCTTTGGTTATTAATCTGGAATTTTGAAATATTATGTTTCATTTTCAGAATTTAATTTAAAAATATTCCTGGAACTTTAATTTAGTCTTTGTTATTTATAGTCTGATCAGAGTTATTGAAACGATCGTTTTAATGTGCAGTATAATTAAACAAAACACAAAAAATATTTGAGATACAAATATTTTAACTAAAAAATAAAATACAACTATGTATTATCTCTTTTACAGATAGCAATTGTATTTGTGCCATTTGCAAAACAATATCTGAAAAGGTAATACTATTTTAGAAACAACTACGTGAAAACTGAAACGCGAATACGAGTATATCGAGTTTACTCCCCTATTTTTATTCAGAACAAAATTTGCAAAAAACACGAGTAGTTCCACTTTCAACTACATAATTCGTGTCCTATACATTCATCTTTTCCCAAACATCTTCGACACGTACTGAATTACCAAAATATGATTTGCGGCTACGAAACTCCCAAACTAGTGTATTTTCTATCATGTGTGTCAAAAATCAACGGCAGTATAACTTTGTTTTTTTTTCGCGGTTAACCCCGTCATTGCCTTCATTTACAGCCCCAATGTCATGGTTTTATTTATGTCTATTTTTGCTGTTCAATGTTGGGTTGAATTGTATGAAATGTTCTGATTTTATATGAAATGTTCTCATTTCACAGTAAATGTCATATGAAACTAACGCAACCGCAACGAAGTGATCCGACAGAGAACCAGAGTTGTCGGCAAAGCTCACAGAATAAGCAAACTGAAGTGGCACTGTGCCGCCATATTAGACGTAGAAACGATGACCACGTCTACCTCAGTAGGTAGACGTGTTCTTGAGTGGGGACCGCGAATCGACAAGCGTAAGGTGGGACGTCCTCAGGCTGGCTGGAGTAACGATCTTCGCAGGGTGGCTGGATGAGAGTTGCCGGGAATCGAGTTGAGTGGCGTGCGATTGCAGAGGCCTATGTCCAGCAGTGGACTGTTTTAGGCTGATGATGAAAATCAGAATATTAAAAAAAATTACTGTTGTTTTTTAATATGAAGTCATGACGCAAATAAAGGATGCAAAAGTAGTATGTGGATCGCAGCAGGCGGCGTTCTGTAGTTCTGCCTACTCCCATGAGTTTCTGTGTATTGTGCTTAGTCTCAGTTGCAATATTTTGTTCATACATAACACAATCAGCCTTTAATGTTCCCACTTCTGGGACACTCGGCCTCCTCTCTATGAGAGGGAATGGGCTATAATCCACCACGCGGGCCCAGTGCGGGTTGGTAGATGTCACATGTCTTCGAATTTTTGATTCTAGGACATGCCGGTAACCAAAACCAAGAAAGCCGAAAACCGGAAACCACAAAAAACATCCGGTCCGGTCCGGTCGGTCCATTTTTTTTCCGGAGCCGAAAACTACATAAATTGCAGTAATTTTTAAATAGAGTTTTGTAAATGTGTAAAGTGATAAATTCAAGGCACGACATCGAAATTCATTTATATCTTGGAAATTATTATTATATGGACTAGGCAAACTTTGCTAATACCTTTCCTTTTGTCTTCTGTAGTAATTTAGCCAGATAGCAAGATAGTCTCTGCAGGCTTTTCTGTCTAGCTTACCACAGACATAACACTGTCCAATCGACATAGACATAACAGGAGAGTAGTTTCCCGTGTTTTGTGGTTCAATCTGTCCTCAGTGACAGTGAGGACAGATTCATTGTGGACATTGGGGCCAACAGAAAAAATTCTTACAATGCGAATGGCTGGAATGTTTGGATAAATACAGCTAAGATAATAATATAAGTCACAATTATTGTGACGATTTAATATCTTCTATCTATTTAATATAATCTCAGAATCGTATCACTTACGTTTAAATGAATTTTAGAATGCATGATATTTGCAGCGTTTAGACACAAAAAAAGTGTAATAAAACACACTAACACTTTTCAGAGCAAGTGTTTCTAAGTATATAAGAGGGCCTAATGGAAAATCGTTTTCTGAATGTTTCGTATTTCTACAATTAATTCCGACAGGCTTGATTTATCTTAGTTTTACGGTAGCTAATATCAATTCAAATTAGGCAATAGACTCAAATTATACGTCCGTATTTAACGTTCAAAAGTACATTTTAATGGAGAATTTGACTTTGATTTTTACTTTTCTGCTATCGTTATCATATTGAAAAAACATCACTTTGCCCTAGGCCGTAAGTGTCTTAAAGTTACTTATTTATAAACTTAAACAGTCTAAAAAAAACTAAAAAACACGTTTTTAGCTTTCATTTAATACCCATAGATACTAGCCTGCTATGTTTGGGAGTCCGCCAAATTGGATTTTAAATAATTTCAATTGGCTACTCATGCATTGTCATCTAATCTAAAGATGTATGCAAAATTTCAGCTCAACGGGAACCGGAATTTGGTTCTAATTTAACTTCTATGATTTTGTTACAGAGCTAGTTACAGGTAAAGCTAAATTAAAAAGGAACTTTTTGTCTGAGCCTTTAGTTGCCAAGCTATCATCGCTTTTACCAAAATTACATTTTGATCAATAGTAGTACTTACAATTTTTGTACCCATTGTTGTCAAAGTTTCTTTATTCATGTTTTGTCTTTTGTATTTAATTCCTGGATCGGCTTCAAGACATCACATTAATTAACAAAAAAAACATTTGTTCTTCGAAAGAAATAAAAGGATCTTTCTTTATTAGCAGCCTGGTCTTTATTCCATTATTCTTTTTGTAACTAGTTTATATTACTAAAGTGGGAAAGTGGATGTTGATAATAGTATTTTGTTCTTTGCCAAGATCTTTTTATAATAATCTTTTGAATTAAGAACATCTAACAACTTTTTTTTAAAGGGGCCCTCGCTTTATGAATTTCTCCTTTATCGCGAAAACGTTTACAAACATTTAAACTCACAAATACAACCAGCCAGACCCGGAACAACTACCTGAGGTCTTACAAATATCTTTCCGTGCGGGAATCGATCCCGCAATACACAGCGCAGCAGCCAATCACTCAGCCACTACGCAAACGTGCCGTCATTTATTAGATTAGTATGAACGTACATAAATTAAAATGTCGAAAATAAATTATTGTACAACCACATTATATATTTGTTGGAGACGGTCATTGGTACGGGCTTAAAATGAATCACAAGTACGCGGTGGTGACATCGTCACCACCGCGTACTTGTACAAATCTACCCACACCATCAGCGTGCTTGTCACAGAGCCCTGAGCGGCCGAGTTAAGACCTTTTGGAACTGTACGCGATTCATTGTGCCCCGTGTTATTGTGCTTAGTTGGAATCTCAAGTAATTCGTTAGTTTTGCTAGAAACAGTGTATCGCTCTGTGTCTTTTCATAGCACGAAACCCATCGTCTGCTCACATGATGTAGAAGCCTAGCGGAGTAAATCCTGACACTCCGACATATTTATACTTGAGAAGAACTCAGTGGTCACACAGATCAAGTGAAAGGCGACTTTGTTTTAAACCATTCACAGATTTATCAACTATCACAAACAACAATATATTAAAAACAATCACAAAATTATTGAAAAGTTTCAAGATCGGAAACAAAGTCTGTGGGAGTAGGCCTAACGAAACAATGATTTCTTCGTCCCCAATTTGTGTGCTTTGTACAAAGACTAGCAACAAATTCCAATGTCTGAAGGTCAAAAAAGATCCATACAGACGTATAGGATGACCTTCAAGTGTCAAACGCGTTCTTTGACCTAGGTTTAGTAATAATTTTCGGGTCTAGATAACTGGGTCGCGCCGGCAATCTCCTAATACGGGCGACGGAAATCTCTTGTGATTCTACTGACAATGGTGATGCGGCTTGGCGTGTGGTCCAAGCCATAAGCGTAGGTATTTTAACGTTATATATTTTAGGATAAAATAGAAAAACGATTGCATGTCGCGGAGATGAGAATATTGAGTCGGATGGATGTTTGTTTGGCTAGAAAGGAAGTGACTGCTGAGATGACGAGTAATAGAGAATTATGGAAGAAGAAGACATGCTGCGCCGACCCCAAGTAAGTTGGGATAAGGGCAGGAGAATGATGAATGATGATGGATGTTTGTTTGGAGTGACAAGAATAGATAATATTAGGAATGAGCATATTAGAGGGAGTTTGAAACATTTTTTTATGAAGTTTGGCGCAATTAACAGAAAAATTTAAACGAACTCGTTTGTCTTGGTATGAACATGTAATGAGGAGGGATGAAACGCATGTGACTAAAAGAGTGATGGACATGAATGTTGATGGATGGAGAGGGAAAGGAAGGCCAAAGAAAATATGGATGGATTATGTGAAGACGGATATGTAAGAGCAAGGAGTAAATGATGCCGTGACGTCTGACAGGGGAGAATGGAAGAAGAAAACGTGTTGCGCCGACCACAAGTAGAATGGGATAAGGACAGGAAGATGGTGATATGAAAGAAAAAGAAGAAAGAGAATAATAGAATAATAATAATTGACGTTTGACTGCAGAGAATAATAGGACACTAGTAGCAAGATGGTGGTGGGGATGATGATTTTACTTTTTTAGTAGCCGAGATAAAATTTCTGTGATTGTAGTATCCTTCTCCTCCACCTCCTCCTCGCATCGTTTTCCTCAATACTGAGGGTGGTAATTCCCTCGTATAGTTGTAAATAAACCGTTTTAAACCAAAATCAGTGGTTTAAAACCCGTTTTAAATTTGTTTAAAACGGTTTAAAACCACGACCACGTGGGCCGTGGGAATAGTTTAAAAGGCTAATTGAAATCATTTACCATTTTTATTAATATATGTGAAGTCATATATCATATTTATACTACTATTTAGGATTAGACACTGAAAACAATCATGTTTTGGGTATTTATTAAAATAAAACGGCAATGCCGCATTTATATTTTTCATTTTGCTATCAAAATCGCAACGGGGAGAGATGGGGCAGGTAGGGATCGATTTTATGTTTGTCTGTCATGTTAATGAAGGTTATTTTAAAACATTTTTATTTTATTTTCCTTTTATATATTCTAAATCAGGAAGGAGGTGTGGTCTAGTTAACTTCGTGTAAAGCCTCAGTGCATTCCAAAAAAAAAACATTCTAAACCATATTAAACCGCTAAGTGTGGTTTTAAATCGTTTTAAACCAAAAAGACCGTTTAAAACCAAATGGTTTAAAACGTTTAAAATTCGTTTTGCATCTATATTCCCTCGACATGAAGTAAGTAGTGGTAGTAGTATACATTGGTCTTAATTATTTGGAACAGGGAATATACTGCTGTTTGCGGCGCAAAACCAATCGTACGGTAATATGTGTACGGTAATAGGTGGAGGCTTTGGACCAAAACGATGTCTTGTCAGTATATCTTAAGATTAAGAATATATATAGCCTGCGAAAGATTTTCTATCAAGCTTGCAAGCGATAAATGATGATTACCAACGACACAACGTAACCATGTAAAACAGTTTGTGTCTTTTAACAATGCTGGACGAATTTCTATAAAATATTTGATATTAACTCAACAAACTTAATTTAAATTTTCCTGTTTTGTCTTTTCTGCACACTCTGTCTATATTTCTAATCCAATTTTCCTCTCGCAGGTTTGCTGGAAGAGATTTCTTATGAAATAAGCAGTACCTTAGTGCTCTTCTATCTTAATGTAATGTTCTGTTATGTATTTTGTTTGTACATAAATAAATTAATTAACTATAATAGAAATTAAAAAAAATCGTATCTGACTAACGATCGCCGTGTCAGTCAGTTGAATAAACACTGATTTGAAATAATTTGTGTCTGTTTGTAATTAAATAGTGTAAATTAACAAAATAAAGGTACTGGTAGGTATGGCATGTTCCAAAGTACTTCTTAGTTAATATTTCAAATCAAAAGCGGCTTTATTTGAAAGATGACATGGCTGGGAGACGACTTATACAGTATGTAACGAAAACCCTGTTGTTCCTTGTAGCAGCGTATATATATACCTATAGGCTTACCGTTATTGAAGTTATAATTTAAAAAAAAAAACAAGTGGTGGTCGAATATTGCCCTTAATCAGATAATTTTTAAATTCGATACTTTGTTACAATTTTTTTAACATCTGAACTTACAAGTACTAATCGATCTAGCCAACGGTCGATAAACATTAGCCGCCGGCGGCGGCGCCTTTGATTCGCGAGAGCTAGACAGGTTGGCGCCAAAACACAAAGCATTCGCCGGCGCCGCCGCCGCGTTTGATGGCACGTGCACCCTTTGTACGACCTCCACTAGCCGATTATTCCTCTCACTGCCCTTCAGTCGCCTGCGCAACTTACTTCCGGGTTGATCTACGTTGACAACATTGGAAAAAGAACCAAATTATTGTGATTTTGTGAGTGAATTATGTGTGTGTGCGTTTTTTTCAAAATGTCTCATTCAAATGAGGAATATTTTAAGTGTTATCTGTTAAACATCCGAGTGATATGATCGACACGTTCATGACCTTAGTTAGTGGTATGGTAAAGTGCGGCGCGGTGGGCGGCGACAAAGCGACCGCGGCGCGGCGGCGCCTTTGTTGAAAAGCAAGTTGCTACCTATTTCTATTTGCAGAGGTGAGCAATCAGTGTTACTTTTCAAATATTAATATTAAAATATTTATTTTACTTTTTTTTTCTTGAATATTTTTTTAATTTACTTACGTAATTACCATCGGATATCGATTCTAAAAACGTCCCTACTTGGAACAACAGGGCTTTTGTTACATACTGTAGAAAAGTATGTAAGAAGAATTCATGCTGCACTGACCCTGAACAAATGGGGATAAGAGGAGTGATTGATGATATTTCTCTGCAACTCATTTTCCTCCCTCTCTCATAGCTTGCACCGCTTCCCACGGAAGTGTTTCGTGGCTTTATTTCCGTCACGCCGTAAAAAAGCCAACACCGAACACCAGCGCTGTGTGCGAGCGGTTGCCATGCCTGTTTGGGTTCCTAAGTGTAGCGACACACCTGCTGAAATTTGTCGCTGAAATGTATACTTTGACGTTTTCAGTTGCTATAACGTAACATAATTATGCCGAAAGCTCCGAGTCGTAAAGAGTTGGTCAAACTACTACAGAAGAAAGACATTTCAGTACATTATCTGACAGAGCCGTGTCTGCAATTAATCCAGCTCTGCAAAATGCAAAGAAAGCCTTGTTACCGAAATTCTTAGTTATCCTCGTTATTTCAGTTTGCCATGTAGCTAGTAATTTAAAAAGCATTGCAAGCCATAAGTATTTTGTAATACTGTCGCGTACTTTCCGCAGACGTGTCCCTAAACTTACTTTGGGTTCCTTGGAAAACCGTGGCAAAGGTATTGTGTAAATAAAATGAACGACGCTTGTGCGACGGTTGCATTGTCGTTGTTTGATGAAACAAGACGGTCGGGTTGCTAAAGATAAGTGGTGTTTATCTTGTAAACGGAAATTAAAGACATTGTTTTGTTGCAGTTGTGTTGCGGTTGACAACGTGAAGGATTGTTTTGAAAATTTTGATTAGAAGTAAGTAAAATTGTGTCAGCACAATCTTGAAAAATCTGCGTTTTCCTCTTGATGGTTTTGTTATTTTGTGTTATGTTTTAGCTAGAATAAACTATGTATAATAAACCTTTATTGAGTAAGTCGGAGACGGTCATTAGTACGGGCTTAAAATTAATCACAAGTACGCGGTGGTGACATCACGCGACCTACTTACAAGCCTACCCACACCACACCGTGCTTGTCACAGAGCCTTGTTGGTCACAAACTCTGAGCCAGGACGACAGTCTGTGTCTGATCGCGGCCGAGTTAAGACCTCTTGGAACTGTACCCGATTCATTGTGCCCCGTGTTATTTTGCTAAGTTGTAATCTCAAGTAATTCGTTAGTGTTGCTAGAAACAGTGTATCGCTCTGTGTCTTTTCATAGCACGAAACCCATCGTCTGCCCACATGATGTAGAAGCCTAGCGGAATAAATCCTGACACTCCGAAAAGTATATCTACTATGTAAATTATATACAGACTACAAATAGAACTAAAATAATGCTAAAAAGACTAAAAGTAAGTTCCTACATATTATATACAACGACGACAATAGGACACATAGGCGTCAAAGTACTCCTCCCCATCGATGTCATCCGGAAACGTGCCCAAAAGACTGGCAGCATTGCCACGTTGAATGGCAATGCTAATTCTTTGACCAAAGAAAGAGTCAGCCCTCTGGTCATGGTTTTTAGTTACTTAATAATTATACAATGTTTGCTCTCTGAGGGACCAAATCCGGAACGGGATGACCCAACAGACACCCAAGGTTTCCGACTAGCCATGCGATAGGAGAGGCCTATGTCCAGCAGTGGACTGCTGTACGCGGATGATGAAATTATGATAATATATAATAATATCACTGAGATTATTCAGGTTAAGAAAGAATATATTTCTCATTTGCTCAACAATAATTGCCATTTAACTACATTCGACCATTCGAACCTTGCAATTGCTCGAGTTACATAATAGCTCCACCAATTTGATGGCCGACGTAAAATGAAACATGGCGAGCTTATTACGGATGTTTGTTGACGCTGCAAGATCGAACTCGATAAGATTCTATTACTTTTGTATCTCGTACACGATGGCTTACGACATACAAGTCGCGGTAGTAAATCGTATGTAGTGGAAAACTGCAGGTTTAGAGACAGATAACATGTGTTTTGTGGGTATATAAAAAGGGGAATAAAGCAGCGATCGTATGGCAAAAATATTGCAAGGATTCTTGAACATAGCTGCATATTCATAGTTAGGAATTTAGTATTACATGACGCCGGTTAGGCAGAGGTTTATGTTAACCTGGCATTTCGCCAGTTACGTTTAAGACTCATACGATAGAGGCGAACCCAAATCTATCAACCGACCGCTAATTCTGAATCCAGAATACTACTGAGAATATCTAAGAAAAAAAAAAACAATATATTTTGCCTGATCAAGAACTCGAAATCGAGCGCTTGAGACCACCAGACCACTGAGGCATTGATTTTATGGACAAAATTGACAAAGAAATTACGATTTGTGAACCAATAATAAAAATAAAATAAAAAGTTCAGCCTGTGCTTGTTTGAAAGGTTAAAAGTTAAATAAGGATTTTTGTGTCACAATTTTCCAGATTTTCTGGTTTAATTTGTCTAGAACTTTATATTATTAGCTGTCATCCGCATAGTGTAAACTATGCGAGTCGAGTTTCACCTAGATTTTTACGCTGATGCGGGTTGAATATTAAAATTCCACTCGGAGCGACCGCCATCTGACCTCTAGAACCAGGCTAAGGCACACCGACAGCCAGGTTAAAAAGGTGATCATAGTTTAACCTGGCTGATCTACAGTTTTCTGAATTCTCATTTAATTTCAATAATATTGTCTGACCACCATGACAGTTAGAACCACTGTAGGGTTTATAAAAGTGCCAATAGCTTTCTCACGCCAGAACGGCTGAACAGATCTCTCAGATAGATTATAAATAGCACATAGGTTACTTTATTTTTCAAAGACATTCACATCAAAATTTCCACGCGAATGAAGTCGCGGGCAACATTTAGTAAAAGAAACATGTTTGTCTTCTATGTCTTTCTAAATCATTGATGCGATTGTAATGAAACTCTATATATTTACATGGCAATGCATGGCATTTGCAACACATGCCGTACAGCTAGTCTATACTATTTAAAATAATATTTTGTATATTTGTAACGAATAAACTCAAAAACGAATCGACCGATTTAAAAAAATCTTTAAAAAAAAGCATAGAACATAGCGACTTAACAGTCGGGACCCATTATTGGGATTTTGTTTAATTATTGAATAATTTTTACTTTGATATACCCAGTGTCACTCTCACCGTAAATACGAATCTAACGACACCTCTCAAGCTAAAATCCATCGAGCCGTTCAGGCCACAGAGCGTGCCAAACAATTATACATACATACATACAAAAATACATACATACATACATACTCTCGAAAAACATAACCCTCCTTCTGGCGCAGTCGGGTAAATAGAATACAAACATTATCCCTGAGTAACATAGGCACCCGTGCGAAGCCGGGACGGGCCGCTAGTCTAATATATTTTTACTTTTCTATCAAAGTTAACGCTGATAGAAAGTCACATTGTCTTCGGGTAACCTAAATAAATTTTACGTAAAAAAATCGAATAAAATACAAAGTAACACCTCACTGCGGTAAGATTTTACAGCATTTACGAAGTGATAAGTTCGTTTTATTTTCTTTTAACTTACAAAAGTATTTTGTTTGCATTTTAAAAGTTACTGTTTGTGTTGTTGCAGGTTTATTGCTGAAATTTTATGTTAGCAACGTTTACAGTGCTCATTTTCTTGTTCATTTAACATGAATACTGGGGAAACGACTCAATGCTGGGTGAATATAATATGCAATCGCGTCTAGTAGTTTAGTTTGATAGCATTTTAGTGTTAGAACTGGATTTAAACATGATATTAGAAGAAGCAAAAGGAGAAATAAAGCTTAGTTGTAAGTTATTTTAACTGTAACATTAGCTACCCAATATTTTAACAGTCGTAACAGGTAGGTAGTCAGTGCCCCAACAAATAATCAATAATCTTTATTACACATGAAAGTGGTTATAAATTTGTGAGAAGCCCTGACTCCTGTGCTAGGTGATAGACCTGGGAGCCTAAAATGGAAGTTTTATCAGAATCATACTATGAATCACGTTCAAATTGTAAAATTCTTAAAATGGTCTTTATGGTTATGATCACAAAGTCCATTTTAAGAGTTTTAAATTTTTAACGTGATTCGTATTATGATTCTGGTAAAGCAGCCATTTTAGGTACCCTGTGTTACAGGAGCCAGTGCCGTCTCCCAAGAGGAGATAATAACATACTAGCTACCGATATCGATGCCGATACCGCTTGGTAAGACTGGTTGTCATAACAACCAGTCTTACCAAGCGGTATCATACTACCCAGTACCAACTGGGTTGTGAAGGTCAGATAGGAAATCGCTGCATGTTAAATACTGGTATTCAGCTGCATTTGCTAAGATTGGAAGCCGATCTCAATATACAGTGAAACCTGGATAACTGGGACATTAAGGGACCTGCAATATAGTGCGAGTTAGAGAGGTGATAAATTGATTATCTCAGTTACAGAGGTAAACCACACTCGCTGTCTCAATTATAGAGGTAACTATGGCGATAAAATCGAAAGAATGAATCCCAGATATAGAGGTTTAGGGAGAGAGCCTCACGTCTCAGCCGCCGCGGGAGACGCCCTGGCATCGGGGCATCGGGGGCCACGTGGTGGCTCCCGGCCACCGTAGGCGCGGGCCTGTGGACGGTGAGTAATGGGCTTACTCGCCGTCCATCCGTCTTATGACGTGTCGACGGCGCGTTCTTGTTCCACGCGCGCCTCAAAGAGAGTCAGCAAACAGGAAGGGGTCCGAAAGGACCGATGCCTGTCAGGGTTGCGGGACTGTTCGAAAGAGATACCGCGGCCCTGGAACACAAAGGGCAAAGGAAGGAACATGGATGGGTTTTAGTCAGTAAAAGTCTGACACTTCCTCCTGCTCAGCCTAGAGCGGGAGGGGTTATTTGATGATTGGTTTGCTTTGTCCTACTAACGGAGCCAATTCAATGCTAAAGTGTCGGGACCTCAGCAAGAGATCCAGCTGTGGAGGTTTCTCACTCATCCAAGTCCCACTTATCCAAGTTTCACAGTTGGGAAAAAGGCTAGGCAGATTATGATGTTCAGCTACCCAAAGGAAACCTTATTATGACATGAATAAATGTCATTGTGATTTTTACAGACTTGTCTGTAGTAGCAACGCAACAGCAACCTTATACAACGACAATAAAGTTACTTTTGATGTTGACAGTGATGCAAAATCAGTTTTTTTTTTTAAACGTGGGTAACGTTTTGGAATATCTCCTTTATCGTGGGTGCGTTCACAAACATTTAAACTCACATACACAAACAGCCAGACCCGGAACAACTAACTGTAGATCATACAAATATTTGTTCCGTGCGGGGATCAAACCCGTGACACGCAGCGCAGCAGCTAATCGCTCGGCTACTGCGCCAACCATGCCGTCAAAGAGCAGCCATGGAGTCTCGATTTGTGCCCGGTTCATGGCATTAAGCTCGCCCCCTATTACATGGAGCTTAAACATAACAGGTGAAATGTGGGTGTCCTATTAGGTACACCTCTGCCTGACCCTTCGGGGATTACAGGCGTAATATTATGTTAATAATTAAATATAATAAGAATGATAGCAATTGCCATATGACGGTGTTCAATGCTGCACTCTGCAAATCGAAATGGAGAGAAACAGGAATAAGAATACAAGAACTGCCTTATTTTGAATACAGTAAGTATTTTGAATACAGTAAGTATTTAGAATTCCAGACGAGTAACTAATTAATTAGTGAGCTCTAATTAGTGAGTTCTAAGTTCTACAATTCACCTTCAAACTAAAATACGAACATTACAGTAGACTAGACGAACCTAGCCTTCAGTTTCTAGAGCCACTGTTCGTCTATTTACTTAAAATTGACTATACGGCAATTTCATAGTTTATGACCTATTTACGAGTATTTAGACAAATAATAATAGGTCATTAACTGTGAAATTGCCGTTTTTTTCTCACATTTTGTTCTGTTTGTACTGTCATTTTTATTGGATTAATTGTTAAATTACGTACCTTTTAGAGTTTAAAACCCGTACTAGTAGTTGAATATTACGTCATAGGGTATTGTGTCAAAAACCCGTGGCCATGTACCGTCGGTTTCACTAGAAAGAAGAAAGAAAGAAAATTGTGTTTATTCGGCATTATTGTAAAAAAAACACACCTTAAAAAAATAACAAAATACATAAACAAAAATAATAATAATGCCGGAAGGGCCTCAGCTCAGCATAGTGCCAGATGGCCACACAAGGCCAACAACAGGCAACACCTGACGCTGATTTTCAGCTGCAGCCCATGAGTGCCCTACGCTCGAACACATGAACAAGCATATACATATATTTTACACAAAAAACCAACTAAAATAAAAAGTTGGCAATCTTAATTTTAGAGCAACAACAAAGATTTACGCTACTTAAAGTATTTACACTACTTAAAGTAAGTATATTTTTGTCATAGACTGTGTTTTGAGAATTTAAGATATGCAGTGCAGCGCAGCTTTATTTACACTATAGTAAGCAATTGCAATGATCGGTTCAGACGATTCCAAGAAGAAAAAAAAATAGTATGGAAATATAACTTTTCACGAAATCGTCCATACAAATCGGCAATTTTATACTTTAACCCTTAATAGTATTAGTATTTAAGAAAAAAACTTTTAAAAGGCAGATCTTCTTAGCATGTCGATAGCAATTTTCATTAAATTTTTGGCCCAAAATTTCAGCTATGCAAACGTCGCTCGCTGATGAAGTCATAAGATCTTCAAGTGCGCAGTGTCAGGACATGCAGTGCAAGATGGATGGTGGGCCATTATCTTTGGAGAGATCATTATTCAGCCAAAATGTCTAGCGTGCATTGCAGGGCGTTTGGAAATCTGGAACATCGACCTCTGAAGACGTTTCCTGTTGGTATTCGATCACCCCCAAACATTGTCTCTACAACCGGCGATGTATTTCCTGCGTCCCGCAAATTCCAGTGACCTAGGTGATGAAGAAGGAATAAAAGAAGAAGCTATTGTGAATAACTTATCGATCTACCACAAACAGTCCAGTTGTCGGTCGGTTACATTTTCAAGCAGTAACGACTGAACCTGGGTCACGACATGGGATAGTTATACAGGTTGGAAGGGACGACACACAAACGGTTCCCACGTGTTGAGTACAACATACTGACTCCCCCCCACACATAAACATCTTTCGTCGGTAATCTATACTAATATTACAAACAGGTAATTTTGTGAGTTTGTGAGGTTGTAGGGGGTAATCTCTGGATCTACTGAACCGATTTTGAAAATTCTTTCACAAATAGGAAGCTACATTATTCCCGAGTGCCATAGGCTATATTTACAACGTGCCCGTGGGATATTTTCCGACCAAAACGCAAGGGTTCGGTATAACGTTATGCACACGTGGTAACTGTTTCTTCGCCGATGTATTCCACCCTAGATCTCCGTATTACATTCATATCCGATAATTCGTTGGCGAACTCACAATCAAAAGTCAGTTTTATTTAAAGAATAAATGTTTCAAATACGACCTTTTTAGAGACGAAAAACTGGCATAAATAAAGGATGTAACATAACCTTAACGATGCCAAAAGGTACTTGTTCTCCCCAGCATCGGCATTGCGATCACTGTTTTGCTCTAGACCATACCTAAGGATTTTCTAGTTACGGAATATATTGGGGGGAGACAGTTCCAACTTTTTCAAAAGTTTTTTTTTAGATACAGATTTTTACACACCTCCACGACCCCCGTATTATTCAATCCATCCATCAGCACAATGTTTTGAGTGCGTCACACTGAGTCTTACCGTTAAACGTGATTTTTTACCTCAAAAAAAAAAGGCGTTTTACAGCAACAATTTTTGCGTAAAGTTACTTAGTTTGATGTACATAATGCTTGGGTGACGGCTTCGTGAAGGCTTCGTTTACACCCCGTATACATTCTAGCCGCTCAAACTTTCCACTCAGGTACTCGCTATAAATAAAACCTTTCTATCCATCTCCAGTAATATCAGTCAGACGCCACGTCAGCGGGTCTCCAACATCTGACAATATTAAAACACCTGTTCCACGACGAAGGATTGTGTAACGTCAGGTCTCATGCATCGTGTCAGCGATATTTTAAAATTTTATATTAAGTTGTACTGATCCCCTGACTTTTGGAAGACGTGTTTTGCTAAATTCCTACTTTGAATTTATTGTCATACAATAATACTAAAAACAAATTTCAGAAACGATTAATTTAAACACTGTTTAAAGTTTTCACTGTCTATGACCAAACTTATACCGTCACTTACGGGATATCTTCAGTGATTATTCATTATTTTGAGGAATCATGATCGCGGGTTGGGTTGGGTTGATCGAGAGCTCAAAATAATGAACCATCACGGAAGATATACCGTAAGTAACAGTATAGGTTTAGATTTTATTTTAGTTCTATGTTTTCTTTTATAATTGTGTTGTACCTACTGTAAATGTAACAATTTTTTTGTGTTTTGTCCTGTGCGGGCTAATAAATACTTTTTATTTATTTCTTCCAAACGAAACTGAACGCGATCAGCACATTAAAACCACGTTCAAGAGCTTTCAGTTCTATCATAGCTATGGAAGACGATGAATCTCGAACACAGTATAGATGAGCAGATTGCATCCAGGTCATTGCAATTAGTGATATTCACCTTTACTTGTATGGTTCCCAAACTTGGATTGTACGCTGGTTAGGGTGGCGCAGGAGAACAGTACCTGGAAGGATATGCCTAGCAGTGGGCCGTATAAGGCTAAGGCCAAGGTTAACAAACGAGACGACTACTGTCTTTTTCATCCATGAAAATAATTCTTGAACTTTCAACTCATAAAATAAACAGAAAATGGTCAGTCTCGTCACTTTTTCCTGATTTATGTAGCTACTAGGGTGCGGTTAAACGTTATTTTCCTTACATATTTTAGCAATTTCCGGACATCAAAAAGTAATACGAACATGTGTATTGAAGTAGCAACATTCTTTCGGAACGTGCTAACAGCTCTGGAGCGTACTAAACTGCACCGATACAGCTTGTATGGCCTGCATTTACTTACATTGATAGAGGAGTAAATATTGAATCAGGAAATATCTGAAGGCTGGGTTTAATGTTATAGGTATCACGTGCTACTTGCACAGTGAGGCTTATACGTATACAACAGCAGTCATCATCAAGTCATAGGTCTCGAGTTCTAACCCAAGACACGCACCTCTGATTTTTAGGATTCATGTGTGTATTATATAATTATCACATGCTCCGGTGAAGGGAAACATCGTGAGGAAAACCAGCATGCCTGAGAGATATTTCTTGACGGCATGTAAAGCCAAGTCGGAGGCCCATGGGCGGCCTAAAAACTCTGACACCAGGTTAGGCACTAATCACACGATATAGAAAGAAAAGTGAGGCTTATGAGAGCCACCTTAGGGATTTTTATCACTGGGGGTTTTGCTGTTAGTTTCTTACGAGAACCAGAAGCCTTGGTACTGTCTAGAGTAACAGCGAGTCGGCAGCGGCAAGGCTCGACGTCAATTGATCGCAAGCATGACTGCTGAGCTTAAGATCCTGGGTTTAATTCCCGGGTCAGGCAAAATCTAATTGGGTTATTCTTACAGGCATTTCTCAATAGCAGCCACGGAGTCTGGATAAATTTGTGCCCGGCTGATAGCAATAGGCTCGCCCCCTATTACATGGAACTTAAAACATAAATGGTGAAATGTAGGTATACTATTAGGTACACCCCTGCCGAACCTTCGGGAGTTACAGGCGTGATGAGATGTTTGTTATGAAAAAATACCTATGAAACCTTTCTATTCGATGTTTTCTTTGGAGACGGCCCCTTTAGAAGTTTTTCAATACAAATCCGGTTGCCCGAAATCACGAAAAAAAAAATAACAACATGTTTTTTTCTTCCATTCTGCCCTGTCAATCGTCACGCTATCATGTACTCCTTTCTCCTTAATATCATTCCTCACACAATCCATCCATCTTTTCTTTAGTTTTCCCCTTCCTTTCCATCCATTAACATTTATATTCATCACTCTTTTAGTCACATTTGTTCCATCCCTCTTCATCACATGTCCATACCAAGACAGACGGCTCCCTTTCATCTTTTCTTTAACAGGCGCTACTTCCTCTTATATGCTCATCTTTATCCATTTTAGTCACTCCACACATCCATCTCGTATCGCAACTTAAAACATTTTTATCATTTTTAACATTTTTCTCTCGTAAATTATGTAAAACATTTAATTTCGATACTAAACTTAACTCGATATTTAGCTCTAAAACCACTGAATTCGAACGTATTCACTCTCCGGAGTCTATTTTATTTTTACGACTTCAATTCTAAGCTAGCCTCGTTCCATTCAATATCCAGGTCCAATTACAGATACCCCGCGGGCTAAATTAGTCTATTTCCGATACTATTTGTTTTAGTATTGGTTCTAATTAGGTAATACGTAAAATCTAGCGATGTGAAATGGAATTGAAAAATTTAATTACAGTTTGTGGGATGGCGTGTATAGTACAGTGGCTGAGCAATTATTGGGATCTGAATTTACAATTGATTCTCATATGCAATTTACTGGTTTTAGCTTAATACGATAGATTTGTAGTCTAACCAGATTTGATTTACGATTAATACATTTTTAAATAGATACTTGTTAATTAATAACAATCATTAACAACAGCGGTGAGCAGCGGTGGCCCAGTGGTGGCGGCCCCGACTTACGAACAATAAGTCGTGGGGTCGAACCCAGGCAGGCGCATTACTTTGTGTAATTTATTTCATCACCACTGCTCTCAAAACGGTGAAGGAAAACATCGTGAAGAAACCGGCAAGTCCTAGAACCAAAAATTCGAAGACATGTGACATCTTCCAATCCGCACTGGGCCCACGTGCTGGATTATAGGCCATTCCCTCTCATTAAGAGGAGGCCAAGTGTCCCAGCAGTGGGAACATTAAAACGCTGATTATGCTATGCTTATGCCAACAACAGGGTCCTGAGAATTGATTTTCTAAACATATTAAGTCTTTTGTATTTACGTATCAGTACCGACCAGTTTTGAGCAGATTTGATTTGACTATGAGAACTTTTGAGCAGATTTTCATTGCAAAAGGAATTTTGACCCAATGTACTGAAGAATGACGTATGATGTGAAAAAAAAAACAGTAAATGATAGCGTGACGGTTGACAGAAGAGAATGGAAAAACAAAAAGTGTTGCGCCGACCACAAGTGACATGGGGCAAGCTGATGATGATGAACTCCCAGCAGTGAACAATCGATCCATGTAAATATTAATATTCAGCTGCATCTGGTTAGACTGGAAGCTGACCCATTATAGTTAGGAAAAGACTAGGTAGATAATGATGACAATATCACAACAATACTCGTAAATAGGTAAACAGGGTGTAAGAGACATCCCTCCACAAACTGATGGCGTGAATTTTCAGGTATGTTATGGGAATCCAATTTTGATTTGTTTTATTTTCTTTTACACAATGTATCGTTACCGTAGCAAAATGCACGTAGCGAACGGCAAGCGCGACGACGAGTTCGATGAACTGTGTAGCTAGGCAAGAAGTGCACGACTGATTTCACAGTCGTTCGTTAGAGTATTTCCACATCCATTGTTGGATTTTTGATTTTAGCCGTAATATTTACATAAATGAAGTGCTGCGTACAGGGAATACAATTTTACATTGAAGTAAAGGAATAGTAACCTAAAAAAAAAAACCAGCAAAAATTCCGGTGGAATATGATTCAAAATTTGCTGACACCCTGTCAGTTTGTGGAGGGCTGTCCCTTACTCTCTGTATTATTTCTGACAACGCAATCGATAATGTGATATGTGTCACTCAAACGAAAAAACCGTCTCTTTATTGTAACGGTCAATTAGTACATTGTTGCTTAGCTTAGTCCAGACCCAATCAAAATCTAGAACACAGGTAGTCCAGTTCGCTCTAATAGCCTTAATTATGTACGAACCATAAACAGTAGACTAAAGGCCGTTGCCGGCAGCCTGTTATTTATTGAAGGCAAATTGTGGGTACCGTGCAATAATAGCAGGATGTGACGTCACACACCTCTGTTTCGAGCCTTTGTTACTTTAGAAGTCTGGATGTGTGTTGGTTGTATGTAGATATGGTACTTGGGGATTTTGTATGATAAACTGGATTCTGAGAAGTCAGTGCAGAAAATACACATATTTTTCTTTTTTCGCCCGGGGTTCCGGTCCCTTACTCCCTGGAAGGGACCACGAGTATTTTTGTGCCCGTGGTTCCTTCAAGAAATATATACTGCCGAATTAAATAGTAGGTACTTCGATATTTGAAATGCTTGTTTGCCCTAGTTGTGGTCCTTCTTCTCGAATCGATGACTCATATTTTTTTCTACCAGAAAGTGTAAACTAGATAGCTCTGTCGTTTGCCTCATTCAAGTCCTAGAGGGTGCAATTGTGGTGCTAATTTATTATGAACACAATAGTAAAATTTCTTTGTCAAAGAAAATGATTCATACTTTTCTATTATTTTTTCGGCGTGATAGGTAACAGTCGCTCCACGTAAAATAGGTACTGGTTATTCAGCTACAGTTCCGGTTAGACTGGAAGCCGACCCCAACATACTTCGGAAAAGGCTAGGCAGATGATGATGACTTTACACTGTAGATCTTTCGAAGATGTCTGTCATCTTTGAAATCGTATCAAGAAATGAATGCTGTGGAAATTGGCAGTTGTTTCACATGCCACCTACTTCGTTCCTTCTTAGTTCATCCACGTTTGTTGCATCCGCTCGTGTCGGCTCTTCGTTTTAACCACGTTTGAGCCTTCGTTTCACCATTTTATGTAATAATATCATAGATCTTGGCCTGTTTTACGTAATACGTAATAATCTCGTATTTATGAACCAATTTCAGCGATAAGTTGTCTTTAAACAGGCCCCACTTACGAGCAACGTAAAATATTTATAACTGAATAAAATAAAAATGGTTAGTACCCAAACACACATGATACCAAATATTAAAAAAATAAAACTTCTAACTTATGATGTTTATTTTCGTTTTGTAACGTTAGGGTCAACAGGAAAATAAAACGCTCGTTCAGAACATTAATATATCATCAAGACAGCAAAAATTTAAAATTTCATTAAAAATAACGACAAGTAATGGCTAGTACAAAACTTTTTGATTGCACTAATAATTTTAGCCCATCTCCATAATTATGAATCTTAAAATTTATGTAAGAACGGGTTTCACTCATATTGTACTTCATTTAAGGTCGAAAATCCAGTGTACTTTTACTTGGCAGTAGCCGAGCGGCAGCGCAATTGCCGTTAAGCGACATATATGATGTACATTCGAGATGGTCATTATTTTAATGATAATGGCCATATATTACTTTGGAAATCCTTCAACGATACATGACCACATTGTTTTTGCTATTAGCAATGGAAATGGCCAGGGCTGCCTGGTTTGGTTTGCCCATTACGATTATTTTCAAATACCATTAATATTTGACTTGTTGCTGCTGCAAATTACACATGGTAGTAAAATCACGAACTAACCTTTTTTATTGGCTGGTCAGACAGAGCAAACTAACCACGCGATTTTTCAACGTACCGGTTCTCCATGTATTATTTATAGAGGCATAGGTAATTATATTCACAACTTTATAATAAAATCTGACGTGACAGTTATGTCCATAATGTCCATCTACACATCCTTCTACATCTACAGAGGTATGTAATTAAAACTTTTTAGGCTGAAACTTTCTTTTCAGCAGATTTAAAAGCGAAAATAAAATTCACCCCTCAAAAAACTGGCAGTTTATTTTTCAGAATACTTTCTGACAACCCTATTCCAGTATTAATGTAATAATACTTTTATTACGACAATTTCCAAAGAAGGCAAGAGACAAGACAAAAGATATTCATGAATAAATTGTTTATGATAGCATAAATTAAGTGTGTCTTTCTTTTGATATAGAACAGACGGGCAACATTGAAATGTCTTTTTTCTTTAACGTAATTTGTCCTTCATTGTTGAGAATAAACACTTGAGGCCTTCGTGTGGACGATCGGGTCTTAAATTTTAATGTTACAATCGACCGAATCACGTGACACTGTTATAGTAACTAGTTGATCCATAAAATTAATATCAACTAATCTTTGAAATGACTCGTTTAAAATAAAAAAATACTGTATGTAGGTATTGATTTTCACTGGTCTCCACAATTTACAAAATGAATCTTTTCTAAGGCGTCACAGCCTATTATGCACAATAATTAGCGTACCTTCCAGGCTTATACAAAGTGTAAGAGAATAAACTCAAAACCTCATATGGGATCATTGTAGTCATCATTATGAACAACTTTCACTATGGGCTGGGACACTGCCTAGCCTAACCTAACTATGTTTGGGTCGGCTTCCAGACTAACTGGATCCAGCTGAATACCAGTATTTTACATGGAACGACTGCCTATCTGGCCTCCACAACCCAGTTAGTACTGGGTAATACGATACCCCTTGGTAAGACTGGTTGTCAGACTTTTTGGGTAACTGACTACCTGTAACGACTGTCAAAGATCTACAGATCGTCATCTGCCGTATCATCGTAGATCTGCCGGGACCAACGGCTTAACGCTTTCCGAGAGACGGAGGAAACTCGGTATGTAATGGGTGGTCGGTCACCCATCCACAGACCAACCTAGGCAAGCACGGCTTAACCTAAAGATCGACCAGAGCAGCTGTTATTATTTGGCCACGAGCTCCTCCGCCAAAGTAGTCCGTCTGTACCAAATATTATTCATAGCTGTACCGGCGTTGTTTCATTACGTGTAATCTGAAGTTTTATACATCGCATCGTAAAGACAGGTTTTGTAATTTAAGGGGTGATTTCAACATAATAGAATTTAAAATGATTTCGTATAAATCTTCGGGAAAGTGTTTCTTTGTTTATGAAGAAGAAGAGCCTACAAAATAATGAAGAAATTATTACGGATGGAGTTCATTTTCTCTAAAAGTAATTAATTCAAAATGAGAATCAAAGCTAACAATATAAAGTGATTTTCTTGTGTTGTTGTTAAAGCTGATGTTGCATTTTTGTGTGAAACTGACATTTATCATTGTTTTTTCAACCCCTAATAGACAACTATACATGGACAGCATTATAAAAATCGATTTAATATATAAAATTAGACACTTTTAACATAGTTTCATGTAATTTTACTAACCGAGGGTCCGTATATTGGCGAGGAGTAAATAATATAGCACTATAATCGGTTAATATAGCGTGTATTCCAAAGGCTCACATTTGTTAAATAAATATATCGAGAATAGTATTCTCAACATTTATACATATAGCAACTTTGCTCTATAAGTCAAGTTTGACTAAATACGTCTATGGATACGTGAGCCCTTTTTCTTCTCACTGTAATAATCTGCTATAATCTTTATTTTGTGATCAACTTTACTAACCTAAATTAATCCCAATAATCGTAAGTCATTAAAACAATAAGTAATTGTATTTGTGTGCCCTATATCAATCTATACTATTATTATGAAGAGGTAAAATTTGTTTCTAAGTTTGTTTGTTTGTAAGTTTGTATGTAGGGGTAATCTCTGGATCTACTGAACCGATTTTGAAAATTCCATCACTAATAGGAAGCTATACATTATCCCCGAGTTCTATAGGCTATATTTACACCGTACCCGTGGAATAATTGCCGACCAAAACGCGAGCGAAGCCGCGGGCAACAGCTAGTTTGAAATATCTCTCTAATATCTCAAATTGAACCACCGTCGCTTACTTTGCTTCACACTACTGGTATCATAGGGCAGTACTCTGCTACAACATTGTCCAATGGGACTTCCTCTGGAGACGCAAATGCACTATAGTCCGTATTCCACAATACGAGTAGCTTACACCCATACCGCACTAGGCAAGTTTGTCCTCCTTTCTGTTCCTTAATAGGCTGTTATATCTACTATTTAATGAAAGACAAGTACACTACAATTTAACTGCTTCAAACTACGAAATAGTTAAAAGAAAAATGAGAATTCTCGTAACATCTGGCGCAACGAGTTTTTAAATTACGACATTTTGCAATGTTTATGCATCAGTTGAACTTAATTAAAATTTTAACAACATGGTTAAAATTCGCTTTTTATTTTAAATTTAAAATGCAGTTCTGAGAAAATTTTCATTGCAATATTTTTAAGCCTCTATAATGCCACTACCATGTATTTGGTTTCCTCGTTTCGCCAGTATCTATTTTGTGAAAATACCATGAAATTGAGGATAAGATTACGAGACATATCTTGACTCAAGTTTCTACATACGGAGGTGGGCTGGTACGTTAATCTCTCTCCAATCTTTCTGCTCTTCTTCTTTACGTGTCGATGAACTCAATGTTTTGTAGTCCAGTATGAATAATAAAAGTATCGAAGATACTCCTTTTGGACAGATGATATCTACAGCGGCCAACCTGAGCTTGCAATGCGAGGGATGGGATGTTTGTTTCCCCACAGTTCGTCTGACGCACCGTCTTCTAAGGAGGTCGTATATCTTAAAATGTTTTACCACTCTTTTAGCGTGAAGGTGGATCTTTCTGTTACCCATGTTATATATTCCAGTCCACGATCCTATGCTAGTGGGACAGGTATCATCGTTCCACGAGGTGTCCACTACTGGACATAGCCTCGCAAGTATTTCCACTATGACATCTCCTTTGGCTCCCGCATCCATCGGATTCTTGTGATTGACCAGATTATTGGGCCTACTTGAAAAAGCCTTACACACACTGTTGCTTACGGTACTCGTACGACTATTTGACCCCATCAGCCAGCCATCCTTTCTGTGAGTAATGTGCCAGCCGCATACGGGTTTAAAATCTTGGTTGTCGAACGCCTAATAGCTGTTACCAAAGCGTCTGTTGAATTTTAAGTTATGGTATTTTGATGTGACATTGCATACTGGGAGTAAAATGACCCATCACATAGCCCTCATCTTCGCTTTAACTAACATCACACTGTGGCTTACGGTAGGTACGTGAACGACTATTTGACCCCATCAGCCAGCCATAGTTTCTGTGAGTAATGTGCCAGCCGCGTACGGGTTTAAAATCCTGGCTGTCGAGCGCATAATACCCAACAGCTGTTACCAAAGCATCTGTTGAATTCTAAGTTATGATATTTCGATGTAACATTGCACGTATACGGAGTGTAAAAAGACCCATCACATCATAACCGTCATCTACGCATTCTGTACAATAATCTAAGTAACATTGGAGAAAATTTAAAAAAATAATTTTATTTTTGGAGACAAAAATCACAAACAAACGCGCAAACATGCAACGGTACAGTCAGGGTCGGTACCAGCACATCAAGTTGACAAATTTCTCCAAATGATTTTAAACTATAAAATGTTGTTGGTTAATTTAAAAATCTAATGTGAAAATTTGACAGTTTGAAATAATGTTAACATTTCTTATTTTAGTACTACAAACGTCAAAAAAGTTTGAACATTGTCTTTCAATATTTCTGTAACTAAAAAGTTGTTATGTACGAAACAGCGAATAAAATAATTGTTGAGAAGATTATGTGACTGAGTGTCTTTTTACATGATATGTTTAGCACCATTTCAAGAACCATTACGCCAGTTGTACCGTAAAATTCCATCATTAAACCAATAAGACTGAAACTTTATAATACCCTAACTATTTTATTATTTGTTTGGGTGTTGCCAGTTAACAGGTCACGCGAAAAACTACATTAATGCCTTTAATATTTATAGTCTGTCAACATTTCTGGCTTAACTGTCGTCCTTGGATTAGTTGACGGGTTGTTAGAAGTTAATGATTCGTTAAGTGGAACGGACGAGAAATATTTTCTTATGGCCGTTATTCTGAATGCCGTCAATGTATTGATGGCCTTGTGTTGCAGGAAATGGGTTAACATATCATTTGTTTTGTTCTTATGTTTCGTGGCTTTCAAAGCTATTCCTTCATCATCATCTGATGATGATGATGAAGAAATAGCCTTGAAATATGACGTATTTCGGCTGAAATCATGATTCATTTCAGCCGAAATACGTCTACTGCTGGACATATGCCGCGCCAAGTGTCGCCACACTGACCGGTCCCGTACGACTCGCATCCAGCGGATCCCCGCAACCTTCACCAGGTCATCGATCCACCTAGTGGGAGGCCTTCCAACGCAACGTCTTTCAGTTCGCGGTCGCCACTCTAGAACTTTTTGGCCCCATCGGCCATCCGCTCTGCGAGCAATGTGCCCTGCCAAATGCCACTTCAGTTTGGCAATTCTTCGGGCTACGTCGGTAACCTTGGTTCTCTTGCGAATGTCTTCATTTCTGATTCGATCACGCAAGGAAACTCCGAGCATAGCCCTCTCCATTGCCCTTTTTGTGATTTTAAGCCTTCGAATGAGACCCATTGTGAGCGACCACGTTCCAGCAAGTTCGTGGTTCCACGTTTCGTTTCCGCCAAGGCTATTTTTTATCGTAATATTTATAGTGATGGTCAGTTTTCTGAGAGTCTTATCTATATTTATCTTAATTTTATGCACTCTTCAAAGATTTTCCCAACAATAAATGTGTGAGAGTGCCTTGTATGTAGTTACATTAAACAGTTACTTTACAATCTATCGAATTTCACAATTTCCGTGAATACCCCACATTACAAAGAAAGCCTACCTTGTAAATAAGTTGGGTAAAACCGTTATTAATGATCGCACGTAAGTACAAAATCAAACCGGGCAAGTCCGAGTCGGATCCGCCCCCTTTAATTTAAAAAAATACACATTCTGTGAAAATTTCAACTATTACGGATCATGATATACGGCCCGCTGACAGACAGACGGACGGACAGACAGCGGAGGCTTAGTAATAAGGTCCAGTTGGTTACCCTTCAGATACTTCCACCAACTGGACCAAAAACGCAGCCATTATCTCAACAAATTCACATATACAGTGTGTAACAGAAAGGGTATAATCATATGGAATACTGTGGTACGGACCATCAATCTGAACATCTTTCTCTATGGGACCACCACCGAAATCGTAAAAAAATAATCAGCTGTCCCATACATTTGGGTCGAGTAGGTGTTGAAATTTTGTATAGGACAGCTGATTATTTTTTTACGATTTCCATGGTGGTCCCATGGAGAAATTTGTTCAGTTTGATGGTCCCTACCACAGTATTCCACATGATTATACCCTTTCTGTTACACGCTGTATATGAAACTGAAAATCCAAAATTAAAAATACCATCCGGCTCTATAAGAGATGCTAAAAACTTTTCAGCAATTAGAACGAAAGCTCTCTGCTTTAAAGTGTTATTAAAACACATCCCTCGAGACTTCGGTCCTCATGAAAATACGAAGCAAATGAAATTATTTTTTACTTACTAAAATGTGGAATGTGAAATTGAAAATGCAATGGGTTTAATCAGCTCAAAGAATTCCTTTGCTAATGCGTGGTTGTTTTGTGATGGAATAAACGCTTTTGTTTTGTTTCTGTTTTAGTATTTATTTACAAGCTTTTTTGAATTTGCTCTGTTAGTTAGTTTTGTAAGTCAAAAAGTCTGACAGCCAGTCTTACCAAGGGGTATCGTATTACACAGTACTACCAGGGTTGTGGAGATCAGATAGGCAGTCGCTCTATGTAAAATACTGGTATTCAGTTGCATCCGGTTAGACTGGAAGCCGACCCCAACATAGTGGGGAAAGGCTAAGCAGATGGTGATGAGTTAGTTTTGTAAGTATTGGTCAAATCTTGCAACTGAATTTCAAGCCAGTTTCCCCCAGCCGATTGATCTGAAATTTTGCACACACTTTTGTATCTACATTTTTATGACAGACATGACTTGATCCTGCAACCAAGATTACCTCCTCACGAGAGAACTCCTCAATGGTTAATAGCACGGTCTTACTTTGTACAGTATATAAAACTAATTTTCTTTTTATTAGCTTTTATTTAAATGAAAAGAGCAAAATTAGTTTCTTAGTTCTTTTTAAAGTTATACTGTCACTTACGGGATACTCGTATCTTCCGTGATTGTCTCTTATTTTGAGCTCCCGGCATTCCGACGCTGTTGAAAGCGCCATGATCACGGGTATCCCGTAAGTAACAGTAGGTACAAGTTTAGTTATAAACCGTGAAAAGCTTATTTTATTCCGGTAGCCGATGTTTGGGTGGACTTTCTTTTTGTGTTTTTTTGGACAGCTAGAACAGTGGCGGGCCAGCGGTAAGGAGATGCGGAGATTCGGCTTATGAGATGTACAGTCAGCATCAGAAGTAGATTAACACTACTCAAAGTTTTAGCAGGTCTATTATTAAAAAACTTGTTAGATATTACTCGTTACTAGCAAGGTATTGAACTGTAAGGAATATTTTAAAATATAATCTTCTGAAACTTTAAAAATAATAGCTAGAGTCCTGTACATCAAATAATTAAAATACCGAAATGTTAAGCTACTTCTGTTGCTGACCGTACCTTGTAGGTTCGAACCCAGCTAGGCACGTTATTTTATGTAGTTTATTTCTTCCTCACAACTACCAAAACTATGAAAGAAAAAACCGCAAGGAAACCAGTATGTCCTAGAACCCAAAAATTTTAAGACATTTTTGACATCCACCAAATTACATTAGGCCCGCGTGATGCACTAAGGCCCCTCACAGATATGAGGCCTGACTCCTATCAGTAGAAAAGTTAAAGCCTGATTATGTAATGGGGGCTATCGCGTCGGAAGAGACACTAGTAGTAGAGGCACTAGTGTAGCGCGGGGTCACCGAAATTTCAGATGTCATAGATTGTTCACTCGTTGCGTGCTTTTTGATCACGTATTTTTACTAATATTCACAATTATTGTGGTCTATATTGAGCTACTCCTGATTAATTATGACTTTAAGATTTTAAGTAGCAACTTAGGATCTTATTTGTTAGTACTTGGAGGAAAAATGAATTTTAAATGTTTCATTCTTGCTAATTTAAGGGAGAACTTTGTAAATAAATGATCTGAAGTTTACAATTAAAGTAAACTTGAAGTTATTGGTACTTTAAAGTATAATATAGAATTGTTGACATGACCATAAGCGACAGTGGCGTCATCTGATGAGGTAAAAAACTATTTGCAGCTAAGCAGTTCGACTATGGCGGCGATGCAGACATGGATAAGATACACAAAAACATGGATTATTGATATTAATTGTAGATACCTTACTTAATTATTTCCTCTTTCTCAAAACGAAATCTCCTCCTATTCTTACAACGAATAAATTACCAGGAAAAATACATATAATCCAGTCCACATAATCAGTTCACTTCAACTTAATGGCTGAGCCCCACCCCTTACCATACCTCAACTAATTGCCAAACGAGAACGATAAAAGGTAATCATGGTCCAAAGCTACCACTTAAGACATTACTCAAGGGAACTATTTCCATATATTTTTTGCCCAATCATAGAACACTTAGGAAAATTTGGTATGTCTCTTGGGATAAATCAGGGTACTTATTGCGATGAAATATTCTAAATATTGGGGTATATAAGGATGATAGAGTTATTGCCGATTTGCATGGACGATTTCGTGAAAAGTGATATTTCCATACTAACATTTTTTTTATTTTTCTTGGAAAAGTTTGAACCATGTATGATGCAATGGCAAACTATATTTAGAGTGAAAAAAGCTGCGCTGCACTGTGTATCTTAAATTCTCAAAACACAGTCTATGACAAAAATATACCTACTTATAGAAATAAAACCAACGGCACATTGAAACAGGTGTTTTGACACACTACCCTATAAGGTAATATGCAACTACTAGTACGGTTCGATATAGACTATAGACTTTAAAAGTTACGTAATGTATCAATTAAACCAATAAAAAATGAATTAGGAAAAAACTATAACTGTAAGTCAAAGTTACAAACAGAACAAAATGTGAGAAACAAACGGCAATTTCATAGTTAAAGACCTATTATTTTTAATGTAGTTAGAACTCTTTCGACGCTTAATATGGCTGAAAGGCAGTGGTCAGTACAAACAGCGAATAACCACGTATTACTGTGCTTAAATGTTTTCAGAATAGGTTTCCTTGATAAAAAAGTAAAAGTGAACGGTAGATACTTACGACGGATTACCATCAGAAAGGTACTTTCCAGTTTGGTTACTACCTCAAAAATAAAGACACGGAAACAAAATATCGGAAATAAAATGCGGATTGAGCTTTACATCCAAAAGATAAAAGACACAAAAAAATACACGAGTCGAAATTATAACTAAACGGTAAGAGTCGTGTAGCACTCAGGCAGTCCCAAAGAAAATCTGAAGACTTCAAAAAACAATAAGATTATCCTATTATCGAATTACACTTTCCTCAAGGGAATATGTAAAAAATATATAATAATATAGTGATATAAAAAAGATGTTCCATCGACGTTAGAATGGAAGTCATGAATAATTGAGTGGACCATGGAGCCGGTCATAAGTCTTGAATCGATGACGTGGATGTACTATTTCTGGATGAGTTGCCAAGGCTTGGGCGAGGTTTTTTCTTGTTAGTGGACGTTAGGTTTATTATTTATGTATGGACTGTGTTGTTTATATCTTTGTAGGGCTCCGGTTTTATGTATGTCATGTTCGAATTCGTAGTTGAGATTTTTGTTTTGAATGGTTTTGCTGTAGTAAGAACAATAAGTACTCTAAGTATTGGGTTGAGAAAATCAGCTGGAGTTATGTCAGCTATCGGGGTTTAAGTATAAGCCCACAATATTTTACACTCTCTTGTATATTTTTTTCCCTCCAACATAACCTGTGTCTATACTACCACAGCCTAAACTTTCATTCATCCAAATGTTCATCCAATCATCTTCCTCGAGGATTCACCACTGACGTCAATCAAGAGGCCGTCTCTTTAGATTTACTCTTTCATCGCTGCAAATTCAAATGATGATGTTCTATAGTTTCGGCGTCAGGGGATTTCAATGCCTGACGCAGGTCCTCCCCGGACATGGTTGTTTCGGGAGGTTCCTGCACCTAATCGGGTGGGTGGCCGGGGGCCACGTGGTGGCCCCCGGCCACCGTAGGCGAGGGCCTGTGGACGGTGAGCTATGGGCAAGCTCGCAGTCCGTCCGTCTTATGACGACAGGCCGTGTCGACGGCGCGTTCGTGTTCCACGCGCGCCTCAAAGAGAGTCAGCAAACAGGAAGAGGCCCGTAAGGACCGACGCCTGTCAGGGTTGCGGAACTGTTCGAAAGAGATACCGCGGCCCTGGAACACAAAGGGCAAAGGAAGGAACATGGATGGGTTTTAGTCAGTAAAAGTCTGACACTCCCTCCTGCTCAGCCCAGAGCGGGAGGTGTTATTTGATGATTTCCCATCCGAAAAAAAAAAGGGGATTTCAATATGTCTATGTTCTTCCTCTTTCCCTCTCCTCCCATCATTCTTTTCCTATCCCCTTTGCTTGCCTCATCCACCTCCCAACTACGTCCACGTCCGCTGCCCATCCTATTTGTATTCGGATTGCGGCCCGCATGTTCCTCACTGCGGCCCAAGATTGGTTATGCGTACTTAGGATATTATGTCGGCGTTTGTGTCAGCCGAGAGTCCGTGATGTTGGCTACATTGTTTATTTATGCTACGTAATGTGTGGCTGACGGATTACACTCTTAAGAAAGGATTTTACAAGGAAAAGTCTATAGGTATAAAAATCAATATTTTGTTAGTTTAAACCAGATCTGATCCTATTTATGCACATAAATAATCCCGGCTAATGATGTTATATCCCGGCTGTCATTTATACTTAGATTTTTGACAGTCGTTACAGGTAGTGAGTGGCCCGAAAGTCTGTCAACCAGTCACAACAAGGGGTATCGTATTACCCAGTGCTAACTAGGTTTTGGAGGTTAGATAGGCAGTCCATCCAAAATCCAGCAGCTCCATGTAAAGTACTGGTATTCAGCTGAATCCGGAAAGACTGAAAACCGACCCCAAGATAGTTGGCAAAAGGCCTTGTATAAATCCAGAACATGGATGGAAATTCCTAAAACGCAATACCCTATCTTCATAACGCTTGCAACCACTAGACCAAAAGTCAGTTACAATTTAGTCTGTCTACCTGGAATTTTATTAAGAATTGTGCGGATGGTTTTGCTAGAAGAGTTTTTATTCCCAGTTTTTGTATGCATAAAGAACATAGGAAAATTCTCATTGCAATTCTTAGGATGAATCCTAGTGGAGATTGCTTTTGAAAACTTTAGTTCTTATTTCAAGCGCAGTCAAAATAAAAAGGAAGAAATTGTTCGAACTACAAATTTCTCTAAAGTCTTATGAATTCAAAACTCCAAAAGTTTTATGATTTTGTACAAACCATGAAATACTATGTAGTTAATCATCATCACCATCAGTTCAGCCCGTTGTTGTCCACTGCTGAACGTACGCCTCCCCAATCGATTTCCAACGTGTCCGGTCCAATGCCACCTGCATCCAGCGACTCCATCTGGCAGGTGGCCGTCCGACACTGCGCTTTCCAATACGTGGTCTCCACTCCAGTATCTGTTTGCCCCATCGGCCGTCCGATCTTCGCGCTATGTGGCCTGCCCATTGCCACTTCAGCTTGCTAAAGGCTGGGCTATGTCGACAACCTTGGTTCGTCTATCACGTAGAGAAACGCCGAGCATAGACCTCTCCATAACCCGCTGAGCGACTGATGTAGTTAATGTTCTAATAAAAATATAAAAAACACGGAGTAAACTTAGAACTACTTTAACCTTCAGATATACCAAAAAATTAAACAATGATTCGGTTTGGCATAACATAATAAAGGACGTCATATTATCACGTCATTATATTGCTATTATTGAGCACAATAAAGATTAGTTACATAAAGTTTAGTTACTTAACATCACGCCTATTACCCCCGAAGGGTAAGGCAGAGGTGTACCTAATACAAGTAGTACACCCACATTTTGCCAGTTATGTGTAAGTCCCCTGTAATAGGAGGTGAGCCTATTGCCATCGACTGCACAATTTCAGACGCCGTGACTGAAACTAAGGAATTCCTCAAGGAAAAACCCAATAACACTTTACCCGGCCCGGGAATCGAACCCAGGATCAACGATGCAGTTAATTAAATGTTATTTTTTACAACAAACATTAATTTATACCCGAACTGCTACTAGCAACGTCTAGGTACTCCTCGTATTACGATTTTCTTTTGATGTTTTTCTTCAAAAGTCAGAAGTCTCTGGAATTAATAAATGACGAAGCAATAAAGTACATACTTGACGATGACAGTCCACAAAAATATGATATTCTCATAAATAAAACTATCAAGATGGCAATGACTAGCCCTACTCTTGTTATTATGTCCAAGATTTGTGTGTTTTCCCCTCTACGGTAGTATATTGGAACTAAATAAGATACCCCTGGAGATATTTGCTTAGCACTTCAGAACCCTCCTGTTTAAGGGCATACGGTATTATTAACGTTTTTGTATGGGACTTCGTATGAGTTTGAGTAACACTTAAGGGTGATACTCAAATATTATTACACCGAAAATTGGAATAATATCCGTTTGTTTGTAAATGTCACTTTCCGAGGAGATAGCTAACAAACTTGAAGGCGTAGGAATCCTATTTTTTTTTCTATCTTATGTTTATTTCAGACAAGATATAAAAAAAAATTAAACTGAAAAAAGTTAATATAAAAAAGTACTTGACAAAAAGACAACTTTGACCCCGACGTGATTTGAACACGCAACCTTCTGATCTGGAGTCAGACGCGCTACCGTTGCGCCACGGAGTCGGTTGACAGATGTTCGAAATAGCGGAACAGTTTGCATAGATACCAAACATGCAGTGAGCATATTTTAATACGGGAAATCGACGGTTCTTATATTATGTATATTCCCACAGTATGAAAAGCCTAGATTCCTAGAACATCGATGTACGGCTGTTTTCAATAATTTACTATCAGTTAACGGAACGTTGCTATCACTACATAGTATAAAACAATGTCGCTTCCCGCTGTCTATCTGTCCCTATGTAAGAGTGGTGCTTGATCTTTAAAACTACGCGATTTTGATGCGGTTTTTTTTAATAGATAGAGTGATTCAAGAAGAAGGTTTATATGTATAACATTGTGCGAAGCCGGGGTGGGTCGCTAGTCTTTGATAAACAGTTAAAGAAATATCAACTGTCAACCCTCCGAGAAACAGATAAGTGACGTGAATGAGATATTCCTGTCAAGTCATTGCTAACTTTGTTTATAGAAACACTGCTAGCTCCTAGAGTAAGGCATATTTACTAACCGTTACACGTAAATAATTTATATAAAACGGCCGCTAATGAGTTAAATGATCTCAAACTAATTGTGACTGTTGAGCATTTATCCCTGGATAAATTGACAGATCGGGCAGTTTTTTTGGGTCTTTAACAGCACTACAGCCAAGTTTAAAAAAAATAATAACTGGTTAACGGACAACAAGCTCTGCTCTCCTCTTATGATAAAAAATTAACTGTAACTGCTATATTGAGGGATTCCTATATATCTTAGCCAACCCAAACTTAGTATTATGTTATGTCAAAACCGCCTATTACAAAGTTGCACACATACATACAACACACGCACACAATGAAAATAACAAACATAAACTAAGTCAGTTATCACAACAGGCAGGTGCGGTTTATACTTACTCATGTCATTTCAAACAAGACAATTCATAATAGTATGGAAATCAGCTTACCATGCCTTGCCTTGGTCTTGTAAACGTTTGTGAATAGTTCTGAATACGTTATTATGGGCAGATGTGTCGGGGCTGTACTCTGTTTTGATTAAATAAATTGTTCGTCGAGCGATTGAGCGGGGAGTATCGGACGGGTTATTAGCATTTTCAGTTTGTAAATGAATACATATTTACTTAATTTACAAACTTAAATTTTGTAATGCAGGTATCACTGTATCTTTTTATTATAATGTGTTGAGGGTAATGTTTTGTCTGTCAGTCAAATTATACGCTGCTAACTACTGGACGTTTGCGTTTGATTTATCTATGAAAATTACAAATTTATTAATAATTATGTAGATACATGTAAAAAAGGGAAAAAAAACATTATAAAGAGAAAATCTAAAATCCTATTATCTTTGACATATGTATCCTGTTATGCGTATGAAGTTTCCTTAAAATCGGTTTAGACATTTCGAAAAAAAAATGATTTGAAAGTTTGTATGAAATGCCGTACGATGTTCACGCTCTTAAAGGCCGTCAGTAAAACTCGTCCACTTCGCTGCCAACGGGAATATTGACCAGAAGGCTGGCAACATTGCCACTGTGCAGTTGGATGACAATGCTAATTCATTAATTTAAAAATGTTTTGTAAGTGAATTATGGTTAACGCCACTCAATGACAGACTTTGTAAACGTTGATCGTATGGCAATTAGCATTTATTTAATTTTGGATAATGTACTAGATGAAAAAGTATTAAATTCGCCGAAAAATGTCGACAACCAGAAATCTCTTCCAAGCATTGTTACAACAACTTATATTGCGTCGACTATCGGCTTCATACGACATAATAGCACAATTCAGTTTTCTATAAGTAGTAATTTATTGTTGAATCCTTTATGAATATGCTGGCATTCATAGGTCATCTGTTGATATGTAAGTCGCAAATTATAAGGTTAGCCTGTTTTTGTTGACCATGAACACCCTTTGTATTATCTCAATAGTGTTGCAATAAACAAAACTATACCTAATGTTGTTGATGCCAACAACGACACCTATCTAAGACAAAGAGAACAAGTTGCATCACCAATCTTAAATAACGTTAATGTAGAAAATCCATTCCATATTAATCTTCAAATAACATTCCCTAATGACATTTTGTCTCCGCCATCTTTCGCCACTTCGGAAGCGGACCGAGGTCATGGTTTATTAAACAAACGAAATATTTAAACACTTCTCACTAAACACGGTTGTTCGCGTAAAAATAAGAACGAAACTTTTCTAATTTTGTGCCCGAAAACCTTTGGCCACAGAGCAAGAAAAATGTCTTAGCGACCACTGCTTGGCCTCGGGTGATGCAACTGGCATCACGCGTCACTGGAGTCCCTCATGTGAGTAACGTCGTATTGCAGACACGCGGTGACTATCACGGCACGTTCAACCAAACATCATTCATCACATTCATTTGTTTTATCTGGTGCCACTGTCTCAAAAAGCTTGTAGCTTGACCTTAAGAGGCTAGAGCCACCTCTAGGTGCTGCATCTTTCATCCATACATCTTCTATACATACAAAGAAATAGAATAGAAGTGTATGTTTCTAATTCTGTTGGAATTATTCATCCGGTAATTATATAATATATTTTTTATATTTCTGTCTGTTAGTTCTGGATAATCTCCGAAATGGCTCGACTGATTTTGACGGGATAGCAGATATAGCAGATGTTGTAGGGAGTATATTAGGCTATTTCAATTTTATAAAAAAGGATTAGAGTTCCGTGCAAAAAAAATAAAATCCTTGAAATTAACAAAATTCTATTCAAATGGGAAGTAGTATTTTTGTAATAATAATATCACGCGGACGAAGGGCGCGGACCACAGCTAGTTGTAAATATTTGTCTTACGAATCTAGCGACTAGCACAACAACACAAAAAATGTATAAAAACTGACGATTTTGAAAGCACAGAAGTTGTGCACTCAACGTACTTTCCATGCCACGAATTTGATTAATACTGACGTCTCTAGACATTTCTATGCTCTGCGCCTCCACCCATCGGCTGATTAAATAAACAAAAAGAAGGTTTTTTATGTGCCTGTAATCTTTGCAATGAAACTCTTTGGAACTACTTAAATATTTTAGGACCTTTGACCACATTATTAAGGTGTAAATGGGTTTATGAGGTGAAGTTAACGATGATTTGTTAGACTGAGTTTTTAGTGTAGTTTTTTTTTAATGTTAGGAGAAAGGTATCTTATCGAGTAGTCGGGAGTTTTCTTTCTCTTTCTTCTTTCAAGTAGGTACATTAAATATTGTATTAAAAAATTCAAATAAAGCAGGCTTATTTATAACTGTCTACATACCGTATTCACTACTAGCCCAATGTTCTAAAAAGTGGACGTAAACAATAACAAATACTTATACCAGCACGATGTAGGTAGTTTTTATTCAACTTAATGATATTTGTGAATTAGTCAAACATAAAAAAAATAGGTACCTACGTAGGCTCATTCTGCCAGTGACAAAACTACTGGTTTACTCCACTCGACAAAATGCCTGGCGACACTGTCACCATCTCCGAAAGTATTTTCATACAAACTGTAACAAGACTTTAAGTTTTAAGGTAGGACTCAATATATCGGACTCAAAACATTCTGCTGATGGATGGATTGAATACGATTCGGGGGGTCGTTAAAAATCTTACATTAAAAACATGTATTTAAAACAACTTGTGCAAAAGTTGGAGCTTTGAACCCCAATCTTTCTGTAATTATGAGGTTCCCAGGTATGGTCTGAAACAAAACAAATATCGCATTTATAAGGTAGGATAAGTGCCTTTCGGCTTCGTTAAGGGTACTTCTACAACCATTTGGAGTAAAGACATTTTATAATGGTGACATCTGTACCACTATAATAACTACACAACATACCTGACCTTTCTCAAATTGTATATCTCGCAAGAGCTCAAAAGACACAGCACCCGACTGGTCCGACGTTTTCCCTTTTTAGGGTTACGTAGCCGAATGGCAAAAAACGGAACCCTTATAGATTCTCCATGTCTGTCTGTCTTTCCGTGTATGTCACAGCCACTATACTGCGAAACTATTAGGACTACGCTGTGGAAACTTAGAAGGGAGATGTATTCTGTGAACCGCTTTACGCTTTTTTAAACAAAAAAAAAAAACAAAAGATAAAGGGACTCGGGGATACATGGAACTGAAACTAAAAAATATTTTTTTCATCAAACCTATACGTGCGGGGTATCTATAGATAAGTCTTTAAAATGACATTAAGTTTCCTAAAACCATTTTTAAGCCGTAGCTCGTACCCCACAGCGGGTGCCCTTAGCGAGTGGTCGCTTAGTTTGTAAGTATATTTTAAGCCCCTGGCTGGAGGCCTTAGATTCATTTTTAAGGCATCCACAGGATTTGCCCGGTTAAGCAATAGCCAGCCTCAGAAGCTAAACTGCGAGATGCCTTATCCAAAAAAAAAAAAAAACATAAAACCATTTTTTCACAAAGTCAATCATTTTAAAGATAGACACCTCCAAAGTGGTAAAATGTGTGTCACCCCTCTAATTTCTAAAGTAAGAGGTGGAAAATTCTAAAAAAATGTAGGATTGTAGAACGTAAATAAAACATTCAACAAAAATTAGTTTGCATAGGTTTGGTTTTTGAGATATAGGACTTTTTCATCAAACTGCAGCAGTAACTTTGTTTTTCATTAAAATACTATTAAAAACAAATTTAATTTGCTGTTGAATGTAAAACAATACAAAATATGAATGACCCTTCAAAATATCTTTTTTGTATTGTTTGGTGCTACGGAACCCTGCGTGCGTGTGAGTACGACTCGCACTTGGCTGGTTTTTACAAAACAGGATGAAGAACTTCCCATTCAGTTCTCATGAAATATGTATTTGCTGGAGAGCTTATAGTCTCACGTATATACGTGAAAAATTGAGCTTTCTAAAAACACGTCACTCTCTTTAGTCTCCAGATATAACAAACTTCAATCGAGTCCACAATACATCAATTCATTCGCATGTAGATTTCCCTCGACGCCGGGGTTACTGCGATTCTGTCACTCAATGTTGCAATACAATACTTTTGTTTTCTCACAATGAGTTTCAAGTGATGTCATGGAATCTCATTGCAAGTATTTTGGCAACATAATATCTTCTGTACATCTATACAAGTATAGAGGTGTTGTCGAGTGTGTTGGGTAGGCAGGAACGTAAATGAAAGTCACTACCTAGTACTCACAGTTCTATTGGCAAAGTCCACACGCACAACACATAACAGCAGAAGGAGAACAGATAACGAGAGATAGGGTACAATAGACACAATTAACAGGCGAAACACGGAAACGATTCGATCGAGGTATCACAGAATATTCCTGTGCGCACGCGGCGTTGCGAGGCTCGTACCGACTGAAGGTCACGGGGAGGGCGTCAATGATCGCGCGCTGCTCCCACCTCACTCGCTCGCTACACGTCGCGATGACGTAGCTCGGCCGCGGTGCGATTCCACTAAACAATGTCCCGGCATCATCCCACATTATATTGATGTTGGCAATATAAGATGCCGGCGATGTGTAATTAGTGTTATTATAAATACATGTAAATAATCTGTTTGTTTGTTTATGTGTTGAGTTGTGTAACAATACAATACGAATAAATAAACTGAATATTAGGTGAATACCCTACACAAGTAAATAAAATTGAAGTGTTTGTTTGTAATACCAAAATAAAAGCTTTTTACTGAATGCATATGAAAGTATATACGGTACTTATTATAACAAAAACACATTTTTGTTATAACACTTTAACACTTACTGGCAAGTAAGTCCCGTCAAAATCAGTTCAGCCAAACAGACAGAGGGACAAAAATTTTAACAGCCGATAGCTGATATTATAAGGTCTAAAAACATTGTGCTGGTGGATGGATTGAAAAGTACAGAGGTCATGGAGTTAGGACTTAAATGAAAAACATGTATTTAAAGCTCTCAAAGCACTCATTGATTTAGACGTCAATAAGGGGACAGGACGGAACACCACCTATCTTTAAAAAAAAATGTGCTATATCTTTACTATACCCGCTATCTAAGATTTACAATTGTTCCCTGAATCTAGGTCTTTTCCAAAGTAAATGGAAGACGGCTCGTATCACTCCGGTCGTCAAAATCTCTGATGAGACAAATTATCGAACCATCTCCATTCTTCCATCCTTTGGTTTTAAATCGATCGTTGCGGAAAAAAAATACTGGCATGTAAAGCAGCAGCTGCATCCTTCACAGCACGACTTTCTTCCAAAGAGGTCCACTACATCAAATCTTTTGTTTTACTAGTGACATAGCAGATGCACTCGACGAGGGGAAAGAGGTGCATGCTGTATATACGGATTTCGGTAAAGCGTTTGATCTTATTGACCACCATATTTTCCTAAACAGATACACACGGTCATTACAGCGATGGTGGTAGTCCTATTTGAAAAATCGGACACAAATGGTGGTGGTTCATCAAGGTTTTAAATCTCAGACTTACGTTATACCATCAGGAGTACCACAGGGCTCGCCCTTGTTGTTCTTAATCTTTATAAATGATTTAGCAAGTAAAATAGAATTTAAGTGTTATATGTATGCCGATGATCTAAAATTGTACCAAACAGTAAACTGTGCCGAAGACTCAGTAAACTTGTAAACTAAAATCGATAAAGTGTCTAGTTGGTGTATCGCAAACTGCATGATTTTAAATGCTAGTAAATGTAACCGTATTAAATTTGCAAGGAAAAGACATCCCGCTATTGCAATTTACACAATAAACAATGTACCACTAGAAGAAGTATCTTGTATTCGCGACTTAGGCGTTATCAAGAATTGCCAACTTAAGTTTAGACACCATATAGATAATATAGCTCAGAAAGCCTCGCGTCTGTCGGGTTTTGTAACACGACAACTTTATGAATTTAGGGATCCAAAAGTCACAATACCAGTTTTTAACTGCATCGTTCGCAGTGTGTTGCAGTATGGAAGTCAAGTATGGAATCCTACTTATGAGGTGTACTGTAAATTAGAACGAGTTCAAAAACGCTTTCTGTACCAACTATCCTATGTTGATTCACAGGCTTTGAGGTTTTTACATTGATTATTATCAATGTAAAAACCTCAAAGCCTGTGATTCTGTGTCAAAGTGTGTGATTCACAGGCTTTGAGGTTTTTACATTGATTATTATCAATGTAAAAACCTCAAAGCCTGTGAATCAAAGTTAGAATACTTCAGCATGACTATTTTGTGCTCTAGAAGAAAAGCTGCGGATATCGTGTACTTTGTACAAATTAATCAATGCCCATCTAAATTGTGAAGGTTTACTGGAGATCATTCAACTAGCTGTTCCACGCCAGAGTAGTGGTTTATGCAATAGGCGTACTTTTGTGATGCCTCATTGACGAACTAACATAAAACAATACGCTCCATTTTATAGAATGTTTTTCAGCTACAATGGTGTGAGACAGCATTTTGATATTTTCTCTGGGGCTTAGCATCAGCCAAAGTTAAAATTAAGAAGAGCCTGTGGCCATTCGACTAATAAGAAATAATTAGTCCAATGGCTGCATAAATTATAATTTTTAAGCTTACTTATATATTTTTAACCAGCTCATAATGTTGTGCATTTGTGAACTAATAAAAATAAAATGTGAAAAAGTTGGAACTTTGACCCCCAATATCTCCGTAACTAGAAGATTCCCAGGTATCGAATAGAACAAAAAAAAATTAACGCAATAACTGGGAAAACAAGTGTCTTTCGGCTTCTTTAAGGGTTTTGTTACACCGTCCGTCTTATGACGACAGGCCGTGTCGACGGCGCGTTCGTGTTCCACGCGCGCCTCAAAGAGATGTCAGCAATAGGAAGGAGGCCGCAAGGGCCGATGCCTGCCGGGGCTGCGGGACTGTTCGAAAGAGATACCGTGGTCCCGGAACACAAAAGGCGATGAAGGAACATGGATGGGTTTTAGTCAGTAAAAGTCTGACACTCCCTCCTGCTCCTGCTCAGCCCAGAGCCGGAGGAGTTATTTGATGATTTTCCAACCGAAAAAAAGAAAGGGGTCCCTGTTACACCCTTTAGGTATCGTGAGGAAACCGGAGTACTCGTATCATAGAACTTCAACTTCGAAGACATAATAGTCATCATCTGCCTAGCCTTTTCCAAATATATTGGGATCGGATTCCAGTCTAACCGGACGCGGCTGAATACCACCCTATTTAACATGGAGCGACTGCCTATCTGACCTCCACAACCCAGTTAGTACCAGATAATACGAATAACCCTTGGTTAGACTTGTTATCAGACTTGCGGACCACTGACTACCTGTAACGACTGTCAAAGATCTACAAATGACAGGATCAACGGCTTAGCGTGCTTAAACTTCGAAGACATATGACCTCCACAAACCCACGCTCACGTGGATTATCGCCCAAACCCTTAGAGAGAGTAAGCATCTGTCTCAGGCAGTGGAAATATTTGGCCAGCACAGAGTTTAAACTTAAGTGCCAAAACTTGGCTTCACCTTCGAAGAATAGAAGTATGATATTGTACAGGATGGAAGGTACACCGACGCGAGAATACCAAACCAGGAACCAGGTATTCAGTATATCATTCACATATACATTTTCATCGAATATTTAAAAAAAAAACAAATGCTGTTTCTTACAAAAGTGCAATTCCTACACGGTCAAAATAGTTTTTTTTTTCGCGGCGGTGTTTCTGCCCCCTGTATATTATGTTACGGTTTAAACGCGCAGCCTTCATTCAGTATTCCGTTACGGGGCGTCTTTTGAAGGTTCTCATTTTTTTTATTTCAGTTATGAATTTAACAAAACTTTGGCTACAACCACTCAGCTCTGATGCCCTCAACAATTAATGCCTTATTAACAAACTTGTAAACAATCCAATAGCGAGTCGAATGCAAGTTGGTGGAACAACTTAACTTGCGTATTACGCCAGTTACTGCAAGTTTGTCGCCAACGTGCTATGCACTTGCACAAGTAAGTTTGGTGTAATACTTGTAAGTTTTGTAAAGCTTTTGTGCATCTTTATGATATTGTGTGATGTTAAAGATTTTGTACTTACTTTACTAGATGGAAACTATAGTAAGTAAGTTTGTAAGGAGTTTATTTTTGGCCTATGTACAAGCGTATCGCTTTAGTGATATACGCTGCCTGACATACATGCGCGACAGGGGAGGGATATGACGGCGTGTTGCAAGAGATCACGAGCGCGTGACGTAAACGTAACGTAAATAGGAGCGATTTTAAAACTGAAAATACTCGTTCTAAATACAATATACAGATATGTATTTTTTTCGTTAAATATTCTTATTTTATCTAACGTTGTTATCACCTAGTTATTTGTGCAAGTTGTGGTCTCCTAAAATTGAAGGATGTTGTATCTGTTTACCCTTTGTCGGCGATCCAAATAAATATTAAAAGATTTAATTTTAAGAAGTTGTTTATATATCTATGGCCGACACTATTAATTGTACATGTAAAAAAAATTAACCAAAATATTATTCGACAGTAAGTATTTTAGCTTGTGTTAGACTTCTGTCATTCGCCCACTGACTGGTGTCAACAATTTTTCTGCACCATGCAGCGACCTCAGGCACAATCTCAGTTAAACAGTAGGCCTGAAGTGATTATTACCGTTTCCTAGAAAAGGTATATGCTTATCGAGGATCTTTATTGTGAAAGGCGGGTTCAATTCTCACATACGGAATTAGACAATACAAGACTTATTACAGCCACAAGTGATTATCACTGCGATAATAACCCTCTTTATAGAACTGACGTATCCTTTTCCACAGAAAACAGGAAAATTGATTGAATCAATGCTGGTCTGACTATTAATATGACTATTCAATATATTTTATATATATATGTATGTATGTCGTGATGGCCCAGAGGTTAACAACGCCTCTCATGCATGAGGTTGTGGGTTCAAACCCGGGCAAGTACCAATGTGATTTTTCAATTCATATGAACTTTCTAAGTTTATCTTGGACATCACAGACATCGGTGAAGGAAAACATCGTGAGGAAACCTGGACTTACAAAAGTCTGAAATCGCCAACCCGTCTTGAGCAAGCGTGATGATCAATGCTCGTGCCTTCTCTGTTGAGAAGAGGCCTTTGCCCAGCAGTGGGACAGTAATAGGCTGGTATTCTATATATATATATATATATATATTATAATTTTCCTGCCCGTGTACCAATTTATTTAGGTTCTTCGCTGCATGTATTTTTCTTCCATACTTCTCTATTCCTCGTCATTTCGGCAGCCACCTCCTATGTAGTAAATCAAAAGGTTTGTATTTATCCAGAAAACGTCATCATAAATACTCAGCTTAATTCCCCAAGCCCCCAACATCTTCACCCATCCGTTTTTAACATAAGTGTTCAAATATAAGCCTCTTTATCCTCAAATCTAGAGGAGTATTTGACGAGTGGCAGATTACGAACGCGAATGAGCCTCGACATCGTAAGCCGTATAAGTGTTTGTAATTTTTCTTATATATGTAAAGAACGAATTTGTATGTTAGATATTGTACTTGAATGACAGGTTATTACGTTTTATAAAGTTGTTATACTGGTCCAACTTTTAGCAGATATTTGGTAGAAAGTAACAGTAATAGTAAATTGATTGTGCAAAAGAGGATTAATATAAAGATAGTTAAATAAGATATTTGATAAAGGAAAATTATTAATCGGGCGAATAAAACACTAATTGGCGACTAATATACTGAATGGGCGACTATTACATCAAGTAAGTAACTATTTATCCGATCATTGCGGTAAGAAGAACATAGGAAACAAGAGCGAGCGAAGCGAACTCGTGTCCTGTGGCACCCCGATAGGTTACTTTAAACCCTGCAAACAGAAATAGGAGGATAATAAGCTATATACGCTGAGTTCGCCTACCAGAGACGGAACCTAGAACTGGAGCAGTTGGTTGCGGGCAGAGTCTTAGACGGAACCACCACCGTTGGAAACGGTTGAGGCCAGTGTTCCCTACCACATTTCTACTCTCAGCAATCGAGTCGTGAGATGGCCACGGAAGTTAGGCAATAAATTATAAGTGTACCTAATCATCGAGCTCTTATTATTTTCAACCCCCTACTTACCTACCTGCTGACACCCTCCTGAAAGGCAAGTGTCACAGACCTTCTCAATTCAGTTACGAGGTAACCAGGAGTTTGACTTTTCAATTTAGTTTAATTTAATTTATTCTCAATCAAGTTATTTTAATTTTAATTCGTATTCATCTGGACTACATAAATGCTACTAACTTAGTCTTAAGATAATTCATTTGTTACTAACATAATATGGACATTACCTAGTCTGAAATAAACAAATTTTATTTATTTAAAAATAGAATCTTGAAAAGAAAACGACAAACCCTTTTAAACTGTTATTTTATTTCGGTACAGCTTCTATTGTAAAAACATACCGTTAAAAATAACTCCCAGAGATGCTAAATTATGTTAAATCAAAATCAAACACCAAACAGTAAAGACGTTATGAAGCGACGTTAAGAGGCTTTCAGCTCAAGATAGAGCCTCTAACGTCAGATTTAGTACTAGTGACGTCACAGGCTGTCCCGAGTCGGATTATCTCCTAACTGTTTTAGTGGAACACTCTGCTTCTATCAGTTACTGGGATTTCATGTGAGCAGTTAAAGGTCTACATCGAAAATTTTATTTGTAAAAACTTTGTTATTACTATTTTTTAAAGTATTTTTTCTTTTTTAGTTGTAATATTCTACACAAATATGTGCTATGCATTTATTTTACATTATTAACAATAGATTTCATGGTACCTATTACCATGAAATCTATTACATACATATATATATACTTATCACCTATAAAATGTAACATATCATACTTATCTGTCGAAATCTGGGTATACTGTGCACATCTGCGTACCCATTCCTCCGCATCACATGCCCATACAACAACCACCGATTACGACACGATTTTTCAGTTACCGGTGCCACTTTCAGTACTCATTTCTTATTTTATGCATTCGCTTTTCACCACACATACCCCTTCTCATTCTTATCTCAGCCACATGCAAATTCCTTTCCTTCATCCATCCCTTTCATTCATCCCTTTTCTAATCTACAATTATATATGGCAAATAGTTATTTTTTTAGAATTTAATCTAGACTAAATAATTAAAGATTACCAAAGCTTACACTTTTCAACAACTAAACTCCTAGCTACGAAGCTACGAGATTGCTACGAATGATTACGAAGCGCTACGAAATGACTACGAAAGCTGATATCCCTAAGTATGCCATATAAAACGTCGTAACCTCTTGATTTGTCGTACAATATGCAGTTAATGTAAACAGCCTAAGTTTTCCCATCCCTCACCCCGGTCTTGTTCCTCCCCCTCCTACGTTGAAAGCTATCGCGGAACTTGTAATACATGTTTGAAATTTTTCATCATAAGTGCTTATCCACTAAAGTTGGTATTATGTTAGTGAGTGTGTGTGTGTTTGTTTGTTTGTTTTGCGGCTTATATGAGATCAGTGGGCTTCTTGTAGTTTATGATGTAACAGTAAAGGGTGCGTCTTTTTAAGTACAATTTATGTTTTTGAAATTCGCATTTAGTTGTTAAAGTGTAGCTGTTTGGATTGTAGTTTAATTTCACGAAATCTTAACAATCTCTCATCTTTAAAACGTAAAACGTTGAAGCATCAATAATATGTAGGTTTATTTAAAAAATATACGAGTAGTGCTCTAACGAAAGTAGTACAGTAAAAAAAAACATTAGAATCAAAATTCTAATGTTTTTTTTCCACAAGACCCTTTTTTCGTGTGTAACCACACGAAAAAAGAAAGAACTCCGAAGAATCTCCGGAACTGGAAGGTATGGTCTAGAACAAAAAAATGATGATGATGAGAACAAGTATGTTTTGGCTTCGTTAAGGGTCTTGTTACACCCTATATTTAGATTAAGGTATTTATCTATATACCTGAAATAACACCCTTTTTTTATGCCGCCCATGGGCCTCTGACTTGGTTTTACATGCCGTCAATATCTCAGGCTTCGTCACGATGTTTTCCTTCACCTAAGCAAGTGTTAATTATACAATACGCACATGAATTCGAAAAATCAGAGGTGCGTGTCTTTGGTACGGAGATGAAAAGAAACCTTAGACCTAGGTCATAAATTACTTTTGAGGAAATCCAATTCGTTAAGCCAAGGCATGGAAAGTTGACAAACAGACAGAGTTACTTTCACATTTATATTTTTTATGTAAGTATTAATTTTCTAGTGTCGTGTGTAACCACACGAAAAAGAAAGATCTCCGTAGCACATTCCTATGTAGTAATTTTCGAATCCCACGCAGGAGAAGTCGCGGGCAAAATATCTTCCCAGTTATTTTCAACACGTTTGACACACCCCACTGCATATACAAATAAAATCACAACGATATTCCTTTACAGAAGACCGGAATCTCCACCCAATGCAAATCCCATTCAAAAGCGTTTAAAAACCTTATCAAAGCTACGTAAGCTTTGAAAGAGCGACTTATAAAATGCAGATATTTTTTCCCTTAAAAAGTTTTTAAGGCTTTGTTCACATCAAGCTACTAAAATCTGTAAAATTTATTTCATAGATTTTCAACTTTATCGCTACAGCATTAGGTTCAAGGTTGATTGGGAATATTTGACAGTTTTGCAAACGAAATTAGAACCACAAATAAAGATGCTGAATGTCTCGTTGGTGTGGTTTAACATGGTGTTGTTATAAGGGTATGAAGACTAGGATTTAAATTTCTTCATCCTTAATAGAAAAGGAAGGATCTTCACACCGTCTGTGTGTTGTGTCTGGTGGGCTGCTGCCCGACAGTTCTTTTTTCGGGTTTTTCTAATAATCTTAAGTCGCGGATAACTTTAAAAGTGCGATTTAAAACTTTGATGTTTTCTTATTTTGTCCCAAAAAAAAACTACAGCGCTATCATAACATGACGCCGTGGTATTAATGTACTATGCTGCTGTAGTACTTTTTGTAGTTCCGCTACATTGTCTTCAATTCCCCGATCACCGATCGGAACAAGTGGTACCGAGTTTTGTCCAGAAAATTCAGCTTAAATCCAGAATACTGAGAAATTTCTGATGCAATAACCCAACAACAAACTACCGAAATGGTTGTAAAATCGTCGAAAGTTGCGACAACCTACCCACAGTACAGCGACTTTTCCGTTTTTCTTATGAGGTTGGATAATCGTGCGGGTGCAACTACCCTTAGTCGACGCGAAGCGAGGTTAACGCCCGGAAATATTATAGTAACGAGATAAACGGTATTAAAGTGGAGGATGGCGGATACCGGAATACCAATGAGTATTCATATTTTAACGCCAGGAATTGTCACCGTAATGGGTGTAGGTCGCAAAAGGAATGAACCTGTTTTTAGAAAATGTGCTGATAAAAATTCAGGCGCCATATTTGAGGTTAATTTTTGTAGAATTAAGTTTGAAGTGAATTTGGTTTTGTGGAAGATATTTCGATGAAAATAATGTTTTGTTTCATTTTCATTTAAGTAAGTTAAGAATGGTAATGTAGCAAATCCTATAACGCTCAGTACTGCGACACAGGCGTCCGCTCAGCGAGAGAAAGTGGTCTGCAACCCATCACCCTTGCCCAATACGGGCAGCTCTAGGACATACTAATTTTCTTATGGTGTTTTGGTTCTTGGTTTTGTGAGCAGTGCTGATATAAGCAGCAGGCAAAGATGGAAGCCTAACCCAAATAAGATAAATTTTAATAGGTGCATTGAGATTGTTACACAGCACTCAAAATCTTTCAACATAATTAAAAAAACTGAATCTTTTGATAATAGTAAACACTGTCTACTGATGAAAAAAATATCGGCAGGAAAGTTTTGAGTATAAAAGTAGAGGAAGACCAAATAAACTATGGATGAACTGTGTGAAGGCTGATATGGCAAGAAACGAGGTGTTTGATGAGATGACGAGTAATAGAGAAGTATAGAAGAAGAAGACATTCTGCACCGAAACAAAATAAATTAAAATAAGGGCAGAAGAATGATGAATGATGATGAAGCACATTCTACCAATATTGTGTTTATTTGTGTTATAAAAATACAAAACTTAATAAAAATATATATACTATACATTTACCTAGTAAAATAACTCATTGCCTATTTCACTTTAACATAATGGTGCTGAACCTCCATAAAAACAAATGAACGACGTTCTATTCAATTTAGGTTGCGGCCATGCAATTCTCTAATCAACTAGAAAAAGATACAAAAATCCTTGGGATTTTGCTTTAGAGGCAACCGATGGTTAAAAATATAAAGCAGTTTGATATTGGAACTGAAATACCTTTTGAAAGGATATTTTAATTATTATAAAAGTAGGTTTTATAATAGTAGAAAATACTGTTATTTTTCACAAAATTGATATTTTTAAATGTTATTTATTTAATTAGATTTAATTTATTTTACCTCGATCGAAGCTGGCGTTCAAGACTACCAATCTCATATGCTATCACACATTTTCAGAAGGAAGCTGTTGGTAAACAAAGTTTTTAAAATTGTCTGTAGTAATCGAATTAGTGTTGCCCAAAATCGGTCTTGGTCTTGCAGTCTTGGTCCAGACCAAGAATAAGACCAAGAAAGGAGAATACCAAGACCAAGACCAAGACCGACTTATTGCAGCAAGACCAAGACCAAGACTGAAACCTGCAAGACTTGAGCAAGAACAAGACTAAGCATACCTTGTAGGTATATCTACCTATAGTTATGCTTGTATAAGTCTAATGTGCAGATCTAACGTTAGTTAGTAGGTTGGTAAACATTATGTAAGTACTTATGTTTCAAAGTTTATATTATTCTTCTATTCAGAAAAATGTAAAACTAACAGCGAGTCGAGTAGGTCTAGTACTACTCGTAGTAGCAGTTTTTAAGTCAGCCGATGTTATGGTACAGACGCCAGCACATCAAGCTACTGCAACTTGCCAAATTTCTTTAACAGATTTTCAACTTTATCGCTAAAGGATTAAGGTTCATGGTTGAGTGGGAAAATTTGACATTCCGCGAATAAGCCGTTGGTCGTTCGGTGTATTACATACCTACTTATTTGATAATTTACCGACAAAGACGCCGCGGTGTATCAAAGACAGCGCAACAAGTGTATCACAGCATTTGATACTGTTTGAGGGCCGCATTCGCCGCCATAGAGTATGGACAGAAGCACACAAAATTGTTACCTATTTTATTAGGGTTGGCACAAGAGGATAAATGACCTTGAAGATGTCTCAGTTGTAGCTATAAATTGAATGAGTAATAGAGAGAGTAGAGTCACTATGCCTATGTCAATTTAAGCTCAACATGTACCTACTCTGTTACGTTGTTCTAAGATCTAAACTAACGTGTTTATTATATAGCTATAGGTATTTGAAAGTAGTCTAGTCTAAGTAGTAGCGTCTCGCAAGACTTGCGAGACTCTTGCTGCAAGATCAAGACCAAGACCAAGACTGAGAGCGCAATACCAAGATCAAGACCAGGTGTATTGACGCAAGACCAAGACTGGCTAAGGTCTCGTCTTGGTCTTGCATTTGGGCAACACTAAATAGAAATTAAAAAAGAAGATTTCGGCTTTAGTTTTGCTATGTTCACGCGCCAACAGATACTACAAAAACTTTTTTGGTGCAAAACAAACTGCATTTGTGCTTCTTCTCTAAAAAAAATATAATTGATGTTAAATGGATAGATTAGATTTATACAATTTTGGAAGTAATAGTTTACTGCTCTTTTCTGACACAGACATTCAATACTGAGTTCTAGGAATTCGGTAATTGGTTTAATTGAGATTGTAATAGGTAGTTGTACTGATTATGTAACGTTAATTAACTACTTTTGTTTGAGTTTTCGTACAAAACTGTTTTTGACAGTATTGTCAAAGAAACGTCTCCGTACAATGTCTAATTGAAATGACAGGGAAACTCGGTCCTGGGTTACTGTAGTCATAATTGTGAATACCTTTTATTAGTGTATCAAACCGCGAAAAATAATTTAAATTATGGGGTTTACAGAAACAGTAATGTTAACAAATGTGCAGACCACATTGCAAGTACAATTTCATGTACATACATAATTTTAAACAAACTTTTACCATAATTTATCTCTCCAAAAAAACCTTGAAAATGATCATAAATCTATCCGAAAAATTTAATAGGATAAAAAGAGAGAAATGTATGAAAAGTCACCATTATTTTTATACTAGGTATGTGATATGGCAGCGTTCCCGGCATGCATTCGCAGAAACTGTAATTTATGTATGAGCATTGTCCAGAAGTCTGTTATCTCTGGAAGTACGCCAATGCTCGATATTGTGTAGAATTTTACAGTGGAATATTAGTTTTTTGATATGTGACTATCTGAATTATTCAAAACGCTGTTGACGGAATCAAGGCTACTAATTAATAAGACACGTCGAGAAAAAATCAAAATCAAATCAAAAAACATGACATAACATCACGCCAGTAATAACCAAAACGATAGGCCGAGGTGCACCTAATGGGTGTAAGCAGATCCTGCACGAAGCTGTCAATCAAACCGCTGTATTCTATAAATCAAACTATGTAACTCTACGCAAAAATTATTGCTGGTAAACGATTTTTTTTTTGGGGTGATGAATCATCTTTTACGGTAGGACTCGATGTAACGCACTCAAAATATTGTGCTGATGGATGCATTGAATAGCACAGGGGTCGTTGAGGTATTTAAAGTAAAGTTATTCAATAACAATAAAATCTTGCATTTACAAAAAAAACTTGTGTAAAATTTGGAACTTTGACCCCAATATCTCCGTAACTAGAAGGTTCCCAGGTAAGGTCTACAGCTAAAATATGATTTCAATGGCGGGGAGAATAAATGCCTTTCGGCTTCTTCAAGGGTATTCTTACACATATTATGTTTGGCGTTCTCTTAACACGACCCACGCAATCAGTTATCAAGTTTTCGTAATGACTATGGTTGGTGAGCAACCACTTTCATATATTGAGTTATTACATCATTTGTTGTATTAAATCTATCAGTTCTGAATCAAAATTCATACATCAAAGCATCGTTTTAGAATATACTTCAGCTCTATATTTGCAAGTTCAGACATATTTAACACACGATATCCGTGGTTGAATACACAGAGCTCTGTGACATCTGGCAATCGGCCATAGGTCACGTGTTTGGCGCCAAACGCATGCGAATATCGAGCGTCTGCGCAGTTTCCGATGTAGAATATATGGAGCTTTGTGAATATCTTATGAGGTGTAGTTTGTTGGTAGGGAGAAAGTTTGATTTATAATTTACTAGCTTAGTTAGACCTACAGTTTCGCCCGCGTGGAGGTCGGTAATTGTCACACGAGATCGAACTACCCGGATAAAAAGTATTCTATGAGTTAACCCAAGTTATAAACTATCTGTGTGGCAAATTTAATCAAAATCCGGTCAGTAGTTTTTGCGTAAAAAAGTTACAAACATTCATACACAAACTATCGCAAAAAATCCAATCACAATCACTCGTTTATAATATTAGTAGGATAACACTCTTTTCTGAAGCTTTCTCTTATTTTAACCGACTTAAAAAAAGGAGGAGGTTATATGTTCGTGCGTATGTTTTTTTTAATGTAGGTATATTTTGAGGTTATGATAGATAACGCATTAAGTCAGGCTCATTTAACGTATTCACCAAATAAAGGTCCCATTAGGTGACACAGGCCTTCTTTCTCTGAGAGGGCTTGAGCCATAGTCCTGGATGAGGGACGAAAGCAATGGAGCCGATATTAATTTTACAAATTAATGTACCTGTCTAAGTTCAAACCCACGTCCTACAATTTGTTAGTCGGGGCCGTTATTAAACACAATTTTTAACTAAGAAAATATGAAAATAACAAAATATTACAAATATCTAATTTGACGGCACGGTTGGCGTAGTGGCTGACTGACTGGCTGCTGCGCTGCGTATCATGGGTCCGATCCCCGCACTGGCTGTTTTTGTATGCGAGTTTAAATGTTTGTAAACTCACCCGCGATACATGAGAAGTTCCTAGTGCAGGCCAATAATATAAGAAAACAAAAACAAAATAAATTGGATACATTATATTCAAATAGGCACATCACGTCATTATTTTTCTTTCGATCTTCTCTGGGATCCCGCCACCCACATCACCTACAAAATTCATTGAAAAGAGATCTAATAACATTGAAGACCACCATCAAAACTGCTATGTGTATATTCTACAGACCAAGGCCGGCAAAAGCATTTACTAACTGAGAGCCGTATATTCAGGTCAAATCCTTTGACGATATGGTCGAATGATTAGACGAAACACCTTCCAATAGATTGAGTGAGAACGTTCTTGGCGTGCGACACACTAGTTCAAATCAAGAACAAATAATAATATGTCGTCGGCTTCAGAGCAGGACTTAGTATCAATTTTTTTTGGCGAAATACATTTTTTCATCAAAATGGTTAAATTAAGTTGCCGGCCGTAATTTGAGACAAAACATTGAGATAGCTATTCAGAAACATTAATTTGTTTTTCATATTTTTACGTCATTTAATTAACTTAAGTCAAAACGGTGAAGGAAAACATCGTGAGGAAAACCGACATGTCCTAGAACCAAAAAATCTAAGACACGACTGTGACATCTACCAACCCGCACAAGGCCCGCGTGGTGGATTATAGCCCATTCCCTCTCATAGAGAGGAGGCCGTGTGTCCCAGCAGTGGGAACATTATATGCTGATTATGAATAATTTATTAATCAATTAGTTAGTACTTATTTATTGCACGTAAAGTGACGCCTGTAAATTGAAAAAAGTGTAGTGTATGTAGTATATTGTTTTACATCTAATATGATTATATGAGCAATGACGTGAAATAAATAAATTTAAATTTTATTTTGATTTATTATAAAGCTTGATTTGGTACAGCCAGTCAACAAAATATACCTTTCATTTTGCCGCTCGGCCTTTGCCGACTCAGACCGGCCCGGACATGTGACCTCTTACTCAATAAACCTACGAATGTCTAGGTCTTCAGATAGCCCAATATGTGCACCTTCTGTGTAAAGCAATTCTATGTGTGACTGACAGATAAGACAGCCTAAACCACTGAATATATATATATATGGAAAGGTTGTTACAAAGCTCTAGCTTTAGGTTCTTCATTTCCTTCATTTCATTTGAAGAACCTAATCTTACGCGTAGGTATTACAGGGCCTCGACTATCGCAGTTGCTTTCAAAGGGGGTATTCCTACAAAAACCTGCCTTTTGGCCTCGTACAGGACCAATTTCGTTAGTTTTATCTTTTTCTTATGTTTACATTTTTATATAAATAAGTTTTATTGTTACTTTAACCATTTTTTTTTATTTCGTACGAGACTAATATACACTTTATTTTTCATTCAAAATGTAAGCCTAAAGTATTTCTACATGGGGGCTTTCAATGGGATTGACAAACGATTTTCGATAGCTAATGTCAAATCAATAAACAAATTTGACTTTGTCATAATCGTTTTCGCAGATTGAATGTCCGTTTATCTGAACACACAGTTCACATGAAACTTACCGTCAAACTGTGAGTATAAATTCGAAATGTATCAAGAATCAATTGATAATCTGGTCTAAACAGTGAATTTCTACTTAACCACGACAAAACAAAAGTAAATTTAGACATTATAGCATACGATACAATATTTCGATATAACCGAAGTTACTCAACTCAGCGATCCCTAACACGTCTATACACAAGATATTAAGTCTTTCGAAAATAGTTTTTTTCTGCAAAATCACTGGAAAACTATGCCAAATGTATAAAGAAGCTAAGATGGCGATTTTCCACGCACTTACCCACCAAGGCCACGCATTTACTAGTCTATTCTGTTACAAAATTACCATTTCAATCCATATAACTCTTATCGCAAGAACATAGAGACTAGTTTCAAATGGTTGGAGTGTAAAATAAGTTGGTGTTCCGTAACATTGGGTTGAAACATCGAGTGAACTCGAAATCAGCGGATGTATTGAAAATAATGTATCAAGTTATTTTCCCTGTTTCACGATGAAGTGATGAAATACAGATAGATTTGTTGGTGGAAAAAATAAGCTAGTATCGTTTATACGGCTTTTTAGAAGCACGTTTGGGTTGGGGTTGAAACAAAGCGATGGTTTTATTTATAAACAGAATAGTGATAACCGCTCGGGTCGATCTTCAGGTTAAGCCGTACTTGCCTAGGTTGGTCCGTGGATTGGTGACCACCCATTACTTAAAGAGTTTCCTCCGTGCCTCGAAAAGAACGTTGTGCCATCGTGCGTTGCTGTTATTTGTAGATCTTTGACAGTCGTTGCAGGTAGTCAGTGGCCCGAAAGTCTGACAACCAGTCTTACCAAGGGGTTTCGTATTACCCAGTACTGATATTAGTACTAGTATTGGGTTGTGGGGGTCAAACAGGCAGTCACTCCATGTAAAATAGATGATGAATAAACGAAGAAGTCTTAAAATTAAGTATATACATTCAGAAACTGTACCTGCGAATCTGGACAAGTGACGCTGGCAAAGCTCTTCGTATTTAAGTAATGAAAAATGAAGTAATGTCACTTTGTCTGAGTGACTGCGCTGCGATTTTGTTGAAATTAAGCAGATTTTTGTTAATGGTAATATTGCACCACTTGAAAAAAAACGGTTATTTTTGACTATAAGATTTTTGCAACGAGAAATTTTATTTTATAACCACAAAACACTTATATTTACCGACACAATTTTTCCCGTTCTAACAATCAGACACCAAAATTTACCAATATTAGTTGAATTTGAGGATTGACCCTGATTCAAGTGGGTTAGTTAATGAAAGACTTAAATACCTGTGCGGATCATCTATCACTATTATGCACTGATGCAAAACAAAAAAAATATAGACAAAAAAATAATTAAGTACGTACAAAAACACACACGTACAAAAAGTTACCCAAAACTCCTAACACCATAAGGTAAAAGCCACTAATACTTTACTTAGTGGACGCGCGGCTGAACATAGGCAAAAGAGCAGTAAATCATTCAGTGACCTCAGCCGAAGTTGTAACGAGTACATATCGAGAACGTAATGAGTTATAGTTAAGACGTGACTAACGAGTGAACTCTGAAATTGACGTAAAGGTCGCAGGAAGCATTTTTGGTAACTTTTTTTTTTATTTGTGCATAATGAGCCTGTTATACTGCGTTTACACCAGATATGTGCGAGGATGCGTAGTAAGGGATGTGTATTGTGTGTGTTTAAATAACTTACCAATAATAATATGCTTCGGTGAAGGAAAAAATCGTGAGGAAACCAGCATGCCTGAGAGATATTTCTCGACGGCATGTAAAGCGAAGTCAGAGGCCCATGGCCGGCATTAAAACTCACACACATGGTTAAGCACTAACCACACAATAAAGCAGAACAAAACCTTATGGTACTTGGACAAAGGGCTCCTGTCTTAGAAAACGAGTAAGCCGTATAAATGTTTCTTTTAAGTGGGACAACATGGCGAAATCCGAATCTATGAGATATCGGAAACACGTCTTAGGAAACTTTAGCTTTTTTTTAATGAAAACAATTTTGGCCTACATATTTTTGGTCAAGTGTGAGTTGTCCATAAAAATGTGTGAAATCGTATTTTTTTTAATGTGCTTCGACTCTGCTTCGTGTGAGGAAAATTTCCTTGAATGGGAATAAAAAATCGGGACAGTGGAATTAAATCTATCCTTTGTTCGTGGAAAAGTTCCAAACCGTTAAATTATTCTAAAATCAAAGCGTGAGCACTTTCCATCAAATTCCATTTGAAACCGGTCAACAGAACCGGATAACGTGTCGTTCAATGCCAGGATAATTTGATGCGGCCTGAACGACCCATTTACATTCGTTCCTGTTAACAAAAAAGCGGTTTTGTGAGGTAATAATGTGTCATTTTGTCGCTTAACCCCGTTCCATTAATGAATTGGTGAATTTTTCAAGTGAGCGTCGTTGGTCGAATCCAAAACTATGAGAAATAGCGAAACATTCCTGGCCAGAAATCGAATCCATTGATTTTGGAAAAAAAAACACACTGTACTATTACACCATTCGATAGTGTCGCTTAGTTGCCGGCAAACTCTTAATTAGTTTTAAATAAAGTCTTAACTTCGTTGTCCAACTACTGACCTATTTAGTTCAATAACTCCGAACGGAATACGAATTGGTGAAAGTCGTTAAATGGCAGAGGTTTTCCTTGAAACTCTCTATCCAATGGTGTATATCTTATTGCTATTGTTACCCAGAAAATCTTAACATCGATGCTCAAATCGTCACCTGTTAAGGTTAATAACTCCAAACGGAATTAGAATTAGCGAAAGTGGCAAAGGTTCTCCTTAAAAAGCTCTATCTAATTATCTATGTCTTATGGCTATTAATTGCCAAGAAAATCTTAACCTCGGTGTCCAAAATTAGTCAGCTATTTAAGTCAATAACTCTGAAAGAACTGCGAATTAGCAAAAGTTATGTTAGTAGCAAAAGTTGTCATTGAAAACTTCTCTTAAATTGTATATATGTTATTGCAATTAGTCATCCAGAAAATCTTAACTTCGGTGCTCAAATAGTTACCTAGTTAGGTCAATAACTACGAACCGACAATGGATTGGGGAAAGTCGTGTTACTGGCAAGGATTCTCCTTGAAAAGCTGTATGCAATGGATTATGGGTTATTATTATTGTTTACCCAGAAAACCTTAATTGGTTGCCAGAAAATCTTAACTTCGTTGTTCAACTAGTTACCTATTTAGCTCAATAATTCTGAACGTACTGCGAATTGCCTTAAGTCGTGTTAGTAGCAAAGGTTCTCCTTGAAAATTTCTTTTCAATTATGTATATCTTAGGGCTATTGAAACATTGGGGAAAAGCCTATATCGAGGCCATTCTCCTTTTGGGAAGTAATGACTTATGAAAGAAGGCAGAAGTTTATAAGTACATCTGCTTTAATCAGAATTGTTTATTTCAATTTGCTTTTACTATACTAATGAGGCAATGAAGATCCAATAAGGGTACTGTTTCAAGTACAGCTGCTGTCACTATGAATTCTTGGGATCACTATTCAGTTTAGACAACATGTTATTGGGGTTTTAGGGGTTTCTTAGTAGCAACGAACGTCTGAAAATATTTTTTTGGGGAACACCCGAATACTATGAAATATTTTATTCCGAATTTCGATGTTCCGATTCATAATATCTAATAATTATAATGTCTATTATTAAAAATCACGAAATTTATTTTACCGGAACTCGCAAATGCGATTTGTTAGTTTTCCGTTTTTCATACATTCGTCCGATGAATCAAATGCTCGGAGGGTTCTCGGTCCGAAAAACGACATTCCGATTTTTAATACTTCGAATCAACTACTCAAATTAGAATTCTGAATCACTTTGCCGAATTTTATTTGTTCAACCGATTCAAACGATTTATTTGCTATAATTTTCACCACACTGAAACAACATTTTTGGGGATATTTACCACTATCTAAGTCAGAATAAATAAGTCTCAATTTGATGTCGAGTCATGGTAATTATTATTAGGTTTTTCGTTTTATATTTTGGTATTTGTTATAATAATATATTTATTAGTTTCTCTTATATGTATTATGTGTATTAGTCTCACTTTATGTACTTATTTTTTTTTTAGATATTTATTTTGTACCCTACCACAGCATTTTCTTATTGAACCCAAAGGTCGACTGGTAGAGAATGCCTAATGGCATTAAGTCCGCCTATGTACCACTATTGTACATGAAGTTTATGTAAATAAATAATATTTGGTAGCATTTTCAACATTAAATTAAAATACTGTCATAAAAAGTCAACATGTGCTAAAAAACTTAGTGACAGAAACGAATCGCTGCAAAACCGACTTCATGCAGTTTTGTCTGCCCTACCCTAGAGTGTAATTTAAGCCCGCGTAGGCGTGGAGGGATGGGGCGGCCCGCGAGCTGAAGAGCAGGTGGTTTGAAGGCCCACCGCTGCGGCTGAGGCTGGTCAGCAAAGCCGGCCAGCAAGCCGAAGCTGAGATGGTGAGCGTTAAAACCATCTGCGACGATAAGCTCGCGTGGGACTACCCAAACCCCGCAGCGCCGGAGCCGTGACAGAAACAATGCTTGCTGCACGCCTACTTGCTTGCTGCTTGCCTGCTCGCATGCTGCATGCCTGCTTGAATGCTGCATGCTTGCATGCATGCTGCATGTCTACTTGCACGTTGCATGTCTGCTTGCATGCTGCATGCTTGCCTGCATGCTGCAAATCCCCTGTATTATTGTTGAATCACTTCGGTTAGGTTAGGTTAGAACTGTGATTATTAAGCGCGAAGGCGAGCAAGCTAAGCGAGCGTGCCGCCGTAGCGGCCGCCGAGTGCCAGAACCCCTGTATTGTTGGTGAATCATTTAGGTTAGGTTAAGTTAGAATTGTGACCAGGGAAACAAAATAGTTTTATTCGAAACAAAATATTTTTATACAAAGGTCTATTTCGGAATTGTATTAATCGGTATTTTAATAATCGGAATTCGTATTTTTGATGTTTCGAATTATAATTAAGTCGGACTTTTTGTTATTCGATCTAAACTCGGTATTTTGAGAATAGTAATTATAAACGTTAGGAATATTGAAATTTAGAAATTATAAAAATAGGAGTAATGATAAGTCGGAGTTGTTATATACGGAATTATGAAAATCGGTATTTTGAAATTCGTTTTTGTGACTGACGGTATAAAGTTTTTCGTATATATGTAGTGTACCCATTTTTTTGTATATGTACTTATTAAGATTTTCCAAGCAAGTTACGTTCATTCCTCGCTTAGCTTAACTTCAGTCCTCGCCCTAACAATAGTGCATTTCAGATAGTGGGTTTGAAATGAACTGAAATGGAAAATGGATTTTTTACGCGCTAATGCTTTCATGCGTAGCAAGTTCTTTTTTTTCATTTTTGGTATTCAAAATTGGAACAGATTGATTTATGGCCAGTAAAAGTTAAAGTACAGTACTCGGACTACATCCGATTTTTAAAAGAGACTGCCACACTAGAATTATTCTTCTTTTTTCGTATCGATGTTACGAGTTATATTTTTGTATTGGTCCCATTAGGTGATCATGTTAATCGCGGCGTCTGTAGCGTATTTTAAGCCCTATAATGTGCAGGAGTAGGCACACATTGGATATTCCAGCAAGTGGTCCATGATTTAGTCGGGAGCACCACTTTCTAACTGAATGTTGGAGTGAGTGGGCGTGCAATCGATTGAGTACTTTTCATAAAGGCCACCACAGATCAACGCTAGAATTGGGAGTGACTGGACTGAGATGATGTTGTGCTTAAGTTGATTGAACCACGATCTTCGCAAATTGTCCAGTAGTAGCTAGATGAGAGTTGCTGAAGATCGAGATCATTTAGAGAGGTATTTGTCTGGCAGTGGACTTCATGGAATGATGACTGGTATGGGACTGGTATTCGTGGTGGTATTGTGCTCTATTTCTAAAACGAATTAAAAATGTTGCCTTCGTCCGTACCTAAAGTAAAATGGAATTGTATTACATGATCTCAATGTCATATTTTTAAATATTTTTAGTGTCTAAGAATGTTGCAGACGAAAGACTTTACTTTATTTAATGCGATTTATTTGTATTTACTTTTGCTGTATACTTTTGAGATACATATTATATTAGTATGTCAACGAATTAGCACGGTCGCGAATCGGTATGGCCTGGCAGTATATAACTTGGTGATTTATTTAATTATTGATTATAATTATTCATTACAATGGTTACGCACCAGTAACAGTAATTAATTAATTTCTTATGTAATAAATAAACTAAAATTTAATCTGAATAGGTACGGCATTAATATGCATTAAAAAAAAACATTAAAAATACATTTTGTGACACACACATACATATACAAACACACATATACAACGGACACACGCAGACGTTCCATTTTGTGTGTTTTTGTGTGTGTGTGTTTGTGTTGTTTTTGTGTGCGTGTGATGCACGAATATCCAGGCTTCGTTATAAATGCTATGTCCTCACAAATATCATAAATACAAAAGTAACTGTCTGTATGTTTGTAACCTCATTAATCACAAAGTGAATGCTGCAGTAATATTGAAACGAGAGCCATTAAAATTTCACGATTTGGGTTTTTTCTGGCCCTTAACGAATTTTAATGAAATTTGGACTACAGATAAACCATTACATAAGTTAGAACATGGGGTACTTGCTAACTCAGTACTACGGCCCTGTGGAGTAATTTCCAACCTTCTCGCGGGAGAAGCCACGGGAAAAAACAAACATATATGACTTTGCAACATTTTAGAGAGCCAATTATAACACTCCAGCTTTCAACTTCGGTCTACAAACACTAAATGATTGCTCAAAGCGCTTCCGATCGCTTCATTACTCTGCATGAGCGATTGCTTGAAGCTTCCGTAAGCGCTTCAATGAAATCAATTATAACTTCAAGAAATGCTTCATATGAATATTGAACTGAATAATTGTCTAATTGCTTGAATAAGGCCTTGTGAATGTCGGCATCAGACCAGGCCCTAAGTATATCCAGACTAACCGACCCACTTACGAGCCGAATTGGCTTAACCTATGTAACACAATCATCAGCTGATCGCGATATTTCGCGTACCTGGGTAATACGATCCCTTGGTCAACTGAAGACTGTCAAAGTTCCGTCCGAGCCACTGACTATCCGTAACGACTTTCAAAGATCTACAAATACCAATGGCTTAAGGTGCATTCCGAGGCACTGAGGAAACTCTGTGTGTATTGGTTCGTCAGCCATCCGCAGACCACCTAGGCAAGTGCGGCTTTACCTGAAGATCAACCCGAGCGGCTATGTTATTTATCCACCAGCTCCTCCAATTATCAATGACTGCGACTATCGCCACAAGTGTCGTTGTTGGGGAATTTGTTCTGCTACATTTTCGTCCCAACAACAGTACGAAATGGCGAAGGACGGGCGCTGCGTAGTGCTGATTTTCAGTTTTTTTTTTTTTTTTTACATCGTCATATTACTGTTGTCAGATATTTTATTTTTCTTAATTTAATCAAGTGTTGTGGTCCGTACTGCCTGTTTTATTCAATATCCTTATTTATCGATTTTACTTTCATGCTTTTAATCTATCCACAGTATGAATACTCTCATATCGTTTACATGTATATATATAATAGTATCATAAGTGTTTAATAAACATATAACAATTTTCTACCAAAACTGTAGGGGCATTCGCACAAAACTAGATCAATTATACCAGAACATCCTAATGAACACTTATGAAATCCTGGTATTAACCGAAACTTGGCTGACACCTGAAATCTATGACAGTGAGTTCATAGATCAGCGATATACAGTATTTCGATGCGATCGTGATCGTATGGCTACAAAAAAACAGGATGGTGGCGGTGTATTGGTTGCAATTCTGAGCTCTCTCAAGCCGTCTGAGCTAGACCTCGCGCTAACCCAGCGCAGCGACCTTTCACACAATCACATAGAACACCTCATTGTAGAATTTCAAAGCACTTGTAATGCAAAACGGCACATTGTAAGTGCTGCCTATATACCGCCTAAGACCTCTTCGTTAGTCTACAATATGCATTTCGAAACGTTACAAGAAGTCTTGAGTCTTCCTACTGTTGACAGCTTCTATATTTTGGGTGACTACAATCTTCCAGAAGCCAATTGGTTAGCATCCTCAGTCACGGATTCCCCTGGAGTTGCGACCCTCAACTCTGTGGCGTCTGTGACTTGCGCTAACTTACATAATCTCATTTCACTTCTTGGGGCTTCTCAACTCAATAATGTAGTAAATGACAAAGGTAAAATACTTGATTTAGTTATATCTAACAACGCCTGTATAGTTTCCCGTTCCACAAATACGCTACTACCTATTGACATTTACCACCCTGCTTTAACCTGCGAGACCTGCTTAAATATTAAAATTTCCACTTTGACAAAGATTCCCCTACACAAATATAATTTTCATAAAGCTAATTTTGACAACATCAACTGTAACTTGCAGCAAACAAATTGGACAGATCTTCTTAGCTCTAAAAACTCTGAAGACGCACTGACTGCATTCTATGATGAGTTAGATAATATTATCAAACAAGATACTCCTTTGGCTCGTGCCAGATCAGTTAGTTATCCTATCTGGTTTTCAAGGACTCTCATTACCATCTCTAAAAAGAAACACAAGGCGTGGGTTAAGTGGAAGAAATTTGATAACATTTCGGACTACAATACATTTGCTAATTACAGAAGCCAATTTAAGGACACGTGTCTAAAATGCTTCAACTCATACATTAGGTCTGTGGAGGATAGTCTGTGCAAAAACATTAAGCATTTCTGGACATACATTTCGAATCGGAAAGAGAAACCTGGGATACCAGCTAAGCTTCAATATAAAAACTCTGAATCTAATGATCCGATTTCCGTCTGCAATATGTTTTCTGATTTCTTCTACTCCGTTTTCGAACCTGCCTCACCGTCCTTGTCACATTGGGAGCCCCCGCTTGACATTGCGCTACACGATACTTCGATCTGCGATATATCTTTTAGTGAAGATAAAATACTGAAAGAGCTGAAATCCCTAGATGCATCGAAAGGACCTGGACCAGACGGACTTTCCCCTTATTTCTTGAAAAATGTCGCTGTTTCTATCTGCAAGCCTCTTTTTATTATTTATAATAAATGCATGTCGGAAGGTGTGGTGCCCAGAAGGTGGAAAGATGCCTTTATTGTGCCTGTCCACAAAGGCGGATCAAGACGCAATGTTGAACATTATCGTCCTATTTCTGTGTTGTCTGCCTTGTCGAAGCTCCTTGAGAGGTTAGTGCATAATGAAATATATCCTATTCTGCATAACACTATTGTTCAACAACAGCACGGTTTTGTTAAGCGGCGGTCAACAGTAACTAATCTCTTGTTATTCACAAGCTTTTTATTTGATAATGTTGATAGCCGTGTACAGGTGGACGCAGTGTATACAGACTTCTGCAAGGCTTTCGACAAGGTAGATCATGAATTGTTGCTCAATAAACTAGCGTTTAATGGAATCCGTGGAAATTTATTGAGGTGGTTTGCTTCTTACATCACTAATCGTAGTCAAAAGGTTGTAGTTAATGGTCATTCTTCTTGCATCGCGCTGGTCACCTCTGGTGTACCACAAGGTTCTATTCTTGGTCCCCTTTTATTTGTTTTGTATATTAACGACATCAGCCAGTGTTTTCTTAATACCAAATTCCTCTTGTACGCCGATGATCTTAAGGTATACAGAACAATACGCGATGTAAATGACTGCCTTCTGTTACAGCAAGACTTGGATAGATTGTCTAACTACTGTCGTAGAAATAAGTTGCAGCTTAGTTTACATAAATGTAATTCTCTAAGCTTCACAAAAAATAAAAACATCGTAACACATACATACACTCTGTGCGATGTTCCCCTAACAAAAGTGGACTTTGTCCGTGATCTCGGCATTATCCTTGACTCCAAACTCTGCTTAGACCTGCATATTAGCAAAATAGTTAATAAAGCGTACCAACTTTATGGATTTGTTATGCGCTCTACTTTAGATTTTAAGAATCCTTCTTCATATATTTGCCTTTATAAGTCTCTCGTACGCTCGCAACTGGAGTATGCCGTGTCCGTCTGGAGTCCATATTATAAAAAATACATTGAGGCGATTGAGAGTGTTCAACAGAAATTCCTACGTGCTATGCATTTCAGATGCTTCGGATATTACTTGCCATATCAGGATTTACTTAATAAGTATAAACTCACAACACTTGAAAGTAGACGTAAGTACTTAGAAGCCTAGAATCTTTACAACATAGAAGCCTTAGAATCTTTACAACATTGTTAGTAATAGATTTGACTGCATTGAGCTAACCAACATGTTATGCTATGTTGTCCCTAGAACAGTGTACAAGCGAAAGGTGCGCGCTGGCAAACTATTTTCCACGCGTACCTGCCATTCTAACACTGGTTTGCGCTCACCTGTTCGCAGAATGATAGATGCCTACAATGGAACTTTTGAACATATTGACATTTTTGCATGTTCTCCCAGTAAGTTCAAAAGTCTTATACTCAAGGAGCTCTTTTGATTGATAATGTAAAAGTACAGATGAGCATGTTAGTTAAGTAAGTTTATTTTTTAATATTCTTATGTATTATTACCCTAGCGTTTAACTAATTGTTTATTATATTCCACAGTTATTCTGTGAACAGTGTTGTGGGCTACAATATTGTTAAAATTGTATGTTTATGTTCTTTTTTATACTATATATTGTGGCTGTTTGCTGTTCCTCTTGTATAAAAAAAAAAAATAAAAAAATAAAAAATAAAAAAAATAAAAAAATATTGCCACACACAAAAAAAAATCTCCTGTATCTTGAGTGCGGTTATAAAAAATTAAACTCACAAATAGATCCAGAATAAATTACCTATTGGCTATAGAACAAACACTTCTTCCTAATGATCGCTTGAAAGTCGTCGACGTATGCCTGCGCAAACATACCAGATGCACTGCAGAAACGGGACAGCCCCATCAACAATACCCAAAAAAACAAACAAAATAAAAAAAAAACTGTGAGAAAATCGAACCCACGACACGCAGCGCAGCAGCCAATCGCTCAGCCATTGCTCCAAACGTGACTTTTGATTTAGAGCAAAAGTCGCTCGTCTGCGCACTCCGTACCTAAGAGTTATAAAGGATAATAATATTTCTCCGTCCGGCTTCAGAGAAAACTTATTTCGGATATAAAATTACAAAAACAAAGAGTTTTCATTACGAGAGTCGAGTGTTGAATTACGACGCAATCCTTTCTCTTTCAGAATATTTAATAACTCGGCCAATGGCTGTTCTGTTGTTATAGAAGATTTTTCAATTTACCTACGAAACGGGAATGAATTATAAGTTTAGAAAAAAGTTTTTATTTGTGATCGTTGTTTTCAAAAGGCTGGGTTAAAAAATACATGGATAGCTGTTTGTGATTGCCGGTTCTTCTCTATAGGAAACGACCAACCCGAACCGTGCACCTTTTTGTCGACTTTTTATAAGTTCCCATATAGGCCTTTATGAAATAAAAATATTTTGATTTTGATTTTTTTTATTGTGATTCTTTGGTAAATAAATCGCTTATTGTTAAAATAGCATTATCAGCCTATAATGTCCACCAAGCGGGCCCACTGCGGGTTGGTAGATGTCACATGTCTTCGAATTTTTGGTTCTAGGACATGCCGGTTTCCTCACGATATTTTCCTTCACCGTTTTTGAGAGCAGTGGTGATGAAATACATAACACAAAGTAATGCGCCTGCCTGAGTTCGAACCCACGACTTACTATTCGTAACTCGGGGCCGGGTTCGGGGCCCGGTTCGAGCCCAAGACACACAGCTCTGATTTATCGGATTCATGTGCGTATTGTATATTGTATGATCACTAGCTTTGGTGAACGAAAACATCGTGAGGAAACATATCTAGAGATATCTTTCGACGGCATGTAAAGCCAGGTCAAAGGCCCATGGGCGGCATAAAAAACTCTGACACCAAGCTAGACACTAACCACACGAAGAAGAAAGAAGGGCCACCAGGTTGTCAGTAGTCGTACTTGACCGAAAAGGTGGTTCTGCCTACCCTGAGAAATAAGGCGTAATTTTACGAACGCTCAATACACACAAACCTCGATTTTAATCAAGTTGAGCTCTATCAACAGTTTAACGTTACAAACTAATATACATTATGTACATGTATGTATATTTATTAGTTGACACAGGTGTGTTGAAGCTGCTCATATTAACTTCCGTGATATTGTGAATATGTTAATGAAATGGCGAAGTTTTGGATTTAATTAATTGGAATATGGAGTTCAAATAGAAGTGGTTAGATGAATTGGAACGAGGTATATCTACCTGAATAGGTCCTTTAAGTGAAATATCAAAACACTTCTCTATTTTGTACATAGATCTTACACAGATTACCCTCAGGTACCTTATTTATGCTGTCTTGGCTTCCGTGCGTTTTTTCACGGGTGACCACTGAAAACCAGCGCTGTGATAAGGGTCCCCCATAGCACAGCTTTGAGCGTTGAGGAGTTCTCTCGACAGGAGGTGATCCTAGATGCAGGATCAAGTCATGACATAAAAATGTACTGTCACCAGAACTAAAGCTATAATTTTTTAAACTGTCATGTTCAGTAACATTATCATTAACATTAGAAACGGGAAAACCATGTTTACTGTTGGCTTTGAGTTCCCGATAGTTGATTAGTTTATCCGTGATCGCCGAAACATCGGGAACTCAAAACCAAAAGCAAACACGGCATAATTTCCCGTTTCTTGTGTTTAGAAATGAAGATGTGTACAAAATTTCAACTCAATCGGTTAGAGGACTGATTTGAAATTCAGTTGCAAGATTTGACCAATACATACTAACTAAAAACACAAGTCTAAAAGCTTTTAAAAGCGGTGCCTCCCCCTTTTAATAAGGGACCATCATTGTTCCATATGTTTTTTCATAAATCTAGTTTTCATAATCCACTATTCCTGATCTTGGAATCAAACCGAGGACCTCATACTCCGCAGTAGTGGCTGCGACCACTATAGATCGAAGAAGCATTTCTTTGGTAGGTCTATGTAATAGTTTAACATCATTCATCAATTCGACGACAGTACTTGGCAAAAACAATATCATTAGAAACTAGGACGTCTGAATTCGGAATAAAAATGGCGACGTTGCTATAGCAATAAATCATTTGATATTCGTCCGGGAAGATTAAATTTCTGAACAATTTCTTTTTGGGGCGTAGCATTGGGAGAATACGGTAAAATTGTGTCAGCACTTTTGTATTAAAGAATGCCTAGCGGCGACTCTAAATCAAAATTTTGGTTTTATCAATTTGAAATATGGTCAACCGCATGACAATACTAACAATTGAACTCCAAAAACTTTACTGTTAGAAGATATTCGTTTGTCGACCTCACATAGGCACTCTACGGATGTCTCGCCAAAGCATTGTTAGCGTGAAAGATAAATATGCTTACATTTCTTTAAAAACTAAGTATCTAGCAGTTTTCATTAGCGCAATGTTTTAAAAGTAAGATACACTTAGGCTCATTTGCGTGTGTGTTCGCCGCGCGTCTTCGTAAACAACATCTTACATTGCCATATGTTGGTGTTTGGGCGTGTGATAATGCGGGTCGCTGCACGCGCCGCCGCCTCTCCATAAACGAAAAAAACGCGCAACGCGCCGGGCGACGCGCCGCGTCTCCGTAAATGAGCACTAATATTAAAAAAAAGTTTATCACTTAACAACCAAATTTTAAAAGGAAAAAAAACATAACTTGATTTAAAAGTTTTCTTGGGTGCGTACTCCAGTTAGCCCAGCAAATTTCAACGCCTCCACAGCAAGGTGCAATCTCTGGCGGGAGTGGTTTAAACCCCCTGACAATTTCATTGATTCATCTGAAAACCTTCCACCTTTTTTTTTTTTTTTTTTTTACCGATGGGAAATCATCAAATAACCCCTCCCGCTCTGGGCTGAGCAGGAGGGAGTGTCAGAGTTTTACTGATGGGCGCGCGTTGCTGTGGCCGACTTGGAAATCTCTAAACAGACTTCGAACCCAAGTCGGCCGGAGTAAAGACAATCTCTGCAGATGGGGGTTAATGGACGGCTCCGACCTCAAGTGCGTATGTGGCGTCTCCCAACAAACAATGGCCCACCTTTAATCTTGCACCGCATGCCCTATCACCTGCGCACCTGATGACCTACTGACTGCATCAGTGAGCGGGATTCTCGTGGCTGAGTTGAACTTTTTGCCATCGTACGCTAAGAAAAAGAAGTGCTTCGCCACAGTCGTCTTCAAATACCATGAATATATTTGAAAAATCTCTCTTCAAAAAATTACAATTGCTACTTTTAGAAGAGGAAATTATGTAGAAAATTATACAAAAATACAGTAAATACATTTCCATGTATTTCAGAAATGCCGAGATGCAAACCTCATTTAGAAGAACACGATCTTTTTCAAATTATTCGCATAAGCCTTTAAGATGCCCATTTTCCTCAAATTCTTCCCGTTGTATTTTTTTGTGTTTCATCGTATTTTTAGACATCATTGTTCTGAATGCTTGCTGGGCAAAGGTGTGGCCACTTACTAGCAATATCTTAGGATTACTTTAAGCTGAGGTTTTAAGCTTAGCTCTCTCTCTTGGCTATTTTATCATGTGCTGACTTTTTTCATTAAATGACTGTTTGAAAGATGATATGGCTAGAAAGAAGGAAGAATGCTGTTATGCCAGCATTCTGCCCTCTTTGCTTATTTATGCTAGACGTCATTGAAAGCCTGTAAAGCGGTATTGACTTGAGCCACGTTTATTTTTATTTTTTTTCGCACCAATTGCGATAAAATTCATCTGTCTTGCTTTTTCTTAAACTACGTTAGGGTCGGCTGCCAGTCTAATCGGATGCAGCTAAATACCAGTATTACGTGGAGCGACTGCCTATCTGACCTCCACCACCCATTAGCTAGGTAAAACGATCCCATTGATAAGTCTGGTCGACCGACTTTCGGGCTTCTTTGCTACTCTTGACGACTGTCAAAGATCTACAAATGCCAACGGCTTAACGCGTTTTCCGAGACACGGAGGAAACTCAGTATGTAATGGTCACCCCTCCATGGACTGACCTAGGCCAGCTCAGCGTTACGTTGGAGATCAACCCGTGCGGCTGATATAATGTAGCCACAAGTGCCTCGTAAAATATCAACTACTTCATAGGTACTTAAATTTTATGTTTGCAAAACTTTAGTTGATTAGTCTCATTGAAAAAGTTTTTCAAAATAATTGATAAAAATAATTACAAATTTTCAGGTTTGCATTCACCTTTAAGATTTTTTATAGAAGAAAACAAGCTAAGCCATTTCCCAAAAATATACTGAAATAGCCCTTTTATGTCAGAGAAAACAACGTTTCTTGAAAAGTTATGTTAAAAACTTCCAACTTCATGCAATGTTTTCAGGTCATTTTCTAACCACACCCTAGCACAAAAAAAGCGTTGAAATTATTTCCATTGTATACCATCCCATCGTTAGAGATCATTGTTTTGAATTTTTGCCCCGTAAGGGTGTTGTAGGGGTCTAAAGCGGCCGAAAATAACGCCCGCGTGTGTCAAAAATGTTGAGAATGTATCCCTAATTTGGCGGCTCACATCTTACTTCGAAGGACTAACGTTTCAATTTTAAAACCGCTTTTGGTCTTTATTTTGTACAAAAATCCTTTTTGGTGTAGTGGTGGCTATCGCTACTGCTGAAAATGAGGTCTTGGGTTCGATGCACGGGTCGGGCTAATTGTTATTAAGTTTTTCCACCAGAAATTTCTCAGTAGCAGCCACCGAGTCTGGATTTGTGCCCGGTTGATGACAATATAATGTTTGCAGACGCTCAATTGGATGGGTTTCAAGCGATACATCGCAAAAGAATAATAGAATAAAATAAATTAATAGAATCATTTATTTTTAAAAAGTATTACAAAAACAGTAGTATTATTTTTCATACGATGGTTAAATTAGTACTTGTAAATAAATAAGAACTAAAATATGTTCAACAGTTGCAAGTAATGATTGTTCGATTATGATGTTAGTAGCGACCTGCCCGATCTAGGTTTATTTAAACCTGTGTTTCAGGCCATCACTTTACATAGCAGAATTTAATTAGGACAATAAAGTTATAAAATAAAATTAATCTATTAACAACTATAAGTATAATCAAATTGGTACAAAAAGAACCAATAGCGTCTCTGATGCGCCGCATACGGGGCAGCCCCAACCGGTTCCTGCAGCTCATTGTTGGGAGAATGGACATGGAGTGCTCCTTCATGGAGCACTGGACACAACTCCATGTACGAGTAGAGCGGTCCTGATCCAATGTTTCCATTGTTGTGTATTTGTTTTATTGTTGTGTTGTTCGTTTAATATGATTTAAAAAACTTATATGGATGGTTATAAATGTAATTTATCTGAAATAAAAATTAATTGGTTTGAACCTTTTGGCTTGGCTATTGGCTCACCCCTATTACATGGGACTTAAATATAACTGACGAAATGTGGGTGTACTATTAGGTACACCTCTGTTATAAAAACCTCTTTGTTACGAGTACAAACAAAAAATATTGAAAAATTCGTGAAAAATAGTACATTTTGATATAAGTGGGGAAACTTTTTTGCATTCGAGCGCGGAATTAACACCCGAGCCGCAAGCGAGGGTGTTATGGAGCCGAGAACTGCAATAACAAATCCCCACGCGTATCAAACGACGTTTTTCAATACACTTTCGAAGAAATAAAATATTAGAACGGAAAGTATTTGTGTCAGGTATTATTAGGAAACTATGATTTAATTTGCTTTTTTTCCGCGCTTTGCTTTCGCCAGGTTGAAGAAGATGCAAAGGTATGATGCTGTATACAGCATACTATGAAAAAAAGAAAATTCTTTTTTTTTTTTTTGTACACATTAAGATGTTAATTTGTTCATAAAAATAAATATTTGTTTTAAATAATCATTTTTATCTATGATATTCTATTAATAAACACAATTTAAATACTCGAAAAACACTTAATCCGTAAAGACGCATATCTCTTTGCCGGGATTAAAAAAAAACAATCACCGCCGACTATAGATATAGTCATTGAACCCTTTAGACTTATCTGTGCAAATTTTTATTTCCGCACGTGTGCGGAAAAATATTAAAAATCGCACGCGTGTAAAATACATTGCATGTTGAACCTAATCGTAGTGCGATTAGAACTAGTTTTCGAGAAAGTGTATTGAAAAATATATTTTAACCCATCGACTTAGGACTAAGTCCATGAGTTTAAAACATATTTTTTTCATCGATGGGTAAAAAATAATTCAAGTACTTAACTCCCGAATGCGTCATTGGTTTAGTGATCGGTGATCAGAAACTCAAATCCTAAGCTAGTGGATCCTGGGTTAAGTTACCAGATTATGAAAAGTTTTATTGGATTTTTCAATTATTTTGGAAATATTCAGTACTAAGTAACATGGATTAATGACTGATTAATGGCATTAGACTCGAAACCTTTACGGTAGGGCTATGGTTCACTGAAAGTCGACCACTTTTCAACCTTATTACTAAGGGCATATGGTTAACCATTGGCAGACTTTCAGTGAACTCGATAATATATATTACCCTTCAGAATAAAGGCTGATTTTTTTCCCATCTAAAGACATAGGTAAATACAAATGTTAGACGGGACTATGCGAACAAAATCGCAATTTTCTTCCAATAGCCATCTTGCTGCTGTCGCGGTCGGTTCAAGTGTAACATGGTAAACTGCGCAGGCAGCTCGTTTTGCTATAAGGCCTGACGAGATATAATAATAAGGTATAATATTTTCAGCCAATGGGTCAATTGCCAAGAGGAAGAGACCTGAGGAGGCTCTTTTTAGGTAGCTGAATCAAAGGCTTGATTAGAAAAAGAAAGAGAAAGAAAGAAAAATGTTTATTCGACGTCAGTACATCAGGCACACACACAATAATATTAAAAAAGTTATAAAAAAGAGAAAATACGTAGTATGACTGTACTGTGTGCCTCACGGCTGCGCCAAAAAGGTCCATTTCAGCGTTCATGCCAGACAGATGATTCAGAAAGCGGTACTCGTGGACGGAGTACCGCTTTCTGAATCAAGCCTTTCACGTTTCTTTCTCTGGAGCCCTGACTGCTGGTAGCTTGGACCCTGTTTCCGATACTGGTGGGCTACTATTTTTCGTTTATTGATTTTTTATAGGAATATTTAAAATTTAACAATTAAGTTAGAAAAATGAATAAACGAAATAATAATAAGTTTGTGAATCCAAAGTAACAGAACAGTTGCGTCAACTTGCGTCATAATCGGTGAGCCACAAACTAAGCGTCGCTTGTATCTTGTGGCTTGTGCATATTGGAGTCACAGTGTTATCTAAAGCATTTCTACTAAGGACAGCCTCTCTTTAGAATCTTTAGTCACACGCAAAATAATCAAAATTGAATGAGAAAGTTCAATGAGATATGTACCTTCAATCTGCATGATTAATGACCGCCCTTTAGGTACTAAATGGTCAAGAATTGATATCTAAACAATTAGTGTCATGGACAATCAAGATTGGACCCTTCTCAAAATACAAGATTAATTATATCAACGTTCATAATACGGTGACGGTCCACTTAGCTAAAAGCTGGTTGTAGAAGGACATTGTTTATGGATCGGTTTACAGTTTATTAATTTTAAATGGCTGCGTCGTTTATCTAGTGGTGGTTCTGAAAAGGGAGACGACTCGTCCCAGGAGTGGGGTATTCATCCGAAAAACAAAAGTAAGCCTCGCACATACAGTGATTTGCACAATTACATGAAAGGTTTCTAAATATTATCGCCTGTCTTGTAACCCCTATTAGTACTATGATTATTGGCACTTGATTGAGCTGCGCTCCTCACCAATCCAGGCACCAAGCGAAGCTCCATAGATGTATTGTATGAGTTCGGCCGTAGTTATAAAACTGAAATTTTGATTCCGATCAATGACTATCTTAAAACTACAAAGTGGCAAGGTCACACGACCGACTGCTATCAAACATATAACATAAAGCCCGCATTTCAACCTCAAGTGTATACCTTTCACAAAACCCTTTTTTAACCCTCCTAACATTGAATTTTACCGAAGAACGTAGGATATTGTGTGAGGTATAATAGACCCAATCTGCTGCCCGAGCCCGCTGGTCGGCCCACACGTGATGAATACAAATTTGTGGTAGCAGTCGCAGGCCAATTTTTGATGGAAAATATACCTGTATGAGCCGATTGTGTCGAATACAGTAAGTGGGAGGGGTCAAAGCGGTATGGTGAGATTTTTTTCGCTGTAAAAGGTGGTCTAATGCTTTTGAAAGGACGCTCAGGTTACGTTTCATTGTTACGTCTTTATGGGTACGAATTTCTTCGACACATCAGTTTCACCGGCAAAAATCGTCACACAAGAACATTTCTACACAGAACTAGTGCGGCCTGGCTTAAAATGAATTCATGCAGGCATTAATAGATTGAAGAATGCATGTAGGAAGTCACGAGTATATCGAAAGTAGGCAACTGTTGAACTGGTTTTGTTCGTTTTAAGTTATATAATCATAGGTCATAATGATAAGTTTATCAAAAGAAATATCTCTGAGCTTTTAAAAAGTACGGATCGGATTTCACTCAGATGATAGAATAGCAGAATATAATATAATTTATCTGCATAAAAACATGGTATAGAAGATGGTACAAAAATTAAATACAGAGCATACATGTTTTTGCTTAACATTATAAGCGTGCAACACATTGCGTGCGATACAATGCGATTCGACGCAATATAGTCGATGTGCCACGCAAAAATAACTTCTATGGCAGGCGTACCGCTTCTTTCACAATACCCAATTTACTAAACCAAATACCTGTCAGAGACTCAATGTATAGTAAAAACATAAAGCATAAACATTACATCAACTCGATTATAACTTAACTGTTAATAACGCGTTGATCAAATCTTAGGTCATTGCATGCTAAGATAGACACCAGAGGTCAAATTGTGTGCTTTGTTTAAGTGTATGGAACTTTTAATTATAAAATAAATAAAAAATAAGTTTTTACTTGATGATAAGTCTTTGCAGGTCAGAGAGGAGGTCGCTAATACTAATACTGAGATTCAGCTACATCCAGTTAGATTAGAACCCGACTCCTTCACCGTTGGGTAAAAACCTATATGGGTTTTGTATGAACAGAAATAAATAACGATGAATTTAAGAGATGAATTGAAGAGGATTCAGAAAAGAAAGAGATAGATAAAAAAAATACCTTGTGACCATTGTAACAAAGCTCATGCATAGCTATAAAACCACGATCACGTCCGCAACTAGACAAACAATACCTCGCTAAACCACTTACAATCTGAGCGTAAAGGAGGCCAGTCGTAATAAAACATTGTTTAGTGCCCCCAGCAGCTATAAAGTGCACATTGACATCGATTACATTGCGTATGTTTGTACCTGGGTATCTTCCAATCTGTTATTAATATCTTTGTTGTTTTCCAAATATGGCATAATACCTCGACTGTCATTCCCGAACGGTTAAGCAGAGATGAGGGCCAATGGTGGCCCAACGGTATCAACACTGACATAGAAGAAAAAAAGAAAGAAGAAAGAATACACATTTATTTGGCACAGGCCACAAATGTACAAAGCATAAAAAAATAAAAAATAAACTAAACAAAATAATATAAATCTAAACAAAAAAAAACATAATGTGACACTTTGTGCCTCACGGCCGCGCCAAATAGACCGAGTTCAGCAAAATGCCAGGACAACGTGTCCGTATAGTAGTGCCCGATACTGGTTTTCAACTGGACCTGGATTAGTGAGGTTACTTAAGAGTTGTATAGGTCTGGGGTACGAACAGGCTCTTAAACTATTTCAACATCACTGTTTTTAAAACAGTATAGGAAAACACCTGAAAACCATGTTAAAGAACCACAACATCGAAGACACCTGACATCCACCAACCCAGCACTGGGCCCGAGTGGTGGATTACAACCCATTCGGTCTCTCCGAAAAGACGCCTGTGTCAAAGCACTGAGAACGTTATAGGCTGATTATTCTGGACACAAATCCAGACTACGGACTGCGGCCGAGAAATTCTCGTACTCATCTTTAAATAGACTCCAGACCCAGGTTGATCGCAGCAAGGAAAGGCTGCTCAGGTGGAGATTCATTAATGATTCTGCCCTGGAGTGTAAATGTGGTGCTGTTCCACAAACGATGAGGCACTTAATATCGTGTCCTGTTGTGTGTTCACAACAGGAACTGATGGATACGCTACCGAAAGCGCCAAACTAGTAGCTCAGTTCTGGGCCAACTCAATTTGTTTTTACTTCGACACGCTAAGAAGATACTCATACAATTCAAAACACCCGCCTCAGTTCGAACCTACATTCCACGATCTTGTTCACGTTAATCTACATTATAGAATCCCCGTTTATTGAATCCAGAAATAAATAGGCAACATAAATAAAGTTACACTGCGCAGTCAGTCGGGATTGTATCGAATGTCCCCAGTTTCAATCTGGGCCAAAATCTGGCTGGTGTCCAGCGCCCGAACTACAAACTCTAACAAGTTTCCCTGTTTTGAATAGTTCTAGTTTCCAAGGATTGAATCATTTTAAATAAATGTTCGCTTTGATTATTTATTTCGGCTCAACGTGTATTTTTTGTACAACTTGAGGAGTTTACTGTATCAAAGGGCCTTTAGCAGCGTTTAGTATAACAGAAAAACTGACGGACCAAGAAAATTATTTTAAACTATAATATAAATTGTATATGTTGCCCGCGATCTTCGTCCGTGTGAAATGATTATAAATATATTACTTCTCTATTTGAATCGGATTTTGTTATTTGCACGGATCCCTAATTCTTAAAACACACATCAGCTATTTGCCAGTAAAAGTCCCGTCAAAATCAGTCCAGCCGTTTTCAACATCACTTTTCAATGCAGCCGGAGATTACCCCGAACAAACAGGCAGACAAAACAAAATTAAATTGTTTTTTTTTTGTTATTAACACTTCAATTTTATTTATTTGTAAAGATTCGAATACTTTACGGCCGCGTCGTACGAAAGCAATTGTCGTGAAAAAATACTCGTACGATCATTGCGTTCGCTATGTTCGAGCAACCCGTAAGAGTCGCGCATCGTCGCGGCGTCAGAATGTACCTTTGGATTTCCGAATTCCTGTGACCAAATCACCTTGGTTAGGATACGGAGTATTGCAAGTACTAGAGCTACTTTAGAGCGTCATTTTTTGGAACTCGGGTCAGATACAACTAAGTGGTAAAAAATCAGGCGTAGATCTAAGATGTATCTAAACAAATTGTTAGGGATGCACAATTTACGACCCGTAGCGGGGTAAACAGAGTTACTTACAAGTGCCAAAAATGTCTTGAAACCACATTGAGCATATAAAAAAGGCATTACAATGTGGGATGGTACTGCGTATTTTTTTAACGACGTTTTACATTTCTGTGGCAGTGGGGCATTTCTTAAGAGCGAGTCTAAAGCGAAATTGCCATTCGTAAAGATTTTTCATTTAGTGGTCTCCGGTTTAGAATCAAAATAATATGATATTGTTAAATTTTTTAATGGAACAAAAAAATAAAAGTAATGCATGGTGTGCATTAAATGCGGTAGGTATTTGAAGAAACTATCGCTGTCGCTCTTCGAGCGCGATTTCGATATTGGTGCGATAAGGACAACTACAGATCCGACTAGTAAAAAGTCATAATTCGAGGTTTGGCTCTCGACTATTTCTTCCTCCAATAATCGACCAATTTAAAAGATATTTCATAATCTGAATAACAAGGATATATACTGGATCCTTATGTTTTTCTTTTTTCATTAATAGTTGTCAAATTTGTAGACTGCGCCTTTGTTGACAGCGGTTTAATCGGCTATTTCGAGCATTTTGTAAAGGCAACGCACTAGAAAGTGCTGATACAGATTATGTATCATCAAAAAAGAAAACATAGCGACATAGAAAAGGTTGATATTTATTTAACTGTAATAAATCATAGCTTTAAAGTCATATACCAGAAAGAAAACAGGCGAGAGCGTTTGTATGGCGAAAAGACCACCATGCACGTGCATTTCCTCTTAATTCGTCCTTGAATTTTATTTTGGTCAAAATTGAGGAAGCAAAAAGTTCTTGGCGACCACTAGACCAACGAAGCTGCTACTACCACTTTACCACCGAAATAACAAATGAAAGAAATGTCTTTCCACGAGGCACCACGACGTTCATATGGAAGATATTATCAAGCCTGTATTCCCAGCAGGGTTAAGCAGAGATGTACCATTTTTCCAGTTACTGTTTGAGGATTTTTGTCCTCCACCGACCCAAGCCCGGGGTCGCAGGCCTAGTGCGTCCAACGCTCAAAGCAATGGCGGTACGACACGACAAATGGTCGCAAGCACGATTGCTGATTGCGACGGCCTAGGTTATATTCCCAGGCATAGCAAAGTGTCGTTGCCGTTAACAAATCTATTCCAAAGCATCTTAACTTCACTTCTGTGATTCCCCGCAGGACTTTTTGTATCTACGGAATCAAATTCATAAGATCAAGTTCTTTGAGGTCGCTTAGTTAGTTCCATTTCTAATTAATGTTTTAAGTGAACAAAAGAATTGGGTCACGGTACGATTTTACCGCGTTTTCCTGTTTTATTTTGGTTTATCGTGATTGTTATTTTGCGGTGATCAGGAAGTTGAGATTAGGGAAAAAATAGGAATCTCTTTATCCTTGGCTTATTTCGTTTTTGAAAGATCAAGTATGACAAGACTGACTCAACTGTTGTAAATTGTTGGTCTGGTGACTGGTTGGTTGGACTGTTGAGCAAGAGGTCCTGGGTTCGATTCCTGGGTCGGGCAAAGTGTTATTGGGTGAAAAACCCAATCATCGATATTTCTCAGTAGCAGCCACGGAGTCTGAATTTTTGTCCGGTTAGAGGCAATTGGCTCGGCCCCTATTACACCGCACTTAAACATAACTGGCGAAATGTGAGTGTATTTTAGGTACACCTCTGCCTAACCTTTTGAAGGTTACAGGCTTGATGTTACGTTATGTATCACAGGACATGAATCTCTGCAAAGCCTAACATTTTTAAACCAACAATTACCAATGATTAAAGTTGAACACCGGTTGCACTAAACATACAAAAGCTGTTAGTTTGACATTTTCAGTAGCAGTAATCGTTTTTAAATCAACTTAGTACTATTCATCATCATCAGTTTATCTAGCCTTTTTAAAACAAGTCAGGGTCGCTTCGAGTCTAACCAGATGAAGGTGAATACCAGTATTTTACAACCTGACTTCCACAACTTATATTAATGGGTAATACGATACCACTTGGTACGATTGGGTGTTAGACTTTGGAGCCACTTACTACTCTGTCCAAGATCTACAATTGACATCCGGGAACAACGTCTTAACGTGCTTTCAGAGGCACGGGGGAACTCGGTATGTAACCTTGGCAACCGCTGCTTCACCTTGAAGATCGACTCGTGCGGCTGTTATTATTTAGTCACGAGTCTAAATGAATATCTATTCATTCATGTGAAACTGACATCAATTATAAACGAGGTTGTAAAAAGACTGTATACACCGTGACTTTTTAGTCGTCTTACAAAGGTGGTCCGCTCAATTGTACCCGACATAAAATACCTCGAGGCGTGTTTTTTTTTTAACATTAATTAAGATAATAGGTACAAAGCAAAATAAATACGGACCGCGCTCGCAACAGGGTGTGTCTTACTACGTCATGTGTCATAATAATTTCGATGGTCTAGAAGACAAACTATGCTAATAATTACAGACCTACCAATTTTTGAAGAGAATTGTTTATTGATTTGAAGCTTCTAGACACTATAACTTAAAACTGTACATAGAAATACAGTTTAGAGAGAAAGAGACGGAATTATATCATTTGGATAAGTGCGATCGGTAGATCATGGTCACATACACATTTTTTTACATTTGGCATTAAAATATTACATTATCATTTTTTTAATTAGCCCATTAATTGGCTTCTAGGCCATCGATGTATACTAATATTATAAAGAGGTAAAATGTGTTTGTTTGTTTGTAAGTTTGTATGTAAGGTAATCTCCGGAACCAATGACCCAATTCTAAAAAAAAAAAACACTGATAGAATAATACATCATTCGTGGGTGCTATTGGCTATTATATTATATTTATATCACATTTTTTGCGGACGAAATCGCGGACCAAGTGCTAATGAATAATATTTTGAAATAATTCAAATCTCATAAATACCCTTTTGAATGTTTAGAAGCCATTGTACATATGAAGTGGGCTGCCGTTGTAAAAACTAAAAACTAAAAGTCGGTCGGTGTATTTGCAGTTTACACTCGTCATAGCAATAAGCACCCACCAGACGATCCACAATAAACAATTCTCTCACTTGGCTTAAACATCTCGAATGACAAACACGTGCCAAATAACTTGTACACCATGCTCGCGTCTAATCTCTTGTGATTAATTCGCTGCGGTTTTCAGACCGTCTTGTGGGTCCCTAAGGATAACCTAGCTTAAGTGTTGGGAGGCTTTCGGGCCGTGGTAATAAGCTAGCTAAGGTGTAGACGTTTGCTTGATTCAGTAAGGAGGCAGTGAAAAATTCATGTATTTTTATACAAAGTACGTAAAACAACAATAAAAAATCAATCATTTTAAACTTATACTGTCATTTACGGGATATCTTCCGTGATTGTTCAGTCTTTTGAGCTCGCGATATTTCGACGCTGTTACAAGCGCCATGATCGCAGGTTGATTGGAGAATATATGCAAAATATATATATGAGAATAGAATAGTACATTGTTCACCGAGAGGAGAAAGTGACCGATCACCGTCGAGGGTGTCGTTTGAAGCCCGAGCCGTAGGCGAGGGCTTTAAAACACCCGAGATCGGGAATCGCACTTTCTCTCGAGTGATTCATAGTGCTTTATACTACACCTACGAGGAAAATAAAAAACTAAATCTGCGCTAATGGCGTCTGCAATTTTCACATGTTCTTTTTTCAAATTGTTTATCCTGCCGCCGCAGGGTCGCACTGTCAGCCCGACACCATCCAACACACAGCTAGTGGCCAGTGTCATTTTGCGAACGTGGAGATAAAAACTCACTGTAAAAACTTTTTGGCTTTTGATATTTAGGTTTTCGGCGCATAGTCTTACCCAAAATTAAAAAAGAAAAACCACGTAAAAAATGGATTTTCATACACTTTTCTCTCCCGCTCAGATGCTCATTGCATATCGAACAAATATACGGGGAGAAAACGTCTCCCCGCATATTTGTTCGATATGCAATGACGTACTTTCTACCGTAAATTTGATAAAGTATCAAGGTACTTTCCAAGCAGGTGTAATATAAAAGAATGAACGATCACGGAAGATATCCCGTAAGTGACAGTGTAAGTTTAGTTGTCAACCGTGAAAGCTTTAAACAGTGATCAATCATTCTTCTTTGCAAATACTAAATAGATGCTATGAAAATTAGTCTGGAATATGGACTCGTATTGTTACATTATCTATGTAATTTATTAATACCTACCTACAATAGAGAATAGTAATTAAAAAACAGGGTTTAAAATCTAGTTTTTAGGATCCTGTACCCGAAGGGTAACCATCGGGATCCTATTACTAAGCTTCCGCTGTCCGTCCTTCCGTCTGTCTGTCAACGGGCTGTATCTCATGTTGGATAATAGTAGACAGTTGAAATTTTCACGGAATGTGTATTTCTGTTGCCGCTATAACAAAAAATTAAAGCGACGCCCCTACTACGATGGTACGGAACCCTTCATGCGCAAGTCCGTCATTTTTTTCCTTTGAATAAATATGAAGATGAAAATTAAAACGCCCAAAACATAAATTCTGCTTTGGTCAGTGACACTGAGTAAGATTTCAAATCTTATATTTATTTATAACGAACAGCTAGACGAAACCGGGCCAAAACTTTGTCTCACCAAGACTTCTGGATCTCATCCAAATTCCGTATTAGACTTTTGAGAAAGCATTTCGAACGCTACGAATTTGAAATTGGAATGTCTAACAAGTTCTTGACAGAAATTAAAAAAAAAAAAAAGTTTAAAAGATTGCGTTTCTTGCAACATGTAAAAGTTCGGTATAAAAGAGAGCTGATGCCGGCCGATACGCTCCGTGCATGGCTCGCGACGGTGTTAGTCGGCGATGGAACTACTACGGTCTAGTCTCATACTTCCTCACTACACCGTATCAGCACGGTCATGGTATGATGCAGTGTAACCGGTATAGACAAATTCCGGACGCAGCGTCAGACCTTGGACTCTAACAGATAATTTTAGTATCTTTTTGACTCCAGTGTCCACAACCGTGCCTCAATCTATCTGTACCGCTCTGGCCAATATAGTTAGGTCCGTCCCTATCTTTCCTTCATGGAACTTGGAAAATTAATAGTGTAATATAATATATCACATTACATACCATCACGCCTGTATTCCCCGAAGAGTTAGGCAGAGGTTTACCTAATAGTACACCCACATTTCGCCAGTTATGTTAAAGTCCCAAGTAATAAGGGGCGAGCCTATTGCCGGTCTCCGTGGCTGCTACTGAGAAATTCCTGATGGAAAAACCCAACAACAATTTGCACAACCCAGGAATCGAACCCAGGACCTCTTGCTCAGCAGCCGCGCTTGTGACCACGAGACCAACGAGGCAGTCAAACAGTTATCATCACAGCTGTAATCCCCAAAAGAGCATAGGAGTACAGTAAAGTCCCATGTAACAGGCAGAAACTTCACTGACATAATTGGTATCGATATTTAAGACAAAAAAGTGACTGAAAAGTATTGCGGTAATTGGGTGTCGTGGTATGGGCATGTGATGGGGAGGAATGAGGAAAATGTAGTGAGCAAAGTTTTGAGTACGAATGTGGATAAGATAAGATTAATAAGAGTAGAGGAAGACCAAAGAAACGATTGATGGACTGTGTAAAGGAGGATGATATGGCAAGAAAGGAGGTGTCTGATGAGATGACGGGCAATAAAAAAGTATGGAAGAAGAAGATATTTGCAAAGTGCAGCAAATTGACAATGAACTGTAAGAGGGACTCGCCTGTGTCTGTAACACAGTTTATAATACTAGCACAAACACAGACGTACACTCTGTCTCAAATAATGCATAGGGTTGTACTTCATGTATAATGGCGTTATGTTTTGATTGTGATGGACAATTGTATTTGGCTTTTGGTAATAAAGATGATTATTTATTTATTTATAAAGGGTGTAACAAGAGCCTTAACGAAGCCGAAAGTAACTTTATTTCCCCGTCGGTCGTTGCGATCACTTTTTTGTTCTAGACCATACCTGGGAACCTTCTAGTTACGGAGATATCGGGGCCAAGGTTCCTACTTTTTCACCTAGAGGTCTAGAACAAAAAAATGATCGTAATGATGGGGAGAACAAGTGCCTTTCGGCTTAGTTAAGGGTCTCGTTACACCCTTTATAGCCGTCATCATGTTAATGTTATTAAGGTAAAGTGTTTAGTGTCACAAAAAACCGGCCCAGTGCCATCGTCGTAGGGGAGAGCCCCTTTTTTATTATTTTTTGTTATAGCGGCAAAAGAAATACACATTCTGTGAAAATTTCAACTGTCTACCTACCTATTACAGATCATGGGATACAGCCTGCTGACAGACAGACGGACGGATGGACAGCGTAGGCTTAGTAATAAGGGTCCCGTTGGTCACCCTACGGGTACGGAACTTTAAAAACACGGGCAAATTTTAGAAAGTCTTTTTTTGTGGAGTGATTTTTTTTTGTTATTTTTTTTAAATAATGAATCAATAACAGGGCCAAAAAAACTGGAAAATGAAAAGAATAAAAAACAGTCCATGGTAAGGAATCCTCGTAGCGCGACTCCAACTTGCACTTGTACTATGATGACATGTATTCTGTGACGCGGCCGGTTTGATCGCCTTATACGCGGCCTTACTCAGAGCAATTAATGAAACAATACTAAAACTACAATTTATTTGACTGCACAAAGTTTTACGATCGATCCATACATTATATGTTTATCTTTATTTTGTTGCTCATGCTTCTATGTACGTTTGTGTATTTTGTTGTGGTAAACGTGAAAACTATTCCAGAAGATAAATATAAATCTCGAGTTCCTCCATTCACGATTCGATTTTGATTAGTTCACGTTTGAACTCTCACCTGATCCTGTCAAAGTTGGTGAATATTTGCCTAGTAACCTACTCACTGGATAGGGATACCGAAGATTGTGGCTAGCTAGGGTTTGTGTTCCCGCTAGATGTTCCCTAAGACCTTGTTCAGGGTGAGGAGTTTGCGCGAATGCTAAGAAGAACGCAAAACATTCAAGCTCTTGCCGCAGCATTCGCTTAAGTAATAATTCAAGATTCTAATAAAACACGATAGATAGCCACAAGACACGACATTTTTTTAACAATAAATACAGATAACCAAACAGTCGATAATTACTACTGCATGTGCACTATATCTTTAGGACTCGCGGGCCTGTGGACGGTGAGCTATGGGCTAGCTCGCCGTCCGTCCGTCTTATGACGACAGGCCGTGTCGACGGCGCGTTCGTGTTCCACGCGCGCCTCAAAGAGAGTCAGCAAACAGGAAGGGGTCCGTAAGGGCCGACGCCTGCCAGGGTTGCGGGACTGTTCGAAAGAGATACCGCGGCCCTGGAACACAAAGGGCAAAGGAAGGAACATGGATGGGTTTTAGTCAGTAGAAGTCTGACACTCCCTCCTGCTCAGCCCAGAGCGGGAGGGGTTATTTGATGATTTCCCATCGATAAAAAAAAAAAAAAAAAAAAAAAATGTGCACTATATCTTCCCGTAGGTGTCGTTGCGAATAAGGGACTTACCAGAGAATAGGCAGCAACGTTCTCTGTGGTTTTGTAACAACCGTACTGCGATCGCCAACCCGCCGGCCAAGCGGAGTGATTATGGCATAAGACCTCCTTTGGGGGCTTTGGGGGAGGCCTATGTCCAGCAGTGGACGTCGTTGGACTGAAATGCCGATGATAAGAACTAGATGTGGTCATCTAGTGGTGAAGGTTGCGGTGATCCGCTGGATGCGAGTCGCACGGGACCGGTCAGTGTGGCGACACTTGCGTCTTTCGGCTGAAATGATGATGATGAATCGTTTTTAAATTAACTTAACACTATTCATCATCATCAGTTTATCTAGCCTTTTTAAAACAAGTCAGGGTCGGCTTCGAGTCTAACCAGATGAAGCTGAATACCAGTATTTTACAACCTGACTTCCACAACTCATATTAATGGGTAATACGATACCACTTGGTACGATTGGGTGTTAGACTTTGGAACCACTTACTACTCTGTCCAAGATCTACAATTGACATCCGGGAACAGTGACTTCACGTGCTTTCTGAAGCAAGGGGGAACTCGGTATGTAACCTTGGCAACCGCTGCTTCACCTTGAAGATCGACTCGTGCGGCTGTTATTATTTAGTCACGAGTCTAAATGAATATCTATTCATTCATGTGAAACTGACATCAATTATAAACGAGGTTGTAAAAAGACTATATACACCGTGACTTTTTAGTCGCCTTACAAAGGTGGTGGTGTAATATACCGACACCAGTGTCCTGACCTTTCCGTAGGTGTCGTTGCGAATAAGGGACTTACCAGAGAATAGGCAGCAACGTTCTCTGTGGTTTTGTAACAACCGTACTGCGATCGCCATCCCGCCGGCCAGGCGGAGTGATTATGGCATAAGACCTCCTTTGGGGGCTTTGGGGGAGGCCTATGTCCAGCAGTGGACGTCGTTGGACAGAAATGCTGATGATAAGCACTAGATGGCGTGGCAGGAGCTCGTGGCTAAATAATAACATTCACTCGGGTCGATCTTTAGGTTAAGCCGTACTTGCCTAGGTTGGTCTGTGAATGGCCCATTACATACCAAGTTTCTTCCGTGCCTCGGAAAGCACGTTAAGTCATTTGTAGATCTTTGAAAGTCGTTACAGGTAGTCAGTGGCTCAAAAAGTCTGACTACCAGTCTTACTAAAATATTATTATTTTTTTAGTTGAATTTGTAACAATTGCTTGTCTAAACTTTAATTGTTACTTTTATAACTACTAACTAATTGTTCAAGTTTTATTTTATAAGAAAAAAAAAAGAAAGAAAGAAAATGTATTTATTAGCCCGTACAGGACGAAATAAAACAAAAATATGGTTACATTTACATGAAGTACAACAAAATTATAAAAGTAAATAAAACTATAATTAAAAAAAATAATAATATAATATTTGCATGCTGAATTTGAGTAAGCGGAATATAAAAAAAAATAATAATGATAATTAAATCAGGACCAAACATTTTGTACATTTTATGCACCCACCAAACTGCGTAACAGTTTATCGGCGGGATTAGCGCTCGTCTTAATACATATATATATGTAGAACCTATTTATCTTTAACATCTTAATGTACCATATTTCACGCAAATTAAGATTATTATTATTCTCCTTTATTAATTTTTATGCAAAGTCTTTATATTTTTACATATTTTTTCAAAACACATTAATAAAAAAAAACATTTAAAAATATAAAAAAAAGGTTTCCGCCGGACCGGCGGAAACCTTTTTTTTACCACCGGGTGTCGGGAGCAGGGTCCAAGCTACCGGTGGTTAGGGCTCCAGAGACAGGAACCTCCTCACAATGCGAGCCGTATCGAGGAGTACTGCCTTCTGAATCAGGCCCTTGATCCAACTGCCTAAGGAGAGCCTCGAAAGATATTCGTCGAGGCTCTTGGCTATAAGGCCATTGGCCGTCACGACAATCGGCACAATGTTAGCCGAGTTCACATTCCACATGTCAACAATCTCGTGTGCCAAGTTATTATTATATTTATTTCCTTTATTTATTTAACTACATTTATAATTTACATTTTTAAATATTCATTATAAAACAATATAAAAAAAACATTTAAAAATATAAAAAATGAGGCCCACCGGCATCGGGAACAGGGTCCGAGCTACCGATGGTCAGGGCTCTTGAGAGAAGAACCTCCTAACAATACGCGCCATGTCCAGAAGTACTGCTTTCTGAATCAAGCCTTTGATCCAGCTGCCTAGCGAGAGCTTCCTCAGATTTTCGTCGAGGCTGTTGGCTATTAAGCCATTGGCTGACACGACTATCGACACAATGACTGCTGTACTCACATGTCGACAACTTCGCAAGCCAGATCTAGATATTTGATTTGTTTATCTTTCTCTGCCTTCACGACGTTCTCGTCATGTGGAACCGTTAAATCAACAATCATTGCGCGACGCTCCAATCGATCTATCACCACAATGTCAGGCTTATTGGCAACAATAGTCCTGTCAGTGATGATAGGTCGATCCCAATACAACGTGATATTACCATTATCGAGAACTGGGTCGCGCGCATACTTATAGTATGGCACTTCTGATTCCACAAGGTTGTACTTCAAAGCAAGTTGCTGGTGGATGATCCTGGCAACGAGGTTTTATCTATGCAAGTACTCTCCGTTGGCCAGACGAGAACACCGAGAAATAATATGTCGGATCGATTCTCCCGGACGGTGGCATGCCCAACATATGTCAACCGTGCCATCCTTCACAATGTATTTCTGTTAGTTATTCGTCATCATAACTTCGTCCATTATTGCACAGACAAAACCTTCAGTTTCCCCGAGTAGGTCACCGAAGCGCAGCCAAGATACAGACGCTAAGAAGTCTACATCGGGCCCATGTATGGCCCGGTAAAAGCGTCCGTGAAGCTCCTTGCCTTGCCATACTTCCTTGCGGTCATTAGTGTCTAATACTCTAGGCTGGCGCCAGTTCTCGTTAGCCAAGGAGAGCGGGGTGAGGCCCTTGTCCACTGAGACCACATCTCGGTGCATCCCCACGTCGGCTTCTAGGAAATATTCCCTGAGACTGCATACCTCACGGTTGTGCCGGGTCTTAGCATTTAAGAAGCCACGACCCCCACACTTCCGCGGGATATACAGTCTCATCACCGACGACCGTGGGTGATGCATTCGATTTGCGGTCAGCAGTGCGCGGACCCTCCTATCCAGGGCATCAAGTTCCGTCTGAGTCCATTTGAGTATGCCGAAAGAATACATCAAAACCGGCATGACCCAACCGTTGAAGGCGCGCACCTTGTTTCCGCCTAACAAAAGACTGTTTAGCACCTTATTCTGGCGGCCAAAAAAGCGCTCCCTCAACGACTGCTTCATGTCGGCAGTATTGATACCTAATGCTTCCGACATACCCAAATACTTGTTGGATTCTCTTGAGGAGACGGATCTAAGGTGAATGGAATCCGAGAGTTGAGTTCCCACGGATTCCATAATCTCCCCTCGCTTTACATGCATGACTGCACATTTGTCCACACCAAATTCCATCCTGATGGCGCTACTGAAGGTTTTTATTACCTTCAGTAGATCCATCAGTTGCAAATTGTTGGGGGCAAAGAGTTTCAGATCATCCATGTAAAGAAGGTGAGATATGACCTGACCACCTCTCCGCAACCGATAGCCTAGACCTAAACCCTCCAGCAGTGTGCTGAGAGGGTTCAGGGTTAGACAAAACAACAATGGACTCAAACTATCACCCTGGAATATACCGCACTCGATCCTTATCGGTTCGCTGTTCCTCTGGATCTGTCGACATCCTGGATAGCAAAGAACCGTTCTCCAGTGCCCCATACATGACACCAGGAAGGTACGCAGAGTTGCATCTACTTTATACAACTCCAGCACCCTCATGAGCCATGTATGAGGCACAGAATCATATCCTTTTTTGTAATCTATCCAACATGTAGACTCCTCGGCTCCCGTCGGGAGCGGCGAACCTGTTGGCTAATGGCCATATCAATGAGGAGCAGCTCCTTAGTACCGCGGGACCCATTTCTACATCCATTCTGAGAGGCAGACATGATAGAATTAGTCTCAATATGTTGGTTGATTTTAGCTCTCAAAATGGATGTAGGAACTTTATAGACCGTTGGAAGACAAGTGATTGGTCTATAATTTTTGGGCTCCGCAGTACTACCTGATTTATGGAGCAGGTGGGTAATTCCTGTCGTCAAGAACTGGGGCAGCGACCCTGACTCTAAGGCTGATTGAAACTGGGACGCCAAGCTAGTGTGCGATCTTTGGAACCACTTAATCCAGAAGTTGTGCAGTCCGTCCGGCCCTGGAGACTTCCAGTTAGGTAACGGACGGACTGCACGAGCTACGTCTTGGGGGCTGATGATGATTGCACCCATTTCTGGTATTGGATTTTGTTTATTATTAGTTATTGTGTGACTGACAGGCACCGACCAGATGCTGCGCCAGAATGAACACATGGCGTCATCATCCGGCAGACGCGTGTCAGTCACACCTTGGTCCGGTCGCTCCCAAGCCCGATATACCCATCTTTCATCGCTTTGGAATGTGCGATTCTGAGTGTATCGCTCCACTCGCCGTTTGTACCGACGAATACGGCTTGCCCATGCACAGATCTTCTGCTTCAGGAAGTCGATACGCTCTGTGATGTGGGCTAAGTAATCTCGAGAACTAATATCAGTTCCCGAGAATGCCCGCCTCACAAAGCGCATCACTCTAGGACGAGTATTGCCCTCCCTGAAGCAGATTAACTTGCCGATGAGTGCTCTAGCCCCACCGATACGCCTCTCAATCCTGCACTGCCAAGCTGGAACAGCTAAGTTTGTCGTTGTTGGGAAATTTAACGTGAGCTACACGACATGCCGCTACAGCTCCACAATACAATATTGAGTGGGTATCGGCGAGGTCTCTGCTGCTGTCAAAGCAGGTTGACAGCTGTGAATCTAGAGCACACACCAGCGCCTTATTTTTCTTGTGCATAGGCAAACAAGGTAGACGTGGTTACTCCGTGATTCGGAGCGTAGTCGATCAAGTACGGTGTCATCCAACATATGGTTACGCTGGATGACCCGCACCTGATCCGACAGTCGTTGCGCCGACACGCTGACAGCTGGCTCAAGCACCTGAAACAGAGAGAGCATTCGACCACGATACGCAGTCAAGTTGCTTCCCCCCTCAGTAGCCCCATAATATGCGTGCATGACATGTTCATAAATGGACTGAGTCCATCGCATGCGCGACATGTTTCCACCGGCAGCGGGGACCCTATTCGGAGCCGGTTGGCCTCGAGGTCCCAAGCCCGCTGGTGGCCGTCCTCTTCCTTGTCGTCGTGGTGGAGGTGGTGGTGTCGACGGCGGGGAGAAAAACTTATTATTATTAAGGGGTCTTAATCAGCTGCCTCCGGTTAGACTGAAAGCCGACCCCAACTTAGTTGGGAAGAGGCTAAGCAGATAATAATGCACTAGATGCCGTTAGTAGTATTTCAACTAAACTATTTTGAAATAAATTTACATACACAAGTATTATAACAGATTCGATATCTCGATATCATTACGTTAAAAATTGTTGTCACAAATTGCATCATTATAGATTGCGCAACACAACGATATCTATACTTATCAGATTCGGATTGTAACCGAGTCTCTCTCACCGAGTGCGTCTTTTTGTAAGGTAATGCTCAAAATTGAATATTGGATTTGTTACATTACAGTCAAATGCTCTTGGTGGACCCCGAGCGCTTATAAAAACGAAACTGCCGTTGAATTCATATTAAAAAGCTAAAAAGACCTGACGGGTCAGGACTGAGCATACTAACTAGTAAAGCGATCTAATAGCGCCGGCTACCGCGCATTCACTCTCAAAATTGCATCTACCGGGAAACAGACTTCGGCAGACAGTTCTACTTCTTACAGGTAACGCGATGTCAAAACTTCACCGGTTTCATGGCATTATCATCATTTCCGTTTTAGTAATATTTACCAACAAAGAGCAGATTGTTCTGCTTCTTCGTCGTGGCGATGATTTACTCAGTTATTTAACCAAATTAGTCCCACGGTCCCTCCTCCCAGGATCATCAATCAAGCCACCGAAATATATCCTAAAGTGGTCAAATCTAGATGCCAATCCTTTTAATCTTATGGGTGAGGGACGAGAACCGTTTTTGGCGAGAGGGTGTCCTGTCAATAATTGCTTTATAACGCTAACCTTGACTCCGTTAAAGTATACGACAGATTTTGATGCCATCTTGATTCATGGCCCTGAGTTTTTTCAACAAAGATTGACTTTTCCACTGAAGAGATCACCTCACCAGAAATATGTATTTGTAAGTAGAGAATCTCCAAATTACTTTCCCATAAAGTCACAAATTTTCAATGGGATATTTAACTGGACCTTCACATATAAATTGGATTCCGACATATATTTCGGTTTCATTAGCATTAAAAACAAACAAGGTGAGGTCATTGGCCCTAAAAAAGATATGCATTGGTTGGACGTCAAAGATATGAAAGATGTAGACAGTGATTTCAAAAGTAACTTAAGAAATAAAAAACTAGCAGCTGCTTGGTTTGTATCGAATTGTAATACATTGAGCCAAAGAGAAAATCTCGCACTAGCACTTCAGAAAGAACTGGAGAAATACCACCTAGAGCTAGACATTTACACCGAAAGCTGTAAGTGGGAAAAAACAATGTATTGTCCCAAAGATCGAAAAAACTTATCAAGCATGGAGTGCTTGTGGAAAATAGAGAGGGATTACTACTTCTATTTGTCGTTTGAGAACTCGCTTAGTGAAGACTACGTCACGGAGAAGTTGCTGTATGCGATGCAGCACTATGCCGTGCCTATAGTCTATGGTGGGGCTAACTACACCAGGTTAGATCACTAATGTTATCTTTTTGCTCTTGTTTACACTGTATTTCTAATTAATAACAATCAATATCTACATGTATGACGGAGAACCACTGAGGATGGCTCGCCGAATTACGCTGTTCTTGTTCTTTTATTTCCTCTCGATCTGAAGCTAAACTCTTCTTTATAGTCGGGATTTAGAAAGTAATTTAATTATCATTAACACTGGAATCGGTATATTATACCATGTTTACTGTTTGTTTTGAGTTTGAGTGTAGATATATCGACGTATTTGCAAGCACCATGATTACGGTTAAACGTGTATATGTGTGAGTGACAATGTCAGTGTAAAGTAATTTAATTTTTCAGATTTCTGCCACACGGATCCTATTTGGATGTAAGGCAACTTGGTATAAGCAAGCTTGTGCACAAAATGATTTATGCTATCACACATAGAGAAAATTATTACGAATTCTTCAAATGGACCAACCACTATTCGTATCATCATACAGAAGAAACGCCCGAGGCTGACTACATGTGTGCATTGTGCAGTGCAATCAATGACGATGTCTTAGTGAAACAGATAAGTGTGTATAAAAATATGCGAAGGTGGTGGAACAGTTTCTAGTTGTAAATAATTATTTTAGAAGATTTAATGTTGTTTTTATTTCTGTTGATTCCCCGTTATCAATCCGAACCATGATTATTTCCTTAGACTCGAATAAATACTAATTTTGGTTTTTACAGCCATAATGAAGACGACTAATTAGTTTTTTACTGACTTAGCCAATAATTCGCCAGTCTTCCAAACAAATATAAAAGTCTAAAAGTATTGAAGGAAATTAAGTGAATTAAACAGAATACGTTTGATAGTTTTCTTTTATGATTTCGTATCAAGTTGGTAGGTACTATGATTTTTATTTTTTTATGATGATTGCTTATGTTTTTATATTCGTTCGTTTTATCATTGGCTATTGGCGCAACGTGTAGGGTGAAATGAACAATTGTGGCCTTTCTCTTAAAAATAAAAGTTACATTCCAAGTACCTACATGTTAGACCAGCGCGACGTGATGGGTCGGATAACTCAAATTACTGACATAGCTAGCTGGAGTGGTAATGGGCCGGCCATATTAAGAGTAGAAGTATAACAATGATCGTTAGGATAGTTGTGTTCTTGGGTGGAGACCGTGAACAGGTAAGCGTAAGATAGACAAGGAGCAACGCATTTCTTAAGGTGACTGGTAACAGATGCTTGAGAGTTGTCGAGAATCGAGTTGAGTTGCAGGAGAATGCAGGCCATAAGCGTCTCCAATGCTGATGACACCAAACGAAGTGTTGGGTGAGCCTAGGCTCACCCAACACTTCGTTTAAAGTAGGCACTAACATTTCATGCTAGCATGAAATGTTAGTGCCTACTTTACGATATTTATTAATAGTTCAAAAATAATTTCTAGGTAGAAAATCTAAAGGTACCTTGTTGGACAAAAGGCAAGGGAAAATTGATGTGAAAAATCCTCGAATTTTTAGCCCATTTATGCTATGACAGTAATAGGCAACGTCACCCTAATATAAAGACATTGCTTGGCCCAGTAACATGGAGCGAGCAATCGTTTCGCCTCGATCGATAGAGTAAGCATCCAGAATACGAATGACTCGATAACGCAATGTAATATATTACTCTATAAAATATGTTTTACTAAGCTGTGCGTCGAGTCTTGTAAGAGGGAATTAAGGATATGGAATGTTGCAGCTTTTTGTGCAAAAATACCGCGTTGCGGTCTCGTGCTTGATAGTGCTACAGCTGAGCATGACGTCTTGGGTTCGATTCTTAGCTCGTACAAAGGTTTATCGTATTTTTCTATCCAGAATTTCTCAGTACCAGCCCGGAGTCTGTATTTTTGCATGGTTGATGGCAATGAGTTCTCCACTGGTTACATGGGACTTAAACATATACCTGGCGAAATGTGGGTGTTCTACATAATATCATATCCTCTAACTAACCCTTCCGGGATTATAGTCATGGTGTAAATATGATTAGAATACGTGCTTGCGTCGACACATAGAAGCAAATAGATACGGTGCCCGGTCCTACGCCCAATTCGAGTATGAGCACTGCAGCGGGCGCTAGTTACCCAATTCCACATTCTATCAAGAACCTCCACGTAAATCATTATTAAAATTGACTACTGAAAAGCAGAGCTTCGTAGAAGCAAATGAAAATATTCAGATATCGCTTAAAGCTCGTAAGACCGCTGTCCGATAAATTGCCGGAATCTACGGCTTTTCCTTCTGCAATCTTATTAGAAAATGTTTCTCTTACATTTTATGTTTGTTGGAATTTGAGGAATACGGAGTACTAGTTAATTACGATCTATATTAGAAATGTAGATTCTTTTTTAGAAGAAAAAAAAACTGTGTTCCAAATAAAATGTTTTAAATATACAGCATGTATCAGAAAACCGTGGTCATATTTAACGGTGTAATACAGTCCATCAAACTGAACAATTTTCTCCATGGAACCAAGAACGTAATTGTTAAAAAAAAAACAATAATCTCGTACAAAACTTGAATACCTATTCGTCCCAAATGAATGGATGAGCCGCTATTTTTAACCGACTTCTAAAAAGGAGAAGGTTATGTACTCAGTCAGCATTTTTTTTTTCATGTGTATCGATTACTGAGCCGATTAACGTGATTCTTTTATTATTTGGTAGAGTAAACCCACGTGGTGTCCCTATGTTTACGAAAGGATTATTCCTTAATAACTTCTAGTTACAATGTAAAATCGTTTCATGAAAGAAAGAAAAGAAAGAAAGAAAACATATTTTTTCGAAGACAAAGAGAGAGATATTTCATGACAAGAATTCGTGTGGTATACAGCAAAAAAGCTGTATACAACTACAACTAAAAAGGGTATGATAAAAAAAAACTTTTTTAGAAACTTGGTTTGTTTGAATCGCACCATGACATATAACCACAACTTTCTGATACACGCTGTATATCATGGCAACAAAATATCGCTTTGTAGAGAAATGTAACATAAAATAAAAAACATTTTGTCATAGGATCAAAGAGCTTTCAATGGGCTTTTTTTGAAGTACATATAATGAAAATTTTATTCTTTTTATTTTCACCTTTAGTAAAAAGGTTTTTGTTTTGAAGTGTCAGTTACACAAAAAAATGCTGTTGACATGTTTACAGTAAATTAATTTTTAATTCAAACAGGGCTGGACAACTGGACATAGTCATACTGGTGTCTTTTTAAATTTAAAAAAATATATATATTAGACAGCATAAATGAATGATACCATGTTTTTTTTAATTGGGATAACAGCAGAAGAATGATGATGATGATGATCAAAGCCAAAAAGGTGAAAGTGAATACTGATAATTTTAAATCTCAAAGGAATAAAAACAAGAAATTAGACAACTTTTATTAAAAAAGATCAGCGGGATATTATATTTTTGGACTAATTTACCTGTTTTACAAATTATTGTTCTTTTCCCCAATTTTTTTTTTTTAATTATAGTTGCTGTCCATCTTGGGTGAGAAATCTTTTTTTTATAAAACCTAACTTTCTTATTTTCTCTACCACAATAAATTATGTAAGTAGCTTAAAGTATTTATAAACAGTTCTACAATATAAACGCATTTTATACCTACCTACATAACTTTATTTGTATTATATATTTCATTTTGTGTCACAATGAAACAAAAAAATATATTAAATTCAAACCTTTAATTAGTAAAGTAATTAAAAATAAACAAGAGTCAGTTAACTTTATCAGCCATTAATTTTTAAAGGACTAAAACGATTGTTAAAGTGATAAGTAGGTACTTAATTAAAAGAAACAAGAGTCAATTAACATTATCAGTCACTATTATCGACAGACTTCAAAAAACCGTTGGTAATGTGTTTTTTTTATGAAGCCATTTTGTATGTCCGACTACTGGGCGAAGGCCTCCCCCAATTGTCCTTTCTGGTACTCTTCTCCTGCGGCAAGTAAGGTTATGAGATTAAGTTTTCTGTTTGTTTAGACCAATTTTTTCCTTAGTATGACGTCATAAAGCAATTGTAATTCCAGTGTGGGAAAGAGCATCCCTTCCATCTCTTTCCCACACTGGAATTACTCTTGCTTCATGGCTCCTGAGGCCTTCTGCGCCTAAACCGTTTAATCGCCTTACGTGGGCTTTTTTTTTTCGGATTACAAATCATCAGACAACTCCTCCCGCTCTGGGCGGAGCAGGAGGGAGTGTCAGACTTTTACTGACTAAAACCTATCCATGTTCCTTCATCGCCCTTTGTGTTCCGGGGCCACGGTATCTCTTTCGAACAGTCCCGCAGCCCCGGCAGGCATCGGTCCTTGCGGACCCCTTCCTTTTGCTGACATCTCTTTGAGGCGCGCGTGGAACACGAACGCGCCGCCTTATGTGGCCTTACTCAGAGCAATTAATGAAACAATACTAAAACTGCAGTTTATTTGACTGCAAAATGCATAACGATCGATCCATACATTATGTGTTTTTCTTTATTTTGTTGCTCATGCTTCTATGTACGTTTGTGTATAGTGTTGTGGTAATCGTAAAAACTATTCCAGAAGATAAATTTATGTCTCCGGTTCCTCCATTCACGATTCCATTTTGATAAAATTGCGTTTGAACGGTCATCCGATGCTGTCGAAGATGGTGAATATTTGCCTAGTAACCTACTCACTGGATACCGAAGATTGTGGCTAACTAGGGTTTGTGTTCCCGCTAGATGTTCCCTAAGACCTTGTTCAGGGTGAGGAGTTTGCGCGAATGCTAAGAAGAACGCAAAACATTCAAGCTCTTGCCGCAGCATTCGCTTAAGTAATAATTCAAGATTCTTTCAAAACTTTCTGCTAAAACAAAACCAACAAAACCAAACAAACCAACAATCGGTTTTGTTATCGCAGAAAGGTTTTTTATTTTACCCTTTTTAGTTGTAATATACCGCACAAATTCTTGTCATGAATTATTTTTTACATTATAACTAGAAGTTAGTTAAAGTACTAATCAAGATGAATCATACGAGCCCAAACTCGATGAAAATTTTGTCGTTTTATAAGGGAGTTCCTATGGCCACCGTCCAGCTCCATCATCAGACACTGGATACCATTTAGGGCCAAAATACTCGTCAAGACGAATCAAACGAGCCTAAACTCGATGGGATTGTGTCATTTTATTACGGACTACCTGTGACCACCTTCCAGCTCCATCACCAGACCCTGGGTACCATCTAGAGACAATGTACTCGACAAGATGAATTATACGAACCCAAACTCGATGGGGTTATGTCGTTTTATAACGGAGTTCCTATTGCCACCTTCCAGCTCCATCATCAGACCCTGGCTACGATTTAGGACTAAAGTACTTGTCAAGACAAATCAAACGAGTCCAAACTCGACGGCGTTGCGTCGTTTTATTACAGAGTTCCTATGGCCACCTTCCAGCTCCATCATCAGATCAGCTCCATGTCATCATAATATTGCATTGTCGATATACACATGCGTGCAAAATTTCAACTCAATTAGAAATCGGGAAGTGTGTCAAATTTAATCAGCAAGTCTCACGCGACGTCGCGAGTTGTACGAGTACATCAAAGCACCCTCACGCGACGTCGCGTGATGTGACAATTAACCTGAGGAATACAACCAAACTCCTTAAACCAATTTGATGAAATCTCTATGGGACCAATCGGGAAGCATATCCTTTCAGATGAAAAAATATTTTTTCAAATCGGTTTACAAATGACGGAGTTATGAGGTAACAAACAAAAAAAATAATAATAATACTACCGAATTGACAACCTCCTCCTTTTTGAAGAAAGTCGGTTAATAAAACACTAGCTAGCCACAAGACATGACATTTTTTTTAAAGAAATACAGATAACCAACCAGTCGATAATTACTACTACATGTGCACTATATCTTCCCGTAGGTGTCGTGAAGACTAAGGGACTTACAAGAGAATGGGCAGCAGCGTTCTCTGTACTTTTGTAACAACCGTACTGCGATCGCCACCCCGCCTGCCATGCGAAGTGATTATGGCATAACCCCTCCTTAGGGTTTTCCTCCGTGCCCCGGTAAGCCGTTGGTCCCGGCAGTCGTTTGTAGATCTTTTAATTCTCGTTACAGGTAGTCAGAACATGACGGTATCAGATTCGGATTGTAACATTACAGGCGGATGCTCTCTCACCGAGCGCGTCTTTTTGTAAGATAATGCTCAAAATCGAATATTGGATTTCTTACATTATAGTCAAATGCTCTTGGTTGGCCTCGAGCGTTTATAAAAACGAAACTGCCGTTGAATTCATAGTAAAAAGCTAAAAAGGCCTGACGGGTCAGGACTGAGCATACTTACTAGCAGAGCGATCTAATAGCGCCGGCTACCGCGCATTCACTCTTAAAATTGCATCTACCGGGAAACAGATTTCGGCAGACAGTTTTACTTCTTACAGGTAACGCGATGTTAAAAATTCACCGGTTTCATAGCATTATCATCATTACCATTTTAGTAATATTTACCACCAAAGAGCAGATTGTTCTGCTGCTTCGTTGTGGCGATGATTTCCTAAGTTATTTAACCAAATTAGTCCCCCCACGGTCTCTCCTCCCAGGACCACCAACCAAGCCACTGGTTCTTGAAAAAATTAAATATATCCTACAGTGGTCAAATCCAGAAGCCAATCCCTTTAATCTTATGGGTGAGGGGCGAAAACCGTTTTTGGCGAGAGGGTGTCCTGTCAATAATTGCTTTATAACGCCAAACTTGACTCCTTTACGACATACGACAGATTTTGATGCCATCTTGTTTCATGGCCCTGAGTTTTTTCATCGAAGATTGACTTTTCCACTGAAGAGATCACCTCACCAGAAATATGTAGTTGTAAGTAGAGAATCTCCAAGTTACTATCCCATAAAGTCACAAAATTTCAATGGGGTATTTAACTGGACCTTCACATATAAATTGGATTCCGACATATATTTCGGTTTCATTAGCATTAAAAACAAACAAGGTGAGGTCATTGGCCCTAAAAAAGATATGCATTGGTTGGACGTCAAAGATATGAAAGATGTAGACAGTGATTTAAAAAGTAAGTTAAGAAATAAAAAACTAGCAGCTGCTTGGTTTGTATCGAATTGTAATTCATTGAGCCTAAGAGAAAATATCGCACTAGCACTGCAGAAAGAACTGGCGAAATACAACCTAGTACTAGACATTTACAGCGAAACTTGTAAGTGGGAAAAAACAATGTATTGTCCCAAAGATCGAACAAATCGATCAAGCAGGGAGTGCTTGCGGAAAATAGAGAAGGATTACTACTTCTATTTGTCGTTTGAGAACTCGCTTAGTGAAGACTACGTCACGGAGAAGTTGCTGTATGCGATGCAGCACTATGCCGTGCCTATAGTCTATGGTGGGGCTAACTACACCAGGTTAGATCACTAATGTCATCTTTTTGCTCTTGTTTACACTTTATTTTACTGTATTTGTCCTCTGTATTAATAACAATCAATACCCACATGTATGACGGAGCATCACGCGAGGATGGCTCGACCGATTTGTATGTTTTTTTTTTGTTGTGTTCGTACCTGATTGCCAGCACAAGGTTTGTGCGAAAGAAAATGTTGATCTCGTAACTTAAACATAATATCACGCCTGTAATCTTCGACGGGTTAGGCAGAGGTGTGCCTAAAAGGACACCCACATTTCACACATTTTACACCCACCCAGTTATGTTAAAGCCCCATGTAATAGGGGCGAGCCTATTGCCAGAATCCGTGGCTGCTATTCCTGATGGAAAAATCCAATAAGACTTTGCCCGAGCCGGGGCATCGAACCCAGAACTTCTTGCTCAGCAGTCGCGCTTGCTACTACTAGAACAACAGAAATAAAAATGAAAAAAATGACGTTTTTTTTTTAATGTTCATTCGTAAATCTCACTCGTGCGAAGCCGAGGCGGATCACGAGTAAGTAATAAAAATTAAAAAGTGTGTACCCAAGAATGTTTGAGTAGCTATATTCTTTATAATTCTTCTTTTCGGCGTATTTGCAAGCACCATGATCATGGCTAAACGTGTACCTATGTTTAATGTTAGTGACAATGTCAGTTAATTTATTTTTCAGATTTCTGCCAGACGGATCCTATTTGGATGTAAGGCAACTTGGTATAAGGAAGCTTGTGCACAAAATGATTTATGCTATCACACATAGAGAAAATTATTACGAATTCTTCAAATGGACCAACCACTATTCGTATCATCATACAGAAGAAACGCCCGAGGCTGACTACATGTGTGCATTGTGTAGTGCAATCAATGACGATGTCTTAGTGAAACAAATAAGTGTGTATAAAAATATGCGAAGGTGGTGGACCAGTTTCTAGTTGTAAATAATTATTTTAGAAGATTTAATATTGTTTTTATTTCAATACGGATGTGTCCAGATTAAGCAACATTTTATAAATCTTATCCTTTTCACATCGACAAAGTGTTAGGCTATTTTAAATATTGCCAATACCGGAGTATACGTCATAATATAAAAACTATACACAACCTAAATTAAAAATGTGAACTCAATATTTGTAAAGACTAAACTTAGATTAAAACTAAGTACAGTCACTAACACATCAAGTTACCACAAACTGTCAAACATCTCCAAATGAAACCAAAAAATGTAGCATGTTAAGTTCAAAATCGAATGAGAAATTTTGACAATTCGTGGGAAGTTGATGCGATGACGACTGTACATAATATGTATACAATCAGGACACATCGACATAAAACTCAAAGCTTTAAGGAAAATATTGTGACGACCGCCATGTTCTAGAACCAAAAAAAATCGGCTGGTAGTGTGCCTTTGGGCGACACAGCAGTTACTGTTTCGTAAATTCGTATATAAAAGAGAATTTCTTGTGTCTATTTTTAGACGCTGCTAGGACACACCCACGCGCGTCGATGTCGCCTAGCCGGTACTTTTCTATCTGGGCTCATATACCTAATAAGATGGTACAATTCCCGTCCCGAAATATATTATACGTTTCGAGTTATAAAACTCGCAAAGTACAGTCAAATTTTCTTAATCGCATTACTGGCACCCCCAGTTCACTGCGAAAAGACGTTCATACGAATTCACGTCGTTGCAGACTGATGTAAAAACACCTGAAATCAGTTAAATAACGGCAACTGCGCCTGTAATTCCCGAAGGGTTAGCCAGAGGTGTACCTAATAGTACACCCACATTTCGTCAGTCATGTTTAAGTCCAATGTATGAAACGTATTACGTTATACGAGTATCAGAACTGAAACTGCTGAAACTGCATATGCATAATTGGCAAAGTGATTGAACAACTGGTATCCCATGAACAGTATGGATTTTATGGATTATGTTTTCAGGCTTTAGGACTCGCGGGCCTGTGGACGGTGAGCTATGGGCTAGCTCGCCGTCCGGCCGTCTTATGACGACAGGCCGTGTCGACGGCGCGTTCGTATTCCACGCGCGCCTCAAAGAGAGTCAGCAAACAGGAAGGGGTCCGTAAGGACCGAAGCCTGCCAGGGTTGCGGGACTGTTCGAAAGAGATACCGCGGCCCTGAAACACAAAGGCCAAAGGAAGGAACATGGATGGGTTTTAGTCAGTAAAAGTCTGACACTCCCTCCTGATCAGCCCAGAGCGGGAGGGGTTATTTGATGATTTACTATACGAAAAAAAAAAGGGTGTAAACGGACCCTTCATGAAGCCGTCAACCATACGTCAACTTAAGTAACTTTACCCAAAAATTATTGCTGGGAAACGACGTTTTGGGGTGAAAATTACGTTTTCATGATAGGACTCAATGTAACGCACTCAAAACATTGTGCTGATGGATGGATTGAATAGTAACGGGGCGTGGAGGTGTTTAAAGTAAAAATCTTACATTAAAAATAAGTATTCAAACAAACTTTGACCCCCAATATCTCCGGTAACTAGAAGGTTCAAAGATATTGTCTAGCTAGAACAATAAAAATATCGCAATGACGAGGAGAACAAGTGACTATCGGCTTCATTGAGGGTCGTGAAACTGGCAAATAAGGAAATTGGCGAATTCAGAAACTGTCTAATGAGTAAACTGGTGAATTAGTGAAATTGACGAATAAGGAAACTGACCAGTGGTACGCTAACTCGTATTTTCAATAAAAAAATCGAAGTAGTCACCCGCGGTCGTGGCAGGGCCTTTGATAGCACCACAAATCACTTGATACGTTTAAAGCTACATACATTTTAAACTGTTTCTGTCAATTGTTTGAAGATGACGTACGGACCGGAATGATGTTTTAAATTTTATTGCTAAACGCTTTTTAATTAATTATGTAAGCGCGCCTTGGTGTTTGATATATTCTTGTTTGTGAAATTTTGTTTTGTTTTGACACAAAATGTTGTATTTCACTGTCAAATGAAATAAATAATTTCAAACAATAACACGTTTTGATGAAAATTCAAATGAAATAAGTTTTCGCCATTTTTCATAGCAAGTTGGTTTTAAAATGGAACTTTTGAGTTTTATAAAACCAATTTATTAATGATAGGTAAAACGTAAACAATACCAGCAGTAAAAAATATTATAGGTTAACAAAATTGTAAACATTCATTCAATTAACCATTTAAGGGTAAGTAGAAACAGTAGTTGCAGTTATTACGACATGCAGTCCCTGAAACCCTGACGATCATTTCGCTCTTGCATTTTATGCCCTCGTTGTCGAGTGGCGCGACCGCTGAGCATGAGGTCTTGGGTTCGATTCCCGGGTCGGGCAAAGTGTTATTGAGTTTTTCCATCAGGAATTTCTCAGTAGCAACCACGGAGGATTTGTGCTCGGTTAATGGCAATAGGTTCGCCCCTTATAACACTTAAACTTAAGGGACTTAAGTTTCAATGCTCAGAAGTTTCTAGGATATGTCCAAAAAGCAAATTGGAAACCATATATGTGTCAAAACCAAGACCGGTAAAATATGGCGTCCCACAAGGTAGCGTATTGGGTCCGCCTCTTTTCTTAATATACATAAATGATCTCCCGAAAGCAACAACAAACCAAATGGTTCTTTTTGCAGATGATAGTACAGCTGTAATACAATGTAATGATCCAAATAATTATAAGAATGACATCAATACTTGTTTAAATGACATCATAAATTGGCTAAACAATAATAATTTGGTTATAAACCTAACTAAAACAAAAGTCATGCATTTTTATCAACGATGTCTAAACCCAAAGGTTGAAATTTCCTACAATGGATGTGATATTGAAGAAGCTAATAAAGCTAAGTTCTTAGGCATTATAATTGACAGCCAACTGACATGGAAGCCTCATGTTGAAGAATTATGTAAGAAACTCAGCAAATCCGCATATGCTCTATTCCAACTCTCAAAGAAAGTTAACGGTCAGGCTCTTATAGCTGCGTACCATGGACTGGTTGCCTCTGTGTTGCGGTATGGCATTATTTTCTGGGGTCAGTCCACTGATAGGGAGCTGGTATTTAGATTGCAGAAGCGATGCATCAGGTCAATGTGCGGTCTTAAGACAACTGATAGCTGCGTACCCTATTTTAAATCATTAAAAATTTTAACTTTACCATCTTTGTTTATATTAGAAACGGCTCTGTTTGTGAAATGTAATCCACATCTATTTTGTAAATTATCAGAGGTCAGAAAAAATCCAATACGTACACAATACGTCAATAAATTATGTCAAGTGAAATGTAAAACCGCATTAATGCAAAAAAGTTTTTTTGGTATTGCCCCACGCATATATAATAGAGTACCTAACGTTATAAAAAACTTGACTGTCTTAAAATTCAAAAGGGCGCTAAATGAAATTTTAATTATGAAAAGTTATTATTTAATTGACGATTTTCTAAATGATGATTCACTTACTGATTGATATACTTACTGTTACGCTATACACCTACTGTTATTGACTGATTTATAATTACCTACCTACTGTTACTCTAATTGACATAATTATTTCCTTTATTCATATATATACATATAAATTACATTTTTAAATATTTCTAAACAAATTAATATTAAAAAAACATTTAAAAATATAAAAAATAGTGGTCCGCCGGTATCGGGAGCAGGGTCCAAGCTACCGGTGGTTAGGGCTCCAGAGACAGGAACCTCCTCACAATGCGAGCCGTATCGAGGAGTACTGCCTTCTGAATCAGGCCCTTGATCCAACCGCCTAAGGAGAGCCTCGAAAGGTGGTCGTCGAGGCTCTTGGCCATAAGGCCATTGGCCGTCACGACAATCGGCACAATGATAGCCGAGTTCACATTCCACATGTCGACAACCTCGTGTGCCAAGTCGAGATATTTTATTTGTTTCTCCTTCTCAGCTTTCACGAGGTTCTCGTCATGCGGAATGGTAACGTCGATTATCATTACGCGGCGCGCTGATCGGTCTATCACCACCATGTCAGGCTTATTGGCGACAATAGTCCTGTCAGTGATGATAGACCGATCCCAGTACAGCGTGACATGGTCTTTCTCGAGAACTGGGTCGGGCACATACTTGTAGTACGGTACCTCTGATTCCACAAGTTTATATTTCAAGGCAAGTTGCTGGTGGATAATCCTGGCTACTTGGTTATGCCTGTGCAAGTACTCGCCGTTAGCCAGACGAGAACAACCAGAAATAATATGTCTGATGGACTCACCCGGACGGTGGCATGCCCGACACACGTCAACCGTCCCGTCCTTCATAATATACACACATCAAAAGTGTCTAGGGATCAACATATATTTTTGCAATAACTTTTCTCCTGATTGATATTAATTAAAATTTTCTTTAAGGATTCATCAAATAAAGTGTTTTCGTTTGTCACAGTAACGATAAACCAAGTCACCTTTGCATTAATAAAGAAATTTGCCATTTTCCTAATAAAGGGATTTTTGACATTTGAACCACTAACACAAAAGTTCGAAAAAAAGACTGAAATAACAGTTTTCTTTAAAATTTTATTGGGTAACTTAAACAATTAATAATCCGTGTTTCTACCGCGAACACTAACAACACAAGAACATCGGTTTGGCATACTCAAAATGAGTTCATCCAAATCACGCTGTGGAATGGCCGCCCATGTTCGTTGCAACAACAAAAAAAGGTCTTCTTGCGACTGGATACCCTCCATATTCGGCAGAGCTCTTCTCTGTAGCATATCCCATGCATGCTCAATCGGATTCAAGTCTGGCGACTGAGCAGGCCAGGGCAGGACATTGATGTTAGCTGCGGCGAGAGTCTGTCTTACAACTCTTGCGGTGTGCGGTCGTGCATTATCATGCATTAACTGAAATAAGGGACCGATTTGCACTTGTAGAGGAACGATGACGTCTGATACAATCGTCTCAGCATAAATTTGAGCGTTGAGGTTGCCTCTGATCCAAATCAACTCAGTTCTTCCGCCGATCCAAATACCCGCCCATACCATGATGGTTCCACCACTATAAGGATGGACTTCCTGGCAGGATTTTAATCGCTGTTGGCGTCCAGGGGTTCTCCAGTGTCGTATACGTCTTGTATCCGGTCTCATACCAAAACGAGACTCATCAGAAAAGCACACGAAACGCCATTGTTCTTCTGCCCAATTTCTGTGTTCAAGAGCCCATTGATATCGTATCCTACGATTGTGCATTGCTATAGGTATAGGTGTGCATTGGTATAGGTACCCGTAGCGGTCTTCGGGAATGAAGGTTCACTTCATGCAAGCGGTTTCTGACTGTTTGGTCGCTAATTAAGTTCCCTGAAGAGTGATGAAGCCTCACGGCTAACATCATGGCGGTTATTGTTGGAGCTCTTCGAGTTAAGATTTGAATGTATCGGTCTTGTCTCCGTGTGGTGCAGCGATACCGTCCTCCATGGCGCTCAGCCACGGTACCAGTGCTTCGGTAACGTGTCCAAAGTCGACTGATAACACTCTGACTTGTATTCAGAGCTAAAGCCACAGTACGTTGCCGGGAACCAGCTTCTATCATTCCCACGGCTCTGAGCATTTCTTCCCTGCTTAAATGACGTCGCCGCTCCATAATAACGTTGGTTTTAATCAGTAGTAGGGAAACAGTAGCACTAATAATGTCTTCAATGCGTTGTATGTTTTTATAGGGAAAATATTGACAGCTGATTTTCATCTTTTACTCGAATTTGATTCACAGTTCCTGATTCAAATTATGAAATGCACCAAAAAGGATCCATATAAATTTATAAAATCATAAATTTATTACAAAGCCACATCTCAATCTCAAGAAATCCACATAAAAATGCTTGATCCCTAGACACTTTTGATGTGTGTATTTCCGGTAGTTGTTCGTCAACATAACTTCGTCCATAATCGCACAGACAAAACCTTCAGTTTCCCCAAAGAGGTCACCGAAACGTAGCCAGGACACGGATGCTAGAAAATCTACATCGGGCCCATGAAGAGCCCGGTAGAAGCGCCCGTGAAGCTCCTTGCCTTGCCATACTTCCTTGCGGTCATCGGTAGTAAGTACTACAGGTTTGCGCCAGTTCTCTTTAGCCATGGACAGCGGGGTGAGGCCCTTGTCCACTGCGACCACATCTCGGTGCATACCCACCTCGGCTTTTAAAAAATATTCTCTGAGACTGCATACCTCGCGGTTGTGGAGCGTCTTCGCGTTTTATTATTGTTATTCTAGTTGGTTTCATGAATATGTTATCCATAATTATTATTGTTATTCTAGTTGGTATAATGTTATTAATATTCTGATTGACATTATTGATAATATTTTTTTTTTTTTTTTTTTTTGCAGTTTTCATTGACATTGATAATATTTCTAATTTTTTTATTATTTTGACCATGTTGAAATTTTTTAACTTTTTATTACTTTGACCATGTTGACATTTTAATTTTTTTATTGTATGTATTTCCAATGACATGCCATTTATTTTAAATTGATAATGTTATTATAACCAATTATTTGCATGCCCATGTGACGGCAAAATGTGGAGAACTTTATTTTAAAAGAACACCTTTGTACCTATTACCCATGTTTGCAAAGAATAAATGATTTGATTTGATTTGATTTGATTTAAGGGTCCTAATAGTAGTATTAGGACCTCTAACTGGCGGAGCCTAACTGTTCGGGGATCCTTTAACCACAATGCAGCTATCCAAGGATCTCAAGCCGCGTAAATCATTCATTTGGGGTACGTTCAGATGCCAATGTATACTTTTTACAATAAACTTCCGAGTCATATTCAATTACTAAGCCTAAATAAATTCAAATCGTTTATAAAACGGAAGCTATGTCTGAAAGCCTACTATAACATTAATCACTATCTCGAATATAAAAAGGCTTGGGATTAAGCTGCTCCAATTAGATTTACTCTGAGAATGTCGAAATTTCGGACTTCGCTTGTTTATTATTGATTCCTTTCTCATAATTATACACTGTGACATTTAATTTATTTGACATGAATACTTTTAGTATTTTTTTATTTTTTTTTATTTTTATTATTTTGTTTTATATTTTTCTTATTGTTATATTTAATGATTTGACATGAATACTTACTTTGCTAAGTATTTTACTTTTATTTTTTATTGTTAATGGTCACATTTAATGACATTTATTTTGTAGAGTATTTTGTATTAATTTTATTTCATTATTGTGAATGTGAGGACCACGTGTATCTTTTTCCACGATTGTCTGGCAGTTTGAGTACTATAAGCGACCTACCCAAATGTCCTTTCTTTGGTATTGTTCGTCGTGTCGTTGAGCTCCTTGAGTTATAAGTCGAGCTACACGATAACTGACAAATGCTTGCACTGACTGGACAGGTCCACTCAAATCTGTGTGGTTCTTTCTTTAAGAGACCATCTCAGACACTAATCTGCATAGTCCTCATGTGAGTTAACCATGATTATGTCTGGACTTTAAAAGAGACTATGACCTCTGAGTTTGTTTCGGCTGTTTCTTCTCAGAGTAGTCAGGTACGAAACACCGGCCCCATCTAGTTTAAAAAAGAGACGTGTAAAAGTGTTTTTGAAAACCTATTTGCAAAATAAACATCATTTATCATTCATTAAATTAATCCAAGAAAAAATACAAGAAAAGAAGAACGTTTATACGCTCATTTGACAATTGGCGAGGCCATTGCCACTTCAGCTTGTTTATTCTATAAACCCTATGGCTATTTGCCTAAGGGTTATTTACCCACGCACACCAACTAACCTACGGGAGCCATTAGAGTTAATTGAATGAACTTCGATGTCATAACATTTCAACGTCAAATTGTTTGTGTTTTGAGAAATAATAAGTTTTAAGTAAACGCCTAAGGGACCTGCCCCAAAGCCAGCGATAAACGAGAAGCTGATGATGATCTGCCTAGCCTTTTCCCAAATAATATGTTGGGGTTGACTTCCAGTCTAACCAGATGCAGCTGAATACCAGTATTTTACATGGAGCGACTGCCTATTTGACCTCCACAATCCTGTTAGTACTGCGTAATACCCCTTGGTAAGACTGGTTGTCAGATTTTTGGGCCACTGACTAGCCGGGACCAACAGCTTAAGGTGGAAGCGCAAGGGTAGCCCGCGAAATTAAAATTTTCTTACGTTTATTGCAATTTGCAGGTCAGTGTCAGGTTGTACGTTGATGAAAATATGAATCGCGCCAGTAACACGTATGGATTATAATCATTCTGGCATTCAATGGCTGTCAGACTTTCGATTCCTTGAATACAAACAATGACTTTCTGACTGTGAATCTAGTAGAACACATAGCTAATAGAAAACCCGACTGCGTAAAAAATAACTAACTAATAACTTTAAATAAAAACTGAAAATAAAATACAAGTTCAGTCCGGAAGTGTAGAAAGCAATTAATTACTACAACATTACAATAATTTCATTATCAATACACACAGAAAATAAAACAAATAATAAATTATATTACGGAACATATTGACTGCAACAGTCGTGACCCATTAGATAATCTAGACTAAAATCATTCTATCCAATAATTAATCCTTCTCTGCCTTGGCAGTTGGGTAAAAACGAGTCATCCATAGTTCTCTCCTGCAGGGCTATTGCGTATTTCTGTTGGCAGTTCATAGTGATCATCACTTGGTGAGTTTTGATATACAATGACAGTTTTGCACGGGTCAGTTGAAACCAACAAGAACTGTCATTGTATATCAAAACTCCCCAAGTGATGATCACTATGAGCTGTCAACAGAGATACTCAATACCACTGCAGGGCGGTGAACATCAACTATCAATAATGTATGTCTCTCTTTTAGGTGGTTCTCTGTTCGTTGGTCTAGTGGTCGCAAGCGCGACTGCTCAGCATGAAGTCCTGTGTTCGATTCCCGGGTCGGGCAAAGTGTTATTGGGTTTTTGTATCAGGAATTTCTCAGTAGCAGCCACGGAGTCTGGATTTGTGCCGGGTTGATTGCAATGGGGTCGCCCCCTATTAAATCGGACTTAAACGTTGCTGACGAAACGGTGGTGTACCCATTAAATGCACCTCTGCCTCGCCTCTCGGGAGTTACTCAAACTGATTATGTGTGATATCTACCAGCGTTTAATGTCCACAGTCAGTCTGCTACCTGTCTTAAGGGAAAGTTTCAAGTGAGATTTGTTCAAAATTATTTAAGAGGCTTATTACACTTCGATCGTGAGTTTCCGGCGCGTCAGGGGTTCGATGTTTAATTATAAAGTGGTGGATAATAGCTATTAGTATAGTTTATAGCGGTCTCCCTTTTTCCAATTTTTTCTTTTCTATTTAAATGTCGGAGACGGTCATTGGTACGGGCTTGAAATGGCTCGCAAGTACGCGGTAGTGACATCACGCAACCTACTTACAAGTCTACCCACACCACGGCGTGCTTTTAAAGAGCCGTGATGGTAAACTCTGAGCCAGGACGACAGTCAGTCAGTGTCTGATCGCGGCGGAGTTAAGACCTCTTGGAACTGTACCCGATTCATTGTGCCCCGTGTTATAGTGCTAAGTTATAATCTCAAGTAATTAATTAGTTTTGCTAGAAACAGTGTATCGCTCTCAGTGTCTTTTCATAGCACGAAACCCGTCGTCTTTTTTTTTTTTTTTTTTTTATCGATGGGAAATCATCAAATAACCCCTCCCGCTCTGGGCTGAGCAGGAGGGAGTGTCAGACTTTTACTGACTAAAACCCATCCATGTTCCTTCCTTTGCCCTTTATGTTCCAGGGCCGCGGTATCTCTTTCGAACAGTCCCGCAACCCTGGCAGGCATCGGTCCTTCCGGACCCCTTCCTGTTTGCTGACTCTCTTTGAGGCGCGCGTGGAACACGAACGCGCCGTCGACGCGGCCTGCCGTCATAAGACGGACGGACGGCAAGCTAGCCCATAGCTCACCGTCCACAGGCCCGCGCCTACGGTGGCCGGGGGCCACCACGTGGCCGGCTGGGACGTGAGGTTCTCTCCCTCTCACGTTCCGCCACCTCCTTCGCTAGCATGACTGCTTCGCAGAAGGAGGTGACGGCGTCCCATTCCGTCTCGCTCCGGACCATGGATTGAACCAAGGCCGGAAGCGAGAGGTCGCCGCCGCCGATCGCCGCTACGAGGACACGGCGGTGCTCCGCCCACGCGGGGCAGATCTCCACCGTGTGCTCCACCGTGTCCTCCGGTCTATCCTCACAATGGTAGCACCCGGGCGTTTCCTCCCGCCCGATTCGGTGCAGGAACCTCCCGAAACAACCGTGTCCGGTGAGGACCTGCGTCAGGCGGAAGGTGAGGGCGCCGTGGCGCCTCTCCAGCCACTCCTCAAAGAGGGGACTTATCGCCACTATTGTGGCGCGCCCTGCACGGGGTTGCGACAGTCGCTCTCTCCAGGTCGCCATGAGATCGCGCCGGAGGTCTGTCCGCTGAGCGACAATTTGCCGCGGCAGCGGATTTACCCCCCGGCGTAGTGCCTCCACGCACCATTCGTGCAGGCGCGCGAGGAAAACCCGTCGTCTGCCCACATGATGTAGAACCCTAGTGGAGTAAATCCTGATATCTCAAACATAAATAAAGCCAAAATTCCGAAGCAAGTTATTCATTAAACGCGTGAGAGCAGTACTTCTCAACAATTTTGTGATAGGTCTCTTAAGCTCTATTAAAATCCTAGACATATCAGTTCAATGAATTCCACATGCGTTCCCAGTGTTTCCTAAAACTCATTACACTGCAATACTACGTAGAATCTCCATGCAATCAGAGGAAACGACTACAAGCCTGCAGTTTGAACGGAAAACTTCCGCGTTGATTATCATTAGAGCAAATACGATGTACGGTATTAAATGCGTGTATATTTGTGCAATCTAAGTTTAAGGAAGGAAATATACAGTTAGATTAAAGTCTTAAAAATTAGGGGACCAACACCGAAATAAAAAAGTTGTTTTATCCATTTGTATCGTGCCAGTATTAAATGGCCCTTTTGTAATTTTATGAGTTAGAAAAAAAAATAGTTTATACGGAACGCTTATTTTAAAAGGGGTGACCCCTTCCAAAATAAGCATTCCGTATAAACTTTTTTTTTTTAATAAAACGTTGCCCCACACTAGGAATTTCTCCTGTATCGTGCGTGCGTTTACAAACATTTAAACTCACATAAACAAACAGCCAGACCCGGAACAACTACCTGTAGGTCATACAAATATTTGTTCCGTGCGGGGATCGAACCCGCGACACGCAGCGTTGCAGCCAATCGCTCAGCCACTGCGCCAACCGTTTCGTCAAGTTGTGGATATTTCGTTATTAAACTACATAATTATTGACGGTCTTCAGATTTTTTCCTTTACATATGCTGCAAGACATTGCTCCTTACCAAACATTCCAGGTCAACGGGAAGTACCATGGGTTTTGATTCCCTTGAGAAATCGCAAAATATGCGACATAAACGGTCATATCTTTTGATCGCGTTGACTCATAAATTTGATTTTTTCACTACCTCGTTCCTGAGTAAAAGGGTCTTGACAGACGGGCAAACGGACACCAATGCTATCCTACAAGGGTTCCGCTTTTGCCGACTGAGGTGCGGAACCGTAAAAATATCCCAGTTTAAGTCTAACATATTGTTCTTTATTTATTTTTTTATTTATTTATTTATTTGGATCTCCAACAAAGGATACACAGACACATTACTGGTCACAGTTATACAAAGGTTCTTTTCCGTGTGTTCCTTCAATTACAGGGGACCACAGCATGCACATAAAACTAGGTGACACAGAAATTAGAAAAAAAAAACAAAAACAAAATAAAACCTAAATAATAAAAAGCATTTGATGACAAGAAAAGTAATTGTTTCACTTAAAAATTATAATTATTGTTATACATATATAGGGTGACTGGTAATTAGTGACCGATACTTAAACACGTGATTCTACTCATGATAACAAACAACTTTCCCAAAGAAACTTTTTTTTTAAACTCATTTAATTTTATCACAATAACACAACAGCTGTATGAAATTCCCACGCGCGCGCTTTTGACCTATCAACTGGTAGCCGCGTGACGCCGCCGTTATGTCTCATTAAATTAAAAAATAATATCCAAAAACTGCGTGTTCCACAGTAGTCTTAAGTATTATTACTTTTAAGATGCAACGTATGTCCGCATAACTACAAAATATCTAGGAACGGCGCGCCCAACATAAAAAGTAGGCACAATCTATCAGCTGATAGTCTGACCTTGGGAAGGGGCAAAAATGTACTTGTACTAGTAACGTCTCGCGCTCCCCACTCCCCACCCGCCCGCACCCTTTGCCTCAGTGCAGTAATGACGTAAAACACTAAAAACAGTCACCCCGGAGAGCGCGTCGCAGGCGCATGTTTTGATTTTGTTTGATGTCCATGCGCGCTATGCCGTACAATTACACGGTGAGTGAGTACAGTGATATGGTGATGTGTTACTACTCGGAAGGCGGTAATGGCGAAGCATTAAAATACATACATTTTGATTGCCATGCTTCTGATTCAGACTCAAATATCGTTAACAGACTGCTAGTCCAAAGCCTAGAAAAGTGTGATGGGAAACTTGGAATAACTTGAACAATTCCCGGTGTCGAGAAGTCAGGTGGTAATGTAGCTGTATCTTTGCCGTTTCTAAACATCGTGTAGGTAACAAAACAAACGCAATTTCTGAAGTTAGTTTGTTTAGATAGAAAGATAATGCATTTAGGTATTTATAAAGTGCCTAAATACTAGATAATTTATTATTTATTTTACTCTCACCGTGTCGTAAACAGAGAAGCTTTATGTAGGTACATCACTGTGTACCTAGATGGCCACGCGGCGGCCGGAGTGTCGTCGCGTCTGCAGCGAAGGCCTACGCTCTGTGGCTCAGTTTTTGATGTCATTGGATATTATTTTTTAATTTAGCGGCTACCTAAACATGTAGGTACCTACCTACACTGCTTATGTACACCGATAACGTCACGTGGCGGCCGGCCAGTGTGGTCGGGCGCGGGCGCCGCTTACTCTGCTCACCCATTGTAATGAGACATAACGGCGTCACGCGGCTACCAGTTGATAGGTCAAAAGCGCGCGCGTGGGAATTTCATACAGCTGTTGTGTTATTGTGATAAAATTAAATGAGTTTAAAAAAAAAGTTTCTTTGGGAAAGTTGTTTGTTATCATGAGTAGAATCACGTGTTTAAGTATCGGTCACTAATTACCAGTCACCCTATATATTCTCAAAACAAGTAACATGCTAAAAACATGTATTTACTTATGGATTAAAGAAAATACGTTCAAAATTCAATAGAATGATGGTTAACAGTATACTTGACAAACAATTTTTGTTTGCCCTTACAGAGTAGTCAAGATAATGACACAAGCACTCCTTAGAATTTTATTAAAATTTCAAATAAAAATACTCTATTTTCAATAAATTCCGTTTTTCTTTCCTCTTTTATTGACTTTGTATTACATAGCAGTTTTAGTTCTATACAGGATGTAACAGGACCCTTCACGAAGCCGTCAACCAAGCATTCTGTACATCAAACTAAGTAACTTCACGCAAAAATTATTGCTGGGAAACGATTTTTTTTTTTGCGTTTTACGGTGCGACTCAATGTAACGCACTCAAAACATTGTGCTGATGGATGGATTGTGTAGTACGGGGGTCATGGTGGAGTTTAAAGTAAAAAAAATACATTAAAAAGTATATAAAAAAAAAAACTTGTGAAAAAGTTTGTAAACTTTGACCCCCAATATCTCCGTAACTAGAAAGTTCCCAGGTATGGTCTAGAACAAAAAAAATCTCGCAATGATGGGGAGAACAAGTGCCTTTCGGCTTCGTTAAGGGTCTTGTTACACCCTTTATACTACAATGTTTCAGGTACCTTATCTAAAAACTACTTTGTGTTTTCAAGTTAATCCGGTTTTCTATTGATTTTGTTTAAGCCATTTGATAGTTAATTCTGGAGTTTGAAGGACAGAACTCAAAAATCCCTTTGTTTTAACTGCTAAGTAACAAAAATACACTAGCTGATATTTTTTTCTTCATAAATATCTACTTAGTTACCATGTGTTTCGCCACTCACGCTATATGTTACTATAAGCCCCAAAAATAATAATTAAGCATCCTGTTTGCATCTGTGTTGCTATTAGTGTTATAGAACATGACATTATCTACCTTCCAGTCTAACCAGTAACCAGTCTTTGGCGCTCTCGACCAGGGCCGGCAAGGCCTCCATTTGTGAAGATAGCCGCTTGAGCTCAGATATGACTTTTTACGTGTCTGCTGGTGAGTTCTTGTCACAATCAGCTCGGGGACTGGCTACGGCTGGCGTTGATAATTTGCAACTGCTACATTTCCATGTAGTTTCACGGCACAGGCACAGGTAGTTTCCTAGTCTTCTCCATCCTGCTTCCGTGGTGCCTGAGCAGGGGAACTGCCCCGCACACACAGTACGTGTTGCGCCGTCTCTCGCTTCCACATCACACCGATTAACAAGTAAACATCTCGGAATTGACGAATCGACTACCTATCTGACCTCTACAACCCAACAGATCAGTAAGACTGGTGGTCAGACCAGACTTCCAAACTTCTGACTGCCGGTAACGACTATGCTTATGACTGTCGAAAATCTAAAAATGATAGCCGCACCAATTTCTGAGTAGGAAAGAGACGGTCACCCATCCACGTACCAACCTCTGCAAGTGTAGCTTAACCTCAAAGATTAACCCATGCGGCTGTCATGATTTAGCCACGATCTCCCCTCATTAGTGTGATATTACACACACTAAAACTAAATACAACGTCTTAATGAAGGTGTCAAAGCTCATTGCATTTTATGATCAGCTTTCTGCGCAGTGTTACTGCGAACTCATTCCGCTGTGGATTAAAACAGTATGTTCTCTTCTTAGTGAAGATTATGTTTAAGTAAGAACTCCTTTAAATATAGATTTTATGTTTTGTGTATACATTTTTGGATTTGTATTGTTTTTTGAAGCACATGCCAAGGATATGCCAAGGGATATCGTGTAGCCCAGTAGTAACTGGGTTGTGGAGGTCTGATAAGCAGTTGCTCCATGTAAAATACTGGTATTCAGCTGCATCTGATTAGACTTTCTTTTTTTTAACTGTGCCCCACACTAGGAATTTCTCCTATATCGAGGGCGCGTTTACAAACATATAAACTCACATACACAAACAGCCTGACCCAGAACCACTTATTTATTTATTTATTTATTTATTAAACTTACACACACTATCTTTACAGGATTACCCCAATACAATAGTGGATTGTAAACACTGGTTTTTTTTTAAATATAAAATCTTAACCTAAAATACAAAATCAGACCTATCACAGAATATTAACATTTAAATATAACTGACAATATTCAACAAAACTCTTGCGAACTCACTCAGATTGCACGAAAATATATCAATCCTCTCATGCACTTTGTTTAGTACACATATTGTGCGGGTGAGGGGTGTCTTTGACAGCAGGTTAGTTTTGGCAGCCGGCACGGCCAGTAGTGGTGGTCGCCGCCGCCTCCACACGTATATACTTATATCTGTCTGTAGGCCATACAAATATTTTTATTCCGTGCGGGGATCGAACCACACGCAACGCAGCAGTCAATCACTCGGCCACTGCGCCAACCGTCCGTCAAATTGTCAACACTGGATTCCATTCCCAGCCGAGGACGTCTTTAATCATAGTGATGATGAACGTAGAGTTGAATTTAATATTAATTCTGCCCTCGTCACTGAAAAAACTATACCTAATTTAAATTACTGCTACATTAATGTGACTATGTTTTCAGTTACAATTGCCGACAGCTTACCTACTCCGAGGCAAAAATACCAACAAAATATTCTACCACAAAGAAACCCAGATATTTCAATAAGTATTCTATATTTCTACTTAATCTGCACAATGCGGAATCCCGGATACTTGTCATAGTATTTTTATCAAGAGAGCTTTGAATAGCCCCGACGTGCCACCAGATTAACTTGGGATTGCCAGCACAGTGAGATTCTTACCAAGAAATTCTTATTGAAGAATTTAACATCAAAAAGATTATTACGAACTTTTTGAATAGAATTTTGTTAAGATCTTTGTTGGATTTGTTTATTGGTCGAGTTGTTTTTAGCTGGTTATTGGGTGAATATCAGGAATTATGAGCTAAACGAATGAGCGAAAAAAGGAATTATGTATTATAGGAGTGGAGGAAGACCAAAGAAACGATGGATGGACTGTGTGAAGGATGATATGGCTAGAAAGGAGGTGACTGCTGAGATGACGAGTAATAAAAAGTATGGAAGGGTTCTTACCTGCTGCGCCGACCCCAAATAAATTGAGATAAGGGCAGGAGAATAATGACAAGGAATTATGAGCGCTAATTCAAATAATTAAGGTTAGTGAAGTCTGACAACCTAGGTTACAGAAACCCCTCCGTGAAACATTTCAAGTCAGGTAGGAAACCGCTCCATATAAAATACTAGCGGCCCGTCTCGGCTTCACACATTTTGAAATCGGCACAGTAGTTTTTGAGTTTATTCATTAGAAACATAAACACAAAAATACAAATCTTTCCTCTTTATAATATTAGTGTAGATGTAGACTTGTCTTTGTCATAGTGAGACTAAAAGCCGACCCTAACACAGTTGAGAAAAAGCACAGATGATGATTATTTATTACACGGTTTAATCAAATTGATTCATTTTGACTGAAGACGCAGAAGTGAAGAGATAGTCTACAGTGTATGATTCACTTTTGAAACGTGAATATTATTACCGGATATTCTCCGTAGGAAAGACCAAATGCTTAGGCTTACTGACTACTGAAATTTTTAGGTAGTTACAGGTTTAAGCGAAGTAAATTATTTTCAACTCTCAATTTTGATAATTCGATTAAATTTGGAAACGTTCTTTCAAATAGGGAGGGTTAAAGTAAACCTAAAAGTAACTAATTTTTATTTACATCTGAGTCAAAGCAAGTCTAGCGTGGAACCACATAGTTTAGTTGAAACGATATACAGAAGAGAAAACGTTTATGTTCCGCGTACTTTTATTGTTATGTGTTCTGCAAACGTGCTGCCTCTTCCAGTGTATTCGGTTAGTAAGACAGAGAAAAGAGAAAATTTCAATGCCGCATTCTGATTCGGTCTGCTTCGATCGTTCAAACATAATATTACATTCATTGAATGAGATGGCCTTCCGTTTTCCATCATCCAATTGTATCAGATAAATCGTTAGTGAACTTATTGGTATAGTGGTCACCGCCGTGATCCAAACTAAAGGCGTTACAGATGCGTAGCCATATTTAAGACGAACCTAAAATGTGCATATGTGTATATACCTAATCTTACTGACAGCCTTGCCCTTCAACAAAACACACAACAAACCACTACAACAACAATACAATTTACAATTACAACAACTTTTACTTACAATTTCTTTTTAAAATTATCCTGAAAATCAGTGTAAATACAACATAATGGACACAACCCATTATCCGATTAACTGTAAATCAATCAGCCCGTCTCATCAACAAATCGGTTGATCAACAAACAATTGGTCGGAAGTCGGGTGTGTACACAACGCAATTCGCGGTTAATGTGATGCGACTAATTCCTGAGTGTATTAGTATTGATTGCGGTATACGCATTATAATATGGTACTTTTCTAGCAATTATAACTTTTTTTTTAAATTTATATATTTTTTTAAATAACTTTTTTTAATAAATGATTGAAGTAAAAGTCAGGTTTCAAAGTAACTGGAAGTCAACCAGTCAATTTGGGTCTCCAAGTCAAAGATACTATAGATGGGTGATAACTGTAAATTAACTATTCTGAAACAAATTAATGAGAAGTCCCTCTGCAGTGACAGATTTAGACAGGGAGGTGAGGATCCGAAAAGTCATCGAGTGGCAGTCGCGCAGCGTGTGTATATGACGTGAATTTAATTTATTATCAGAACTTTAAGTTTCTTAATTTAGTTAACATTTTATTATGCATGCTGTGGTCTCCTCTAAGTGAAAGGAACTTTTTTACCTACGTGATACTTTTTTGTAAATTATTTATTTCATGTGTTTGTGTACATCTTTTGTTGGAGATCCTAAATAAATAAATAAATAAATCCACGACTTGGTAAAAGTCATAATAATCCTCTGGATACCGATATAACGTAAGACGGTCGGCTATAAAGATGCTGATGCAGTCTACTATATAGCGAGTAGCAAATTGAAAGGAACGAACTAGAATCTGCGAAACTGGCTGCACTAGGCGCTTGACGCACCTGTAGCCATACTGCCATAGTGATTCCATACTGGTATTATCTTACAGGTATGGTCTTACCTACGTAGAGGAAGACCAAAGCAATGATGGGTGGACTGTGTGAAGGATGTTATGGCTAGAGAGGAAGTGACTACTGAGATGACGAGTAATCTATACTAATATTATAAAGCTGAAGAGTTTGTTTGTTTGTTTGAACACGCTAATCTCAGGAATTACTGGTTCGAATTGAAAAATTATTTTAGTGTTGGATAGCTCATTTATCGAGGAAGGCTATAGGCTATATATCATCACATGCCTATCTTTTAAGATTGACTAACAATAACCATTTTTATGATTTTAAAATTTGGTCAAAAGTAGTGCTTTATTTGCAAAGGTATTTTTACCCACATGGTATTATTCCTATATCCATCCATCATGGTATATATCCTTATCAAAATAAATATGTTAGTCATCTCTAGCATTCAATTGTGACCAAAATTGCCCTTTACACCATTCAATTTAGATGAATATCTTAGGAGATATCACAGTTTTAAAATAACTCCGCATCAAAATAATGACCCGCGCGCGCTGCGAGGCGGGCTTCATGTTGTTGGGAAAACCAATGTGATTAGATTCAATGCACACATATTGTAGGGAACTTAGAGAAGGTTTTAGTTTTTGTTTCATTGTAATCAGTGCTCTCTATCAAAAGATTTATGAATTTAAAGTGTTCAAGAAGAACTTATGATCATTGTGTAAGATACATGCAACGACATCTATTGCACCAAAATGGTACTAATTAATAAAAATGTGCTCACAAGATAACTTTTAAATCGGTTGACCAGCTTAACAAAAAAGTTCTGATAGCAAAAAGTACTCTAGATTAGTCTACATGACGCTATAACCCTGTAGAGTGTGTGTTCGATCGCTTTACATGATTATATTTTAACGGTTTAATTTCGTGCACGATAGATGGCGCTATTAATTTCACTCCCTTTTCTGAGTCGCGGTGTTAAGTTTTCCGTGAAAGAATGACCCTCGCCCGTGTAAAATGTCGGAAGCTTGGTTTTTTAACCAACGCAAGAAAAAGAGGAGCTTCTCAATTCGACGTTTCTATATTTTTTTAATTTATGTATAACTTGACCACGCATAACTTTTTACAGAGAAGTCCGGTATGCATGATCCTTTTTTTAAATTGAGAAATCGTGTTTGGGCCCATTTCCTGAACCTTGATGAGAACTTTAGATCTAGCTGGAGTATGTCGTCATCGAAGTTCTAACGATGTAGACGGAAGGCAGTTGCAAGAGGTCCTCGAGAGTTTGCAGCAAGAATAACGGGTTTGGGCTCATTTCATGCTCCTTGATGAGAACTTTAGGCCTTGCTGGAGTATGACTGTCATCGACGGTCAAACGATAGAGACAAATGGCAGTTGCAAGGGGTCCTAAACAGTTTGCAGTAGGTATAATGATAATGGGCTCATTTCATGCACTTTGATGAAAACTTTAAACCTAACTCAGTACGACTTTCATCGAATGACGTTGGAGGCGAATGGTAGTTGCAAGAGGTTCTCAAGGGTTTACAACATCTATAACGTTTTTGGGCTCATTTCATGCACCTTGATGAGAACTTTAGACCTGCCTGGAGTATGGTCGGTTAAGGTTGTCGAGGGTCGCGGGCCTGTGGACGTTGAGTAATGGGCTGGCTCGCCATCCGTCCGTCTAATAACGACAGGCCGTGTCGACGGCGCATTCGTGTTCCACGCGCGCCTCAAAGAGATGTCAGCAAACGGGAAGGGGTCCGAGAAGACCGAGGCATTTGTCATCGGTAAAAAAAAGGTAGGCCTTATTTGGAAAAACATAAGTAGAATATATTTGCGATTAATGCAAATATTTCCGAGAAATAAAATTAACTTCTTGAATCTGTACTAATATTATAAAGCTGAAGGGTTTGTTTGTTTCGTTGATTGAACGCGCTAATTTCAGGAAGTACTGGTTTGAAATGATAAATTAGTTTAGTGTTGGATAGCCCATTTATCGAGGAGCGGAACAATCAATCAATGAAAAATGTTTCAAAAACAGGAATTTATTCCTTTTGACAGCTTCTGTTGTGCGTGAACGGTTAAAAATACGCAATTATCATGTATATGTCGGAATTGTCCCTCTTAAAAAGCTCTAAAAAATTTTCCACACTGGGATATGTCTAACTTTTAAGGTTGACGCACACTCTCTCTAACCCTCTCTTTCTTTGATGTACGCACGCACGCAGACGAAGTTGCGCGGGTCAGCTAGTAGAGAAATATGGAAGAAGAAGACATGCTGCGCCGACCACAAATTAATTGGAATAAGTGCTGGAGAATGATGATGTATGTCTTTCCTAATCTATCACTCAATCGACGACGTTTGACGACTTAAACGCAAACCCATCAAAAGAGCTGGTATGTATGTACATCAAAAAAATATAGACCGGATTAACAGCGATGTGAACGAACAGAGTTGACAAAAGATATTTTCTGGGCCACTGAACTAAAACGTTAGCTGCCAACGCCCCACATAATTTGCTTAAAAGCTGCGAGTACACGCGATGATCGCTGAATTTCAGGAGTAATGTCTTGATGTATGTCACTCAAGTATTCTGTAATTTGTTCGGAGCACATTAGGGCTTGTATGGGAGCATTTTTGGCAAATTACTTTTGTAGGAAGGCGGATTTTGCGGAGGTTTCAGGGTCTTGTTTTTTTTATCTTTGGAATTGGGAATTTCACTGTTGAAAAAGTTTACTGTTCCAGTTTTTGCTGAGATGATGTTTATATTTCACTCTGCAAGCTATGATCACCTCCAGTTCTAAAACAAAAACCGGCGAACTGCGATTCGGACTCGCGCACGAAGGGTTCCTACCATTATCTAAAAAAATATAATTTAATTGGCGTCAACTTTAAATGTATGGGTACACCCTGTAATTTACAATTTATTTTTTTTCGAATTTTTCCTTTTTTTGTGCTGCAAGGCCTTGCTTTTTGCCAAATTTCATGATTCTAGGTCAAAGGGAAGTACCCTATAGGTTTTGATTCCCTTGTGAAATCGCATAATATGCGACATAAACAGTCATATCTTTTGATTGACTTGAGTCAGCAAACAGGAAGGGGTCCGAAAGGACCGATGCCTACCAGGGTTGCGGGACTGTTCGAAAGAGATACCGCGGCCCTGGAACACAAAGGGCAAAGGAAGGAACATAGATGGGTTTTAGTCAGTAAAAGTCTGACACTCCTTCTTGCTCAGCCCAGAGCGGGAGGGGTTATTTGATGATTTTACATCCGAAAAAAATAAATAAAGGGGTAGTAGACTTGAGTATTAGGTATTAATTTCAGCTCGATTCCGCTACGCATTCCTGAGAAAAAGGGTCTTGACAGACAGACGGACAACAAAGTGATCCTATAAGAGTTCCATTTTGCCGATTGAGTTACAGAGCCCTTAAAACAGTTTAAAAAAATCTTTAGTTACCGGTATATGTATCTTGCAGAGTAGACAAACTGAAGTAGCGATAGCGTCACTCCGACTGACGTGGCCAAGCGTAGGCTTGGCCACGTCAGTCGGAGGACTAACAGCCGATGGAGCCAGCAACTGGTGCAGCTCAGACAACATGTCGACAAGCGCAGAAGACACGCGGTTAGATGACTCGAAGACCCAAATTAGATGACCCAGTTAGACTGGAAGAGTGAGGCGGAGAACAGGATTTTGTGGACCAACTTGGAAAGAGGCCTAGAGTACAACAGTGACTGCGATAATCTGTCTTGCTTCATTGTTTTAAGTTACCTATACTTTTTTGTGATTGAGTAGACAAACCCTAAAGTAAAAAAAAAGTCCAAGTGCGAGTCGTACTCAAACGCACGCAGGGTTCCGTAGCACCAAACGATATAATAAAAATATTTTATAGGCTCATTCATAATGTTGTATTATTTTACATTCACCAGCAAAACTAAATTTGTTTTTCATAGTACTTATATTAATGAAAAATAAAGTTACTGCTGCAGTTTGAGAAAGAGTCCCATAGGTATCTCAAAAACTGAACAGCAAATCTTATTCGAACCAATTTTGGTTGAAAGTTTTGTTTACGTTCTACAATTCTACATTTTTTCAGAATTAGCCTCCTGCTACTTTAGAAATTAGAGAAAATTGGGGCACACATTTTACCACTTTGGAAGTGTCTATCTTTGAAACGAATGACTTTGAGAAAAATAGGTTTAAGAACCTCAATGTCATTTTTAAAGACCTATCTATAGATACCCCGCACGTATAGGTTTGATGAAAATACTATTTTTTAGTTACAGTTCCATGTATGGGGAGGCCCCTCTTTTTTTCGGATGGGATATCATCAAATAACCCCTCCCGCTCTGGGCTGAGCAGGAGGGAGTGTCAGACTTTTACTAACTAAAACCCATCCATGTTCCTTCCTTTGCCCTTTGTGTTCCAGGGCCGCGCTTTCTCTTCCGAACAGTCCCGCAACCCTGGCAGGCATCGGTCCTTTCGGACCCCTTCCTGTTTGCTGACTGTGTTTGAGGCGCACGTGGAACACGAACGCGCCGTCGACACGGCCTATCTTCATAAGACGGACGGACGGCGAGCTAGCCCATAGCTCACCGTCCAGAAGCCCGCGCCTACGGTGGCCCCCGACGCCCGGTGCGTCTCCCGCGGTGGCTGGGACGTGAGGTTCTCTCCCTCTCACGTTCCGCCACCTCCTTCGCTAGCATGACTGCTTCGCAGAAGGCGGTGACGGCGTCCCATTCCGTCTCGCTCCGGACCATGGATTGAACCAAGGCCGGACGCGAGAGGTCGCCGCCGCCGATCGCCGCTACGAGGACACGGCGGTGCTCCGCCCATGCGGGGCAGATCGCCACCGTGTACTCCACCGTGTCCTCCGGTCGATCCTCATAATTGTAGCACCCGGGCGTTTCCTCCCGTCCGATTCGGTGCAGGAACCTCGCGAAACAACCGTGTCGGGTGAGGACCTGCGTCAAGCGGAAGGTGAGGGCGCCGTGGCGCCTCTCTAGCCACTCCTCAAAGAGGGGACTTAACGCCACTATTGTGGCGTGCCCTGCACGGGGTTGCGACAGTCGCTCTCTATATGTCGCCATGAGATCGCGCCGGAGGTCTGTCCGCTGAGCTCCCCCCGGCGTAGTGCCTCCACGCGCCATTCGTGCAGGCACAATATAAATATGGAACAGGCGCGCGAGGACTATCGCCTCCAGACGCCCCTTAAGCTTTATTTTTGTATAAAAATCGTAAAACGGTTCACAGAATACATCTACCTACTTAATTTCAACTGTATAGTCCTAATAGTTTCGGAATAAAGTGGCTGTGACATACACGGAAAGACAGACGGACAGACATGGCAAATCTATAAGGGTTCTGTTTTATGACATTCGGCTACGGAACCCTAAAAACCTGACTGGCTATTTAAGTCACACTGTAGCTCGCTTCTTAGTATACTTCGATAATTATATTTAAACCCACAATAATGTTCATAACTTCGTATACCGTAGTCCTTTCGTACCAAAGCACACAGGTAACTCGTTAATAAGGGACAAATCCCTTGTTAGGAACTTAGCTGTTCCTGGAATCAAATTATGTGTCTTATCCTGGGTATAATATTATTTAATTAACTGTAGACGGGTTTGTGTTTGAGACTGGTAGACAATCCTTAATCACAGTTATTTTACATCTAAAATAAACCTAAAGAAATCGAGAATAAAGGTCATTGTGCTTCAAAATCTATCCTGTTCTATTAAATGATCGATATTTATTATATGTATCAATATTATATAAAGAGGTAAAATTTGTTCGTAGGTTTGTATGTAGGGGGTAATCTCCGGAACTATTGATCCAATTCTAAAAATTATTTCGCTGGCAGAAAGCTACATTATTTGTAAGTGCATATTAGGTGAGCTATCACATTTTTTGCGGACGAAGCCGAAGCTGAATTTTCCAAGTGGGCGTGGATGGCCAAATCCAAAACTATGAAGAATAGCGAAAAATGCTCAAAGGAGTGTCGATCCCGATTTTGAAGAAAACTAAAACTGCATCATTGGTTTTATAAAAAATCAATATTCCTGGCCAGGAATCGAACCTGTTAGTTTTGAAAAAAAAACACACGCTGTATTCTTACACCATTCGATAGTGTATGGATTTTTCCATCAAAAAATTCTCAGCATCAGCCGCGGAGTCTGGATTTGTGCCCGGTTGATGGCAATAGGTTATTATATGGGACTTGAACATAACTGGCGAAATGTAGGTGCTATTAGGTACGGCCCCTCTGCCTATCCCTTCGGATATTACAGGCGTGATGTGGTGTATATATGTGAACACAAATCAAAGTACAAAAATGTACAATGAATGAGCAATCTTATCGCTCGTTCCAAGGTTTAGTATTACAAGGTCAGACGGCACGCAGTTGGTTATAAAACGCTAATTGATAATTTGATATTAAGGCACATCTGTTGCGGTCTAAAATGGTGATGATCTATAATTCCAGACGGGCTAAAAGTTAACCCTAAAATAATTAGGCCTTACCCAATTCCAAGCTGATATTCATTCTTCATCATCTCTACATTAGTTTTAGACTGTTAAACTACTTTATATATTATTATAGGACTCGATGAAGTAACAAGTTGAAGTTTAAAATAACAAAAGCAACTGATATTTTAGTGTATATTAGGAATAATGACTTTACGTTTTTATTTATCTATAACGCCAATAAAATACACAGTCTTGTGAGCGGCGCCGCGGGCACAGCTAGTCTATACATCTATGTCTATACAAATAAACTCAATTGAAGTATCTGTTTGTAATATCAAAATAACAGATTTTTACTGAATGCATATGAAAAAAAAAACAAAAACACAATTTTTTCTTTATTTTATTTCTGTTTTTTCCGGCTAATCTCCAAAATGGCAGGATGGATTTTGACGGGACTTTCACTGGCAGACAGCTGATGTTATAAGGTCTAATTTAGGCTCATTTATTTTAGAAAAATAATTAGAGTTCCATGTAAAAAAAATAAAACACTTGAAATCATTAACAAAATCTGATTAAAAAAGGGAAGTAAACTTTTTATAATAATTTCAACCGAACGAAGGTCGCGGGCAATATCTAGTTATAAATATAAATCTTTATCTATACTTATATTATAAAAAGGGTAAAATTTATTTGTAAGTTTGTACGTCTGGTCATCTCTCGATAAATTAGATTAATAGGAAGCTACACTCGGTTCCAAAAATAACGGGTCAGTCACGTATACCCGAATATCTCCCGAACTACGTATGTCATCCTAATGAAACGAAGACTGTTCAATTGATAATTTAATTATACAGATAAAAAATAAAATAAAACTTAGTTAGTATTAAAAATAAAACTTAGTTAGTATTAAATGAAGAAAGTGATGAAAAACAGCAAAAAAACAATCATAAAAAAAATGTAATCTTAAGAAAAATATGACTACTTTAGTTTTTTTTTTATTTAGAGATTAATATTGATAAAAAATAAAATAAAACTTAGTTGCACCAGCAACTAAGTTTTATTTTATTTTTTATCTGTATAATTAAATTCTCAATTAAACAGTCTTCGTTTCATTAGGAGGCATACGTAGTTCGGGAGATATTCGGGTTTATGTGACTGACCCGTTATTTTTGGAACCGAGTGTACATTATCCCCGAGTGCCATAGGCTATATTTACAACGTACCCGTGGGATAATTTCCGACCAAAACGCGAGCGAAGCCGCGGACAACAGTTAGTAGGGTTATCAAACAACAGCATTTAATAGTTTTTCTACCCACATTATGATAACGAGGGTCTCAGAACAAAATAACTTTAAATGGATTTTTTATGACGCCAAACTTTTGGGTCCCTGTACTGTATTTATTGGGAGAGTGTGCCGTTGGCATTATGGGGGTTACAGGGCCTTAGGAAGGTTGCAGTAATATTGACTATTATATTGACTTATTTTAATGTCTTTTATTTCCTATTCAGATTTTTATGGATGTGAAAAGTTGGAAGTTCAATACTCAAAGGTTTTATTGAATTTCGGTACAATGACCATTGATTCATACAACAAACTAAAAGTGAATAAGGAAAACAACTAGTAACTGGGTAACATAACATGACGCCTGATATTCCCGAAGGGTATAGGCTGAGGTGCTCCAATCATACACCCACATTTAGCCAGTTATGTTTAAGTCCCATGAAATGGGGGGCGAGCCTATTGCCATCAACCGGGCACAAATCCAGACTCCGTGGCTGTTACCGAGAAATTCCTGATGGAAAAGCCAGTAACATTTTGCCCGACCCGGGAATCGAACACAGGACCTCATACTTAGCAGTCGCGTTTACGACCACGCGACGCATATATCCATATGAATATAACACAGAAAAGGTGTCTTTTGATTTCTACGAAAGTATTATAGTGCTTTGAGATTTCAATCAGTATTTGTTGTACATTTAAAAAAGAATTCTCTTTACCAATGTGGACACCAAAGAGACCTTATCAAACGCAAAACCTCTAACCTACAAAGAAACTGGCAAAAGGCCAACACAAAAAACAACTAGCCGAAAAAGAACAGTCGAATTTTTCACGCTTTTTCATACATAAACCTATACCTATACAAAGATAACAGAACAATAAAAAAGGTAAAGAACAATGGCAGGATAATAGTTGACAAAAAGGATTGCGTCTAGAAATATCTTATATATCAAAAGAGTTTGATTAATTTTCTATGATTTTTCAAATAAAAATGTATTTTAATTAAAGCCACAGAAAGAAACATATACTTTTAAGAATATCAAATGACTTTTTAATCATTTTCCACTGTTCAAGTGTTGCTATTTTTTTATTCAAACTATTTTCGTACAACTTGTGAAACTATCAACACTACACACAAACACAAAATAGTTTTTAAAGAAAGTTGTTATTAGTAATAATAAAATAAAAGTGATACGGTCAAAAATAAGTTTCTTAAAAAGAACTCCCTGCATTTAAACATTATCTGAATCATAATACTGTGTAACAATTCCATTTAATGTTATGGCAACACTAGCTAAAATGAAATGTCACTGTCACGAAAAGCGCTGTCTGTCACTGTCACTTCACTGATGCTCCTGCGCTTGTCGTGTCGGTTGTGTTCGTGTTGTTTTTGCTATTTTCTTATTTCTATTTGACTTGGATTGCTTACGGACTGATTTTCGCTTCGCTTTGAATGACTTGTGCGTGCCTAAAGGATTCTGATTTTGCCCTACGTGACTGTGCTTCCGCCTCTTTGGACTCCGATTTTGCCTTATTGTTGGGATTGTTCAAGTGCGTTTTGAACCACTATGGGAGATCGTAGCAGATTAACGAGAATTCTATGTGTTAACTGCAACATTTGCGTTAACACGTTGCGCCGCTATCCTGCCCTGACACTCGATCCAAGAGTCACTAGTCTACTCTGTTCCTGGGTATACCCACTCATAGTAAGTACCTACCTATCTTGAAATAATATTATTATCAAACCATTGCACGACCCTCACTTAACTTTTTCTATATAAATAAAAGTCGAAATTCACTCTTTCCCTACAATGTTCTTTAATTTATATTAGCCCAATTAAACAATTATCAACTAGTGAATATTTACCTAGCTGTAACTGTTACTATTTTATTGTCAGTGTTGTTTTTATTTTAATATTCCTGGATTTTTCAGATTACTGAGGAAGATAATATATGTGAAGAAATATATGTGAAGAATGCAGAGATCTCACAATGTTTGCAGTGAATCAATCTCTCCAGAATGAAGTTTCTGATAGTGGTGATCAGCATGCTGGACCGAGTCACAGAGGCCATACTCATGTGTGTCCCTTATGTGGATGTTCATTACTACGTAGACAGAGCAATAAAATATTAAGAGACACCCCTACTGATTTGCAACGCTCTATCATAGCTATTATAGAAAACAAACTAGCACCACGACAGGTATGTTACAAGTAATGTTTATAATTATTACTAACCAAAACTGTTTACTAAACATATTACCTATATGTAATTGCAATGTGATGTTTAGTTTCACAGTCACATTACAAGTGACTTATTCTCTTTATTTATTTGTCTTTTTAAATATTAGCATACATTTTGAAATATTTCAATACAAAAACATGTACAAATGATATAAGAAATAGTAGCCCACCGGTATCAGGATCAGGGTCCAAGCTACCGGCGGGCAGGACTCCAGAGTAAGGAACCTCCTTACAATGCGCGCCCTGTCAATAAGTACTGCTTTCTGACTCAGCATCTTGATCCAACTGCCCAATGAGAGCCCTGTACATGTTGGTTGAGGCTCTGGACAATTAAATGATCAACGAGTGACTTATATTATTATTAGAACATAATTATGTTTGGATAGAGTAACCAATAATTCGTTTTTTTTTACAATTTCACTTGGTGCTAGGCTCCTTCCATTCTACTCTTTTTAGTAGATAATGGCATTAAAATATTTTAAATTATTTCTTTCAGATAACAGAATCTGATTGTGTGTGCCATGCTTGCTGGTTACGCACGCAGAGAGAGGCTCGGCGTATGAGCATTATTGATGATGCCAGATCCGACCTTATTGTACCAGAAGAACACCAGTCAACGGAACCAGTTTTGTCTGACCAACAGTCATCAAACATAGTGATAGAGTTACCTGAGTACAGAAGAGCAGCCAATACAAATAGCCGTTGTGTTTTTCCTCACTGCTCTAATACAACATTAAGGGGAATATCAGATAAATTGAGAGCAATTGTTTTGAGCCACCATCACTATTACCTGCCCGAACTTTGCAGGGTTTGTGATGAACACTTAGAGTGTAGTGGGAAACATTATTTGACTCAGAGTCAAGCATTCCTAGATTTAATGCACAGCAGATACAACATGTTTTCTTATTTGTAAATGCTTTTAATCCAACATTAGATTTTGATAACATAGTAGAAATGGATGATCGAGTTTTTGTGTATTGGGTAGGGTACTCAAAAGATAAATTCCAAAGATTACTTGAAGAAGTACCTCGGATCCAGGAGATACGGAAAGGAAGCCTAGGGCTAGCAATGCTACTACTTAAAATGAAAACAGGTGATTCTGATGAAAGGATCTCATCATTAATTAATATGCCACGTCAAACACTGGAGACATTAATGGATAAAGTAAGGGAGGTACTTCTTCAAGATTTTGTGCCACCAAATCTTGGTATTTATCAGTTAAGGAGGGAAGAATTGTTGCAACATAATTTGTTAATTCCAAGTGGGTTATATGGGAATAATAATAATGCCATTGTTATTTGTGATGGGACGTATATATATATACATAAGAGCTCAAATTATATGTTTCAAAAGCAGAGTTATTCCCTCCACAAATATAGAAATCTATTGAAACCTTTCATGATTGTTGCTAGTGATGGATACATTGTTGACTGTTATGGCCCGTATAAAGCGACCACATCAGATGCTGACATTATGAGAAATATTTTCGGGATGGTTCTACTTTAAGATCGTATTTTAGAGAAGGTGATGTGTTTATACTTGACCGGGGGTTCAGGGACAGTATAAGTTATTTAGAGGGATGTGGCTATAGAACCTGTATGCCAGATTCCCTTCTAGAAGGCGAGCACCAACTAACTACAGAACAAGCAAATCGAAGCCGTTGTGTCACAATTTGTAGATGGGTGGTAGAGGCCGTTAATGGTCACTTAAAAAGAGACTTCAAAATATTACGACAAGAATATTTTCATCGGTCTCTACCACACATGATGCAAAACTTCCAAATAGCCGAAGCTTTACTAAATAAGTATGGTGTTCGTTTTCAGGATAATATATTATATGCCAGTGAAATATTAGAAATAATAAGGGAAAGAATGGGTGTCGAAAATAATCTGTCAAACATGGTTCAGGGCTTAAATATGAACAGAAGGACATCCCAATTTAGAAATATTACTGCAGATCGCAATAATCTATTATACTTCCCGACACTGGAACATTCGGAACTTATTCTATTCGCCCTGGGAACGTATCAGATTAGACAAGCGCGATCATATTATGGCGAACATATACGTTTCCATGGCGGGTACCGAATAGAAGTTAGTAGTGAACACGTTAATTCTTCTGAATACGGTCTTAGAGGAAGTGGTTTGACTACGTTAATAAGAGGAAGAATAAAATCACGCCACGTAGCAAGAAGACAGTATTACGTTTATATTTTAGTCGAAAACAATATACCTGGCCGAACCGGTATAGTAGAATACTGCTGTAGCTGTTTGGTTGGTCGGCGCACTTTGGGGTGCTGCGCCCATGTTATGACTTTGGTGTGGTATTTGGGATGGGCCAGACATCAACAAAGTATCGCCGCGCCAGCAGAATTTTTAGATTCAATTATTGTAAGGGAAGATAATGAGGAGGAATAAAATGCAAAAAAAATAAGAATTGTTTCATTTTTTATTTATTACAAGTACCTATGATTAATGCTACATACTTATAGGCAAATCACACATTTTCCCCGTAGCAATTGTTGCTACAATCCCGCTTTTTTACAATTATCAACCTTTAGGTCATCCATTGACTATTAGAGAAACCTTCTAAACCTACTTTTTAGAAATAAAAGTAGAATCCCCAGCGATGTACTTAGGCATTTATGTATAAATATTTTGTTAGTACCCAATTGATTGACTTTTACAATTGAAGCTAAAAAATAAACATTTAAACACTCAAATAAAATATGTAACCACAGGACGCATGACCAAAGATGATATTCATGACTATCCAAGTGACGTAAGACATAACCTAAAAAAGTTCAAATCTAAATATCTTTTTTTTGATGCCCTCTCAAGACAAAATTCTTTGACAAAGTTACTCAGGGACTGACGCTTAACGTTTTAAGATATTTTTGATACATAGACGCTACCATTTCTTCTCAACTAATTTTATGTATGAAAGTCTGCCATTGTTCTTTGAATAAACTTTTTACAGTACAGCTGTCGTTTACGAGGATCGTAAAACATCGGACGGACTCGCACGAATATGTTCAGTGTTATAGGCTTTACCGTTTTAACGTACCTGGCCTTCGGAAAAATTTGAAAAAAGTATTCTTTTTTTAGATGTAGTGTTTTTTTTTTTAATATCAGCCAGTAATGTTGCTAACTGAAAGTTGTGGATAGGCCTTTTTTGTGTTGAAAAGGTCAACGGTTTTTGTTTCGTGATTCTCGAATAAATTCTACTTGGTATTTTATTTGATCTATTTCAGTAAACAAAATATTCTGTCCGGTTTAGGCAACATACGCTAATGAATGCCGTAAACAGACTCATAAAATGATGAATAGTATAAAAGTATGGAAGAGGAATACTTGCTCCAAACAAACTGAGGTAGGGGCAGGAGAATGATTATTATTAATCCATTATAATAATAATATAATAAGGTCTTTTATTTCTCCTCTCTATGGCAAGCTTATTCTAGGTTCACATAATTGTTATTTGTTTTTTTTTTTTTGCAATTTGTGGAGCTGGTGTCTGAGTTAGGCGTAAAATGCCTGAATTACAAATCACCAGGTCCCCCACCCCACGGTAGAACAGAAAGTTTTACTTAAAAAAATTTATATACGGAGATTTATTTTAAGACTGTAACAAATCTACTAGATCCTGTTAAGAATTAAAGGATAAGAGTAGACTTGTACATTTAAAAATTTAATAGAGATATGGATGTTTTTACAAATGAGATAAAAAATACAAAGACGAGATAAAAAAGACGTATCAAACCCGCACTCTGGAAGCAGTTTTTGAGTATATTTACACGATTAAGTAGCACTGTTGAAGCACGATGAAATGTAGAGGTGGAGATGTAGGACGATGTATCAGGTCTGCTCCACAGGAAGGCGGCGTTTGTAAGAACAGGAGTTGAGGTCCTGGTAGATCTTTAGAGATGGATCACCAGCTTTTAGACCCAGAGCAGCTCCGCGAGATGATCAGCAGGGATGGCACAACGACAGTTTTTAATAATAAGATTGGGAATAGAAGTCCCAGGTGTATCTTTAGATGGATCACCTTCAAGAATCTGTCTTGTATCCAATTTTAAGAATTCCTTCAGTCTCACATTCAAGAAACGCTCTCTCGTCTAGTCTCCTCTCGACTGCCTCGTCAGCTCGTTTTCCACAGTAGTCTCCTTCCATTTTTGAATCTCAGATTTTCCTCTTGCGGCCATATAATAATCTCATCTGACAAGTGTAGTCGGCCAGGACATAGCAGACTTACTTCATAAAACCATGAGTGCGTAAAGAATTTACAAATATAATTTAAAATTAAGTTATTACTAAACAATCATTATTATCTATAAAATACAATATTATAGCTAAACATTGAAAAATATAATTTAGAATAGATAAACCAAAAAGTATTCATCATAGACTACTAAGAAACTCTATGACAGAAAGAATGTACGTCAGTTTGGCAAATCTGACGTACATGTCACAACATTGAAAATTATGAAAATTAATATTTTTTATTTTAGCAAATACTATGAAAGCGAATCGTATTTAGATCGATTCGCTGAGTATAAACAAACAAATCAATAAAAAAGGATGATAAATGGTATATGGTATGACAATTGTAAGTATAGTATAAAGTGTAAGTATAGCATATACTATAAGACTAAAAACGTATTATAATTTCTGGGCTGAGCAGGAGGGAGTGTCAGACTTTTACTGACTGAAACCCATTCATGTTCCTTCTTTTGCCCTTTGCGTTCCAGGGCCGCGGTATCTCTTTCGAGCAGTCAACCCTGGCAGGTGGCTCGACAGGCTTACAACGGGTTTCGTATTACCGTACGATAGTAGTGTGCACTAACTGGGTTGTGGTGGTCAGATAGGTAATCGCTCGATGTAAAATACTGGTATTCAGCTGTATCCGGTTAAACTGTAAGTTGACCCCTAGATAGTTGGGAAAAAGCTAGGCTAGGCTAGGCTAGATGATGATGATTCTTGTGAAATATTAAAGAAAACTTTGATAAAGAAGCTGCTTGTATCCAGTAATATAAAAGTATTCTTCATTTGTGCGGTGTGATGGTGACGTAAGTCGTTAGTACTCCACTTTGTGCTCGATAAGCATTTAACGTAAGCCCGAGGTACGGCATATCCTTAGTATTCAATTCAATTCATATATTTATTCAGACATAAATATCCATAATGTCAAACAAACAAACAAAAATCGACAAAAAAACAAAATCGACAAAACATAAAACTATTAAAATAACAAATTAAAAATGAAAATACATATTAGCAATTAAAACAATAATTTAAAATAACAAAATAAGTAATTTCATTCAATTTTAAACATGAAAAAAAATAACAGAATAACTTAGTCAATCAGATTTACTAAATTAATAATTGAAAACAACGTATTGTTCACTATATTTTCTTTTCTATAGAATTATAATTATGATAGAAGCAAGACAATATTTTTTTTTTTCTTTTTAATATCTACTTTTTCCCACTCTAAAAACACAGTCTCCTCGCAGGAGATGGCGGGACGACTTGGTCAGAACCAACGACCAGTGGCCCTGGATCAAAGTATTTTAGAAGTCATGGGAGAGGCAACACCGGTTTTTTTACTGTTAAGTAAAAAAACCAGTGTGCGAGTGCGAGTCGGACTCGCGCACGATGGGTTCCGTAACATTATCTAAAAAAAGAACACGTTTCTTGTATGTATGGGAGCCCCCATAAATTTTATTATTATTTAATAGTAAATATTTAAATAGAACAAATTTATAACGGCAACAGAAATACATCATCTGTAAAAATTTCAACTGTATAGCTACCTATCACGGTTCATGAGATGCCTGGTGACAGACAGACGGACAGTGGAGTCTTAGTAATAGGCTCCCGTTTTTACCCCTTGGATGCGGAACCCTAAAACACAGTACAGTAATAAATTAGTTAACTTAATCAAATAATTAACCCATTACCCAAAACCGTTAGTACAAACATAACATCGCAACTCCAATTACCAATTTGTGGCCTTATGGCGCATAGTATAAGCCTCACGTTAACCGCAGCACTTGACTTTTACAACGCAAATTCGAGGTACAGTCCTTTCACACTTATTTTACCTCTTACACCTGCATCACTGTCATACTACATTGATCTCTAAGTACCTTCAAATAAGATTGATGTTGGTTTGCTGCCAGAGACACAGCTGTCAAAATTATAATGTTCTTTATTCCAGTTACAATAAGGTTGTGGTTGGTTTGCTGTTGTGAGAGGTGAAATGACTAGAATATAACTGTGTAACTGTAAACGCGACCGCAACGCGATTACTCTGAGGTCGTATTACAATCCATTTTACGAGTACACCTAGCCGTGGTATGTAAATCTTGGAAATTAAAGGTGTCTTCAATGTTCAGATTTTGTAGGGTGACATTCTAAGGTACAGAAATACCTGAGTGAACCGTGTAATAAAAACATTGGGAAATGAAGTTGTAAAATTCTAGTGGGTGTTTTCAACTGAAAGACTTGTTTTATTATTTCTTACCTGAACTGTGACTTAGTAAAGTAGATACAGGTTTTCGAAAAATAACTGATACATTTATTTTCATAAGCAATACAAGAATCAGTTTAGTTGTGTGAATATCTAAACACTAAATTGAAATGGATCTATTATTTTTATTTTTTTTCGGATGGATAATCATCAAATTAATGACCCCTCCCCCTCTGGGTGGTGCGGAAGGGAGTGTCAGACTTCTACTGACTAAAATCCATCCATGTTCCTTCTTTTGCTCTTTGTGTTCCAGGTCAGTAATTCCAGTGTGGGAAAGAGATGGCGTTAGACTATCTGTAAAGCTCTGTCTCTTTCCCACACTGGAATTATAGTAACCGCCCTGGTATCTCTGACTTGGCTTTACATGCCGTCGAGAAATATCTCTCAGGCATGCTGGTTTCCTCACGATGTTTTCCTTCACCGAAGCTAGTGAAAATTATACAATACGCACATGAATCCGAAAAATCAGAGGTGCGTGTGTTGGGTTCGAACTCGAGACCTATGAATCCAAGTAGTACCAACCAAAAATAATAATGCATGTCCTTGACCTTCGTAAAGCCAATGTCTACAATAAGAGGTAGGCACTCAAATGAACACACGCCCTCATCATGTTCCTCAGTAAACAGAATGAGGCCTCGAATTTGGCGGCCATGTTAACCAAGCAGTGGCGTGCAGTGCTCCCGAAGGCGGGCAGGCCAAGCAAAAAAAAAAACTCGCAACATCACAGCGTCGCTCTACTTACGATGACCCTCAAATGAGAGACAACGCCATCTAGCTTAAATATAAGGAATTTCAATGGTATTCTGTCAATACAAGAACGAAGGATGTCGCTTCGTTACAAAAAAACCTAAAAAGTAAAACAGAGGGCGCTGTAAACAAAAAAAAATAGTTTAGTTTTCGTTCCGTACCCAATTTTGAGCGTCTGACCGGAATATTTGAAAAAAAAACATTGAAAATAAGCCTGTAAAAACCAAAGTTATAAATACAAGAACTCACCACATTAATCAAGGTTCAAATCACGATTTTCTGACAATGCAAACAGAAGAAAGATTCATTTGAAATACCGAGTACGAGATGAATTTTGGGTTAATTCTCGTAATTCGGGTATCTACACATTTTCCTTTAGACACAACTTGAATCTTAACATCAAACAATCGTGAATACTTATTGTTTTTAACTTCTGACAAACCCATTATCAGCGCAAACTTCACAACAGAACACCATTTTTAAGTAAATAAACAAATACAACAAATAATATTTACACTACTGTACGTTTCAAAACGAATTACAACCGTCAGATATTATAATAATCAAAACATTCAAGATCACGAAATAAATTTTGCTTGTCACATGAAACAAATATGGCTTCTAAGAAAAATACAATTGTTATTTTGTCAATGAAAAAAACACTACCAAATATAATTGCATCACCGCATACCGGTTTAGCCGGATAATACTTTGTGTGGCAGCCAATCAGTGGCCAGCTAGCCAGCTACACTCGCAGGAGTTTACGCCCCTATTTACTATGTGTGCCGTTCGTATTTCCGTGTATATACACGAAAATACTTATCAGTGTGCTTAAATTTATCAATGGAAATTAGGCCGGCTGGGGCTTTGCCTAGACGGCCGGGAGCGAGCCAGTTACGTCATACGGCCGCGACAAGTTGCTTTAAGTATTATAACAGGCGTTTTATTTTTTTATTTTTGATTAATATAGTTATAATAAATGCATTTGTTGCGTTGTTGGTAGGAATGGTAGGGTAGGCTAGGCCTAATTGCCTCTATGGACGGCACGCCCCTGTAACCAAGGCTATAATTGCTTGGATAGGCCATTATCCAGAACTGTAGGTCGAAGGTGCAAAAAGTAATCTTATTAGAATAAAAAACTTTTACTTTTTACATAATAATATAATACGAGTAAAATCATCCCTCTTTCTTTCTTTATCACGCGGTTAGTGCCTAACTTGGTGTCAGAGTTTTCAGGCCGCACATGGGCCACTGACTTGGCTTTTACATGCCGTCGAGAAATATCTCTCAGGCATGCTGGCTTCCTCACGATGTTTCCTTCTACCGGAGCAAGTGATAATTATACAATACGCACATGAATCCGAAAAATCAGAGGTGCGTGCCTTGGGTTCGAACTCGAGACCTATGACTTGGCAGACACACGGTCACACCACTAGGCTATCAACAACAACAACAACAACATCCATTTGTTTTCAGGCTTCTTTGGCCCGTAGATATATACCTTACATACTAACATACATATGATAAAATACAAATTGTGTTAGTAAATAGAACCTTAAAACTATGTTAGTAACACTTCACTTGTGCACTATGTCTTTGTGCGTTCAGGTGGCACTTGCCCGCGGAAGCGACGGAACACCACTCCTTGCGGCCAAAAGTCCTCCTCCAAGACGAGGTGCAGATAACACGTTGGTATACGCACCACGAACGCCTTAAAGTTGACGTTGCGGCGCGACTCAAGCAGCTGCACTCTCGCCACGTACTTGGTCTTCCGACGCACGTACTCCGTGATGTCCTCCGCCGTAGTGGTGTAGTGTAGGCGGGAGATGTACACCGGAGTGTTTGGCTTCGCGGATCACTGCTCCCAACATGCAACTGCTTATATCATCAGTGTAAGCCCCGAACGGTTAGGCAGAGGTGTAATTCTATCTATTATAAAACACTCATATTACGCCGGTTATTTTTAAGTTTCATGTCATTCTTTTAAATTATTTTATTTTATCCACAAAAACTTGACCTTCAAAACCTTTTTTTAACCTATTCTGTCCCACTGGGCAAAGGCATCCCCCAGTCTTTTCCAACTCTCTCGTAGTTTTACCTTCTCTGGCCGATCAGTCAGGCACAAATCCAAGTCGTCACACTAGTGTTTCTTAGGCCTGACTTAGTGACGACGACCGCCTTCAGGCACCCAATCTGTGACGACTCTGGCCCATCTGTCCTGACCTATCCTAGAGATGTGACCTACAGCCCCAACTAATAAATACTATGAAAGTTTCCCAACTTCTTCTTCTTCTTCGTCGTCACACTTTTGGCACAGTGGTCGTGGTCGTCACATCAGGGGTGGTGGCAAGCTTCACAATCCGCCGCCATTCCTGCTATCCTGTGGCTTTTCTTGCGCATTCGTGGAGTGGACCATCGAGTGCAGTTTTGACTTGGTCGGTCCAACGCATTGGTGCCCTGCCGCGCGCTCTTGTACCTTCAACCTTTCCCTGTACTACAAGTCGCTCTACAGATGTGTCTTCTTGACGACTTACTGAAAGAACACATACATCAGACTTAAAAACGGCCTGTTCAATCCATAATATCTATTCCAAACTTTGATTTCTAAACAACTCCTCAAAAGTTAGACTTATATTGCTTATCCCTCCAAACGTTTCGCTAGCCTCGAGGCCAAAGGCTTACATTAATTAAGCTAATGTCAGCCCCAGTCTACAACCGGCCTGATTAAATTGTAGTAAGGCCTTAATTAAAAAGATATGGCTATGTACCACGGAGTTTCATTAACGGTATGACATGACTTTTTTCCCAGATAACTAATACAGTTTTGCTGTTAGCGACGTTTTAGTTAGTTTTCCTTCCTGGCCCTGCAGTGTCGAGATAGATAGCGATCGCAAAACAACCCAATTCGGTCGCATAGTCAAAACGATGCGGATTTAAGGTGGACGCGAGCCGGACGCGACCCGCAGGGGTATCGGCTTCCACCTTAAATCCACATCGTTATGACTTTGCGAACGAATTCGATTGTTATGTCGAGACTGCAGGGCCTGGAAGTCACTCTTAAGTTTTTAAGATACTGCCCGCACCTTCACACGGGTGGAAGTTTGAAAAAATGTTACGGGAACGTACAGATACCAGCACATCAAGCTACTACAATTTGTCAAATTTCTTTAATAGATTTTCAACTTTATCGCTGAAGCGTTAGCTTCAAAGTTGATTGGAAAAAAAAATCAGTTTCGGGTAGCTTGATGTACTAGCGTCTATGCTACCGGAATAAAAATACTTATCCTAAGATCGCATTTCATGTGTGATGGCTGATATGTGAAAATAATTTAATGGATTTTTTGTTTGCTAATAATGTTAACTTACACACTATTGTATAACATCTGGTTCTTTTAACCTTACAGGCGGATGTGTTGCTGGGGAGTTTGCTTCGCCACTTCCTCTTCGTGTTTTGGGAGACAGTGTCTTGTAAACTTTGACATTCAAAAAGTGCTGATTATTAGCCTCATTATCTGCCTAGCCTTTTCCCAACTATGTTCGGATCGGCTTCCAGTCTAACCCGATGCAGCTGAATACCAGTATTGTACATGGAGCGACTGCCTATCTGACCTCCACAACCCAGTTAATACTGGGTAATATGATACCCCTTGGTAAGACTGGTTGTCAGACTTTTTGGGCCACTGACTACCTGTAACGATTGTCAAAGATCTACAAATGACAGCCGGGACCAACGGCTTAACGTGCTCTCCGAGGCACGGAGGAAACTCGGTATGTAATGGGCGGTTACCCATCCACAGACCAACCTAGGCAAGCGCGGCTTAACCTAAAGATCGACCCGAGCGGCTGTTATTATTTTGCCACGAGCTCCTTCTGTGTGTTCTTCTTCTTCTGTGCTGATTATTAGCCAATTTTGAATAAATGACTTTTGATTTTGCATGTCCTAACCCAGGTCTAAAGGATGATTTCTACCAAACGGCTCGCATCGCATCGGATCGGAACGGATTTTACAATCTTTTAACGATATTAAATCGAGTACACAGTATTTACAGTCTATATTACCAAGCCCTGCACAGCTATTTGCCGAGCCGAACTATTTGACGAGGCGCCGAAACGGATACGTTCGCAAGCGACGTTACGGAGCCGATCGTATGTGTCGACATCCTGCTAGACGCGATCGGCTGTACCTGCGTCCGTTCGTTTCCTTTCCGATCCGATGCTATGTGAGCCGTTTGGTGCAGGTCTTCCTATAGTCTACCTGCGTGCCAAATATTTTCAGCTGTTTTGAAGTGAAGAGGTATTAAATGATTTTTGAATTATAGACCAACTAGGAGGTACTTGGTCTAACACTAAACAAAAGTAAGTCTTATATATAAAGGTAAGTCGTATTAATAAACACAGACTAAAGTTATTCAAAGTTTAAACCTTTGAAAATGTATGGTTATTCCTTTGTTATTCCCTGGTGTAATTTTATTCCGTGTTTATTAATAAGAGGGTAAGTGTATTATCTTCAATCTAAACAAATAAATATAATTGACAGCTTCTTAGTGAATGCAAAGAAAGTTTAAAGGGTATTTATAATTTTAAAAAAGTTTTTAATTTTTGTATGTCTCTCGGTCTGTTTGTTCCGGCTAATCTCCGAAACAGCTTGACCGATTTTGACGAAACTTTATTGACAGATAGTTGATGTTATGCGGCCTAACTTAAGTTACTTTCATTTTAGCAAAAATAATTAGGATTCGGTGCAAAAAAAATTAAAACCCTTGAAATTGTAAACAAAATCCGACTTAAATAGGGAAATAATATCCCTAAACAATAACGTGAAAACTAAAAAAGGAATCAAAACAGGTACAAAATTTGGAGAAAATACCATCAATTTTAACCAAGAAACCCGTTACTGAGCACTTCATTAAATCCCCACCCCAGTCCTCCTGACTAGATCCTCAAAAGCATATTTATTTAAATTAAATCACTTATTCCTTACTCCAAGATTGAGAGAGGACAACAAAGAATAGAATTATTCACTGTTCACCAAAACATAAAATTATAAACATTATTCCTTCAAAGTTTGTAATGAAGAGGGTGGAAGGCATCCTTCAGAAGTTTTCATTAGGGAAACGACTCGGCCAATGAGGAAAGAACTGGGTGACAAGTTATTATTAATGCAACTGGGAAGGACACAGAGTAACGAAGTTCAGTTGATTAATATTTCATGGAATTACAACTAGTATAAAAAAACCGGCCTAACGCGAGTTTTCCTCCTCTTAATTTAGAAATTAGAGGGGGTGACACACGTTTTACGACTTTAGAAGCAAATATCTGATCAACCATTGACTTTAAAAAGTATTTGTGGAACCTCGATATAATTTTTGAACACCATCGAATATCTTATAAACCAACATTTCATTCAAAGCTTTTAATCTCACAAATATCGTCTCCTCAGGTATCTTATTCAATATTAAAGTTTTTTCATAACCTCTCACAATGACAGTGTGTGCCACTTTAATGAGCGCGGATAAATTCAATTATAGAAATGATTTGGTATGGAAATAGTAAGTACCATTTCTTTACAAGTAGACGCACCATACAGTTGCATAGGTACGTAGATTTTTTTTTCAACCCTCAGTTACACGTATAAAGGCCTCCAATATTTTTATTTTATTTTTCATTTCGCACCATATTTATTTATGTAAAGCAGTTACTAAAAAGCACCCACTCTTGATATTTCAACGGTATGGTGCAAATAGTCTCGGAGTAAAATGTCTGTGATATACGGACCGACAGACAGACAGACAGACAAGACGAATCTATAAGGGTTCCGTTTTTTTGCCATCTGGCAACAGAACTCTAAAAAGTATTTAGTTTCTACTCGAAAACTGGAATCGCTGATGTAGGCAATAAGACTGGTTGAAGGGTGGGTCATGTCTGTAAAATTCATCGGACCGATGCCGGAGCATCGGTTAGATGAAATGTATTCTACAGACATGACGTTGAAGATGAAGAAGATGGAATGAAAAAGGGGCCTGGCACTGACTGGATGCAGAAGGTGAAGGACAGAGTGTCGTGACATACATGGCTTGGGAGAGGTTTATGTCCAGCTGTGAACTGCAATAGGTTGAGTTTTTTTTTTTTGCTCTGGACCCTCACTGGGTAAGGAGTTTACCATAAGTTTTTTTTTTTCAAAATACATACTTTTCTTGTTATTACTTTACTTTTAAATACCACCCCGTACTATTCAATCCATCCATCAGCACAGTGTTTTCAATGCGTTACATAGAGTCCTACCTAGTGTTAAAGTGATATTTCCCAGCAATAATTTTTGCGTAGGGTTACTTTATTTGCTTGGTTGACGGCTTCGAGAAGGTTCCATTTACACCTTGTATATGAACATGCTGCGTATGTTTGTGTCATAGTTATACTGCTTTCCTTACTCTGTGTCCTTAATCAGTAGATTTAATTAGTGCCTCTTGAGACCAACTATTTTTTTTTTCTCAACGTCTTTTCGCGGAACTTTATGAGTGCTTAGTTGAAAAGTGATAAAAAATAAGTATGAGAATCACATTATTTCTAATGTTGGGAGATTTTTTTCTTATTAATATGCTAATTTTGATTTTAAAACTGAATTAGAGAGATAGTAGGTTTATTTTTATGGTATGCATTAGTAGGTATTGCTAATAGTACATTTTGATATAAGTGGGGAAACTTTGTTATTGCATTCGAGCGCGGAATTAACACCCGAGCTGCAAGCGAGGGTGTTATGGAGCCGAGAACTGCAATAACAAATCCCCACGCGTATCAAACGACGTTTTTCAAAACACTTTCGAAGAAATAAAATATTAGAACGGAAAGTATTTTTGTCAGGAATTAATATGAAACTATGATTTAATTTGCTTTTTTGCCGCGCTTGGCTTCGCCAGGTTGAAGAAGATGCAAAGGTATGATACCGTATACAGCCTACTATGACAAAAAAATATATTTAAATATATATTTTTTAAATTTAGAACACAATAAGATGTTAATTTGTTCATAAAAATAAATATTTGTTTTAAATAATCATGTTTATCTATGATATTCTATTTACAAACACAATTTAAATACTCGAAAAATATTTAATCCGTAAAGACGCATTATCTCTTTGCCGGGATTAAAAAAAAACCAATCACCGCCAACTATAGATATAGTTATTGAACCCTTACTTATCTGTGGAAATTTTTATTTCCGCACGTGTGCGGAAAAATATTAAAAATCGCACGTGTGTGAAATACATTGCATGTTGAACCTAATCGTAGTGCGATTAGAACCAGTTTTCGAGAAAGTGTATTGAAAAAGATTTATCTATACTAATATTATAAAGAGGTAAAATTTGTTTGTGAGTTTGTATGTGGGGGGTAATCCCTGGATCTACTGAACTGATTTTGAAAATTCTTTCACTAATAGGAAGCTACATTATTCCCGAGTGCCATATGCTATATTTACAACGTGCCCGTGCGATAAATTCCGACAAAAACGCGAGCGAAGAGGCGGGCAACAGCTAGTTCGTGAATAAATTAAAAAAAAATACCTCATGCATGTTTTATTCAGATATTTAAAGTCCTACTTCTTTGACACTAAATTAGAACTTGTGTCAATATTGCTGGTTATATTTTCACCAAAACACCAAAGTCGCATTTTACAATATTGCTAAATAATTTTTCACGGCTCTCCTTGGGGAGACACGCACTTATTCGCACGTGTGCAAATAAAAAATCTTTGATCTTTTGTAAGGTCAAAGATTTTTATTATTCATTTATTCAACGCTTTAACAAAGCTTAGTTACATACCGCCGCATAAACAAACGTACAGGCAGCCCAAAATGTATTAAAACACCCATTTAAACTATACACGCTATTATGAATCCTAGTTTAAAGACTTATGATCCAAAATTGTGTGATATTAAAGTGTTATGTTGTAAATTGAAAATTATGAAGGGTGTACAACTCAATAAAGTTGCAACATCACTACCTGCCTTGTTATAAGTTTGTGCTTTGTTTCCGAGAGATATTCCTTTCTTAGCATTAGTCCGACGTTTAACTGGAATATGAACTTTATTCCTTTGAGTCAAGGATGGTCTTAGTTCTTTTGGGGAAAATTAATATAATTAAAATAATTACGATGAACTTCAATAACATGTGGATGGTTTATTTAAATAAATTCTGAAGCAAATTATTTGCTATCTCTTTTGTTTTTATTAGCATTTGCTCACTGAAAGACAACGTACTACCGCAACACTACACAACAACACACACACAACACATACAACGTCTAGAAGCACGAAATCTTTCAGTAGAGTTCCGTATACATCAAAGGTGAGCACTAAAAAGGATTCTTGATAATCCCTCTTTCATTTAAACAGTCCTCGCGAATAATTATGTATGGATACCAACACCATTTACGTCTATTATGTTGATAGCTGAAACATCAAACAATCATAGCCTCAAATTATACGCATAATTAATTCAAGCTGCAGTCTCTGTATAATTGTTACATCTTGCACTAAGTGTGCTTGAAACACTACGTCATGTTTGGTTAGCAGCTCAAAGCTGACGGAGTGATAATTAGGTGGGTGCTGTTATAAGCTGTCACTGCATTCAGTTAAACGTAGTTTATAGCTCCGTCTCTTTCCCACACCGATGTGACATTAAATCGCTTGCTCCGCAATGAGGGCTATCGTTATTTAGCTCACCGGATGGCGCCTGTGTCGAGTAAGGTCATGTCATGTCAAACTTCATAAAAAGTTTATTTTATTACGTATAACAACAAAGTGTAAACTTCAGATACATATTTACAATATTCTCCCTAAAATTTGCAAGTATGAAACATTTTAAATCATTACACTTCCAAGTACTAACAAATTAAATTCTAAGTTGCTACTTAAAATCTTCAAGTTATAATTAATCAGGAGTGGGTCAATGTAGACCACAATCGTAAATATTAGTAAAAACACGTGATAAAAAAGCACGCAACGCGGGAACTCCTCCTTAGAGTATATATGTATGTTCTGTGGGAAACACTTTGACATCTGACATTTCGGTGACCTCCCGCATCGCGCTACACTAGCGCCTCTAGCGGCGAATTCATACGTGATAGCCCCCATTGATTTTGATAAGATTCAATGATCTGAAACAACTAAAACTGACTATCAAGCGGGATGATCGTTTATTCAGTGCATGAAAAATTCTAAGAGAATTCTAGACTATGTCCGCGGCTTTGCCCGCGCCGCCAGGTTCGATAATTATCCCACACCATAGTAGTACTACCAGAATAAAAAGTATCCTATATGATTATCCAGGTTGTAGAGTAGCTTTGTGCTAATTTCACCCAAATCTGTTAACTTTTTTTGCGTGAAAGAGGAACAAACAATCATACAACATCACAAATTTTCGCTCTTTAAATATCTACTCGTAGTAGTAAGATCAACAGATTCAAATCATGTGAGGTTATCACAATCCATCAATATAATTTTATTCATGTGAAATGTGTGTAATTAAAATTGATTAAAAATATTAACAATGTTCACGAAATTGTTTAATTTGATTTTCGAAATTGTTCATGCGTTAGGCGCCTTCCTCTTGAATTATGATTGTGGATAAAAAGAAATGATACTTGGTTTCTCCAACATGTAAAATGGTTTATTCCAATGAGTGTTAGTACTTGGTACAATAAGAAAACGACTTTTAACTGTGGTTTTGAAAACGAAGCTATACAGAGCAAGGTTGAGATTCGAAATGTTAGTATTGTAGAAAACCCGAGCGGTTAACGTTCCATGGAGAAGAATTCGGGAATCTTCTACTGCTCCTATTGGTGCTTCTTCGATGGCAACCCTTGAGGTCCTCTCATTGGCTGTCCGAAGATGATGTCACAACTTTGAGTCATGACGTGTAGGTAGGTGCCCAAAGAACGGAACGCCTACGGTTTTGGTGATAGCAAATAAGCACGTCGTCAACATCATGCGTAAACATCCTCCCGGCCTTGAAAGATGGTCTTTCAACGTGTTCACTCAGCTTCATTCTCCCACAGTGGACAAATCTTGGAAAATGCCCTTCTTATGATGCCCTTTTCCGTCTGGATATCCGCCACTCGTGCAACTCCGTCGCTGCCTGGGACGGTGCTGATGATACGGCCAAGACACCATTTCAGTGGCGGTGCGTGATCATCCTTTATGAGTACCAGTGTGTCTGGCTTCAGATCAGCTTGCCTTGACTTCCACTTCGTCCTGGTCTGCATCTCGGAAATGTACTCTTTGGACCACCTGCTCCAAAAATGTTGACGAATCTGCTCCACTCGCTGATAGCGTGACAGACGGTGTAGAGGTTTGTCGATCAGGTCCTCACAGACCGGCGCTGTCAGCGGACGGCCAACCAAGAAGTGAGCTGGGCATAGGGGTTGATAATCGTGGGGATCTGTGGACATAGGACTAAGAGGACGGGAGTTCAGGACTGCTTCCACTTGTGTCAAAACAGTGTTGAACTCCTCATATGTTAAGTGCAAATTCCCTACAACACGGCGTAAATGATGTTTGCATGATTTTACGCCAGCTTCCCATAATCCACCAAAGTGCGGAGCGTAAGGGGGAATAAAACTAAATTTAATATCTAGTGAAGTAGCGTAATCTATGATATTTTGTGAACATTCAGAAAGGAATTTTGAAAATAAATTCATTAAGCCAACGAAATTCTTTCCGTTGTCTGAAAATATGTGTGAAGGTTTGCCTCTGCGCGAGACAAAACGCTTGAGAGCTAATAGATAGGCGTCTGTTGACAAATCACCTACAAGTTCCAAGTTAATCGCGCGCGTAGTGAAACATATAAATATGCATATGTATGCCTTCACGGTTCTAGCACCCCTACCTTTACGGTTCAATATGACAATCGGTCCCGCATAGTCCACACCAGTGGTCATAAAAGGAAACCCTGGAGACAAGCGTTGTGCAGGTAAGTTACCCATAATAGGTGTAGCACAGTAATAGGCTTAGCACGGAATCTAGCGCATCGAACACAACTATGCACAACATGTTTTGCGAGATTTCTCCCTCCCACCGGCCACCACGTCTCTCTGAGTGTGTACAAGAGGGCCTGCGGCGCGGCGTGCATTAGTCGCTCATGCTCGGCGCTAAACAACAGCCGTGTGAATGTGTGCTTGCTGCATAATAATATTGGATGCTTTTTGTTGTACGAAAACTCTGGTGAATTGCACAAACGTCCCCCGACTCTAATTAAATTTTGTTTATCGATGAAGAGATTTAGTTTTATTAAATTGTGTGAGTGATTTAACGTTTTGTGTTTAGTTAAACTATCTAGAATGTCGGGGAATGATTGTGACTGTGACGCCTTTGTTAGAATAGTCAGTGCTTCGTTTAACTCGGTGACGTTAAATGAGCCAATACGCTTTGCAGCGTTGTTTCGCACATTATATAAAAAACGTAACATATAGGCACAAACACGTCTCATGTGATTGAACCGAGTGAAACGATGAAATGGGAACCAACTATGCGTAACCGAGATTTGATGAGTGTGTGTTTGAGACTTTATCTCAGGTAAATCAAGTGTTGTATAGTCTGTGTGGTCAGAGCTATTGTGATCGGCTGGATTAAATGACGGATCTGAAAGGAAAGACGGCCCTTCCCACCAAAGCGTGCATGAACTAAGTACGTCCAAAGTCACACCGCGTGATACTAGATCAGCTGGGTTTTCCTTACCAGATACGTGGTTCCAGGGCATATCCTTAGTTAATTCGTGTAGCTCCGCGACCCTGTTTTGTACAAAAGGCTTTAAAGAGTTAGGATTCATGCGTAACCAACCGATCACAACAGTGGAATCTGTCCAGAATGTGACACTATCAAAGGTACAACGAAGGGACTTTGTGATTCTATCATGTAACTGGGCTCCTAATAGGGCGCCGCACAATTCCAACCGTGGTATACTAACGGGTTTCAAGGGTGCAACCTTTCCTTTAGAGCACAATAACTTCGTTGTAACTATGCCATTGTCTGTTATGGAACGAATGTAAGCACATGCGCCGTAAGCTGTTTGTGAAGCATCGGTAAATAAATGTAGTTCTATACGAGTAGCATCGATACCTATAGCGTGCCGCGGTATTCGTAATGTACTTAGCAATGCTATACCGTTTACGAACAGTGCCCAACTGCGTGTGACGTCACTAGGTAAAATATCGTCCCAACCTAATTTCAGTAGCCATAGCTTTTGAAGTAGAACCTTTGCAGTCATTACATATGGACTAAGTAATCCTAACGGATCGAAAATTTTGGAGACTTCCGACAATATGATTCGTTTCGTTAATTGCCGAATGTCATTCGTGTATTCTGTGTGGAAATGCAAAGTGTCAGACTGATTATACCAGCCCAATCCTAGGGTTTTGTGATGTGCGTTTTCCCCAAGTGAAAGTTCCTTTAAATGAGACGGAAACTCTTGTGGATCATGATCAAAATTGAAGATCCATTTGCGAAGTGGGAAACAACCATTGTGAAGGACATTAGTTGTTTCCTTAGCTATATTTTTTACCGTCTCAATACTGTCAGCACCGGTCACTAGGTCGTCGACAAAAAAATCATCCTGAATGATTGTACGAATCAATGGATCAGAACATTCCAATGCCAGCTGTTTTAAACAACGTACGCTAGTAAACGGTGCGGATGCGGTACCGTTACGTAGGTGACAGTATTGAGCTTGTAAATTTCTAATGGGTCTGTGGGATTGTCACGCCATAGGATTAAAAGTAAATTTCGCTGACTGGGATCTTGTAGAATCTGTCGAAACATTTTCTCGACGTCTGCACATCCTACCCATCTGTGTTGTCTAAACCGGAGCAAAATGGCAAACAAGTCCCCCTGTATTGCTGGGCCTACGCGTTGTATGTCGTTGAGTGATTTGCCGGTCGTGGTTTTGGCACTTGCATCGAATACAACTCGTAGTTTTGTGGTAGTACTGTGCTCGCGGAATACACCGTGGTGTGGTAGAACGTAGTGGGGTGTGTTATATGTATGGATACGTGACATGTGACCCATTGCTATGTATTCATGGATGAATTGCATGTATAACTCTTTATAGGCCGGTGTACGTAGCAGACGTTTCTCTAGTGCGTAGAAACGACGTTCGGCCTGAAGAAATGAGTCACCCAATGTGTCAGGGGACTCCTTCAAAGGCATGGAAACACAAAACCTGCCATCAGAGTCACGTGTGGTGGTCTTTATAAAATTATCCTCACAAGCCTGCTCCTCATTACTGAGGACGTCAGTCGATCGGCCTATCTCCTCGAGTTCCCAAAATTTCCTCAACTGTTCATCCAATGATGATGTGACATTACATGAAACTAGATAACTATGTGCGAGAGTATTCAAAGGCCCTGAAATGATCCACCCTAATTTTGTGTTTTGTAAGTGTGGACCATTTTTCAACCGGAATCTTCCGTTTTCGAGGAGATCCCAGAAGTGGTCAGCACCAATCAACATATCTATGGGTTGAGACTCGAAGAAATAGGGATCGGCTAACTGAATGTTCACAGGAATATTGATACCGTCTTTAGATAAAGACACTGCTGGCAAATGTGAAGTTATTGAAGGTAAAATTAAACAATGTATGTGTGTGTAGCAACCTACCAGGGACCTAATTGTAACATTACAGGTCTGTGTGCACTGGGAAACTGAGTTGCCTACACCTGTTATATTGTAAGTGGACTGTATTTTTTGTGTGTGTAATTGATTACATAACGCCTCTGTGATAAAACATCGTGTACTACCGTTATCGAGAAGCGCGCGCGCCGTGTGATAATTGTTATGAATATCGGCTATCTCGACTAACACGGTGGACAACAGAACTGGTTTGGCGACGGGCCTTTGCGTGGTGGGGTCGCCGTCGCAATTCGCATTATGTGTGTGTGATTCTAATGCGGGTTGCGAAATTTGCCCTACTGTGACTAATGAGAGAGGTTGATTTTGCGTGTTATCCTCTGACTCGTTACGATGCAGTAGTGTGTTATGCTTCTTACAACATTTCCTACACGGTCCAAATGGGCAGTCGTTCGCCTTGTGCCCTGAGCGCAAACAGTTTGTACAATATTTTATTTTGCGTGACTAAATTATATTTGTCTGCAATGGACAGATCAAGGAATTTCTGGCATGAAAATAACGGATGTTTTTCCTTACACATAGGGCAAGGTTTATACTGTGTTTTGTGCGACAGTGGTTTCGTAGTGTCAGATGAAGAAGCGTTACAGTGTACCTTATGAGTGGCCGCATTAGTGTGTTTCTTACTATCGTGTGTGCCTTTACTATGCGTCCCTAATAGTTTATCCAACATGTACGCTCTCCGTCCGATAAAACGAATTAAATCCTCTACCTTTAACTCAAGCTTCACATCGGCAGGACATTTTACCATTTGTGCGAGTACATACTCTTCCCATTCTCGCTCGGTAACAGGGTCCGCCTTCCGCATAATCATGTAAATGATGAGTGTATCCCAGAAGTCGGTCGGCTCCCCGAGTGTTTTTAGTGCACGTAGATGTTTTAACATCGTATCGACGAGCTTTCGCAATAACGCGGGTGACTCTTTAGTTATAGCTTGTGTGGAGAAAAGAGCTTTTACATGATTGTGTATTAATAGGCGGCTGTTATTGAACCTATTAGTGAGTAACTCCCATGCAACACTGTAATTATTGGCTGATAATTCCAGTGAGTCGATTATTAATTCAGCGCTACCCTTCAAAGCTGATTTTAAATAGTGGAACTTCTGAATATTACTTATTTGTGTGGAGTTATGCACTAAGGATAAAAAGGTGTCCCTAAACTCTAACCAATCCTCATAAGAACCGTCAAAGGTTGGTAATTGTATTGTAGGTAACTTCACCAGTTGTAGTGAATCAGAGTTATTAGAACTTTTAGGTGTTTTGCTATCCTCAGACAACAAAGACTTAGCTTGCGCGATGACACTAAAGTACCTTTGTTCGAACTGTTCCCTATATTCCAGATGTTCATCTAAATTATCACAAGATTCTTCAATTTGCGACTGAAGGTCGTTAAATTCGGTTATTAGGGAGGTAGCACTATCTATGCGTAATTTGATTTCAAGAACTTTATTAGCTTCTAACGGCTGTTGAAATGACTCAACATATTTTTGCAAATTAGACAATCGACCCTTAATTACTCCCCTTTTGCGTGTGAGGGCGTTAATTTGTGTAATTAACGGAGACTTAAGAGGTGATTTAGGAGCCACCGTGAGATGTGTAGAACTTGACTCCGCCATTCTGGTGGATATAGAAACCTGGAGTACTCACACTTTGCGAACACGATTTCAGCGTCTGGAGCGTAGAGGCTGTAGCCGCTGCGGCTCCTGCCCTATCTCGCGAGTAAGTATGTTGCACTGGAATTTGAGAGGAGAAACACTATTAACACAAGGAAAGAGGAAGTTGATTGGGAGTCCTGGCTGGCACGTCTTACCGAGTTGCGCGTCTCTCGTTCGTGTCCACGTCTGACTCTTCACCTTTCTGGGCTGGTTGGTTTACTGGATGCGGCTCGAAGGATCAAAATTATGTTCATGCGTTAGGCGCCTTCCTCTTGAATTATGATTGTGGATTAAAAAGAAATGATACTTGGTTTCTCCAACATGTAAAATGGTTTATTCCAATGAGTGTTAGTACTTGGTACAATAAGAAAACGACTTTTAACTGTGGTTTTGAAAACGAAGCTATACAGAGCAAGGTTGAGATTCGAAATGTTAGTATTGTAGAAAACCCGAGCGGTTAACGTTCCATGGAGAAGAATTCGGGAATCTTCTACTGCTCCTATTGGTGCTTCTTCGATGGCAACCCTTGAGGTCCTCTCATTGGCTGTCCGAAGATGATGTCACAACTTTGAGTCATGACGTGTAGGTAGGTGCCCAAAGAACGGAACGCCTACGGTTTTGGTGATAGCAAATAAGCACGTCGTCAACATCATGCGTAAACAGAAATAATCAAACACGATTTTCACAATGTCCTGCAAGGAATACGACGAGTTACCAGTAACCCTGTATGTATAATTGTATAATGTGTTTTTGTTTATATATGTCTGTAAATACTCCAGAAAAAGAACTTTTTCGAATTGGCCATTTTAAGAATTAGGCCTTTTGCGAATTGGCCATTTTAAGAATTAGTCCTTTTGCGAATTGGCCATTTTAAGAATTAGTCCTTTTGCGAATTGGCCATTTTGAGAATTAGTCTTTGCGACTAAGCCATTTTGGAGAAGACAGACAGGCACTCTTTCCTACATTTGGAAATAACCTTCTATAAAATTGAGACTGTTTCTAAGAAAAGTAGAATTTTGCTTAAATTTTCATTTGCTTTTTTCTTGAAAGATAAATAATGCTGTTTCTCCTGCACTGTATTTCACGCTGCAGTCTAGTACGGTAGAGTAATATACTTTAGATACAACACAATTCCTCTTCCTACTCCGTTCAAAGGAATTAAAGAAAATCCTTCAATTCGAGAAAATGGTCGCCAACTGAAAGAAAATACTGGAAATAGAAGTGAGCGGGATACGCTTGTTTGTTTGTGGTTCCGTGGTACAGAATTAAAAGGAAACATTGGTGTACCACAATTGTTGTGAAATGGTTAAGTTCCTGCTACTTTTTGAGCATAATACAAAATGTTCTGCAATTCTTTAAAACCTTTGTTTCTTTTTGTCATTCTTTGAAAAAATACCTTCTCAAAAGACTTAATACCACAATATAGTGTTACTTTGTACCGGTTCAGTACAAAAACCCAGGAAAAGAGCAACCTCTCTAAAAACATAATGACTTTCATATTTTGAATCCATAAGAAACGAAAAAAAACCCAATGTCTAAAAAGTTCGAACTCAAGAATGGCCAGCGGTCAATGGAGCGTAGCATATTAATTGGTAAAAGAACAGATCGCGTTAAAGACACCACCCGGCGCTCCATAAATGGAATACCAGAGTTGGAGAAAAAACAGCCAGGCCTATGTGGAGTTGGATTGGCCACGTAACACGAATGCACCCAAGAGGTGGACGACCATAGTCACTCAAAGCTCATAGTGATCATAGTGATCATCTCTTAGCGAGTTTTGATATACAATGACCGTTTTTGGTGGTTTCAACTGACACTACCCGTGCAGAACTCTCATTGTACACCAAAACTCGCCAAGAGATGATCACTATGAACTGTCAACAGAGATACGCAATATCCCTTTAGGTCGGGCAAGGTAACGTTGTGTCTCTCTATCCGGAAGTTAAAAGTTAGTAGCAGCCACGGAGTCTGGATCTGTGTCGGGTTCATGGCAATAGGCTCGTCCGATTAACAATAAACATAGCCAACTTCAACATTGTTGGTAAAACGTTAGGCAGACGATGATAATTCCCAGTACATTTTTGAATTTTTATTGTTATCTAGAATATCACTATCTGAGCCTTCTCGACAATATTTACAGTACCCTATAGCATAAGATCTGGTGGCCTACCATGACGTCTTAAAGCAGGAGTAATTCCAGTGTGGGAAAGAGATGGCGCTAGACGACCTGTATCGGTGTCTCTTTCCCACACTGAAATTACTCCTGCTTTAAGACGTAAATCCCCTTGAACAGTTTATTGGGCATATGCTAATAAGACAGTAGATCCAAACTGTGAAACCAGATTTTCAAGGCTTCAACTGAGAACGCCGTATATCCGGTAACTGCGGCCTTGAATTATTCAATGGATGTATTACAGAACATTAGGGTTTGGTCTTAGGAGCAGCGGAATGTATAGCGGGTAATTTAATAGCAGTTAGAGCCCCTTCAAGGCCTTGAAAGATACGATTTATGTTAAGCGACACGCACACTCTGTGCTTGTTTGCTTTGTGTGAGTGCAGTCGCGTTGGTCAATAATAAAGTTGTAGTAAAAGGCTTCAAGTTTGGCAACATTTTGATAAAAAATGAAAATTCTCTATTTCTATAGCAAGTTGATGGTCGTGAAAACGGGCATTCGTCTGCAAAATGTACCTGTTTTATTTAACTATTAGTTGATATCTCAAGATGTTGCTAAAATAGAAATTGCTTGCATTAATTGCTTTTACGTATCGCGTTTTGCCAAGCCAAGTCACAGGCTCATGGGTGACATAGAAACTCTGACACCAGGCTAGGCACTAACCAGACGCTACAGAAGAAGCCATATCGTAATATTAAGTTAGATTTTACATAACGCTGCCGCTTTTACACGGCATTACTACCTAACCATTCGACGTCAAGACATCGGCTCGAGAATCCCTTTCCTGTATACTTACGAGGCCCATCGGTTTCACTACCGGAGCCTTGGTCCGATACGGCCATTATTTACCCATTTCTTACGATACACGCCATAAGATTGGGTGTTAGGGTGAATTTTCCCATGGCAGCAGTCGATTTTATGATACTACTATGATAGAGAAAGAGATATGAATTTGGTTTGGGATCTAGGGTGAGTTTTTCGTAAACGCCTGGTGTTGAAGTGTTGGTTTTTCTTTTGAAGGAAATTAGGTTTGCTTTAAATATGATTGCTAGCTGTGATTTTTGTAAAACAAGTCGCTTTTTATGGGATTTAAAAAACAATAGCAATGCATTGTGCATATTAATCAATATGCATTGCGTTTTATCTACGTTGTCTAGCAGATGTATTTAAAACAAATAAAGCAGTAGACTTGGAATTTACTTCAAAATTATTCAGATTGTGATAAAATTTATAATATTTTTGTATAAATTACTTAATTGGGGTCACTGGAACAACGTGCGACCCACGAATGGCCTCAATTTAAGGGGGGAAATATAGAAGTCCGTGATTAGACCTGTCGTACTGTATGGATCAGAATGCTGGGCTGTGAAGAAGATGGATGGAAGACGATTGCAAGTAGCGGAGATGAGAATATTGAGATGGATGTTTGTTTGGAATGACAAGAATAGATAATATTAGAATGAGTATATTAGAGGGAGTTTGAAAGTGGCGCATGTAACAGAAAAATTTAAAGGAACTCGTTTGTCTTAGTATGGACATGTAATGAAGATGATGATGATGCGTTTCATCCCTTCTCATTAGAAGGGATGAAACGCATGTGACTAAAAGAGTGATGGACATGAATGTTGATGGATGGAGAGGGAGAGGAAGGCCAAAGAAAGGATGGATGGATTGCGTGAAGGCTGATATGAAAGAGAAAGGAGTAAATGATGCCGTGACGTCTGACAGGGGAAAATCGAAGAGGAAAACGTGTTGCGTCGACCACAAGTAGAATGGGACAAGGGCAGGAAGGTGATGATATTACCTAATTAGGGCATAGATTTATTCATTAATCATAGATTGTGTCAATGCAATCATTCACACCGCGGGAGAGCAGCGAGGCCCAATCGTGGCGGCCCTGACTTACGAACAGTAAGTCGTGGGTTCGACCCCAGGCAGGCGCATCACTATGTGTAATTTATTTCATTACCACTGCTCTCAAAAAACGGTGAAGGAAAACATGTTGAAGAAACCGGCATGTCCTAGAACCAAAAATTCGATGACATGTGTTGGATTATATAGCCCATTCCCACTCATAGAGAGGCCGTGTATCCCAGCAGTGGGAACATTATAGGCTGATTATGCTTATTCACAACAAGACAGAATGATCAATTATTCTGTTTTCACAATTATATTTTTCTATGTTTTTATTTGAACCTGAACAAAAAGTAATACTTAATTATTTGTTGGTGAGAAAAATGTTCAACTAAGTGCAAAGAGATTTATTTTTATTGTTCATAAGGCCGCCGATTTCTAGTAATGCCACACACTTAGCCTTAATGACGAGCATTTAGCACCAAACAGCGAAAAATAATAGAAAATAATACTCCTAATTTTATCAGCCATAACTGTGCTCAACAAAACCATACAGACAAAATGGCCGCTGCGTTTATACAGATGATTTATTAGACTTTTAGCGTTAATGGAATCCAAAGAGAAAACTGTTGTAGTATCTGGACAGAACCCAGCCAACTGAAATAATTTTTAGAAGAGGTCACGGAAGGTTTTCTGTTCGATCTTAGGCGCACCCTACACGCACAATAATATTGTGCAAATTGTGCGCAATATCACAACTTGCGAAATGTATTGAAAATTGGGAAATAACAAACAAAAGTTCAAGCGAGTTTCTATAATATTGAATATTTTTTTCAATGCACCGTTTACGGTCAGTAAACGCGAAATATTTCAGTATAGATGTTTTATACTATGTAGTGATATTTCAGGCTAGATTGTTGGGTCATGTCGATAGGATGGATGAAAGTCAACTTACTAAACGTAGAGCATCTATAATGGGTGAGGCAGAGGGTACGCCCTCGTAGAAAGTGGGCAGGGCACATTGCTCACAGAACGGATAGCCGATGGGGCCGATAAGTTCTGGAGTGGCGACCGCAAACCGGAAGACGTTGCGTTGGAAGGCCTCCCACTAGGTGGACCGATGACTTGGTGAAGGTTGCGGGGATCCGCTGGATGCCAGTCGCACGGGACTGGTCCATGTGGCGACACTTGGGGAGCAGTCCAGCAGTGGACGTCTTTCGGCTGAAATGATGATAAAGGATCGTAGCAGGTTGCGTTCTGATGCTCCTGCCTTTTTCTCTGTTCATTTTATGTTTGTTAGTTGAAGCTTTTGGGCCTTCAGCATTATGTTATTGCATAAAAATGTTGTATCATTTGAGTGCAAGCACTTGATAAACTGTGCAATAAAACCTTGCGCAAACTTATTGCAGGTGTAGAGACCGCCTTAGATTTGATTTGGGTCTCCCTCCAAGAAAGGCCGCTAAAGGAAAAGTGTTCACTTTAAAAAGTAAAAGGTCCCAGAACATAATAAAGTTCGCTTTTTATTTGGGATGACAGTAAGGTCGCATAATCTGGAGAGGATTGAGGAAATACTTATGTTTCTTTGTATAGGACAAAACGCATTATGAAGCCAGTTGTTTACTTTAGCCTGGCGGTTCAAGATTCAGGGTTATTTACCCCCTGTTTTTCGATACGTGTAACAGCAGCGTTATATTGTTGAAGTTCCACAGACCTGAACAAATCGCTTTGCTTCCACATTTATTCTGTGAACCGCCAGTCTGTGGAATTCACTGGCAGCTTCTCTGTTTCCCGATCATTATAATCTGGATCTCTTCAAAGTTCAAATGAATCGATTTTGTCTAGGTGAGCGTGCTCCACCCTAGGCGAGCGTGCTGCACCCTAGGCCGCGTCATCGCTTCACCGACAGACGCATGCTAACGCAAGCATATCACACACAGCATATCACGCATTCAGGGTGTTGATGGGGTTGCCCCGATACTGCAGGGCATCGGGGATGTTCGCTGAAGCTCACGTGGACTGTTTCTACACGGTGATGCGGAAACGGTGCGCATCCTTGGTCCGTAGGGTGCGGGGCAGTGCCAACAGCATCCTATCTATGATAGCAAGCAGGCTTGATTGTGAGTTTGTGTACCACTGCTGCAAGGTTTCGGCTGGGCCTGTCACCTTGCAGCAATGATGTCACAATCTGTTTCTGTTTTTGGTCTTTGTAAGTGTATTACTAACATAGTTTGTAAGTACATTGTTACTAACACTATGAGTCTTGTTGCTCGAATTAAATTAAATTATTAATTTCCTTTATTCAATTATATACATGTAAATTACATTTTTAAATATTTCTAAACAAATTAATATTAAAAAAACATTTAAAAATATAAAAAAGAAAAATTATTATTATATTCAGTGTAAAAATACAGGCCTGTAAGAGTTTCGCAGAGGTGAATAGCTACCTATAATACACATATATTTCGCAAATATATTAAAATCCTTTGTAATAAGGGCGTTTGTCAATTGCCATCAAAAATGCGACAACTAAGACTGGAGTCAGTGAGTTCTGCTTGTGATAAGTTCCTGCTAGGTAAACTCAATAATGTCGGCTTAGTGGTCATGCTACTGCGGGGCGTGAGGACCTGGATGTAATTCCTATGTCGGACAAAGGGTTATTGGATTTTTCCATCAGAAACTTAGAATCAGCTCAGTGTCGAGGTTGTATAATCAGGCGTTACTTTGCGGAAATCCATGCCAATAAATGTTATGCAAAATATTTAGTTCGGAGTAGCAATAATAATTAGCATGCAAAATTAAAGTATAGGTTTGGGTGCTTGGCATGCTAATTATTATTGCTGTACCTGCATGGGGTGTGCATATTTTTGCTTGCTGCATCTTGCATCCAAGCTTGGATCTTTTTCGCAAATTAAAACTAAATATTTTGCATAACATGTACAGACACGAGCACCAATATGTATACACGCAGCAACTTTTGAAAGTGATTTTCATGTACCTACTGTACTGAATAATCTGTTACGTTTTCACGGACATAGAATTTTGGATACCATCGAACATCGAATTTTGAGTTTTGTTACGTGTATACATATTCGTGCTCGTGACTGTACAGCCTGCATCCGTCCCCGGATGGTGACAATAGGCTCTCTGTTACACGGGACTAAAACATAACCATACAATAAATAATATGTACACCTTTGCCTAACTCATCTGGGCAATAAGCGTAATATTATGTGTTGGGTTGAAAGATCGTTCAGAAAACCAAAAATGCGCCGGACATTCTAAAACATCATCCCTCGTTAAGGCTTCAACAACAATGCTATGAAAATATCTTACACTAAAAACACTATTAAACTTTATTATTTCTTGTCCCTACTAAACCAATTTTTTTATAACAGCCATGCCAATGACGCAAAAAATCGTAAAAACTTCTTATAAAATACCGGTTATTTGTTAGGTAGCCTAACAAATAACCGGTATTTTATTAGGATTTTTTACCCTGTGCGTCCCAAAAATGCTATTGTTAGCCAAATGTATAGAAATCTTATATTTCGGAGATTTAGAACTAGCGTGTTGACCCTGAATATATTTCACTTATGATACCAAGTATACTATGTATTGGCTAAGGAAAATCGCCAGAGCTTAGAATGCTGACACTGGAAATGTACTTTAAAAAATGGTTCATCTTTTTCATTGCATAAGCTTCATTTTATCTTGTTTTTTATCGTTATTCCTTGTTTCGTTATGGAAACAAACTATAGCCCAACCTGAGAATACACGTTTTGTGATCTGGGGGGTTACTATGGCGTCTAAAAGCAGGAGTAATTCCAGTTTGGGAAAAAGACACAGCTATACAGGTCGTATAGCGCCATCTTTTTCCCACACAGGAATTACTTCTGCTTTTAGACGTCATAGTAGCCCCCTGACTATAAAACTTTAAGCATTTAAATATTGAAACACTGAGTTGTACGAGTATCATTGATTAATTTACTTTTGAATAGTTTTCAAATCTAAACATTTACTTTGCAAAACGAAAAAAGAACTTTGCTTAAAACCGAAATTCATGTAATATTAGTTATCTGTGTTATGTTACACTATAACACCGGTATTCTTCTAATGGGGCAGAACGTAGGCGTGTCAAGTCCGACTTAAGTTCAATCCACGACTAAGAATACCGGTGAGTCTCCATGGTATTCAAAACGTATCCTGCTCTATTTAATCTAAGCCACTACGGATATTTTACTGCCAAAAAAGGCATAGAGTACATGGCAAGGTCCCCATCCATATACAAACAATTACATTAAGTGTTTGGCTCTCTGCCAACCCCACTATTAATGTTACAGATTTATATTACGATAATCTTACTAGTTAATTACTGAAGGATACTTTAGCTTCATTGAGGAAGACTGCCATTTTCTATCTTAATGAGTGTTTGGATTTTGTTCAAGGTCAAATATCTTTGGCGCTTTCGAAAGTTTTTGGAATAGTGTTGTATGGTAAACTATGGAGGGGTTGCTACGTTTACACTTTTTTGTATTTAACAAAAGAAAAATAATGATTATTGTGGATTATTGTAAAATTGCTTTACCAATGGCGCGAATTGATGAAATGATTTTTTTTTCTGCTTATTATTTAATAACTCACTGCTGAGCACGAGGTCCTGGGTTCGATTCCCAGGTCATGCACGTTGTTATTGGGTTTCTCTTTCAGAAATTTCTCAGCAGCAGCCACGGAGTCTGGATTAGTGCTCGTTTGAAGTCAATGTAAGCTTGCCCCCTATTATAATTAACAACAACACATTTAACAATTCATTACATTCACATTTCATTTAGTATTTCTTTATATATTATTACATTTTTAACATTTCATCAAACATTATTACATTTAAAGTTACATTTATCATTTAATTTAAATTCATACGATTTACATTTAATAAATATATATATATATATATATATATATACTATACTATACACTGTACATTTAACATTTCGTTTAATTTAGTATTTAATTTAGCATTTCTTTAACATTTCACGATACATTACATTTTTACAAAATATTCTATTTGTAGGTTTTTTTTTTTTTTTTGTTAACACTTTTACAGCCGAAGATTTTAAAACGCGGATTCCATGGTTCGCCGGCGATTTTCGCCGATATTGCAACATTTATAAAATGAGAACTATCAATGATAAATCTATAATTATTTTTTTATTTATACTATTGACTTGTTTATTTCTAGGATAAAAATAAAAAACAGACGTAAATTAGTTTTTTTTATTTAAAAATGTAGAATAAAAAAGAGGTTTTATGGAAAAAAAAAAAAAGTCGAACATGGACTTTTGCGTGTTCAAGTCGTGTAATTTTTGCGTGTATGAAACATTTTGAAGCAAGGATGGTAGCATAAAGGCACGTTGCAGTCTGGGCAGTAAAATATGGTTTCTTTGCGTCCTCGTTTGCCAGTGTTTTTCTTAGAAATGTCTGCACAAACTTTACAGACTCTTGCCACCTTCTCTTTTTTTTCGGTGCTCGGTATCCTTTCGAGAAAGTGCACTACACTATTATATCAATGCACGCCAAACACGGACTACGGACGTCGTTTTAAAACAAACACTAAGAAAGTCAGTCACGTACTGAGAACGTGATCAGCGTCACAATACAATCAACCTGGGACGTACTCTGCACGTGATCGGCTGTGAACGGCCCCTTTTGGGTATAGGCCTCCTCCAACTGTTTCCACGAGTTTCTCTCCTTCGCTTGCTTTGTCCAGTCCGTTCCGGCAATATGTTTTATTTCATCTGCCCAGCGTTCTCTCGGGCGGCCTCTGGCCCTCTTGCCGCTTGGGCCTTGCCATTGAGTTACCAATTGTGTCCATCTTCCATCTGTCATTCTTGCTACGTGTCCAGCCCACTTCCACTTCAGGCGTTTCGTATGTTGAAGAGCATCTATTATATTAGTTTTCTTGCGTATGTTTTTTGATTTTTGCTTATCTTTTAACCTTGTATTCAGAATGCTTCTTTCCATCGCGCGTTGGGATTTGTCTCGTGTATAGTTATTGTAAATCCAGGTTTGAGAACCGTAAGATAGGCAGGGTAGCAGACATGAGTCCATGACTTTCTTTTTTAATTTTAAGGGTAATTTTGACTTTAGTTTTTCTTTTAAACTCCAGAACTTATTCCATGTTGAGTTGATTCTCCTATCAATCTCATCTTTGTTTCTCGAATTACTGAAAGAAATGCGTTTTCCTAAATATACTTACGTAGTTTTCCACATGTCTATGTGTTTCATTTATTAGTATACGATTTTGAACAGCGTTAGTCATTACTTTTGTTTTGGCTGTGTTAAGTTGTAATCCTATATTATTGCTAACCTCGCATAATTCTGCTATCATTTCCTCCAGTTGGCTAGATGATTTTGAGAAGAGAACTATGTCATCTGCGAATCGAAGGTTGCTGAGGTATTTTCCGTTAATATTAATCCCTTGCCTTGCTGCTTGCCCCCTAATACATGGGACTTAAACATAACTTGTGAAATATGGTGTACTACTAGGTACCCCTCTGCCTAACCCTTCGGGGATTACAGGGTTGATGTTATTTGTGTATCTTCTGTATTGAATGTGCTGAAAGCCAAGCCAAGCCAATTGCGAGTCGGACTCGCGCACGAAGGGTTACGTAGCATTGTGTAAAAAAAAACACGTTTGTTGTATGGGAGCCACCCTTAATTATTTTTTTTTTCTGTTTTTAGTATTTTTTGTTATAGCGCCAACAAAAATACATCATCTGTGAAAATTTCAACTGTCACGGTTCATGAGACACAGCCTGGTGACAGACAGACAGAGAGACGCACACTCCACTATCCGTCTGTGACAGGGTTCCCTTGGATACGGAACCCTAAAAAGAGTAGTACATAGTCAGTTGTGATTTGAATTTATTTAATCTAACAATTAAAGTAACATCACGCGTGTAATCCCCGGAGGGTCAGGCACAGGTTATCCTAATAGTACATCCACATTTCGCCAGTTAAGTATGAAAAGTTGATACCATAAAGCTAGGCCACCCACAGCTATAAGCTACAATTTCGTCAATGGTGTTCTGACATGTCCGCTTTGTGCTCCGAGTTTTTCGGCCAAAGTTGGATATGCTAGCCAGTTAAGAGCACATGATTTATTACTTAAATGTTCGAATTCTAGTCACCAGAATAGAACGCTGAAAACCAGGGCTTACTTGACAAATTCTAGGTTTCGATAAAGTCGCAAAGACTTGCTACAAGACCAATGAATAGCGGTTCTAGCGCGACAGAGATTGATCATAAGTCGTTAGTAATTGCGTTAGCCGCGGAAATGTATGAATATTTTATTGATGGGACTCGTGGTTCTCGTTGAATAGCAAATTGATGAATAGCAGTGGTGTTGGATTATTAACGCTCACCTCAGCGTCGAAAGTCGAGAATCTGAAACAGTCGCTTTTCATTTAAGCAAGTGTGTTTGTTGAACCCTTCACGAAGCTGAAAACTAATCATTCTGTGCATCAAACTAAGTAAAACTGCGTAATCGTAGAACGCAGCACGCAATTGAGCGTACTCCATATTTAGACCTTTCACAATCTTCCTGATATCCCATCAGCGGACTGTTTCATATCCCTTTCTGCAAATCAAACCTTGGTCTCAGCACTCCCTTGACGAATATGTAGAAACTACAATAACTCCTGCACATCACTGGAAACCGATTTATTTGGTGTTTCCCTCAACAAGTTTAGAAGATCAGTTACTGAGGTACGGGAGTGCATTAATTTGTCAGTACCACATTCATAACACATTATTAACATCATAATTCCTATAATTTCATTTAATTTTAGTTTTAAGTAATATTAATATTGTATCCGAATTGTATGACAGGTGAATGCTGCATCCATCTGTAATAGGCATACTTTTATTTTATTTATAATGTTTCCTTTGCTGAGACCCATCTCTACGGTTGCATAAGCTGTTGCACACAAACAAACGATGCTTTCCTCGTTCATAACATCTTTATTTTGAATTAATGCTTAAACTGATTACAATGTTGCACTTTACTACCTTCATCGACATTTTTTAAGTTCCGTATCTCAAAAGGAAAAAACGGAATAATTTATAGGATCACTCGCGTGTCTGTCTGTCCGTCTGTCACAGCCAATTAACTCAGAAACTACTAGACTGATTGAGTTCAAATTTGGTACACGTATGTAAGTCGGTGACCCAAAGACGTACGTGTATCGTAAATTAATGAATTTTAAACATCGGGGTCACTTTTGGAGGGTAAATAAGAAAATGAAAAAAAAACTTTTGTTTTGCAAACTATTTCGTGTTACATACCAAATTTAATATCAATGAAAGGGCTCATTGTATCTCAAGTATATGTATATTTTTGTAATTTTGAAGTTATTTAAGAAAAAAAAATAGGCGACAATTGACTATTTCCCCCCCCCCCCTTAAGCCCGAAAATACAGGGCCGAAAATTTTGAAAAAAATACAAAAAATAATTATTTGCCTTTATATTACAGGAACACCTATAAGAAAGCTATAACAACAAGTAATAAAAATAAATTAAAAATTAAAAGGCGCTCGCCTACTACGATGGTAGAGAACCCTTCATGCCCAAGTCCGAATCGCACTTGCCCGGTTTTTTTTTTCGTTAGCGCACAGCAGGTGACGAGCGCTTGTGCAGTGCGTCACGGGCCACTGACCTCGACGTATGGATATTGTCTGTTACAAACGGAGATATAACATGGTTTTAAAGTTTTTTTTTTTTTTTTTTTTTTAATAATAAAATTCTTTATTGCCATAAAAAATTAAAATTATACGAAGTACTAACTATTTTACGTCGTGGCGACGTTTAGATCAAAACTGCGTGCTTTTACGGAAGTGTGTGATGCGCACTTGGCCAATTTCATGACTTATTAACTGTCTGTCATTTGTCAGTCGATGATCAGGCTTGTCCACTGTAAAATAGTCATGGATGTATCAAGGATGTATCATAAACTAATAAGTGCCAAGAAATAATTACAGGAACTCGATTCGCAATTGTTTAATCGAATAAGTTAGTACTAGTCAATCGATTTCCATACACATTTTTTAGATTTTTATCGACCAATTCAATCTCGATAACTAATTATTTGCTTCATTATTTTGTTTACCACTTTAATACTTATTTTGTCGGTTTCTTCGTTGCAAAATGCTGTTGTATTTTCTGATTTCTCAGAGACAGTCGCCAGTAAATCAAGTTAATACAACTGTCCAATTTCTCCAAATGATTTTAAACCATAAAACGTTGAAGATTAAGTTCAAAATCGAATGAAAAAATTTGTCAGTTTGTGGTAACTTGATCCGCTGGCTACTACATATTTCAACTAATCAGCTGGGCCTTCGACCTTCAATATCTCCGTAACTATAAGGTTTCACAGGTATGGTCGTGGTAACTAGAAGGTTTCACAGGTTTGGTGGTTCGTTAGGGGGGTCTTTGCACCATTTATGTAAGGTTGCTGACGTGCAAAGATTTTTTATCGTTTTTAAACGTTAAAAGCATAGCTTACAGACATTATTGCTAAGCAAAGTAAGCTGTTCATGCGGTTAAGAACCTTATCTATATAAAAATTATGTTCACATTCCTATGGGGAATGTCGAATTCGCGTTTCTTGCTATTACGGATATTAATGAAGAGTAATGTGTAATTCTTCTTGTTCTGCCCCCCTTCACCTTCAAGAAATTCAAGCGTGATGTTAAAATAGTAAGATTTTTTTTTGCAAGACGTAAGTATATTTTAACAACAGATACCACTGTCATTAACAACGGCCTACTACTAACTCAAATACCGATCCAATATTGCCTTGAAAATTGACCACTCCTAGCTTTACAGCCTGTTCCTATGTATACATTAAATGAAATCAAATAGAGCATTGACCTGCCACCGCGCCCGCCGACAGGCAATACGGAACCTCCGCCTCCGCGTCCCTGCACCCGCCTCCGCATGAAATGAGTTCATAACGGAAGTTGGTCGACATCTGCGTGCGACACGACGCCACTGTCGTGAGCGAGATGGAGCGAGTACGCGGTGGGAAGCGCGGGTAGCGGGCGGGAGGGGATATGGCCTAGTTCGGCGGAATCGGCAGTCGGCCCGCTCCATGCTTGCAGTTGTAGACGCGTAGTAATTTTTTTTAATATTTTTTTTTAAATATTATCGTACAATGAAGCCTAAAACAAGTGACATATGGCAGTATTTCGTGGCAATTGGTAAAGATTTTGCAAGATGCAAAGTCTGCCATAGAGACTATTCAAGAAAAGGCCGGACTACAACATCGTTGAAAAGTCATTTGAAATCTATGCACAAAGAAGAATATGCAGATTTTTGTAAAATGGAAGAACAGCGTGAAATAGAAAAAGTGAATCAGTTAGCATCTACAGTACCACCATTACAGCAAGGATCAAAACAAATGTGGGATTCATCACATGCCAAAGCTAAAACAATGGACAATTTAATTGGAGAAATGATTGCATTACAGAATCTGCCTCTAAATTTTGTTGAAAGCATTGGTTTTCGTCGCGTAATGCAAACGGCATGCCCAAACTATGAGTTAAGAGATAGTAATTTTTTTACTGACCTTATATGTGGCGAAATATATTGGAAGATGACAATAAAAGTCAGACAGATGCTCAAACAATTTTCTACGCTATCACTGATAACTGACATTTGGTCGGAGCCATGTGCAAATTCATCGTTTTTGAGTTTAACGGCACACGGAATTACAGAAGACTTCACTCGAATTAAGATTGCTCTAGAATGTGGCTCACCTTATAACCGCCATATTGGCGATGATATACGGGACCATTTTAAAAAGATGCTACTTGTGTGGTTCATCCTGGATAACCAAATACATTGCTTCATTCATAATGGTAGTTTAAACAGAGCTACGGACTTGGCCAGTATAAATTGCACCGTCTACCAACTACAAGCGTGTGTTCGTTCGGCTCTGGAAAACTGTGTAGTAAAAGATTTAATTGCAAAATGCAAGATGATATTCGGGCATTTTATACACTCTCAAATAGCCCATGATGAACTGATTGAAATTCAAACGCAGCAACTTCATCAACTTGAAATACACGTGATTCAGGACTGCGGTACCAAGTATGTTTTTTCTTATTCAATATTTTAGAAACCTTTTTTTTTATACATATTTATGGTCCCATTAAAATAGGTGGACACATTTTAACACAGCGTTCAGTACGTCTAACCAAAGATAACCAAGCAAAAAAAACACTGATTAAAGTGATTTTATTTTGACCTAAAATAATAAATTGCAGGCGGTACTCTAGAATAAACACATCCATTAGGTCAAAATAAAATCACTTTAACACATTCAGTGCCGGGAACCCACCTGGTGGGTTCACTCAAGTCGCACTTGGGATGCCGAGAACCCACCTCGTGGGCTCATTTTTAATGTACGTTTTTCTTAGCGAATACAGCATCAAATAACGTAAAAATAAAAACAGTTGTATATTTTAACAAGATTAATAAGAATACGCCGTGGTTTCAAATTACAAGCATTTTTATTTTCAATCAATTTTCGACCTCTTCCTAGATGCCGAGAACCCACGTGGTGGGTCCTATTTCAGGGATGAAAAACCATAGGCACGATTTTAATATTTTCTAAAAATAATTATTTTTCCATTTTAGGACACGAAAATGAGTTCACAATCGAGGCTTTTTAGTGTTCGGCATCAAAATAGACAAAAACTAATACTTATTACTGTGAGATTTAGTCTGCCTGCCCGTTTATCTCTCACAGGCACTTACAACTACATATTTCAGAAACCATTATCGCTACAGACTTGGCATTGGGAATAAATAATGCTTAGCATTTTTCAATTAAATTGCCTAGACTACGATCCCCTTCGTGTTAGGTTTCTTTAAACCTCAAACATACAAAATGTCGATAAAACAAGCAAAAGCACCGACTTCCGAAAGTAATTTTAACTTTTTTGTATTCTGTTTTTAATTCGTTTTTTTTTTGCAACATTTTATTAGTATATTTATATGCCGTGAAGTTTAAGCGAGCAAGCTCATCTCAGTGTGAACACGGTCGCGCGAAGTACGGCAAGGGCACATCTATGATTTAAATCGATGTTGTATTTAAAATAACTGCACTACTTATGGTCGTTAACCTAACAAAATGTCATCAAATCCATTTTTTGTTTGGTTTATTATGTTAAGATATCGATATCCATCACAGCTGCGGAGTATCGCTAGCTAATATAATCCGGTATTACAAGAGTTACTGGGTGGTTCACACAAAACTAACTGTCAAATAAACTACCTACAAATGCAAATGCAATGTTTGTAATCATTCAAAAGTTTTAAAATGTTATTTATTAAAATCTAAAAGTAACAATAATTGCGACTACGTAATCAAATTTTAAAAAAATGCATGAAAATCTCACAAAAGGTTGAACACCCCTGTCACGGGATCAGAGCGGGCGATTTTACTTTTTAATTTTTTTGTTATTTCTTGATTATTGCACTTCCCCTACCCTACTAGGGCATGAAATTACCCCCACAGATAGCAAATATAGCGATAATACCCCCTGAAAATTCTATTTTACCACTTATTTTAGGGTTTTAAATCTTAATCTCAAACCTAATGCCGAGAGCCCTCCAGGTGGGTTCACTTTACCGCAAACGTAATGCCAGTGACCCACCTGGAGGGTCCACTTGCAATATGTATGGTGGGATGGCACATGCGCACTATGAAACTGGGGTGGACTCGAATGTGTTAATCAGTGCTTTTTTTGCTTGGATATCTTTGGTTTGACTTACTAATGATTTCGATCGCTGTGTTAAAATTTGTCCATGTATTTTAATGGGACCTTCTATATTCCTTCAGAATGTTAGACCACAAAAGGGATGAATAAAAGGCAATTGCAATGATAAGGAGGATGAGTGGTGTAACGCGAATGGATAAAATAAGAAATTAGTACATAACAGGAAGTTTGAAAGTGGCGCCGGTGAGTGAAAAGTTGTGTGTTAATCGGTTATCGTGGTCTGGACATGTGATGTGGAGGAATGATGTAGATGGTTATAAATAAATAAATAAATAAATAAATATCGCTGGACATTACACACAGTGCCATCTAGGTGCCACACTAAGTAACGAGGCTTGTGTCGTGGACACCAGATAGTTGATAATACTACACAGATACTTTTTGTTTGTAAATACATACTTAATATACATATAAACATCCATGACTCGGAAACAAATGTCCATGCTCATCACACAAACATTTGCTCCTACCGGGATTCGAACCCGGGACCCTAAGTACGTAAGGCAGCCTCAATACCGCTGCGCCATTCGGGTCGTCATAAGAGTAGAGGAAGTCCAAGGAAACGATTGATGGACTGTGTGAAGGATGATGTGCCTAGAAAGAAGGTTACTGCTGAGATGACGACTAATTGAGAAAAAAGTATGGAAGAAGAAGGCCGACCCCAAATAAATTGCGATATGGGCAAGAGAACGACAATTTAATTTTATGATTGATTTTAGGTGGAACAGTACTTTCCTCATGCTCGAGCGGCTGTTGAAGATTCAAGACTCTGTTTACATTTATGCCTGCAATCATAACATGCCACACATTACCCCAGAAGAATATGTGTGCCTTCGTAAATTAGTCGCAATACTGAATCCTTTCGAAGAAATAATGAGGACTCTAAGCGATACAAAAACTTGCATATCATCAGTGATCCCGTTAATACACGCATTGAAGTATACCTTGCTGAGTGAAAAAGATAAATTTGACACAAAACTGAATTTAAAAAACTTAATTATGAAAATAATAGAAGACATAAATGTGAGATTCTGTGACCTTGAAAACAATACCCTGTATTCAATTGCCACATATCTGGACCCTAGATATAAGTTAAAGTTCTGTAATGAAATTACTAAAGAACAAGTTTTGTTCGAACTATTACGCTTACTAACAAGTCTTGACGTGAAACTTGCAAGTGAAGCTAATGAAGCTTCTGCTCCCAAAAGATCTAGAACTGAATCGAATTCGATGGACGATAAGCCAGGGACCAGCTTCCAAACTTTACCACGAACTCAAACTGTAAATTCAAGTCTGATTGACCTGCTAAAAGACAGCAGTGACGAAGAAGAGGTAAGTGGAGATGACACCACTGCTACTAATAGCAGCCTTTTGAAATGGAAGTCATTACTAAGTGAATATAATAAAGAAAAACGGCTGCAACTTCACGAAGACCCTTTAATGTGGTGGAAAAATAACACAAGATTTCATGCTTTAGCTCCTATTGTTCGCGCTTATTTGTCACCTCCGGTAGGTTCTATATCAAGTGAGGATATTGGAGCAGGTTTAAATCAAGCACAACTTAGAGATGGCGTTGATGCTGAGAAAGCCGCTAAACTGTTGTTTGTAAAACATAATTTGCCCCTCATTAGGGATTTCCAATAGTAGATAGTATTGTTTTAACTGAGTTTTTTTTTAATGAATATTTATTTTCTTTTTTCTCCCGCTTCTGCCTCCCTTTACGTTTAGTTCCTCCTCGAACACAGGCTCACACACAGACAACTGACCGACTGGAGGTAAACAGAGGACAGAAATTTCGACTCGGTATCACTGGAAAGTAAATTTCTCCTCTTCGATCAAAAGTTTGGTATCTTGAAATATAGGAAGATGATTATTTTATATCTGAGAAAAAAAAGAACAATTTAAATTGCTGTTTAAAAATATAATGTTTTTTTTTTAAAGCGGATCCCATATATTTTCAAGCAAGTATTTATAGCTTATTGTAACTAATTTTGCATACAATTATATACAAGTTTATGACTAGGTGCATCAAGTTTATATGTTGTGATTGGTTTTCCAGACGACCCGGATTCAGCTGAATACCAGCAATCACTCTTAATCAGTAGGTACTACCAAGTTCCTTGACGGTATACCACTTTTCACACTTATTACTGTCAGAGCACTAGGTAGTACCTACTTATTAGTAAACATGGGAATATAACTCACTTGGGAGAAGCTGGTGGCATTTCCGAGATGGAACGTGCAAAGAGGAGATAATTTAGTTAGGCACCCACCACGACACTCTGAATGTGCAATGCGCACGCCTAGAATTCACAGGATGCATTCGTTGTTGTGTATATTGTATTTTACTTGGACTTGTGCCAGTGCATGGAAGATTTAACAATAAATAAGGTCTCAGGCAATGAATAGAAACTCCCTTAACCGTCATGCTAGCTATAAATTCGCCCCGTAAAAAAATAACTGTAAATACTACTATGAGTGAAGCCACGCGGGTGTTGCGGGTTCATTGCTTATCGTCATTTCAGCTCGGAAAATTCTTCTTCTTCCTTCTAGCATACTTCGCGGCCCTCATCTAAACGTTTCTTGCGACTCCGACGATATTTTCTATCCAATGCGCTTTTGAGTAGCTACTGGAATTTTTGCCCGACCGTTGTCAAAAAGGACATGTTTCATTTTCGGCCATAGGCTGTACATTTATTGAATAAGAGGAAAAAATACCACGAATTTAGGAAAAATATTCTGTCGAGAATTTAAACCTGATTTGTTGTGCATGGAAAGTAATAGTTTTTCAATTATTGCCATGTTCTATTCAACATGGCGTCTTACTGTTTGCATAGCCTGCTTTCGTTCTGAAATCATGTCACATAAAAACATAATATCACGTCGATGATAAATATGAAAAGTATGTGTTCTTGCAATAAATAATAATTATTATACTCTTATACATCATTTTCGACTAATTATAAGCAAGAGTGATGATTTCATTGTAAAAAAAATATAATAGGTACTACTTTTCTGTAGCGTATTTCTGAACGAAAAATTCAAAATGACATTTTGTTTTGACAAAACCCATCAGTGTTTGTCAGTGTTTGTCAGTGTTCGTGTCGACTTGGTTTCGACTTTCGTGACTTTCAGTGTTATTTTACGTTCTCTCATTTATGTTTTGTTCCTACGGAAATACTAAATACGGAATAAGAGGCAAAGCAAACGACTGGTTGAGAGACTACCAAAATGACAGAAAACAAATGTGTGGAAATTTCTAAAATACATAATAATAAGAAGGTTTTACATAGAAGTGAATATCGACTAAATTATTTTGGAGTGCCACAGGGCAGTGTATTGGGACCTTTTTTATTCCTCATATATATTAATGATCTCCCAAATATCATTTGCCATAACACAATCTTGTTTGCCGATGACACAACTCTCATTGTGAAATGTGAAAATGCAGACACATGAGCCAGACATAAACGAAGCAATAGACAAAATAATACAGTGGTTACACTCTAACAACTTACAAATTAATATGGAAAAAACTAAAATGATCCAATTCCAAACCTATAAAAGAAAGCAATTAACGTTAAAGGTTAAATATAATGACACGATGATTGAACAAGTGGCAAGTACTAAATTTCTGGGGATAATGTTGGATCAGAATTGCGACTGGAAAACGCACGTCGATTACGTCTGTGATAAACTCGACAGATTTGTCTACGCAATAAAAAGATTAAGAGTCACGGTATCAACAGAAGCTGCTCTTTGTGCTTATCACGGATACGTTTCGTCCGTACTCGCTTATGGTTTCTTGTTGTGGGGTAATTCGGTGGATATTACAAAAGCGTTTATAGTACAAAAAAAATGTATACGTGCAATTTGTGGGCCCTGGTATACGGATAGTTGTAAGCCCTTGTTTAAAAAATGCAATATTCTGCCATTGCCGTGTATGTATATTAGAGAATTATGCCTATTTGTAAAACAGCATCCGCAATATTTCATTAAACGCAAAGATTTAACCAAACCAAATGTAGTTCCTACAAATAAAACTAAATTTAAACATGAGCTCTGTGTAGGCTCAATGTAGGCTCGAATTGCATAGTGTTAGGTTTCGGAATTTTACTAGTCAATTTCCTATGTTTTCAGAAATAATTTTATTTAAATGTATTAATTTAATAGCTTTATTCATGTGAACACATCTTAAATGCTTTATATTTTATTATGTAGACTGGTAACATTAATTCCGTAAGAATGACAATACTTCTATAATTTGATTGGTAAAATGTTTGGCGCGAGAATAAAGCGGTTCTCTGATTGGATCATGAGACTGACGTGGCGTGAAGTCGTGAGCCAATCAGGGAGCTGGATTTTCCCTCCAGAACGGCGGGCTTCTTGGTCAGGGGTTGATGCCCGAGCGATCATTCTGTGGCTGAACGTCAAAAACGACTGATAATTATTAAGATAGTTGCCGATCCGTTATGGCTGTAATAGTGTGTACTGTGTAATGTAACAAAATTGTTAATAAACCTATTTAAAGTCGTTGGAGTTTTCCTTCAAGTGCTGTAACCTTTTCCACTACTATATTTCAGAAGTGACAAGAACAATTAAAACGTAAGTACACGCCCAAAATTATATGCTTCCTTAGTTTGTTCGTAATTCGTTTCGAAGCCAGTTTAGAATCATACCGTTTTAGTTAACAATATTACCCGTGGTTTCAAGTAAATCTACACGTTACTTATCTAATAGCCGTCAATTATTTTAACTAGTTCCGCTTTATTAGTTAATATTGCCCTTTGTACTCATAATTTTTGGTTGGAGGGTAGATCTACTTTTCCGCAAAACTGAATTAACTCTCGTAAATTCAATTCAATTTATTTATTGGTAATGCTAGGTATGTAGAACAAGGCCACGTTTAACACAGAAATAAATGTTTTACATAATCCTACGCGGTCATAATTTTTGAAAATAAGGACTACTCAATCGTATCCTAGTCAGTGGCTGGACGGTTGGGTTGGATATAAAATAATAAAAGGACGGATGCATCAACAATTAGATGACATACCTTGTGAATGCCTTGAATTTTATAACATTTCAATTTCTATCGTGTTTTGTGTATTTAACTTGACGTCCCAAATGCGTTAGACTTTTAAAAATTAAATTCTCAAATTCGTGGACGTAAGATTTCAGGCAATGTCGGCCTCCGGGCCGACGAAGGCTCGCAACACCGAGTCGAAGGGGTACCCACTCTGCCACCCGGAGCCGAAGTCGCCTTCGTAGTCGGAGCCCCAGCCATAGTATGCCGGAACCGGACATCGAGCTGCGACGTGAGAGACTACGGATGCTGGAGGAGGTAGTTCGACGAGAACGTGATCACGCATAGTCAAAGACAGAGTCATAGGCATAGTCAAAGACAGAGTCATAGGCATAGTCAAAGACAGAGTCATAGGCATAGTCAAAGACAGAGTCAGAGGCATAGCCAAAGACAGAGTCAGAGGCATAGTCAAAGACAGAGTCAGAGGCATAGTCAAAGACAGAGTCAGAGGCATAGTCAAAGACAGAGTCAGAGGCATAGGCAAAGACAGAGTCAGAGGCATAGTCAAAGACAGAGTCAGAGGCATAGTCAAAGACAGAGTCAGAGGCATAGTCAAAGACAGAGTCAGAGGCATAGTCAAAGACAGAGTCAGAGGCATAGTCAAAGACAGAGTCAGAGGCATAGTCAAAGACAGAGTCAGAGGCATAGTCAAAGACAGAGTCAGAGGCATAGTCAAAGACAGAGTCAGAGGCATAGTCAAAGACAGAGTCAGAGGCATAGTCAAAGACAGAGTCAGAGGCATAGTCAAAGACAGAGTCAGAGGCATAGTCAAAGACAGAGTCAGAGGCATAGTCAAAGACAGAGTCAGAGGCATAGTCAAAGACAGAGTCAGAGGCATAGTCAAAGACAGAGTCAGAGGCATAGTCAAAGACAGAGTCAGAGGCATAGTCTAAGCGGAAGATCTCGAAGATATGCATCAGCGAGCCACGGGCGGAGGCGTCGGGATGCTGGGCTACGGGCGGACAGTTGACGACGGAGCACCTCCGAGGCAGCGAGGCGTCGGGATGCTGGGCTACGGGCGGACAGTCGACGACGGAGCACCTTAGAGGCAGCGAGGCGTCGGGATGCTGGGCCACGGGTGGAGCGACACGTCGAGCGTGGACAACGGCACGAACGGATTGACAGGTCACGTAGCTTTTCTTTATCAAATAGATTTATTCGACTTGTTTAAAAAATTGAGGGATGGTCTTGCATTACCCCCCGTGAACCAGAGCGCTTTACAACCATTGCAGAAAATCTATCAAAGGAAATATATTACCGAACTTTGACCCTTGGCCCAAGAATCAGCGCATGGACGTATGGTTAAAAAAATCAATGAGTGCGCCACGGTGTACGGGTGGGATGAAAGACTCTCTACTCATTTTGCTATGCAAAAGTTATACTGTACACGTGGCCTGAATGGCAGGAGAAATTGCATAGTGCATTCCCATGTGAACAGAATTATGGGCAGACTTTGGAAAATTGATTCCAAGGTCTGTTTAATAGTAGGTACAATGAATCTATTGAGGTGTACTATTATGAAAAACTAAGTTTAGCGATCCCGAAATTTGGTGTTATGCCGAATCACGTCGCTGGTTGTTTTGCAAGGAGAAGGGTCATAGTTTCTTGCACTGCCCTAAGCCGCTGGTGAAGTGCACGCGTTGCAATAAAGTTGGTCACACCTCTGAAAAGTGCTATTTTAAATCTGATGAAAAGTTAACTAACACGGGTGGTGCAGTGCAGAAAAACTATGAGAATCGATTTTATAAACGAAGACGCGAGCGTACATAACCCCGGAGCATAATTTTTGAAAGAAATAAATGTCAACAATTCTGAACTCCAAGCGTTTGTATATTTCGAAAGCGACGTTTCTCTCATTAAGGAATCTGCTGTCAAGCAGTTAGGTTTGTCGCACGACAACACCCCTACATTTATGAAAGGTTTTGGGAATAGTGTAGTTCAGTCGTTAGGTTGATGATGAAGCCCACCGGCTTCATCGCTCGATCAACGGTGAAATCAAGATGATGGTCTTGCCGTGTTCTGAATCTTGCCGCATTTCATCTAAACAGGTTCCCTGCCGTGCTGAAATAGTTGATGCGGTGAATAGGATTGTTGATGAGCGATCTATAGAGATTGTAGATAGTCGGAGGTTCGATGAAACTAAGGTCCGCGTGGATGACCCCCTCATCCCTGCAGAGATCAGGAAAGACTTAATAAACATGTTGCAGAAATATCAGCATTGCTTTGCTTCTTCATTTAGGGAGGTAGGATGTACCAGTGTTACAGAGATGAAGATTGATCTCGATAGTCAACGTCCAGTTGTTCATCGTCCATACAGGTTGTCGCAACACAAACGGGAGAATGTACGTTGGATGGTCGGAGACTTGTCGGACGTGTGATACGAGAATCTGTTTTAGATTACGCTAGTCCCATTTTACACGTAAGAAAGAAAAATGGTACCTCAAGGCATTTTATAGCCGACAAAACTCACCGGAAGAAAAAAAAAAAAACTTCCAATCTTACGAGCTCAAAACCCTAGCGGTGGTTTGCTCCCTTCGTAAGTTTAGGGATTATTTGTTAGGGGAGGAATCCAAGATTATCGCAGACTGCAGCGCTTTGCGTTCTGCGTTTTCAAAACGGGACTTGATTCCAAGAATAGAACGCTGGTGGCTGACGTTACAGGAATTCGATTGCACTATAGAGTACAGGGCAGGGGTTAAAATGAGCCATGTCGACGCATTGTCCCGGAATCCTGTCGAACCGTCGGAATGTCTCGATGATCAGTTTCCAGCCATAATGTCTATTAGTAGCGAAGATTGGCTCCACACGCTTCATTAGGTGATTCCGAGATGTACAGAATAATGGACGTTTTAAAAGGTTGACTATCTAGTCCTATCCTTCCTTCGTGTCTGTCCTTTTCATCTGAAAAGGGGCTACGATACATCAAACAGAATTTCGTTATCAAAGATAATAGATTATTTCGCTACTTGGACGGGGATAAGGAGAAGGTCAGATGGGCTGTGCCAAAAGGGGCAAGGTGGCAAGTATGTAAACTCAATCATGACGACATTGGACATTTTGGGGTTGAGAAAACCTTAGAAAGAATTAAAAGTAACTATTGGTTCCCTAAAGTGTCCAGGTTTGTCAAGAATTATGTAGGTGCTTGCATTGAGTGTGCATATGCAAAGACCAATTCCAGCACTCGCGAAGGGTTACTGCATCCTATCACAAAGGTGGAGATTCCTTTCCACACAGTTCACGTGGACCACCTTGGACCCTTCGTGAAATCGACTAGGAGTTTTACTCATTTCCTCGTAGTTGTTGACGGTGCCATCAAATTCTGTTTCCTCAGGTCTGTTAGAAACACGAATATCCAAAACGCAATTAGGGCTCTAGACGATATTTTCTGTATATTTAGAAACCCTGACCGACTCATAAGCGACCGCGGTAGTTGTTTTACTTCGCATTCACTCAAACGGTTCTGCTTCGATAAGAGAATCAAACATGTCCTAAATGCGGTTTCTAGCCCTAGGTCCAACGGACAGGTTGAGCGGTATAACCGCGCGATTCTCGATTCCTTCAAGGCACTGAGCACTAAACATAGTGTAAAGAGCTGGGGCAGTCACTTGGACGAGTTCAATGGGGACTCAACAACACTATACAGAAAACTATAGGCAGAACACCGGCAGCGGTGATGTTAGGAACTTGTATGAATAGCGAATTTAATCCCATGCTTAATGATGCTACTGCAGGCACTCGTAAGGATGATGACTTGACAGAGATCCGCGAAAGTGTTAAGGCTCGGATAGATCTAGAGCAGGTCAAGCAAAAGGAGAGGTATAACAGGTAGAAAACCTTCCCGTTCCTATAGTGTAGGGGACCTTGTTAAAATAACAAAGACTTGTTTTAATAATAACGGACAAAGCAAAAAAAAAATGATGTCTTCCTTCATAGGTCCACATCGTGTTAGCAAGGCAGGGACCGTTAAGTTGTAGCCCCTATACCAGGCCTTGTTCATACACAAAACAGACGGTCGAAAACCGTGGCCGCGGATCGCATGAAGTCATGGATTTATGTGACTACCTTAGAGACGAGATTAATGATAATGATATCGATGATAATTCTGATAGTGACAGTGACAATTCTGGCAGTATTTTGAGTTAAAATAAAATCCTTTCCTTTATTGTATGGAATGTGTGAACGATTACTTACACAGATATTATTCGTTGTTACAGAGCAAGTACGCGAGAATCGATCGGATCGCGGCTTGGTGCAACGAGTGGCAAGACCTACGGCAGCCACTATGAGCTTAATCGATCGGCTCGTACTGACGTCGATAGGCATCCTGAATTAATCGATCGTTCAGGAGGTTAGGGCACCCTGATTAATCGATCGTCGGGGAATAATAGTATTCTGGATTAATCGATCGTTCAGAATACTCGTATGCATAATATCTTGGCACAACTTAATCGATCGGTTGTGACCTTGGTTTTATTTTTTGACCCAATTAATCGATCGTTTGGGTTCACTATATTTAGTACCAGCAAATCGATTGCTGACGGATTTAACATCTTGTTACTTGTTATGTTATTAAAGTTGTTATTGTCAATTATCAAGACTGATAGACAACGTTTATTACTTGTTTTTCAGTCAGAATATTAGATTTTTTGTTAAAATTTGTGAAGTTGTTTAGTGACGCAATTAATCGATCGTTTGTGTTCACTGTACTTAGTTCCAGTAAATCAAATGACGATGTATATAAATTATTCTGTATAAGCTAGTGCCTAGATTGCATAAATTTATTGAATAACATTCAATTGGTAAATTATGGTATATAGTCTTTTAGTTCCATACTCTGCACAAATTTGTTGTTGTTTCACAATCAATTAGATAATTTTAAGTTGTCATATTTTGTAATACTCTCATTGTATTTTTTTTGGGACCTAACGTTATTAATCTACTGGCCAAGATACCCCCGATTGTTAGGTTACCACCTGGTGTCGTGTGCAGGGCCGCACACGATGTCAGGACGGACGATTGTTAGGTTTCGGAATTTTACTAGTCAATTTCCTATGTTTTCAGAAATAATTTTATTTAAATGTATTAATTTAATAGCTTTATTCATGTGAACACATCTTAAATGCTTTATATTTTATTATGTAGACTGGTAACATTAATTCCGTAAGAATGACAATACTTCTATAATTTGATTGGTAAAATGTTTGGCGCGAGAATAAAGCGGTTCTCTGATTGGATCATGAGACTGACGTGGCGTGAAGTCGTGAGCCAATCAGGGAGCTGGATTTTCCCTCCAGAACGGCGGGCTTCTTGGTCAGGGGTTGATGCCCGAGCGATCATTCTGTGGCTGAACGTCAAAAACGACTGATAATTATTAAGATAGTTGCCGATCCGTTATGGCTGTAATAGTGTGTACTGTGTAATGTAACAAAATTGTTAATAAACCTATTTAAAGTCGTTGGAGTTTTCCTTCAAGTGCTGTAACCTTTTGGACTACTATAATAGGAGGAACTCGTACATCAATTCTGTAAAGGTTTATAACAAATTACCGGATGCTTTTAAAGATCTTCCCTTGAACATGTTTAAAAAAAAAAGTAACGCAATGGTTAAAAGACAAATGCTTTTATAATCTTAATGAATACAATGTCAGATCGCGGAGAGTGAAACAGAAATCAATAATATTGGTATATACCTTATAATAATTTACTGATGTTCGAATTAATATTTATGACATTATCAATTACATTATACTATTATTTATGACATACTTGTATTCATAATCTGACATTTTTATAAAACTTTATCACTTGAACTGACATGGGTATAACTTTGACATCAATTAAATTATTTATTTATTCCTATAAATCGATACATGAGATCTTATTTGTTGTTACCGACTATTTAATTTTCTTATTTTATTTTTGATCTGAATGCACCTAATTGAAACAATAACTTTGTGCAGATTAAAATTAAATATTTGCACACCATATGTGATAGTAGAATGTAAAGGGCCCATTATATTTTAAGATCATACTTTGTAAACCTACATTCTGGCAAATAAATAGATTTTGATTTTTTGATTTTGATTTTACGACTTTTGCTTTGTACAATTATTATCAAATAACAATTTCTAGGTTTTGCAAACGTCATCTCTACAACCTGTCATAGCTCTCATAGCACTCACGAGAAACGTCAAACATTTTTATTTTTTATTACGTGCATAAAAACCATTTAATATTATGTAAAAAATGTTACTTTATTCTATTCAGAGGTTTGTTTCCCAGCTTTTATAAAATGTACACGTTATGGCCGGAGTCCCATACAAAAATGAAACATCTCCTTTTGCTCAATCGGCCATCTTCGCGACTTGCCAGATGTCCTACCATACTCCACTTGAAGCTTATGGCCTAGTCCCAGACGCCGTAGTTTATTGTCCGACGACGGATTCTCGTGTTGTGTACTCGGTCTAGTAGAGTTATTCTGAGCATGGCTCGTTCATTGCAACTCTTATTCGGTGAACAGTCTCCTTGCCTCCTTTGCCAGTACGTTATGTATGTGCTACAATTTGACGACACTACTACCTACGCCACCGCGTTAAAGATATTCAATATTATGAACAATACTGTGCTGCATTGCGTTGCGTCTCTGGCGACGCAGTACCTCGTTTGCCTCCACATATTGCCGAGAGAGGCAATTAGAGGAGTAAATACGAAATAGTGTACCATCTCCACTTCTGTGTATACCTAGCCCAAAATCGATAACAACAGAACTTCTAATTGACACTTCTACATCATTAAACCATAGACAAATTTGAGCAGCCATTGTTGTTTACATGTTTGATTTTGAAAACGTCAAAGAGCATGGTGTCAAAACGTCGCAACGTATGTAAATGATGCTTTGTGCGTCGCATCCACAGAGCATCTTATATATACTGGTCGCATCAATCCAGTTTTGCGATAACCAAACTATAACAGATTTTTAGAAAATCAACAAAAATGCTGAACTAGAGCAACATGGATAAGTTGACAACATAAATAATATGATGAATATATAACGTTGAAGCCAGCCAGTCTTTACTCAAGCTTATTCATTTCAGTTAAAATGTTCAAAAGTAATAGTATTCTCACGGCCGCAATTGCCGCTACATCAAATAACCCAAAAATTCAATATACAAAATATTTCATTTCCCATAAACCTACAAGGGCACTGATGAAACCTCAGAAGATAGATCCAGGGTTCGGATTTGTGGTTTCCCACGGAGAAGAACCGACCAGACACTCAATGACAAATGTGCCGTGGCAAGAAAAACAGTGAGTATTACAGAATTTAAATCGACGTGAAAGTCTATACATAGACTTATGCCCTTGTCCCATGGGAGTTGGTAATAACAACAGAACTCCACCTGCTACGATCCTTACATACTTCTTTTCCGTCGTTCACGTTCATACAACTGTGTGGTCGGTCATTTGTCTACTCCCATAGGAAAAACGCGTGGGTCCATGGATTCGGTGGGCCCAGAAACGTCGTTGGTTCTCCCTACAATAGTTAGACCCGTTACAGTGCTGCAACGATTTAGCGTCGAACCAGACAAGCTTTGACCGAACGATCAGCTTGTTGCATTCTGGGTTGGAGCGTACCCTTAGGGGCGCTATGGAGCAACGACTTCATATTCATATTCATTTATTTTATACAATATGGAATATTGTATAAAAGACTTCCGAGGAATGAGCATGTTTGAAGGCATAATTTTCGGAAACAGTACGTCGTATGGCCATACTTTTCAGAAACTGGAGCTGAAGACGGTTTTTATGGCCAAGGTTATTCCTATGCTGCAAGAAAATCTTTCAATTTCTATGTTTTTACTTTTCCGTCCTAAGCGTATAACTCCAACACCTGCATTCCGTGCTCCCCTGACCGACAAACAGCAGGAACAGCTGTTCTCAATGGATGGTTGCGGTCTCGGACGATGCAGCACTGTACGCGTTCGTTATTAGTAATTATCTTTGGTCGCGTGCGCAGTGCGAAGCATTGTGCGCGCATATACGATCAGTTTAGCGCTGCAAGAGCTCTTGTTCACGACCGGTAACTGCCCGGCACTACTGCCCGGTCAGAAAATATTATGTATGAAAAACTATGGAGGCTTTTTCGCGACGCTGGCGCTGGCCCCAGTTCAACTTTGTGCCGTGTACGATTTGGCCGTGGCTATAAGTCCAGCGTACGGTCAATTGTGACAATCTATGAGCGCTTGTTCACGAGGCTGGCTGTACACCCGGCGCATGCAAATATTTATTTTTTCAGGCTAGAAACTGGATACGTGTCCAAACTTAATCCAGTGCCGGCCTTGCTAAAAGCCGGTAGTACACATGAACCCTAACGCTTAATAAATGTTCATATAAATGACAAACACTACCGAAGTGCAGGAAACACTACTGTAATTAGTCTTAATGAGATTTAAATTGTTATATCCGATAGTATGCATTACTTACAGGTAATAAGGATACCCAAATCCCAATTAAAAAGAAGAAAAAGAGTTGTAAACGCAGATGCCTAGAGTGGATTTGTAGAAAAGTGGGAAAATGTGTCAAACGAAAAGCTTTAAGAGCTTTAAGGCTATCAGAGATTACGATTTTTGGACAAAACCTAGGAAAACTACGAGATCGAATACTAAATGAGAATCCTCCACAAAAAGATATCGCTAAGAAGAAGCACATATCTATTAAAGATAATATCTCTAAAAGAATCCTTGCAGAAAACAAAATAAAACTTACCAAGACAAATACTAATGACATCGAACAGATCAGGGGAATAAAAATTATTGATTTAAAAAAAAACTACTCGATAACGGGACCCAAACTTAAAGTTTTGGGAGAAATGGTTCAAAATTACAAAGAAGGAAACATATCCGTGACGAAAATACGACGCAGATCTTCTCAACAGAAAGGTCAGCTGACTAAAAAACGCTTGCATGAAATCATACAAAATTACGAAGCAGCAAAGAAAAAAAGAGACATTGATATAATTAAAATTCTTAAATCTAAGAAACCGGACTTCTTGGGTTTGGGGAGCTTTATAGATGATTTAGACGCAGGCAAAATTTCAGTACCAACTATTTTGAAAAGTAAATTAAATCTTATAAATAATGTAGACAAAGGCGATATATATAAAGGAGGCCTTGCTTTTATAATACCAAAGAAGGGTAGAGCTTCACTCAGTCTATCAGCAAAGTTCAAGGAGATTGTGGAACACCTAAAGGACATGCGTCTATCAGAAATACAAAATGTGGCTAACGTAAATAAAAAGATTAGATTGGGTTTTTTTGTGTGTTTAACTGTTCCCATTAGACTTCATCAATACAATTACATATCATCCATCATCGGTTTCTTGTCTAACCAGATGTAGCTGCATACCAGTATTTTACATGGAGCGACTGCCTATCTGACCTCCACAACCTAGTAAGTACTGGGTAATCGAATCCTCTGCTGGTGGTTAGACTTTCGGGCCACTGACTGCCTGTTACGACTGTCAAAGATCTACAAATGACAGCCGTGACCGACGGCTTTTTTTCGAGGCACGAAGGAAACTGGATATGTATGTGAAGCGCAAATTAACCTGAATTTCGACCCGAGTGGCTGTAAATATTTAGCAACGAGCTCCGTTTGTTAATACAATTACATATCTACAGGGTGTAACAAGACCCTTAACGAAGCCGTCAACCAAGCATTATGTACATCAAGCTAAGTAACTTTTCGCAAAAATATTGCTGGGAAACGACTTTTTTTTTGGGGTGAAGAATCGCGTTTTACGGTAGGACTCAATATAACGCACTGCACGCTGATGGATGGATTGAATAGTACGGGGGCGTGGAGGTGTTTACAGTAAAAATCTTACGTTAAAAACATGTATTTAAAAAAACTTGTGAAAAAGTTGAAACTTGGTCAAAGTTCCAACTTTTTCACACCAATATCTCCGTAATTAGAAGGTTTATTACTTATTATTTAAGAAATGATCGCAGTGACGGAGAAATCAAGTGCCTTTCGGCTTCGTTAAGGGTCTTGTTACATCCTTTATAAGCATAAAGGAATCGAACTAAATGGCGTACAATAGGAGAGGCTTATGTCTAGCAGTGAACTGTTATAAGCTGATGATGATTATGAGAGATTTATGGCGACGTTTGGTGATGCGCTGGTTTCAATCCACGTTATATGGTGCTCTTTCTTAACTATTGTTTAAGGCATGTCACTTTTACGGGCATGTGGACGATGAGTAATGGGCTACCTCGCCGTCCGGCCATCTTATGACGACAGGCCGTGTTGACGGCGCCTTCGTGTTCCTCACGCGGAAGGAAGGGGTCCGCAAGGGCCGAAGCCTGCCGAGCTGCGAGACTGGTCGAAAGAGATACCGCGGCCCCGGAACACAAAGGGCAAAGAAGGAACATGGATGGTCAGTACAAGTCTGACACTCCCATCCGCTCCGTCCAGAGCGGGCCCAGCGGGCAGAATGACCCCTGTCATTTGATAATATCCAAACCTAAAAAAAAGGCATGGGACTACGGAGAACAAAAATCCCCGCGATACAACTGGTTAAATGAGGATGTTCTTAAGATACAGCACTGCCAAACCCTCCAGGAACTGCAGATGATGTTGTGTTACTTAATAGTAATACATCACATAACATCTCGCATGTAATCCCGAAGGGTTAGCCAGAGGTGTACCGAATAGTACACCCACATTTCGCCAGTTATGTTTAAGTCACATGTAATAGGGGGCGAGCCCATTGCTGTCAATTGGGCTCAAATCCAGACTCCGTAGCTGCTACTAAGAAACTTCTGATGGAAAAACTCAATAACAATTTCTCCAACCCGGGAATCGAACGCAGGACCTCGTGCTCAGCAGTCACCCGCGCGACCACTAGACCAACGAGGCAGTCTAATTTAATAGTAATCTGCAAAACGCCTACAAAAAGCTACAAATCAGCACACATGCATCCCGCACATTTAAAGACCGACTGAAGAGTCCCTCGTGTACAGAAGCTGGCACATCAAGCTACTACAATCTGTCAAATTTCTTTAATAGATTTTCAACTTTATCGCTAAAGTATTAGGTTCAAAGTTGATTGGGAAAATTTGACAGTTTCGGGCAGCTTGATGTGCTGGCGTCTGTACTAGGGCTTCTTCTCTGATCTTATTTAATTGAGTTATTCTTATGGCCGGCCACCGTCCGACTGCATTATAAGAAGCTGCAATGACAATGCAACAATATGACATTAAGTATTGGCCAAGTTGTAGTTTATTCGTATAAAAATGATAGATACATAGAATATTCTTTATTATGTACACCATACATTTATATAAGAAAAAAATACATAGGGTACAATGGGCGGTCTTATCGCTAAAAGCAATCTTTTTATGAAAACTTTTGGATGGATTACAGGAAGAGAGAGAATTAATACTGCATGATAACTAATTTGTAATAGAATCCATACGAAAGAAGATAAGCAAAGCTTGTAAAAAAAAACCCACAGCAAAAAATGCACAAGAAATTCTATTTTACACCATTCGCGTTAAAACTCCAGGTTAGGACACTCATAATACTTCCCGATAGACCGTTTTAACTATCTAAATAGCTATTTAAAACTTTTTACGAAGGCATAATATACAATGCCTCTGGGGTCTAAACGACCAACATAGTTATATTCAAATAACAAGGGTATCTCGATGACGGGCCATCCGGAGGGTTGCTATTGAAGGTTTTGGGTCAGAGAGACCGTTCGCAGGGGCAAGGTTGCCTGTGAAAAATGGCGTCTTTGTGGGAGGTGAAAAGGGCCAATTTTTAGCCCTTATCCGTTTAATGACAGGAAAATGGATTGAAAAATTTGGAGTTTAAGTTCTACGCTTGAAGGGTATGGTTAAAATACATATTATTATAATATTACACGAATGAAAAAAATATCTATGTTTGGCTACAGGTCCGGTTAAAGGCAATCAAATATCGGTGACCAATACTCTCTGCCTACCTCCTCTGGTTATACCGGCATTATTCTATGCTTATAATGTGCTACAGACAAACTTAAAGGTTAGAGACATTTATTAATTTTTATTACAATTATTAAATTTCGAAAGCGACCGTAACATAAAACCGCAACGGCAAAGCCGACCGAAGCGACACGGCGGGATTTTTGGAGTTATATAGATATCAGTCGTGATCGGATGCGGGAGACTTCTGAAAAGCAACTTATTTTATGTTGTTTCATCTTCATCAGCTCAAAGAATCACAAAGATTTATTTTAAATTCCCACCTAAAGAAAGAACAGCAGTAACAATAATTCAAAACAAAAAGAATCAAGCACCGCAGGGACTTAAATGAGCACTAATGACGTCATTCATCGCTGACGCCCGGTTATGACGTAAGAGGTGCATCTTTCAAGTTTTCATTGCCCCAGTCTAGACTGTAGCCACTAATTGCGAGTAACTTCGCGGAAAGTTCTGGAACTCGGAGAATGTTGCTTGATTTTTATTTTGAAGAAGATTTGTTGTGCTGTACCTAAATTTGTGCTACAACCTTGGGTGATTTATAGTTAGTGTAAATAGCGAATTTTTCAAGTTATTTATTTTTTGATAGATTTCCTATAACTATCATTAATATTTAAAATGGGATATTTGCCATGATCATTGATTTTCTTAATGAGATAGCTGATTATTTTATACGAGTGGTGTAATATATAGCAGTGCGTAATTTTTTTTATATTTTTTGGGGTTCCTTACCTCAAAAGGCAAAAAGGAACCCTTATAGGATCACTTTGTTGTCCACCTGTCTGTCTGTCAAGACCCTTTTTCTCAGGAATGCGTTGCGGTATCAAGCTGAAATGAATACCAAATACTCAAGTCTGCCACTCCTTGGAGCAATGAAAAAGTCAAACATGTAAGTCAACGCGATCAAAAGATATGACTGTTTATGTTGCATATTATGCTATTTCACAAGTGAATAAAAACCTATAGGGTACCTACTTCCCTTTCACCTAGAATCATGAAATTTGTCAAGAAGCTAGGCCTTACAGCACAAATAAAGAAAAAATTCCAAAAAATAAAAGAGTTGAAAATTAAAGGGTGTCCCCATACATACATAGTTGACGCCAATTCAGATTTTTTTTTAGATAATGGTACGGAACCCTTTGTGCGCGAGTCCGACTCGCACTTGGCCGGTTTTATTTATTTATTGAAACTCTATATTCATATTTATAATTAAAATATAAGAATAAATACATACATACTTACCTACATAAAACAAAATCGAAACAAAAAAGTTATGAGAGATAACAAGAAAAAACTATAACAACTTAATTCTGAGACGAAACTGCCAACTTCTTGTGTATGACATGCGTTCACGAGTTTTCACTTTAAATGCGAACCGATTGGTTACCGTCCTGATATTCTGAGGGAGCGCATTCTAAAGGAAAACCGCCTGGACAAAGAAAGAAGACTTTATAAAACCAGAGCGATGAGAATGACAACGAAGAAGACGATTATTCTCGGACCGAAGATTCGGAAGATTCGTTGCAAAGCCTTTTTAGTTTTTTGTAATGTTTTTTTTTTTTCAACAATCCACGACATCTACAGTTTAGTAGTTTAGGAGTATTTAGGGTACGAACAAACAAAAGGCAAACGCATTTTCTATTTTGATAAGTTTTTTAAATCTACAAATTCCATATGTCCTTTCAAAGTGCTTCGGTTTTACTAAATACTAAGCTACGATATATATTTGTTTATACGGAATCTACAGTCAAAGGAATCTCGTCCAGAAAGACTAGGTAATAACCTAAAAATAACTAAAAACTATAGTATTCTTTCTAGAAGTGTCGTTATTAAGTCTAAAAGCTTTTCCAAGCAGTAAATACATTCTTTGTTATTCCTTCAGTCCGTCCGTTAAAAGGGTTATAAAATTATGACGTACCTGTGGAATAATGAACGTAGCAGAAAAGACAGAGTTCAACAACCTGCTTTTACACCATGATTATATAAGGTCCCATTAAAATAGTTGGACAAATTTTAACACAGTGTTCAGTACGTCTAACCAAAGATATCCAAGCAAAAAAAAACACTGATTAAAGTGATTTTATTTTGACCTAATGGATGTGTTTATTCTAGAGTGCCGCTGGCAATTTATTATTTTAGATCAAAATAAAATTACTTTAATCAGTGTTTTTTTTTGCTTCGATATCATTGGTTAGAAGTACTGAACGCTGTGTTAAAATGTGTCCATCTATTTTAATGGGACCTTATATACTTTGGCGGACCTTCTTGCTCATTCTTCTTCATAGAGACACTTTGAAGTGTAGGTACTCTTTCATTTTTGCTACACAATTAAAATTCACGTAACTATACGGAGTGGTATCCCACACCGACGCAAAAACGGTTAAAAACAGCTTTTCAATACATTTTGACCGTGTCGGTATTGCACTTTTGTAGGAAACAGCTGCTTTTTTCTTTAATAACCGATGAAAAATTTATATTCCTGGCTCAGAATGATGTACTGAATTTCTGGTAATCGTTTTCGCGCGTCGGTGTCCCTTCCCCCTGTATATTTTTTGTGTTGGCAACCTTATGACAGCTGTCAGATTTCCTGATCGCAGTAAAAGTTTATGATGCCCTCAAGATCCTCAAATCATAGAAAAACACTATCTACAAAGCTCATAATTACAGCCGTGGCAAACCGCAACGCATCGCAATTCAGTACTGAAAAGCGCAGTTAGATCCGCCTATGTGCGATGGTTCATACAAATAGGATAGACGACAAAAAAAAAATTGTCCGTCAGATAGATTTCCAAAAAATACTGGATACGTATTTTTTATTTTTTCACGTAAACAAAAAATGAAGACACAGTGCGTCGAAAACTCGCGTGACGTCAGAAGCCCCTTTGTTTTTTTACATTGGAAATCATCAAATAACTCCTCCCGCTCTGACTTTTACTGACTAAAACCCATCCATGTTCTTTCTTTTGCCTTTTGTGTTCCAGGGCCGCGGTATTTCTTTCGAACAGTCCCGCAACCCTGGCAGGTATCGGTCCTTTCGGACCCCTTCCTGTTTGCCGACATCTCTCTGAGGTGCGCGTGGAACACAAACACGCCGTCGACACGGCCTGTCGTCATAAGACGGACGGACGGCGAGCTAACCCATAGCTCACCATCCACAGGCCCGCGCCTACGGTGACCCCCGACGCCCGGTGCGTCTCCCGCGGTGGCTGGGACGTGAGGTTCTCTCCCTCTCACGTTCCGCCACCTCCTTCGCTAGCATGACTGCTTCGCAGAAGGAGGTGACGGCGTCCCATTCCCTCTCGCTCCGGATCATGGATTGAACCAAGGCCGGACGCGAGCGGTCGCCGCCGCCGATGCCCGCTACGAGGACACGGCGGTGCCCCGCCCACGTGGGGCAGACCTCCACCGTGTGCTCCACCGAGTCCTCCTGTCGATCCTCACAATGGTAGCTCGGCGTGCGTTTCCTCCCGCCCGATTCGGTGCTGGAACCTCCCGAAACAACGTCACAAGCCCCCATTTCGATTATTTGATGCGTTATAACTTCGTCATTTATGACCAGATATACTCAATACTCAATACTTTATTGTATTCCATAACGAGTACATAATAACAGTTGGTATGTTAAAACATCGAATCAATTATGAACCCAGTCGAGCACAGCAAAGGTAGTTTTTAATAGGAGAGAAGATGAAGGCGCTTTTTTTAAGAACAAAATAAATATTAAACCAAAAAAAGTATCAATAAAATAGTAGCGAGACAAAAAGGAGTATGTAAGGATCGTAGGAGGTGGCGTTCTGTGGTTTCTGCATACCCCCATGAGAAAAAGGTTTGAGTTTATATACATGAAAGGAATCGTCTATTTTCATTTTCAGGCACATTTTAACTCTGAAACATAGGCTGTAAGTGTATAAATGTCCCTCCAGAGAACTATTTCAGAAGTAGGTCTAAAATACCGGTTTATCACAGTTATGTAAGTATTACCATATTCATTCCCTTGAAGCGGATGGAGTTTTAATCAACTAAAACATTATTACTAATGAGTATTACTTATTATACTTTTCCTGGATTTTTATCTCATGCTCCGATATCTTACACACCCTCTTACACTCATTCACGCACACCTCCATCACACACAAAGAGAGGACTAGACACACCATGTTACCTTACAAATTTTGTTTTATTTTTAAAATAAGGTACGCACATTTATACATGGGATCAATGCTCTATCATAATAAAAATATTTAATTTGTAACTCAGGGGGATCGGCGTTGAGGGCTGAAATACAGGTTTTGCCTAGTTCGGCCTCAAATGCTAATACTTTTGTGTACTTTAAGTTTAGATTATGCTCTGTACTTGTAACAAAATGTACATTTTTATGTGAATAAACGTTATTAATATATTATTATTACTAATACTTATACATAATAAACTTCTCACAAAATGAAACCCGCTAAATGTAAGAGACACTTTTTCTATGTAGGTTAAAACTAACCGCTCTTATCTCAGACACTCATTGTTTCGCGTCCATCCCGTCCCTTCAGTGCTTTTCTCATATTTTCTACAAAAAAGTATATTTTATTCAAACCACTGTAAATCCACCCTAGAGAACTGTTAGCTAAAAGGGGGTTGAAATAGGGTCGCCTGACATAGTAAGTCATCACAGTAAAAAGATAACCAGTAAATCAACTTGGCCCTTTTTGTAAAAACACAGGCGCGGGTGTTAGGGTTCTGAACTAAACTTTTTGTCATGTTGCACTCATCTGCCTAGCCTCTTCCCAACTATGTTAGGGTCAGCTTCCAATATAACCGAATACAGCTGAATACCAGTATTTTACATGGAGCGTTTTGTCTTCTCGATGTGGAAGTTCTCCGTGGATGTCCTCCGCCCTGTGGAGAGTGGAGGGGTCTATCATACTCGTATTGACTAAAACCACACCGGTGTTCCCTTCGCACACTGGCGTCGGTGGGTAGCGGGATCTACTGCGATCTCTACTGCCCCGGACTAGTAAAACCTGGGGTTGGTTACGTCATAGAGACGCTCGTGGAACACTACGCGCCAGCTGCTCGAGTCGAGTGTGATGGGGGCGGCAGCCTGGATTTACCCACAAGTAACCCATGATTAGCATGTGTGTGTGAACTAAGTCCGAAATTATTATCTGCCTGCCATAAGTCGGGGTCGGCTTCCAGTCTAACTGGATGCAGCTGAATACCAGTATTTTACATGGCGCGACTGCCTATCTTACTCTTTTAACACAGTTATTGAGTCAGTCATCAGTTGAAATACTGTATGTTAATTCTACTGTGGTAATATGTTCAAGATTTGTAAATCATGGCGCAGAAATTCCCGGAATGTGACTAAAATTCCTTTTGTTTTATTTGTTGGAGTGCTTCCCTTTGCGTTTTTTCTTTAGGATTTTGATTTATAGGCGGCCATTTTGGGGTTTATGGTTTATTCGTAGGTTTTTAGGGTGATAGGAAAATAAATGCTGCTCTCTAGAGTTGAACGGAAGAATAAGTGAGTTTCGATGACTAACTGAAGGCCGCTGTAACGGCAGAGCAGATTTGGATAAATTTGGGATTAAATTAACATAACCCTGTGTTTGCTGAGTATATATATAATAGGGAATATGCGTGTAATTTTTTTTCACTTAAATCAATAATATGCAGTACTATCAACCCAAGAAAATAATTCAAAGTTAATTTCAACTACTGCTTGTCCCAATAAAAAAATATTAAACTCCTACAATTTTCTACGACAGTTCAAACGTCCATGACTATCGCGGCCATTCATGTCAGGACTTTGATGTCACTTACCTCTATCTGCCTTGTTTAAATCTAATTTTTTGCCCTTAGTAGATTAGTTTTACTAAAACGTAAGTGCTTTATTTAAGCAAAAATTGCAATAACAATATTATAGTAAAATCTTAGTGAAACTTTAAGTACTTTACAATTAAGGGGATTACCTCGCTCAAATCCTGAAAATACCGTGTGTTTAAAGAAGTTTGTAGATGAATCCTTTTGTGCCTTTTCAATATAAAAAATATATGTTAAACTAAAGGTCATCACAAATACATTGTATTGTTTAAAATTTTAATAAACTAACCCAAATTTTATCGAAAAATCGTAACAAATAGGTCCTTTTTCAACCTAAATTGAAAATTTTCTCTATAACGGCTCAATAACTCGGCATGAATTTTATACCAAAAAATACGTAATGACGTATTTAACAATGTGTATTGATTTTTTTCTCATATTTCTTTTAATATTTTAAAATATATTATAAAAATCGGAAATTTCGCGAAAAGCACTATGTCACTGCCGCACTCGTCCCTCTCTCTCTCGCCGTTTCGTCGTAAGTTAGTACGGGGCAGCATGCTCAAGGTCATTGGGCAATGTAATGCCCTTAAAAGTAATTCTTTGACACATGGATCTTCACGTCACTACCGGAATCAATGCGTTTTGTGTTTGCGTTCCGTTTCACCAAAAACACACTAAATAAAATATTAAATTGTAAAATAAGTGTTGTATTAGAGAATTAAACAAGTGTACCACAATGACAAATTTTATGGTCCAATAAAAGGCATTTTTAAGAAATAAAAAAGTTTTGTATTTCTTGCATATACCCTATTATTAATGAACTAGCTTATGCTCGCAGCTTCCCCGCGTGAAGTTCGATAATTTTCCCACGGGAGCATACTATGGGGATAAAAAGTATTCCATTTATTAATCCAGGTTATAAACTATCTGTGTGCAACATATCTACCAAATCCGTTCAGTATAGTAGTTTTTGCATGAAAGAGTAACATCCATCCATCGATCCTCACAAACTTTCGCATATATAATATTAGTAGGAAGTAGGATGTCTTTTCCGAAGAGTCCTGTGCAGTGTCATTAAGAGGGCCCTTCTCGGCCCGTCTATCGTCAACGCGAGCATGGTCAAAAAGCTTGTTGTTTCATCCAGAGCCACAGCGACGATTTTCTTTCAACTCCCCCGTCTTACCTCGCCCTAACCCCGCACAACTCGTCTCCCACGCACCTCATACCGCATAACCCGATGACAATGAACGAAAAATAGTCTTCGAAAATTTCTTAAACTCGTTCCAGGAAATACGTGTTTTAAAATAAGTCTTACAAGTGTGTGCAATAAATATTTGTCATTAAAAATCTCCATTACATGTGCAAGGTTTCTATCGAGACGTTTTCTTTATTTTTACAGTTTATACTGTATGTACATTATGAACGGCCAAAGTTCAGGTAAAATTTGTGAAAAACAGCAATTTTTGGAGTCTTATACTGTGTTTGTTCCTACTTTTTTTATTTTAATGCTACCATAGAAACTTAGATATAGTACACAAAATACCTAGTAGTTCAAAAAATTCAAAGATAGATGTGTAACAACGGCATAATCACGTACGAGCGTTTGTATGAAAACTAAACGGGTTGGCCGCTCTTAAAGAATTAAAACGAAATAAGAAAACCAATCAACTAATTCTTTTGGCTCCCCAATACCCACAAAAAGGAACTACCAACATCCCTCTTACATCACAAAGAAACAAAAGACATGCTATTTTTAGCCACGCAGAATCTGCTCACTACGGCCTCAACATAATTAATCACCCTTCAACCCTGGGGGTGCAAAAAGTCGACCGTGTCAAAGGTATGACGAAGCTAATTAAACGCTTTGTGAATAGTAAGCCTCTGTCTTTGGGAAGGTAAGGCGAACTGATTAATTACTAGTACCTACGGAACCGAGATGAGCTGAATGACAGTTTTTAATATTAGGTTAATGAACGTTTTTGGATAAACGGCGTGGGTTTCCGAAGGGTAAAGTTGGTTATAAGATTGTAGTTGCTAAGGGTTATTGGTTTTAAACATAGAATAGGTTTTTTTTTTATTATACATTTCAATTGTATAATATGGGATACTTTTCTATTCTTTTTTTCCAATATGGAACGTGTACCATCACGCCTGTAATGCCCGAGGGGTTAAGCAGAGGTACATACTTCATCCACGTTTCGCCAGTGATGTTTTAAGTCCCAGGGGTGAGCCTATTGCCATCAACCGGGCACAAATCCAGACTCTGTAGCTGCTGTTGAGAAATTCCTGATGGAAAAACCCAGTATAGGACCTTATGCTCATGCGCTTGCGACTACTCGCCCAACGAGGAAGTCCCGATATGACCCGAAATGAAATTTGCAACTAAAATTGATAACCAATCGTATGACGAGATGACAATCTCAAGAAGAAACTTATAATTATAAAACTTTACGCATAATTTATCAACACAATTTCAGATATACAACTGATAAAAACTCTACGGCCGTGGGGCTCAAGCCTGTTTAAGGAACTTTCGCAACGTCTACTTGACGTTTCCCGTGACCCAAAGGCTGGCTTTTACCTTGACCAGAGGCTAAGTGTTGCCATATAACGTGCTAACGCCGCCAGTCTCTTGGGCACATTACCGGCTGACAGCGTTAAGGAGAGTTTTTCGATGCCCCTATAATGTTTGTTGTTAGTTTATTTATTTTATTTAATAGTTTTTAATTAATCACTACATAGTATAAAATAAAGTCGCTTCCCGCTGTCTGTCCCTATGTATGCTTAGATCTTTAAAACTACGCAACGGATTTTGATGCGGATTTTTTTTAAAAAAAAGAGTGATTCAAGAGGAAGGTTTCCCCGTGCGAAGTCGGGGCGGGTCGCTAGTAATGTATATAGTTAGTTTACTGATAAAGAAATACTAAAGTAGGTTTGTACTTCACAGTCAAAACAGGAAAAGTAGTGATGTTACTGTGTCAGATATTGGGCAATCTTTATCGGGTTGTTTCAGAATATTAATAGTTGGAAAAGTATATAATAGATACTTTTATCTTATCTTAGGTACTAAAATAAACATCATGGATTCTCCCAATCTCAGTATTTTATTTATATTGTATTTCCTTATTTACGATCAGTTTGGTTCTCACTACACAAATAATATGAAAGATGTTTCAACGTTTGACACTCGATTGTACAAAAACAGCTGTATGGAATATGGTAAAATTAAGCGTAAGTATCACTCAAGTAGTACTCAGAAGTATATAGATCTCAGAAGGATACAGAAAAATAAGTATTTTGAAATTTTCAACTTTGAATAGGGACTTTAATTCGGGTACAACTTTTACTGACTAAAACCCATCCATGTTCCTTCATCGCCCTTGCGGACCCCTTCCTTTTGCCGACATCTCTTTGAGGCTCGCGTGGAACACGAACGCGCCGTCGACACGGCCTGTCGTCATAAGACGAACGGACGGCGAGCTAGCCCATAGCTCACCGTCCACAGGCCCGCGCCTACGGTAGCCACCACGTGGCCCCCGACGCCCGGTGCGTCTCCCGCAGCGGCTGGAACGTGACGTTCTTTCCCTCTCACGTTGCGCCACCTCCTTCGCGAATCAACTGTAATCACACGAATAGTCAAATGTTTGTCTGTTTGTAGAGGCTTATCTAGAAAACTGCTCAGCTGACATTCAAACGGGACATTTTAACGTCTCTTTTAAGTACTTAGGTACGTTAAACCACTATGAAATAAGTCTTGCTTTTCATTTATTATGACGGACCGTTCTTGATTGATATTTATGATTCAGTTGGGACATAGTTCTTACGGTTTTGCATAACCAGCTTATAATGTTTTTATTGCTGGGATGTAACAGGCTTTCTACTTCTGTGAGGGAACGCGGGCTCTGTGCGGATTGGCAGATACCCCTTCACGAAGCCGCAACCAAGCATTCTGTAAACCAAACATCAATTTGGGGTTAAAAATCACGGTTTACGGTAGGACTCAATGTTACGCACTCAAAACCATATGCCGATGGATGCATTTAATAGCACAGGAGTAGCTTTACCTTTCGTATGCCGAGTATATAGACACAATTAAAAAGCTATTGTGTCTCGCGTAGATCTAAAAGGTATTTAAAGTAAAGATAAAAAACTTGTGGAAACGTTTGAATTTTGACCTATAATGTCTAACTGTCGTAACTAGAAGGTTCCCAAATATGCTCCAGAACAAAAAAAAACTATCTCAATGACGGGGAGAGCAAGTGCCTTTCAGATTCGTGAAGGGTCTTTTACAACCACTATATAATAATCAAACTCATTTGGTTTATACAAAATTATTAGTCATTCAGTCGCAGTCTTGAAAGATTTGTGCCTACGGATTTTGTTGTTAAAATAATAGAACCAACCTAATGAAGGAAAACTACAATCAATGAAATATATGCAAGATAAAAATAACATAATGATTGTGATCCTTTTTAAAAACTCCATTAAACTGATGATGTATTTCTTCGATACACACACAATATTTTGTTCCATACATTTTCTACAGACCATTAAACCAAGCTTATTTACGAAGATATTAAACAATTCTCTAAATTCTGTAGCAATAAGGAAGCCATCTCGACGAAACGAGGCGCTGCTCTAAACGGTTATAGCAATGACTTTTAGGAGATTGTGGAAAGGACACTTCTAATATTTGCAGATGAGACCATTGTGGGTGCAATCAGTTTCAATTAAATACAATAGTTATTTAAAATGCAAATAAAATGGAGATCAAGGCTAAACAATAACAGCCGCTCGGATCGATATTCAGGTCAAACCATGCTGATCTAGATTGGTCCGTGGATGGATGACTTTCCATTACATACCGAGTTTCCTCCGTGCCTCGAAAAACACGCTAAGCCGTTGGTCTCGGCTCAGTACTAGCTAAGTTGTGGAAGTCAGATAGGCAGTCGCTCCATGTAAAATACTGGTATTCAGCTGTATCAGGTTAGATTGGAAGCCGACCCTAACATAGTTTAGAAAAGATTAGGCAGATGATGAACCTACCGAAGTCTTTATCGCCATCAATACAACTTTGATAGTTTATGTATAACTCAGAAACGTGACGCTTTAGAAGATTTTTTTCCATACTGGTTGCGCTGATTCTATGGCTAAATTCATTGAATAAGATTATTGTTTATTGATTGGTCGATCGCTCCCCTATCCCCATCCCTCTCTCACACATACCCACAGCATTCGTACGAGGGAGAGGCAATGAGCGACGCCGGCGCCGGCGCGCCCTGTCGCGTGTTTCGTGAATCAAAACTTCAATGGCTAACTGACGCGCAGGAGTCGATTGGTGTATTTTCGTCGTTTCGTGATACCCAACGCTCAAGAAGACTGTGACAAGGTTATTAAGGTATTGGGCGCCCTTCTTTCAGGCGTACTGCGTTTTTTTTCTGGTGTTCCTTAGCAGTTCGTCATCCATCTTTTTTGCAACGACCAATTTTCAGAATCGTTCGCATTATTTCGCTTAATCCGAGTAACCACATACAATAAAGGTTTTAGGCGTAGCTGCAATTTTGAAAAGGCCACAATTTTCAAACCAGAAAGGTATGCGATTCAAACTTTTTTCTGTTCCTGTAGTTCTATGAAGTTTCCTGCTAATCGTTCTATGGTATGTACTAGAGTATATAACACTGCATAATATCGTACATTGTAGTTATTATTATCATTCAGTGCGCTGATACTTGGGGCTTTCACGAATAATCACCACCTCGCCTTCTCCTATGCGGCCGTCTTCGTTTGACTTTAACCTTCTGGCCACAGCCAAGCGCGGCGCGGATTGCGGCGCGGCGTGCGGCGCGGCAAGCGGTGAGCGGCGAAAACAAATAGTAGACAATGTATGAATTAACCTTCTGGCCACAGCCGAGCGCGGCGCGGATTGCGGCGCGGCGTGCGGCGCGGCAAGCGGTGAGCGGCGAAAACAAATGGTAGACAATGTATGAAGTAAGCCACAGCTACCGGCGGCGCGGATTGCGGCGCGACCTGCGGCGCGGTGAGCGCCGCGCGGCACGCGGCGGCGACGGGCTGCGCGGCGTGCGATTGAAACAAATGTACTAGCGAGTATCGAGGAGGCCACAGCTCAGAGCGGCGCGCGCGGCGGCAGCGGTGGACGTATTCAACATCGCACGATCGAAACAAATAATTTTGTTTTTATCGGGCGTTGAGCTTGTATAAATAATGGATACTGAACAATTTATTAGTGACATACTGAGTAGATCAGGGGGCCTAAAATGGAAGCTTTATCAGAATCATAATATGAATCACGTTAAAAATTTGAAATTCTTAAAATGGTCTTTATGGTTATGACCACAAAGTCCATTTTAAGAGTTTTAAATTTTTAACGTGATGCGTATTATGATTCTGATAAAGTGGCCATTTTAGGCCCCCAGTAGTATGGATATCAAAACATGTTATAAAAAATTGTGGGACGAAATAAAACAACAATTTAAATACTGTGCCACTTTTGATAGGTCATTTTAATAGTTAGCCGTTCTCTAAATACGTCCACCGCTGACGCCGCCGCGGTCGCAGCTAGCCGAGCTGTGGCTTACCACCGCAAGTCGCGCTGCCCGCCGCGCCGCCCGCCGCACCGCGCACCGCGCCGCCAGCTGTAGCTGTGGCCAGGACGTAAGAAATCCCAACCGCGTTAATTACTCTTTCTGTGATACATGTGCGTCCGCCTGATTCTTCTACTGCATTGCTACTGCCAATTATTTTCTATAAAAAAAAGAAGAATGTCACTTATCAAGACGCACACACAGACCTACCCAAAGAGCTGCTAATTAGTCTATAAGTCATTTACTTTTACTTTAATTTTTCCTAAACTTAATTTTTAGTCATCTTTTGTAACCATTTGTGCAATAGTCTCAATGTTGTTAATAATTAAGGGTAAGAGCGAGATATCCCCAACACAAGTATTTTCAATTACTTACTGGGGATGTCTCATTTATAATCCATGTAACTGCTTTTGAGACAAATAAATATTTTTCATTTTTTTTTCATTTTTCACTTATCAAAATATTCTTGACCTTTTCCTTGTGACTTGGGGACCCCAAGTTGGGGTCGTAGCAACACTCATTCTTCTTCAAATCTTCCCCGTCAGCCATCATCATCTGCCTAGCCTTTTCCCAACTATGTTAGGGTCGGCTTCCAGTCTAACCGGATGCAGCTGAATACCAGTATTTTACATGGTGCGACTGCCTATCTGACCTCCACAACCCAGTTAATACTGGTTAATACGATACCCCTTGGTAAGACTGGTTGTCAGACTGTTTGGGCCACTGACTACCTGTTACGACTGTCAAAGATCTACAAGTGGCAGCCGGGACCAACGGCTTAACGTGCTTTCCGAGGCACGGAGGGACTCGGTATGTAATGGGCGGTCACCCATCTACAGGCCAACCTAGACAAGCATGGCTTAACCTAAAGATCGACCCGAGCCACTGCTATTATTTTGCCCTGTCAGCCATCATGCTATCCTCTACAGCTTTTTCTTTTTTATCATTCCTGACACCATCCATCCACATTTCCTTTGCTTTCTCTGTCTTATCAATCGAGGGTTATTATTACTACATTTCTTTCTTCACTTCAAAGTCTCCCCAGACCCGACCGTATACCCTTTAACCCTATTGCTCTTGTGGAAATATCGTCCTCTACAAGGACCTATGAATCTTGTTACTTAAAACCCAAGTTAACCCGAAGGCTGCATCTATACTGTGGGCATTCGTTGGTGAGCATTTATAATTTCATTTATTTAGATGAAATTACCACATAACACACAATTATGTGGTTTTAAAATTGTTATCAGAATCCATTGGAACTATTACGGTAAAAGTAAACTACCGTCAAAGTCAAAGATCTTTATTGTGAGACAGTGGTTACAGAGTTGTATTGAGTTATACCGTGTTCAGATCATTCATTTCTTACCGTTGTTTCTGTAATGAGAATAATTTAGAGACACTGCAACAGTTTTGGTACTTGCTTTTCTACAAGTTTCACCTACATGGACAGGGAAAATAAGCCCAACCTATTGCAATCCATTACTGGACCTAAGCCGTGCCCAGCATGTGCCACAGCACCATGACCTCCGCTTTTTCGCATCTAGTGTGTCCCAACAAAATGAATAAAACTAAATTCTCTTAAAAACTGTTGCAGTGTAAACGCACCTCTCGCCACTAATCTATATCACAGACTGATAAGCGACCAATCACTACAAGTACAAAATAACCTGTCTTAAGGATAACGACTCCATAATAGCCTGCTAATAATCAAGAACGATGCGTTTTAGTAAATTAATTATATGTTTATTTGTACTCTTTCATTCTTCTTACGGTAAGAGTGTGGAAAATTCGCCAGCTTATGGCTATCATATGAAGATCGGGGTGCCGCAAGCCCAGAAGATATTGAGGACAGAGTCTCTGAGGTCTTCAAGGATAGTTGGAGGAAACCCGGTCCCTGCTCTTACTGCTGTTCCGCATCAGGTAAGCACTGTCTCTTACATTCTTAATTGTTTTGCTTTATCATCATCCTATTTTATTTGGGGTCGGCGCAGCATATCTTCTTCTTCCATACTTCTCTATTACACGTCATTATATAGGTCCCTTTTTAGCCTTTTACTTAACTTAATTATTTGTTGAAATTTATCCAGATTTAATGCATTATACACCTAAAATGGTTATCTCATGACTGTTGTGTCAAACAGTGCCTTTTACGAACAGCATCTCTGATCAACTCTTATAAATAGGTACTACCAGTTCTCTGAAAGATAGTTATGATAAGGCGGCACTTTATATCTTTGTCTGAAATAAGCACTTATTAACTTGCTCCCGTATGTTTATGTGTGGTAAAGTAAATCAATAAATAAACAAAACAAAAGTGTGCTCTTCTATTTAGCACGCAAAGTTTAAAAAAAGAGTATTTGCTAAATTTCACAACATTATTTCAATAATAACATTCATATTTCTGGAACCTCAAACCCTTCACATATCGATGGCAATCTAAATAGAATCGTCCCAGAATTTGGTTGGGAGTTTGGCACCTTCACTAGGTTCCATCAATTCGTGTACCGTGCAGATGACAGAACACGCTAATTTAATGTCCCATCGTTTGTGGCATACTTCTAAACCCTTAATACTTTGACTGTTTCTGTCCAGCAGTTTGTGCAACTCCACCTGCACTTTTAAGGGCTTGTCTGAAGCCTCTACCGACGCGTTCTATGTAGCAGAGTTCTGGTTGATAATAATCATTGATACGACGCAAACAAAAAATAAATCTTTTGTGACATGTTAAGGAATTCAAAACTTTAACCTAACTTATTTTCAATCCACAGGCTGGAATTCTCACCAAACTAACAGGAGGCCAATCCTCAGTATGTGGAGGCAGCTTGATCTCAACAACCAGGGTCCTCACTGCAGCTCACTGCTGGTTCGACGGACAGAGCCAAGCCACGCAGTTCACCATCGTTCTTGGCTCCCTCACCATCTTCACCGGAGGGACCAGGATCACAACATCTGATGTGACTATGCATCCTTCATGGAACTATTTGCTGAATGACATTGCTATGGTGAAGATAACTGCCGTTACATTAAGTAGTGAGTATTTTTTTGTTTTATTTATGATTCACTAGCTTGTGCCCGCAACTGGGTCTGCGTGCACCGAGAAAAATTGTTGTGTATTTAAATCCAGGTTATAAACTATTTGTGTGCTAAATTTCATCCAAATCTGTTTTTGTGTGATTGAGTGACAAACCTACAAACTAAAATATAGGATTATAAGCAGACTGAAGAGAGCTTAATTCGAATACTTAGGAATGATCTGGTGCACAATTACACCTGAAATTGCAATGGATACATTTTAGATGAAATACATAATGTTATACATCGCTCTCTTCTACAAGCTGTTTCTATCCAATGCTTAGTGTAGGGCTAGTCTATTGCACACCAACATAATTATATACGCAACATGACATCACGCCTGTAATCCCCGAAGGGTTAGGCAGAGATATACCATACACCCACATTTCGCCAGTAATGTTTAAGTCCCATAATATGTAATAGAGGGGAGTCTATTGCAATCGACCAAGCACAAATCCAGACTCCGTGGCTGGTACTCAGAAATTCCTGATGAAAAAACAAACAACCACTTTGGAATCCAACTCAGGACCTCATGCATACTCAGCAGTCGCGTTTGCGACCACGAGATCAACAAATGAAAAAAACTGAAGGAACTTCGCAGTGGGCCAATTTTGATTTATTGTCTTTGACATTGAAAACGAAAGCAAGGACAGTATGCTAAACGCCCGATGAAATACTAATAGCTAAAACTTATTGACTATGAATTGCGCCGAATTAAGTGGAGCCAACGGTGGGACTGATGCTTCAACAACAAGGCAGTCATAATTATGTATATTATACAGGCTCTCGCTTTGCATCCTGGTCAAATTCAAGGAGGTATCTATACTAATGATTCTCGACTAGAATCGATATTAAAAAGGGTCGGTTTTTTTTTTATTTTATACGGAAATCGGTAAGTAAACCATCCCCTAATGTCCATACTGTTAATATTTATACTGTGGAATAAACGTTTGCGTTTGTGTGTGTGACGGCGCGAAACGCAGCCCGTCTGTTCCTAGCCATAGGGCTTCGGCGGCGGCGACCTCTCGCATCCGGCCCTTGTTCAATCCATGGTCCGGAGCGAGAGGGAATGGGACGCCGTCACCTCCTTCTGCGAAGCAGTCATGCTAGCGAAGAAGGTGGCGAGACGTGAGAGGGAAAGAGCCTCACGTCTCAGCAGCCGCGGGCGACGCCCTGGGCGTCGGGGGCCACGTGGTGGCTCCCGGCCACCGTAGGCGCGAGCCTGTGGACGGTGAGTAATGGGCTTACTCGCCGTCCATCCGTCTTATGACGATAGGCCGTGTCGACGGCGCGTTCGTGTTCCACGCGCGCCTCAAAGAGATGTCAGCAAACAGGAAGGGGTCCAAAAGGACCGATGGCGATGCCTGCCAGGGTTGCGGGACTGTTCAAAAGAGATACCGCGGCCCTGGAACACAAAGGGCAAAGGAAGGAACATGGATGGGTTTTAGTTAGTAAAAGTCTGACACTCCCTCCTGCTCAGCCCAGAGCGGGAGGAGTTATTTGATGATTTCCAATCAGATAAAAAAAAAAAAACCATAGGGCTGCGTTTTAATACGGGTGGTTTTGCACTTACCGATTTCCGTAAAAAATAAAATACTTACCATTTAATTATCGATTCGTTTCGAGAATCATTAGTATAGATACCACCTTGAATTTGACCAGAATGCAAAGCGATAGCCTGTATATCAAATTATAATTGTCATAGTTGCACTGAAAATGGTATCATCAATTGGTGACACAGCTATACATACTGACGAAAGACATCAAACACTCTAGTGAAGTGCACATAAGTACTTCAACAAACAGATAAAAGTTCCTCAAGACCCTAAAGTCAATGAATGACAAGTCAATGAGTACGTTGGGGACGTCACCCGGCGATGCACGTGTGATAATGAACGATAAGGCTGGAGTCCCCTTTAAATGCAATCGGTGACAGCTGGCGCCGGACCAAACTTAAGTTATAGTGGTTTAAGCTGAAGTGAGCCTTTCAAATAATAACAATTAACTAGAAACAGTGAATAAAATGTTGAGTATGAATGTGGATAGCTAAGAGTAGAGGAAGACCAAAGAAACGAAGGATGGACTCTGTGTAGGTTGATATGACTAGATAAATAAATTGGGATAAGGGCAGAGATTGATGAATGATGATTGCCAAACGACGCTTTTGGACGCAACGAACGACAAGACATTTTATAAGACCGATGAAGTTTTAGGGGACATTATCAAAAGCATTAACTCCACAGGTTTTACTGTCAAACGCTAAGATAGTTGAACATACGGAACCTGTACCTACCTAATCTCACCTACATTCAAAGTTACTCTCAACATCACAGTCAAGCCTTGGAAAGAGAAATACGGGTAGTGTTAAAATAGATACTATAACATACTTATAAGTCAGAGACTACGCTTTGATTTATACGAATAATTCATTAGTTCTTGTAAACGGTAAAAACAGTAAGGATGTAGCGATAAAAGTATTTTGTTGGCGAAAATTGTAATGTCATGCACGTACAACTCACAAACAACGGGACAGAGTTTTTATGGCAAGTTTATTGCTTAAATATTAAAGAATTATGGTTTTTATTACTGAACTAAGTTACGATGTGCCGTGATCGGTTTGTTAAGTTTGAACAAGAAAGATAATGATTAATTATTGTCTAAAATCATTTTGTCTGTATCAGAAGCTTGTAATGTAAAAGTTATTCATTTGTTTTTGTCTACTTAGTGTAAGATTGACTACCATTTGTCTCGATTCCTAATCCTTATATACAGGGTGTAACAAGACCCTTCACGAAGCCGTCTACCAAGCGTTATATACATCAAAGTAAGTCAGTTTACGCAAAAATTATTGCTGGGAAACGACTTTTTTTTATGGGGTGAAAACTCACGTTTTACGGTAGGACTCAATGACTTAAAGCATTGAGCTGATGGATGGATTGAATAGTTGGGGGTCGTGGAGGTGTTTAAAGTAAAAGTCTTACAATAAAACAAGTATTAAAAAAAAAAACATGTGAAAAAGTTGGAACTTTGACCCCCAATATCTCCGTAACCAGAACTTTCCCAGGTATGGTCTAGAACAAAAAAATGATCGCAATGACGAGGAGAACAAGTGGCTTTCGGCTTCGTTAAGGGTCTTGATACATCCTTTAGGTCAAGATTTTCATAAAGACTAAAGATGCAGTATTCATCAGTATTTGGGCCGTGGCTTATTTAAGATGTTCATTTTCTATTTTAAAGTACCTACAGCTTTGGATTTAGATAACCATCAAAAAAGAATTAATCATCACTAATTAATTATTTAGGTTAAGGTATTTATATAAGGGTCTTTGTTACCTGAAATGAAGGGATTATTATTATTAAAACGGTTTAAAGAAATTTTCTCCTACGTAGTGTTTAAGAACCGTTGGACTCATAACTTCCTGTGTGCCAAATAGGAATGGAGCCTCACAGGAAGAATGTCACCATCTTTTTTGTGCACAACTTGAACTAAATTTTCACGTCATTCATTATAATCTATTTGTTTTGTTTTCAGATACGATCGCATTGATCCCGCTGCCAACATCAGCTAACGCAAACCAGAACTTCGTAGGCTCGACTGGCACGGTGTCTGGATTTGGCAAAAACACTGACGGTACGTATTGCTAACTCTTTTTTCATGAATTTGATAGATTAGTCCTTCACACTTTGTCACTAGTTAAGTGATGATGCACTCAACTATTGTTCGCGATTATCTAATAATAAAAAAAAAACTTACATCTCTACATAGTATAAAACAAAGTTGCTTCCAGCTGTCTGTCCCTATGAATGCTTAGATCTTTAAAACTACGCAACGGATTTTGATGCAGTTTTTTTTAAATAGATAGTGTGAAGCGGAAGGTTTATATGTAGGTATAACATTGCACCCGTGCGAAGCCGGGGCAGGTCGCTAGTTATACATATATAACATGCTGTGCTACTAAACCTATACTCGACACGTGTTTCGCCTCCACGGGGCATCCTCAGGAATTCACCGCTAGAGGCGCTAGTGTAGCGCGAGGTCACCGAAATGTCAGATGTCATAGAAAGTTCACGCGTTGCGTGTTTTTATATCACGTATTTTTACTAATATTCACGATTGTGGTCTAGATTGAGCTATTCCTGATTATTTGTGACTTGAAGATTTTAAGTAGCAATTGAGGATCTTATTTGTTAGTACTTGAAGGTAAAATGATTTTTAAATGTTTCATACTTGCTAATTTTAGGGAGATTATATAAATTAAATCATTAAATTTGTTTATTATAAATAATTGTACTGTCTAATTATTGATTAACTATCTTATAAAACAAGCTCTTTTATCCATCACAATATATTGCAATCGACGTCTTCTTGGTTCGTATTTTAGGGAGAATATTGTAAATAAATGTATCTGAAGTTTACACTATGTTGTTATTCATAATAAAATGAACTTTTTATGAAGTTATTGGTACTTCAAAAGTATGAAATGGAATTATTGACATGACCATAAGCGACAGTGGCGCCATCTGGTGAGCTCAAAAACGGTTGCCCTTACTCGACGACAGCTCGGGCGCGAACGACAAAAGACGAATGACAATGATAAAAGTTGAGAAGATAAGTCGTTTTCTTGGCGTGTCAAATGCAATCTGTGTTTACAGAGTCGGCTCAAAACTTAACAACGAGTTATGGCGCCATCGATAGGGATCCTCGGTTTCTATAACATTCAGGCATCAAGGCACGCGGAAAGGATATCGGGTGCTCCATCAGAACACCAGCACATTTGCAATCAGGGCTGGAATCTTCTGTAAATTTCTACTGGAGCAGGTTTTTCTTGTCAACCAATCTGTGTCCGGAAAAAAACAATGTTGCATGATCGATCGACATTATCTACATCGAGCAGCGATTTATTTGTCCTATGACTATTATCAGCTGTATTATTAAGATCTATATGATATACCTACTTAAATGTTCAATCTAATCTGGTAATTAATATCCGTGTTGGTCTAATAAATTAGGTTTTTCCGATGCAGATTAAAGTATTGCAAAACAATGATTTCATCGGCTTAATTCGTAAAGATTTCGTAATATTTTAAAGTGCATAACAACCGATATCAATCGTGTTTTTTCAATTCATCATCATCCACAGCCAGACTACACCCACTGCTGGGAATAGGCCTCGCTTTGTTTGTGCCAAGCCCCACGTCCCTATAGCCTTATGTAGATTTTTCTCCCGATGAAAACAATGTCGTCTAACCCATCTTGCAAAAAATGCAGACGAACACTTAATTTTCCCAGTTCCCGTTTTGTATTACAAGATATTATCACATAACAATAATATAACAGAAATAGGGATTCATGATACGATTAATATATTCCCGAAAATCCAACGATTTCGACCTATTGAAAATAATCTTTAACATTTCCCCGCTAAATGCGAAAACAGTGTACTTTCCCATGGGTTATCCTGGTTCGAACAAATGGCGCTCGTGTAAAGGGCCGGGAACGGCTCGAACAAGTCCCTTTGTGAGGCAAACGTGTACCCAAAAGAGCCAAAACAAAGGGAAATTAACGCCCCCAAGCAAAATTCACGATTTCCAATTAATTTCATAATTTGTTTAGACTATAAAAATTTTGAGTAGAGGAAACCACAGGTAGGTTACGTTTTCGTATTCAATGATTATTTTGAATAATTACCCAGAAAGCCTTGCCTTTGTTTTGTTTTGGACAAAAAGGTTGTTTCCTTTTAAAAATGAATGTGGATTTTTCTGAAGGATGTACGATTTAATTAAGGAAAAGTTCCTTAATTTTCGTATATTAGAGGATCTTCCTTCAAATGGATTATCCTCCATTATTTTTCCGTTTTCTTTTGCTTTCAAAACGGTGAAGAAAAACATTGTGAGTTAGCCGGCACGTCAGAAGACAATAGTGGCTGAGCGATTGGCTGTTGCGCTGCGTGTTGCGGGATCGATTCCCGTACAGAGGACACGTTTGCGGAATAGATTTGTGGGAAAACAGCAAATTCAAAGCTGCAGATTTAAAATGCGCTTGTTCATAAATTTTGTTAAGAAAGAGACGTCGAGTAGTGATATCATAAATTCTGAAGCTGGCATGGTTAGCGCAGTGTGGCTGATCGACTGGCTGCTGCGCAGTGTCGCAGGTTCGATAGCCCCACGAAAAAAATATTTGTACGGCCACAGGTAGTTGTTCCGGGTCTGGCCACTTCTGTAGATACACATTTAGTTACGTTAGCTACTACGAGTTAGTATGATTAGCAAACCATACCCATGATGGGGACAACAACTCAACAAAGCAATAACCCCATTCTTCTTTCCTCTTTCCAGCTCAAAGCACTTTCCCCACCACGACAGCCTTACACCAGACCACAGTACCGATCATCACGAACGCGGTCTGCCAGAACAGCTTCAAGGTCACCATAGCGGCCAGCCATCTTTGTACCGGCGGGACAGGCGGCAAGGGGACCTGTGATGGAGACTCCGGTGGACCTCTGACGGTCGTGCATGAGAATAAAAAGATTTTGGTAAATTTAACTGTAATATCTAGAGATATGATATTGAGGGAATGCCTCGTTGGTGTAGTGGTCGCAAGCGTGACTACTGAGCTTGAGGTCCTGGGTTCGATTCCTTGGTCGAGCAAAGTGTTATTAGGTTTTTCCATTAGGAATTTCGCAGTAGCAGCCCCGGAGTCTGGATTTGTGTCCAGTTGATGGCTCGCTTACATGGGACTTAAAAATAAGTGGCGAAATATGGGTGTACTATGAGGTACACCTATGCGCAACCCTGTGGGGATAATAGGCGTGGTGTTATGTATGTAAAGGATAATTTCCACCAAACGGCTTACATCGCATCGGATGGCAACTTATTTTACAATCTTTAAACGATATTAAATCGTGTACACAGTAATTGAAGTCTATAGATATCCCTTAAGTGACCGTATAAGTTTAGTTTTTCATTGCTGGTCAAAGATCTTCCATATATAAGGTCTATCTATTCACACACGAAATCTCTTAAGTTAACAAGTTAGGTTAGATCAGCAAGTTAGGTTAGGTTAGATAGTTAGGTTAAGCCCGTTTTCCAACACAACGTTCACCAACCAACGTTGGCCAACACTAAGTGACACCTAACTCAATGCCTTATCCCCGTTTTCACCAACGCTAAGTGACACCTAACTCAATGCCTAATTACCCGTTTTCACCAACCCTAAGTGACACATAACTCGATGCCTTATCCCCGTTTTCACCAACCCTAAGTGACACCTAACTCAATGCCTAATCGCCCGTTTTAACCAAGCCTAAGTGACACCTAACTCAATGCCTAATTACCCGTTTTCACCAACCCTAAGTGACACATAACTCGATGCCTTATCCCCGTTTTCACCAACCCTAAGTGACACCTAACTCAACGCCTAATTGCCCGTTTTCACCAACCCTAAGTCTCACCTAACTCAATGCCTAATCACCCCTTTTCACCAACACTAAGTGACACCTAACTCGATGCCTTATCCCCGTTTTCACCAACACTAAGTGACACCTAACTCAATGCCTAATCGCCCGTTTTCACCAAGCCTAAGTGACACCTAAATCAATGCCTAATCGCCCGTTTTCACCAACACTAAGTGACACCTAACTCAATGCTTAATTGCCCGTTTTCACCAACCCTAAGTGACACCTAGCTCAATGCCTAATCGCCCGTTTTCACCAAGCCTAAGTGACACCTAACTCAATGCCTAATTACCCGTTTTCACCAACCCTAAGTGACACATAACTCGATGCCTTATCCCCGTTTTCACCAACCCTAAGTGACACCTAACTCAACGCCTAATTGCCCGTTTTCACCAACCCTAAGTCTCACCTAACTCAATGCCTAATCGCCCGTTTTCACCAACACTAAGTGACACCTAACTCGATGCCTTATCCCCGTTTTCACCAACACTAAGTGACACCTAACTCAATGCCTAATCGCCCGTTTTCACCAAGCCTAAGTGACACCTAAATCAATGCCTAATCGCCCGTTTTCACCAACACTAAGTGACACCTAACTCAATGCTTAATTGCCCGTTTTCACCAACCCTAAGTGACACCTAGCTCAATGCTCAATTGCCCGTTTTCACCAACCCTAAGTGACACCTAACTTGATGCCTTATCCCCGTTTTTACCAAGCCTAAGTGACACCTAACTCAATGCCTAATCCCCGTTTTCACCAACACTAAGTGACACCTAACTCAATGCATAATCCCCGTTTTCACCAACCATAAGTGACACCTAACTCAACGCCTAATTGCCCGTTTTCACCAACGGTAAGTGACACCTAACTCAATGCATAATCCCCGTTTTCACCAACACTAAGTGACACCTAACTCAATGCCTAATCGCCCGTTTTCACCAAGCCTAAGTGACACCTAACTCAATGCCTTATCCCCGTTTTCACCAACACTAAATGACACCTAACTCAATGCCTTATCCCCGTTTTCACCAACACTAAGTGACACCTAACTCAATGCCTAATCACCCGTTTTCACCAACACTAAGTGACACCTAAATCAATGCCTAATCGCCCGTTTTCACCAACACTAAGTGACACCTAACTCAATGCTTAATTGCCCGTTTTCACCAACCCTAAGTAACACCTAGCTCAATGCTTAATTGCCCGTTTTCACCAACCCTAAGTGACACCTAACTTGATGCCTTATCCCCGTTTTTACCAAGCTTAAGTGACACCTAACTCAATGCCTAATCCCCGTTTTCACCAACACTAAATGACACCTAACTCAATGCCTTATCCCCGTTTTCACCAATGCTAAGTGACACCTAACTCAATGCATAATCCCCGTTTTCACCAACACTAAATGACACCTAACTCAATGCCTAATTGCCCGTTTTCACCAACCCGAAATGTCATCTAACTCAATGCCTAATTGCCCGTTTTCACGAACACTATGTGACACCTAGCTCAATGCTTAATTGCCCGTTTTCACCAACACTAAGTGTTTACTAACTCAATGCCTCATGCCCGTTTTCACCAACACTAAGTGACACCTAAATCAATTTAAATATACTTTTCTCAAACATGCTTGGAAAGAGTATTATTTTGACAACCTTCTTCAAGATAAAAAGAAAGAAAGAAAAGAAAGATTAAAATCCTTAGCTGTCGTGTTTAGCGGCCAATTATATTACATAGTAAACTCATAAAATATCTGTCGTGTTATTTTAAAATGGAACGATCTTTTACACTGAAACATAGCAACCAAGGAAGTAACTAATCAAAGGTTTTATTTCAATTTTGAATTGGCATGCAATAGAAAGCGGTTTAATGAAAAAAACAAGGTAATGAACTCTTCAAAGCGAGAAAAATGTTTGTAGTTTGTGTGCATCATTGAGTTTGAAAAGTAATTGTATTTCCTCGCATTATTTGAGAAAAGTAGCCCTTGGCCATTTAGATCAGAAAGTTAGATTAGGTCAGCAAGTAAGGTAAGGTCAGCAAGTTAGGTTAGGTTTGAAAGTTTGTTTAGGTCAGCAAATTAGGTTAGGTTTGAAAGTTACGGTAAGATCAGCAACTTAAGTGAGGTTTGAAAGTTGAGTCAGCAAGTTAGGTTAGGTCAATCAGTTAGGTTAGGTTTGAAACTCAGGGTAAAGAAAGAAAGAAAGAAAGAAAACTAAACTAAACAATTTATTTGGCACATGCCACAAGTGCACACAACAAAAAATTACATAAAAAAGAGCTTAAATCTAAACAAGAAAAAACAAGAGATAATTGTGTGTCTCACGGCTGCGCCAAATAGGCCCAGTAGGGTACCCAATAGGGTAGGTCAGCAAGTAAGGTTAGATTTGAAAGTTAGGTTAGGTCAGCAAGTTAAGTTCGGACAGCAACTTAATAATAATAATAACCTAACTAACAAACCTAACCTAACTTGCTAACCTAACTAACAAACCTAACCTAACTAACAAACCTAACCTAACTTGCTAACCTAACTAACAAACCTAACCTAACTTGCTGACCTAACCTAATCTAAGTTGCTGAGCTAACTTTCAAAACCTCACCTAAGTTGCTGACCTAACCTAACTTGCTGAACTAAACTAACTTTCAAACTTGCTGACCTTACTTTACTTTGAAACCTAACCTAACTTGCTAACTTACCCTGCTATTGTGTCACGCGTAGATCTACGTTCCGGCATGCGAAGGGTTAAGGGGTCACTGTACCTACTCATAATTATGAACAACTTTCACTATGGGACCAACCGCGAAATCGCGAAAAAATAATAGCTCAGTACATTTTGTCAAGTTACGCGCAGAGAAATGTATGGGGCAGTTGATTTTTTTTTCGCGGTTTCTGTGTTGGTCCCATAGTAAAAGTTGTTCATAATGATGAGTTCAATGACCTTAAGAGATTTCGTGTACAACAAACAACGTGTGTCTGAACAGATAGACCTTACATAAGGTCCTATTAAAATAGGTGGACAAAATTTGAATACAGGGTTCAGTACGTTTAACCAAAATATTTAAGCAAAAAAAAAACACTGATTGAAGTGATTTTATTTCGACTTAGAATTAACACATCCATTATGTCAAAATAAAATCACTTTAATTAGTTTTTTTTTTGCTTGGATATCTTTGGTTAGACGTACTGAACGCTATGTTAAAATTTGTCCACCTATTTTAACTGGACCTTATATAGTCTTCAACACTTCCGTATGTGCGTGTCTTGTCTAACCAATACGTCCGTACTTTCAGGTTGGTGTGGTTTCCTTCGGACCCAGCGAAGGTTGTCAGGCCGGCTCTCCATCTGTCTTCACTCGAGTGACAGCTTTCCTCCCCTGGATCAACTCTCATCTATAGACTCTCATTTACAAAATAAACATGATCTTATTTACTGCATAGCAACGTTGTTTTTTTTTTAATAGTCAGTTTTGGTTAGAAAGTAAGGCGATATGAATACATCATCATTCTCTGGCCCTTGTCTCAATTAATTTGGGGTCGCCGCAGCATGACTTCTTCTTCCATACTTCTCTATTACTCGTCAACTCATCAGACACCTCCTTTTGTGTCATATCTTCTTCACATAGTCCATCAATCGTTGCTTTGGTCTTCCTCTACTCTTATACCTATCTACAGTCATACTCAAAACTTTCCGCATGACATTTTTCTCATTCCTCCGCATCACAATACTTAGTATCTATAGCATTGCTACCAATTATACTTTGTGACAGTGCCTTTATACAAACTTTTGTTTTAAAACATTTTAATGGTCCCGTACCCAAAGACTGGCAACGGGATTACTAAGGAAGAGTATCTTTCAAAGCGTAATAAGGAGACCCTTGAAAATTTTTCACAGTAGACCACTATAACACCCGATATCAAGACCCGATTGTCTATAGTTTGCCTAAAGCGTATTTTGACCTATTTCCGCCACATAATGACAAGGGGAAATAGCATCCTTGAAAATCTGGTCATTTTTGGCAGTACTGAAGGCAAGAGAGGACGAGGCCGCCAACCCCATGGTTCGTCCATGTAAACGAAGCTACGTCCTCAAGCAAATTTCAGCAAGCAACTTCGGACCGGAGTCGATACAGGCAGATTTTCCGTTTAAAAGGGGTTCAGTGACCACGATCCTTAGTAATGAAGGACTGGTTGAAGAAGAGATCTAACAACAAATATAAACAAATGTAATGTAAATTATTAAATGTAAAAATTTAGGAGGTCCTAAGAAACGTTTTTAGGGTTCCTTACCTCAATCGGCAAAACGGAACCCTTATAGGATCACTTTGTTGTCCATCTGTCTGTCTGTCAAGACACTTTTTCTCAAGAACTCGTGGCGGTATCAAGCTGAAATTAATACCAAATACTCAAGTCTGCTACCACTTGGAGCAATGAAAAAATCTAATTTGTATTTCAACGCCATCAAAGGATATGACTATTTATGTCGCAAATTATGCGTATTCACAAGGGAATTAAAACCTATAGGGTAAGTACCCTATAGGTTTTTAGAATTATGAAATTTGGCAAAAAGCAAGGCCTTTTTTTATTTTTTCGGATGGGAAATCATCAAATAATCCCGCTCTGGGCTGAGCAGGAGGGAGTGTTAGACTTTTACTGACTAAAACCCATCCATGTTCCTTCCTTTGCCCTTTGTGTTCCAGGGCCGCGGTATCTCTTTCGAACAGTCCCGCAACCCTGGCGGGGCATCGATCCTTTCGGACCCCTTCCTGTTTGCTGATTCTCTTTGAGGCGCGCGTGGAACACGAACGCGCCGTCGATACGGCCTGTCGTCATCGCCTGTGCGTCTCCCGCGGCGGCTGGGACGTGAGGTTCTCTCCCTCTCACGTTCCGCCACCTCCTGCGCTAGCATGACTGCTTGGCAGAAGGTGACGGCGTCCCATTCCATCTCGCTCCAGACCATGGATAGAACCAAGGCCGGACGCGAGAGGTCGCCGCCGCCGATCGCCGCTACGAGGACACGGCGGTGCTCCGCCCACGCGGGGCAGATCTCCACCGTGTACTCCACCGTGTCCTCCGGTCGATCCTCACAATGGTAGCACCCGGGCGTTTTCTCCCGCAAGGCCTTACAGCAGAATTAGAGGAAAAATTCGAAAAAAATAAAAAAGTTGAAAATTAAAGGGTGTCCCCATACATACATAGTTGACGCCAAGATATTTTATTTTTAGATAATGGTACGGAACCCTTCGTTTGCGAATCCGACTCGCACTTGGTCGATTTTTATTAAACTCGGGTACCAACTCGACTTTTAATAAAACTCGTTACTTTGATAGACGACAATCATGTTGTACCAACAGCATGTCTTCTATCAAAGTAACGAGTTCTCTCATTCTAAAACTTACCTATTCCATTAACTTTTTAACCCTACGTAAAAGCAACACCTATCAAAAGGTGTCCCCTATAAACACAATTAGCTGCGGCCAGACTGCGTAGTTAATTGGTTAATAAATCATGAGGCGTCTAGTCGAGCGGGCGGTGGATATCGCTACTGTGTAATGACCGAGAGTCACCGCGAATCATCAGTGTTAATGAATAGGTAGAAAGTTGAAAGTACCTGGATATCTGGATACCTACCTACTTGACTTACTTATTTTTATTTTTTGAACACAAGAAGTAAAAACAAATTCCCACTAACGACTGCACGTGCACGCACTAATTACGGCAAAAAAAAAGTATTTATGGAGGGAGCACAACTGTTGAATGATTTACCGAAAGATATAAAGAAGTGTAATAATATTAAAATATTTAAGACTAAACTCAAAAATATGTATGGTACCCATTATGGAGAGGCAAATATTATATTATTATTAAGCAGTAACTCAGTATCTCATTAAAAGTGAACTGTTATTTACAAGTTCTTAGGAGAAGTAAATATCTTTAAACCTAAAAAGGGATAGTTAAAATACAAGCCGACCTACTGCCTCTCACAGAGAGGGAGGCTGTGTGAATATTATAAGCTGATTGTTGATGTTATAGATCGCAGCGTCTCCGTTTTAATGATGAAAAACTCGTGGTAGTATTTTTTTTAAAGTATTTTGAGTGAACGCTTTAAGCCCACAAATATACAGAGCTTGACCTAATGGGTATTTTCTCCCACTAACTGATACCGTGACAAACAAACGAGTAACATGAACAAACATGAATTTACAACCACTAGGTTTTTTTTGCACCATCCAGTCTTAGCATTATTTCAGCATACAAAACACGACCATGCCTAATTCACCCACAGTTTTTAACCCCTGCCGCTCATTACGACCGCATTGCACCGGCCGCTAATTTTCACGTCCGCGTCCTTGCATCCATAATTAGCTGATAAATCATTTAGGTTGCACACCACTGGCTAATGGTGAGTGTAATGTATCTAATGTTAGCTACAGTGACAAGGTTTAATGACTGGGTTTGAGAGAGAATAATATGCTTTTAGACAAGGTGAGTTATGGATGATTATGATTATATAGACGCATGGGCGAACCCACGGTGGGGCAGACTGGGGCACTTGCGCCACGCTGCTCTCTGAACCGATGCTAAGAATTTTAAGGCAAAATTTGTAAAATGACAAAATTAAAATTTAATTTGGGTAGGTACTTTAAAAATGATCGCGCGAAACAATGCAGTAGGAACCAAAGATCGAGATCAAGTCGAGTTATTTGCGATTCACACGGTCAAAATCTAAGGAACAGCTGTTTTTTTTTAAATAACCGTAGAAAAATTTCTATGTGGCCCCTCGGCTCAGAATGATGTGCTCAATACGTGGTAACCATTTTCGCGTCGGTGTCCCGTGTCCCTCCCATCCTGTATACTTGGTTAGGGTCAACAATGACAGAAAACCCCTCTGCCTTTGTCGGCCTCTGTATGATGAGTGTGCATAGAAAGAGGGTGCTGGAAGCACAAAATAAATTTGAAAACGAAATTTTAGCTAGATTCAGCCAGAACCCTCGCAGGTTATTATTGAAATAAGGTGTAGTACAGTAAATAAAATGATTTAATTTCCTACTACTAAGTTTATTTTCTTCCTTTAAAACATGCTGGGTACGTCCATGATATAGAGGCATGAGGAACTGAATGGAAGTCGTTTGTCTTGGTATGAACATGTAATGAGGAGGGATGAAACGCATGTGAATAAAAGAGTGATGGACACGAATGTTGATGGATGGAGAGGAAGAGGAAGGCCAAAGAAAATATGAATGGATTGTGGGAAGACTGATATGAAATAGAAAGGAGTAAATGATGCCGTGACGTCTGACAGGGGAGAATGGAAGAAGAAAACGTGTTGCGTCGACCCCGAGTAGAATGGGACACGGGCACGAAGATGATGATGATGAACTAGGTGATACGTTCTTCATCCTCTATCGAAAAAGAAGGACTTTCCGACCAGACGGGTGTTGTGTCAGGTGGACTACTCCCCGACAATTGTTGTCTAGCCTCTGTTTGTGTGTTAATCGCGCGGATACGTCCTTCTTTAATTTTACGTGACTTCAGGTGTGACATTTAGTTCGTATGTGGTGTTGAAGATACCACGAAACCTTACGTTCTTCATACACAAAATGTATAAGAATTTTGTTCAAGATATTAGCCAGTTGGCAAGGTAGCATTAGATGGCCAAGAGTGCTCACATGTGTTGTAATGCCGCTCGTAGAGCGGTGCTACTTTAAATCGCAAGTTATTGAAATATAGTCACGCAGAAAAACTCAAAAGTTTATCAAATCTAGAATAAAACTTTGACTAAGATTTTATTGAAATAATTCTTCCTTGATTCTCCCAAACTCAAGTGGAAAAGGGATAGAAACATTCACTAGAACAATTTCGTCATGCAAAACTATGTTAAACCAAAATTGCGCTAAACATTAGTTGAAAATCTGGCAATTATCAATCGAATTTCACGATTAATCATTTCCAAAGTGTACACAAGTACTTAACCAAAACAATGTCAGATAGTCACAAGTTATTCTAAGTAGTAACACCGCGATCCGGCAACTTGAACCGTCGAACTTAGTTTGACGTCTTAACTAATCCGTTAAACGTTATAGTTTCGACAATCTGTTGGGGCCGCTTAAATGCTGCATGATGACGAAAGGGTGGTGTGAACGAAATATCTGTTAATCTATTGCGTAGAAGTCTAGTATGCAAAGAAAGACAGAAAAAACATTTATTTGTCATGACGTACAAACAAATGATAAAAAAATTAAATGAACATACATGAATGATTACAAATGCATCATAACAAATATTTATAAATACAAAAAAGTTGACAGCTTGCAACTGGCTTGCTTCAGACGATAGGTACTGAATTGTATGCCTCTTTTCCATATTAACCAGTGGACTGCTGTCGTATCCATACTCTTGCCTATTAATTACCTAGTCTTTATTATAAACAAATTTTTCGTCGTAATGTTCATACCTCATTTACAAGACCTGCTTACTTCCTAATTAAGGGGTATTGAAGAAACTACTAAGTATATTTATAGCTAGCGACCCACCCTCGCAAGAAAATGAGAAGTGCGTATAGCATTTTTTTATTTTTTTTCGTTAATTATACTAACCTTGTCCTAACTACTACGAATAGGTACAACAAAATAAAACGTTCGATACGTTCTCAAGTAATGATCCTTCATTCATCAGGTTCCAAAATCCTCAAAAAAAAATCAGTTAATGTAATGCAATCCGTGTGGAATGTGTAATGTGAATAAATAAAAATAAAAAATCAAGCCCAAAACTAATACATTTTTTATCTAAACTAATTTCACAATTAATCCAAATCGGAGTCATCAAATATTCTTCAAGGCGCCATCTTACCCGCCTTCTCGCCTTGTCTGAGTTGACGCACGATATTAATTAGATCTCAGCGTAATAACCCCACAATACTCGTGATAAATTGATCAACGTGGAGCACTCGGATTAAATTCCAATCTTTGTTAACTAGTGGATTTTGTGAGGTGATTAGAAGATGGATGACCTTTTAGGCTAAATTTTGACCTTACTGAATTAATGACAACGCATAATAAGCACTGAACGGGATCAATATTGGCCACGCCTTGAGCCGTTCACTTTTCTGTCTATGAAACTTCTTACACATGCATAAATTAAGGCTTTTTTTCCCATGGGTTGTAGGCAGAAACCAATGATCGAAAAATACCTGCTACGATCCTTACATACTTCTTTTGCCTCGTCCACGTTGATACATCTGGTCATAAACTCACGTCGGTTGCGAGTACTATACTCCTGACTTTTCTGAAGATCTTCACCAATAAGGTCAGTGTATGTCCTTCTAGGGCGTCCCCTTCCGTCGTTGCCACTTACATCAGCCTTGTAAATTAGTTGCCTTTCACTCATCCTCTCCACAAGACCAGAACCATCGAGGCATACTCTTTTCAATTTCTCATCTTTTACTTCATAAAGTTTAATCATAACTTATACTTATAACTGAAATGTTGAAGTTGAAGTCTAGGATAAAATCGTGAGTAAGCCTGGTCTAAAATTGTTAACCCGCTCTGAGCAAGCTCTCGTGACTCCTAATTTAATAAAATAATTTAACCTGCAATGCAACAGTTCCCGGGGTAAATAGCGCGTAGTTGCATGCAAGACCTTCTAAAATATAAAGATGCATGGTATTTCCTGAAACAATTGGGCCATCACAGAAGTTAGATAAAAAAAAAAAGTATAACTGAAGGAATTGAAGGAATTAGTTGCCAGTGACAATGTGTTTGTTAATTTGATAGCGGATTGCATATAATAACAAAAAAAAAACTGTTTATTTCTAATACTTATGACATAATAATCAAATGATAGGAAGTACCTTTTGAGCAAAAATTACTTTTATTAGGTACTTCCGCTCTTCCGGTTTACATTAACATTACATAAGTGAGAAATTTAACAGTAAAATCAAATTCAAAATCAATACAATAAAAATTAAATGAAAAGTAAACCAAACATTAAATTAAAAAGTTAATTAAATGAAAAAGTAAATCAAAAATTAAATAAAAAAGAAAATCAAAAATTGAATTAAAATAAAATAACAATTCCGTTACACTTCCCATATTTATTGAATAGCCATTTTACACCTCCTCAGGCTAACAAAACAAGCCTGCTACAATAACAAAGCATAACAATTGCAATGGAGCGTCATTAATCTCATAAACATTATTACACACTGCAGCTCTAATGGATTTTCTTTTGTTTGTTGAGTAGATGCGGTTCTATTCTTTTCATTAGTCTGAGAGGGTAAAACAATAGTAGGTTACTCCTATAATAAGCTAGTAAATAACACTTTGTCAACGCGCTATTGTTTTTGGATTTGTTGAAGACTAGGTTTTTCACACGGCGTAGCTCGCGTTATGGTCGGAAATTATACCAGCGGGAACGTTTCCAATATGACACTCGCGGATAATGTAGCCACCAATTAGTGAAATAATTTTCGGGATCAGAAAAGTGGTTCCGAGGAATACCTTCTTGGACCCATCAGGTCCTTCAGAAGAAAGGCTAGCGGCGCTTCGACCATACAAACGTAGCCCACTGTATTTTCCCCAGAAAATAAAACTAGAGCAAATTTTTTTTTTTACCAAGTTCTCTATAGGTATTACATTCGTACCATGCCTCTATGTTTCATTTTTTTCACATTTTTTTTCAATTATGTTAACTTTATGGAATGGAATGGAATGGATGTAGGAATTGAAATGGATAATTTAGTAAAATAAGTATTTGCTCTAGTTTTATTGTAAGCCTTTTGGCTAGGTCTACAAGGTAACTGATTCAAAATCAAATACATTTGTGTAAATACAACATGTCATGTGACGATTTTATCTAGATAGTGAATTGACTTATGGTTATCTTGCCTATATGCATGAAATTAACAGAGGGATAAGATTTTTGCAAACAAATGATTAGGATATCTAAAAATAAGAAATGGTATCACTGTACAAGTATTATCGTTAGGATTGGCGATTTATTACGATGTTTATGAACGTATTCGGATGCACTACATGAGTCATTTTTGGGTATTTCCAACCTATTATGAGGCGTTTACGTCTGAATACTTAAGGCGCTGTTCACGCCGTTTGTCCGTCTTATGACGACAGGCCGTATCGACGCGGCGACCGACGGCGCGTTCGTGTTCCACGCGCGCCTCAAAGAAATGTCAGCAATAGGAAGGGGTCCGCAAGGGCCGATGCATGCCGGGGCTGCGGGACTGTTCGGAAGAGATGCCGTGGCCCCGGAACACAAAGGGCGATGAAGGAACATGAATAGGTTTTAGTCAGTAAAAGTCTGACACTCCCTGCTCAGCCCAGAGCGGGAGGAGTTATTTGATGATTTGCCATCCGAAAAAAAAAAGGCACTGTTCACGGCCTTGGGGGTTGCGACTTGCGTCAAGCGACATAAGTTACTTGTTTCCCACGCGCGAGTTAATCGTCAGTTGGAATTTATTGTATGTACATAACTACAATCACAAAAACAGGCAATCATTTTGTATGTAAACTTTCAACTAGTAGCTATACCTACGTGCCATAATCTTGAATATGGCAACAAGTGTAATTTACGCACTTTTAGGTGGACCGTACAATTGAAAACAATAGAAAAATAAAACACAATCATATTTATCGTATTCGGGGTCCACCTGACGGGTGCCTCGGGGATCGGAGTACTCTGGGAGTGACCCTCTGAAAGTCGTGTAGTGCTGATTCGTAGCATGCTCAAAACAGCGTCTTTTATTTATTGTAAAGCTGGCTTGCCTTGTTAGTTGGTTAGAAGGTATTGTATAGTTCCCCCAACCGATCGAACTACAAAAACACACCTTTGGTTCTAGTGACAATACATTTCTATGACAGACATGACCTGATCCTGCAGATCGCCTCCTCACGAAAGAACTCCTCAACGGTTAATAGCACGGTCACGAAACTTTGTATACGCGTTTAATATTGATAGATAAACCTAATTTTCTTCATTAATTTGACTAAAAGTTGTTATTTTTTAGTTTAATTTATTTTCTCAAAAGTGGCTGTCGCAAGACGCGTATGGCTTGACGCTTAAATCGTGGCCCGACACAGTTTTAAACAACCAGAACTTAAAACATCATTCAAGAAGAAAATACTAAAACATAAAACAGTACAACATATCAAAATTGGCTTATTTTATTACCTAGAAACCCCCTCAGGAAACTTTAAATACGTTTACCTTAGATATAACATAAGTTGTTGCATGCTCTGAAGTCGCGACGCAACTTTCTGTTCACAACGTAAAAGGCCTGAACTTCTTACCTACGTGTTTGGGAGCTAAGAAGAAGATCTGATATGATTATTATTATTTTTTCCCTTTTTTAGTTTTTTTTTTTAATATTCCTGTTAAAACAATATAAAAAAAAAACATTTAAAAATATAAAGAATTATACACCGATGTCGGGAACATGGTCCGAGTTACCGGTGGAGACAGGAACCTCGTCACAATGCGGGACGTATCAAGAAGTACTGCCTTCTGAATCTGGCCCTTGAACCAATCGCCTAGCCAGAGCTTTGAGAGATGTTCGTCGACGCTCTTGGCCGTAACGACAATCGGCAGAATGATAGCCGAACTCACATATGCAACCTCGTGCGCCAAGTCGAGATATTTTATTTGTTTTTCTTTCGAAGCTTTCACGGGGTTCTCAGAATGAAATATTATTTTTAAGAGAAACTAGTTCAAGAAGATGACTAGACTACTACAATGCAAAGTGTGGTTCTTCCCTCAAGAGACCATCTCAGACACTAATCTGCATAGTCCTCATGTGAGTTGAACAAGATCATGTCTGGACTTTAAAAGAGACTATGACCTCTGAGTTTGTTTCAGCTGTTTCTTCTCAGAGTAGTCAAGTACGAAACACCGGCCCCATCTTGTCTAAAAAAATTACGTTTACAAGTGTTTGTAAAAACCTATTTGCTAAATAAACATCACTTATGATAAAATCAGCATGGATCTTGGAATAATGCGACTCCGGATCCGTAAAGTTTTAGATAGAATAACTGCTTGAATAACTTCGGTTTTTTGACTATTCGGTATGGCAGGTTTCATAGCTGAGGTTAACAAGCACTAAGAAAGCCCAATGCCTTCAAAACCATGTGAATAATGCCTAATTTTCATCTTGACGCTCATTCATTGTTATCTCAGCAGATTTTGAATGCATATTTAGGATGTGGGTTTGAGATATACTGAAATTCTGACAACCAGTCCTACCAAGGGATATCGTACTGTGGAGGTCAGATAGGCAGTCGCTTTATTTAAATACTGGTATTCACCTACATGTGGTTAGACTGGGAGCTGACCATAACGTAGTTGGGAAAACGCTAGACAGCTGATGATAATGCTGATGATTTGGGTACCTATGTATATTGTATAATGTTTATGTCTATGTATGCCGCATCCAACTACCTTATGTTACTACACCATACTACAGAAGACACCAACAAACTTGAGGAGTACGTAACAAAATGTGAGTGAGCAGCTTTGATTGCGTTTCTCTTGGTATTCACAAGACGCGGCCTCTGTTTGTCTCTCAGTCGCAGATGCTGGCTAAACGGTTTTGGCAAGACTAAGATTTGTTGTGTGTAGGTTTTGAATAAAAGTAAAATAAATCATAGAACTAACGTGTGACAAATGGATTCATGGTCAAAAACGTGCTTTGATAAATCATAGGATGAGATAGTTGAGAATTATAGCCTAGGATTATGGATTCGATTGAGCCTAAAGGTGGTGAACCCTTGGAAAATCCAACAGATGAACCGATGATTAGTTAACACCGCGGGAATCAGAGGCCCCAGCACGAGTTTTGGGTGTAAACGTAATGTCAATTATTGAATCGAAAATACAATTATGCTATTGAATTTTAGGTAAATTGTTTGTAACAAGCGCAATCAGGAACATCCATAGATTCGTAAAACTATAAAGAAAATATTATCTTTGAAACGAGATTTTATATTAAAAAAATTACGTTTTCATTTGCCGCTCGTTCTAGCGCCCCTGTTCGATGCGAGAAGCACAAGATCAAGCGGTGAAGCTTGGGGATATATGCCCAACATTGGACGTCATTTGGTTGACTTATTGATGATGATTGCGAACTCAAGGAAGTGGATAAGACTGAGAGTATGTCCAGCTATCGACATCATCCCCTGGTCAGTTTTAATTACCTAGATTTCAGTAGGACTTAATCAGAGTTCTGTTAGGCAAATAATTATAAGCATGAATTAAGGTAAACTCGAAAAATATCGATTTGTACGTCCAAAAAACCTTTACAACAACAGATACAAACATCGAAATAGTCTGAAAATCACACTGCCAGAATTTCATTAGCATATTCTAGTATTGCTGTAGCGATGATAGCCTAGTGGTGTGACCCTTGGACTGCCAAATCATTGGTCTTGAGTTCGAACCCAAGGACACGCACCTCTGATTTTTATTACATAATTATCACATGCTTCGGTAAAGGAAAAAATCGTGAGGAAACCAAACCAGCATGCCTGAGAGATATTTCTCGACGGCATGGAAATCCAAGTCAAAGGTCCATTGGCGGCATAAAAACTCTGACACCAGGTTGGGCACTAACCACGAAAGAAAATAAACTTTGCTTGAAATCGCTGTAACACCATCATGATTTTTCAAAGTCGATAAAAGTAACAAAAAAATACAGCTGTGTAATTGGAAATGGGTACATTCCCTTTATTTTTAAACGAAAGCTGCGGTTGAAAGTCCTTAATGGGCTGAAACTTTTAGAACCCATAAAAAGTTTTCTTTTATAGGGTTTAAAAAGTTCACTTGAATGGGTTTACACAGTTTTGTATTTGTTCAGGGGTGAATGACATCGATATGAAGTTTAAACGAATTATAAGTTGTTATGCCGTCTGGGGAATAGTGTGTATGAAATATTTTTATTAGATTTGTTTTAAAGATTAATAAAATCTGTCTATGGTGGATGCGCAAGGGTAGCGCGCGAAATTTAAATTTTCTTACAGTTATTGCAATTTGCAGGTCAGTTTCAGGTTGTATGTTGATGAAAATATGAATCGCACCAGTAACACGACGTAAGGAGTTACATAATTATAATCATTCAAATCATCAATACAATCCTCCAAGCTCATTTAACCCCATTGAGTGACCTTTTCATGAAATAGCTATTGAATAATAAACGTAAGAAAATTTAAATTTCGCGGGCTACCCTTGCACTTCCAACTTAAAACATATTTATAAAGATAGTTAACGTAAACATAAAAGGGTAAATTTTTGAATGGTTTCGTTATAAGTACTTAGATGCAGTAAAGATATATTTTTTAATCTATGGCAGTTCAATCTAAAGCACAGGTTTAAATAAGCCTAGATTGGATAAGTCGATATCGAAGTCGAAGTCGTTACGAAGTTGTTATCTTCAGAATTATATTTTTTTGCAAATGTTATCTTTTATAACTCACACCTTAGTTTTTATCTAGTTAATTATTCAATCATTATGAGACGAGAATTGACAGGTTTTGTCCTTTTTTTTACTTTTCAAACGATGGCTAAGAATATTCCACACATATTTTTTACCATGTTTAATTCTTTCTGGGAATGTACGTTTTATCAAAAATCCTTGATTCCATCCATTATTAATATAAGATTTTTATAAGAGGAAACGCGAGCTGCGAATCATTTGGAAGAAACCTCTCACTTTCGCTTTTTACTGGGTGCAAAAGTAACCTTATCGAAGCCGAAATGCACTTGTTCTCCCCGTCATTGCGATATTTTTTTTGTTCTAGACCATACTAGAAACCTTCTAGTTAAGTAGATGAAATTGTAACACATGTTTTTTAGATACAAATTTTAATGTTATAATTTAACTTTAAATACCTCCACGACCCCCGTTCTATTCGATGCATCCATCAGCACAATGTTTTGAGTGTGTTAAATTGAGCCCTACCGTAAAACGAGAATTTTCACCTTAAAAAAAAGACCCATCAGTAATTTTTGCGTAGAGTTACTTATAGTTTGAAGTACAGAATGCTTGGTTGATCCATCCGATTATGACATATACCTGTGTCGTATTTGCCCATGCCCATCCCCGTCACCTCCATATAGGATGCAGACCTTGCAGATTCGATTCCTCCGTAAGATCACCAGAGCTCCCCCGTACGTCCGTAATGACAGCCTCTACTTAAATCTTAAATTGCCTACCATCCAGCGTGGCCCCTTGCTGACCTCTCCAGCGACGCCGTAAGCCGAGGCTCAAACCCCATAGGGGGTGCCCTTAGCGAGTGGTCGCTTAGTTTGTAAGCTCATTTTGCCCCTGGCTGGTGGCCTTAAATTCAAGGCATCCACAGGATTAAGCAGTAGCCAGCCTCATAGGCTGAACTGGTTGACGGCTTCGTGGAGGATCCGTTTACACGCTGTAAACGTATACCTAGGTATGGTTTCATACCAGTTATTATTAATTAATGTCCACAACGAAACAAACAAGTCTATTTACACTAAACACATACATACAGTCATGGAAACTATCGAACAAACACTTCATTTAATGCATTGGTTCACAATTAACTATTGGTATCACAGCTTCATTCTGTGTACAAATATTTGTTCGTTTTGTTTGGTACTTACTGTGATATGCTGGTTTGTAGTGGAGGTGTGATTTGGGTAAATAATTAACACGAATTGCGATTTGGGCTCGATTACGGGTAAATGTATCTTTTCCATTTTTAACCGACTTCAAAAAAGGAGATTTTATCTTTGGCTTTATAGAGTGTAACAAGACCCTTCACGAAGCCGAAAGGTACTTGTTCTCCTCGTCATTGCAATCATTTTTTTGTTCTAGACCATACCTGGGAACCTTCTAGTTACAGAGATATTGGGGATCAAAGTTCCAACTTCCTCACAGGTTTTTTTTTTAAATACGTGTTTTTAATGTTAGATTTTTAATGCGATGCATCCATCAGCACAATGTTATAAGTGCGTTACATTGAGTCCTACCATAAAACATGATTTTTCACCCCAAAAAAAAAAGTCGTCCCCCAGATTTTTTTTTTGCGTAAAGTTACTTAGTTTAATGTACATAATGCTTGGTTATGGTTTCGTGAAGGATCTTGTTACACCCTGTATATAGGTATATTTTTTATGTCGATTTCTCCGTGATTACTGATCCGATTTACGTGAATCTTTTTCCATTTCATTTCCAAGCTTGCGCAGTGGTAGGTATCATACAATTGTATTCACAATGCTGGGGTGGTTTATGAGTTAATTAGATATTTATCTTATGATTTACATAGGAGAAGCCGCGGGCATAAGCTAAGTTCTTTATATCTCTTATACAATAAAAACAACATGAAAACATTTTCTAATTATTTATAAAGGCACAAGAAACAACAATATCTTTGTTATGTATAGGTAACATTAACAAGGTTTCCTCCCATATAATTAGAGAACGCCTGAGGCTTCCATATTATATTCTATGTCGGTACGTGTATGTTCAAAGTTCAAGTATATAACCATCAAGTACATAGTCATGTTATTGATCTAACTAAATTAAGCCGTATTACCTCAAAATTATTATATTATATTTTTTTTATTATTATTATATTATTATACCTCAAAATTTTGAGGTGAACTTTGTTGTGTAAGTATCATGAAACAGAGTTTGTTCTTCAAGAACTTGGGGAATGCGGAAAGAAACAAAGCAACCCTGGCCCTGTAGTCTCGACATAGATAGCGATCGCAAAACAACCGAATTGGCAAAGTCGGATGACGATGCGGATTTCAGGTAGACGCGAGCCGGACGCGACCCGCCGGTGTCGGCTTCCACCTATCGTTATGACTTTGCGACCGAATTCAGTTGTTTTGCGATCGCTATCTCTGTCGAGACTGCACACACATACCATCACGCCTGTAATGCCTAATTCCCGAAGGGTTAGGCAGAGGTATACGTTATAGTACACCCACACTACGCTAGTTATGTTAGTCTGTAATAGGGGACGAGTCTATTGCCATCATCCGGGCACAAATCCAGTCTTCGTGACTGCTACTAAGAAATTCTTGATGGAAAAAACGCAATAAGTGTTATTGGTCTAGTGATCGCAAGCGCGACTGCTGAGCATGAGGTCCATTTTTTTTTTTTTACCGGTGGGAAATCATCAAATAACCCCTCCCGCTCTGGGCAGGAGGGAGTGTCAGACTTTTACTAACTAAAACCCATCCATGTTCCTTCCTTTGCCCTTTGTGTTCCAGGGCCGCGGTATCTCTATCGAACAGTCCCGCAACCCTGGCAGGAGCATGAGGTCCTGAGTTCGATTTCTGCTTCGGGACAAATCACAGCCAGGACCACTTGTTCAAAAGTTGCACTTGATTAGAGTTCATCGTGAGTCAGACTTATAACATAGATTTTTTGCCAAAAATAAGTTTGGCATTTTGGAGAAATAATATTTCACTCTCTCGACAGCCAAAGTGTGACCTATTTCCAACACGAATACATAAACTAACGTACACACACACAATTCCTTTTACTGGCACAATATCTGATGACCGCGTGGAATGTCGTAGCATTTATCTTAGTGATTGTACACCCAAACGACCCCCAAGATGTCGGAGAATTTAAATAAACCACTATTTCTTGGGTGTTCCAGCAGACAGATGATTGGAGGAAGGTCTACTTTGTTTTAACACTCTTGTAAGCGTCCCCATGTTATTACTTGCGCGGAATTTATAACGATGTTTCCGGACCGGGAGAGGAAACTAAATAACTTCTTTCGTATTTTGGAAAACGAAACGATTTACTCGTACATTTAGGCATCTATACAAATAAATAAAATTTAAGTGTCTTTTTGTAATTTCAAAACAACAGCTGTTTACTAAATGCATAATATGAAAGAATGTACGGTACTTATAACAAAACATTTTTTTTCTTTAATTTTTGTCAGACTGTCTGTTTGCTCCGGCTAATCTCTGAAACGACTGGACCGATTTCGTTGGGACTTTTACTGACAAAAAGGATTGGGGTTCCGTGCAAAAAAATTAAAGCCCTTGAAGTTGTTAACAAAATCAGATTCAAATGGAGAAGCAAGATTTTTATAAATTCACGCGGACGAAAGTCGCAGGCAACAGCAGTCGCGGTCGTGATCTTCGCCATCATTGAGTGTCCCTGGCACATACATTAAGTCGGCCTGGAATTCAGCTAAGAGTTTGTCTTCAGTAGCGTCCACCAGTTTCTGTAACGTCCAGACAACCGCACTCGCATGATCTAAACATATAATAATTAACAACATAACATACAAATAAAATTGTAACAGGCCGATGTCTGTACATTAGAGCAACAGAAGCCCAACAAAAGTTTTTAGAATTTTTGTCGGTCTGTCTGTCTTTCTGTCTGCTTGTACGAGCATCGCGCAAAAGCTACTGCATGAATTTGAACGCAGTTTTCACAGCTCTACTGCTAGATGCTTAACTTAAAATATAGGCTTTGAGGCTATATTAGATGTAGTTTTGGACCCGAAAGGTGGCGCCGTGCGATGCAAGGACAGGTCGCAAGTATTAAATAAAAATGTCCCTTCTTCGATTTTAAAATTAATCTTCTGGAATATGCCTGTACCGTGACTCGCGAATAGTCACAGCTAGGAAAGGACGTAGATTTATACACTCTACCCCGTGATTGTCATGGGGGGATGCCAAATGGGCGGGTTTATTATCATCCACAGAACAGCCCGGCGACTCTAAATTATATGCGATGTTGTACGTGATGTTGTAAATATATTCAACAGTGTTAATACTTATTTATATTAATATTTTAATGCCATTGGTGGGGTTGAGTATGAATTGTTATAGAGGGCAAGACCCTTAATGAAGCCGAAAGGTACTTGTTCTCCCACATCATCGTCATGCGATCATTTTTTTGTTCTAGACCATACCTGGGAACCTTCTACTTTCGGAGATAGTACGGGTCAAATTTCCAACTTTTTCTTGAATGCATGTTTTTAAAGTAAGATTCATACTTTAAACACCTTCACGACCCTCATACTATTCAATCCATCCATCAGCCCAATTTTATGAGTCCGTTACATGGAGTCCTACCGCAAAACGTGATTTTTCATCCAAAAAAAAAGCCGTTTTCCAGCAATTATTTTTGCGTAAAGTTACTTAGTTTGGTGTACACAATGCTTGGTTGTCGGCTTCGTTAAGGGTCTTATTACACCCTGTATAGTCGACCGAAAAGAATCCAGGGGACTATTATTTAGTCCCGAGAATGACTAAGTCGTCTTATGTTGTAGAGATTTAACAATATAATTGTGTAAACAATTATATTGTTAAACCAGCTTTTGCTCGCAGCTTCACTCGCTAGCGGTTTGAAATATACTTGACGACCTATTCTCATACCTACCTACCTTTTTGAATTGACTTTTTTGTTTTTACTATGGACACTTTAAACGTGCACATCTTGCTACATCGTTCACACATAGTGTACCATCTCAACATATTGTAACCAAGGTTTTGTAAAAATAGGCTAATTTATAAGAGTGTCCATGGAGTTTCTTGCTCGTTCTTCTCCATAGAGATCTACGATAGGGAATGGGCAACTACAGTACTTTCACAGTTTTTATGCCTTGTGACTGGGACTGTAGCTACATTTCATTGTTGTCTTTGTTTCGACAGTTCAAAAGTGCCTGTTACTGGCCTACTTGAAATAAATGCTTTGATTTGGATTTAGATTTTTTGATACCAATTAAAAGACATTTAAAAAAAAAATCGGTCGAGCCATTTCGAAGGAGTGCGACCACAAACACCGTGACACGAGAATTTTATATACGTATATAGAATATATAATTGCGTAAACCTCTACAACTCAAACTACAGAATAATATTAAATAAACAATACGATTGTTTAGCTCTGTTATTATTCAGAACTGCTTTCTGTTTATCAGTGCAACTTATACCAATTGTATTGTACACAGGGAACTGAAGGCGGAACTAATTCTATTAATGGCCGTTTGCCATTTAACAATGGGACCCATTTTACTTCAGTATCTAAGAAATTATTTTGCTAATAATAACTTGGTATACTCGTATTAAGTGTTATTGATATTAATATTGATTGTGACGTCATTGATGAGAATCAGCTAATTCACTGTACATAAACATAGAAATCACAGATTTAGATAAACCTAGATAATGCAAGAGCACCTATGTACTTCGCGTGCCAGCCTTAAGCATTTAGTGTTTAAGGAGGAAGCGCAAGGGTAGCCCGCGAAATTTAAAATTTCTTAAGTTTATTGCAATTTGCATGTCAGTGTCAGGTTGTATGTTGATGAAATTATAAATCGCGCCAGTAACACGTATGGAGTTACAGAATTATAATCATTTAAATCATCAATACAGCCCTCCAAGTAAGCCTCCAGAAATACAGTCTTCTCTGAATTCCATGTTCAAATCTCGACACATAGCATTATGCTTCAGCCTTCAGCGCCAATTGTTCGAATCGTTATACATTCATGAGGACTCTTTGTTTTTTACCAATCAGACGTTATCTAATATTCAACACAAATATTCTTGCGTGTACCGCACTTGATTGCAAGGATTGGAATATTTAAAGTTTGTGGAGAAATTTTATGGGTTCAGAAACTAGAACAAAAGGTTTATTTACATATCAATTTGACATTACTTTGGCTGGTCTCAAGGATCATTGTCAGTTTTTGAATTCATATTTATTTTATAAATAAAACTAAAATATGCTGTAAAAAACCTTTGTGGTTACATTACATACATAGAGATCTGTCGTTTATGCTATCGGAATTAAGGTATAATTTACAACGACAAAACACAAACCTCAGCCGCAAAGCTATCCAATCGCTATGAAAGCGTTTCCCTGGATGGCGACATTGCCGCCTTACTTAGAAAACAATCAGGTCGTTGCGGCCTGCCATTGCAATTACTTTGCCAATGCGGGTTACGGTTACAGAAAAGGTTACCCGTATAGAGGTTTTAACCGGGTTAATTTTTTGGGTTCGGTGAAAACCCTAGAGTTAAGGTTAACCCGTAATATAGGGTTAATCAGTCTAATAATAACCGGCTTACGCACTGAGTTAATTTTTGTACATAACAAATAAGCAAGAAACTGACGGAGTTAGCCCGCGCTTGATGCTTTGTTTATTTTATTCTGGTTAATCAGCAATAGGTATTTAAATAGTTAACCCATACATTATAACCCGTATAGTAAGTAGTCAATCAAACGTATTATTCTAACTGTATAACATTGCATTGCATTGCATTGGTGCATTTATTAACCTCTGAACTGAAAGACGATGCAGACATTGAAAGGGAACGTAGGGCGCTGTCTGTTCGTGCGAATATGATAGCCCGCAGATTTTCTCGGTGCTCCAGGGGCGTCAAAATAGCCCTTTTTAGGGCTTTTTGTACGTCCTTTTATACCGGCAGTCTGTGGGTGGATTACACGCAGAAACAGTTCAGCGCTCTACGTGTCCAATACAATAACGCGTTCAGGTTACTCTTGGGGCTGCCTCGCTTCTGTAGCGCATCGGGGATGTTTGCCGAGGCGCGTGTGGATTGTTTCTACACAGTCATGCGCAAGCGGTGCACATCCCTGGTGCGCAGGGTGCGGGCCAGCCGCAACAGTATCCTGAAAGCTTTTAGTGAACGTTTCGACTGTCAGTACGTGAACCACTGCTGCATGGTTCACGTACTGACTAATGTTAAGATATTGTTTTAATTTGATTTAATTTTATAATAATTTTAATTGTGATTTTAATTTGATGTTTTATTTTGTTAATAATTTTAATTTTATTAGTGATTTTAATTTTGACGTTGATTTTAATTGTGCTGCTGATTTTATATTTTTTAATTCTGTTTAATTATTGTACCTATGATCCAAAGAAGATTGAAATAAATAAATAATAATAATAATAACCTTTTAACCCGATTAATCGGTCCTTTGGAATAATCATGGTTTCTTAATTGCGATTTCACTGTTTTTTAAATGCGTACTGCTTCGTTGATATAGTGGTCGCAAGCGCGACAGCTGACCAAGACGTCCTGGGTTCGCTTCCCGGGTCAGGCGAAGTGTTATTGGGTTTTTCCATCAGGAATTTCTCGGTAGTAGTCACGGAGTCTGGATCTGTGCCCGGTTGATGGCAGATTGGCCCCCTAAATCATAGGGCTTAAACATAGCTGGCGAAATGTGGGTGTACTATTAGGTACACCACTGCCTAACCCTGCGGGCATAACAGGCGTGATGCGCGGCGTTATGTTCTATCGCATAAGCTTCTAAACCGCTCTGCCATTCATGCAGAAACGCCTGCATTAATTAGAACGTATCGTCTCCATTTAAGTCTAGACACAAATTGATGTAGTCAGCTAATCTGAAGCTGATCTGAACATGTTTCACGGATTGATTTAGTGGTGTAGCGTTTTGGCATTTAGCTTGGCACGAGAAGCCGTATGTAATTACTGTTTCATAGAGTATAGAATAAGTATACATAATATCGACGATGGAGAAAAGTCTTTTGGGATATTGAACGTGCCGTTCGATTTGCAACATTAGCCTTAGCGCCCTAAGCTGAAAATTTAACAGCTCACTCGATGGCGCCTACGGCTTTAGATTATTGTTATTGTGGGTCTATGTTAATTTTGGTATTGATAGTGAATCCATGAAATATGTTACGTATTAAGTCAATTTTCCTATGAAAATATTGTGGCTTGATCAGCTTTTCATGCAGGTGAAATGACATACGACAGTTTTGAAATCTATGTTAGAACATTGTTCATTTACTAGTTAACCAAGATACACTGGTAAATCCTGGAAGGTGCAGGTGTCTGTGCAGGATGGGTTAGAAAGGAAGTGGGGCATATCCTGCAGAGGGGCTCCACACTGGCATTGTTTTGAGACGGGTCGATGGTACCCGTTTGGCCAGATTGTTTCAATGGCGGCCAACCTGGGCCCGCACACGGTTAAGAGATTTTCAGTTTGGCTACTGCAGTACCTGTCAAGGAGGAAGGGGTCCTGCTGGATTGATAACGTAAGGAGGGGTGGGATGTCTCTCTCTCTTTCTGTACCTAAACAAATCACATCGTTTATCTGACGTACTGATTCGCATCAGATGAACCAATAAGCGACAACAGATTTGAAAAAAAAAATGAAAATTTAATAGGTCTTCGAATTTATTTCCTAAGTATATAATGAACAACACACCTCATTTCCAACATAAGTATTTTATTTGAGCAAAATGGACTTTTGTATCCAGAAAAGAAAAGCTCTTCTCTATTTATATGAAACCTATTTATTATCACAGACATTAATATACAAGTATTTATTATCCTAACAAATGCTTTGGGCAATCATCTCCCTTTTTATGTGACAACCTCATCCTGTTTTCCGAAAATAATATAATGTAATGTTGCCAGAAACGGCACAATTATTTAGTTTGGCAACTATTTTTGTGGTGGTATTATGTCTTAATATTTTTAATGTTTTATGAGTACCTATTACGGTTGTTATTTATTTTTATTTATGGACAAAATAAATGTTATTTCGTTGTTTTAATAAAATCTATTACGATCCTTTGAAATGTGGTATTTTCTGGACCCGAAATGTTCGCCATTACGCCCTCGTTCACAAACTCGATGCGACTCGTGCTATGCGATTTGTATCAAGTGACACGCGTGTGTCTCACTTGTATCCTTCGCATGAGTCGCGTTGACTCGTGTCATGCCCTACACAATTTCTTTCATTTTGTTGTCTCCGCAGTCGCTTGTGGCCACACACGTGTCGCTTAAACGTATAGTTTGTGGTCAAGCAGTTAGACTGCGATCACATTATCAAACGCACGGCAGACGTGTTTATTCACGCGAGAATCGACGCTCCAAATACACGTGACAGTCAATTCAATGGCTATGTTGTGTGCTTTTGGTGGGTCGCTTTTGTCGCGCGTTCGACAAATTTACGTGTAATGTGTTCTACGACAAACGTTACGCAGCTTTTCGGGGATCTACCTAGCCTACCTACTACATACGACAGTAGGTAGGTAAGTTCTGTACGATATGTAGAAAAATAAAGCGAGTATGAACAGATTGAAATTATTCGAATTTACATTACGATTACTTTGCGCGTTTGTGCTAGTTTTTAAGTGAAATTTTCGTAAGCCATAGTTTTGAAAGAGTGTTTAGAGAAATATAACAGACGTATATGCCGGCAGAGAAGGGTAGTTCAAAATAACACTCAGTTGTTGTTCAGTCATCTTTATTGGTAATATAACTTTGGTTACAAAACAATAAGGGATGCTTACAATATTTATCGATTTACAATCAAATGGGGAAGGCAAGTCCAAGCTGATTGTAGATGGCGTGTTCATAGCATTTCCCAATCTGAGCAATGAGGTCAAGCTATTTTGAACTATAAAATGACATTGACAGATCTTCAACTAATGACGTTGCTTGGTACCAGCTATGCTGGCGCCATTAGATTTACGGTCGCCTTCCCCATTAAATAACCACATGGACTGTGGTGACGTTAGCTGTAACGTGATCACGACCGACTGTTAGCTCCGCCGCCATAGAATGTCCCGTTGCCGCGTTGGCTCGCCCGGCTTCTCCAAATCGACGAAATGGTATCTGTCAGCCGTCATCTGTCAGCCGCCAGCTGTCACCTGTCAGCGGTCACCCGTCAGCCCTCAGCTGTTATCTGTCGTTGGTAATCGCGTCACAACCATAAACATTCAAGCAATATTAAATTATTGAACAAAACGACAATAATTGCTTGACATTCCATTATCTTCGACCTTCAGAACTACACTCTGCGACATACAACGAGTTACTTGTAACGTTGTAGGTAGTTAAATAACTTCACAAGACCTTAGATTCTTCAGTAGGTATCGCTAACATTAAATAGCTATAGTTATTCGTCCATTACCATACAATATTCCGTTTTATTTTAATCAATGTATTTAAGAAATAACTTATTTATACAACTATCATTCATTGAGTTTAGTAGGATCACATTATTTCAAAAATCCCAGTGCAAACTTATCCCAAAAATAAGTTACAAGAGAAGGCTTTTTCTTTAAGAATTTAACCAATATCTCCAAGATTACTTTCCACAGAATTAAAAAGGCCTCAGGCGTATTTTCCAATTTGTTCGCCGAAGTCTAACTGAAGAGTTAAATAATGAAGATATTCTATCTAATAATGAAAAATGTTCTAGAATTTTCCACAATGCTCTTTCAGATTGGATTGCATCGCTTGATGGGTCTAATCATAGTTATTAAAGAACTTTTCTGTTGGATATTTTATTTTTGTGTAAAGGGGTTGTCTAGTTTCTCGTGGCTAAATTATAGTAGCCGCTTGGGTTGATCTTCGGGTTAAGCCGTGCTTGCCTAGGTTGGTCCGTGGATGGGTCCGTGGATGGGCCCATTACATACCAAGTTGCCTCAGTGTCTTGGAAAGTCCCGGCTCATTGGCTGTCATTTGTAGATCTGTAACAGTCGTTACAGGTGACAGTGCCCGAAAGTCTGACAACTAGTCTTACCAAGGGGTATCAGGGTGGGGGAGGTTAGATAGGCAGTCGCTCCATGTAAAATACTAGTATTCAGCTGCATCCAGTTAGACTAGCAGCTGAACCCACGTAGTATATAAAAGACTAGGCAGGTGGTGATGGGCTAGTTTCAAAGATGACTTGTTTGAATGTTTTGTGATGTCTTGTGACCCACAAACTCCCCCGTCGGAATCGTGGTGGCAAGTTTGACTACTGAGCGTCTCTCAGTTGTCACACTGAAAACACACCCACGATGTTGTTCGACCTGAAAATTAATTCGTTAATGTCAAGCACTACATGTTTGCTCCAGTTCTCTTTAGCAAAGGAGAGAGTGAATATATTTTGCTTAAATTTGTAGCTTAGGTAAAGCCACATGCCACTTATAGCTAAATCCGTCAGTAATTAATATGATTAAACAATTTAAAAATGGAATAATATCAAAATCAAACCAAAAAAGGGCCTGAAACGCAAACATGAACTTTACTAGCACTCAATTTTCCTTTGGATGAGAAAATCCCTAGCCTTGCAGTGGAAAAAATTACTAGTTGCCAGTAATTGGCTACCGATCCACCAATTAATCACTGCAAATGGCTAATTAAAAATCAAATTATAACAGGAACAAATTGCTTATTACGTGTAAAGTATACGTTCAATAAATCAGCGTCTCTCTCTACGTGACTTATTATTAAAATGTCTGAACGTAGACGCCACTATCGTTGTCATGCAATATCCTATGGAAAGAGGACGGTAAACTGAATACGTCATTTATTTTTCAATGCAAAGTTTCTTTAGGATTTCGTTAACAATGTTGATGTCATGGACTACCATGCCGGGCCTGTGGACGGTGAGCTATGGGCTAGCTCGCCGTCCGTCCGTCTTATGACGACAGGCCGTGTCGACGGCGCGTTCGTGTTCCACGCGCGCCTCAAAGAGAGTCAGCAAACAGGAAGGGGTCCGTAAGGACCGACGCCTGCCAGGGTTGCGGGACCGTTCGAAAGAGATACCGCGGCCCTGGAACACAAAGGGCAAAGGAAGGAACATGGATGGGTTTTAGTCAGTAAAAGTCTGACACTCCCTCCTGCTCAGCCCAGAGCGGGAGGGGTTATGATGATGATTTACCATCGGTAAAAAAAAAATGAAAAAAAAATGGACTACCATGGGATGAGCTTCTTGCAAAATACCGTATGTTGGGGTCGGCTTACAGTCGAACCGCATGCAGCTGATTATCACAAAAAAAACTTTTATTGAAGAATAGCTTAGTTATTATTTATTGAAAACTAGGGACCCCGGCTGCTTTGCCCAGGTGCCATTTTCTTATGAAGAAAATGAGAAGCAAAAAAAGCAACATTTTCTTCCATACAAACCTTGTCCTGACAATTATTACGACCACAACAAACAAAAACAGCCAAATCGGTCGGGCCGTCCTCAGGTGTTACTCCGTCATACATGTGGCAATTGATTTTATTTTGATAAGGTAGCTCGTTGAGCTTGAAAATTATCTAAAAGTGATGTAGGTATAAAGGTACAAAAAGTATCCTATGCCCTAACTTAAGTAATCCTAAAAAACCTAAACCTGTGTACCTCATCTAAATCCCGTCGAGAAATGATGACATTATATCATGGAGAACCATAATTCAGAATTAACTTCAAACAAAACTTTGTCTTTGAGCGAGACATATTGTAAAGACTTCAAAATAAAGGTACCCAAAATAACTTAGCCGTCGCTGCTTTCAACTTAAAATTAGCTACATTTGGATTTCCATTTCGCTACCAGTTTAAATAACATAGTAATCTAGACTGTCCAGTATATTTTGGTATCCGACGAAAATGGTCCGATTTTGGTATTTTTGTAGGCGTTATGAATGTGGGAACAAAGAGAGGGAACAAAGTTTATAAGTCGAGTGCAATTAGACAATACGGTAGAACAAAGTTTATAGTGGTCGGACTTTCATGGGACTTCTTTCTTGAGTTACTAGAGGAGTGGAGTAGTTAAAAAAAAATTTGCTAGCCAGTCTTTCTTTTGATAAATTTCCTTTGATATTTTTTTTCTTTTATCAATAACTTCAAAATTGACGAATTCATATTGTGGCGTAATAGTGTAACCTACAATTGGGTCAAGGGTGTGAAGGAGTGACTACGGATCAGGTTAAATTAAACGTTGTAAATAAAATTAGCCATAGTAACACTGGTGTGGCAATTTGATGTGACTATGGAGCAGTTGGGCATTTAACGCCAATTTGGTCGTTGTCGATGTAGGTAATGCATCATTATTTCAAGTATTTTTTGCAAATAGCCTATTTTCTGCAATTATTCTACATCCACACACTATTTTTACATTAATTATAAAACAATTCTATTCTCTCTTGCCTCAAAATGTGTGCTCATAGGCTAGGTACAAAATCGATATCTGGTCGAAAAAACGTACTCTGCTGTACTATACAGACCTGCCCCAAGTTTCACCACAGCAACCGGTCTTGCGCTTCCTCCTTTTATCTGTTCTCCAAATAATGTGACCCGCCCACTGCCATCAATCCTTGGGCTTAATAGATACCTTTATTTTCCTGCAAACTTCTTTTGTCTGATTCGGCTACACATAAAAACTCCGAGCACAGACCAACGTAAATACATCCATTAGAAGCTACCGTAATAATTTATTTTTTATCCAACTACGGTGAAGCAAAAAGGAGTATTATGATTTTTCAACGCTAATAATGAACATAAAAGCATTCATCATCTGCCTAGCCTTTTCCCAACTATGTTAGGGTCGGCTTCCAGTCTAACCGGATGCAGCTGAATACCAGTATTTTACATGCAGCGACTGCCTATCTGACCTCCACAACCCAGTTAGTACTGGGTAATAAGATACCTTTTGGTAAGACTGGTTGAAAGACTTACGGGTCACTGACTACCTGTAACGACTGTCAAAGATCCACTAATGCCAGCCGGTCCACAGCATGCCTTCCGAAGCGCGGAGGAAACTCAGTATGTGGGTGGTCGCCCATCCACAGACCAACTCACTAGGCAAGTGCAGCTTAACCTGAAGCTTGATCCGCGCGGCTGTTATGATTTAGCCACTAGCTTCTCAATTAACATCAAAACATTACCTAATCTAATTTCACAGTACTAAAGTAAAGCCTTAATACCGAAGTAGAGTAATTAGCCTACCAATGAACACAACTTGAGAAGATAAACTTCATTGAAACCAATATAAAGTGGGGGACTCCACAGCGACCGGCTGGCGAGTAATTAATCAATTTCATGCAATAACGTTCTATGTCGAGAGTTCCAGTAGTATAGTTTAAAAAGAATATTAGTTGGGAATTAATTTTCTTGAGGATGTTGATTAAATTATGGCAGGGATGTCGGATTTTTTCCTGGTTTTTATTTAAGTTTTGTCTTCTTTGTATTGGCAAATGTTGCCAAAGAAAAATAATGTCGAAACTGAACGCGCGTAGCTGTTACTGTCAATATTCCACATGCATCTATGATAACTCTGACAGCACTTATACACAAAATTATTTAAAAGTATAAGATAAGTTATTACAATAATCCAGTGTGTGTTTTCTTTATAAAATCAATGGGTTCGATTCCTGGCTAGGAATATTGATTTTTCAAAAATCTAATGGTGCAGTTTTAGTTTTCATCAAAATCGGGCTCGAGAGTCTTTTGAGCATTTTTCGCTATTCCTCATGGTTTCGGATTCCGCCATCCACGCCCACTTGAAAAATTCACCCTGTATTTGCTGATGAGGTAATAAAAAAGAACCAGTATTACGGCTATGTTTCAAACCATTCACACTCTTTTTAAACCTTGTGATCAGACCTACGTAGTCTACATCTTATAACTTAGAAGATCACAGACTCAAAGCAGACAGTTTTTAAAGAATTTAAAAGAATATATTTCTAAAGACAGAAATCCAGCAAGTTTTAAAAGCTCGGAAATAGCCACAATATACTCGTGGGTGAACGAGCTAAGCCTGCAAGAGCACTTGCTTTGAGCACACGTTGAGTACATGTAAAAGCATCGGAAGGATTCGCGAAAATTCAACACAAAATAATTCTGTAAATCGTCAGAATTGCCTTTGTCGTTAAAACCAGGTCACAGAGGTACAGTACAATTTTTAAATGTATGTTTACGTTTGTTTTTTGTGTATATTTTTTTGAAATCACAAAAATAATACTAATTGACGTAAAAAAAAATTATTTATTGATTGAATCAAAGCAAATAAAGATCTGATTCTGAATCATTTGTAACTGTAGGGGCACTACAAAAAAAACCACAGCAATATAGTACAAAAGTACTACACCGCCATTTAAGACTCAAATGAAGAAGTAACTACTCGCACAGTTAACATTATCCGTGACTTAAGAATATACAGGCTGTCGTTTTGCATTCTGGTCAAATTCAAGGAGATATCTATACTAATGATTCTCGACCCGAATCTATAATAAAAAGGGCAGTTTTTTTACGGAAATTGGTAAGTGTAAATCACCCGTATTAAAACGCAGCCCGTCTGTTCCTAGCCCAATAAACGCACCGCTTACGCTTACTGATTTTCGTAAAAAAATAAAAAAAGCCTACCCTTTTTAGTATCGATTCGGGTCGAGAATCATTAGTATAGATACCTTCTTGAATTTGACCAGGATGCAAAGCGACAGGCTGTGTAGATTAAACCGACCACAACTGTCGTAGACACCAGACACATCACCCGTCTGGTCAGAGGATCCTCCATTTTCTATGAGGATGAAGAACTTTAAACCCTGTTCTTCATACACCGAAACGTTTCACATGATTCAGTCACAAAATATTTTTTTAACAAAAAGCGCTATTTGAGTAGTTATCCATTACATTTGCAATTCTTATAGCGACATGCCGTACGCTGCAGCCGTACGTTGTAATGTCGCCATCCACAGAAAGATTTCACAGATACCTAGATAGAAACCAGTACCATTGTGGTTGAGCGGCTCTGCGGTCTGTGTCGATGTAAGATGTAATGTGCGGTCGTCTTCCGAACTGTACCTTAAAAAACTAAATAAAAGTTTTTCTTTGTTTCAAAAACAAACAAAACAAGAAACAGACTTAAAAAAGTTAAGCGCTCAACAGTTAATGATATAGCAACAAGTCAACAAATCAAAATACAGAAAACAAATCAAATCCTCTTCAAAAAGAATCAAATGTATATCAACATTAACCGAATAAGTCTAAAAGAATCCATTAAATACCTCGTTAGCATTTCAGACAAAAAATAAAAACTTTTCTGAGCCGTGTTAAATGTTGACGGCCGCGTCCTAACCAAGGACAAAATAAAGACGCGACGATCGCGCATTCGCACGAAGTCTCGTAAGTAAGTTTATGCAAAAACTTTTAAACGTTGACATTAAAAAAAAAAAAAAAACTTCGACACAAACTCAAAGTGTCTTCGAAGAGCGAGCAGGAGTTGCCTGCGCGGAATTTGAAAAATAGGTATTTGCAGAAAAAATTGACGAAAAGGAAATGACAGGGCCGTGTTTACAGTAAACCTTGATTTTATGAAAATAAAATTGATTCCTCTAGAGGCATTATTCAGGAAGACTAAAGGGGAATACATTATTTATGGAGAATCGCAGCCTCTGCTCCCTCTTAAAGTCCAGACATTGTCTTGGTCAGCTTTGTATATACGCGACAGCTACGTTCATGCATAATTATGTCTCACACTCTTTCAATCTAACTCATTAGCTTGACAAATCGGAAGGCTTTATGCGGCTGCCGACTCTCTGTGACTGTTGGCGCGAGCACGCATTTGGGTTCTCCGAACAAGATGAGGCGCCAGTTCGGTGTTCGCGCAGTGTTCGCTTGCCTTAGGACGCGGGGTTAGAGTTTTCACGATTAGGTGTGAATTGATTTAGAAATGTATCTCGTCGTTTTTTATTTGCTACGATAAATACATCGTAAAAACATTTTGCGTGTCCCCATTCAAGATTTGGCTATTGGAAATAGGTCCTTATTAGTATTGACCCACTTCTGCAAAGGATTACAACGATCTACTTCCCTAGATGGCAATAAAGTTATGCATGAGGAGACAAACAAACACAATATTGTGCTACTTAGGAGGTTTATGTTCATATTAATAAAATCTTCCCTTTTCTTTACTAATAAAATTTTGTAAGTTTGTATGTAGGGGGTAATCTCTGGATCTACAGAACTGAATTTGAAAATTCTTTCACTAATAGGAAGCTACATTATCCCCGAGTACCATAGGCTATATTCACAACGTGCCCGTAGGATAATTTCCGACCAAAACGCGAGCGAAGCCGCGGGAAACAGCTAGTACTGAATAAACCAGTCTGTGATAAATTTTCAAGATTTACAATGCACGTTAAATAATAATTGCCTGAAATGTTGGTACCCAAAAAAATTATAAAATATATTATTATATATCCTTTATTCATATATATACATATAAATTACATTTTTAAATATTTCTAAACAAATTAATATTAAAAAAACATTTAAAAATATAAAAAATAGTGGTCCGCCGGTATCGGGAGCAGGGTCCAAGCTACCGGTGGTTAGGGCTCCAGAGACAGGAACCTCCTCACAATGCGAGCCGTATCGAGGAGTACTGCCTTCTGAATCAGGCCCTTGATCCAACCGCCTAAGGAGAGCCTCGAAAGGTGGTCGTCGAGGCTCTTGGCCATAAGGCCATTGGCCGTCACGACAATCGGCACAATGATAGCCACATTCCACATGTCGACAACCTCGTGTGCCAAGTCGAGATATTTTATTTGTTTCTCCTTCTCAGCTTTCACGAGGTTCTCGTCATGCGGAATGGTAACATCGATTATCATTACGCGACGCGCTGATCGGTCTATCACCACTATGTCAGGCTTATTGGCGACAATAGTCCTGTCAGTGATGATAGACCGATCCCAGTACAGCGTGACATGGTCTTTCTCGAGAACTGGGTCGGGCACATACTTGTAGTACGGTACCTCTGATTCCACAAGTTTATATTTCAAGGCAAGTTGCTGGTGGATAATCCTGGCTACTTGGTTATGCCTGTGCAAGTACTCGCCGTTAGCCAGACGAGAACAACCAGAAATAATATGTCTGATGGACTCACCCGGACGGTGGCATGCCCGACACACGTCAACCGTCCCGTCCTTCATAATATATTTCCGGTAGTTGTTCGTCAACATAACTTCGTCCATAATCGCACAGACAAAACCTTCAGTTTCCCCAAAGAGGTCACCGAAACGTAGCCAGGACACGGATGCTAGAAAATCTACATCGGGCCCATGAAGAGCCCGGTAGAAGCGCCCGTGAAGCTCCTTGACTTGCCATACTTCCTTATTATATATTATTATTTATTTATTTATATTTATTCTTCATCTCTCGACTGCTTGACCAGTGCCAACATTTTCTCAAAACAAAAAGCACTTAAAAATGTTGTCAATATTCACACAAAACTTCGGAAAACATGACAAGATAGGTAAACAAGTTTATCATAAAAACATAAAAAATTAAATTCGAATCACATCAAAATACGGGAAACAAAATAAAACATTCTCCGCTGAACCCTGGCAAAGTTTGCAGCCACTTGGCAACAGAAAGCGACGAGAACGAATGTGGTGTAAGTCATGAGAATTCAAGCGGAAATCTTTGATTGAGTTGTACTGATTTTTTGTGAGAAAAATTTGAGGGCAAGATCAAAATAAGTGTAAAGATTTTGAGACTCCTAAATTACACCCAAAGAAAACAAATAAAGACTGGCTAAAAGCAATCTAGTAACATACAGTTAATATGCATAGTAAAAGAGCTCGTCCAAAGTAATGCCACCGTACTTATAAACGGCGTATGAGCAAATTCTAAAACAGTTGTAATGGTTGAGTTGTACAAAAATTGCATGCCAACATTTATGTCTAAACACAAAGAAATGCTCATATCTTTGACTGCGAACGACGGGCAATTCTTTTAAAACTTAAAATTAGTACCACTAAAAGACATCCGGGTAAGCTTGTCATAAAAATACACCTGGTTTCAAAAAAACCACCGTCATTCTTTACTTAGACCACTTCTTCCCCGACCATGCCCCGCTTGGAGTAGTTCCAGCAGTGACCGATTATAAAATCCATAAAACGTGTCCAAGTTTGTTTTGAGCGGTCTAACCGTGCGATTTGGAACCGCCCGTACGATTTCATGCCGCAATATTGTTAACGAAACAGGAATGTTCGTGATCGAGGGTCGAAGGTGCTTGCCAAAATGTCTTGGGGATGCTTGGGATTTGCTTAAGTGGCTCCGGTGCCGAAGTGTCTGATGGTAAGATGTTTTTTGGTCCGGATGGCTGATTTTTATGTGCTTCGGATCTGGCTGGATTTATTTGGTGGAAGTGCATTGTGCTGTGGACTGTGAAGGAGGATTAATGAGTTCTGCAGTAAGTTAATAATTTGGTGGTAAATTCTTTGCAGTAGTGTGTTTGTTTATAATAAAGACTATCTGTTGCCTGCGACCTCCTTTCGAGTGAAAATTTGAATTCTTCTCTTTTTGAATCGGATTTTGTTACCAATTTCAAGGCTTTTTTTGCACAGATTCTTAATTATTTTTCAAAATAAAAGTAGCTTATATTATACCTTATAACATCAGCTATCTGCCAGTAAAAGTCCCTTCAAAATCGGTTCAGCCGTTTCGGAGATTAGCCGGAACAAACAGAAAGACAGACAAAAATGGATAAAACTGTGTTTTTATTATAAGTACCGTATATATTTGCATATGCATTCAGTAAAAAGCTTTTATTTTGATATTACAAACAAGACACTTTTTTTGTTTGGATGCACTGGATTTTGTTCAAAATAATACATTGGTTTCTGCCGCCTGGTTTAAGGTATTAATTGTTGATACTTATTGAATTAAGTAAAAGATGCTTTTACAAATGAGGCCAGTATAAATAACTTGAACACTTTTCGACTGTCTTAAAAATCTTTGCCAAGTTGCATAACTTCTTTACGGTTTTTTTTTTTTCTTTTGAATCTTTATATCGTTTTCCATGTCCCTATTTCACAAAAACTTATAACTAAATACCCTAACTGACATTGTCACCAGCGAACCATTAATCTTTGAAAAATCCCTTCAAAAGGCACATGTAAGGAGGGTGCATGTAACCTTGCGCAGACGTCTTAATTTCCGCCCGCGCGGCTTCCTAAGGAAATTCACCCCTTTCCGAGGCAAGGTGACTTTGTACGTGCGTGCCTCCGAAATATGCTTTACTATTGGAGCTTATTGAGATTGTGGCAACGTTGGAATTTGGAGTATTTCAGTTGAATTTTGGTGAATATTCTGTAGATGGCTTATTGGTAGAGAAATGTTTATTAATTTTGTAGTTTGTGAGGTAATGGAATCTAGGTATTTTTGGCCGTCTATGATATAATTTTGACAGCAATCAGCTTACGTCTACCCTTATTTTTGGACAGGTGAAGAGATGAGTATTTTTTTTCTTAAATTACCCTTAAATTCTATTCTCCTTTATTCTAATTAATCTAATAATTAAACTTATTATAATTTATTATAATTATACAAAATTAATTATAATTAATAATTAATTATTATTATTTCCTTTATTTAACTTTTATACAAATTATTTACATTTTTAAATATTTCTTATAAAAAAACAATATAAAAACATTTAAAAATATAAAAAAATTGTTGCCCGCCGGTATCGGGAACAGGGTCCAAGCTACCGGTGGTCAGGGCTCCAGAGAGAGAAACCTCCTAACAATACGAGCCGTGTCCAGGAGTACTGCTTTCTGAATCAAGCCCTTGATCCAGCTGCCTAACGAGAGCCTCCTCAGGTATTCATCGAGGCTCTTAGCAATTAAGCCATGGGCTGATACGACTATCGGCACAATGATCGCTGAGTCCACATCCCACATGTCGACAACCTCGCGAGCCAAGTCAAGATATTTTATTTGCTTATCTTTCTCGGCTTTCACGAGGTTCTCATCATGCGGGACCGTTATGTCAACAATCATTGCGCGCCGCTCTGATCGATCCACCACCACTATATCAGGCTTATTGGCTAAAATAGTCCTGTCAGTGATGATGGATCGATCCCAGTACAATGTGATATTGCCATTTTCGAGAACTGGGTCGGGCACATACCTATAGTACGGCACTTCCGATTCCACAAGTCTGTATTTTAGAGCAAGTTGCTGATGGATAATCCTGGCTACAAGGTTGTGTCTATGCAAGTACTCTCCGTTAGCCAAACGAGAACACCCAGAGATAATGTGACGGATTGATTCACCTGGACGGTGGCATGCCCGACATATGTCAACCGTGCCGTCCTTCACAATAAATCTCCGGTAGTTATTCGTCATCATAACTTCATCCATAATTGCACAGACAAAACCTTCGGTTTCTCCGAAGAGGTCCCCGGAACGTAACCAGGCTACGGACGCTGACAGGTCTACATCGGGCCCGTGGAGGGCCCGGAAAAAGCGTCCGTGAAGCTCCTTACTCTGCCATACCTCCCTGCGGTCGTTAGTGTCAAGCACTACAGGTTTGCGCCAGTTCTCTTTAGCCAAGGAGAGCGGGGTGAGGCCCTTGTCCACCGCGACCACATCTCGATGCATCCCCACGTCGGCTTCTAGGAAATATGCCCTGAGACTGCATATCTCGCGATTGTGGAGAGTCTTAGCGTTTAAAAAGCCTCGACCCCCACACTTCCGCGGGATATACAGTCTCATAACCGAAGAACGTGGGTGATGCATTCGATATGCCGTCAACAATGTACGGATCTTCCTATCCAGGGCGTCTAGTTCTGTTTGAGTCCATTTCAGTATGCCGAAAGAGTACATCAAAACCGGCATGACCCAACCGTTGAAGGCACGCACCTTATTTCCGCCTGCTAAAAGACTATTAAATACTTTTTTCAGGCGGCCAAAGAAGCGCTCCTTCAACGATTGCTTCATGTCAGCAACATTGATGCCCAGCGCTTCCGACATACCCAAATACTTATAGGTTTCGGTTGCTGAGAGGGATCTAAGATTTATGGAATCCGAGAGCTGGGTACCCACAGATTCCATAATCTCCCCTCGTTTTACATGCATGACCGCACATTTGTCCACACCAAATTCCATCCTGATGGCGCTACTGAAAGTTTCAGTTACCTTCAGTAGCTCCATCAGTTGCAAATCGTTGGGGGCAAAGAGTTTCAGGTCATCCATGTAAAGGAGGTGAGATACAACTTGACCACCTCTCCTCAACCGATAGCCTAGACCTGAATCCTCCAGCAGCGTGCTAAGAGGATTCAAAGCTAAGCAGAACCAAAGTGGACTCAAACTGTCGCCCTGAAATATACCTCGCTCTATCCTTATCGGCTCGCTATTCCTCTGGATTTGCCGACATCCTGGATAGCGAAGGACTGTCCTCCATTGTCCCATACACGACATAAGGAAGGTGCGCAGAGTTGCATCTACTTTATACAACTCTAGCACCCTCATGAGCCATGTATGTGGCACGGAGTCATAGGCCTTCTTATAATCTATCCAACATGTCGACAGATCCCTTCGGGAACGGCGAACCTGTTGGCTAATGGCCATATCAATGAGGAGTAGCTCCTTAGTACCGCGGGACCCGTTCCTACATCCATTTTGAGAAGCGGACATGATAGAATTATCATCAATGTGTTTGTTAATTTTAGCTCTCAAAATGGATGTAAGAACTTTATAGACTGTCGGAAGACAGGTAATCGGTCTATAATTTTTAGGCTCCGCAGTACTACCCGATTTATGGAGCAGGTGGGTTATACCTGTTGTTAGGAACTCGGGCAGCGACCCTGACTCTAAGGCTGACTGGAACAGGGTTGCCAGGCGAGCGTGCGACCTTGTGAACCATTTGATCCAGAAGTTGTGCAGCCCATCCGGCCCTGGAGATTTCCAGTTAGGCAACGGACGGACTGCACGAACTACGTCTTGGGGGCAGATAGTGATTGCCCCCATTTCTTGTACTGGATCGCACGCTCGCTCGACCTCCCGGGTCCATTCATCCTCGGTATGGCTAACAGGCACCGACCAGATGCTGCGCCAGAACGAACACATGGCATCATCATCCGGCAGGCGCGTGTCAGCCACACCTTGGTCCGGTCGCTCCCAAGCCCTATAAACCCACCTTTCATCTCTTTGGAATGTGCGATTCTGAGTGTATCGGTCGACTTATTATTATTTTTTATTATTATTATTATTTATCTTTATTTATTCTAATTATATTACGAAAGATGAAACAGTGTTGGACTAAGAACGTAAATCATAGCACGTTATAGGATAATTAACTTTATTGTTGCACTTTGAAGTGCACCCATAATAATTTAATTTATAATAGGTACTTAACCTGTAATTAAACTCATTCTCACGTCCTCCATAATCAAGAAGTTAGCTCAACTGTTTAATCTTAAGCAATCAAATCTTAATTCCTCCAAAACGTGTGACCCCTACCTTTGGCACATTAATCTACAATTCATTGACCCTGCTCAATTTGAATCGTTTGTAAGAACAAAAGAAGGTCCACTTACAACAAACATCGCATAAACCACATACAAAATTTAATTCACCACGTTATAAAGGAAGTAACTGGACCCTTCACGAAGGCGTCAACCAAGCATTACGAACAGTGAAAAATCACGTTTTACGGTAGGACTAAATGTAACGCACTCAAAACATTGTGCTGACGGATAAATTGCATAGTACGGCGGTCGTGGGCGTGTTTAAAGTAAAAATCTTATATTAAAGAAATGTATTTAAAAAAAAAACTTTGAAAACGTCGGAACTTTGACCCCAATATCTCCGTAACTAGCAGGTTCCCAAGTATGGTCTAGAACAAAAAAATGATCGCTATGATGGGGAGAACGGGTTATTGTAGATTCGCCACAAAGTTAATTCGCCACGAAAAAAAGTATGTGTAAACTCGCCACAGTTCTATTTTCATGAAGACAAATCCGCCATATTGTTTATTCCCGTACAGACAGCAGAAAAATCAAACGATCAGTAGAATAAAACATTATTTCTTAATTTTTCACTAGCCCTTCGCCCGCGACTTCGTTCGCGAAAATTGTGACAGCTCGGCTAATTTGCTTGATATAAGTCTAATTTATTTGACTATTTGACCCGCGTAGAATAATATTTTTTTGATATAATGATTTTTTTTAGACGATTTTTTTTTTTTCGGAAAATACTTTTTAGTACATAAAAGCTACTATAGCTTTTATGTACTAAAAAGTATTTTTCGACATATTTAACTTAAAAAGTATCTGCTAAAATATAAAAGATAGAATACGGTGTCGCTGACTTTAATTTAAAGGAGGTGTTTTTTTTTCGGCCAAAACATGTACCGAGGTACAAATTACTATTTAAACTCTTTCCAATATATTGTGTTATTAGCAGTATTTTAAATCCTTCAATATTCGATAGGTTAAGAAATAAAAGAATATGAAAAAACACTACCTCGAATCGTAACTGCGTTCAAAGAAACGTTCATAACAGCGATGGCGGCTGTCAAACTATTCCATCTGTCAAAATATTAAACTCTTTCGAGATAGGTCGTCTGACAAGGGCAGGAATAATCCGAATGTCAATACTGACAACGACAACAACAAAAGGAATAAAATAGTAAATTATCGACCCTGGAGCCCTGTCTTTTGGCTAGTAGCTAACCAAACGCAAAAAATAATCTGAAATGTGAAATAAATGTATTTTTTAAATTCTTGATCCCATAATGTTTCACAAAAAAGTGTGCCGGGGAAAAATAACCTATCTTTAATGCAAAACTAAATTCTAAATAGCATTTTTTTTTTGGTTTTCATACGTGTATAATATGAAGTAACGAAACGCATCATCGGAGAAATGAATCACGAGATTGCCAGATTAAAATTCTTGGGTTGCGAGTTTTAGCATCTTTGGTCGACAATTTCAGGTGGTACAAATGCATGAATAAATCCAATATTTTTTTTTTCAGAATCTGCGATTTTTTTCCTATAACTTCGTACCTTTATTGTTAAGGTACATTGTTTGGCCACAATTGTATGGGGGAAAAAACACCTCCTTTAAAACACAAAAGCTGCTATTTCGACTTAACTCTGTAGTACATATTTTTTAAGTATCATCAATAGTTTTCTCAGCGCACGCCAAATAATGAATTTTACAGGCAAAATTTTGCTACTTTGGGTTACATTTCATTATTGCAAATTTCATATGGATCTCTATTTTTTTTAAAATTAAATTAAAGCCTATGTTACTCCCTGATAATTTCCGAGTTCGGGTGTAGCGACTGTTTTTAATGAATCGTCTGTAACAAATTCCTAGAAATACCATGCAGATATTGAGACCGCAGTCGGGCGCCAAAGACACAAAGAGCTTTCTTATCTTTTGTTTACATCCACACAGATGGTCAGCAACTGTAGAGACCTTTATCTTTTGTTTATAAAAGATATTAGCTAAGTAGGTTGGTAAGCGTGTACGTTTCGGAGTTAAATTTATGGTTCAGTTATAAAGTGAAATTCTGAGTAGCAACTGCGTTTAGTAAACTTTTGAATAAGTATGACTCCTAGAAGCACATTACTGTTAAAGAAAAGGCAGAAATAATTTCAAAATTGCCTGTAACGACACCCGGATATAACGACAAAATTAGAGTGGTCAATTCTTCGCCATTTTGTCCGAAATCCACTGTATGTTGAAAAATACCTGCTAAAATATAAAAGATAGAAATATGGTGTCGCGGACTGTCGATGCGCGTGTGGTGTTAATGACTATAATTGTGGTTTTCTTTGGGTGTTCTGTTGCAAATGTGATCTGCTTAATATTTTAGTTACCATAGAGTTATATGCACATAATATATTATGTCGATGGTAGTTAGTTTGATTGGTGCATCTCTGAAAAAATGGATCATAATCAGCCGGGCTCATGCTCATCAGTCTAGTCATCCAGTGGTTGACTGGACTGATGAGTATCGATGAATATTAACAGGTACGGCTAAAAAGAGATAGATACAGCGAGCGAGCGAGCGGGTGATAGCATGTGCAGGAGCGTAGCAGAAATGAAACATTTTAAAAATCATTTTCCTTTCGAGCGCTAAAAACCAATAACTTTGTTTGTTACCAGTAGTTTATGCAAAAATTATGTACCTATGAAGACTTGTGACGAATTTACACATATTTTTTATGCATGTGGCGAATTTACTTTCAATGTATGGAGTTTTCAAAATGTGACGAATTTACTTTGTGGCGAATGTACAATAACCCGGGAGAACAAGTGCCTTTCGGCTTCGTTAATGTATTGTTACACCCTTTATAAAAGCTAGCTAATCTTATCTAAAACAAGATAACCAATATCTAAGATGACCACATAAAAAATTAAAGCTTGTCAAAACAGTATTAGGAGCGCATGAGTGAACTTGTATCCTTCGAACCCCTAATTTATAACAGTGGTAAAAGTTTAAAGTCCGGCCGGTTTTAAGTCAAATTCTTACGCTATCTCCACTATAAATAAAACAAAATATATAATCTTTTGATGTTAAGAAAGCTGAAAGCAAATTCACTTTTAAAAGAAAAGTTTGTAACCACTATTTAAGTCAGAATAAATAACTTTCAATTTGAAGTCGAATCACTGTAGTTATTATTAGGTTTTTCGTTTTTTATTTGTTAAAATATTTATTAGTTTATTATAGATAGAAAGAAAGAAAATGTATTTATTAGGACAGGACAAAATATTAAACAAAAATATGGTTACATTTACAGTAAGTACAACCAAATTATAAAGTATTAATAAAACTATAATTAAAAAAAACAACGAAATTAGTCCTGTACGAAGCCAAAAGGCCCCAAAAGGTATCTCAGCATGGTGCTGTAACATTTACAAAACGTCACAGCGCTGGTATTCTGTATGTATTATGTGTATTAGTATCACTATATGTACTTATATAAATATTTTTTTTAGATATTTATTTTGTAGCCTACCACAGCGTTTTCTTATTTAACCCAACGGTTGACTGGTAGAGAAAGGCTTATGGTATTAAGTCCGCCTATGTACCAATATTGTACATGAAGTATAAATAAATAAAAACAATGGTGCGTCTGTAATGGTGAGACATAATCCTCCGTTCCCCTCCAAATAGGGCGCATCCATGAGAATCACCCCACAGTAAAAGAGTTGTACTTTTGCCCGCAAACTTTATTGTGACTTTTACACACAATAAAGTTCTATTTGGGTCAGATCAGCGACAATGCCTGAGGGCGTTGCGTCGATTCCCGCCTTAAACAGAGTTCAACACAGTCTGTTAGGGTGAGTTCGCACTTTGACACTTTTGTCAGCAAAAAGTGACAGTCGCAGCTGAACTATTGTAAAACTTCCCGCCTTTTGTGGAACAGCAGACTTGCTTGCATTTTCCTTCTGTGTTCTTTTTCTACCCCAAGATAGTTATTAGCTTACATAACAGTTGAGAAAATAAGTAATAACTAATAACTTATTATTCTAGGAGTATTCTATGGCTTTAGGACCAAAAAAAACATATTTTATTTTAAACTAGCGACTATGTACTATACTATGTAATGACTTACAGATTTGATCAATAGACTTAACCTTCCTCTGAACATATACCTTTAGGTCAATTTAGCCACTATCTGAAGACATCCGCAAGAAAACCAAGGTTACCGACATAGCTCGAAGAATTGCCAAACTGAAGTGGCAGTGGGCAGGGCACTTTGCTCGCAGAACGGATAGCCGATGGGGCCGAAAAGTACTGGAGTGGCGACCATGAACCGGAAGACGTTGCGTTGGAAGGCCTCCCACTAAAGGGACCGATGACCTGGTGAAGGTTGCGGGGATCCGCTGGATGCGAGACGCACGGGACCGGTCAATCTGGCGACACTTGGGGGAGGCCTATGTCCAGCAGTGGACGTCTTTCGGCTGAAATGATGATGATGATGAACCACTATCTTTATTCTGTTGGCCAGATTGGTCGCAATGAGACAAATACACTATCACTCGTGTAACTCAGCGACATATTCACAGGAACAAACTTCAAATTTTAACAGTTTCAACAGCATCATCAAGTAAATTCTCTATTAAGTCTACCATCACATTGTAAGCCTCTCGTCCCAGCTCCATGTGCTCCCAGAGCTAAGTAATAAGCTATATAACGCCCAACTCTAGCTTTTAATGGGAAAAGTTAAACAATTTTGCACTCGTGAAGTATACTAAATGGTTTTGACGTTTTAAATTCCACAGCCAGCGAAATATGCTGTACTTTCTGGGGTACCTAACTAGAATTTTTAGACGGAGTTGTTTCTGTCCTTTTCACTTTTTGTAAGTGTGAAAGAGATGGTTGGTGGTCAGGCGAGAGTTATGAGATCGGAGTTGGTTTTGCATTTTTTTAAAGGAGAATAGTGTGGTTGGAACTCTATGTTAGCGGCTTTTAAGCACACTTGTTCTTATTTTGGTGACTTAAACTTTTCGATCTATAAAACGAATAGGTAAATCCTACTTACAAGGGTGAAATAGATAGGGAAGAGACAGCAACATTTATAAATGTAAGAAAAGAAACTCTGTTCACACGTCGATAAGGTTGCAATCAGCAACGCTTATCCTAAGTATTGGAAATGTTTCATATTGGCTACTCATCACCATCTCCCTGCCCTCGTCCCAGTCTACTCGGGGTCGACGCAACACGTTTTCTTCTTCCATTCCCCCCTGTCAGACGTCACGGCATCATTTACTCCTTTCTCTTTCATATCATTCCTCACACAATCCAACCATCTTTAATATTGGTTACTGTAACAGAGACAACTATCGTCGTACTTGACGTCGTTGCATTTTTATTTGACATTTTTCAATATTAATTAATGTATGTATAATTGCAATTATTCTAACTGTAACATCTTAATTTGTAACTTTATTTTTAGGTTTTAACAATTTTATATTAATTTTTAAATTTGCGTGCCTATTTTCAGGCAGAATGTACATGGCTCACTCCTTTCTACTCCACCTGTATTTCAATGTAACCTACATTCATTGCAAATAAATGATTTGATTGATTGATTGCTTTGTAGCAATACACATTTGTGAGGGTTGAAAATTACCCGGACAAATTTATCAACACCATATACAAGGTGTTACAAGACGCGGGCCTGTGGACGGCGAGCTATGGGCTAGCTCGCCGTCCGCCAGCCTTATGACGACAGGCCGTGTCGACGGCGCGTTCGTGTTCCACGCGCGCCTCAAAGAGATGTCAGCAAAACAGGAAGGGGTCCGAAAGGACCGATGCCTGCCAGGGTTGCGGGACTGTTCGAATAAGATACCGCGGCCCTGGAACACAAAGGGCAAAAGAAGGAACATGGATGGATTTTAGTCAGTAAAAGTCTGACACTCCCTCCTGCTCAGCCCAGAGCGGTAAGAGTTATTTCATGATTTCCTATCAGAAAAAAAGGGTGTTACAAGACCCTTAACGAAGTTGTCAACCAAGCATTCTGTACATCAAACTAAGTAACTTTACGCAAAAGTTATTGCTGGGAAACGAATTTTTTTTTTGGGGTGTAAAATCGCGTTTTACGGCAGGACTCAATGTAATGCACTCAAAACATTGTGCTGATGGATGGGTTGTATAGTACGGGGGTCGTGGAGGTGTTTACAGTAAAAGTCTTACTTTAAAACCAAGTTTTTTTTTAAGTTGGTTCTTTGGTATGTCTGGAACAAAAACATGATCGCAATGATGGGGAAAACAAGTGCCTTTCCACTTCGTTAAGGGTCTTGTTACAACCTTTAAATAGGGACTTAGTATTACGTCTACTTGGGCCAGTTAGTTTCCTTCAAAAACAGGCAGGAAAAGTAAATCGATCCCCGGATCGACAACGCCTAGAAAAGAATGATGAACACACTAATGAAGGAAGATCTGCCGAAATTCTCAAAGTGCAAGCTCATCGAAGTGTTTACTGCCCGTCTTAACCTAATCTTAGGTTAAGACGGGCAGGCGGGCGGCGGGTCTGAGCATCTGCTCAGACCTAGGTCACGCACCTAATCGTAAAAGTTCCGCCTTGAAGTCTGGCAAAGAGCAATGGAGCGCAGCATTCTAGGTGTAAAGAGAACACATAAAATACGAAACACTACGCCGTACTCCAAAACTACGCTGCGGTCACATGAGCCGCATGCATAACGACCACTAGGCAAAGGTCTCAACGCGATGGGTGCCTGAAGATGGACGGCGCCGCCGAGGCCGGCCTTGAAAGAGGTGGCGAGATAATTTGGAGGCGCTTCACGAAGGCTGGTTTGAGGTGGCGCAGGAGAAGACTACCTGGAAGGATATGGGGGGGGGGTTGCCTAGCAGTGGGACATACAACGCTCCAAAAAAAAATGTTTTACTTTAAGATATAGTTCCGAAAACCAAGTCCTACGATACGTAAAACACACAATGTGACTTTCCAAACCACTGCATCAGAAAATAAATAAACAATTCATCAACTAAAATACAACATAATTACGTTCAACGAAAATTACCGCATAATATTACACGCACATTACCCCAGTATCACTAGTTAGGAAATATGAACGGGCCGGGTCTAATAACACGATTTGCCGCGATACCGTACGATACCGCGCGATTAAATTCCGTACGAATAATTATCGTGCGGTATGTGTATCAGTGGTATTTATTAGTAATGAGGTATCGTTATCCTATGAGGTAGTTATCGTGTTATTGATAGTACTTGATTTCAATTAATTTGCATGTAATGTGTGGTATATTAAGCTTATATTCGATGTGCCATTTCAGGCGTTAAAAACCTAGATGGATTGGTGTCCCAAAGAAACTGAACTCAGGTATAGTTAAGTAATAGATGAGAAAACTAAAAATACCAACTCAGACTTCGTAATTTGAGTTGCTATTTGTTGATCTCATGATTAACTTTACTCAGCCCCCCTGTATTTCTTAAGGTGATATGGTGTACTATGTATACAGAGTGTAACAAGACGTCGACCAAGCAACATCAAACTAATTAACTTTACGCAAAAATTATTGCTGGGAAACGACTTTTTTTTATGGGGTTAAAAATCACGTTTTAAGGTAGGACTCAATGTAACGCACTCAAAACATTGTACTGATGGATTGATTTAATGTATGTGGGCATCGTGGAGGTGTTTAAAGTAAAAATCTTACATTAAAAATATGTATTAAAAAAAAAAAACTGCGTATCTAGAAGGTTCCCAGGTATGGTGTAGAACAAAAAAATATCGCATTGACGGGGAGAACAAGTGCCTTTCGGCTTCGTTAAGGGTCTTATTACACCCTTTATAATTGTGACGAGGTGTATTATTTTGATCCCTCGAGCCTCTTGTCCATTTTCGGACACAAAATTCCGTTTAAAAATAAGATTGTATCTAATCTCACAACAGATCCCAGACACAGTTCACTTAGCCAGCTTACAGCCACCTTAAAGGGAATTAAAACCTCTTTTTCCCTGTCCAAAAACCCTTAAACTTTGCAGCACCACTAAAACTACACCAAACCCTCAAGTAAGCCATCAAACATAGTTTACTTTTAAAACACTAGAGGGACACGCTCGTAAACTAAAGATTGGTTACATTCAATTTGTAACCGACACCAGCTTTCCCTGAGGTAAAGATTCCATGTTTTACGTCTGACAGGCGCAGTATATATCGATAAGTTACTGCAAAAGGTCGGAAATGTGACGAAAATGTTTATTAATGTTGTGTTCAGTTAAAGAATTATTTATGGAGTGTTAGTTGGGTTTCAATTGCTGGACTGGACTTTTTTGTTGAAGGCAATAAACAAAGATTTTCCCCAAATTTGGGAAGAGGGCCGTCGCAGCCGAGGCAGACCCAAGAAACGCTGGCGTGACGATCTGGACTCATTCTTAACAGATTGGTCGGAGATGACAAATAGTTAATGAAATTGGGTAGCCATGGGGAAGGCTTATCCCCAGCATTGGGACAGAGTAGGCTGACAATACGAAATGGGAAATAGGAGAATACCCAATGACTTTAAAGGTATTTATGCTTATATTTACACTTTAAGAGGTTTTAGTGAACCAAAAGTTGTATCCGTAACACTTCGTGGAAATTTTCAAGCTAACTAAAACATAGTCGTCCATTTTCCGTAAAGCCTTAATAACCCATAGATTTATAGCCGAACATAATGCGTTTATTGACCATCGATCCGTTGAGACCGCTCATAAAGTATGTGATCTTGGAGATTGTCTAGACTACGATTCATTGCCTGAGTCTGAAACTATTCATCGGTAATTAAGTGAGTGATGAATTAGTTTAGTTTCTTTATTATGATGTAATTAGTTTGAAAACAAAAATATTTATGTGAGTGTTATAATTGTTGGATTACCTAAAGTTTTGTAGTCAAAACAATTGCGTATCAAATCGCGCATGTTTTTTGGTGTGTACTTATAACATTTAGTAAAGAAGAAGCATATTGTATGGTACGTTTACAGGGAGTCCAAAATTCTGGCAATCAGTCTTACCAAGACGTTTCGCGTTACCGAGATACTGGACGTGGAAGTCAGATGGGCAGCCGCTCCATGTAAAATACTGATATTCAGCTCCATCTGGTTAGACTGTAAGCTACTCTTAATATGATTGGGAAAAGCTATAGGTACAGATAAAAGAAAATAGCATTAGATGTCGATATTCGAATTGTTTATCATAAATGGCCTTGACGAAGCCGGAAGGCACTTGTTTTCCCTGGCACTGCGTTCATAATTTTGTTCTGAACCATACCTGCGAACCTTCTAGTTACTGAAATATTGGAGGTAACAGTTCCAACTATTTCATAATTTAAAAAAAAACCTATTTTTTAACGCTAGACCTTAACTAAAAATATCTCCATGACCCGTTTACTTTTCAATGCATCCATCAGCACAATGTTCTGAGTGCGTTACATTGATTTTTTCCGTAAAACGTTTTAATTTTAAAGAAAGTCGTTTCCCTGCAATAATTTTTGCGTAGCTACTTATTTTGATGAACAGAATGTGTTGGTTGATGGCTCCGTGCGTGAAGGATCTGTTTACACCCTGTATGCATGGTTTTGTGGAATAGCGATGTTGAAAGTACTTGGAAATAAAATAGTTTATATCCAACGAAGTGTCTTACAGTGATTAATCGTTACAGTTTGATGGTGGAGGTCAGCGGGCAAGGAAAGGGAAGAAAAAATAAATCATCTCGTTCAACCATGAGGGTTGAATCGTCTTTCAAGGATTTTCCTCGTCCGAATGGGCTCCGCTTTCAAATCAAATTCGACTAAATATTTATTTCTTTTTGAAAGCTTAGTTCTTATCCTCAATCTTAAGGGTCTAGGCAGAGTAAGTTTAAAAAAAGTTGGCCGTCACGGGACGCCCGGCAGATGTGAAACATCTATGTTGATTTTAGAATTCATAATTAATAAAAACTTATACTGAAATATGAAGTTTTTTTTTTAATGTCGTTTTCGTCCTGCAAGCTGTCTTGTCCACATTAAGCTGATTTTGTATTTTGAAAATATGGCTTGCATGGTACGATATCCAATGATATGTCCATCTAGTGTGTCTTCTTTACATTTGGGTTAGAGAAGATCTTGAGGAGCACATCACTTAAGTCTTTTAATGTGTGGTTCCCTCTCATAGAGAGGAGGCCGTGTGTCCCAGCAGTGGGAGCATTATAGGCTGATTATGCTATACATACAAGTTAAAATCAAAAAAGTGTACAGCATACGCGCGCACACACACAAGGGAGTGAAGTGACGTAGAGGAGGCATCACGGCATGACAGCATCATGCCGTTTGCCGTCACCATACGAGTGAGTTTTATTGCCAAGGCGCCCCAATAGATGTGTCACATCAAGAATTTGATGAACACTTAAATTAAATGGTCTAAGGGGTGATTTAACCGCTGAAAAGTTTATATTAGTCCAGTTTTAAGTCGTTCTAGAAACAGTACGCACAGTCACAGTCTTGTCTTATAGCTGCGATAAATATAAAAACTTCTACTTACTATTTCCTGCTATACCTGAAAGTGTGGTTTCTACCTGTACAACACACAGACATTTGAAACTGCAGGGAGTAATAATTTCTCAAAACTTCCGAATGGAGTTGTACAACATTGAAAAATATAAGCGAGCAGTAATACAAATGTCATTTCATTTGTTCCTAAGAAATTCTCGGTAGATATATTGCTGCAATATTTTTGTTTCGAACCAAATGATTTGGAAGTTTGTCTAGATAAACGTAGCGACGTACCTGACAAAATTAGATGACGGAATTAGACTGCAGCTAATGAGCCCGTAGCATTCCCACCGCTGGGCCACACCCATCCAATAAGCGGGCCCAATGAGTTCTGGTGGATAAAATGAAAATTATGAGACGTCATTTTGAATTAATAAAAAGTTTATGGCATTCAAATAAATAAAATAAAAATGTTTATTTGAAATACATAATGCTTTAACACACATGATTTGGGGATCACCTTTTAAGCAAGGAGATGCTTGTGTTAGGTGACTCCACTTTTCCTTTTAAATGTGTACAGGGTACGCAAATGAAAACAAAAAGAAAAGAAAGTACAAAAAAAGGAGCAAAAAGAAATAATCTTCTGACTTTGAATGTGCTATAAAGTACGTTATTTTGAAGGTTTTCCGATAACAGTAAATGATTAAATGCTAGATAAATACCAACAAGAATTAGCATCAAAAAGGACGCTGTCGCCATTTCTACAAATGGAAAAGTACACACGACAAAACGTACCATTTATACTGCTCATATGATACTCGCTACTATTACAAGAAAAATATGAGAAGGTTCATTTCATCCGAGATTTTTGGTATACCTTTCCTAACATTACAAACACGAGTTATAATGTAACAATATAAATCATCATGTATAATTATCACTTGCTTCGGTGAAGGAAAACATCGTGAGGAAACCAGCATGCCTGAGAGATATTTCTCGACGGCATGTAAAGCCAAGCCAGAGGCCCATGGGTGGCTTAAAAACTCTGACACCAGGTTACGCACTAACCACACGATAAAGAAAAATAAGCATTTTGAAAAATTTCAACTTTGAATAGGGACTTTAATTCGTTTACAACTTTTACTGACTAAAACCCATCCATGTTCCTATAAAAAGAAAAGATTACAAACACCACTACAATGTAGAACGAGAAAATATATCACAATCTTAGTACTATTAAAAATGCGAAGGTATTGAAGATAGATGAATGGGTATATGGATGTTTGTTAGTCTTTCATTTATAGCTAGGAAACTTTTTATACCGGGAGTACGATCCCGTGGAACAACTACCCAATTCCACCCGGGCGAAGCCGCGGGCATAAGCGACGCTGGCAAAAGCCAGTCATCAAAGCAGCTGGATAACACATAACACGCCCGTAATCGCTGAAGGGTCAGGCATAGGTGTACTTAATAGTCCACCTGAACTTCGCCAGTTTTGTTTAAGTCTCATGTTATAGGGAGCGACACAAGTGCCATCAACTGGGCAGAGATGCAAACTCCGTGGCTGCTACTGAGAAATTCCTTTTGCAAAAAGTAAATAACAATTTGTCCGGGAATAGAACCCAAAACCTCATACTCAGCAGTCGCGCTTGCGATGTGGTCGTGTAGACCAACGAGGAGGTGAATCTTTTGCATTTTTCTATTTGTTGGTCCTCCGTACGGGTGTGAGAAATTGATGCCATATATCAGTACGGAAAATATAAATAGTGGGATCATGGCCCCTACTTCCTTATGAGGCTGGGACTGAATGGGACAACCTGAACGGTAGCTCGGAATGTTATATTTTCAACTCTATATATAAAAAAGAAAACATTTAAAAAATATTTTAGCAATCTTTTTTTTGTCTGATGGGAAATCATCAAATCACTCTGGGCGGAGCGGAAGGGATTGTCAGACTTGTACTGACTAAAACATATCCATGTTCCTTCTTTTGCCCTTTGAGTTCCAGGGCGCAGTATCTCTTTCGAAACGCCTATAATAAAATAAATAAATAAAGGTCTGCCATGTTTAATAACTGTGAAATTGAGACTGTTTCAAAAACCTCTTTTATACTACATTTTTGTTAACAAAAACATTTTATTCATTTCAACATTATATCAGAAAATTCTGCTATCAAACATGTATCTCGTTATTTGTAATGAACCTCAAAACTATTCGAGCCATTATTCAAACTAACCGTAAACTTTATCTTGCATTGCAAGATAACACAAACCTTGTTAGTGCTTTAAATTGGACCTAAAATATCTGTAATACGTAATATCTATAATTAATAGATGTATAAGTACCCTTGACAAAGTCGAAAGGCGCTTGTTCTAACTTGCTCTTTTTAACTAGACCATACCTAGGAACTTTCTAGTTACGGAGATCCAACTTTTTCATATCATCATCATCTATCTAAAAAAAATACTAGTTTGCTATAACTTTACTATAAATATCTCCAAGACCTGTTTACTACTCAATGCACTCACCAGCACAATGTTTTGACAAGTTCCAACTTTTTCACACTTAACTTTAAATGCCTCCACGACCCCCGTACCTGACACCAACCTCGTACTACTTAGTGCATCTATCAGCACAATGTTTTGAGCGTGTTACATTGAGTCCTACTGTAAAACGTGATTTTTGACCCCAAAAAAAAGTCATTTCCTAGTAATATTTTTTGCGTAGTGACTTACTTTGATGTGATGTAGAATGCTTGGACGACGCGCGACGGTTTGATTTACACCTCGTATATATCTTTTAAGAACCCGTAATAGCTAGCGTACTCGTTTTCATTTATATTTCTTTAAAAAAAATTGGCCCGCTCTATCAATATTCTCCTGCACTATGGATACATTAGCTATAACAGAATATTATGTCACATACAAAAACAGTGGAAGGTGGGTAGGCCTTTGGTGTGGGACGCAACCTGTGTCGACACCCTTGCGCCATCTCACGTTGCAAGCACGGCGGGCTGTGCGGGCGCTGCTGCTGCGGCTGCTGAAATCCTCAAGCGGCGCAAATACTGTAACCTTATCGGTAACTACAGTTTTGAGCCGTTTGGGGTCGATAAGCTCGGGTCATGGGGCCCGAGTGCACGTCTCCTTTTTAAGGAAATATCTCGCCGACTGGTCGACACTTTGCGTGACCAGAGGGCTGGCTCTTTCTTTGGTCAAAGAATTACAATTGCCATTCAACGTGGCAATCCTGCCACGTTGAATGGCAATTGTAATTCCCGGAAAATGGCAATTGTAATTGCCGGAAACGTGCCCAGAAGACTTTCTGGGCACGTTTCCGGATGACATCGATGGAGAGGAGTACTTTGACGCCTAAGTGTCCTATTGTCGTCGTTGTATTTATGTAGGAACTTAGTTTTAGTCTTCTTTTTAGCATTTTTTTAGTCCTATTTGTAGTCTGTATATAAAACAGTTACATGTCATATACAAAAATTCATACAAATATTAGATCACAGCAAGAATCTTTAGGGGTATGAGGGTCAGGGTGTAAAGTTCTTCATCCCCCACAGAAAAGGGAGGCTCCTTCGACCAGACGGGTGTTATGTCCGGTCATCCGGTGCGCTACTGCCCAGCAGTTTTGCCAGGTTTGTGATAGATGGCGGTGTAGTACTTTTTATAGTGCTGTACAAATCAGACTCGCGACACTAAGGCCAAGATTTGTAAACATCACTTAGCACGTGCTGTTACATAAAAAGTTTCCGAAGCAATCCTAAACTTGTGTGATCGTTGTGATGGGAACAATGCCTTGTCAAAGTACGTAACAGGCAACGTTTATAGATTTCGGCCTTAGGACAGCCGCTAATCGCCTGGTTAGGATGACCAACCAACATTTTTTGGCTACTCTGTACCCTACTTTATAAAAGGAGCTCCAAGTTAATCCACTAAATGAAGTGCATTTTAATGTTCACTCACAAAGTGATCATGACAACAATTTGCGTAAATGCCCGAAATCGACTTTTTTAAACATTTTAGTAATTTTTGGCTACTTTTGTGCACTTTTACGGTGGCCTATCAGAGTAAATGCGTGCTTTTGATATTTTCTAAAATATTTATGAGGGTCGTTTCCAGTGAATTATTCTGTGAATATAAATGGAGTTTCTAATAATTTGTTCGCGATTGTTCGCCTGTGGGTTTTATAGCTAAAATTATTTTTGATAAAGCGTTGTTTTTTAGTTGTTTTATATAGAGGCTCATTGAGATTATTCGGAATTGTAATGTTTAATTATTGCTAAATGCGAGGTTTATCAGCACAAATGAACAAATTAGATTATTAGACTGACTCGTTGATACAGTTGTCGCAAGCGCGACTGCTGAGCACGAGCTCCTGGGTTCGATTCCCAGGTCAGGCAAAGTGTTATTGGTTTTTTCCATTAGGAATTTTTCAATACCAGCCACGGAGTCTGGATTTGTGTCCGATGGATGGTAATAGGTTCGCCCCCTATTACATAGGACTCAAACATAACTGGTGAAATGTAGGTACACCTCTGCCTACTCTTTCGAGAATTACAGGAGTGATGTTATGTTATATTTACTGTTTACTTGAGAGGCGCTTGGTTACATAGTTAAAGTCGCACGGGTCGATATTCAACGTAGAGCAAAGCTTGCCGAGTATGTTCCGTGGATGGGTGAGCAAATCTAACATACCAAGACCTCTTCATGCCAGTAACCACGTTAACCCGTTGGTCCCGGTTGTCGTTGTAAATCTATATCAATCGTAGTCAGAAGTCAGGAAGTGTGATAAGTGACAACAGATACAGGCTTGTGGAGAACAGATAGGCCATCACTCCTTGTAAAATACTGGTATTCAGCTGCATCCAATTTGACTAGAAGCTGACCCAAACATAGTATGGAAAAAGCCTTTTGTCTGTTGGGAAATCATCAAATGACCCCTCCCGCTCTGGGCGGAGCGGGAGGGGTCATTTGATTAAGTCCCATGTGATAGAGAGCGACACAATTGCCATCAACCGGGCACAGATGCAAACTCCGTGGCTGCTACTGAGAAATTCCTGATGGAAAAACCTAATGACAAGTTGTCCGACCGGGAACCCAGGACCTCATGCTCAGCAGTCGCGCTTGCGACCACAAGACCAACGAGGAGGTGAATCTTTTGCATTTTTCTATTTGTTGGTCCTCCGTACGGGTGTGAGAAATTGATGCCATATATCAGTACGGAAAATATAAATAGTGGGATCATGTCCCCCCCCTACTTCCTTATGAGGCTGGCAACTCTATATATAAAAAAGAAAACATTTAAGAAATATTTTAGAAATCTTTTTTTTGTCTGATGGGAAATTATGAAAACGCTCTGGGCGGATCGGAAGGGAGTGTCAGACTTGTACTGACTAAAACCCATCCATGTTCCTTCTTTTGCCCTTTGTGTTCCAGGGCCGCGGTATCTCTTTCGAACAGTCCCGCAACCCTGGCAGGCATCGGTCCTTTCGGATCCTTTCCCGTTTGCTGACATCTCTTTGAAACGCGCGTGGAACACGAATGTGCGTATGGAAAAGGTTAGGCAATGATGATTACTATTTACTCAGGCGTAAAGAAAAAACATCATTTAAAAACACACGAAAAAAACACACGGTTTAATTCGTCTCTTAACACATCCAAAAATCCTAGAAGAGAAAATCCCATTGGCAGACAACAAAAGAAACATACGAAATCCCATTAGCTCGCGTTTTCCATTAAAACTGTGAAACAAAAACGTGTTGTAAACTAAACAGACCAACTAAATTATTACGCGAGTTTGTTCAACACTCGACGAGTGTTCGCACTAACTACTGTTCCGATTTATTTGTGGGGAGACGAGTTATTTCGGTATTTTGGAAATATTCTGATTATACATAATCTATTTATTACTAGCATTTACCCCGGCTTCGCTCGCATTATGGTCCAAAATCATCCCAAATGATCCATGATTCTAGATGAATACCAACAAGATTTTTTTGCATCAAAATGGACGCTGTCGTATTTCAACAAAAAATCAAAAAGTACATCCGACAAAGCGTACCATTTATACTGCTCATATAAGCGCTAAATTTTGATCAAATGTAACGTACTAATTTAAGTATTCGACCTTAACACCTTTCACGACCTGGTTTACACACAAACCCGTTTTACCAAGACAGATGACTAAAAAAGCCAAGTAAATCAAATCCCCCTACTAACAGTTCTTTTTACCCCATAAAAGACAAAAGTGGCAACGAGACCCAATAAATTATCTCAAGGTCGGAAATTTTCAATATATCCTGTTTCCATACTCATAGGGAAAAGTCGGAAAACTGACAAATCATCTAAAATGGGGACACTCGGAATGTCCTTCGATTCGAAGTCTCCTTGTCACATTATTCATCCCATATATTGTTGGTGAGCGGGTTTTTAAGCTTCCGTACCTCAGTCGGCAAAAACGGAACCCACTAAAACTCAGTTTGTTGTCCGTCGTCAAGTTTGCTACTCCTTGAAGCAATGAAAAAATCAACCTTGTAAGTCAACGCGATCAAAATATATGACCGTTTATGTCGCAAATTTTGCGATTTCACAAGGGAATCAAAACCTATAGAGTACTTTCCGTTGAAAAATATCTGAAAGCGGTACACAGGGTGTAACAAGACCCTTAACGAAGTTATCAACCAAGCATTCTGTACATCAAACTAAGTAACTTTACGCAAAAATTATTGCTGGGAAACGACTTTTTTTTTTTGGGATGAAAAATCGCGTTTGCGTTAACGCACTCAAAACATTGTGCTGATGGATGGATTTAATAGTACGAGGATCGTGGAGGTGTACAAAGTAAAAATCTTACATTAAAAACATGTATTTAAAGAAAAACTTATGAAAAACTTGGAACTTTGACCCCCAATATCTCCGTAACTGGAAAGTATTACTTGCTTCTGAAAACCGTTAATATGTAGTTTAATAACAAAACACCTACAAGTTCAAACGGAACTCTCAGTGCGCGAGTCCAACTCGCACTTGGCTGTTTTTTTTGTTTTAACGAAACCGTTTTCAGGACATTTGAATAACTGTTAAAACAGTTTTAATATCGTTGATTTGTGTTGTGGTTTAAAATTTTTGGATTTATGAAAGAAGTTGGTAATAAATTGTTTGGTACTCGTACAAATACGTGTTTGGTTTGGGAAGGGATGGTTTAACTGTTCCGGGTCAATGGTCGGGTAGATTGATGAGCTTTAAACATCATATATTACGGGCTCTTTTATATACTTATCTGGCATGAACTTCATCAGGCAGGTACCTTTAAAAGTGCTCTATACCTTAGAATAAGGAAGTGTTTTTTTTACAAAACCTTTAAACTTTAATATAGTCTTTATTTTTTTGACGACCCGAATGGCGCAGCGGTAGTGAGGCTGCCTTACGTTCTTAGGGTCACGGGTTCGAATCCCGGTAGGAGCAAAATGTTTGTGTGATGAGCATGGACATTTGTTTCCGAGTCATGGATGTTTATATGTATAATAAGTATGTATTTACAAACAAAAAGTATTTATGTAGTATTATCAACTGTCTGGTGTCCACGACAAGAGCCTCGTTGCTTAGTGTGGCACCTAGATGGCGCTGTGTGTAATGTCCAGCAATATTTACTTATTATTTATTTATTTATATTGCCAAAAAAAGATACAAAAACATGTTATCAGAATTACTAGGCTTACTTTTTAAATTTTTAACATGGAACCCTCTCTGATGCTGAACTAAGACAGATCCTATATGTCGGCAAACAGCGCCGATCTTCGCTCTTTGATTAAATTATTAGGTACCTAATCAAGTGGGCAGATGTAACGTTAATTTGGTAAAGGGATTCATTGACTCAGCGGCTGCAAAATGCGGATGTGGGACTGCTTCGAAGATACCTCAGCTTCTTTCCTGCGCTGTCCTGATAACTGAAGTCAAAGTGACCTTGCCACCGACGATGCCGTGGACGTGGCGACGTATTTGGTAAATAAACATAAAGTGGTTTCCCAAGAAAGATCAGGTGTGTAGTACTCGCAACCAATACCAGCGCTAATACCAGCGCTGCGGTATTTTTTTTTCATATATCGCAGCATCATGCTGAGATAGGAGCCTTTTTGGCCTCGCACAGGTCTTTTTTATTATTTAGTTTTAGATTCTTTTTTTTATTGTTATTTTTGTTATTCCTGTGCTTGTCCCAAATAAATATTTTTCTTTCTTTCTTCTTTCTTTCAACCGGCGTGCGTGTATGAACAGATGTATGAACTTGGACGAGGCAAAAAGAGGTGTAAGGATCGTAGCAGGTGGCGTTCTGTGGTTTCTGCCTACCTCCATGGGGAAAAGGCATAAGTTTATGTATGGTTTCTCAATCCGGCCGATGCAACAACAAAGACAGTCAACCATCAGAACCTTAACTACCAGCGTAAATTTCACGAGTTCTGCAACTGTAGCTTCTCCATTTATATTAATACCGTACTATGAACTTAGATGTAAACCATATAAACTATCTGAATCTCAGTACGAAGCTAGGATCTCCAGTAGCAACGACTGGTCAGTAAAAAAAGCCAATAAAAGTATGATGCGAGTGTCTTATCAAACGCAAAGCTCTTGTACGGACAAAATATTCCTCAACATTCTTCTCCAACGTTCCCCGTTAGGATATCAAACAACGGCGCCAAACGTCGCGACACAAATTCCCATTTTTTGTATCACCGAATTTCATCCTTCGTGTTTACTAGTGTTGTGCTTTGTTATCGATAGGGATTTAAGGTGGTAATCGACTCAAAAAACAATGAATAATTTAGTCAATTTAATGTTTTTTAAAGTAATTCTTTCTTTCAGTAAGACTCTATAGAGTGTTGGCATACTAATGAAAATCTTTGTATTAAACCACACTGGGCATAAACTAATATAACATAAAATAATAATTATTATTATTATTTTAAACTATGCCCTGTAGTTGGTTTAAAACGAAATAATCTACTACAACCTCGATGTATTTGTGCATATTTTTATATACGGCAAAATTAAAATTATTTTATATATTTTGTCGATGTTTAAATTCACATCACTAAACACGCAACCGCTGTACTTTTTATCTGACAACGCAGAGTGATTCACGACCACGTTTAGCCAAAATTTTACGACTATCCTGTTATCCCGATAACTACGAAACGTTTCTCTTTCGAATTCCACCGGTAATCACCCAACGTGCAAACTTAACAGCTTGAGCAGGAGCTATCTCCAGCAACACGCGTCTTGCGACAGCGAATGAAGAGCAAAAGAAGAAAATTGTTTAGAGAGTAGCACAAGTTACTATGACACCTTTTGTTGTGTCGCGCGGGTTACTCGCGCAGACGTTACTCACAAAAAGGAAACAAGTGACGTATGCATAGTCGCATCACAAACCGCAACACCCGAGGTCGTGAACGGAACCTAATGGCGGCGATGTAACGGACAATTTCGCTTTCAACCAGTTTAAACAAGTATTTATCTTGTTCGGCGTAGTCAAGATAAATTTTCATACAAATATCGTGAGTTATCGTCACTGCCTAGACTTTTCCCAACTATTTTAGGGTCGGCTTTCAGTCTAACCGGTTGCATCTGAATACCAATACCAGTAGGTACTTTACAAGAACAAGAACATACAAGAAAGCTTCAAACCTAAACTTAGACTTATGACTAAAAAAATCTCCGTCCTAAATGATTTTCCCTCAGATTTATGAAAGAAAAAACGAAAAACGCCTCTAATTAGTCACTGCCCAACAATTGTGTAACAAAATGAATACGATCGTCTCTCTTAACGGCCCTCGTATCATAATGAGAACCGCAATTGTTTCCATTCGTTCCTTTTTAATCTGTGGGTAAAGAAATAAAGTCATTATAACATTCATATGAAGCTTTCATTCATTCATTCACACGTGTGTGAAACTGCTGATTCTATGACTGGGAGTTCAGCGAAGTATAAACGTTACTTACCGCGTGCTTTTACTTAGACATGTGCCCGTCTCTAGTTAGAGAGTTGTGGGCAGGGGTGTGTGAGTATATGAGTGATGTAACGTTTATAGATCGCAGCTTTAGACCCCAAACATTTAATCATTAGAAGGACTAGCAAGCAGTGATAGCATATTGGTGTGACCGTCGGACTGCCAAGTCCATAGGTCTTAATTTCGAACCCAAGACACGCACCTCTTATTTTTCGGATTCATGTGTCTTGTATATAATAATTTGTAATACTGGTATTCAGCTGCATCCGGTTAGACTGGAAGCTGACCGCAACATTGTTGGTAAAAGGCTAGGCAGATGAAGCTGTGCGTCTTGTATAATTATCACTTGGTTCGGTGAAGGAAAAAACCATGTTGAAACCAGCATGCCTGAGATGTTTCTCGACGGTATGTAAAGCCAAGACAGGGGCCCCTAAAAACTTTATGACACCAGGGTAGGCCCTGACCACACGATGAAGAAGAACTACGATTTAAAACAATCAAGGATTGTTTTATTTCAGCAAACATATGCATCCGCTGTATTTAACCCCCAAGTAGATTAATATTAGAAGACGTCCTGGCAATTGAATCCAAGATTCCGTGCTCAATATAACTAAAAATACTTTGCCAACAAGGAAGGCTGCAAAATATGCAGCGCAATGTTCAATAATTCACAAGAAAATCTATCTTTTAAAAATTCTCTAACACACATGCTATGTAACATAGCTTTTATTCCTGCTCACAACCTACATACTATCAACATTGCCCGTCCATTGGGTCCACAACTTTATTCCTTCATATTTCGCTCACCAGACGCCATTTTAAAAAGAATTTGTTGCGGCCATTCCTATATTTTTTACTCTTCTACTTTCTGTGGTACCGTTTTATTTTACGCTGCTCCAAGGAAATATTTCTGTGCGAAGTTTAAAGCGACATTTTGTTCGTAAAGCTGGTCTTGTTCTGGGTAATGGAGCGGCTAATTTGTAATTAAATTTTGTGTGTGTCGTAGAAGCATGGAGTATAATATGTGTGTTGGTTTAATTTGAGTTTCGCTTTTGTAATGTACGTTATTTATGGGACAATCTTCTGAAATATAATAATGTTGTAACTGCAATTTCAAGTACTTGATCATAAGAGCCCAAACTCAATGGGATTGTGTCATTTTATTACGGACTACCTGTGACCACCTTCCAGCTCCATCACCAGACCCTGGGTACCATCTAGAGACAAAGTATTCGACAAGATGAATTTACGAACCCAAACTCGATGGGGTTATGTCGTTTTATAACGGAGTTCCTATGGCCACCTTCCAGCTCCATCATCAGACCCTGGTTACCATTTAGGACTAAAGTACTTGTCAAGAGGAATCAAAAGAGTCCAAACTCGACGGCGTTGCGTCGTTTTTTAGAGTTCCTATGGCCACCTTACAGCTCTATCATCAGATCAGCTCCATGTCATCATAATATTGCATTGTGTCGCGATATACACATGCGTGCAAAATTTCAGCTCAATCAGAAATCGGGAAGTGTGTCAAATTTAACTAACAAGTATCACGCGGCGTCGCGTGATGTACATCAAAGCGCTTGCACGCGACGTCGCGTGATGTGACAATTAACGTGAGGAAAACCACCAAATTCCTAAACCGGCTTTGATGAAATTTCTATGGAACCAATCGAGAAGCATATCCTTTCAGATGAAAAAAGATTTTTTCAGATCCGTTTACAAATGACGGAGTTATGAGGTAACAAAAAACATTTAAAAAAAAATACATCCGAATTGAGAACCTCCTCCTTTTTTAAGAAAGTCGGTTAAAAAGCACGCAACGCGTGAAGTTTCTACGACATCTGACATTTCGGTAACCTCGCACTACACTAGCGCCTATAGCGGTGAATTCGCACGCGATGCCCCAATTCTAGCACAAGACAAGAAACAAAAGACACTCAAATCTATACACAAGATATCTACTGGACGACCTACACTCCCTCCCTCAGACGTCCGTAGATTTTCTCGCCTGATTGCCCTGATTATGGTATCAAAGAGAGCATGAAACCGAACAAGCCCTTAATAACTCATAAATTGAATTGTTTTACAAAGAAAGTACTTACTTGCATCCCCAAATGACACAGATAAATAATTTATGAAGTAAATTAGGTAAATATTTTCGCCTTTTCGGGATTCGAATTCGATTGCTATTCGGAAGGAGAGACAGAAGACCAATAAAATGTTGATTTAATAATTATGAAGGTGTCAAACCTTGTTGATGTTATCATTTCGCCTGTATTATATTCATCATCACCATACCTAGTAGTGATAACCTAGTGGTGTGATCATCGGACTGCCAAGTCATATGTCTCAAGTTCGGACCCAACACACGCACCTTTGATTTTTCGGATTTATGTGCGTATTGTATAATTATCACTAGCTTCGGTGAAGGAAAACATCGTGAGGAAACCAGCATGCCTGAGAGATATTTCTCGACGGTATGTAAAGCCAAGTCAGAGGCCCGTGGGTGGCATAAAACTCTGATAACAGGTTAGGCGTTTAGCCCTTAAAAACGTAACGGCTAGTCCGTTACGTTTTTAAGGGCTAAACGCCACTAGCCTTTCCTAATCCAAACTCCACTGACTGTGAGGGGAAATATGATATGCAGAAGGTTTCATGGTTGTTCAGTTCCTGTGGAACTAACTCTTTTTAAGGCTTACTGGCAAACGTTTTACACCAGCATCCTTTGGGATAACCATACCCTACAAGCAGACAATGTCCTGCGCATCCAATACAACAATGCCTTCAGGGCACTGTTGAGGCTTCCACCTTACTGTAGTGCGTCAGGTATGTTCGCTGATGCGCACACTGACGATTACTTTGCAATAATGCGGAAGAACGTTGCCTCAGTAATATCCCGAGTGAGGGGAAGTAACAACAGTATTCTGAAGGTGTTTGCAGGGAGGCTGGATGGGCCTACAATGTGGAGGTTTACCAAGCTACATGTTGGCAACAAATCTTGGTAAACCTTCCCGTGATTTTGATTTTATTTTTGTGTTCCTGCATTGTTACTAATATAGTTTTTAAATTAGATGTAATACTAACACCCTATGGGCCTTGATGCCTGACAATAAAATATTTTTATTTATTTATTATAAACCTCTTTCTACGTAATTCAAAGTTCAACTTCTGCATTACCTCTCTTAGGTATAAAATCAGAAGTAACACTCGCGATGATTAAAGGGCCGTCCTTTGAGATATCTTCCTTGAATATATAACTAAGTAATTTATTTGACGAGAAAAAATACAAGCGGAGTACCGTCTGGAATATCTGCTTTATTTTCTTCATCAATCTGACGTTTTTAGGCTCAGAGAAACTTCTCTAAATAATTTTCATGTTTTATTTTGAATTGGTTAACAGGCTCATATTTTAAGAAGATTTTGATCACTTGGGAGTTATTAATTTAAATGATCAATACTGTTGTTCGATTGATTGTACAAATATCTCTCTAAAAGCAAGCACATGAATCTTACCCGACTACGAATGATAAACACAAATTCTCGTTTTATTGCCAGAACTATGAAGTTTTTTTTTTTAACTATGCTACAAATGATAATAAAGACCACCTTTAAACTGGAATAAATATTACCATCATCAATATTATTATTATTAATAATAAATATCATAAATAGTCATAAATATCATAGAGCATCAATTAAACAACAAATTAAAGCAACTCAAAACTCCGAAACCCTCAATTCTCTTTCCCCGACATCCAAAATGATGCAAATCTCCCTAGTTAATCCATCTCAGCCTTGCACCGACAAATTGAGAGGGTTACACCACTTAACCTACCAGATTGCGAGATTATCCTCCCTGGAAGATATTATTTAAATTGCCTTGTAAAGGAAGATAATGCTCGATGTAAAATGTGGATTTTGGAACTCAATATCGGCGAGTTAGGGTTGGGATCTTAAAATTTTACGGTGGACACAACTGTTGGGAGCATTCGAAGTGGAATTGTAGGCCTTCGTTGATTATTGCGTCTGGATAGTGGATAGATATTGAAAATTTTTGGCTGTAATAGGCTTTTTTTATACCAGTAAACATTATAGTTAATCTACTTTTACGGCCATTTTCAATAATTTACTTACAGTTTACGGAACGTTGCTATCTCAGATAAACAGTTAAAGAAACATTAAAGGTCAACCCTCTGAGAGACAGATAAGTGACGTGGATAGAATATTCCTGTCAATCAATTCATTGCTAACTTTGTTTAAAGAAACACCGATAGCTACTAGAGTAAGGCATATTAACTAACCGTTATATGTTAGTAAGTTATAGAAAACGGCCGTTTGTCGATCGTGCCCTGTGTGTTATACTTTTTTTATGTGTTCCTGCTTGCGACTACACCTACTATGTATATGTATACATGTATTTGGATATTTTTTTATAAGTACTACCGAGTGCACTTACGGTCTACCACTTTCACCCTTCATCATTATATCATTATCAGTCATCTGCCCTCATTGCAAATTTATTTGGGGCCACATAGCGCAGCATGTCTTCTTTTTATCCAACTGCGTCAGAAGGAGGGTAATGTTTTTCGAGCGTATGTGTCCATTTCTTTGGCACACCCTACAGCCCAAATGGCTGGACGATTTTTGACATATGTATGAGGTGTCGTTGAACTATATAAATTTTGAAAATGGCTCCTGTAACAAACCCCCTCCCCGGGTTCTTTTTCTGTTCTTTCCTTATTATACTCATATTGCTATTATGGGTATCGAATGAAAGAATGAACTGCAAAGCAAAAAACAAGCACATTTTAAATGATACAAAAGTTGGAAGAAGGCGGGGCCCATTCTTTTTTCAAAATTTTACTTCCAACTTTTGTTAAATTTAAAATGTGCTTGTTTTTTGCTTTGCAGTTGCAGTTCATTATTTTTAAGCAGTCGGGTCAGTCACAAACAATGGCGCACCTTCCATCTTGCACCGCATGCCCTATCACCTGCGCACCTAATGACCTACACTACACTGCATGAGTGAGCGGGGTTCGCGTGGCTGAGTTTTGGGCTAAACACATTTGAACTTTTTAACCATCGATACGCTAAGAAGACCATTGCTGTATTTCACTATTCCCTTAGTGTAGAGGATGTGTTGTTACTTTGGCTGAATTTCGCCATATTACGCGTTTCATGGCCGATTGATAAGAAAACAAAAACACATCTTCAACTCGTAACATGAAAAATCTGATTATACCTCCACCTACACTACGCTGTGACATTTGGTAAAGCATAAGAGTTTTTGGGATCTTACCATGATTCTGTTAGAATATCCAATGAGGCAAATTGGCTGTACCTCAGCTGGTAGGCGTAGGAAGACTGTAGGCGTAATAAACTCAGTAAAGAGGTTTATATTTAAACTAAGCCAGTTATTACGGTGAGTGGGAGTGAATGGGTTAGTGCAGCTGGTGAAGTCACGACCTAAAGATATCTCGTTTTTTGCGATAAGAATTCTGAAAGAGAGGAGAACGTTTTCTGAAGGAATTATGTCTCTGTTATAACGGGTTTTGCAGTAGAGTATTTATACTTTATTAATAGACTAGGTGTTGCCCGCGGCTTCGCTCGCGTTTTGTTCGGAAATTATCCCACGGGTACGTTGTAAATAGCTTATGGCACTCGAGGATAATGTAGCTTCCTATTAGTTAAAGAATTTTCAAAATCGGTTTAGTAGTTCCAGAGATTACCCCCAACAACCTAACAAACTTTACCTCTTTATAATATTAGTCATCAACCCAGTCTATCTCAATCCATTACTAAATCTAGACTTGTACCAAAAGGGTTTTGTTACTTACCCATTTCTCCGCCTTTGTGATCTAGTCTGCCCCCAGTAGTAGTAGTTCTCTCCATGCCGCCTTTTATAACCTACTAGGTGTTGCCCGCGACTTCGTTCGCTTGGAAATTTTGATGTGTAAGTGTGACAAAAAATCACCCTATGTGCTATTCCGGACTATAATTTATCTTATGCGAAATTTCATCCAGATCCGTTCAACGGTTCTGGCGTGATAGAGTAACAAACATCCATCTTTCCATACAAAGTTTCGCATTTATAATATTACTAGCTGTTGCCCGCGGTTTCGCTCACGTTTTGGTTGGAAATTATCCCACGGGCACGTTTTAAATATGCGTATGGCACTCGAGGATGATGTAGCTTCCTATTAGTGAAAGAATTTTCAAAATCGGTTCAGTAGATCCAGAGATTACTCCCTACAACCTCAAAAACTCACAAACTTTACCTCTTTATAATATTAGTATAGATAGATCAACATTATCATTATTTATCTAGCGTTAAGCTTAACCCTTCCACCTTCTGCTTTAACTTGTAGAAAACATTCAAACCTTATTCCAAAAATATCTTCCCATAATTTTATCCTAATATCAAGTTTAACCCGTCTCCGAGCGCTGAAGGACACTATACTACTCCAATTAGCGCCAAAACTTAATTGTGCCGCTGAAACTTCGGCTGCACCACGGAAGTGGGTCAATTGTGACAATAGCCTTCATGCACCATTCATTATCTTATTTCACTCCTTATATTTAAGATTTTCCGTTTATTGAACAGTAATTCTTTACATTACTTGATGAAAAGCTGTAAGGACCCACAGAACGTTAAAATATAAGTTTTTGGCGCTTGAAATGGAGGACAGGTCAGGTCTACCAGAAACCGTCTGCATTACCAGCCTGTTTAAGACGACGACGTCCAAAAATTAAAAGATTTTGAAATTTTTTGTAGTAGCTGCTGTATGTATTTTTTTGTGGGGAACTGGGGAGAGACAATTAAATCAACCATTGGAGCTGTTTTACGAACGGGAGGACCTGTATACTTTTAAACGCTTTCCAATAAAAGAAAATTCACGAAAACCGTGTCCTTTTTAACATTAAGCTGGTCTGTTGTTACACCAACCTCAAATTGTTTTCATATGTTCAAAAACATTTCAAAGGGTTTTATACTATTTAGTTGGAGACGAAACCGACTAATATTGTCCGTGTAATATACCGTGAAAATTCACAAATAAACCGATGATTAAATTCCTTTAATCCAACAAAGAAGTTCATTGAACTAAAACTAAGTAACGCAGCTCGGGAGACGACGTGCACGGCGGAGGTAATATCCGTCGTCTGGTAAACATTGTGCACAGGTGACACAATATCATGTTGGTAGTTCGAACACACTTACCTAGACAACTTGATACTTTTAGTGGTATTGCTCTTTTTGATACTTTTAGTACAATATTATTTTAAAAGAATATAAATATGCAGATAACAATCAGTCTTTAAAAGTCAGTAGATGGAGTCTTTTATTTTTTGGATTACAAACTAGTCACATTACAATTTTTATTTTGCTTAACTTACTATATAAGGTCCCATTAAAATAGGTGGACAAATTTTAACACGGCGTTCAGTACGTCTAATCAATGATATCCAAGCAAAAAGAACACTGATTAAAGTGATTTTATTTTGCCCTAAATAATAAATTGCCGGCGACACTCTAGAATAAACACATCCATTAGGTCAAAATAAAATAACTTCAATCAGTGTTTTTTTTTTGAATGGATATCTTTGGTTAGACGTACTGAACGCTGTGTTAAAATTTGTCCACCTATTTTAATGGGACCTTATATTTCTTTCTTTATCGTGTGGTTAGTGCCTAACCTGGTGTCAGAGTTTTTTTTTTTTGTTTTCCCAAGGACCTCTGACTTGGCTTTACATGCCGCCATGAAATATCTCCACTGAACTGATCATACTGAATATTTGCAAATACGTTGTCAGGTGTACAGAAACGGACATAGGGTACCTTTTACCCCGAAAGAAACTACTGTTCCCGAGGAAAACAACAGTAACGTTCTTATGATAATAGATGGCGCCACGTGATTATCGAATCATGATTGAATTAGATTATTACAAGCAGAGTACAAATCAAATTGATTGTCAAATTCTAAATTAACGCGAGCGAAGCCGTGGGAAAAAGCTAGTTATAACATAATTGCAGTAATCTTGGCACAGAGAACCGACAGTACTTCAATTTCTTATGGAACTAACTGAATGCTGAGACCAGAAAGCAATTCAATTGACATGGAACCTGTCCAATTCTGCTGATATAAATTTAACATTGCTATAACTTAATATCTGATTATGTTCCGCAAAGTTTTTGAGAAGCGTGCCAGAGGAAATTGGCGTTCATTTTAGATTTTTGGGGACAGTCATAGATATTAATTTTGCTCGCCCTACAGCGGTAACACTTTATCCTTGAACTGACCTACTGTAGTTCGGAGTATATAGGTCGATTGGGAGAAGTATTCTGATGGTGTTACCACTAACATCCGTTCGACTACTACATCTTTATCCCTATTTATACATTCAAGTAACACGAAATACGCAGCAATTTCTATGTGTCGGAGTATCAGGATTTATTTCGCTAGGCTTCTACATCATGTGGCCAGACGATGGGTTTCGTGCTATGAAAAGACACTGAGCTATACACTGTTTCTATCAAAACTAACGAATTACTTGAGATTACAACTTAGCACAATTACACGGGGCACAATTAATCGGGTACAGTTCCAAGAGGTCTTAACTCGGCCGCGATCAGACATTGACTGACGTCCTGGCTCAGAGTTTGTGACCAACAGGGCTCTGTGACAAGCACGGTGTGGTGTGGGTAGGCTTGTAAGTAAGTCGCGTGATGTCACCACCGCGTACTTGTGATTCATTTTAAGCCCGTACCAATGACCGTCTCCGACATACGTATATCTGGGCTCTAATGCTTCCAATAAAAAGCTTCTGCAATCCCTTTTAAGGCATAGATACTGAAAAAATATTTGTCGCTATCATTATGTGAGGCCGTCACCACGCTGCGCCATTCGGTACGCGGTTACCACTCCAGAATTTTGCCAGGAATGTTTATTCGTCGTCGTGATGTTCGTTGGTCTAGTGGTCGTAAGCGCGACTGCTGAGCGTGGGATCCTGGGTTAGATTTCCGGGTCGGGTAAAGTGTTGTCAGAAATTTCTCAGTAGCAGCCACGGAGTCTGGATTTGTTCCCGGTTCATAGCAACAGGCTCGTCCCTTATTATATGGGACATAAAGAACATAACTGGCGCAATATAGGTGTTCTATTAGGTACACCTCTACCTAACCCTTCGGGAATTACAGTCGTGGTATTACGTTATGTGCCCTTCCCACTGCCACTTAAGTAATTTCGGTTACCTGAGTTCTCCTGATCTCTTCTTGCCTGATTCGATGCATATTTGTATCCAAATTGTAACTTTTATTGCAATACTCATACAGGATAGAAAACGGACATTGACGCACAATACAATATACAGTACCTATGTCTTTCCAAACCATACATAGAATTTATTCATCGGTAGTTTAAAAAAAATCTGTTGTTTTCTACATGAGTGCAATACCTAAATAGCCACACCACAGGAACAGCTGATTGAACGATATACTACCACCCTGTATGGTGTAATTGTTAAGGACATTGTTCGGCGTCCATACATCTTTCGCCTATAAGAACCAACAGAGATGTGAATTTACTTTCTGTGTTTTTTAAATAATGCATTCATTCGATTGAAACTAAATTAAAATCATGGACACTTCTGAGAATTGTAAAAAAAACAAAACACTTTCGGTATTTGAGGTTATAATTACGCTATTAGAAACGTAATAATTGCGAGTGACAAAATGACGAGACTGTCATTCTGTCATTACTATCAAATGTCAAAGTGTCATCTGTCAATTCATCGACTGTCTGTGTCGATGTTGCTCGTTTCACATAGCGCTTTCAATCGCTTTATTCTGCTGTAACTAGAAACCTCATTCAATTAAAAAGAATAATGGTACCCGCACCGGGGAATAAGACAGAAGGAAGTGAATTACTTTTTTAAATGTTTTCGAAATTACGAAGTGTCCGTTCTATTGTAATAATTGTTATGTAAATTATAAAAAGAACTAGTAATTATTGTAAAGGTTTTATAAGTGTTGATGCATAGGCCATTTTTTAACCGACTTCCGAAAGGAGGAGGTTATCAAGTCGGTTATCAGCGATATCTTCGCCAATTGTGAACCGATTTCAATGATTCTTTTTTTGTTTGGTAGAATATTGTTTCGCGGTGGTCCCATTTTAAATTTGGTGAAGATCTGATGCCGATCTTCGGAGATATACTATGGAACTCTTCAAAAATAGACGGCAAATCTGTCGTGATTGCTGCAATCGCTGTTTATTGTTTATACAACATCATAACATAATATCACGCATGTATGCTCTAGGGGGTACGCAGATGTGTACTGTACAACTTTTCGATAGTTAGATATGTTAAGTTCTATTTTACTGGGGACAAGCCTATAACCATGAAATGTATTGTTAGCGGTTCATTAATGTTTCACCAAAACTCTTTTGACAATATTTTAACCGACTTCAAACAAAATCAGGAGGTTCTACGTTTGACTGTGTGTCCCGTATGTTTACCGATTTCTCCGCTAATTGTGGACCGATTGTCAAAATTCTTTTTTTATTCGAAAACCTATACTACTGAGGTGGTCCAGTTGTCACAAAGATAGAATCTGATGATGGGATCTCAGGGAAATCGAGGGCAACCCTGACATTTTGCAATGTTTTTCATATAGGTACTTCCTAACGATGTTTGTACTTGATAATCATTATCTCATGTTGCTGAGCTAATGATAGAAGGTATAAGTCAGAATCTGATGCTGATTATTCGGAGATATACAATGGAACGCCTCATTAATAGACAGAAAATCTGTCGTGAATGCTGCAATCGCTTGGATGTTTATTTTTTACACAATATTAGAACATAACATAACGCGTGTATGCTCTGAAGGAGTACGCAGATGTGTACAGTACACCCAGATTTCGACAGTTAGGTATGATAACGATATAAGTTACATTTTATTAGAGATAAGCCTATTACCATGAAAGGAGTTGTTAGCAATGTAAAATAAATGTATAGCAAATATTTGTGTAGAATATTGCAACTAAAAAGGCAAAATAAAAAACTTTTTTGCAAAAAATAAAACCGACTTCAAAAACAAAAAAAACGTGGAAAAATAACTTTAGCTTCAGAAGTCGGTGGCAAAAAAATTCAATCGAACAAACAAAAGTCACCGACTTCTGAAGCTAAAGTTAGTTTTCCACGTTTTTTTGTTTTTGAAGCCGATTTTATTTTTTGCAAAAAAGTTTTTTAATACAATGTCCTTTGTACTACTCGTAGTTTCTATTAGGTATTCTCTTTGTTTAAACACAAATACAAAACCAACATTCTCACACAAATAAAAACACACAAACCAAACGTTGCCTTGCATCTTGTCGAGATATCGTAGGACATGAGAAAGAGCAATCACTCAGCGAAATGACTGGCGCTCAACGAAGTGAATTGGAGGGTAAGTACACACTTTATGAAAGTGAGGACTTTTGGCCGTATACGGAGAAACAAATGGCTCATGTGTACTGTTTTAACTTGTAATTGAATGTGTTTTTAGGATTTTTAACGATAATGGAGAATTCTGTTGTTGATTTTCTTCTTCTTTTGTTTCTTTGGTACGTCTTCAAATTTATTACTTTGGCCCAATAGTTCGACTTGTCAGTGACGTATTTAATTACTTACGTCCTCTAAAGAGTATGGGGGCTTTATAGACAACCCGCATGTATTTCAATAATTATCTGGATCATCAGGGATCGTACTACCGGGTTAAAAATATCCTATGTGTATATTCTATTTGTATTGTGTGTGTGCTAGGGTAACAAACATCAATAGATACGAGAACATCAATTCTCACAAACTTTCGCAAAAGGCTCAAGACTACACTTCCTAGCACGCGACCTCGCTAAGTCAAAGGGATTTAAGTACTGCTGGACCGCTTATGGTAAAGTTTATGTGAAGAAGCATGACGAATCACCTACATACATAATTAGAAGTGAGTCCCAAATACAAAGCCTACTGCAAGAAACGTGACTACTGTTATGTTGTCACCACTGTATGTTATTTCTGAATATTTTATTTTGCTTGTTGAACTTTTTTAAAAATGGTTGTAATACAAATTTTCTCAGTCTACATATACTCAAATTATACACACATATATACGTCCAATACCTTTTACATAACAATTCCACAATCACACATGTTTACATACTAAATTATTTGAAATATTATGATTACTTACGTATACAAAAAAATCGCAAATACATACGCGTACTTATCTCATATTTCACACTCATATCGGCTTCCTAAACCAATACTTTTAATATAAATATCGTATACGCTAAAATTCCCATCAATTGTAATAATTATGTATTTTTCTCTGTTGTTATATTTGTTGCTGAGGATCGAACAAAACACGTTTACCTAAACATTATGGAACTAGATCTCAGACTAATTTACCTGTATAATGGATAGCACACATACAATAATGCAAGAAATAGACGACATAGTTATAGCGCAATCTAAAGAATCTAAAAAATTGATAATTTTTCAAAACATTTTTATGTACATAAATCGGATCTTACAATAATATCACAAAATATTAGAAGTATTTATAGTAATTTAGACGATTTACTAATCACTTTAACACAATTTAAGTTTAGTGTTGACCTCTTGATCTTAAATGTATGTAGGCTAGATGCAAATAAACGTACCCCTGAAATTAAAAACTATTATACTTTTACCACGAGTAACCATATAAACCAGTGTGATGGCGTGATTGTATATATCAAGAGTGATCACAAGGTTAGTGTTAAGGAAATAATATTAACTCACGCATCATGCTTACAAATAATAATGAATAATCTTGTTGTCCTTGCTATTTATCGATCACCCTCAAATAATTATGCTGACAGTTTTATAGACTCGCTAAATAATCACCTAGACTCACTTAAATCGTATAAAAATATTGTTATAACAGGCGATATAAACATTAACATAATTTATAAACCTACTGAACAAACGTATGAGCGCACAAATAGATTAAACTACCTAAATATGCTTGCAATGCATGGCTTGTTACCGGGACATTCCTTACCTACCAGAGGGGAGAACTGTTTGGACCACTTCATTTTGAAACTAGATGAGAATAAAAACGCTGCTTCTGTTGCTGTATTGAATACGACTATCACAGATCATTTCATGATTTTCCTCAAGTTATCAAATTTAGTAAATTCTTGCAAATGCTCGAAAACCAAAAAAGATGTAGACTTTGAGAAAACAATAACAGCCTTAAAACTAAGTAATTTTTCTGAACTTAATTTAATCAATGATCCAGTCACGTTATCTGAACAATTAATAGAAATACTCCAAAATTGCCTTCAGCATAACACTATTATTACTTAGTTCCGAGAAATAATCGCATTATTAAACCATGGATAACTTTAGGAATTTTGCGCTGTATTCAAAACAGGAACAATATGCAGAGAAGGCTACGATGTGATCCACAAAACAATATATTACAAATCACTTACAGAAGATATCGCAACCATTGCAATAGTTTAGTTAAAAAGCTTAGAAGAAAATATGATAAAGAACAAATACTAAAAGCAAACAAGAACACGAAACAGGTATGGAACACAATAAACAATATAACTCATCGCAAACCTAAAAAAATAATTAACTCAGAACTATTAGAGAAAAAGCCCACCCCTCATGCTTCAGTAGACTACATAAACGATTATTTTTCTAACATTGGCAAAACCCTGGCTGAAGACATTACCCCCGCAAACCGATCACAATCTCAATACGATTCTGATCATATGATAAATTCACAAGCTTCCTCCATTGTGCTTCTCCAAACGGATCCTAGAGAAGTCTATAACGTACTAATGGGTCTTAAATCTGAAAGCGCTCCAGGCTGGGATAATATTACAACAAGATTTTTAAAAACTGCTCATGAATTAGTTGTACCTATAATTTCGCATCTTGCTAACTTGTGTTTTAGCCAAGGGAAATTTCCACCAGCTCTCAAGCAAGCCATCATTACTCCTGTGCACAAGGGTGGAGACAGGGATGACGTAAACAATTACAGACCTATCTCTGTCTTGCCTGCAATATCTAAAATCATTGAAAAGCTAATTAACATAAGACTAACCAGCTACACTAATAAATATAACATTATTTCACAAGCTCAATATGGTTTTAGGCAAAAATTATCTACGGAAGACGCAGTTACAGCATTAACCTCTCATATTGTTAACCTAGTAGATTCAGGAAAAAGATGTCTAACCGTATTTCTTGACTTGAAAAAAGCTTTCGATACCGTCTCTGTCCCCATTCTTGTGCGTAGTCTGGAAAGTATAGGCGTGAGAGGAAACCCGTTAGAACTACTAATAGATTATCTACGGGATCGTAGGCAAAAGGTTAAGGTAGGAGACTATATTAGTAAGGAGTCTTACGTGACCTACGGCGTTCCGCAAGGTAGCGTACTGGGCCCGACTCTTTTCTTAATATATATAAACCACCTCTGTAAAATGTTGCTAGATAATGGTCGCGTTTTCTCATATGCAGATGATACTGCTATTGTTTTCTCTGGTGATACATGGGATTCCGTATATCAATCTGCTGAAAAAGGTCTTTCCAGAATTGCTAACTGGCTGAACTCACATCTTCTTACACTAAATATTTCTAAGACAAAATATATTGCTTTTACAAACTAAAACAATACCCAACCTGAACCTAACGTAACTCTCAAAATCCACACCTGTCATAATATATCTAGCACAAACTGCTCTTGTAAAAATATTGAAAAAGTGAGTCATATAAAATACCTAGGTATAATCGTTGATCAGCGGTTATCTTGGCATACTCATACAGATATGGTCATGGGTCGTGTGAGAAAACTTATCTGGATATTTAAGAACTTAAGACATGATACAACTAAAAAAAATTTAACTGAAATTTATGTCGCTCTGGCTCAATCAATTTTTACCTACTGCATACCCGTGTGGGGCGGTGCGACAAAAACTAAGTTTCTTGAGCTAGAGCGAGCACAGAGATCTCTTATCGAGGTCATGTATACCAAACCGTACAGATTCCCAACCAATGAGCTATACTCTCTGAGCGGTATTCTCACAGTCAGAAAATTATACATACTACATGCCGTCTTAAAATTACACAAAGTCCTGCCCTATGACCCTCACCATAAGGAAAGAAGACGAAAATACAGTGTTGCACCAGTAAAATTCGTTAAAACTAGATATGCCAAAAGACAATTTAACTCAAACTCCGCTGCTCTGTATAATAAAATAAATAAAATAATTAACATCTATCCCATGAGTACCAAAGACTGCAAAAAGGCAATAGTTCAATGGCTAAAACTAAAGACCTATGATGACATTGAATTATTGCTGCAAGCATCGTAAATGTGAAGGTAAGAGATGCACACACGCACATACACGCACACATTTACATACACACACATGCACTCACACACACAAAAACACACACACACACATGCACACTCACACACGCTATTTAAGGATTAAAACATCCTTAAGTCTGTTTTTTTTTTTTTTTGCTTTTATTTGTTATAGTTCAAGTCTTGTTTTGTTTTGTTTAGTTTTGGATTTTACTTGTAATTTTTTTATTTAAATTCTATTTTCTATTTGTACACCATTTTTGCCATTTCAAAATTTGTTATTGAAGAGCGGGATCTCCTAGCACAGGTATATCTTTTACTTAAAAGGAGGTCCCTACGTAAGATTTACTGTAAAAGTTGTACAAGTTTCTGCAATAAACCTTTTTGTTTTTTTTTTTTTATTTTTTATTTCGCATTTATACTGGTAGTAAGATACAGAGCTGAATGAGAGTAAGAACACGTGGCTAAATAATAACAGCCCCACGGGTCGAGGTTCAAGGTTAAGCCGTGCTTGCCTAGGTTAGTTCATGGATTGGTGACCATCCAGCACATACCTTGTTTCCTCCATGCTTCTGAAAGCACGATAAGCCGTTAATCCCGGGTGACATTTTTAGATCTTTGACAGTCGTTACAGGTAGTCAGTGGCCCCAAAAGTCTGACAATGTTAAGACGTTGTCAGACTTTTGGGGCCACTGACTACCTGTAAGCCAAAGAATATCGTATTATCCAATACTAACTGGGTTGTGGAGTTCAGATAGGCAGTCGCTCCATGTAAAATACTGGTATTCAGCTGCATCCGGTAAGACCGGTATCAAGCCCCAACATATTTGGGAAAAGGCTAGGCAGATGATACCAGCGCAAACCAATTATAGACAGTGGTTGATCCTTGTTTTATTAAACTTGAACGTGAAATAAACCATCAGCACGTTGACCCTTACTGTACATATAGAGTATTAACTTCCATTTATTGTTTCATCTTTTCAAAATAAAATATAGCCTGACTTCAAGAATTACCAAAAAAGCTACGTTATTTAAAGGTTTTTATTTATTCTCCCACGGGATCAATGACCAGATAAATTTTATTTCTCTGAATAAAGTCATACGCATATTTCAAAGAAACGACCCTCGTTAATGATATTATGATACGTTTTTAAAATCTGAAATGAAAAGATACTATTTTGCATCTGTTTCTATCTAAACATACTTTTTTCTCTATAAAATAGAGCCGAATAATGTGATCTATACCGGAGTCAAAAAGATGGGGTTTATTTTAAATCTAACTAGCGACCCGCCTCGCAGGGGTGCAATATTATACATATAAACCTTCCTTTTGAATCACTCTATATATCAAAAAAACGGCATCAAAATCCGTTGTGTAGTTTTAAAGATCTAAGCATACATAGGGACAGACAGCGACAGGCAGAAAAACCCAATGACAATTTGCACGACCCGGGAATCGAACCCAGGACCTAATGCTCAGTAGCCGCGCTTGGGACCACTAGACCAATGAGGCAGTCAAAGTCCTTACGATATTAAAAACACTAATGACACACTACAAAAATATGTAAAATAGAAATTATTAAGTTGTATCATTAGTTCACAAATGTTAAAATTGCTGATACGATTTGCAAACATACAACCATTTAAGCAAACTTCAAACATAGCCTCATGCTACCCAAAGCAATCCATGTCTACAATTTAAATAAAACAACATTTATAATGAGGCTCGCAAAAGGTTTATATGCGAAAGAACATGCAACTCATTACAATACACAATCAAAATAAATTACGTACTTTAGCGTCGTGGATTATACCAAACAGGATAAGCAATAATTTGTACGCACAACATTTATTTTAAGCGTGTTATGTTATTTTGCTAACAATGGACTTTATCCGTGTCAGTTTGGTAGTTGTATATCTTGTATATAAGCTTGAGTTATGTGACAGTTATGAGTATTACATATTAAGGTTTATATTACAATGGCTGATGCACACTCGTGAAATGCAGTAAGCATCATGTCCTCTTTATATAAACAGCTGATGGCGGGCGTAGTTGATCGCGTGCATCTATGAATGCGAAATTATTCGACGTATTCAGTCATGACATCAGTGAATGTCATGACTGAATCCGCGACAACAAACCACCATGACTTAATCCAATCACCCTAATTGCGTAACACCATTACTTTCATTGTGGTACTGATGCCCAGAGGGTTTATTAGCTCTTTATGTACCTATAACTATATAGCAGTTGCCCGCGGCTTCGCTCGCGTTTTGGTCTTAAATATAGCCTATGGCACTCTGGCAATGAATAGGCAATGAACTATTTTTTGTATTTTTTGCAAAATTTTCGGCCATGTAGTTTCGCGGGAGCGGGAATGGCCAGTTCTTGCCTATTTTCTTAAATAACTTCAAAACTATTTATCTTAAAATTATCTATTTCATTTCATTATAGTCTGCAAAACTTCTTTTTTACATTTAATAATTTACCCACAAAAAGTGGCCACTATTTGTCCCATGTTTGGCCCATGTTTGAAATTCATGAATTTACAAACGTCCCTCTTTGGGTCACCAACTTACATAATTGTGTATATTTAATTTCAACTCAATCAGTCCAGTATATTCAGAGTAAATTGGGTGTGAGCGACGGACAGACAGACACTCGAGTGATTCTATAATCCTCGAGGGTTCCGTATTTTTCTTTTGAGGTACGGAACCTAAGAAACAACCATTTTAGCGTCGGTGTTCCCTTCCACCTTGTAATTTACTGTTAGTAACAAAAATATTGATATTCCTATCATGATTTCTACAATCTAAGCGCAGAACATTATCCCTTTTGTAATCGCAATAATTTAGCGCGACAGTCTCGGTCACCTTTAGTCTATTAGGTCTTTGACCGACTTAAGCCTAACTTTTGTGTTGACACTCCGCTTGCGTAAGGTAAAGCTTAAAATAATTTAAGGTTATAAGAATGGCTTTAGAGATTTCGCTTATAGCTGCAGATTTTCCATTTATTTCTGGGTATTTTTCTGGGATATGTTTTCAGTAAACGGCTCATGAGTATTTTTCAGACACCAATGTCAAAATAATAACATAATATAACACCATGCTGGTAATCCCTGGAGGGTTAGGTAGGTGTACCTAATAGTACACACACCTATCGCCAGTTATGTTCTAAGTCTCGTGCAATAAGGGGCAAGCCTATTGCCATCAACCGGGCACAAATCCAGATTCCGTGGCTGCCACTGATATATACTTTATGGAAAAACCCAATATCACTGTGCCCGACCCGGGAATCGAACCCAGGACCTCATGCTCAGCAATCGCGACCAATCGACCAACGAGGCAGCCTGAAAAATAATTGTTTTTGTATACTTTATTGATCTTAACTTAATTTTTTTTTTATTATTTCATGAACCAACATGAGTCAATACTTCATATTGTAAATTATTTATAGGCTTACATAGGGTTGAGATAACCTACTCAAAAGTTAGCTATACCTACCAAATTCAAAAGCATATCAAATCTAAAATAGGACTCGAGCTGACCTAAAATATATCTAGTCCAGCAATTTCGGCTCTAGTTATCTTTCAAAAAGCCTCGTGCAGCATAAATAAAGGATAATCTCCACTGTTTTCCCGTTCCTGAAAAATGAAATATCACAAAACTGAGTAGGACAAAGTGGCGACATAAATTATTTAACACCCAACTTGTTCAAAGACAAGATTTTAAACCACTTAAAACAAGAATAACATTAAAACTAGATTTCACAACTACCCACACACATTTTTAGTTTTTCTGAGAATCACGGTAGTGGGGCGTTTCATGAATTTTAAATTGTTTGTTTCATTGTGCGCAATTCTTTGAAAGCTTTTGTCAGAAAAATTTATAATTTTGTACTGAAACCATTTTTTGAATGGTCCTGAATTTTAAATTTTAAGTGAAATGTAAATAAATTAAGATTTGCTTGCTTTGGAAACGTTGAAAGAAAATATCATGCGGAAACCGACATGTCCTGGAACTTAAAATCGCAAACAAGACATGTGATAGCCAGTACCCGCACATGGCTGGCATGGAGTGTACTGGCTCTTCTCAATACCTCTCATAGAGCGAAGGCCTCCCAGCAGCAACAATATAGGCTGATTATGCACAGCTGTTGCTACGCAGTGAAACCGTGTTCAGAGATAGGGCTGTCCTAATCCTACCCCTGGTGTTGAAGCAATACGCTGTGAACGGAAACCTACCTCTCCCTTTTTTTGGGTTAATCTGCTAAATAAGGTCTCCTTTATTATAACGTAATAAGATGGAATCGTGAAGAAATTAATATAGCACCAATCGTTTCATGTCCAATAAATTCGTAGCAGCTACGCAACAGCGTAGCGATTTGATTAGCTACGCCGTAGCAGTTGCGTAGTAGTATTTTATTTTCAGTTTTAGCCTAGCTTGTCCGCAAAAGTCTAAGGATTCAACTTATAGACGTACCATTACTTTAGCTACTTTGTATAAACTAGTTGATTGAGGACCTCCTGGGGAAAATATACTTCATACTCACTCCTGAACTTAAGCCTATGCCGCATGGGCATGGGCTTAAGTTCAGGAGGGTAGGCAGATACCACAGAACGCCACCTGCTACGATCCTTACATACTCCTTTTGCCTCGTCCACGTTCATACATCTGGTTACAAGTACTACAATCCCGATCTTTCTGAATATAACCAATATCGTCACCAAATTTTTATCTTTTTAGGACCTTCACAGCCGGCTTTAAACTCACACTTTACAAATTGCAGACCTAACATAAAAATAACATAACACCACGTCTGTATCCTCGGAGGACTAGGCAGAAGGTGTACCTAATAGTACACCCACATTTCGTCAGTTATATTGATGTCCTATGTAATAAGGGGCGAGCTTATCGCCATCAACCGGGCACAAATCCAAACTCCGTGGCTGCTAATAAGAAATTTCTCATGAAAAAAACCAATTGCATTTAGCCCGACCTGGGAATCGAACCCAAGCGACCACTAGACCAACGAGCCAGACAATAATAACACACAACAATAATAATTATTACACAAATGTTAAAACAACACACTTCTGTTGAACAAACCTTTAAACAAAGTCGTCAAACTATAACAAAGTTAACAAACACACTTTAAAAGGGAAAACACCGGAATGTTTTAATCAAGTACTACAATGGTAGCATGTAAATGAACGAACATAAAATTTAACCCCCATAGTAAAGTTTTAAAGTTCTCGCGAAACAAAGAATGCTTTTAGTGAATGGCTTGAAAAATGGCTTAACATGGACGTCGTTGATGTAAAATATGTCTGGAAAGGAACGCTGTTTTATTTATTCTGTTTTCGTTTTTGCTTGTGCTATTTATCTTCCCTGGGATCCGTATAAAAAAATGAAAGCGCAGTAAAAAATTTGCAGTGCGTGTGAGATCGTATCACCTGAAGCCGCGTCATAACCATAGCGATCGTCACGAGAACACGCGACGGTCGCGTCGCTTTAATTTTTTTCTGTGAACAAGTACGCAGAGTCTAATCAAACTGTGTAGTTCTTTCTTCAAAAGACCATCTCAGACACTAATCTACATTGTACTCGTGTGAGTTGATCAAGATTATGTCTGGACCTGAAAAGAGACTATGACCTCCGAGTTTTTTCCGGCTGTTTCTTCTCAGAGTAGTCAGGTACGAAACACCGGCCCCATATTGTTTTAAAAATATGTGTAAAAGTGTTTGTAAAAACCTATTTGCAATATAAATATCGTTTAACAGAGTAGCGTCGATGGAAAACGCATTCCCTGTTTAAAAAAAAAACAGGTATACAAATCAAAGTAGCGAATCATAGTAGCTCCTTATCGCGACCATCGCTGTGATTAGGACGCGGGGTAAAGAACTGAATGAGGCATTATCTATATCATCATCATCATATCAACCCGGAATCACCCACTGCTGGGTATAGATCTCCCCTTTTTTCTGCCACAGTTCCCTGTTCTGTGCGTCCCTTATCCAGTTGTTTCCCGCGACTTTGACGATGTCGTCGACCCAACGAGCTTTAGGACGGCCCTGGTTTCTTTGGCCTAACCTTGGCTACCACTCGGTCAAAGCCTTGCTCGGCCATCTCCACGTCTAGTCAGGTCCAATTGAGGCGCCTGTTCCCCGTCGTCGTAGACTTTCATCTGACGGTGGGTTTCGGTGTTACGCACTCGATCTAAGAGGGTTATATTCCCATATATTCTGCTAAAACTGTTTCATTCCAGAAATTCATTTCTAGCACGACTGAATCTTTGTTTGACAGTTTTTAATAACGCGACGTTATGAAAGAAGACAGGATGACTGGCCGCGTTTGTTTCACAAAGGGTTTCTGAACGAATATGATAAATATGATAATCACACCGGTTCACGAACCGTACTTGATGAATTACCACTGTTAAGAGATGTAGAGGAAGTGCTATAGTGTTTTAAAAATCTGAGCAGTTTATAAACAACTAGCGGCCCGTCCCAGCTTCGCATGGGTGCAATGATAAACATATAAATCTTCCTCTTGAATCACTCAAAAAAGTCGCATCAAAATCGGTTGCGTAGTTTCAAAGATCTAAGCATACATAGGGACAGCCAGCGGGAAACGACTTTGTTTTATACTATGTGGTGACAAGCTTTCTTTTGCCCGCGCCCTCACCCGCTGGGAGGTTAAAATTTATCCAACGAGAACTTACTAACAGCATAAAAGTGCCCTATGTTAAACTCGTCTACTAATTTTATCAGTTATCAATTAGTCGTTAGTGCGTGAAAGGGTATACAGTAACCGGTTGTAACTGAATACCAGTATTTTACCAGAAAAGGCTGCTTATCTGACCTCCACAACAAATTAGTGGATACCTATTAGGGGCCATTTCTACGAGCGAGAGTATCGCGGCGATATTATCGCCGTGCCACGTATTCCTATTCACTCTCTTAGGGGCCATCTCCACGAGCGAGAGTATCGCGCCGATATTATAGTCGTGCCACGTATTTCTATTCACTCTCTTAGGGGCCATCTCCAGGAGCGAGATTATCGCGGCGATATTATCGCCGTGCCACGTATTCCTGTTCACTCTCTTAGGGGCCATCTCCACGAGCGAGAGTATCGCGGCGATATTATCGTCGTGCCACGTATTTCTATTCACTCTCTTAGGGGCCATCTCCAGGAGCGAGATTATCGCGGCGATATTATCGCCGTGCCACGTATTCCTATTCACTCTCTTAGGGGCCATCTCCACGAGCGAGAGTATCGCGGCGATATTATCGTATAGAAATACGTGGCACGACGACAATATCGCCGCGATTCTCTCGCTCGTAGAGATGGCCCCTTAGGCGTAATGTTATCTTTACAAAAGTCTCACTATTTTTTTTTTTTAATGCATTCTCACTGACTTATTCTTACCAAAGAGCGATCACCATGTAAAACTTTCTAAACAACAATGTTTCCTATCCAAGGATATTTTAAAAACAGCTTTAAAAATAGCTCCGTCACTTCTCAAGTTGCATCGCAGATCCAAGTCACAACCCTTTCATATATCACGTTGTATCCAGCTTTAACTGACTTTGGCGAGCAAACAAATGAGTTTACATGATATGCACTTTGCTTATATTTTTGTGTTTATATTTGGACTTTTAAAGTGTTGATGGATGTTTAAAACTGCGGGGACATTGTACGCTTAGTTATTAGTGCCTAACGATACGGTAGAAATTTTAGAAAATTATACAATATTTAAAATGAGGTTACTAAATTGCCAAATACAAATCTATTCGCGGATCGACTCCAGCAGCCTCATTAATGTGAAAAATATTCTGTCCAAGTAAGTACCTACCTACTTACTTATCTACCTTTTCTTGGGTGTTTCGTTAGCCACATATTAGGAATAAATAATTTAATGAGGTAAAGTGACGTCTTCACCTCGTCTAGTAACTTTTTTATTTCTAGAGGTATTTTAATGTATTTTTTCACATATTTGTTTCTTATTAAAATTATTAAACTTCTTTTTTTAAACACGGAAACTTCTCCATTATGGTACAAGACCACACGTTTAGCAGTCATACATGCGACTATAGCGATAGACAGCAAAATTTATTTTTATTCAAAAGTAAAATCAATCACCCCACTACCCCCTCTTATCTGCAGCTGTATTTTTCGACTAACGACACTATCACACTACACAACCGTTTTTTAATAAAGGACCGTGCAGACGCATCCGGTGCAGACAGTCAATGATCTTTTTTTTAAAGATTGCAATTCTATTTAAACGTTAAAGTATTTTCACACTGTATCCCCTGAGGGTAGAAAATGATCAATGGATTTGAGAAAGGTGGATGTCTTCTAGATTTATTTTAGATAAATTGTGCTACCCACGTTCCATCAAATTAATAAATCTTAAAAAGGTTTTTTTTTTAATATTGAAAAGTAATCTGGTTTTAGATATTTCAAACAATGATTGACGCCTGTATTATTTAGATACCAGGGAATTAAAATACTTTCAAATTCTAGGTTGGTCATGCTCATTTCGATAACCCGGAAAAAAACGAATAATCCACCCAAATTAATATCATACACAAATATGTTTATATGGTCAAAGTCAGCTCAAAAGATTTTACTTATAGACTTTTGACTGTAGCGGCACTACAAAAAGTACTACAGCGCCATCTATGCCACAAATGAAGAACTAATATCAAAAATCTCAATCGCGCAGTTAAAGTTATCCGCGACCTAAGCTTATGTAGAAAATACCGACGACAACTGTCCGGCAGTAGGTCACCACCCGTCTGGTCAGAGAATCCTCCCTTTTCAGTAGGACATAGAGAACTTTACACCCTGTTCATCATACGACAATCATTATATTTAAATGATAAGGCAATAATAAAAAAAATCGTTAAATAGGGTTACATAGTTTACAATTCCAAAACCACGAATACACTCATGTACTTTTAATTATCTCGAAAAAAACCTTTCAGGGTTTATTAGTTACCAAGTACTGAAGGTGCATGACTAAGTACCAACATTAGTATTTGTACAGACCGCTGATATAAAAACACTACCGCGGCAATTCACAGACATAGGTATATGTGTAATCACTCAATGTATATGTATATATCGGTGGCAGTTTTGTATAGGTACTTGCATCCGGAGCAGACTGTCAACGCTCTTGTAACTATTCGCGCTGAGATGACATTGTGGGCCACGAAGTATACAATCGTGAAATATTGCCAGGGAAATTAATTAGTTGGGTAACCGACACCCTGACGTGTTTTATCAATTTCATACGACGTTCAAAGTTCAAAACATTCGTAATTTGATCATCACTGTGTATGGGATATTTAGTAGCTAGTCAGTAATTTCTGATTTCAGTTTACATACTGATTTATTGAATGTTTCTGTTAATAATAAATAAATAAATAATAATAATAAATATCGCTGGACATTACACACACAGCGCCATCTAGGTGCCACACTAAGCTACGAGGCTTGTGTCGTGGACACCAGATAGTTGATAATACTACATAGATACTTTTTTGTTTGTAAATACATACTTAGTATACATATAAACGTCCATGACTCGGAAACAAATGTCCATGCTCATCACACAAACATTTGCTCCTACCGGGACTCGAACCCGGGACCCTAAGAAAGTAAGGCAGCCTCAATACCGCTGCGCCATTCGGGTCGTCGTCAATAAATAATGACTATTACTTTTTTAAATTTAAAATCTAACTTTTTCTTTTTACGTGTGAGTTTTATAGGCCTCTGACTTGGCTTAATAAAAACAATTACTTGCATATCTCGAGGTTCGTGTATGCTTCAACCAACCACAATATCACATTCAGAACCTTGTATCTTTACTTATTTGCACTGACTGCACTAAAAACACCTAAAAACTGCTATTCATCTTCATTCGACCGCAAAATAAAATTATATCACTACAAAGTATAAAACAAAGTCGCTTCCCGCTGTCTGTCCCTATGTATGCTTAGATCTTTAAAACTACGCTACGGATTTTGATGCATTTTTTTTAATAGATAGAGTGATTCAAGAGAAACGTTTATATGTATAACATTGCATTGCATGCGAAGCCGGGGCGGGTCGCTAGTAAGCTATATAACTGTCTATTTACTGTTGCCAGGTATCTCCAGGAGGTGGCGCAATTAATTGTTTAAATTAAGTTGTATTGATAATATTTATTGTGTTGTTATTTGTTGTGTGTGTGTAAATTATACTAACATAGGTTAAGGAATACTAACAAAATCTATGGGTAAGCTACCTGATGTAAATCAAAAATAAAAATAAATAACGAAATCGCAATTCCCTATAAGGACTCATCGCTTATACATTGCTGCAACCAACGCAAATCTAATATCATTTGTTTCATGGCCACACAGTATTCATGATATGCATAACATAACGGGTCAACACGATAACTTCAAATCGAAAGCTCAGTTTACGACTAATATCCTATACTTTATAGCAAGGACTTGGATTATGTTGAAATATATGGAAACTAGATATATAAGATAAAGAAAGTTACAGTTTGTAAGTTCCGTCTGATCAAAATGTTGTCTGAAGCGTTTCAGTATAGTTTTTTTTTACTATAGAAATGGAAAAGGTTTTACTGTATTCATAACTCTACACGAGAAAAGGATTGGAAATAGTTTTATTTTTTGTCTGAAAGCTAGTAGCTGTCATGGTGTTTCTCTTTCGTAGAGTAAAATGATGACTAATTGGAATCAGATGGAAATGTTCTACAAATTTCTTTCAATCTAAATAATTAACATAACATAACACCACGCCTGTAATCCCCGAAGCGTTAGGCAGAGGTGTACCTAATAGTACACCCACATTTCACCAGTTATGATTAAGTCCCATGCAAAAGGGGGCGAGCTTATCATATCTGTTTTCACATCAAAGGAGGCAAATAGTTTGTATATGACACAGATACGTTAAAAAGCACTTAATCCAATATGTTTTTACTCTATTTACAAAAACTTAATATCCCTTTCTATGATCTAAAATAAACTACCAATCTCCGGTGATACAGTCAAGTTATAATACAATCATATTATATTGAGTTTATTTTCGATATTCTGCTTCGAGAAAATATCGTAGAAACTTCTAGAAAAATATATTTTTTGGAGGATATAAGTTTAGGGTTAGCTCAGGCAACAACGGTGATTGTTATATATGTGGAAATAGTGCTGGGATGGAGTAAGAAGCTGTAAGGGTGCGGGCTGGTGCAATTCAGATGGGCCATGGATAAGCAGGGCCTCGTTTAGCCTCATACTACACTTTCGCTACTTTTTCATCTTTCTTTCAACATTTTTCTCTAGAAGTGAAACGTCTGAACACAAAAGGAAACAAAAATGAACATTCAGTCGAGCGTCTGCTATCAGCTTAACAAAAGGGATCGGTCGAGCGTCGGTCGTCGTGTTCATATGTCACTCACTTGTTCGGACAACTAAAAGGCACCCCCTGTCCGTGCGTGACCAAGCGTTCGAGTTCGACGATCACGATGAACACGACGGCTGTAATTTTGACAGACTTGACTCAATGGCATAGGGTAGGGTAGGTAAAATAAAAAACTGTCCAATTTTAGTTGTACTATGATAGACAGATATTTGCTATGCATTTACATTTATTTTCAATGTTAACAATACATGTCACGGTAATAGGCCTATGGAACTAGACATACCTAAGAGTACGCCTTTATAGGCGTGATGTTAGGTTATGATATTGTGTAAGCAATAAACATCCAAGCGATTGCAGCAATCACGACAGATTTGCTGTCTATTATTAAAGAGTTCCTTTGTATATCTGCGAAGATCAGCATCAGATCTTCACCAAATTTAAACGGGACCTGGGAAGTATACGCGTTCAAACAAAAAAAAAAATTCCAAATCAGCCCAAGCGTTTTTGTGTAATCGGGGAACATACATAAAAAAATCCGAATTGAGAACATCCTCCTCTTTTGAAGTTGGTTAATAACTGTAAAAAGGACTGTAGGTAGTCCATTTAAAACAATCCCAGAAACTCAATACCTAGTTATTCCGCACCGCACGAACCCCGGTTATATCAACATTTATTCCCGAGAGCCGACGTACCAGCGCAGAGTTATTGCCATAGGAACATATGACAAATGCATTTGATTTGTATTCCATGCAGTGTTGCCAGCCGACAAACTGAGGCTGGAGCTAACACACTTTCCTATTCCAGGATAGAGCTCGAATGGGTGGGTACAGTCTAGAGCACAGATATGTATAATACATAGCCTAGCTAAACGAATACGAAAAATAAAAAAACAACATGCGGCTGGTGGCGGGGACCATCACTGGACACTGCTTTCTGGACAAACACTTTCACACCCTAGGTATCACTGACAGGCCCCTTTGCAGAGCGTGCATGGAGGCTGAGGAAACGGTAGCGCATGTAGGTACTACTCAACTGCACCCGCTTCACCCAGATCCGCAAGGAAACTCTTCAAAAACCAAGATCTCAGATGTCCTGAAAAAACTGGGAAGATTGATCTGGTTCTGGAGGGAGGTGGGCTGGTTGGAATATCGGCCGCCATGGCTGACTTACAATGGTCCACTTTAAGGACTATGGAAACGAAACCGTAAAATTCAATTAATGGAGCTCATGGCTAAATAATAAATACCCCACGGTTCGAGCGAAGGTTAAGCTACACTTGCCAACGTTGGTCTGTAGATGGATGACCATTCATTACAAATCTGCTCTGTGCCTCGGAAAGCACGTTAAGCTGTTGGTGCTGGCTGTAATTTGTAGATCTTTGACAGTCGATACAGGAAGCCAATGGCTTGAAAGTCAGATGACCAGTCGTACCAAGAGGTATCTTATTACCTAGTACTAACTGGGTTGTGGAGGTCAGATAGGCAGTCGCTCCATGTAAAATACTGGTATTCAGCTGCATCCGGTTAGACTAGAAGCTGACCGCAACATAGTTGGGAAAAGGCTAGGTATAGATGATGACGCTTAGCTTAATACTCGTATGATCTTACCTCAAAGTCGCAATCGCATTTCAATAATAAAGTCGTCTTTGAATTTTTGAGTTTACATATTTATGGTCGTGACTGTACATACTACTTTCTCATCCAAGACGTATATTTGCCCATATTTTTATTCTAAACGATGAAAAGTTAAGTTTATTTTATTTCTGGGGTTCCTAGCGTATTTCTTGATAGAAACTAATGTGGGAATATTTGTTAGTGTATGTCACCGTACTAGGATTTATATGGGTTAGGTCGTATTCAATTTAGGATATTTCTGTTATAGACCAAGTCTGTATCACTTTAAGTTCGCGGATTTTTCCAAAACGATTGATGGACTGTGTGAATGATGGAATGGCTAGAAAACAGGTGACTGCTGAGATGACTAGTAACAGGTAAGTATGGAACAAGAAATCTGCTGCGCCGACCCCAAATGAATTGGGAAGATGATGATGTCGTTGGTACTGGCTTCTAGACGAATCAGAAACAGTTGTTGAATATAAGTATGTATTCGAATTCCTGGTATCCTTTGCTAAAGATAAGAACTAAGGACAAGACTTATGAATAACGGCCTGACTTTTGAGCTCTAAGTTTCGAATTTGTTCAGAAATTAAGGAACCAACATAACATCGTACCTCTTTCCTAACGGGGCAGGCAGAGATAGTAGTACCAATACCAACATTTCAAATGGAGGGAACCTGAAGCCATTAACAGTTCACAAAAAATAATACTGTCTCAACAAAACTAAGTCGACGCATCACTCTTTCTAACGTAAAGGCAACACAAACCCATTATAATTATTATAATTCAGATATTTGAAGGACGTTTCAGAGAAACCAATTTGCGGCCCAAATTGTCGTGTAACTGGAAACTTGAAATTATATTTAATTGGACCTCAAAGGCTTTTCTTAACTGAATAGGTCCACTGCGGCCAAAAGTATCGTTTTCACTTAATTGAGGGAATCAATTAAAATAGACGTGTTCTTATTGGTGTGTAGGGCTATAAATAAATTTTTTTTTGGTTATTTTTTTTCAAAGTATTATAACGTAACATCACGATTATAATCGCTTATGGGTTAGGTAGAGATCTAGATGGTTCCTCATATAAGAGTGCACCCACATTTTGTCAGTTATGTTTGAGCATATTTCCATCATCCGCGTACAATTTCAGACTCCGGGCTGAGATATTCCTTATGGAAAAATGCAACTGTTATCATGATTTCCAGAGCATTAGTTAAAGTGTCAAAAATGCCAATGCCGACTGATTTCAGAAGTCATTTCTTCATATCTATTGTCAAATAAAGCCGTTTACACAAAATCTTAAAACCATCAAGCTATTCGTTCTCAATACTTCGGACCTCTCAACTACCATAATACTATTTAAAGTAGATAGTTACAACTTTTAAAATGTTTAAAACTCAAATAAAATACACTCAATAAATTAACAAAATCCTGAAATTCATTCTCAGTCTGACAGACACCGCAACAGCCAAAACCGATTGGTTTAGAATCACACAATTTTGCAAAAGTCTTCCTTAATACAACAATAATCGGCCAAGTGCGAGTTGGACTCGCGCATGACGAGTTCCGTACCATCGTAGTAGGGATTACCCGTACCATCAATTAAAAGGGGCTCCCCTTTAATTTTTATTTATTTTTGTTGTTATAGCGGAAACAGAAATATACATTCTGTGAAAATTTCAACTGTTTACCTATTATGGATCATGAGATACAGCCCGCTGACAGACAGACGGACGAACAGCTGAAGCTTAGTAATAGGGCCGTGGGTTACCCTTCGGGTACGGAACCTTAGAAAATGCTCACTACGGAAGGATTTTGAAAAAAGTTAAATAGGGGGGTGAACGTTTGTATGGAAGTTCGTCACATTTACCGATGGGAAATCCTTTCAGGCTCAAGGCTTGTTAATAATGAATCAATTACAAAGTGTGAAGAACATTATAAAAGTGTAAAGCATTTTCTTAAGAATCACCTACATTTCTTCGACACAGCCACGCTTCCACAATTCCCGATCCCTGTATAATTCAGGAAGCTCCATAAATATTACATGAGCTGTGAAATCACAAGAAATGAAATTAGCCTACCTGCTACCAAGTTTTTATGTACTTAACTAACTTTTTTATAACCGTGTTTCCATCGAATCGTAATTTATGTTTTTACAACTCCCCCCCTCCCCCCTTGCAGCTAATCGGAGTTATCTTTGTGTTTCCCCCTCTATGTGATTTTTATATGATTTTTTCTGGTCATTTATTTATAAGTAACTTTCATGCCAGAGATTATCACACACGGGAGTAAATATATGGAAGATACCTTTGCCCAGCAATGCAGCAATGGAGCAATAGAGTTTGATTAAAAAAATCTTTCTATGTGATATCTTTTTTGTACCAGCCAATTTAGGTTTGAGCATATTTTCTTACTTGCCATTACGTTTACTGATCAAATTGTATACATATAGAGGATGGAATTTTTCGACCTCACCAGGAGGGAAAGTACTCTAAATACAATAGAATGAAAGCAGCTTCGGGAATGGAAGCAGCTAAAATCCGAAAAATAACACACTTACACACACACTTTCACAGATACTCACATACCCACACACACACACAGTCTCACTCAGTTTTTTCACTCGTTGTTTCTTTACTTTTTTGTCACACTTGACATCAATCGATAGGGTCAATCATATGGATCAAATCTCTCTAACAAACATGATCAATTAAATGAAAGGAATCTTTATAATCAGTAGATTTAGTATGTTTATGACGTCATTATCCGTAAATCGACTGGAGGGTCGCCGCCTGCGGCCCTGTGTTGCCATGTAAGTTTCCTCATTTTAGTACATTTAATTTAATTTTCATAACCTCGATACCAAATGCCCTAACCACAAAACACCACCAAGTCTATTTCTAAAGCTATAAGCGTATCAACCACATTCGATTTCACACAAAACAAAAAAAGAACACAAAACAAAAAAAAAACAAAACTCGAGGTATCTATTATTAAAATCTTCCTTTCTCTCCAGGGAAGACAAGACATACCCTTTTTCCAACAGACAATTGTTGTCAATCACTCATACGCCTATATCCTGAAGGCTGTACCTTACTGTCACTTAAAGAAAATATATTAAGATGTAAAAGGGTGTTTCAACAAAAGACGGCCGTCCATCATCGCTTCGCCGAAGCGGGGTAGCTGCACTGATTAATGTTGACGCATTTATTCTCAGCTCTCGTGAAGAAAATTTTGTATTTACGCAGAGAATCTTGGAGTTGAGGGAGTTAAGGTAGCGGGTTGGGTTTTTATCTTGAGAGCTAATTAATTTGGTCGCTGGATGTTCATTTACATGATTGTAGTTGATGGATTGTATACTTATAGGAAATAAAAATTTAAAATACCATTTACACGTGAAAATAAAAGAAACAGTAAAATAATTGTTATTAAGAGATGTGAAACCCAATAATCACCACTTAAAGAAGTGGAGACACTTAATATTGTGTCCTATCTGTTGTTTGTTCACAACAGGAACTGATGGACGCTACCGAAAGCGCCAAACTAGTAGCTCAGTTCAGGGCCGACACAATTTATATTGCCATCGACACGCTTAGAAGAATACGAAGTTATGTTATCATATTTTAATAACTTCAATTATTACCTTTTGCTTAACCTATTTTAACGAATAGTAATAATTCTTATCACAAAAGAAAAAAATACTCACAGACAATCCGAGTAGAACACCATTATCTCCGCAGTATTTATGGCCTCATCTTAACCATCGGCTTAGCTCCCTATTGATCCCTACGAAAAGGAAGGATTGCAGCATCCATCTTGATTACATCATCCATACGATGATGACGGCAGACATCGCCGACTTAACTGCTCAAATTGTTGGTGACATCCAAATATTGAAACTTGGTAATTGCTTGTCAGTCACGAGGTTGTCAGGAGATGGGGTGCCGTGATTATTATGGTGGACGTATCAGATATTGTTTGGGGTTAGGGAAAGTGGATACAAGCTTTAAATGGGCCAGTTACAATGAATAATAAATTAATCAAGGATGGTATTTGTTATTCTGAAAAGTTACTTTTGATTTACTTTGGAGGTTAGTGAAAAATGACACCTGGGTTTATTTTACTTTGTAAGTGACTTGTGCCGCATTTCAGGTCATATCAAGGTTCTTAAAAAACTGCTGAAGTACAACATCGGAGTTAGATAGTCATGTACAAAACATCTCCTACAGTTTATTTGAACAAGTATACCTATTACGTTTTATTTTACTTTACATCACTTGTGTTTTTAGTTGAAAAACACAAGCGATGTTCCTAAAACCTTCAAATTCCTAAAAAAGTAAATCACACCGCAGCAGGGTTCAATTTATTCACTCATTCATTCGCACTCCTCAAACGCTACAAAGACGTCTTTGTGTGATCCTCTCAGTTCATTCAAATCACAATAGCAGTCTATAGTGGATAGACTACACTATCTTGGTGGAAAGGATTTGGATGTCACGGTTAACCTGGAGTAGTGGAAGGTAAGATACAATAGAGATTTTACAATGCATTCCTTTTTTCTTTTCTTTTTTCTTAGCTTGTCATGCATCCCACTGCTGGGCAAAGGTCTCCCTTTTCTCCTTCCAAACCTCTCCATCTTGTGCGGTATCTGGCCATATTCGCCCCGTAACCAAGATCAGATCGTCACACCACTTGGCGTGGTCTACCTCGACGGCGATTTCCTATGAATGAACTTCTTTTGAATGAGAAATTGATAGGTGTAAATGAGAACACATTTGTGAGAGCAAATAGAGGAAGGGTAATGATTTTGGCAGTCTATGTATGTTTGTATGTTCCACCGTAGCGCCTAAACTACTGGACCGATTTTAATACTAATAAAATATTTATTTTCAGACCAGAGATCCATAGCAAACAAAACAACAGCTTGACACATAATAACAAAAAAAACCTTAATGCATATATCTGAATGACAGTCTGTGTGCCGCCACCCACTGACACATTATTTGGCCATCCACCCGGCCGGCTACAGTAGCCACGAGGCTGTTGGGGCTGCCGCGCACTCGACGCATCAGTGATGCGATTCGCAGACGCAGCAGCGAGCCGAAATCCGGAACGCGTGCGTCCGCGAACATCCCCGACGCGCTACAGAAGCGCGGCAGCCCCAGTAACACCCGGAACGCGTTATTATATTGGACTAGTATGAGCCCTGTATTTAATAAATGAGGTGTCAATAAATTCGTAATAATGGTAGGGTTATAGGCTACAAACCGAAAAAAAACGCCTATTTTAATTAGACCGTGATTTTTCAGTAGTCGGGTTTTTAGTGGTAGTATACCACACTAATTCTTGTTTACTTAGTCGAGTTATAGTCTTTCTAACTTTTTTTTTTTTTCAATAATGCTGACCTATGAATCTGTTCCGGAATCAAGATAATGCAGAAAAGCAGCTCGATTAGCGCAGTTGCTGAGCGAGTGAATTCTGCACGTGTGTCGAGTTTGAATCCTGCTCGGAATAAATATTCCTGTCATCACCATCTCCCTGCCCTTGTCCCATTCTACTCGGGGTCGGCGCAACACGTTTTCTTCTTCCATTCTCCCTGTCAGATGTCACAGCATCATTTACTCTTTTCTCTTTCACATCATTCCACACACAATCCATCCATCTTTTCTTCGGCCTATCTCTCTCTCCATCCATAACTTTTTTTAGTAACATGCGTTTCATCCCTCCTTTTTACATGTCTATAGCAAAAAAAAAAAATAAGCTTGACTGTGAGAAGCTACAAAATGACTTAAATAGACTATCTAATTACTATATTATTAATAGAATCAAAGTGAACGTAAGCAAATGTCAGACTATAACCTTTGGCGGGACGTGAGAGGGAGAGAACTTCACGTCCCAGCCGCCGCGGGAGACGCACCAGGCGTCGGGGGCCACGTGGTGGCCCCCGGCCACCGTAGGCGCGGGCCTGTGGACGGTGAGCTATGGGCTAGCTCGCCGTCCGTCCGTCTTATGACGACAGGCCGTGTCGACGGCGCGTTCGTGTTCCACGCGCGCCTCAAGGAGAGTCAGCAAACAGGGAGGGGTCCATAAGGACCGACGCCTGCCAGGGTTGCGGGACTGTTCGAAAGAGATACCGCGGCCCTGGAACTCAAAGGGCAAAGGAAGGAACATGGATGGGTTTTAGTCAGTAAAAGTCTGACACTCCCTCCTGCTCAGCCCAGAGCGGGAGGGGTTATTTGATGATTTCCCATCGGTAAAAAAAAAAAAAAAAGACTAACCTTTACTAGGAAACGAAATTTCATTACCTTCAACTACAATCTTAGTGGTGGCAATGTTGTGCGTTGCAATGTTATTAGGGATCTTGGTGTCGTCCTGGACTCGAAACTTCTGTGTTCGGAGCATGTGTCCTATATCGTCGGCAAGGCATACAAAACCCTGGGATTTATTATGCGTACATGTAAATTAATTACTGATAAAAATTGCATCAAGGTGCTTTATTTTGCGTACATACGCAGTATTTCAGAATACTGTAGTAATATCTGGAATCCGCAGTACTTGGTTTATTTATATACAGCAGATAGAATCAATACAATCTAAATTCGTTAAATACATTAACTATCGCACTGGTTTCAGATCTGCAGATTATCTGCAATCATGTAAACATCATAATATGCTACCCCTCGAGAACAGATGTATGATTCTGGACATGCTATTTCTTTATAATATGTGTAGAGGGAATATTGACAGCAGGGCTTGAAATACCGTTAAAAATATGGTATCGTTACAGCCTTTCGATGCAGATATCGTTACCAAATAAATAACGTTATAATATTTAACGTTATATCTGGCACATTTTATCGTTAAATACACGTAACGTTAAAATCTACGCTATCGAAAATTGTATCGTTAAGAGTTAATTTTGTTACCGTCGCTCTCGTCCAATCGCAAAAGAATGTTAAAGTACATCGACGCTAAGACTGTGCCGTACGACTATTTGCGTGTTTTATATTCTCTTTGCTATTCTGAGTTGCGCTTGTTCTTGTGTTGGTTTTCCACCCGTATCGTGCAGTCGTAAAAAAGTGAATCTAAGTCTTTTCTTTAGCCTCAAAATGTGTAAGTTCAACAAAATTATCATTGAATATTTTGTGAAGCAAATTTTCCATGTTAGTTGGTACGTATTACTGTATTCCGTTTTATTTCAGCAAAGCGAAGCTATTCATGTATGTGTGACGTATGTGAAAATGAAAGCAAAATATATATTTCGGACTTCAAAGCGATACATTAATGTATAAGGTGTAAGGTGTGTGTTAAGGTTTTATTATTTTTTATTCTCGTTTATTCATTGTTACACATATTCTTTATATTTTCACTTTAAAAAAAATAAACATATAAGAATATAAAAAATAGGTTTCCGCCGGTGTCGGGAGCAGGGTTAGTTTTATTTTTCCCTTTATTTAACATTTGTACAAATTATTTACATTTTTAAATATTTCTTATAAAAAAACAATATAAAAACATTTAAAAATATAAAAAATTGTTGCCCGCCGGTATCGGGAACAGGGTCCAAGCTACCGGTGGTCAGGGCTCCAGAGAGAGAAACCTCCTAACAATACGAGCCGTGTCCAGGAGTACTGCTTTCTGTATCAAGCCCTTGATCCAGCTACCTAACGAGAGCCTCCTCAGGTATTCATCGAGGCTCTTAGCAATTAAGCCATGGGCTGATACGACTATCGGCACAATGATCGCTGAGTCCACATCCCACATGTCGACAACCTCGCGAGCCAAGTCAAGATATTTTATTTGCTTATCTTTCTCGGCTTTCACGAGGTTCTCATCATGCGGGACCGTTATGTCAACAATCATTGCGCGCCGCTCTGATCGATCCACCACCACTATATCAGGCTTATTGGCTAAAATAGTCCTGTCAGTGATGATGGATTGATCCCAGTACAATGTGATATTGCCATTTTCGAGAACTGGGTCGGGCACATACCTATAGTACGGCACTTCCGATTCCACAAGTCTGTATTTTAGAGCAAGTTGCTGATGGATAATCCTGGCCACAAGGTTGTGTCTATGCAAGTACTCTCCGTTAGCCAAACGAGAACACCCAGAGATAATGTGACGGATTGATTCACCTGGACGGTGGCATGCCCGACATATGTCAACCGTGCCGTCCTTCACAATAAATCTCCGGTAGTTATTCGTCATCATAACTTCATCCATAATTGCACAGACAAAACCTTCGGTTTCTCCGAAGAGGTCCCCGGAACGTAGCCAGGCTACGGACGCTGACAGGTCTACATCGGGCCCGTGCAGGGCCCGGAAAAAGCGTCCGTGAAGCTCCTTACTCTGCCATACCTCCCTGCGGTCGTTAGTGTCAAGCACTACAGGTTTGCGCCAGTTCTCTTTAGCCAAGGAGAGCGGGGTGAGGCCCTTGTCCACCGCGACCACATCTCGATGCATCCCCACGTCGGCTTCTAGGAAATATTCCCAGAGACTGCATATCTCGCGATTGTGGAGAGTCTTAGCGTTTAAAAAGCCTCGACCCCCACACTTCCGCGGGATATACAGTCTCATACTCTGATCACTCGGTTGTCTGTATGTCCGTCTGTCACAGCCGATTTTGTTTTTTCTTATGTTTGTTATCTCGTAACTCCGTCATTTATGAACAGATTTGAAAAAAACTTTTTTTTATCTGAAGGGACATACTTCCCAATTGGTCCCATAGAAATTTCAACAAAATCAGTTCAGTAATTTGTTTTTATCCTTGAATTTGTATATTTTTCTTATTGGGCTATGTAGATGATATGATGCAATGCCATGCCATGATGCCTTGATAACTGCTCGTTACAATGTAAATAAAAAACTTTCTACGAAACAAAACCGACTTCCAAAAAGACACAAAAAAAGTCTAAAATATCTTTACTTTTGGAAGTCGGAGGCAAAAAGTCAATGAAACAGACAAAGTCACCGACTTTCGACTTGTTTAGTGCCATTGTGTAAAAAAATTTAAAGGTAAGTTTTAACTTAATCAAACTCAAACTCAAAGCTCTATTATTTATTTCAATTAAACCATTACAGGCACTTTTGAATGTCAAACAAAAAAAAGCTAAGCTACAGTCACAGTCACAAGGCATAATAACTTGAGAAAGTACTGTAGTTGCACATTCCAAGAGTGTAGATCTCTATGGAGAAGAATGGGCAAGAAACTCCATGGACACTCTTTTTAATCAAAATATTGTTACAAAATCTTGGTTACATCATTCACGTTGAGATTATACATATATGTGAGAACGATGTAGGAAGACGTGCACATTAAGAGCGTCCAGAGTAAAAGATTAAAATAATCAACACTTTCAAAATAAAGTAATTAAATTAAACCGTGGCAACTAAGAGATGACCAGTCCCAACTGATAGCGCCCGTTCATGAACATGACGCATGGCTCAGCGCCATTCAACTCAACCATATTGAAGGGAACCAAATGACCCGACACACGCGCCACCATCAGCGAGAAATTTGAGTGAGCATGACATTCTGTCAGCCACCAGGCTATATTCAAGTCAATGAAAGATAAATAAATGTAAATGGTTGCTTTACAGTACATAGTACTCACACATGTGCTATGCACTTGGCGTCGCCTTCATTCTACCGTTAATAGTGTTTCTCTGCGTTATAATTACAAATCTCGTAGACTAATTTATCATGTGCTATGCAATTATATAATACTAAGAGATGGAATCTATACAAAGCAAGGATATCATTACAATCTTCTGCAGCTTCCACAATAACTTAACATGGTAATCAATTAGTTTGCTCGTTTGGTTGTGGAGCAGGACCAGCATTGAGCCAAGCATTTTTATCATCAATATAGTCCCCCAACTTATAATATGCTTGCCTACATAGTGTGCGTTTTATACAAGATTTAAATTTCGTCTCATTCAGTTGTAGAATGTGGGGAGGTATTTTATTGTAGCATTTTAAACAGTACCCCATGAAAGATGAGTCTACTTTAGCTAGCCTGAAACCTGGCTGAACTAGTTGGTCCCTATTTCTAGTATTATAGTGGTGTCTGTCACCTCTGTTACTAAATAAATGCAGATTTTTCTTAACGTACATGATGTTTTCATAGATGTATTGACAAGGTACTGTCATGACGTTAATTTCTTTAAACAGTTCTCTTAGAGAATCGCGCCTACGTAGATCATTTATGGCTCTGATGGCTCTTTTCTGCAGAATAAATATAGGCTCAATGTCTGCAGCCCGTCCCCATAGTAAAATACCGTATGACATAATAACTATGAAAATAACTAACATAGACTAGCCTCGCGGTATCTACATCAGTAAACTGACGGATTTTTCTAACAGCATATGCTGCTGAACTCAGCCGTCCTGCAAGAGATGTTAAATGAGGACCCCATTGTAGACTTGTGTCGAGCGTGATTCCCAAGAAAACCGTTTTATCGACAAATTCTAGTTTCTCTTGATTCAATATTATGTCACAATCACCACTTTTGACATTTGGCAGAGAAAATTTTATGCACTTAGTTTTTTTCCCACTTAGTACTAAGTTATTAGCGGTAAACCAATTATGGACCTGCAGTAGGGCATTATTGACGTCGTCAAGATTTGTGGCACGTCTGTTTATCCTAAATATTAAAGAAGTATCGTCAGCAAACAACACCATTTGCGGTAGGTTGTTAAATAAGTGGGATAGATCATTAATGTACACTAAAAAGAGAAAAGGACCCAATATCAAACCTTGTGGTACACCCATTTACTTTTAAACCCATTGAATTGACACCATTTACTTGTACTTGCTGCTGTCTATCATTCAAATACGATTTTACTAAACTGAGTGCAAGTTTACCTAAACCGTAATGCTCAAGTTTCAAGAGCAGGGTTTCGTGATTTATGCAATCAAATGCCTTCGAAAGGTCACAGAAGATTCCTATGGCATCTTGTGCCTCTTCCCACGCAGTAAATATGTGTTTTAATAAAGTAACGCCGGCGTCAGTTGTACAACGTCCCTTGGTGAAACCATACTGTTGCTCGTGTAACATTTTATTGGCGTTAAAATGGTTTAGCATTTGATTGAACATTATCGTTTCAAACACCTTGCTGAAAACCGGCAACACAGAAACGGGCCTATAGTTATTGGTGTCTTTACCATCCCCGGATTTAAAAAGCGGTATTACCTTACTGTATTTCATTAGATCCAGGAAGACCCCTTGATCCTCGCACAAATTAAATATTGAGGCTAAATACGGTGCTATAGTCTCAATAATTGAGGTACAAGCTTTGATAGACATACCTCATAGATCTTCGGTTAATTTGATCTTGATTTGCTTAAAAGCTTTTATGACTGCTATGGGGTTTATATGCTAAAATTTAAATTCATTCGGACAGGCTTGAACGTTCGCTTTCAATAATTAATATCTTATCTATACCTATGTAGATCAGTGCCGATTTTCTGCTATATGATCGACTGCATGCGATGGAAACAATACCTACCTACAAACTGGCCTCTTCTTTTTTATAAAAAGCCCCGCGCTAAGCCAGTTCAAGGTCAAATGTTATTACCATGCGGTTGACGGTAACTATAAAGATGTAACGCAAGATTTCGTGCGACTGTCGCCATCGGTCGGCTATCTACAAAATATACCTACCTAACTTACATCTTAGGGTCAAACACATTTAGGTGCACACATTACGACGTCATAAAACTACGATGTTCAGGGTCAAACCTGGTTAAATAATATTTTCTAGCTAGGTCGGCCTTTTCGATCACCATGTGCATGATAGACAGCCCCGCGACCTCGTACCAATACTTGTGTTTTGGCCCTTAGACTGAATTTGCGTCCCGCTCAGTCAGTATCTACCCAGTGTGTAAGTAGCGTGTGCTATAGTATATGCATTGTGCTGGTGCAGGTGTACAGTCTGTTGTTCTTTGGATGTGGTACTATCGCATAATTAATTCGTTTAGGTAATTCCAACCGTCCGTTGCGGGAAATTCAAATAAAAAGTAACTAGCATTTTACTGTTTGGCCCAGATATAATTGAATGAATGATTGTGTATGTAGCGCAAATAATGTGCATTACAATTTCGTATGTGTTTATTTCGCTTATAAATAATCGCAATTTGAACATTTGATCCTAAAACAAAATATGCGTGTTATTTATTGTTACGATCAGTTTCAAATTGTGCTAATTCTCAAGAAAAAAATCACTAACGGAATTGAAAAGTACATTATTTGCACCATTCACAAACTGAATTAACTGAAAATGTCATACATTTTCCCTTTTTAGGGTTCCGTACCTTTATATGAAAAAACAGAACACAGGATCACTCGGTTGTCTGTCTGTTCGTCTGGCACAGCCGATTTTGAACCGACTTTCTTCAAAAAAGGAGGAGGTTCTCAATTCGGCTGTATTTTGTTGTTCAAACTGTACACCTGCACCAGCACAATGCAAAACAACCAAAATGCAACCCAAATGCAAGCACACCATATTTTTACGTTACATTGAGCAGACAAAGAATAGTAGCGTGTTCGCGTGTACATGCACACGTAAAATATAGGTAAGTGCCAATTTGCCAAGCTGGTGAAATATACACTGATGCACACGTTACTTACACACTGGGTAGATAACGACTAGGCGAGACGCAAATTCAGTCTAAGGGCCAAAACACAAGTATTGGTACGAGGTTGCGGGGCTGTCTATCATGCACATGGTGGTCGAAAAGGCCGACTTAGCTAGAAAATATTATTTAACCAAGTTTGACCCTGAACATCGTAGTTTTATGACGTCGTAATGTGTGTACCTAAATGTGTTTTGACCCTAAGATGTAGGTTAGGTAGGTATATTTTGTAGATAGCCGACCGACGGCGACAGTCGCACGAATTCAAGTGGTTGACTGTGAAATAACATTATTTTATTATAATTAGTTTGAAATGAAGAGAGAAATATAAATCTCATTCTTCAAACGAAATCTTGCGTTACATCTTTGTAATAACATTTTGACCTTGACTGGCTTAGTGCGAGGCGTCTCATAAAAATAGGAGGCCAGTTTATAGGTAGGTATTGTTTCTATCCCATGCAGTCGATCATATAGTAGAAAATTGGCACTGATCTACATAGGTATAAATATTAATTAAGTTAAAACTTTCCTTTAAATTTTTTCTACACTCTGGCACTAAACAAGTTGAAGTGTTGTCATTTTTTTTTTCAAAATATCTGTATACGACATTTCTTTTCTTTCGCCCCATCTTAAACTTTCCGTAATAATTAAAGTCGTAATAATTCGCGAACGTGTTCTGTTAGCTCGTGCGACTGCTGCGAGAGTTGAGAAGACGACAAAAGAAATGGCAACAGCGCCGGGAGCGCGCGCCGCATGCGGCGCCTTGTAGTAAACGGCAACGTCCCATAAAATAACCAAAATATACCGTTAATTTTTTACCACTATTTTTACAATAACATTAAAAATACCGTTAATTTTTAACACAATTTCTAACGTTATTATTTCGTTATGTTACTAAGTAACGCTACCAAATCGTACCGATATGCCAGGTATCTCTATGGAAATACTGTTACTTAACGTTACTTTTAATGTGAATTGGTAACGTTTTCAAGCCCTGATTGACAGTACTGTTTTAAATAACTTAGTTATAAGATTATGTGCTCCGTCTCGACGGACTAGGCACACGCAGTTATTCGAAGTACCACGCAGTGGTACAAACTACGCTCAAAATTCAGTCATTGGTAGGACGCTTAATAATTTTAACAAAAGATTCTCTCATCTTGATATATTTAATACTACAAAAGGTATATTCAGGAAACAATTAATAATGTCAGTATGTGACGAATTGACAAATAAAAATAACTAAATAAATATAATTTAAACAGAAGATATACAGACACACACACAATCACCACACACCACTATGACATACCCACATACACATTTGTAACTCTTCATGCACACTCCTACACACTCATTCACGCTGTACTCTTAGCAATGTTTTGTATAGCTATTAAATTGTAAATCCGTAATTGGCTGTAGGATTAGTTTATATAGTTTAAGACAAAATTGTAAAGCGCTGTGGATTTGTGAATAATATATAAATATAAAATAGACGACTTCCTTTAATGTTTTCTTTAACAGGCGCCACTTACAAACTTCCTCTAATATACTCATTCCTTACTTTATCTATTCTTATCACTCACACATCCATCTCAACATTCTCATCTCCACTTCATGCAATGATTTTTCATCGACTGTATAACGTGACGTCGACAAACGGAAGCGCGATTAACGCTTGTGCGTCATAACTGTACTGCGACTAATTGTAGTTCGAATGCACGCTTGTGCATCCATCTTCTTCACAGCCCAGCATTCCGATCCATACAGTACGACAGGTCTAATCACGGACTTGTATATTTTCCCTTCTACGTTGCGGGGAATAAATATGCATGTACAGACAAATGTACCGAGTCTACATAACTTATCCACTTTGTTTCACTGTTCTACAAGATTTATTTTAAATACAGTTAATGCAACTTGCTACTTGACAAAACAATCGTATATACGGACTATGTAAGAAAGGTCAATCCTCCTCACAGATGCTGTAGAATACAGATGTTAGTTTAGTTCTTTTTCATGTAAAACTAGCTCGGAATCTATTTACAGATTGCAGCCAGGAGCGTGTTATCTGTGATTGGAACACGCCAAGCCACTCATGAATGTGTAACGAGGCGGCGGCGGTGCGAGAATGTAACTGACATGCTTTAGATAAGGGAAATAGTTAAGAAAAGCATTAGTATTGATGCAACTAAGCGACAACCGTGAAACCGAACATTGTGACTTAACATTGTTGCATCGTTTGGAAGAAAAATATTAATTAAAATGTTTGGTATTTTTAACATATTAACATTAAAGATAAAAATCATTTTATTTGTCAAAACATGCGCATACATGCAAATTAAGCATGCAGGATGACATAATATTAATATTTCGTACGGTACATGTTTCACCCGTAAAAGGCGTACAACATTGCATCCCCGTGGTACCACCTACATTTCACCAGTTGTATTTAAGTCCCATGTTGTAGGGGGCGAGCCTATGTCCATCAACTGGGTCCAATAACTGACTCCGGGCTTCTACTGAAAAAATCCTGATGGAAAAACACAATAACACTTTGCTCGACCTGGGAATCATACCCGGTACCTCTTGCTTAGCAGTAGAGCTTGCGAATGGACCAACGAGGCAGTTGCTTGATAAAATTATGTCATACTTATCTGATGAGCTCATGATTTTTCCAAGAATCCAGTAAAGCTAACCACCACCTCAAAAACGGGTGTTGGATGAAGGAGGCCTTATTCTGACTCGCACAATTCGTAGTTAATCAAATTATTTCCTATAAGCTTAGCAAGGAGTTCGTAAATCTCCAACGCGATCGTACTACCGGGATAAAAATATCCCATGTGTTAATTCAGGGTTATTATCTATCTGGCTCTTAACTGCCCTAGTGCTAAATTTCATTCAAATCCGTTCAGCTGTTTTAGCGTGAAAGAGTAACATCTATTCATCGGTACAAATTTTCGCATTTATAATAGTGGTACGAGTAAAATTTATTTTCGTACTCCGTTACGTTCTCAACCAAGTATCAGCTCTAAGTACGTTCACAAAAACTTGTGCAAGTCAGCGCAACCGTTCGCGAGCTCTCGCCGACTACGCGACGACTACCCGACGACTACGCGACGACGGCGCGACCTGACAAACTTCCTTACACTTGAATAAGTTTTAACTTTACACTTTTGTATTGTGTGGGGAAGAGTCTGAACTGCATTGTGATATTGAGATGAAAAGCAGGAAAAAAGTGGCTTTACGGAGACGGAGAAAATCTTCAAACTAAAATCGTTTTACCCGACTGCGCCAGAAGGAGGGTTATGTTTTTCGAGAGTATGTATGTATGTATAATTATTTGGCACGCTCTGTGGGCCTGAACGGCTCGATGGATTTTAGCTTGAGAGGTGTCGTTAGATTCGTATTTACTGTGAGAGTGACACTGGGTATATCAAAACAAAAATTATTCAATAATAAAAAAAAAACAGTAATTTAAAAAATTAAAAAACCCGTCTCCGTAAAAAAATAAATAAATAAAAAGCATAGACTTAACAGGCGGGACCCATTATTGGGACGATTTAAGCCGGTCTATGTATATTGTACGCAGTCTGGCTTTTAATTTTTTTAATTACCGTTTTATTTCAGTCACCAACAGACATAGTGCAGTCTTACTATCTATCGACGATAAAGGAGGCTAATAAGGATCAAATTCTGGGAAGTAATGACATGCGGCAAACTTAAGGACAGAGTTCATTTTTCATAAAATACATAGCAGTATGCAAACAGTTAGTAGTAATCAACGAAACGTCGAACAAAATCAATATTGGCGCCAACTCACTTATAAGTTCTAATTTTTTTTTTTATGATTTTGATCCTTATTTGCGACACTATCGAACAGGGTTGTCGCGAACATCAGTATCAGCATCAGCATCCGCAATGATCGATGCTGATTATTAATGCTGAAGTTCAAGTCGTGACATGACCGCACAGGAGCCGGGGCTTATATCACGTATAGTTTTTGCTTGCGAGATTTGATCAATCAAAGGGTCGAACGCGGGGATTGCGATTGCAAACAAACACATACTTGTCTCATTACGTTTACGCACCAATATTAATTAAACGAACCAGCAGGTTATGTACTAGGTAGCTAGACTACCTGCAAGAATAATTTACAAACCTTTTACGAACAGACTTGAAGCCGAAAAAGCAGCACAGATACTTTTTTTTTAAATACAAGTTGCCTTTGATTAAATTCCAATATTAATTAAACGAAAGATAGCAGGTTATGTACTAGGTAGTCTAGGTACTTCTAATTATTACTAAACTGTTGTTTGATTATATTTTTTATTAAAATTCCCAAAATTATTGAAACAATCTTTTATTTGAGCACCAAGGAAAAATATGAAACTTTTAGATGTATATTTACAATGGTAACTACATTTCTCCAGTTTTATTTACAGTACAATGGTCTTTATGGTTATGACTACAAAGTCCATTTTAAGAGTTTTAAATTTTTAACGTGATTCGTATTATGATTCTGATTAAGTGGCCATTTTAGGCCCCCTGATTGTCCGATTATAAAAGAAAAATTAGTTAATATTTTAAAAATAAATATTTTATTCTGTCTTTCATAAAGTGCAGACTCTCCGCCTAACACCAAACCCCAAAACCACACCATACCAAAACCATACCAGACCAAAATAGAAAACATGTGACCTAATTTAAAGTCAAATAAAGTACATTACTTACAAACTAAGGCTAATAATTAACTCACTGAAAGAATTTACGAAAAAAGTTATCTTTTGCGTCGAAAAAATCCAATTACCCCAGTTCTTCGAGAAAAAGTAAAAAATACGCGGTTTTTTTGTGAATTTTTGAAAGCTATACAGAATACGACGCTGCTTTTAACATCATTAAGTAATTGACTTTGTAAATAGAATTTAAAAAAAAACCCACACCTCTTATGTTAGAATTCTTGAAATACGTCAATGCATCACTGAAAAATTACTCACAAAATACATATTTGTGTTGGAAAAAATGCGGGAAACCAAAAGTGTGAAAACGCGCATTTTTTTGCATTTCGCTACTCCTGGTGACCATAGCTTACGCTCCGTCCACAACATCAGACGATGCCCCTCGCGATGCCAAGTAGAACTCGCGTGCGGCATTTGTTTCAATCATGTTGCAAGTCGCGTCGCGTTGACTCGGGGCATGCTCTAAGCAAATACTTTCATTTGTTATATCTGCAGTTTCTGTCAAAACATGTGTGATGTTTGAAGAAGCTGTTGGTCAAGCAGTTCTATTAGATGTTTACCCAGGTTTGTTTGCGTAGGTAAACCTCGAAATTCTCCCGTATCGCAAAATACAAGGCCTCTCCTTAAATAAAATACCAATTAATATAATCTCATGTAGTTACTACGTGTTTAATAACATTAGTAAAAAACTAGAGTAACAACGCGCGAACATGGTTATTCCAAAAGTGGTCACAACCGCTTTTTTATTGGCAAACTGTCTCGTAATTGCAGCTTGATGTCTGAATAAAAAAATAAAATAATTAAATGAACTTAGTGTGATGCAAATCATAAGCGAGAGCGATATATTTCGATATATTTTTTTATTATAGCGTTCTTGGCCCTACCCTTTTTCTAATTTATATTAATTCCTTATGTAGCTTAACGATACAAAACTGTAAAATATTTACATTTGCTGATGACACGGCGTTAATTTTTTATGGTAGTACATGGGATGAAGTAAGACATTACGCTGAAATAGGTCTTCATAAAACAGCCAAATGGCTCAGTCAAAATTTACTTACTCTTAATATATCAAAAACTAAATTCATAACTTTCGCTAATACGGAACTATCACTAAAAACGGCACAAAATTTAAAAATTCAAATTCACTCTTGTCAAAGCACAACCCATCAACACACGACACGACACGCGACTGTGGCTATCTGGACAGGGTTAAAACGGTTAAATATCTTGGTATTCTCCTTGATGAAAAATTCACGTGGTGTCCATATATTGATCTTCTGGCAGGGAGAACAAGAAAGTTGATATATGTTTTTAAGAAACTAAGGCACGTGGCGGATACTGGTCTCTGCAAAACTGTTTACTTTGCACTCGCTCAATCTATTCTAACATATTGCATCACGTCATGGGGTGGAGCACGAAAAACCCATCTTATTAAACTTGAGCGTGCACAGCGAGCCTTACTTAAGGTTATGAATTTTAAGCCTTTCAGGTATCCCACAGTCGATCTGTACTCTGAGTGTGATGTTTTAACTATTAGACAGTTATTCGTTAAAGAAACTGTAATACTTCAACATCAAAAGCTAAAATTTATTGATAAAACAACAATGACCTCGAGACGCATCGATAGGGTGTGTCCTACGGTTGCATATAAAACAGCATTTATCGAAAAATTTCAATGTTATCTTGGACCAATGCTGTACAACAAATTAAATAAAATTTTAAAAATATACCCACTAAATCTACATTCATGCAAGAAGGTCTTAATATCCTGGCTGAAATCACAAAGCTATGAAAGCGTAGAAAACCTATTTGCAATTTTAAAATAAAATAATTATTAAAAACCGGCAGGAAATAGTCACTATAAAAATATCAACAATTTGACCAATAGTAATTAGTAACTTCTCAACTTATTTTACAAAATCTACAAGTAATAAATAATAAATATCAAACTATAAACTAAATAAAATTATCAATTTCATTTCTTCTAAAGTAGCCTAAGTTCATACTCTTTGTTGTCTCTGTTGCGATATGTCGAATGTAGGGTACTTAGAAAACAAAAAAGGTAAACACTCCTACGTTCATTTTAATAATTCTTGATAGTACAAAACTATCTACCCACTTTCTAAACTGGGCGAGCACATACATTTTATTTATTAATATTAATATAAGATATTTCCCTTGTAATGTTTAATCACACTTTATACTCATCTCTGATTGTAAAAACATTGTAAGAGACTAACGTCTAAGATACAGGCTCGGCCTAGTTTAGACGTTAGGGTTCATTTTGATCTGTTTACTTACTTACTGTACTTGTGACAATATTGTGATAAGTGTAATATGTATTTCCTCTTTTCTTTAATAAAGTATTATATTGAGGAAAATAAATCTGGGAATTAATGGGAATGAGAATTTTGTTCTAATCAACACTGACTCTGAAGTGCTGCGTTTCTGTTCAGTTTTCAAACTTACTTACTATATTTAACTATTAATTATTTTTACTATTGCTTGGACTTTACTTTTAAATCCCACCCTTACGTGAAAATCAGTTGAAGTACAGCGAAGAAAATCGTGACAGCAGTTCAATTAGTGTTTTTTATCAAATAAAATCAATTGGGCTTAATAACTTTTAAATCAGTACACGTGGAATACGTGTATTAACCTCTCAGGCTCAGGCGACTCGTGACCTACGACAGCAACAATGAAAAAGAAGTTCCAAAGAGCAAACCACGACTCACTGTAATACAATTTGCAAATTGTCACATCACTAGCCGCGTCGCATCGTCGTCAGATCGTGAACGGGGCGTAACAGAAAATCGCTAACGCTCGCTCTTCCAGCTTACACCACCCCCTCAAACAAAAGCTCTCATCATAAAGCAAAGCGTTTAAATTAAATAAAGCTGGTCTTCATGATTTAAGGTTGCTTATAGTCTTACCTAACGAAATAAAGTTTACCAAGAAATACTCAAGCGTCCGAACGCGATGATTTAGAGTGTACCCACCACAATTTAAATTGTATGAGATGTTCATGAGATGAGAGCTTTTGAGATGTTCACGGCTTCCGTGTCATTTTTTTTTGCTACGTTTTCTGTGAAAATTGCTACGCCTACTACGGAAGTCGCTTCGCTTGCTACGAGAATACCTTCGCTTGCTACGAAGATAGCTTCGATTGCTACGAAAATAGCTTCGCTTGCTATGAGAATTCGCTACGCTTACTACGAATGTAGGTTCTTGCCATCTTGTTTTACAACCCGACTGCGGCAAAGCCCAAAGAGGGCTGTACAATTAAAACTCCTTATTTCTCATTGTCGGACGTACCTTATTGGTCACGTTCTTCAGAAAGGTCAGGAGCGTTGTACTTGAAGCCGACGAACGTGTCTGACCAGATTATGAGAGACAACGTATGGACGTGGACGAAGCAAAAGGAGTACGTAAGATCTGCTTACCTCTATAAGTAAAAGGCATAAGTTTATGTATAAATTGGTGTAGAAAATACCCTTAGCGAAGCCGAAAGGTACTTGATCTCTCCGTCATTGCGATCATTTATTTTTGTTCTAAGCCATACTTCCAGTTACGAAGAAATTGGGGGTCAAAGCACCAATTTTTCACAAGTTTTTTTTTTTTAATACAAGGGTTTAATGTTATAACTTTATTTTAAATACCTCCGTACTATACAATGTATCCATCAGCCCAATGTTTTGAATGCGTTATATACATTGAGTCCTACCGTAAAACGTGATTTTTCACCCCAAAAAAAGGTCGTTTCCCAGCAATACTTTTACGTAGAGTTACTTAGTTTATTGTACCGAATGCTTGATTGAAGGCTTCGTGAAGGGTCTATTTACACCTTGTACTCGTACATTATTATGATTTATTTTTTATCTTTCGTTGTTTTCAGAACCGTAAAGATTATATTATAACTCACACGATTTCATCCTCAAATCAAGACTGAAAATAGACAACAAGACTAAATTCTGAACCAAAGTAAAAATACAGTTGAAGAGAAGTATAATCACAGTCCGTATTTTCTCAGGTGTCCACACACAGGGAACCACTTGGGAAAGTTGATCTGTGTAGTTTGACCAGCTGACGGCGAGCGTCCAAGTTAACCTCATGTTTTACTTAGACGGTTCAAGTTGGAGAAATAAATTGGATCGAACCGCTGACGTTGGTGTTTGATGTAAGATTTTGGATGTAGGAGAAAAGGTGATATTTTTGTAGTAAAGGATAGGTTATAAGTTCAATTCAATAACTTCGTTAAAGTCAACATCGTTTTCTGATATACTTTTTCCGTTATTTCAAATTATAACGTATTTCCTATTTTTCAGGAAAACAAAGAGTTCTTGAAACCTTTTTGAGTCTAGACTTTACTTATTTACTTCCTACTTACTTGCTTTAAGATCGACTTATGCGTATATCTGGAATGGCACTTTGAAAGAAACTACAAATTTATTTTTACGTACTATTTCTAAATCTAAACTCTGACAGAAAATCAACAACGGCTGCTGCAATAGTCCCTACATGACCAATTAACCAGCCTTCAAATCACATCTAAACATTGTCTAGTATAATCACTGCATAGTTCAGAACTGCATATCAAGTACAGCTCAAACAAGTACAGATAGAAGTAGAAACAGTATAAATACTCCTTACTAATCTGATGTTATTACAGCACTAACTTTGTGTAAAGCAAGTTATTATGAGCAGTGTGTTGCATACTGAACAGTTTCGGTGCGGCCACATTACCGCTGTGTAATGTACAAACACTGCAACTTTATAAAGGGTGTAGCAAGACCCTTAACGAAGCCTAAAGGTACTTGTTCTCCCAGTCATTGCGATATTTTTTTTGTTCTAGACCATACCTGGGAACCTTCTAGTTACGGAGATATTGGGGGTCAAACTTCCAACTTTTTTTTTAAATACTTGTTTTTCACGTAAGATTTTTACTGTAAACACCCCCACGAACCCTGTAATATTCAATCCATCCATCAGCACAATGTTTTGAGTGCGTTACATTGAGTCCTACCATAAAACGTGATTTTTCGAAAAAAAATCAATTCAAAATCGCGGGAAACAGATGCATAATCCCACGCAAAGAACAGAGAAGAATGGGGAAGCCTATACCCAACAGAGGGTGATTCTGAAATGATTATGATAAGACAGTCGTTACGGGAAGTCATAAGCCCGAAATCTTAACAATCAGTCTTACCCAGGAACTGGGTTGTGGAGGTCAGATAGGTAATAATAGGTAGTGCATCTGGTTGGACAGGAAGCCGACCCTAGTTGTGAAACGGTTAGGCGACTACTAGCGGACAAAAAGTTTGGCAAACACTACACTGCCAATGCTACTAGTATGTAAATAGTCGAAAATTTGCTGCCCTCTAATCTCTTTGTGCCACCTTACTTATTATCATTCTGAGCAGGTCTATGACAAGCATAAAGAACAAAGGAAAATAATCTTCCTCTCTTTTCATATTTCAAAGGAAGGAAGCAAGTGTCATAAACACCGCTCTTTGCCATAAGATGGACGGTACAAAAGCAGAATGGCGTAAAATAAATATTTCATTTGATTTGTTATTTATACCGAGTTTTGGATTAAGAAAGTAGAACCACCAAAAACATTTTCATGTAAAATGATGCCAAGACGAGACCAAATGGCTCGCACTGTCAAAAAGTTAGTTATCAGATCTCATGTAGAGCCAAGCTTCTAACTCTAAACACCCAACTCTACAAGCCCTAACTACACAAACTCTACACCTTAGTCAAAATATGTGGCTTAGCCGTTTCGTTACTACAAGAACAGAAGAAGTAATGAACAGTGAATATTTTTTTCACTTTACGCCCATGTGACGGTAACGAAACGGCCAAGCCACATATTTTGACTAAGGTGTAGAGTTTGTCTGCCTGCCGGGGCTGCGGGACTGTTCGAAAGAGATACCGCGGCCCTGGAACACAAAGGGCGATGAAGGAACATGGATGGGTTTTAGTCAGTAAAAGTCTGATACACCCTCCGCCCCGCCCAGAGCGGGAGGAGTTATTTGTTGATTTACAAACCCAAAAAAAAAAGGTGTAGAGTTTATGAAATTTGGGCTTGTAGAGTTAGTTATCAATAAAATCTAAAGTATAAGAGCAATGCAACTGAAACATTATATTTTTAATAAGTCTACTATTGACAATCCAACCCCAAGTTATGAGGGCTGAAAAAAACGACGAAGCGCTTCGAGAAAAAGTAGGTAGTGAGTGCCCTTGCGCTTCGCTTGGCTCGTCTTGGCGGGAGCACTACCGTGCCCCCAGATTGAGCAATTTTAATATTTCTTTATAATTATTATCTGTCATTATGTTCTTGTTCCAACCCAACCCGCACCGGGCCCGCGTGGTGGATTATAGCCCATTCCCTCTCATAGAGAGGAGGCCGTGTGTCCCAGCAGTGGGAACATTATAGGCTGATTGTGCATGTTCTTGCTTGTTCATATAATATGTCTCCACTGTACCTACAAACGCAAAGATCATCTTCATTTTCCAGCAATTGTTTCATGTTATTTGGGGTCGGCGCATATACGTTTTTTTTTCCTCCATTGTCCACTGTCAACCGTTACGCTATCATTTATTACTTTTTCTTTCATACCATTCCTCACACAATCTTCAACACTCACAACTCAGAGATGAAATGTATTTAGTCTTCTTTAAATACAAGTAAATAAAATTGAAATGTCTGTTTCTAATATATACAACATGTAACAGAAAGGGTATAATCATATGGAGTACTGTGGTACGGGTCATCAAACTGAACAACTTTCTCTATGGGACCACCATCGAAATCGTAAAAAAATAATCAGCTGTCCTATACAAAATTTCAATACCTACTCGACCCAAATGTATGGGACAGCTGACGCTGTATATATACGGCACTTTTTTTTTTTCAATTTTCGTCTGTCTGTCTGTCTGTTTGTTCCGGCTAATCTCCGAAACGGCTGGACCGATTTTGACGGAACTTTTACTAGCAGATAGCTGATGTTATAAGGTGTAAAATAGGCTACTTTTATTTTAGAAAAATAATTAGGGTTCCGTGCAAAAAAATTAAAACTTGAAATTGGAAACAATTTCCGTTTCAAAAAGGGAACTAATATTTTTTTATAATCATTTCACGCGAACGAAGGTCGCGGGCAACAGCTAGTTTATAAATATTTTCCAAGAATCCTCCGGTACTGCACGGTTCAGCCGCACCAGTGATGCGGCTGAATCTTTACTCCGTGCAGTTGACGAGACCAGATGAATGTTGAAGTGCAATTCGTTGTAGAACACTCGCTTGTTTATTGTTTAAACTCGTCTCTGATAAGGCAGCTCTAGCTAATGTCTAGTAAAACATTTATGAGACAAATAAACTACTAAAGCGAGTGCGACTAATATTTTAAAATAGTCAAATTAGCTTAAAACATTTATAGAGTTCTGTGACAACGAACTATTTGCTGTCAGTCTTTTCACTGCAATTTTTTTTTTAAACTTTTCCTGGCACTAGTAATTTCTCCTGTATCGTTGGTGCGTTTACAAACTCATATATACATAAACAGCCAGACCTTGAACAACTACCTAAAGGCTATACAAATATTTGTTCCGTGCGGGAATCGAACCCGCAACACGCAGCGCAGCAGCGAATCGCTCAGCCACTGCGTAAACCGTGTGGTCTCAGTTACCTATTTTACTTCTGACAGTTGCAACCCAATAGCTACCTTATTACAACGGATTTACAAATCACTGACAGTGATGCCAAGACAAACTGTAGGTTCATATGTAACGTATCAAACTTGGCAATAAGGAAAAAACTGAGCAGACTGGAGAGCGGATTGGACTACGGACACCAGATTAAGGCATATAATGTACTGAAATATCCGTGTTCGCTATCAGTCCGGTGTCCGCAATCAGTCTGGTGTCCGCAATAAGTTCGATGTCCGTAATCAGTCTGGTGTCCCCGATCAGTTCAGGGTCCGTAATCAGTCCGGTGTCCGTAATTAGTTTAATGTCCGCAGTCTGGTGTCCGCAATCAGTCCGCTCGCTACCCGGTCCCCTAACTCCGCTACCGTACACTTTTTTTTTTTTTCGGGTGGGAAATCTTCAAATAACTCCTCCCGCTCTGGGCGGAGCAGGAGGGAGTGTCAGACTTTTACTGACTAAAACCCATTCATGTTCCTTCTTTTGCCATTTGTGTTCCAGGGCCGTGGTATCTCTTTCGAACAGTCCCGCAGCCCCGGCAGGCATCGGCACTTGCGGACCCCTTCCTATAACTGACATCTCTTTGAGGCGCGCGTAGAACACGAACGCGCCGTCGCCACAGCCTGTCGTCATATTAAGACGGACGTAACGGACGGCGAGCTAGCCCATAGCTCACCGTCCACAGGCCCTCGCCTACGGTGGCCGGGGGCCACCACGTGGCCCCCGATGCCCGGTGCGTCTCCCGCGGCGGCTGAGACGTGAGGTTCTCTCCCTCTCACGTTTCGCCGCCTCCTTCTCTAACATGACTGCTTCGCAGAAGGAGGCGACGGCGTCCCATTCCGTCTCGCTCCAGACCATGGATTGAACCAAGGCCGGACGCGAGAAGTCGCCGCCGCCGATCGCCGCTACGAGGACACTGCGGTGCTCCGCCCACGCAGGGCAGGCCTCCACAGTGTGCTCCACCGTGTCCTCCGGTCGATCCTCACAATGGTTTCTGACAGTCTCTAGAATCTTAAATCCCTAAAATCTATCCAAGCATTTCAATCTCAAAACATCTTCTAACAACAAAGAAACTATCTCGACGTAACACACAAAATTGTGAGATCTATGCACTAGCTTCAAGCTCCAATTGATGCTGGGATACTCCAGATGTTCGCGGCTAACTTGGATTAACTTTGACGTTATGTTGATTATTATCCTTTATATCTACCAGTAACTAAATAGTTTACAGAGCGATGTAATCTTTGATGAAGCATTTTTGAAATCATAAAATAAAAATAAATATGATTATTTTTTTAGATATTTATTTTGTTCCCTACCACAGCGTTTTCTTATTTAACCCAGTTGTTGACTGGTAGAGAATGCCTAATGGCATTAAGTCCGCCTATGTACCATTATTATACATGAAGTTTAAATAAATAATTAGAAACTGATATTGGTACATACAGATCAAGAAGAACATTTTACAACAGTACTACTAACTTTTTTTACCACAGATACAGTACTTTTCCAAATAAACAAATGAATAATCAAAAAGTCACAAATGCCAAGGCCTTAAGCTGCATTCACAACTGCAGGTGATACGACTTGCGAAGGTGACAAGCGCGTCAAGTAACACGCGCGTTTCGCTCTGTCTCCTTCGCGGGAGTAGGTACTGTTATGTAGCGTCGCAAGTCGCGTCGCAGTGCATTGAAGCAAGCTGGACCATTTATTTCATCAGTAGCTGTCGCAACACGCGTGCTGCTTAGCGTGGCCAAGTGGCTAAGCGATACGCTACATAACATCTGAGTTACTAATAAAAACTCATTTGAATATATTTCTACACATTTTTACTTTTTTTTATTTGTACCTGTGCATCTAAAGACACTTGCGCCACCAAGATAAATCTAATGACGTATAGTTTATCCAAATCGGTTCATCCGTTTTCGGTTCATTCCGCAGGTAAAGTTTGTGAGGTTGTACGGGGTATCTCAGGATCTACTGAACCATTTTTGAAAATTATTTCACTAATGGGAAGCTACATTATGTCTGAGTGCCATAGACTATATTTACAACGTGCCCGTAGGATAATTTCCGACCAAACGCAAGCGGAGCCGCGAGCAACAGCTAGTTGTACATACGCGCGAAAAACATTGCCCTCCTTCTGGGCCAGTCGGGTAATTATTGTATTGTATTGTATAGCGGGCTGGTGTCCGCAACTCCACGTCTAAGCGCGTATTTTGCGTGCGGGTGGGAAATTTATTCGATCCACCCTAGCTCCCCGAGAAAGGCCAGCAGCGCCTTGATGTTGCTGACGATCTCGCGGAGAGTACCTGGGTTACCGAAGTACTTTGCCCTGTATGTTGCAACCACCGAGCAGTGCAGAAGCACGTGGGCTGCCGTCTCGTCCTCCTCCATGCAGGCTCGGCACAGGGGGCTGTCTGTGACTCCTATGACAGAGAGGTGTTTGTTAAAAGAGCCGTGTCCAGTGATGGCGGCTGTAACTGTGCGCAGCTGTAGCTTGGTCAGCCGAAGCGCTCGTTTGGTGAAGCGGCCGTCGATAGTAGGAAGTGCTTCCTTGGCCTGCCTGCACTCACCATGGTCTAGCCACAGCTTGTGGTGTTGTTCACTGGTTCGTTTCCTTACCAGTGTGCGTAGGTACCCGAAAGGGAGTGGCACGATGGGTTCGGGTCCCACTGCTGCCATGCTCGATCCCCTTCTAGCGAGTTCGTCCGCTGCGTCATTGCCTCGAGAATCGCTGTGTCCTTTGATCCATTGGATGGTTATATTATTGAGATTACCAACCTGGTTCAGGCGTTGATGACACTCGTGTATTAACCCAGAGTTGACTGTGTGGTTGTTTAGTGCTAGCAGTACCGCCATGCTGTCTGAGAGTATACGTATAGAGTGGTCCACAACCTCCCTGGCTAAGATGGCTGAAGCCGCCAGGGCAATGCCCATGCATTCTGCCTGAAATACCGTGTTGTGGGCCCCCAGTGGTGTGGCTATGTGGATGTTGAGATCCTCCGAGAAGACTCCAACTCCAGTGCCAGTACCTGTTTTAGATCCATCCGTGAAGATCCGCAGTTCTGCGGGGCTCAATCCCTCGCAGCGGTGGTCCTCGTGGAGTTGGATTTTGTATTTTTTATCGAATACGAACTGTTTGGGTATTCGATCGTTTGCTGCTTTCGCTAGGGGGAACTCGTTGTAGAATCCCTCCAGTACTGCGGTATGCTGAGTTTCTTTCTTACCCCAGAGTTGGAGTGTATTAAGGCGTACTGCCGTCATCGTCGCTTCCTGCTGTATGAACAGATGGAGCGGTGGGAGCCCCAACATGGCTTCGAGAGCTGCTGTCGGAGTAGTCCTCATGCAACCTGTTATCGCCATACAGGCAAGCCTTTGCAAGCGTTGCAGTTTGATGGAGGCTGTAGCTAGTTTGGTCCGGGGCCACCAGACCACTGCCCCGTAGGTAATCATGGGTCGGATTACCGCGCAGTATAACCAAAGTATAATTTTGGGGGATAGACCCCACTTCTTACCTATCATCCTCCGGCATTGCCAAAAGGTGATGCAGGCCCTGTTTATTTTGGTGTCAAGATGGCTGCTCCAGTTTAACTTACTGTCCAGGATGACTCCTAGGTACTTAACCTCGTCAGCTAACTGGAGTTCTGTATCAAAAAGTTTGGGTAGGCAGTAGGGGCCTAGTACACGCTTATGGGTAAACATAACTAGTTCAGTTTTCATGGGATTCACCGAGAGGTCGAACTCTCTGCACCACCTTTCAACGATGCGTAGTGCCTGTTGAGTGAGATTGCAGATTGTCCCCGTCACTTTCCCCGAGATGAGGATGGCGAGGTCATCGGCGTACCCTATAGTATAGAAATGATTCGCGTTGAGTTTGGTAATAAGATCATTAATCACCAGGTTCCAGAGGAGAGGGGATAGTACTCCTCCTTGGGGACATCCTCGGGCTATCATGGCCATCTGCTGATCCTCTGCAAGGCGAACCACTCGTTTGCTTAACATATTAGTAATCCAGTCTATCAGTACCTGTTCTACTCCGTGTCGGGAGAGGGCGGTGCTGATGCTGGAGAAATTAGTTTTATCGAAGGCCCCTTCGATGTCTATGAAAGTGCCCAGGCAGGTGCCCTTCTGATGTATCGCTTCTTCTATCCGGCCGACCACTAGATGGAGAGCGGAATCAGTAGACTTACCCGAGCTGTATGCATGCTGATTCGCATGGAGTGGGATCGTTTTTAAAACGCCATCCCTCAGCTCTCTCTCGCAAATTCTCTCCATGGTTTTAAGGAGAAAGGAGGTCAGGCTGATCGGTCGGTGGGATTTGGCGTTAGTATAGTCACTCTTACCTGGCTTAGGAATGAATATAACTTTCACTTCCCTCCATCCTTTGCAGTCGGGTAATAAGCGCTCAATTAAAAAAATAACTTACCTAATATCAGGAAAAGACTGTCTAAAAACCTTAATTTCATAGTTATTTAAAAACTTTTATTTACAACATGCTTAATCCAAAACTATCTGCTACTGAAGAAACTATCCTTTCCACGAAAATATGAGCCAAATTATGTCCGTCCCACAAAGACGAAGTTCGCGCGTTGATTGCACACTTCACAACTTGAGCCCACAAAGTTCTGGCAGACGATGCTATTATGGCGTCGTTTGCGTTCATTCGTTGCTTGCTACTCTTTTGCGGATTATGGCAAAGTTTTAGGCAAGTGAATGCTTTTCTGTGTGGACGCCTTCAAAGGGTAGTTCCTTGTAACTATGTGTGTTCTAAAAGATCATTTAAAGATTGTGCGATTAGAGTGACTGCAAGCCAAAGAAAAAATGCATCTATTAAGTAATTTCGAATGAGAACAATCCTCATATTTTCGACGAAAACAACCAAAAAATATGATAGTTCGTCTCACTTCCAGAATTCATAAAAAATTTAAAAGCATCTCATTTTCATTTAATTAAATTGCATGAAGTTGGTACACACACATCATAATGCTTTATTTTTGTGACTGATATTTAATTAGTTAGAAACCTATTTACTTACCTTCTGCTATTTTTTTCTTTCACTATGTCATAGTTTTTTAGTTCGTTAATTAAAACAATCTAGACGCAATTAATCGGGTAATTGCGTCTAGATTGTTTTTTGCTCATGCAATCAACACACACAATTTCCATTCAATTGTCCACAATAGCCGGGACGTGTGACCGCGATCGACAATGTATCCCATTACGAATCAATTATATAATAGACTCCAATAGTTAGGCTGCCCTTCCACCAGAGTTAAACTGACGACGTTGGAACCCGAGTGATCTAGAGCACAACAATATGTACCAGTAAGTGCACTTCATGCAGCATGGCATACTTTGGACGTGTAAAATTGTTTATTTTTACATATTTGCTCGTAAAGGGTTTCTTATTTCACTAATTTCAATATCGTATTGTATCTCATTACGTACTTGTGCGTTATTGTAATGTAAAAAGCATAATATGACTTTCTTTTTAATAAGGTAAAGCGCACGGTTTATCAAAATGCTCCGTCTAAAACGAACGGTACTTTTTTAAACCTTTGCAAAGAGTTTTTATGTCAGAAAAGTGGGAAATATTTTATGAATAAAATTAACTTTGGGTGATAAAATATATTAAATAAACATTTAATTCTTTAATTTAATTAATTTTGACAATAAATTGCAAACATTTATATGTAACAAAAACACAAAATAATCAATTTTATTTATTTCCTCGCAAATATGTTATAAAACGTCGTATGACATACGTGCGCTTTGATAATTACAGCCTCTGCTTTCTTGTAGCAATATCGCCTCGGCTGTAATTTTCAACTTACCGCACTTAAATCATAATGTACTATTACGTAGCCCGCGTCGATCATCCTCCTCGCACAACAATAAACTCTCTTCACATCGCATATTTCCCTATTATACCACTTATCTTTATTAGAAACAGGCAATAGTTTCGTAGCTTAGCTTCCGCCATCTCAGGTGTAAGCCCATCCCTACGGCGCCGGCGGTCAGTACATAGTGACATCGCATCAGTAAACAATAACGTCACGTCAATAAGTTAATTGCTTCACGTAATGAACCTGTTGATGTTGTTGCAGATACAATCTGTTGTTTGTTGTTGATGACGCGGTTTAGGGTTGTTTCGATAAATGGGTGTCACCGTCAGGTGTAGCGGTGTTCAATATAATTGGATGAAACATTTTTGGAAATACTCGTGATTGGAATATTGTCGAATAATTTTAATTTTCGAAGTTTTAATTCAACAACATGCAAACGTAACTTTTTGGACGTTAAAGACATCCTTAATTGATATCACAGAAACGTGATATAATGTACCTCCGGAGGACTGGAGGGTAGTGTTTATAGGTTATATATTTATTTCTACAGTTATATTTTCACGGAAACACATGAAAATTGCGAAAAAAAATACTACCTGTTACATTTAAAATCATGAAAACAGTATTATAAAGCAATTGCACACGCTAGCAACCAGAAAAAGATCTCAATAAAAAACCATCAACCAAAAAAATCTCAAAAGTCGTTATAATCTAATTGAGATATCCATCAAAACTCTTCAAACATCTTCATTCATTCACTCACTCACTCGCTCACTCATTCAATCTGATTGTGATTCCGGGACTCCTCCTGGTATAATTACATTCCGCATAATGCAAGGATTGTAATGAAAGCCTGTTCAAATGTTTGGACCAAGGTCTGCCCATTCAGGGAGGTTCATTGTCTGGTCGGTAAATTGTGGCGTAATGTGTTTGTCGATTATCACTTGAAAGTAGAGGATGTTTATTTTAGAATATATTTATACAAATATTACAAAGAGGTAAAATTTGTTTATAAGTTTGTATGTAAGGGGTAATCTCCGGAACTAATGATCTAATTCTAAAAATTCTTTCACTGGCAGAAAGCTACATTATTCTTGGGTGCTAAATTATTTTTATATCATGTATATTACCCGAGCTATCACAATTTTTGCGGACGAAGTCGTGGGCGAAGTGCTAGTATGTAAATACGTATATACGTACATATTGTGGGGTATACATTAACGACAAATCGTTTACTGTCGAAGCAGTACGGCTATGGAATGCATTGCCCGTGTCATAAAGACCAATAGTTTGAGCCACCACGACAGAAGAAAATCACTTTGTTCTGATTATAAATACATATAAAACAAAACAGAATTTTAATACTGTAGTAAACAAATACTTATAGATACAAATATGAAACAAAAGTAATCCAAATTGTAGACATCCATCTCTAATTTTCCTCTAATTTTTATCAACAAAATATTTGTGAGAAGTAAATTAAATAATATTGTATTTTATCTTCACAAAATGAACAACGGAGATCTCGAAATTATTATTCCAATTCGAGATATAATTGTAATTGTGTAAATATTAATAGTCTATCTTGGATATTTATTCGGATGCCTATTTAGATAAGATTTAATGACGTTTCTGAAGGAATAGCTAGAGGATCGAGTAACAGAGATATTTTGTACGCTCTTTTGTTTTATTTTGCTGTCCGAGATGAAAGGAAAAATACAGAGCGATTCATGAAATTATTGAATTCAAAAAAGGAAGATTCTTCTCAAATTTTTTTTTTTATGGATAAGTAGGTCACCTCGTTATATGGGGCAGCTCCCCGGAACACCAGTGGGGTGTGGGTGTGGAGCAGTGCCACAAAACTATGTTCCACCTCCTTTCCTGCCCTTTGTGCCCCAAAACATGCAGCCGTAGTGATCTCTACGCTGCCATAGACGACGCAGTTGAGGTGAGCAAGTTTTCATGCCAGCGCGGCAGCCACACGAAGAACAAGTAGGTAAGTATGTGAACTTATTGAAAAACCAATATTCCCTTACTTTCACCTTCTTTTGGTAACAAAACATTATACTGGATGTTTTTCATCGGTAATAAAAAAAAATGTTGTTCCATACATTTTTAGTTTTTGTTTTTTTGTAACCTGTTATATTGGTTAGTTGAATAAAAGATACCATTAGGTACACTTGCTTTATTACAGGGGACACATTATAATTAACACAGACACATCGTATTAGAGACGCACGTCAGCAGACATGGTAGTGACCGGTGTGACCTATCGGAAGTATCTACAATCATCGACAATCACTAGTGGTGTACACACTAATAGTGATGTCACAACATAACCGATGATAAATTTCTATGTGTGAGGGTTCGGAATTATGTACTAAATACGTGGTAACTGTTCTAGCGTTGGCGCCCCTTCCAACCTGTATATCATCTAGAAATCTATCAAAAAACCTACTAAAATCAGTCTGTTAAAAACCTAAAAAGTCCAATCCTATTCGAACTTTTATCCAATTCTACTATTCACGGCACAAAATCCGACTCCTATATGTTCATACCTTCGGGGCAGATGAAAACGTTTAAAAATGTTCAGTATTCGTGCGACGCAGACGTAAGTACATTTTTGTCTCTCCCGAGCACCCCGGAAGTCCGACAGTAGTACCACCTAGCGGAAATTTCATGCAGACTTTATGTGCATAAAGAGTAGTGCGACATCCTCAATATTTGGGACGGGTTCCGTAATCATTTAAGCCGTGACACAAAATCACCAAAAATTGAGAGATGTAGACGAGACCTACATTCTGCATTGGTAGGCCAAAGGTTAAAGAAGAGAAGAAAATGTCATTTGATTTCAATAGAGCTCACTAGTTTAGTCCATTATTTGTATAAATCACTAAAAACGATTATAAAACCGACAGTTTTCTTGGCGAAGAACGATCCACTTTGTATTATTACACCTGTGGCGCTAGACGACCTGCATAACTCTGTCTCTTTCTCACACTGGAACTACTCCTGCTTTAAGACGTCATAGTAACCCCCTGTACTCCAAATATTTTAAACAATATAATATCTAACTAAGCAGGTATACTACAATGGCCAGAGAAGCAATGGCCAATGTTCAAACTAAAAATAAAACATGTTGGTAGCAACAAAAATGCTGACATGAAAGGTTACCCAGAATAGCCTTTTTAGAACACCCACGTGTCACCAGTGTAGTTAGAAAAACTGTCAATGAATGAACGAAAAAACGAGTTAATGAATGAAAGAATGTCAGCACCCACGCACCTGTCTGGAATGTTTATTTTAATGTTCGAATTTGTTTATTTTATTAATCTAAATTTTGAACGAGCTCAAATTATGAGTCAGTATTTTTGTAGTTACATGATATCATAAAAAGTTAATTTGTTTTTGTTCCCACAATTTTATACTTGGCAGTGAATCTTCATTATTTTCTCTTACAGAACCCTAAAATCTTACAGTAACGGTAAAAATGCAAATGTAGTCGCTCGCACCCGAGCTAAAGGTTTGCAATAAACACATATTAATACACCTAGGTGTTGGTTCCAGTCTCTTTTATATTACTACTTGTGTAACAAAACGTGGATGTTTTCAGTTACTAGATTTTGTTCTGTTAAAAATATTAGTTTTTAAATGGGTTTGGTTTTTAAATTTTTAAAGATAATTACTGTGATTAAAAAAAAAACTAACAGCTGTCTTTATGTATTTCTGTTCATTCTTTAAATTTTGCTTGGAGAAGTTCAAACTATGATCCGATATTTTTTGGTATTCGAAAGTTGTCATAATATAGATTTAATTCTGGGAATGTGTTGCTACACCATTCTTCTTCTTCTAAGCGTGTAAGGTTATTTTCTATGGAAATTTTAATCACAATTCCAAAAAAAATAATTAAGAATTATTGTATGAAATTAAAGTCCAAAGCGCAGTAGGTTCCTATGGAGAAAAACGCAGCAAGAGACTAACGGACACTCGTTTAGTCTAAAATATTCATGAATATACATATTAATTCATGACGCGTGATACCGAAGCCCCTCAGATACTATTGCCCTAAATACAACCAGACCTACATACGTAGTACATGTATACAGCATGCAGCTCATTGACAGCATGTATCAGAAAGGACACGTCCAAAACTTCAACAGTCGGCCCAAATGAGACAGCTGATTATTTTTTCGCGATTATGATGTTGGCCACATGGAGAAAGTTAATCAGTTTGATGTTCTCTATCATGCCCTTGGAGGAGCTCGAGTCGTGACTAAAAATAACAGCCGTTCGGGTCGATTTTCAGGTTAAAGTACAAATGGCAGCTGTTGCCATTTGTAGATCTTTGACAGTCGTTACAGGTTGTCCATGACCTGAAAGTCTGACTACCAGACTTACAAAAGGGTATCAAACTCAAACTCAAAGCATTTATTTCAATTAGACCTTAGCAGGCACTTTTGGAAGTCAGAAAAACAAAGGCGAAGCTACAGTCATAGACACAAGGCATAATAACTTGTGGAAGTACTGTAGTTGCCCATTCCAAAGCGTAGATCTCTATAGAGAAGAATGGGCAAGAAACTCCATGGACACTCTTTTCAATCAAAATATTGTTACACGATCTTGGTTACATCATTCATTTTGAGATTATACATATATGTGAGAACGATGTAGAAAGACATTAAGAGCGTGCGTATCATATTACCCAGTACTAACTGGGCTATGGAGGTCAGATAGGCAGTCGCTCCATGTAAAATACTGGTATTCAGCTGCATCCGGTTAGACAGGAAGCCGACCCTAACATAGTTGGGAAAAGGCTAGGCAGTAGATGATGGTCTACCCTTATATTATGAGTCTACCTCTCTATAACACCGCTATATCTATACTAATATTATAAAGAGGTAAAGTTTGTGAGGATGTAGGGGGTAATCTCTGGATCTATTGAAACGATTTTGAAAATTCTGTCACTAACAAGAAGCTGCAGTATCCCCGAGTGCCATAGGCTATTTACAACGGACCCGTGGGATAATTTCCTACCAAAACGCGAGCGAAGCCGCGGGCAACAGCTAGTCAGAGTATAAAGAAGAATGAAAACAGAGTATAACATGATGCGGCAGAGCACTACACATTCACAATCAATGTTTCAGTGTTTACTTTGACAATGGTACGGACGGGGGAAGGCTAGGTCTCAGTGATAGCGGGCGATGAACAAACAAGTTAGTGAGGGCATGAATAGGGCCTATATTTTGGGCGGGAGGTCCAGATGATCAGGCGTGACATTGCTCAGAGCCAGACTCCACCGAAGCGGACACGAGAAGAAGAGGTGATGTGTTTTAAACCACCAACAGAATTTCGCTATTTATACTTCTCGTCTACGCTTAGCTTTAGTAGAACCAGTTGAGTAGAGAGGAGAGGACATGTCTCATAATGGGGGCTATCGCGTGTGAATTCGCTGCCAGAGGCGCTAGTGTAGCGTGAGGTCACCGAAATGTCTGATGTCATTGAGTGTTCGCATGTTGCGTGCTTTTTTATCACGTAATTTTACTAATATCACGATTGTGGTGTAGATTGAGCCATTCCTGATTAATTATGACTTGAAGATTTTAAGTAGCAATATAGGAATGTATTTGTTAATACTTTGAGGTAAAATAATTTTTAAATGTTTTATGCGTGCTAATTTTAGGGACAATATTGTAAATATTATCTGAAGTTTACGCTATGTTGTTACACGTAATAAAATAAAAAAATTATAAAGTTATTGGTGCTTTAAATTAGTAAATAGAATTAATGCCTCTGAATTACTGCCTCCTAATTGTCTCCGCTTTGGTGGAGTCCAAGACGTGTTGCAAGTGGCATCGTACCAGGGGAAGGAAACAAGAAAGGAACATGCGTGTCACAAGTGACACGCATGTTTCTTTCTTGTTTCCTTCACGCGAGTGCCTTCGCTTCTCCTCGCAAGTTGGGTCGCGTCGCGGTGAGTCGTAGAGCTTTACATGTATTTAGTTTGTTACTACTAAGTTAGCTTCAGAATATTTCCAGATTTATCAGCCAATACGTCAGTTGAGTTGAGTTGAGGAATCACGATAGATATTATCTTCACAGTGAACTTATATTATGTGCTCTCAGTATTTTCAAATTCATTCAAGCAAAATGATTTCTTACATCAATCAGTTGGTCAAGTCCTCAGGCGAAGCAACTTGAGACGCGATTTGCGTGACTCGCTCGTGTTTCTTTCATTTCCATTTGTCTGTAGTCATTGCTGTTGCAACATGCATGACACTTAAGTGTGTAACTCCTGACAAAGCTGTTGGTCTACCGAAGGCGACTTTTAGTTAAACTGGCAGAGTGAAGAAGCTTAACAGATTAATCATCCGACATGAAACCTACCTAGATCAGTACTCCACTGGTACTTCAAACCACAAATATACGAGAGTCCGTCATTTCCAGCGACTGCCACAATAATCCCAGTGACCGCAACTAACATGCACTTTCAGCCAAAAGCGCTGGACGGATCACGCTGCACAAAGCGCTGCGCTGGATACGTCACGCTGTACCTACAGTCTGCCGCACGTTATGATTACTAAATATTTCATACTAGCTTTTACCCGCGGTTTCGCTCGCGTTAATTTAGAATTAGACAATAAGTTCGGGTTGTACTCTGCTTGTAATAATATAATTCAGTCATGATTAGAAAGACACGTGGCACCATCAATTAATGTCGTTCCAGGACGTCATTGTTGTTTTCCTCGGGAACAGTATTTTTTTCTGGATAAAAGGTATCCTATGTCCGTTTCTGTACATCTGACAACGTATATGCAAAATTTCAGGATGATCGGTTCAGTGGTTTAGGCGTGAAAAGGTAACAAAGAAACACACAAACTTACTTTTGCATTTATAATATTAGTTACGAAGTTAGGATTGACAGCGCCTTTACGCCCTCAGCAGTATTTCATTGCGTGCGTTTGCCAAGGCGGTGGCGATGGTGATCACAGACCAGATAGCTTATGGTGATGACTGCCAGTTGGACATGAATAAAATTATTGTCTTAACTGACATTTATAGTCAAGTCAGATAGGTTAGATTACTGACGAACACTCACTACCACCAGCTCTTTCAGAACGACGCATAAGGCCCTGGACTAACTAAGCGGAGACGAGACGAGATGGGAGGAAATGTGTTCAAACCACCAATAGAATTTCGTTAATCAAACTTCTCGCCTCAGCTTAGCTTTAGTGGAAACGGTTGAGCAGAGAGATGTCTCATATTTGTTTAGGCCAGCCTCTGACTCGACAGCAACGCACAGCGTAGACGAGACATGAGCGGCTTGCGGTGAGCGGTGTGCGGTGATCGCTAAACTGGGCGTGAGTAGCCTGTTCACATATCTCCGCCATTTTTTAAATATTATTTTAGGTACCCACTAATATCTACTAATAATAAAAATACTTTGCGTAATATATTTCATTACCTCTGCTCTCAAAACGGTGAAAGAAAACATCGTGAGGAAACCGGCATGTCTCCTAGAACCAAACTTCGAAGACACGTGACATCTATCAACCTGCACTGGGCCCGCGTCGTGGGTACTGGCCCTTTTGCCTCCCATAGAGAGGAGGCCGTGTGTCCCAGCAGTGGGAATATTATAGGCGGATTATAAAAAATAAAAATGAATTTAATGTGTTTAAGATAAAGGAACATAGAATTACAGTGAGGGCTATCGTTTTCGAGCACACCAGATGGCGCCACTGCCGATTAAGTTCCTATCAATAATTCTATTTTATACTTTAAAGTACCAATAACTTCATAAAAAGTTTATTTTATTACGAATAACAACATAGTGTAAACTTCAGGTTCATATATTTACAATATTCTCCCTAAAATTAGCAATTATGAAAGATTTAAAAATCATTTTACCTCCAAGTACTGAAAATTAAGATTCTGAGTTGCTAGTTAAAATCTTCAAGTCATAATTAATCAGGAATGGCTCAATATAGACCACAATCGTGAATATTTGTAAAAATACTTGTTAAAAAAGCACGCAACGCGCAAACAATGTATGACGTCTGACATTTCGGTGCCCCCGCGCTACACTAGCACCTCTAGCGGCGAATACATACGCGATAGCCCCCATTGACTTAATCTCAACCAAGTCGACATCGATTATCCGCAGTCTAATTTTTCTACTTGAACAGTTAGAAATAACGTACGTTTGACAGTTGACTGTACAAAGTGTACACCGCTAGTCTTTGGTACTGTGTACAAACACGACGACTCATTATCTCGTCGACACGCTCGCGAGTCGTGACACGTCGCGTCGGTATTAAAAACTGACAGCGTGTTAGTGACTGGTAGACGAGACTGGTTAAAGCGCGCGTTTGTTGACATGAAAACGTGTGAGTTTCCGAAATCTTCTTCTGAATGGTTTATTGCTGGCTGAATTGAAAATATACCTCCTAAATATATTACATATTTTTTTCCAGTACTTTTATAGAACCTGTGTCAGACATGGGATACATCTAGTTAGACTTTGTAGAGTAAATAGAGTGACATTTTTTTTGAGATTTCATTTTGTTTCATTTCTACGTTACTGCGTTTTTGATGTCGAAATGGAATTGAGGGTCCTACAGGTGCGGTTCGAGCTCGCTTAGCTCACTAATGCATCCTGCCCTTTTCAGTTACTTTTATTCTCATCTCTGTATGAATTTAAACAAAAAGAACCTAATACAAGGGGCGAAGGAGGGCTGCTTCAATTTTGAATCTCTCATCTCTCGCTGTTGCATTCTATCAGTACCAAAAACGGATCCAGGGGGGAGGTCATAGCCGGGTGTCATGATCACCTCGCCCTGGGCTGCGACTAGGTCAACCGTGATCATGTTTCTGAACTCATTGATTTAATAAAATAAATAAAGCCCGGCTGATCGATTCGCTCGCTTATGCGTTCTCTTCATCTTAAAACTGTAAAATTCAACTATCTCACGGGCGGGTTCAACCCTCCGAAATCACCGACTACTATAAAAAGTCAGCCTAGAAATCCGAGGCGGGATGCTAAAATTTTCCCGCTCGTTTCGCTCGCCAATACATCCTATACTTTTTCAATTCTGCAAAAGTTGACAAAATCCCTTCTATACTCATTTCTGTATAAATTAACAAAAGGAGTGGTGCTAACTTTTTCCAGCTCGCTTCACTCGCTAATACATACTGTACTTTTTTCAATTTTCCTTATGTTGAAAGAGTTCCTGCTATTCTCATTCCTGTTTGAATGAACAAAATGAACTTAATTTAACCGAGGAAGGGTGCAAAAATTTTCGAGCTCGCTTCGCTCGCTCTTGCGTCTAAGCACCTACATCGCTTCTCATGATGAATGATCAAAAGAAAATCTAACCTACATGATTTAGTACTCACATTTCCAAACTCGCTTTACTCGCTCTGACATTCTGCGTATTTTTCAGTATTTTTTTAATATACTGACACAATTTCGGAAAGCCTATCAAATTCGACCTATCTGCTAAATTTAACGAGCTTTTCTCAATTGATAGGCTTTTCTGTATAAGTCGACAACAAACAAAAATGTAGCATATCCGTGGAGTACAAGCTCTTTTCGGGAAACTAAAGATGCACCCTCCCGGAAATAAAGCTGTGGGCCGTTTTGACCGTTTTGTATAGGTAAATCCTGAGATGGCTGATATAATTTCGTTTATCAAAATTTGTTCCTAATAGTTTAACAACCCCCCCCCCAATCTCCCTTTTTTTATTCGTGTTAACCCGTCCCAAGCAAGTTCCTGGCTACGGCCCTGTGTGAACCCCCCCCCCCAAAATCTTAGGCTGGGACCGCGCCTGGTGTCCAATATGTCTGCTTATATCCTAAAATAAAGGAGCAGAATGATGTTGTTTGTATATATATAGGCTTTGTGTTGTATTTTGAAGACAAAATCATTGACAAAATCATTGATCAAATCATGAAAATCAGTGCGGCAGTAAACTGCAGCACTGATTTTCATATCATGATTTAAATTTGCATTTATGCAAATGAGGATATGTACTAGAAACATTAATGAGCTTTTTAAGTATTTTTTTAAGAATCTACAGCGTGACTCTAATTTATACCGCGCTTATAGCGTATCGTCTATTCTCCCTCTTACCTCAACCGCCATTGTTTTTGTTTCGATGTTTATTTGAACTTTGTTCGCTTCAAAGTTGTTTTTCATTGCAATGTTTTTGTGAGCGTACCTGTGCTGTGTGGTAACCAGTAAAGCTACACACGGACAAGCGTCACAGTTACTGATTAAAACCTTCATGAGTGACGATGCAGCTTACTGGGCAATCGGCCCGGCTAGTAACAATGCTTCCTAGTATTTATTTTGTACTTCATTATTCATTAGATTTTCTCGTATACCATGAGTGAAATTAGCGTTGCTGAATGTTTTTGCATCATTACATAACATTACGCCCGTAATTACCGAAGGGTTTGGCAGAGATGTACCTAGTAGTACACACACATTTCGCCAGTTATGTTTAAGTCCCATGTTATAGGGGACGAGCCTATTGCCATCAACCGGGCGCAAATCCAGACAAAACAACCCAAAATAACTTTGCCCGACCTGGGAATCGAATCCAGGACCTCATGCTCAGCAGTCGCGCATACGACCATTGGACTAACGAAGGAGTCATTTTTGAATCATAATCACCGCATTAAAGACTCAGGTATTGCAGTCTTCTTACTTGTTAGGAATATAGCTACGACGACCAGCCAGTATTCAGCATTTATCCTATTTGTGTAACGTGTATCATAGTACCCAGTACCAACTTGTTGTGGAGATCACCTAGGTAGGTATACTTCCGGGTCAGCGACTCTCTGTAATGACTGTCAAAGATCCACAAATGACAGCCCGTGCTTTCCCGGTACGTAATGGGTGGACCCCCATCCACTGACCAACCTGGGCAAGCGCGGCTTAACCTGAAGATTGAACCGAGCGTTTCTTATTATTTGGCCACGAGTTCAACTTGCACTATTTACATGATATTTGAAAGTACAATTCGTTTGAAAGTTTTCAACTCCGTTCCTCATTTATGAATTTGTAATCTGTTTTTCGAATAACTAATAAATACAAAGTAGTTACGAACTGCTTCGAGTATTTAGTTATTTTTCATTTAAATGGAGTTTGAAGTTGTTTTGAAATAAGGTAGGTCAAGTAATTATAATTATATTATTATAAAAAAAAAAAACTGAACTATACAGTTTCAAAGCTATGTGTTATTGATTTTCTCCTGGAAAAGCTCATGGCTAATTAATAACTGCCTCTCGGGTCGATCTTCAGGTTAAGCCGCGCTTACCTAGGTTGGTCCGTGGATGGGTGACCACTCATTCGATACCGAGTTCCTCCGTGCCTCGGAATGCATGTCAAGCCGTTGGTTCCGGCTGTCAATTGTAGATCTTTGAATGTCGTAACAGATAGTCAGTGACCCGAAAGTCTGACAACCAATCTTACCAAGGGGTATCGTGTAACCTATCTGGGTTATGGAAGTTACTGGCATTCAGCTGCATCCGGTGAGACTGGAAGCTGGTTTTATACAGCAAGAATGTTTCAATCGCAGCCCAAAGGAATTGTGCCCCTTGCTCAATAGGCTTGCACCCATTACTTGGAACTTAATATAAAAATTGACATGTTCTATAGATCTTTTTTTTTTTCGGATTGGAATTCATCAAATAACCCCTCCCGCTCTGGGCTGAGCAGGAAGGAGTGTCAGACTTTTACTGACTAAAACCCATCCATGTTCCTTCCTTTGCTCTTTGTGTTCCAGGGCCGCGGTATCCACCCTGGCAGGCATCGGTCCTTTCGGACCCCTTCCTGTTTGCTGACTCTCTTTGAGGCGCGCGTGGAACACGAACGCGCCGTCGACACGGCCTGTCGTCATAAGACGAACGGACGGCGAGCTAGCCCATAACTCACCGTCCACAGGCCCGCATGTTCTATAGATCTGCATTACGCTTTCGGAAGCAGGCGTGATGTGTGTTTATACATTTTTGTGATTCTAAGTGCGGCAGTCCCAACTCCCAGGTGAAGATGGTGGTACAAACACTATATTAGCTCAAGATAGACAGAATTGAAAAGGAGAAAGGTTTTGACCCTTTGGCGCTCATTGGCTCAAATAATTGTTAATCCGACCTTTACACCTCACTAATCCGATAAGCGAAGTAATGACTAACCCTTGTATTTTCATTTAATTTCCTCTAACCGGAAACTAAAGCGTCAATACACGCACAAACTCACACGCAATCTATTTCCTTATTGTAATTAATACACGCTTCACAGAAATTGGTTTAACTTGCCACGTGTATAAAGTTAAAGGTCATTATTTGGGTTGAGGATCATATTCATAAATCAAAGCAATTTACACAAACATACGTAAAAAACTAAGGTCTACAAGGAAATGTGGACTTATCAAAACTTTTTCAATAGGAATTCGGAAATATTGGCAACTCGCTATACATATAATAGGAACTAGACGAGTTGCCATTAAACTTAAATAAGAAAAAAATCACCTGCGATCATTGATCATCCCATAAAACCATCGAATCATGTCAATTTAAGGTTTAGTCAATTTTAGATTATGTTCGGATATCGACACTCGCCATGTCTATGGAGTTTGACAAACTGCAATAACTAATTTCTGAAAACTACCTAGCTATGCGAAAGCACCGCCTGCTCACCGAGCTAATTTGCATCTACAGGCTGATGATTATTCAGCATCAAGAAACTGTATCAGCCAAAGTTTACAAATCGAACCTCACTTCAACTCCTCATACAGCCAAACACAATATTGATTCAGACAGATCCACTGTGGAGCCCATTTACGCCTGCAAACAACCGGCCGGTATTAGCCTATCGTGTTACAGAAACAACATTCTGTAATTTATTTATGCGGTTGTTGTACTGGTATAACAATATACTGTAGTGTTTTGGTCGCAGTTGTCTATGTAGTACATTGTACAGGGCATTAGTAGAACCTTCGTCTGTGGCAGTACTTAGTAAAGCCGTATTATGGTATTTACTAAACTTTCTGACTGTAAATAGTTTCAATATAATATTTATGGAGTAATTACTGAAATGACAATCATGTTGCGCCAACACCAATTCAATTGTTATGGGCCGGAATATATCGATGGTGATGATGGCCAGATGATGGAATACTACTAAGCTGTTATTGATTACAGAGAATAGGGTAGATGACAAAAAAAAAACCGTCAGATTTCCAAATAATATTGGATACGTAATTTTGCTTTTTCACGTAAACAAAAAAATGAAGACGATACAGTGCTTCGAAAATTCGTGTGACGACACTTTTTACGTACAAGTGACGTCACAAGCCCCCACTTCGATTATTTGATGCGATATAACTTCGTAATTTTTTATTGATTTGATAAAACAAAAATTTACGTATCCAATATTTTTCGGTAATCTAATTGACGGACTAAATATAATCATATTTATTTTACTCAGGATCAAAAACAGGGGTTGGGTTAAGACGTCATGGTAGGCCACCAGGAATCATCACTATTCAACTTTGTAAAAAGTCTCTGATGTTCAAATTCACATTTAGATACCACGGTACGTGATCGCATATTCTTGTGTTACGAGTGTCTTAAGTTTGTGTGTTTATTTGGTTTTCTCCCGATGCATATAATACAAAAATCTAAAAAAAAAAAAAAAAAAACACGTAGGCCTTAATGGGTCAAGAAGAGGTGCATGGCTCGGGTTGATCGTTTCCTATGGAGAAGAAACGGCAAGAAACTCCAAGTTTAGTCTTTTAAAATTACTTGGTTTTACAATAATATTATGTTACAGTGTTACTTCTTAAGTATAGGAGAGCTTAGGCCCGAAAATAAGTCGTTCTTACTTCACAAAAACTTAAATAAAGATAAAAAGTTAACAAACATGTAAAACATGTAGGAACCTAAAAGACCTGACTTTAAACACCATCACACCAACACACTCTAAGAATAGAATCCAACTGTATCTGGTTGCACAAAGCGTAGCCCCTTGTCTCTGACCTAACTTCAAAACTTTATGACACATCTACCGAAACCAAAATACACTGCAGTTATATCCTTCTAAGTTTAAGTCCGCTTTGGTAACGAAATGCCCTAAGAGCCTTCTATCACATCCACACGAAGTTTGAATTCTCTCCAGGCATCAATAAGATTAACTCTTGGAGTTTGGGAAGCTGCTATGTCTTGGGGGAGGACTCGTATCATATTAGCACTTACGAGTTAGTAGTCAGACTTGATATTACTTCGAGAGGGACTAGCTAGCGTATTCATATGACCACCTCATATGAATTCAAACACTCAATTGGCTTTTGATTACTATAACTTCTCTTGTATAAGCATATCCATTCAGTGGTAATTTGGGAAGACTAGAAGATGACCACAAGATAACCAAGGTTACCGAAGTAGCCCGAAGAATTGCCAAACTTAAGTGGCATCAGGGGGTAGCACATTGCTCGCAGAACGGATGGCCGATGGGGCCGAAAAGTTCTGGATTGGCGACGGCGAACCGGAAGACATTGCGTTGGAAGGCCTCCCACTACGTTGACCGATGACCTGGTGAAGGTTGCGGGGATCCGCTGGATGCAAGTCGCACGGGACCGATCAATGTAGCGTCATTTGGAGGAGGCCTATGTCCAGCAGTAGACGTCTTTCGGCTGAAATGATGATGAGAAGACGACCTAAACGTATTTGGGGAAAGGATTGGTAGATGAAAATACGGTAATATTTCCTCTATTTAACGAGTTTTAGATAATTTATTGGCATACCAAAGAAACGATGTTTTGTTAATCAGGTGCTTAGTTACCCAAAACGAAAACTAGATTAATTCAGGGTTTCAATAACATTAGGTAACTACGTACCTACATTAAAGCGCACATTTGGGACTATCAATGCCAGGCTCAACGCAAAAAGTTAAGTTTCAAAAGTGCATTACTGAGGCAGTCGTATGGTTATATGGGCATTAACAACAAACACATTTAATACTGAAACTCCTCGTTCGTTCGTTCCATCCTGACTGCCTTATCGGTCGCGTGGTCCCAAACACGACTGCTGAGCATGAGTTCCTGGGTTCGATTCTCGGGTCGGGCAAAGTGTTATTGGGTTATCCATGAGGAATTTCTCAGTAGCAGCCACGGAGTCTGGAGTTGTTCCCAGTTGATGGCAATAGGCTCGGCGAAATGTTGGTGTACCCAACTCTGCCTAACCCTTCGGGGAATATAGGCATAATCTTGTGCCTGTTATGTTACTGAAGCAATGGAAAAAGAAGACGCTCAAAAATCCAAGTTGAAAATCAGCTAAATAAATCTATTTCACCGACAAAACCCGAACGAGTCACAAATCTGGATTGCTAGTCGTAAACTGAAAATAGACTAAAAATGTGCGGTACAACAGCGGCTACGTTGCGGGTTGCGGTCACGCGGCGGGGACCGGACGTTCGCGGAACGGCGCGGTTTTGTGCTACTGAATGGGTAAATCACTTTATTTTGTTACGACTGCGAGTTATGTTGGAGAAATGGATGCTCCGGGACTTATGCTCTGTTATGGTAAGTATGGTGGAATTACCAACACCATTCACCTACCCTTGTCCCAATATCCCAACGAGTCACACTGTGACAATCGGGTGTGACTTGCTGGAAGCCCACCAATTTATTTGGGGCTCAGCGCTTCTTTGATCATCTTATGTATCACTCCATTTCCAGCCGTATCATCTTTCACAGTCCATCTATCGTGTTTTTGTTCTTCATCACTACATAGTATAAAACAAAATCGCTTTCCTCTGTCTGTCCCTATGTATGCTTAGATCTTTAAAACTACGCAACGGATTTTGATATTTTAATAGATAGGGTGATTCAAGAGGAAGGTTTATATATGTATAATATTGCACCCGTGCGAAGCCGGGCGGGTCGCTAGTCTACAATAATATCCATCCACATTCGTACTCAAACGAGTTATCTCACGACATTTTCCTCATTCCTCGACATCACATGCCCATACCGTTAGCACACAGCTTCACTACTTATGTACTGCATAACTCATTTCATCGCTGTCTTCTGACAAATTAAATTAAATGCTTTTTTTATTATTTTTATACTGCCCTCAACTGAGAGACTACTAACCCAGAAAGAAAATAAACAGCCCCGACCAAAACACAACGAAATGATCGTATTTCATAACAAAACTTTCAGTGGGCAAGTAAAACTTTAAAACCCACTGTTTTTCATTTAATGTTTTATTTAAATTGCTGGCCGTCGCCGGCCGCGGCAGAGACTGACATAGTATTAACATACAGTATTTCAACTAGGTGCAATTGTAGGAATCGACTGTCACACTCATGCAAAGCGTTTACACGAATTCTAGGGATGCTTCAAGTAACTGGTTACTCGTAAGAACGGTTACAGACTAGCGTATTTTGTAGCGCGTATTAGCTCGTGCCGGTGGAGAACGCGTGCACACGCGCGCTTCAAAGATTGAAACGCGCAAAATTTTTCTGGCTTGTTCGCTTGTTTAAAATGACAGCTGTCAGCAAAAGTGGCAACTTATCTCGCGACTCGCGCTCGTACGAGCTTACACGCACGTCAATGCTCGTACGAGTTCCGGGTGTGGCAAAAGGCCCGCGTAAACGCGCCTACAGCCTGCGCGTTCAAAAACGAGCTTATACGCGCCGTAAATAGACTAATCTAAAACTACCCTAAGATATTGTGCTTGCTTAAAGATACAGGTTTCTCGACCCGATGGGTACTGCTACGTACCAAAGACTCCGTACTAGAAACAGGACAAGTGGGATTTCACAAAAAGAGCCTAGTTGGTTTACTGACTGTCTTTACACAGCGGCTGTGGGGTTACAAATGAGATAAGGACACTTTATAGCCGTGCTGTGGTGGAAAATATCCACAGTTTCCCAGTATTTTATTTATGAACACATCGAACAATCGGTTATTTACACGCAGATTTCGTTTCAACAAATAATTTATCTGTATGAATTGAAAGTATTGAATCGGAAAATCTGTTCCGGATTTAATTTTTATTGCCTTATTTATGTCGATTTTCGACACTCTGCCAGTGGCGTGTTTCGAAACTGTCCTATATGGTAGGATTTCATATTTTGGTAAATGATACTGTAGAATGGTTTTAATACGGATTAAAATTGCCCTGGTGGTTGTGATAGGAACAATTACATATTTTTTTACGACAAGGTGGATTTTAGTTCAGGACACGCGTCCTGTAAACTACAAATGCCATAAAATCATAAAAATATTGTTACTAACATACTGCAGTACATCACAATATTCCTACCTCAATAAATTCGTAGCTCACTACCAAACTATGAGCAGTAAATTATGTCCGATAAGTTCCTTACACTTTTAGCAGCTGTCCCCGATCGTGGCACACGCCTGGCCACCGCCGATTCGTTGGAGCCCCGCCTAATGAAGATATATGGGACGATTTCTTCATTTACCACCGAGAGAATGGTTACACGATTGCTTGGTGCTAGCGAATCTTGTAGTTGTTAAATGGCTGAAAGTTTGTGTTATATTGATGAGTTTTATGTTATGTGGTTGTGTTATTTTGTTCTTACTATTTAACATCAAATACCTGAGGAGCTCGTGGCTAAATAGTAACAGCCGCTCGGGTCGAATCAGGTTAAGCCGTGCTTTCCTAGGTTGGTCCGTGGATGGGTGACCGCCCATTACAGACAGAGTTTCCTCCGTGCTTCGGAAAGCACGTTAAGCCGTTGGTCCCGGCTGTCATGTGTAGATAATAGTAAAAATAGTCAGTGGCCCGAAAGTCTGACAACCAGTCTTACCAAGGGGTATTGCATTACCCAGTATTAACTGGGCTCTGGAAGTCAGATAGTCGCTCCAAGTAAAATACTGGTATTCAGCTGGATCCGGTTAGACTGGAAGCCGACCCCAACATGCTTGGGAAAAGCCTAGGCAGATGATGATGATTTAACATCATGCCTGTATACCCGACGGGGTTGACAGAAATGTATAGTACACAAACGTTTCGACAAAAATGTTTCATTCCTATGTAATAAAGACGCCTGTGTATGCGAACCAGGCAACAGAGTCTGCGCCACTACTGAAGAGTTTCAAAGAAGAAAACCACTTATCATTTTGCTCAACTGTCAGTGTCGTCCAGAAGACGAATTCCTTAAACATATGAACCGATGAATTATTTATTGCCGTCAAAATCCTTCAAGTAATGATTGCAAGTGAGGAGTGTCTTTTCAAAATGAGATATTTCCAAATAAAACATTAATTTGTATCTTGTTAATGATATTAAAATACACCATTGTATACCTACACCTGGGCAAAGGGCAATAGAGAGGGCTATGCTTGGAGTTTCCTCGCGTGACGTCGTTCATTCAAGAGTACCAAGACTACCGCCGTAGCCCGAAGAATTGCTAAACTTAGTGGCAGTGGGCAGGGCACATTGCTAGCAGAACGGATAGCCAATGTGGCCGAAAAGTTCTTGAGTGACGACCACGAACCGGAAGGCGTTGCGTTGGAAGGCCTCCCACTAGGTGGACCGATGACCTGGTGAAGGTTGCGGGGATCTGCTGGATGCGAGGCGTACGCGACCGGTCAGTGTGGCGATACTTGGGGGAGGCCTACGTCCAGCAGTGGACGTCTTTGGGCTGAAATGATGACGATGTAGGTTACACCTTGGACAATTAATACAAAAAGGGATATTCTATGTTGCCAGTGACTATAAAAGCGTGTTCAGAACAAAACGATTTTCTCAATAAATGTATACTAAAGAGTGTTTCTATCTACAGTCAATATTTTTCTTCTATTTTGTTAAAAAAAAAGACGCAGCTCAAGTGTGGTACGCAATAGTAATGCTATGCTGACCACTTTGGACAATACACTTTTTTCTGTCTTTATCGTGTGGTTAGTGCCCAACCTGGTGTCAGAGTCTTTATGCCGCCCATGGGCCTCGGACTTGGCTTGACATACCGTCGAGAAATATCTCTCAGGCATGCTGGTTCCCTCACGATGTTTTCCTTTATTTGAAGCAAGTGATAGTTGTTGAAGGAGGTTTCATAGGCCGATATTGAAACTATACTTTTATTTATTTTTAATAACTGTTACTATGACTGTGTCACTCATGTTTTGTCTTTTCGTTGTTTAAAATATATTATATTGATTTGTTTCTATCTTTTTGTTAAACAATCCAGACTCTTCAACAATAATTATACCATACGCACATAAAACCGAAAAATCAGAGGCGCGTATCTTGAGTTCGAACTTGAGACGTATGACTGGGCAGTCCGACGGTCACACCACTAGGCTATCACTGCTCTAAGCGCGTCATTCATATATAAGATGCTCTGTGGCGTCACTGATGCTCTGCGTCAAGTTATGTATTTATACATAAATAAGACTCCTGACATAAACCATGGGTGCATAACATTTGGTCGCTGTACCAAATACATCATTTTGGACGTGAGACATACTCGTAGTACACGACGTCCATATTAAACCGTGACATGTGTGATGCATCTCATCGTGGATAGAGGGCGTGTTGCGTGGACACGTGACGTGCATTACTGAGAAGTGCTGTGGGCAGTGTATCTTGAGGGTAAGATGAACATGAAGTAGAATGTAACCAAATTTGTTTGAAGGAAAGAATTCCCAACAAAATCTCTTCAAATTGCAATTGAATTTCAAATCTGAGAACTTTCCAAAGAAGTCTCGACCGCCGGGTAAATGTTAGTCTTACTACCGAGTAAGACACTTCACTCTGAAAAACACCAACCAAAGTAGGAACTACAAAAGAAATCCTCCACCAGTCTGCTTTGGAGAAATATACAAACAACTACTGTAAGAAACGCCCCTATGTAACTTTTATAGAGTAACAAATGACATTAGTTTCACCCCACGGAGCTATGCAACGTTCGCAGTGCTTACCATATAAAAATATATTATAGCGTTTTGTGTTCGCTGCTTAAGTGTGAAAATTTTACGTTTAGCATGCAAGGAGGACGTAGTTTTTACGGGTTGTGAACTGAGAAAGCAAAGGTTTCGGTAACCTAGATAGTTTTGTATGGAACTATGCAAGAAGATATCAGTCGTTTTAACTAAGAAACTACACGAAATAAGGTGCCTTATAAATCTAAGTAATTTAATACACTATTAATTGATGATTCAAGATGATTTGATAGGGTGACTTGGAAATAATCAATTTACATCGCCAACACCAATCAGACATAAAGCAAGCTTGGTGCTTTGCGGTCGTTGGTTTTCTTTGCAATGAAACGGTCAATTACTTATTAGTAGGTACATATTATTTTTAAAATAAGGGCGAATACGAGAGGCCTATGTCCAGCAGTGTACTTCAAAAAGACAAGGAAAAAGTCTACGAAAAAGGCAATCCATGATGTATGTAGTGATGACCTCATGAGATTGAACATTTCGTTCAAAGACCTTAAACAATAAAGGCACTTTTAAAATAAATTAGAATTACAATTGAAAATTAACAATATTTCACGCAAGACTTGCTGCATTTTATTAATCTATTTACAAAAACACAATTTACTTTTAAAATTGAATAATAATAAGAAAGGTTTCAAAATAGATTATCCTTTTGCTTCTCAATTTAAATTCAATTGAATTACAAAGGGTTTATTAACTAAATATTAATGATACCGATTGAATTTTGAGGCATACGATCAAAAAGGTTTGTGCTAACTAAGTTGTACCAAAGTTTCAAGTCAAATAATACACCGTCGAATAGATAACTACTTAACTATTAAGTCTCACGAGATCTGTGTGATTGTCGATGTCATAGTCATTTTAAAGTTTTATCTTTAAAAGCATAAAAAAGCTTGTAAAAGAAGAAATCAATTCATTAGACATCTCTTTTAATTAACTATTGTTTGGTATTGAAATCATTGAACCCACTGAAATCACACACTTTGAAATGCGAAGGGAACCTGAAGCGCAGATGGCCGGTATTCCCGTTTCTCAGTCTCAATCATCAAAAATTATAATGAGATTTAGTCATTAATTGAGATGAGATTGTAATTAATTTCTAACGTGTTTAGTAACGAGAATTGGCGTATTTAGGCGTACCTATTTCTAATATTTACAAATATCTGTAAATATTGGGTCCCCCACCTATGAAATTGGCGTTTTTTTCTCACAAATAGAGAACCTCGTCACTTCTATGAATTAAAATATTCATCAATTACTTGATATTATATTGAATAATGACCACCATAGACCACCAATAGTAAAAAAACTTTATTACTTATAGTTTTCTAAACAAAAAAATATACCTTAAAAATGACTCCTCTTTTTGTTAGCAAAAAGAGGGCCACTATTTGTTTTAACTTAGCCAAAACTTTTTTTTGTCGCTTAATCTAAGTGGCATACGTCTTCTTAGTTTTTAAGCATTCTTGCCTAGCAATTTTAAAACATTAGTGTTCATAGTTTTTAAATATTTTTTTAAATAAATTAAGAATATGTTAGTATGACAAAATGGAACTTGTTTAAAATCCTTCATACAAAACGCTGATTTCATAGGTGGGGACCTAATATTTGAAGTTAATACACAAAAGAATTACAATTTCTACGATATAATGTCAATCATCACCATCTGCCTAGCCTTTTTCCAACTATTTTGGGGTCGGCTTCCAGTCTAACCAGATGCAACAGAATACCTGTATTTTGCATGGAGCGACTGCCTATGTCTATCTGACCTATAACGACTGTGAAAGATTTACAAATGGCAGCCGAGGCCAATAGCTTAACGTGCTTTCCGAGGCATGGAGGAAGTTCGGTATTTATATATCAATATTTACGTACAATATCTCCTCGGATACGAACACCTTATAATAATGCACCCCCTTCTTTGCTACCCAGAACACAAGATATCGCTACACCCAATGATGAAGAAAGACACGCTACTTTCATACTGAGCGGCGTTCAAATATCGTTGTGTTGTTACGACTGCGACAAATACGGAACGTATGATACAGAAAGAGATTGCTATAGCGCTTGAAGTAGGTACTTAAATTAGGACAATTAGCTTCCTTAGTCTGCTACAATTTGCGCGCGCTAGTGCCATTTCTACTTCTTTTTACTTATAATATCATTGGTTACACCCCGATCCCAAGCAAGCTTTACCAGCTACAAAAGGCCCTCACCCTCGCAAGGTCAATGCCTCTTGTCAGACACACTGTGCCCTTGAACCTCCGCCATTAATTACAGACATCTATTAATCTTACACAACGCGGATAAAACATGCTTGTAACTCTGGCATTATTAACAAAAAACGTTGTTACATGAGATTATGAGCAAATTGCTTCTGAGTCGCAAATAGTTTATTGGGCCGACGCGACGTCAAAGGAAACTGGGCTCTGTTTTACGCTGAAATACTTTGTTTGGTATGAGTTGTTGGTGGCATTTTTGCTTCATCTTCACATTATTTTAAACTACCGGCCCGTCCTGGCTTTGCACAGGTGCCTATGTTACAAAAGGTGAATGTAGCTTTCTAATGGTGAAAGAATTGTTGAAATCGGCGCAGTAGTTTTTGAGTTTATTCATTACAAACATACACAAAAATACAAATCTTTACTCTTTATAAAATTATTATTAGTGTAGATACATAAATCTATACTAATATTAAAAAGAGGTTTCTTTTTGTAAGTTAGTATAGTAGGGGTAATCTCCTCAAATAATTATCCAATTCTAATTTTAACTGGACTTTCCCTCCCATAGAGAGGAGGCCGTGTGTCCCAGCAGTGGGAACATTATAGGCTGATTATTTTATTTTATTTTATTTTATTTATTGAGGGATAATAAACAACTACAACATATACATAATTCATAAGATTAATAATGTGTGAGTAATAACGTTGCAGCCAACTGCATTATCCGCAGATAGACATATTTAAAGATCAGTGGTTGCCACTAGATGGGCATTACTAAAATTAACAAGTATTTTGAAACAACTCTACAAATAAGTTAATATAAAGCTAGCTATAGCTACAAGACTAAATCAGATAAATTAAGAAACAATTTAATTTACTTTAATTATGCACTAAATAAATAAAATAAAATAAAATAAAATAATCAGCCTATAATGTTCCCACTGCTGGGACACACGGCCTCCTCTCTATGGGAGGGAAAGTCCAGTTAAAATTAGAATTGGATAATTATTTGAGGAGATTACCCCTACTATACTAACTTACAAAAAGAAACCTCTTTTTAATATTAGTATAGATTTATGTATCTACACTAATAATAATTTTATAAAGAGTAAAGATTTGTATTTTTGTGTATGTTTGTAATGAATAAACTCAAAAACTACTGCGCCGATTTCAACAATTCTTTCACCATTAGAAAGCTACATTCACCTTTTGTAACATAGGCACCTGTGCAAAGCCAGGACGGGCCGGTAGTTTAAAATAATGTGAAGATGAAGCAAAAATGCCACCAACAACTCATACCAAACAAAGTATTTCAGCGTAAAACAGAGCCCAGTTTCCTTTGACGTCGCGTCGGCCCAATAAACTATTTGCGACTCAGAAGCAATTTGCTCATAATCTCATGTAACAACGTTTTTTGTTAATAATGCCAGAGTTACAAGCATGTTTTATCCGCGTTGTGTAAGATTAATAGATGTCTGTAATTAATGGCGGAGGTTCAAGGGCACAGTGTGTCTGACAAGAGGCATTGACCTTGCGAGGGTGAGGGCCTTTTGTAGCTGGTAAAGCTTGCTTGGGATCGGGGTGTAACCAATGATATTATAAGTAAAAAGAAGTAGAAATGGCACTAGCGCGCGCAAATTGTAGCAGACTAAGGAAGCTAATTGTCCTAATTTAAGTACCTACTTCAAGCGCTATAGCAATCTCTTTCTGTATCATACGTTCCGTATTTGTCGCAGTCGTAACAACACAACGATATTTGAACGCCGCTCAGTATGAAAGTAGCGTGTCTTTCTTCATCATTGGGTGTAGCGATATCTTGTGTTCTGGGTAGCAAAGAAGGGGGTGCATTATTATAAGGTGTTCGTATCCGAGGAGATATTGTACGTAAATATTGATATATAAATACCGAACTTCCTCCATGCCTCGGAAAGCACGTTAAGCTATTGGCCTCGGCTGCCATTTGTAAATCTTTCACAGTCGTTATAGGTCAGATAGACATAGGCAGTCGCTCCATGCAAAATACAGGTATTCTGTTGCATCTGGTTAGACTGGAAGCCGACCCCAAAATAGTTGGAAAAAGGCTAGGCAGATGGTGATGATTGACATTATATCGTAGAAATTGTAATTCTTTTGTGTATTAACTTCAAATATTAGGTCCCCACCTATGAAATCAGCGTTTTGTATGAAGGATTTTAAACAAGTTCCATTTTGTCATACTAACATATTCTTAATTTATTTAAAAAAATATTTAAAAACTATGAACACTAATGTTTTAAAATTGCTAGGCAAGAATGCTTAAAAACTAAGAAGACGTATGCCACTTAGATTAAGCGACAAAAAAAAGTTTTGGCTAAGTTAAAACAAATAGTGGCCCTCTTTTTGCTAACAAAAAGAGGAGTCATTTTTAAGGTATATTTTTTTGTTTAGAAAACTATAAGTAATAAAGTTTTTTTACTATTGGTGGTCTATGGTGGTCATTATTCAATATAATATCAAGTAATTGATGAATATTTTAATTCATAGAAGTGACGAGGTTCTCTATTTGTGAGAAAAAAACGCCAATTTCATAGGTGGGGGACCCAATATTTACAGATATTTGTAAATATTAGAAATAGGTACGCCTAAATACGCCAATTCTCGTTACTAAACACGTTAGAAATTAATTACAATCTCATCTCAATTAATGACTAAATCTCATTATAATTTTTGATGATTGAGACTGAGAAACGGGAATACCGGCCATCTGCGCTTCAGGTTCCCTTCGCATTTCAAAGTGTGTGATTTCAGTGGGTTCAATGATTTCAATACCAAACAATAGTTAATTAAAAGAGATGTCTAATGAATTGATTTCTTCTTTTACAAGCTTTTTTATGCTTTTAAAGATAAAACTTTAAAATGACTATGACATCGACAATCACACAGATCTCGTGAGACTTAATAGTTAAGTAGTTATCTATTCGACGGTGTATTATTTGACTTGAAACTTTGGTACAACTTAGTTAGCACAAACCTTTTTGATCGTATGCCTCAAAATTCAATCGGTATCATTAATATTTAGTTAATAAACCCTTTGTAATTCAATTGAATTTAAATTGAGAAGCAAAAGGATAATCTATTTTGAAACCTTTCTTATTATTATTCAATTTTAAAAGTAAATTGTGTTTTTGTAAATAGATTAATAAAATGCAGCAAGTCTTGCGTGAAATATTGTTAATTTTCAATTGTAATTCTAATTTATTTTAAAAGTGCCTTTATTGTTTAAGGTCTAAATATAATGTAGAATTACAATAAAATTAAAATTAAAAAAATAAAATAACAATAAAATTAAAATAAAAAAAATAAAATAACAATAAAATTACAACAAAATTACAATAAAATTACAATAAAAATTTTATAATATTACATTTAAATTTATTTTTCGAGCATGCAAATATATCAATATCAATGAAATTTGAATTATAGGATTCCAACATTCTATGAATAGGGCAGCGTAGGCCAGAGTTCGTTCGACAAGAATTGAGCGCGAACAGAGTACGAGCGCGAACCTGACGCACCTGAACTGTTCGGGGGACAGAATAAAATAGCATACTCGTTAGATCAATCGCGTCAAAACGATTGTGAACAATATCATGAAGCACGTTGGCCTCCAGGTATTTGCGCCGGTTCTCCAGGCTGATAAGCTTGTACTTATCAAGAAGTTGGGAGTATGACAGATAAGTTTTAGTCCCATGACACCTGTAGCTCATAGCACGGAGGTACTTGCGCTGGACCCTTTCTATTGCGACTACGTACTTTTGGTAGAAGGGGTTCCAAATAGGGACCGCATATTCTAACTGAGACCTAATGAGCGTCTTATACAGATAAAGATATGTAGAGGTACGCTTAAATTCAGTTGAAGATCTCATCACAAATCCATACATTTTAAAAGCACTATTGACTATGGCTTCGATATGCTGGTTCAAGGATAGTTTGCCATCAAAGAGAACACCTAGATCCTTCACGATTGAAATATTATTTAAGGGTATACAGTTAAGGTTGTAATTGAAATTAAATATTAAATTATTCTTAGTAAATTGTATATAGTTACACTTGGGGATACTTAGATGCAGCTTATTTTCAATACAATAGGCAGTTAGTCTGTCTAGATCTTCCTGAAATGACAGGCAGTCATCCATAGTGCGGATCACTTGAAACGCCTTCAAGTCATCAGCGTACATTAGGAATTTGGACTTTTTAAAACATTTCTTAATATCGTTGATGTAAATGATGAACAATAGCGGTCCCAGAATAGAGCCCTGCGGAACGCCGGAAGTAATATTGACAGAGACAGACCGATGACCATTAACCACAACCCTTTGTGACCGATTTTCGAGATACGACACAAACCACCGCAACAGATTTCCGCGTATTCCGTTGTAAGCAATTTTACTTAGGAGAATTTCATGATCGACCTTGTCAAAAGCTTTTTTGAAATCAGTGTAGACCGCATCTATTTGCAATCGCCTATCAATATTTTCAAAAAGGTAATTAGCAAATATTAGCAAATTAGATGTCGTCGATCGGCGCTTAACAAACCCATGTTGTTCAGGAATTATAATATTATGCAGAAGAGGATAAATCTCGTTGTGAACAAGTCTTTCAAAAAGCTTTGACAAGGTCGGCAGAATTGAGATGGGTCTATATTGTTCGACGTCATGCCTCGAGCCACCCTTATGCACTGGGGTAATATTGGCTTGCTTCCATACCACCGGGAACACACCTTCATGCAGACATCTGTTAAAAAGGATATAGAGTGGTTCACATATATTATCAGCCGTAGCCTTAAAAAAGGCCGCCGGAAGACCATCAGGTCCTGCCCCCTTAGAGGGGTCCAACCGTTTCAACTCGCTGAGTATTTTGGATTTATCAATATGCAAACTACTAATTAAGCTACCACTCTCTGCGCACTGCTGCGGCGGACTCCACGCGGCGAGCGTAGGTGATACGGGCTCAAATACGGATAAGAAAAAGTCCGAAAACATACTGCAGGCAACATCAGGATCACTTGATTTAACATTCTGGTACTGCATCGTGGACGGAATGCCTGACTTATTTTTGCGGTTAGAAATATAGGACCAAAAATGTTTTATATTACTAGAGAGACTATCTTCAACCGAGTTAATATAATTTGAATAACAGGTTTTACACGTATGTTTGAAGATAGACCTATATTCGGAAAAGTTGTTATAGTTCTTAACGTTGCTGTATTTTTTCCACTTTACCCAAAGACGTTGCTTCTTTTTAAATATTTTAACTAATTGTGGCGTAAACCAGATCGGGAAGTCAAGCGATCTAGTTCTTGCGGGGGGGACTATTGGACTAATTATGTCACTCAACATGCTATAGAAAGCCTCTACAGCGTCCTCGGATGATAGATTATCGAACAGCGCGGACCAATTGACCTCGTCCATGTGTTTGTTGATGAGATCATAATTGGCCTTACGGAAATTATATTTGTTAATCGGCTTTCTCTTCATCAATTGTGTAGATAGACTAACAGGTGCGGTTATAACAAAAGGGGGGTGATGGGGGTCGACAGGTAATAATGGATCTTTAAGGTGGCTAGTTGAACAGCAAGTGTTCGAGATAAACAAATCTAAGGTCTTTCCTCCGCTGTTGGGGATATTGTTATATTGGTGAGCATCTAGTGAAGACATAAGATGCGTCAGTTCCGAGCATATAGGGTGTGTACAAACACATGCCGTACAGGCCCCATTTCCCGCCGTTACAGTGCTCCATGTGATACTAGGTAGATTATAATCTCCGACGATGTAAACATTCATGACGTTAGGTGCATTTAAGGTGTCCTGTAGAAAATCAAAGTGGGATGTATAGACATCGGAGCTGGTCCCCGGCGGGATGTACACTGCGCTGATAACATGTATCTTATGTTTATCGTTTTTGCATGGTAACGCAACCATGAGGTGCTCAATACATGCCGAGGGCTTACAATGCGGGTTATTGAGAATATCCAGTGAGGCCGATTGAAGTTCACGCAGCATTGCAATGAGCACCCCACCCCCATCTCGCTTTCCCGTAGCGCCACGATAGCGCCACGCGCATTATGCTATGCTTATGCTTCACTGATGCCTGAAAAATGATCATAGATTGTTTCCTGAACACAGATCAATATTTAAAAGCATAGCTAAGTTGAAATCTAAGTTCAATCGAAGACTGCGATTGATTTAATTTATTGATGGACCATGACTTTACTAAAAATCAGAATGGTATGTCTTGGTGGAAGCGCCAGGGTTTCCCGCGACACTCAAATGTTCTTAAGTTTTTTGCAATTTGCAGTGACAGGTTGTATGTTGATTAAAATATGATTCGCGTCCGTAACAAATACAGCTTTACAGAGTTATACTCATTAAATTCATCAATACAAACCTCTAAATTCATTTAATCCCATTGAATGAATTTTTCATGAAATAGTCATATGGGATGAATGAAATGAATGGGATGAATAGATGAACTTTATTGATGATTTTAATTATTGCAATTCTGTAACCTCCATACGTGTTACGGGCGCGAATCATATTTTGTTCAGCAAACAGTCTGACACTGACCTGTAAATTGCAATAAAAAACGTAAGAAAATTTGAATTTCGCGGGGAACCCTGGCGCTTAATAGAGTAGATTAAGTTTTTCTTACTGTGAAAAAGTAAAGCAATAGCCACAAAGTGCATTAATAATTAATTTAACGGACAACCATGATCTGTTATTCAGGAAGAAGGAAACGATACAAATCTTGGTGAAACTTCGTATTGTAATGGACTTAGTAACTGAGTCAGTGGCGCTCAACCTTGTTGCCAGCTCGAAAAAAGATTAATTAATTTGTTAGTGAGCGGGACCATAGAGCAGGATGATAGCAAGTCACTAGTCTTCGAATTTTTGGTTACTGAACATGCCTATTTTTAACCGACTTTCTTCAAAAAGAAGGAGGTTCTCTAATCGGCTGTATTTTTTAAATGTTTTTTTTTTTTTATGTGAAAGGATATATTTCCCGATTGGTCTCATAGAAATTTGATCAAGATCGGTTCAGTATTTTGTTTTTTTTTTTTCTTGAATAATTATGTATTTTTTTCTTCTTGGGCTATGTAAATGACATGATGGTTTCGTAATAACAGCTAGTTACAATGTAAAAAATTGTTTCGTGACAAGAATTTGTGTGGTATACTACATCTAAAAAGGGTTAATTAAAAAACTTTCTGCGAAAAAAAAACCGACTTCCAAAAGACACTAAAAAAGTCTAAAATAACTTTACTTTCGGAAGTCGGTGGCAAAAAGTCAATGAAACAAACAAAGTCACCGACTTCCGAAAGTAAAGTTATTTTAGACTTTTTTAAGGTCTTTTTGGAAGTCGTTTTTTTTTTCGCAAAAAGTTTTTTATTTTCATATCACTCCTCAGAGAATCCATCCATCGTGCATCATTTTCGTATTGAGAGAGCAGTGGTGATTAAAACATTTACACAAAGTTGTGTTTTAGCGGCTTTTTCCTCGGGGGCACCACTTAATAAAAAATAAACAAATATTTCCTAATATCAATTTAAAAAAAATTAAATTAATATATAATAAAATTGGATCAAAGATGATCCAATTGATCAATTTGAGAATGAAAGCATTGACCATCCCTGACCAATCTCAAACAAAGAAAAGTGCGTGAAACACCTAGGCATTAACTTCGGGACTTCGGGAGTACATACAGAGGGTCGAAACAAGTTTGCCAGTACATTGGCGGCCGTAACACTAACCTAACTTGCTGATTGTTCCCATCTTGTTAAACGTGCGGAAATGATCAGGATATGGACGGCTACCTTATTTTATTGGGGGACTGTTTGTAGGCTATTGTCTTTATTGTTTTATTTTGGTGCTAGGCCAGTTGTTCTTCTTTTGTTTTTGGATTTTAGGGAAAGTTTCTTTTACTTCACACACTGCGCTACACGGATCTTGTGGTGCTCCAAAGAAGTTGAATAAAATATTATATGTAGTTAAAAAAAAAACTAAAAAAACACGCTGTAGAGTGAGTAACATTTGATACCCATGGGAGTCGCGATTTAGAATGACGTCACTTAACTAAGTGTCAAATTTAAAATCAATAAGTTGGTTACAGGTGAAGTTAATAAAAGCGTAAAGAGCCGCGGTTTGTAAACTTTGTAAAAATATGTTGTTAAGGCAAGTCGTTTTGACCACGCAACAAAAGGACAAAGGGTCATATGATTTCATACAAATTCTGAAAAAATATCCGGTCAATGGTCTGTTTACGGAGTCTGCGAAATAAATCTTTAACTTTTCGTCATTATTTACTTTAACACCGTGTTAGAGTTCGGCCCCGAAAGGTAACCAACGGCACCATATTACTAAGCCTCCGCTGTCCATCCGTCCGTCCGTCTGTCTATCAGCGGACTGTATCATGTAGAATCTATATTTCAGTTGCCGCTATAACAAAAAAATAAACGAGGCTCTACTACGATGGTACGAGAACCTTTCCTGCGCGAATCCGAGTCGCACTTTGGCCGGTTTTATGAATTAGCTTTTTGTTTCGTCCGTCAATTAATATTTTTTTCTTCTATAAGAGATAGCGAAACTTCAAATAAGTCCAAAAACAAAACATTGAAATAAAATGAAAGCGTGTCTTTCGCCAAGTAGTATAAGCCCAGTGCCCCCCCAGGTAAGTCTATGTTGACTCTTATATTCTGAAGGTAAGCTGAAACATAAACAATAGTAGAGCTAAAACCGACAAAGCTTTGTTTTCTTTGATTCCCAGTACAAACTGGAAGTCGGCGGGAAATGCGCACGAATATTACTATTGTTTGTATGAAGTCGTAGTTTGGTTTACTCTAGACTATGCTTGACTTCTGAACTGATAAAAAAAGTAGTTGCCACAATCAAGATTTTGTTTAGATTGACTAAGTAACTTATTTGCACCTGAGCCAATGATCACAGCTACTACTTTTATTTGATTGAGATTTGAAACGGGATCTTGATTGGAGTTATCACAAAACCTACTTGCAGCAATCAAGTCAAATAGTAATAAACACAACCAAATAGTGATAAACACAACCAAGGAACTTAAATAGCGCAAACATTTAGCGCAAGATTTGACCAAGTTGTATGATAAATACAATTAATTGCAATGATAGATGCTATCAAGTCAAACGATCTTTAATGAAATAATTAAAATGCTTGATTGACACAACTAACTTATTTTGTTGTAGTTAACATTTTTTAACTTGTCTCTTTTTAACTCATCTACAATGATGTCATGTTAAGGGTAATCGAGAAACTTGTTTGAGCGTTCAATCAATTGAACTAGTATTGCTGCAATCATGTCGTGATGATCAACCTAACTAAGATTTTGATTAATCTAAACACGATATCGTCAATGAAGCTAAAAAGTCACTTGATTGGAGTGCATTTTTTTCAGTGTGTTCATGTTTTTGAGGACCTTACTACTAAGAAGTTATAACGAATATTTTGTTTATTTTCTATAGCGTGTTTAACAATGCCTAAAAATAATTTTATTCTTATAATAATAAAATAACACCAATTATTTAATTAAAGTAGCAGTGATAGCCTCGAGTTCGAACCCGAGGCACGCACCTCTGATTTTTTAGATTCATGTGCGTATGTATAATTATCACTTGCTCCGGTGAAGGGAAACATCGTGAGGAAACTAGCATGCCTGAGAGATATTTCTTGACGGCATGTAAAGCCAAGTCAGAGGCTCATGTGCGGCCTAAAAACTCTAACACCAGATTAGGCACTAACCACACGATAAAGAAAGAGTGTATTTTATAATTTTGCATGCTAGTTTTAGCGAATTTTTTGAACAATTGTAAAAGAAACTCGACAATTTTAATGTACTACAATTCTAGCTAATAAAAATGTCTTTTTATTTCCCAACCAGACTGACAAAGAGTTAATATAATAATAAGGACAGATTCTGCCTCTTATAATATTGCCACATTATTTCAAAACTCGATAAATCTCCGATAAAATTACCAGCGTATAGACTCCATGTTATAAACTTCGTCTAACTTCGACATCTGCTTCCCTTCCGAGTCACAGACGAAGCGCGATTGTTTCATATTGAAGGCCTTCGTAGCTTACATGACTGGCGCTAGCGGTAATCGATATGAAAAATGAGGGTATACATTTCAAAAGCGTTAATATATTCAAATTGTTGCATTTAAGTACTGAGTCTGACTGAAGTTTACAATACAACAAACTCTTTTTCGGTAAAAAAATGCCTAATGAAAAACCCTGAGCAGGCACATGTCGTGTTGCATTGCTATTGTAATTTGGCAGGCGCATTATAAACTACAAACAAAAAATGTATGAAAATAAATATTAGTACATAGACAATGGCCCACCTTCCATCTTGCGCCGCATGCCCAGATATCTGCGCACTTGGTGATCTTATGGCTACAACAGTAAGCAGAGTTTCTGTTCCTGAATTTTGAACTTCTTTGCCATTGACACTCTAAGAAGAAGTACTAAACCACCGGTCGGCAATAGGCGCGGTGGATGGTCGAATTTTGGACCGCCAAAGATTGTTAAATACACCTAGCTACTCCATTTAAATAATATTTTTATACATACAATTACATACGAACCTTACGACTGATGTGATGGAAAAAATACGCTGTATAATTAAACCTAAATAAGGAAAAATAACAGACTATTAAACAATAAAACAGTAATACACAATTTTTTTTTTTTTTGCTTTGTCCGGGCCCTTATTGAAACTACTTGCCGACCCTTGTACGTAACTATTACTTCTTATAACAGATTATTTTCAAGTAAATCTATACATATAAGTACCTATAACTCAAGCTACATAAGTAAACGACAATGTTCCCCTATGTTCGCTCACACGGCTAACGTATTTGATATCAAACGGTTTCCAAGACGCTTTGTGTTTGGATTCACAAGAGGTTCCTCGTCTTAGAATGTGGGTTTCACTAGTACTTAGGAATGCGCTGCGTTTATTACAGTTTGGTAATGAAAAGTAGAGTAACACATGCATACTCACGCCTTTTTAGAGTTCCGTACCTCAATCGGCATAACCGAACCCGTATAAAGGGTGTAACAAGACCCTTAACGAAGCCGAAAGGTACTTGTTCTCCCCGTCATTGCGATATTTTTTTTTGTTATAGACCATACCTGGGAACCTTCTAGTTACTGAGATATTGGGGGTCAACGTTCCAACTTTTTTTAAATACATGTTTTTAACGTAAGATTTTTACTGTAAACACCTCCACGACCCCCATACTATTCAATCCATCCATCAGCATATGTTTTAATTGCGCTACGTTGAGTCCTACAGCTACCGTAAAACGTGATTTTTCACCCCAAAAAAAAGTCGTTTCCCAACAATAATTTTTGCGTGAAGTTACTTAGTTTGATGTACAGAATGCTTGGTTGACGACTTCGTGAAGGGTCTTGTTACACCCTGTAGGATCACTTTGTTGTCCGTCTGTCTGTCTGTCAAGACCCTTTTTCTCGTGAATGCGGGGCGGTATCAAGCTGAAATTAATACCAAATACTCAAGTCTGGCTACCCCTTGAAGCAATGAAAAAATAAACTTGTAAGTCAACGCGATCAAAAGATATGACTGTTTATGTCGCATAATATGCTATTTACAAGGGAATCAAAACCTATAGGGCACTTGGCTTTGACCTAGAATCATGAAATTTGGCAAAAAGCAAGGCCTTACAGCACAAATAAAGGAAAAATTCCAAAAAATAAAAAACGTTGAAAATTAAAGGGGACACTTTAATTTTTTTTAATACATACATAGTTGACGCCAACTAAGATATATTTTTTTTAGATAATGCTACGGAACCCTTTGTGCGCGAGTCCGACTCACACTTGACCGGTTTCTTTCTATGGGGATAGGCAGAAACTATCCGTAGAACTAGAGTGATTTTATTTCTACATTTTATAGCAAAATTGCTATAGCTTTAGCAAACTTCCTACGTCCTAATCCTAACTAATCCTACTAATATTATATATGCGAAAGTTTGTGAGAATGGATGGATGGATGTTTGTTACTCTTTCTTTTAAAACTGAACGGATTTGGATGAAATTTGGCACACAGATCATTTATAACCTGTATTAACACATAGGGTACTTTTTATCTCGGTAGTATGATCCTGTGGGACAATTATCGAACTCCACGCGGACGAAGTCGCGGACATAAGCTAGTATTATATTGCTGGGACAATGTGATGCCACTTTGTTTTCCAACAAATATGGAGATTTAAAATATTCTGAATCTAAAATTGACCTCAATAAACTTACCGAAACTCAGTTTTATGTTTCTAAAACCAACAAAATTTTAAAACAAACTACACCACACATTTTTAAGTACTAGCAACACTCACCGTATGTTGGCAACACTTGCAGCGGCGTACATCCCCAGCTTGTTGTGATAGGCGAGGCTCATGCCACAGGTGTGCCGATACCAGCTAATTTATAGCGAGAAGTTTCTCTGTGCTCACATTTATGTTTGGAAGCCGATCCTTTTCGTGTTTATGAAGAGTTATTTCTTGAATGAGGATGATTTTTTCAGAAGTAGATTTAAACTTTGTAAGTACTTCCTGAATTAACTACAGTGTGCTTTATTAAAACAGGCTCCACGTGTGGCAGTCCAATATTGCTGAAAATTCGTGTGGTAATCGGTATTCGTGGTACGTGATGAGGAGGAATGAGAAAAATGTAGTGAGGAAAATAGTGAGCATGAATTAAGATGGCTATAAGAGTAGAGGAAGACCAAGGACTGTGTGAAGGATGCTATGGCTAGAAAGAAGGTGACTGTTGAGATGACCAGTAATAGAGAAGTATGGAAGAAAAAGAAAAGCTGCGTCGACCCCAAATAAATTGGGATTCCTAATGGCAGGAGAATGAAGAAGATGATGAAAGGATATCTGATGCGTGTTCAATTGAAACTGAACGCCATATTATTGTATTTGAACATACGTCACCAAAACAATATCACATTCATGTTTATGAAGTGAACGACTGTCAACAGATCATTGAGAGCGCCAAAAGATCATTGTGCAGCTGTACCTATGTTAAGTCCCTTGCACCCTGGACAGCCAGTTCACTAACGCCTTGCTGCCTGGATAAGATTTCCACCACGACACAATGTTCTCAGAGGATACCTATTCCTTAGAGCATTTGATGAGCAGCGCAAATAGAAGGATTTAGTATGGCAATACCTTTACGAAACGCTTCCAGTATATTTATAATATTATTTTATGTATATATACAACGTGTAACAGAAAGGGTATAGTCATTTGGAAGTTTGTGGTACGGACCATCAAACTGAACAACTTTCTCTATGGACTACCATCGTAATCCCAAAAAAATAATCAACTGCCCCAACAACTGCCCCATACAAAATTTCAATACCTACGCGACCCAAATGTATAGGACAGCTGATTATTTTATTACGATTACGATGGTGGTCCCATAGAGAAAGTTGTTCAGTTTGATGGTCCGTACCACAGTCTTCCATATGACAATACCCTTTCTGTTACACGATTTAAATGTAAATTGGAATGTAAGTGAACTCGTAAACTGTTTCTTGCAGTATTCCACAAATAAATAACACACTACCAGCTCAGATATGAACTAAACTAAAAACGTAAACCCAATACATATTCGCATTTATTTTCCAGCTAGCTTTGAGGTACCGCATTACCTACGAGTATATCGGAAAACATTCCTCTTTAGTCTGCGGAGCAAGGATACCAAGTCTGTATCATTTGTGTATGTTACGGCCCCAGCTCACGGGTTCGATGGTGTTGGGGATATTCTGGGACTCTTCAAGGAAACTCAAAAATGCTGATCCTTAATAAAAACTGTATTGCCTTAGTGACGGTCAGAGGTATAATAAAGAACGACATACAAAATTTGTAAATCTAAATGACCTTATAATTAACTTAAATTAATGAGACGCACGTTGATTTGCTCATAGTAAACGAGCAGGCGTTAAGCTCGAACATGCCCCCGGACGTTGAAAGCATCAGGGACGCTTTCAACCAGACGAAGAATCAACGGGCAGCGGACAGATCCTGTTGAAGGCTCTTCTGATGACGCCAGCGGATGTCTGTATGTCTGCAACACGGATAATTCCATCCGACCCTGGATGAACGGCCACAATTCTTCCCAATCTCCATTTGAGGGGAGGTAAATGTTCCTCCTTTATCACGACCAATGATCCCAACTTCAGGCTGTCTTTGCATGAGTGCCACTTGGTCCTTTGTTGCAGCTCAGACACGTACTCCTTGCTCCAACGAGCCCAAAAATGCTGGCGTAGCTGCTCCAGTCGTTGGAAACGAGACAACGAAGCAGGGGAGTAATCTTGTAGATCTCGCTGCGGAAGTGACGTAAGCGGTCGGCCAACAAGAAAATGTCCCGGAGTCAGTGGGGTGTAATCTGCCGGATCCGATGACAGCGGCGTCAGTGGACGTGAATTCAAAATAGCCTCAATTTGGACTAGCGTGGTGTAAAGCTCTTCGAACGTTAAATGACAATTTCCCAACACTCGTCTTAAATGATGTTTGGTTGATTTAACACCCGCTTCCCAGAGTCCGCCGAAATGAGGAGAATACGCGGGAATAAATTTAAAATTAATGCCGTTAATCGCTAATTGTTCGCTCAAGGAATTGCAATTAGATTTTAGGAATTTCGATAGTTCATTGCAGGCACCAACGAAAGAAGTGCCGTTATCTGAGTAGATGTCACGGGGTTTCCCACGTCGCGAAATGAATCTCGACAGAGCCAATAAATACATGTTACTGGTGAGGTCACTCACCAGCTCCAAGTGTATAGCCTTGGTGGTGAAACACACAAAGATTGCTATGTACACTTTTACTAGCCTGCATCCGCGACCTTGTCTACTAGCAGACATGATGGGACCAGCATAGTCCACACCAGTATTCTCAAAAGGATGACCGCCTGGAAGGAGACGCTGCTGTGGTAAATTACCCATCAAAGGATTGACTGTTCTACCTGACATGCGACAACACCGCACGCAACTACGATAACATTTCTTAGCTAAGCTTCGTCCGCCTATAGGCCAATATGTATCTCTAATTGAAGCTAGCAAAAGCTGAGGGCCTGCATGAAACAACTTTACATGTTCATATTCGAATAATAACTTAGTAAATTTGTGAGTGGACTGTAAAACAATTGGGTACTTTTTATCAAAAGAAAACGTTGAATTTGATAAGCGTCCTCCAACACGCATTATTTTATGTTCGTCTAAAAATACATTAAATTTAATAAGGGCGCTTTTATTATGCAACTTTTGATTATTAATGAGTAATTTGTACTCAGGAAAAGATTCGATTTGGCTTCTAATTATAATTACATTTAATGCATCCTGCAACTCTGCTTGTGATAGAAATTTACTAACATGAGGAATCTTTCTACACAATCTAATAAACCTAATTACAGTTGCTACACTACGGATAAGCCTTAAATAACTAGAAAATCTATTAAAATCTATGAAGGTATGACATTGACCATCGTTACTAACACTAGCGCTAAATGAAACATGAAGTCGAGTTTCAGGCAGCTGGTCAGACTCTAATGATTTGTGTCGAGAAGGCCAGTGAGACTGGGATTGCTTTAAGAAACTGGGACCACTCCACCACAAGTCCAGCGATTGCAGAACACTAATATCCACGCCACGAGATATTGGGTCTGCAGGGTTCTTGTCGGTTGGAATGTGTCTCCAAGTGCAGTGGCCCGCCTTATCTAGAACTTCAGCAACGCGATTGCGTACGAATGGCTGAAGTTTAGAAGGCAACATTTGCAACCATCCCAACACGACGGTGGAGTCGGTCCAGCAATAAATGTGAGTGAACTTCAGTCGTAGTGAATTCACAACCTTCTCGCACAGACGAGCTCCTATTACGGCGCCACACAATTCCAGTCTTGGAATGGTGGTCGGCTTAATCGGTGCCACTCGACTCTTAGCGACTAACAAACGGACCATGTATTCACCCTGATCATTGACACTACGTACATAGACGCATGCACCATATGCACGCTCAGATGCATCTGTGAATACATGCAGTTCTAGCGTAGTATATGCGTCACACACAACTAGTCGTGGAACACGAAAGTTGTTGATAAGTGGCAATGCCTTCACAATGACATCCCAACTAGCATGAAGTGCCGGAGTTAATGGTTCATCCCATGACAATTTGTTTAACCACATCCTTTGTAATAACATCTTCATGGTGATTACGCAAGGAGATAAAAGTCCTAGGGGGTCAAATATACGTGCAATAGCAGCAAGTATGTCACGTTTAGTAACTGGATCCTTAGGAAGTAATATTGAATTTGAAAAACCTAATTCGTCGTCATTGGCAAACCAGTCAAGCCCTAATAATTTATTGGATTTACTAGATCCTATATCTAAATCTAATGATGATTCAGCAGTTTCAGGGACTAACTCAGGTGTGTTAGACCTCCACTTTCTGAGTGGCATACAAGCAGACGCCAATGCGCTGGTGACCTCTGTACGGATAGACATGACTTCATTTAAGTCATCCCCTCCAGTCAGCAAATCATCAACATAAAAATCATACATGATGACGTCAGCAATTTTATCTCTGATACCCGAGTCAGACTTATTGACATTATCTTTATAATCTAATCCTACTTGCTTTAGGCAACGCGTCGCGAGAAACGGTGCACTAGCCGTGCCATATGTGACGGTATTCAAATTATAAATCTTAACAGGACCACCTACATTATGACGCCATAAAACTTGCTGTAGGTACCTATCAGACGGATGGACGTATATACATCTATACATCTTTGCAACGTCAGCCGATAAAACGAACTTGTGTTGCCGAAACCGAAGAAGTATTGATATAAGATCGTCCTGCACCGTAGGACCCACTATTTGTACATCATTAAATGACACTCCTGAAGACGTAGCACAACTCGCATTAAAAACTACACGGAGCTTGGTAGTAGTGCTACATTCACGCAGTACCCCATGGTGTGGTATAATATATCCATTGGGACTGTCACTATCCTTTATCTCGGTCATATGTCCTAACGTTTCGTACTCAAACATGAAGTCACGATATAACTTACCGAAATCAGGCTTAGACTTTAGTTTACGTTCTAAAGAATCTAAACACTTAGAAGCTCTTTGGAATGATTCTCCTAAAACAGAAGGACTTTGCTTTAAAGGAATACGAACACAAAAATGACCATCCTCTAAACGTGTCGTATTCTTCACAAAATGTTCTTCACACAGCTTTTCCTCAGGTAAATAATGTGAGGAATGTGAATTAATCTCTTCCAGATTCCAAAATTTCACAATATCCGTGTGAATCTTGCCTAAATAATCATGATTTGATAAATCGGTTTCATTAAAATTGCATAAAATATTATTCGACTTTAATTTACCGTTACTATAGGTAATAGGACCAGAAACAATCCAGCCTAACAAAGTTTCACATAACATTGGCTTATTTAAACCTAGTTTAATTCTTTGTGAACCTATCAGCTCCCAAAAGATGTCTGCACCGATCAAAACATCTACCTCTGAAGGTTTATAAAAATTGGGATCAGCTAGACAGATATTATCTGGAATATTTAATTCGGAAATATCAAGTTCTCGACAGGGCACGACAGTCGTTAATGAAGGCAAAACAAAACAATGAATCCGAGCAGCGAAACTGTTATCTAACGAATTCATTTTTACCTGACATAATTTGCCTATGCGAGAACTAACATTATTTATGCCATAAACCGAACCATTCACCTCACTGGACTTTAATTTAAGTCGGTTACATAATCTCTCAGTCATAAAACTCGATGTACTCGCACTATCAAGAAGGGCCCTCACTATGTGCTCGCAATCATTCCGATCATTCAACTTGATGAGAGCTGTAGATAATAACACGCCGCGTTGTTTACGTTCGCCTCGGAACGAACTGAGATCCGCAGCTAAACTTAAATCATTAGCACTCGCACAGTTAGTGCTAGCTACGGCGTCAGTGGGCGATGACGTAGATACGGAATGGTTCGAGCTACCGTGTGATAAGTTTTTGTTGTCATTATTGCAAGTATTCGAAGCCTCTTTGTTGTCCGATGAATGTATCAACGAGTTATGTCGGCGCTTACATATCCTGCATCCCGGCTTTCTGCATCGGTTGGCAAAGTGACCTACACAAAAACAGTTATAACACACCTTGTAGTTCGGCAACAATTTAACACGGGCGTCTACACTAAGTGCAAGAAATTGTGAACAACGACTTAGAACGTGATCACCTTTACAGTGCGGGCATGACTTATTTAATACAGTGCTGGAATTATCAGAATCCTGTGATACAACCATACATTTCCCCTTATTAGAATGGGAACTAGATTTTGAGGAACTGGGTCTATTGTCATTTCGTGCCAACTCTAAAGTTTCCACAAAATCAGCGCGAGTGCGAATAAAATGAATGAAGTCGTCATATGTTATTTTACTCTCTTTATCTATGCGACTTTTGTACTCCTCCCACTGACGAAAAGTATGTTGATCTAGTTTCCGAGTAACTAGGTATATAATAAGTGTATCCCAATACTTGACTGACTCACCCAACGATTCTAAAGCGCGTAGATTTTTATTAAGCTGGTCAATTAAAGCTTTTAACGCAACAGAGGACTCTTTTGCAATGGCGTTCAAGTTGAAAAGAGATGCAACATGGTTCTGCACTAAATACCTTTTATTATTGTAACGCTCACATACAAGATTCCAAGCTATATCGTAGTTGTTTGCGGAGAATTCAAACGCATTGATAACAACAGCAGCAGATCCTTCCAGCGACGCTCGTAAATAATGAAACTTGTTTACCTTATCAATTTCGTCATTACTATGAATGAGGCTAGTAAAAGTGTCACGGAACTCTAACCAATTGCTGTAATTCCCGTTAAATTTAGGTAGCTGTATAGTTGGCAATTTAACAGGCTTTCGCTGACTAATACGGGTAACTTTATCACTGCATGTCGACTCATTATCGCTGTTATATTTACTTAACAACTCCTGCGCCCTAGCCAGTACCTTGTAATATAGTGACTCAAACTCCGTACGCTCAGACAATTGCGATTTGACATCATCTACTAAACATTCTAACCGTACCTGCACCTCATCGTATTGCTCATACAATCCTTCGAGTTTTCCCATCCGTAATTGCAACTCCTTGACATCACAACCAGTCAACTGCTTATCAGTTGATGCGTCGAGGTAATTGGCAAAGATAGTAAGGCGACCCTTAAAGCTTCCTCGCTTTTTGATAAGTTCCCTTTCTTCGGACATACTGGGAATCGAGTGTTAACAACCTGGAATTTGTATATAAGCAAATTAGTTACAACTTAATATTGTATAACTTAAATGACGGTACCTACGTACAGCTAAAAATGATACAATAAAATTTTAATAAAGACGCAAATACTCTAATTATCACAAATTCTTGTAAATCTGTAAATATAAAATGAATATATGAGTAATTATGACTTTTATTTAAATATTAAATTCCTCAACAACTATACCTACACTAAATTACTTGACACCGAAATTTGAAAACAATACATTAAGGTATACGGTTTAGCTAAATCAATTATAATTATTATAACAAATAAAATTCAATGAATAAAAATATCTAACACCAACATAAATTAACAATATCTACCTAAGCACAAATAATTTCGTTAAACATGACTAGTTATCTTAAAGCAGCTATACAACTATAAATGTAGTAAAATATCTACTGTACTAATTAAACAAATTAAGTACGTATAATTGAAGTGCAAATGATAATCATATGCCAAATGATTACACAAAGAAACTATTCAAAACGAAAATAGGTATCTACGTTCAAGTTAACAAAATAATCAGGTAATAAAATACACTAACCTTTTAAATCCTTAATTAAGATTAAATACTACCTGATCGAGTGTTGGGTGATAATATTTTATTATAATAATGCTTTACACCGTAAAACAGCTTCAATCCTTTGTCCACTATGCCAGCTGGTATTCTGGTAACTTCCACGGTGAATATCCACGAAAACGATATATTTCGCTAATTTTTGCTAATCTTCATATAATTAACTTCCTCAATTAATTATCCGGCTCGTTACGGACCAAAATGTTGGGGATATTCTGGGACTCTTCAAGGAAACTCAAAAATGCTGATCCTTAATAAAAACTGTATTGCCTTAGTGACGGTCAGAGGTATAATAAAGAACGACATACAAAATTTGTAAATCTAAATGACCTTATAATTAACTTAAATTAATGAGACGCACGTTGATTTGCTCATAGTAAACGAGCAGGCGTTAAGCTCGAACAGATGGTAAAAGTATCGAATTTGTATTTGATACAATATATTCATGTTGAGAGAGAATTTACAGTTCGGATTCAGTTGAATTCATTGGATCTAAAGTTTGGATTGTGGTTTTATTTGATCAAGTTACAAAATGAAACATTTTTTTTAAATTGGCTAAGCAAAATTTTCATAGAGTTTTTATTATGAATGTCAAAACTGAAGGTTTTTTTCATAGAACCTTTTCTGTTATATACTTTACTAGCGACCCGCCCCGGCTTCGCAAGAGAGTAATGTTATACACATAAAACATCCTCTTGCATCCGTTGCGTAGTTTTAAAGATCTAAGCATACATAGGGTCAGACAGCGGGAAGCGACTTTGCTACTATGTAGTGAAGCCTGCAATGGTATTACAAGATCATGTCCATTAACGTCAGTCATCAACTCATTACGTTTAACCCTAATGAATAAATAATAAGACAGGGAAATAAATGTAGGCGGAGACAGTGTAGACACGCTACTCACTGCTAAATAATTGGTTTTTTCTTTCACCTATTTACACAATCAACATTATCTCCCTGCCCTTGTCTCATTCTACTCGGGGTCGGCGCAACACGTTTTTCTTCTTCCATTCGCCCCTGTCAGACGTCACGGCATCATTTACTGCTTTCTCTTTCATATCATTCCTCACACAATCCATCCATCTTTTCTTTGGCCTTCCTCCCCATCCCTCATCAAGGACATATAAATACTTTATTTTCATTCTCTTATCCTAATTTATTTGGAGTCAGCCACATAGTTTTAAATCGATACAGACAGTGTCGTGAACTCGAGTCTTAACAGAAGACGCAGTGGAGGCTGGATGAGTTCCAAGTGGGGCATCCTGTCGCCAAATATCTCGAGAATTTGATAAAAAATCGTTGAAGTGTTGTAAATTGATTCGACATTTGACGACCCGAATGGCGCAGCGGTAGTGAGGCTGCCTTACGTTCTTAGGGTCCCGGGTTCGAATCCCGGTAGGAGCAAATGTTTGTGTGATGAGCATGGACATTTTTTCCGAGTCATGGATGTTTATATGTATAATAAGTATGTATTTACAAACAAAAAGTATATAAGTAGTATTATCAACTATCTGGTGTCCACGACACAAGCCTAGTTGCTTAGTGTGGCACCTAGATGGCGCTGTGTGTAATGTCCAGCGATATTTATTATTATTATTTATTATTATTTAAGAAGAAAATCCTAAAGGTGCTGATTTCAAAGAGGGAGAACCGATTTTCACTTTACTTTCTTTTTCTGTGAGGAGTGAATTGACTGCACTGATGGATTGGATTGATTGCCGAGAGCTTACCGAAAGAGCGTTGGCAAACTAACAGCCAGATGGTTGGACGAGCTATAGAAGACCGCAAGAAAGACATGGATGCGACTCGCATCAACCAGGGAAGCATGGCACAAATAAAAATTATAGTTTGAAAAAAACTAAAAAACATGTTTTCCCGTATTCTTCTTAGTAAACCTTGCATTTGATACCAATATTATGGGAATGCATAAAAAATAAACTAGTCAGCCATCTTTGGGAGTCCGCCATATTGGATTTAGAATGACGTCACGTAAATAACCGTGCACTGTCATCCAAACTAAACTTGTATGCAAAGTTTCAGCTCAATCAGAAACCGGAAAGTGCGTCAAATTTAACTTCTAAGATTTTTTTTACATAGTTATAGGTAAAGCCAATAAAAGCGTGTCAAAAAGAACAAAACCTGTACTTAGCCGTGAGTGGAATAAGGGTGCCCATAATGAAGACGATGAGCGGAATGACTTCCCATCTTATGATAAGTCCTTAGAACTACAGACCAAGACAGCATCAATTGCCAAAGAAGTTCAAAAACTAGAACTCGACTACACTAAATAAAAAATGAAAGAACAAAAAAAAAAACAAAATTGACTTCCAAAAAAACACTAAAAAGAAGTCTAAAATAACTTGACTTTTGGAAGTCGGTGTCGTTGTTTGTATAATTGACTTTTTTGCCACAGACTTCCGAAAGTCAAAGTCATCCTTTCAGATGAAAAAAGAATTTTTCAAATCAGTTTATAAATGACGGAGTTATGAGGTAACAAATATTAAAAAAAATACAACCGAATTGAGTACATACTTCTCCTTTTTGAAAAACGTCGGTTAAAAATATGAAAGAAGAAAATATTCAGTTGGCAACTGAAATAAATTGTAATGTTTATAAACTATTCAATATCGTCTATCAACATGTAAAAAACATATTTTCATTTTGCATTTTTTATTTGCATTGGTTATTCTTGTCTATTTCAATTTAATTTATTCTCAATCAATTTACTTTAATTCGAATTCATCTGACTGTAGTCTAGTCAGATGAATTCGAATTATAAGTGCTACTAACTTAGTCTTAAGATAATTAATTTGTTACTAACAAAATATGGACAATATCTAGTCTAAAGTAAACAAATTTTAATATTTTAATGCCTTCTTTCTTTATCGTGTGGTTTGTGCCTAACCTGGTGTCAGTTTTTATACCGCCCATAGGCCTCGTGACTAACTAACTTTTTTTTCTGATTATTATCTATTTTAATGTATTTAATACATATTCATAGTGATATTCAGAAGACAGCCGTGGTCATGTCATTGTGCTACTTTGCCCTATAACCAGCGGTCGATCAAAACGCTTCCAGCGATACCTCATTTGTCAAATTATGATAAATACATAGTTTAAAAGTTATGAGGGAACAGATGAACATACATACCCACCTACATACAAACATTGCTTTGTCGTAGTCGGGTAAAATGATCTAAATCTATACTAATATTAGAAAGAGGTAAAGTTTGTGAGTTTGTGAGGTTGTAGGGGAGAATCTCTGTATATACTGAACCGATTTTGTAAATTCTTTCACTAAAAGGAAACTACAGTCTCCTCGAGTGCCATAGGCTATATTTACAACGTGCTCGTGGGATAATATCCGAAAAAAACGCGCGCGAAGCCGCGGGCAACAGCTAGTGTTCTATAATTTTCGCAACACTTTCAAACTCCTTGGAAACTGGAACAAGTGCTTGGCAGAAGAAATAGGTGTAAGTAGGAAACTACCGAACAGTAAGGTTCTAAGCAATTTTTTTAATTTTCTTTATCATAAAATATTTTCAACACTTTTGATTTTTAAAGAAATTGTTTTATCTAAACTAATATTATAAAAAAGTAAAGTTGTAAGATTAGATGAAAGTCGTAATCTCCGAAACTACTGATCCCATTTCAAGATTTACAGATCCGAGTTATGCCGTACATATTTTTTCTTAATGATATTTGTTGAACTCCATGCAGACAAAGCCGCGGGTAAAAAGCCAGCAAACGAAACAATGAAGATTTAAATACCGACCTCTTTTCAATAACAGATTTCCACTTCTAATTTAAGAACGAATTACTTTGCGCCTTCGTCCCCAAAATCTATTAAAATTAAAATATCGTCGCAGATGGGCGAAACACGAAACAAAAGGATTTTCGTGAAATTAATAATGACGGAGATAGCTCTAAGCAGCTTACGGAGGCTGGAGATTTGTTTAATATTGTCTTTGGTTATTATTTTATCTCTTTTAGCGGCCGTTTTTGGTCTCTGTAGGTTTAGGTAATTTTCAGGTCACTCTTAATACGGCTTATTTTGAAATGAGTAAAAATTGCAATAAAAAATTAAATTGGTTGTCACTTTCATTAATACTTTTCCGAAAATACATAAAGCAAATACGATATAAAGAACAAAAGATATATTTTTCTATTCAAACTACTTATTAACTACACAAAGTAAGGATTCGATACATACATATTTCATAGTAATCGGACAACCGGTTGGATTGCGTTTTCTAATACATGACAGCAAAGAAAGAGTATGAAGACCGGAGTACCTGAAAAGAAGCAAATATTGAAATAGCATACATCAACTGCCTGTAAATAACCCCTCCTGGAAAAGAGGCTTCCAATGTTCACATCAAGAGTACAATGCCCGCGGGACGTGAGAGCGAGAGAGCCTCACGTCCCAGCCGTTGCGGGAGACGCCCTTGGCATGCGGAACATGGATGGGTTTTAATCAGTAGAAGTCTGACACTGCCTTCCGCTCCGCCAAGAGCGGGAAGGGTCATTTGATGATTTCCCATCCGAAAAAAAGAATACAATGCCGAAGATGACCATTGGCCCCAACCGCAGCAACAAAGTCGCCCAATTCAATATCTGCAGATTGCAGTTAATCTGTAACTATGAAAACGGTTAAGAGCAGATGTCGACAGTGTCGCGACATAACGTCATGCCTGCAAAGCGAACCGAAAGCAAGGAGAAAAGCAGCGCGGAGAGATTTTCAAAATGTGACCAATCACAAGAGAGACGAGAGACGCGATGTAGATTTCAACCATGTGATTATTGGTTGGTTTCCGCACGTCTTCTCTCCGCTCCGCTCGTCCCCGCTATGGTGGTCCCTGCAGCCTTAGGCAAAGTTGTACTTACATTAAAACATGTACCTCCTATTAATAAACACAGAATAAAGTTATTCCAAGTTTAAACCTTTGAAAATGTATGGTTATTCCTTTGTTATTCCTGGTGTAATTTAATTCCGTGTTTATTAATAAGAGGGGTAGAGTTCTACTTACGTTAAAACCAAGCTTAGGTATCGCCCGGGGTCTGTCATTTAGATTGGTTTGCCGTCGTAGATGCCTTCGGAATTATACCTTAAGGTGGAAACGCCAGGGTAGCCCACAAAACTCAAATTTTCTTACGTTTTTTGCACCTTTGACTCAAGTTTGTATTTGGGGGGCACTTCCACCTTAAAGGAATTTTGACACATTACCTACATTTTTGGGCTAGAAGTCAACCCTAAAGGACTAGACTACTACAATGTCGCATAGTCATTTACTTTAATACTCACCGATATAAAGTTAGTATGAGACAAGGTGATGACGCCGAAGGCCGTCATGTATACAGGCACCTGACTCATCTGCAGGGCTACCACAGCCAGAGTCCGGAAATCAGGCCCCGGGTGGCACTCCTCCCAACCGCTGTGGAACATCGCCGTGCCGACTAGCGAAGCCTGGAAAATTTTAAATTATACCAGCCTTACTGTCTCAACGAGTCCGGCCGTTAGAAAAATTACTTTTTAACATGTTTCTGTATTTAGTCGTCACGAAACAAGACAAGTGGGCATGGGGTTCACATTATCATCTTCCTGTCCTTGTCCTATTTTACTAGGGGTCAGTTTTTTTTTTCATCCTTAATGCCATGTCAACCGTCATGCTATACACGTTTTCTTTCATTTAATTCCTCACTCAATCCATCCATGTTTTCTTTGGCTTTCCGCTCCGACATCAACATTAATATTTATCACTCTTTTAGTCACATACGTTTCATGTGCACAATAGGACGTAACAAAAAATGCCAAATACCTCATGGGTGATATCTCCAGCAGCCATCATGTAGGAACCAGTCAGTATTATAAGACAGATGATGAACGCGGCGGTTGCCAACAGATAGGTAATATTACGCTCCGCCACCTGCAATTATATACAAAAATAAATTGTGAGTTCTTCGCAAGGTGGTTTGTAGCAGCTGGATGAGTGTTGTCGAGAATTGGGCTACGTGGCGTGCGATTGGAGAAGCTTATCTATGTGAAGAAGTAGACTGCTGTAGGCTGATGGTGATGAAAAACCGCGAATTATGATTAAAATCGCTAAATACGCAGCGTAGGTAGACGCCCCCGTAAACTTTACTGATGACCTGGTTTAAAGATAGCAGGAATCCTCTGGGTGACCATGAGACTGATCGATGTCTGTTTGGAGGAAGCCTATGACCAGCAGCAGACGTATAGTGACTGAATAATTACGATGTTGATGATGAAACGCCAACAAAAAACAATGAATTTACGTGTATATGTACTTACAACTAGTTTTATTAGGCACATGACGAGCAGAGCGACACTCTCCATCACTTGGATGCTGTAGAGAGGACCCATGGCCTGCTGAACATTGCGGGCACACCTGCAGTACAAATACGATGAGAGTTTGCTCTCTAACATTTAGCAGGAAAGAACTATTCCCATTTAAATTGAAACTTCACTAAGGTTGAAACTATTTGCCTCATAGACAAATAAAATAAACAGACGTTTTATAACTGACTAGCTGTTGCCCGCGGCTTCACTCGCGTTTTGGTCAGAAATTATTCCACGGGCACATTGTAAATATAAACTATAGCACTCGGGAGATAAAGTAGCTTCCTATTAGTGAAAGAATTTTAAAAATCGGTTCAGTAGATCCAGAGATTACCCCCTACATACAAAGTTAAACATACAAAGTTACAAAGTTACAAACAAATTTTACCTCTTTATAATATTAGTATAGATAAGTGAAACTCAACCTTAAAGTGTTAAAAAAATAAGAGATCAACTGCATTTTTCGTTAATCAAAAATTTCTAAGTCGTTCTTACATAATAACTTACCACAAAGCGTCTGAATGCAACTTGATCCCAATCACGAAATCTTTCTTAAACTCGTCTGCAAGCTCCTTCCTGGTCTTCTTCCCTTTGTTCTCCATAGTCCTGATCCTCAGTTCTCGGAAATACAACCCTAGTACCCTGAACTTATGGCCTACAGTGAGTAGTGAACATAGAGCGAGGCAATCCATTGTAGCCATCATGGCTACGATGTAGTACCAGTGGAACTCCGTGAAGAAACGGAGAACGTTGATAACGAAGCCGGTCTGTGATGAATTGGGGAAGTACACCACTTCAGTGCGAACCGGTATGCCTGGGATAAAGGTTGAATCAAGAAAGGCAAATGCGAAAATGCAAATACTACTTTAGAAAAAAAAACAACATAAAACTAACAAAACGGAATACCTTACCCTGTGTAAAATGAAGCCTTACGGCTTCAATGGTCGCTGAGCACAACGTCACATAGGAGACAGCCGTCAACGTAAAGCAATGCCTTGCAAACTGCTTGACAGACATTCTTTCCAGCTCTAAAGAATCGAAAATAGTTCTGCTGCCTTCCAGCAAGCGTTCCATCACCACTTTGATGCGGGCCTTCCAGATGTAAAGCGTCAACACCTTGCAGTAAATCAAAGGATGCGCAAAAGTGAACTGCACTAAGTCGTTCATCTCTCTGTCTGTCAAATCAGTCCTGGCATAAGCCAGGAGCTCATCAAATAGGACGAGGATGATGTACCCATTCGCTAACACCATCCAAGCAGTGTAAATCTTCTGTTTGTAGTACGAAACTTCGGTTTTCTCATACCAGAGATCCCCCATCCCCAAGTAAAACATGAATTTACATAGTGCTTTGAAATAATACTTTTGAGGGTGGGTTTCCTTCAACGACGGGACGTCCATACCGATTATTTTTTCAAATGGAATTGCTACAAACTTTGGATTGGTCATCGAGTTTGGGCATGATTAATCGAAATTGGACTTTTTGGGTTTAAAATACAATTACACAAATTGGTTAATTCGATAAATGGTATAGTTTCGTCTGATTAATGTTCCGATAGTTATGAATCAATTTATTAGTTTGCCACTATGGAACAAAGTTTTAGGGACCATTTCTCAATTTCCCTACGGGCCAGATGTAATATTTATTTTACGAAAGATCCAAAGATGTTGTCATGAGAGAATTTTACTGAAGTCGAATACATATTTCTAAGCAACAAACAATGTTTAAAAATCTCAGACCATATAATAAAGGCAAACGTTTCCTTCAACTTAGTATCAGGCACACAATAACTAAACAATAACAAAATAGTGTTTGGAGTTAGTAAGAAGGTAGAAAACCTTCTTACTAACTCCAAACACTCTTTTTCAACTTATTCTCAACTCGCAAAGTTTTCCAGCCACCTTGTAAATGTTAATACGTCGTCCCAGCACCACTTGTTAAATCAAAAACTTGTCGTGACTTAAAGCAATGAAATCTCAAGCACTTTCCTTTTAAGTTTATTTATAAATTTATGTCTCGAGAGGTTCTTGGCTATGGAACTACAATATACTCAAATAGAACGACGGAACAGACAACAGACAGACAGAATCACAAATTGTGGTAGAATTGCATTAACCTGAAAGATTTAGAAGATAAATAAAAATATTTGCAGGAGCAGGTCTTCTCCGTGTTGCTTTCACGACATTTTAAAACTTTGTGACCCCATAACTTCGTCTTAGGTGGTAGTGCAGTTTGACTGCATGTTTCGGCCACCGAGGGCTGGATGAACAGTATATGTAAAGCTGAAGTAATGAGCCTACTAGCTGTTGCTCGCGACTTCGTTCGTGTAGAAATTTTTATGTATTTTTGTGAGAGAAAAAGGAGCCCATGTGCTATTCCAGATATTATCTATCTTTGAGCCAAATTTCATCCAGATCCGTTAAGCCGTTAAGCATTTATAATAGTGATAAGATAAGTTGATGATATGAATGGGGTAACTATGGGGCCACCTACGTACCCCAATTTTCGAGTTCTCTCTAAAGCCCATTTGTCCTTTTTCAGACCATAGTGTCTTTGCGAAATGAATGATAATTCTGTTGAAGACTTGTACAAAGAGAGCAATCATTGACCATTTCTAAAGTCAAGAAAAGAGACTATCTGTTTTTAATGCACCCTTGTTATCAAATAATTAAAATGGACAGAATAAAGAACCATTGTCCGACAACAGACGGGGGTAGATAACATTCCGATAAGGTGTGCCATGAAAATCCCGTGTTTAAATTATGTATTTCAGCACTAGTTGTGCCCCGCAGTTTCACCAAGAATTGGGCTATTTGTTAGCCAAATCATTTTTCAAATCTGACTATTAATTCTTCAGCTTTGTCATCTTACTACTATTATAACTGCGAAAGTTTGGATTGATGTTTGTTACGCAATTACGCAAGAACGGCTGATCGGATCGGGATGAAATTTGGCACAGATAGAGAGATAGATCATAATCTGGAATAGCATATAGGGATTAATCTCAACAATCAAACCCAATTATTCCGGCGCGAACAAAGTCGCAGGTACCTAATACGTATGTACCTCAGATTAGATTAGAGATCCTTGCTTTTAAGAAATGAACCAACTTGTGCTTATTTTTTGTTATTTTTATAATTTAGATTAAGTTGGTTTCTTAGCCCACAATTTCGTTCACTTAATAAGATAATAAAAAATTTAAAGACTATCAGACGGTCTCAGGGGCTTGCGATGGTTATAATTTGGTGCCAAAAATTGGATCTATATTAAAGACTGTTCTATGCTGAAAAGGAAGTGAATAATAAAGAGCTAATTATCTGGTATAAGATGAATAAAGTTAGGGAAAAACGAAAATGCACCGTCTTCCTTTGGTACTTCACAAATGACAGAGTGGACCGTAATAGAAGACAAGGTTGCCAATCAGCCCGCGTAGCAAGGCAATACTATCTCTATTCTACCAAGAATCGACAAAGATCTTTCTATACAACTTGACATGTCTGTCATACATTTTTAACATCGCCATGCTTGCGAAGATAGAAATGTTTCCACGATCTGCCATTTTTTTCGATTCTTCGTCGATAAAACCCGTTTCTACGGTGGTCATGCTCCACGGGCTGGAATATTAAGTCGGGGTCGGGGTCATCTTTTGTCACAAGTAAACCGTCACTGCTGGGGTGATTGTGAAGAATGCAACCAGCCAGAGGTGACGAGGAGCACACAGCAGCGTCGTGTGGATTTACATATTTGCAAAGATAACGAATTACAGTGACATTACGAGCGATTTTCGGAATCGAAGGTCCTCATTATTAGTATAATCACAACGGTCGTCACAGTCTGACACTGTCAAATCCTATCATTCGCGTTTTTTTTCTCGATTCTTGCTCGAATTTACGAGTTGAACTACGTATACCAAGAATTAGCGCCAAAGCTTTACACATATATATCTTAATAACTCACAAAACACCAAACGTTGATTTCCTCTGCAAACAGGCGGAACCAAATCCTGTCGCAATCGAGTCGGATCCGGTCATTAGTACGGACATAAAATGAATCTCAAGCGCGCCAGGTGGTAACATCACGCGACCTACTTACCTGACTACCCACACCTATGGCGTGCTTCTACACGTTCAATCTCAGAAGATCCATTGACAACAGAGTCGTGATGTTTTGAGCTCTCAGCGAGGACGACATTCAAGTGTCTGATCGCTTTTAATAAAGAAGTGTATCATACCCAGGGTGTTCCAGTTGCATGAAACCCATCTTCTGCCCACATGATGTCCGAGTCTAACAGAATAAATCCTGACAATCTAAAATGATTATATTACAAAATCTCAGCGTTAAATTTTATATTTTTTATTGCTCGACGGAATCCATTTTATTATTATCTTTTACATCGAGTTACTGTTCCGCATATTTCTCGCGGCTCTTGCTTGTCGGATCTGATGCAAATTGAAGTGTCTAAGAATTTAAATCCCTATGAATTTTAAAATATACACAGCACTCCGGTTCGGAAGTGAAATAAAATGAAATTATTTAGCTATGCAAATGCGACATTAGTTTTGTGAAAAATGAAATGTATTTTATACTAACGAGGCTTTGAATGCGCCTAGTCTCAAATTGGAAATATTTTATCCATGCCTTTGAGGGTATTGCTGAGCAGACCACAACCGACCATCACCGTAGCCCCTTTTGCACCAGATCTCACAAATCCAGTTAGTGCTAAACGTATTTAAAACATCGTTCTGACTCTGCCAGTCGCCTGAAGATAAAAGACAATTTTTTTTTTTTAATATCATTGTCATCATTTCAGAAAGAAAGAAAGAAAAATGTTTATTCGACGTCAGTACATCAGGCACACACACACAATAATATTTAAAAAAGTTACAAAAAAGAGAAAACACATAGTATGACTGTACTGTGTGCCTCACGGCTTCAGCCGAAAGACGTCCACTGCTGGACATAGGCCTCCCCCAAGTGTCGCCACATTGGCCGGTCCCGTGCGACACGAATATGTTTAACGTTAAATTCATTGAGGAAGATAAGGGTGCGAGGTCTTAAAAGATAAACTTAAAGGTAATTTACAAAGTTGCGATGCTGACTCATTTAAAAAAGGCGAGTTATTCAAACAACTTTCTTAGGGCTCTAAACACAGTATCCCGAACAAAAACAGCTCTGTAAAACAAGCTACAATCTCGTCCTATTTTAATAAACATATGAATATCCAAGAACTCACCACGCAAGCAAGCCAGCCATATGTCATAGTGTGGCTCGTAACTCATTCCAACTTACGCTCGAATCCCGGGGGAAAATGCAGCCTTGCTCTAACTAAAGACTGCTACTACTGCCAGTCATCGCACAAACGTTGGCTCTGTGTACCCGCACTGCGTCGGCAATTTACAACAAACTACCTACGTACTTACGTTACAAATGCGATGCCTATCGTTGTTTACATAAATACATTCCCTACATCTTTAATCTATACTAAACTTGGAAGAGTTTGTTTGTTTCAACGCGTTAATCTCTAGAACTATCAGGCGGATTTGAAAAATTCTCTTTTCATCTGAAAGCCCAGTTCTCCCATATAAGCCGAGCAGCAAAAAAATAAACGGCGCCGGTATGTGAAACCGCGGGGCACAGATATAGTGTAATAAATGCCAAAGTTATACGATGAAAGGATTTGTATAAATCTTGAAAACATACCCTGGGTGAAGACAGCATACTTATTATCCCAGCAGCTAATTCCCGTAAGCAAATGTATACCCTCCACGCGGGAGAAGACGCGGACAAAGGTAGTATACAATGACATGTTATAAATCATTCAGGTTGATTTTCGGTTCCTGTGAAAACAAACATTGGATAGCGTACAAGAAGATGGCTTTATAAGATTATTCTCTCGACTTTCTCAGATTTTGAGTTGGAACACTACCCACTAACTTCTAATAAGACCCAATCGGTACCATTTTGTATCGTATGGCGTAAGGCGTTACAAATTATTAACCTGACGTGTAGGTAAATAACTACTCATGCTATAGAGTAGTTTGCTAACTTACTTTAGCACACTCTGTGCGTTTATGTAAACTTAGTTCCCGCTTCTTGTTAGTGAAAACACAGTCAAACCAACGCAGCCTGGAATAACACCTAAATCGTCATCTATATATATAAAAGAAAGTAGAGTTAGTTACACTATTTATAACTCAAGAACAGCTGAACCGATTTGGCTGAAAATTGGTGGGGAGGTAGCTTACAACCAGGAGACGGACCTTTTTTTCTTTTTATTTAGATCTAAGTCCTCGCGGACGAAGTCGCGGGCACAGCTAGTTAGTTCTAAAAGTAACCTAAAGTTGGAACCGTTAATGACTGCAAATCAAGCAATTACCATTGCTAATTAGTAACGATATCGAGCTAAAAAAGCCTAACTTCCGTCCATAATTCAAGTCAGATCCTTCCAGTGCGGATCTAATTCCGCGAAGGAGGCTGTAATCCAACGATTTATTACAACAAGACGCCGTGAGCTGCGTTAGATAGATTAATTGTCGCCGCAGCCACAATGCAGATGTTTCGCTAAATAATGTAAGGCTACGCATTTTTTTGACAGGTTGACTTTCCAAAGGCATTCTTTGACAGTTTTTTATTTATTTTTGTTCTTTTCTTTTTAAAGCAATATTGCGCGCGCACCTGCACACAATGGCTGATGTTGGGATTTCAACGTATTTCTATTGTGTTTACTTTCAGGATGAATTGTATTTTTACCCAAAAACATAAATATGCGTAAACCACATTTAATAAAGATATCTTAGATCTTAAATAGAAAACAGAATGGTCAGATACTTTCATTATCAAATTGTAGGGATAAACACGGGTCAATACAAGGGCAACAATTATATTTAAACTATTTATTTCTTACGAATATTTTCAACAAATAACGACAACAATAATTAAGTTTTACATTAGGAACAATGTACCGTTAGCTTCGAAGCGTAAACTTACAAAAATATAAAAAAACGTAACTTATTCAATTTGCACTTTGCTACCAGCGCCAAGTGCACACATGCGAACCAAATTAGGAGAAGTGTCATCATGACAGTTGCTGTCATTGTCAAACTTTAGACGTCGACATAACATGACTGCCAAACGCCATTCTTGATTTGTGGTACAGTCCAGTATATTTTGACCCTTGGCACAAACATAAGCAAGCAAATAAATGAACACTTAAACCAAAAAAATTATTGAGGACAACAGCTGCTGAAAACAGCGCCGCCGAAATATGAAAATATACTGGTCAGGACTTCAAACGAATACTCATTGTTCTTTCAGTTATTCTACTTTTGACACAACAAGCAACAAGCAACCTAAAAGCAGCCTTATTGCTACGAAAACAAAGATCAGTATGATTTTAACAGACATGTCTCACTATTTTCTTAAACAAATGACAAAACAAAACAAAAAAAAAAATACGATTTTTTTGACACTGACATTGACGTGTGAGTCTATTTGGCAGGCCCCAACAAGATTTATCAACAGACATATGATATAAAAGATTAATATTTAAAAAGGGACCCGCTGGCTGGACGTTTATCTAAATAAATAACGAATATTTTCTAAAGTTTAGCTCACAGAAAGTCGAAATTTTAGATTTGTAAGGTACTGTAATAGTTTCCTACTCCGAAAGCTATTGGACAATGTGAAAGTATAATAACAATAAACATAATCATAAGGGGCCCGCTAGCTAGACACTTCATAGAAACGTCATTTAAACAAAATTTGTCGAGGTACAAAATATATCTTATTTATTTTTTATAGGTACAAAATAATGTATTTATGTAAACCCTGTTGATAAATCTCGTTGGGGCCTGCCAGATAGACTCACACGTCATTGACAGAAGATGCAACAAAAATTCGAATTTGATTCACATCTTTGCCACCAGAGGGTGCATCCTGCGCAAGGAAACGTGAGCTTTGCGTTTTAGTGAATAGGTTTGTACTGGATTGCGACATACAGGTTGAAGTAATGTATTTACTTAAAAGGTTAATTTTATTCAACATTATGAACAACTTTTACTATGAAACAAAACCTGAAATCGTGAAAAAAAATCTGCTGTTTCAGGGTCGGTCCAGTAGTATAAGTTGTCTAGGAAACAAATGTCTCTAGACTTCTAGAGACACCAGATAGACTAGATACACTTAACGGAGATATTATATTTAGTTGTCGCGCTTTCAGTTGTTGTTTTGCTTGTTTCTGCACCCATCTCCTACTCACACGAATGCAAAGTTCATGTTTTCTTTTTATTTTTTAACAAAAATTATATCAAATTGTCACAAAATAAGAAGCCAATCACCAAAATTGGTACTTTTTTTTCGCCGGCCGTTTACCCCATTTGGTAGAAAAACTCTTATGATAACAAAAGAACTGTCAGACTACTATAAAAAATATTGTGTCAATTCAAAGCAAACGGCAACTTTAATTTTACGGCTTTTTTCATTTTTAGGAATTTAAAACAAAATGCACCATACTTCCATTATGAGCATAGACTTATTAAGTAATGACACGTGGAAATGCCGACAGTAACTTTGAGTAGTACTACAAAATAAAGAGCATTATTACAAAAAAATGTTAATTGTCAGATAATAGTTCACATACGTCAACAAATCATAAAACTACCGTACTGTCCGAGTCATACCCAAGATCGGTTTCTGTGCTATAGTCAACGTTTTTCCTATTCTTTAACTTTTCCTTAAAAATGTTTTTATTATTCTCAGATTTACTGTCACTTTTCATTAATCTTTTTTTATATTCTTCTAAAGAAATCTTTTTAGCTTCTTCTTTTCTTTTACTGTCTTCGTCATTATTCCAGGCATTATTCAATTTTCTATTGCAACATTTAACAAAATCTCTTATCCTCATTGGTTTAGTTTCGGTTTTTGAATTGGCTCTGGGATCTCCAGGTCGGGGATCAATCTTGGGTTTTACATTTTTAGTTAGCGGGTTTACATTCACTCGACGTAAGACTTTTTGATACGTTGGTATGGGTAAAATTGGCGGCGAATATCCTTTTACTGGTGTTTGCACAAGTTTGTCCTTAGAGTTCATAGTTAATTTTAAAGTTTCAAACCTACCAGGCTTATTTGACATAATTGCTACATCTACTGTGTTTTCTTTTTGTTTTTCATTAATAATACTAGCAGGGTACATTTCTTTAAAACTATTTCCGTCGAATAAAGATAACTTGTCTAATTCTTTTAACATCTCCTTCTTAGTAGCTACTACTTCTGGATCTTCAACCGGGCTCATAATTTGAGGATCCTTAACTTGTTCTACTTTAATAGACTCTTTATTGTTACTAACATTATTTTGAACAGGTATGGCGGCTATGTTAATTTTTTTTACTAAACCATCATTATTAATTCCTATTATAGAACTGTTATTCACCTGTAGGGTATTTACTGTGTTTTGTAGGGAACCACTTTGTGGATTTTGTACTACTGACGCTGACGGACGATTTAAATTAGAACAATCATTGAACTGATTCACGTCGTGACCATTTCTCGGAGGAATGTAAGGTGGAGGAATAAGGGGTGGGGGTGGTGGGGGAGGTGCCCTATTTTGCGGCAACCAACATTCCCTGTAAAAGTCCTGCATTGGATTAGTGGATTGTTGACCTATATGGCCTTGAGGAGAGTGGAACTGATTTGCAACAGAATTGACTGAACTTGGATAATAACCTTGATGAGTTACCGAAGGAGCAGGTGGATAAAATACAGGATAGGGTGGTGGCGGGTCTCTGCTCTTAATGGAATCTGAAATGCTCAGGAAAGTCATGGGTCTTTGAGGAACCACGGTTCGCACAGGGGGTTCGCAGTACTTCTCGAATGGAAAGTTTGTGGGATTATTTGACTTTAAAATTATAGCCGATGCGTAACGATTCTGTACTGGCACATTTACATGTTTGTGAGGAATACTACTGTTACTGACTTTATTATGCACTGCATTATGAATGGGAAAATGAGGCCCATGAGAGATGGGGAAGTTCGAACATTGAATAAAAGGAACGGACTCTGATCCACTTGCAGGCGCAGCCACAGTTGTAGTTGGGACATCACTATTACAGACTGTTGGTTTGTTATTTTTAATTGGTGTTTTAGGAGCAGGATTTGTGACTGCGACAATATTTTTTGTACGCTTATTCACATTGTTCTGGTGAGTCTCACGTAATACATTTTGATCATTCAAAGCCTTATTTTGACAAAGAGACATAATCTGAGTATTGCGAAAGTTGTTGGCTTTGATATCAGTCTTTTTAACATCATTACAATTCTTAAAAAGCTTGTCAAATACATGTAAAGATTTGGGATTAATATTTCCGGATTGACTTTTGGTTTTATCTGGAATCTCATTTGACTCACTCCTTATAGCTTGTTTTGTATGAACATCTAAAGGCTTTGGCGCAACTCTAGGAAAAATTATTGGTTTTGGTCGATTAGTTTCTTGCAATAGATCACAACTCTTTATATTAGTAAGTTTATCAACTATTTTCGTTAGTTTGCTTAGCTCTTTTGACAAGTTAGAATTTGTATCTGATTTATTGCATTTAGGAGGCATTTCGTATTTAGGTTTCTTTGACATAGTACTGCAATGTAGAATCGGTGACTTTAGTTCAGGTTTTCGTTTTTCAATCTTTTTACGAGGTTTCTTATCAAGTTTAGTATTTAAGCTTTGCGTACCATCTCTATGTCTTTTTTCTTTCTTCCATTTCATTTCTCTGATATCTTCTTTACTTTTATTTGATACTAATAATCCGACCAAAGAATTGTGACCAGAAATACTATTAATTTTGTATTGATAATTTTTATATTTATTAGTGTTTTTCACATTCTTAACGTGTGATGTAACTTTAGTTGATGAATAGGCTTTATTTGGTATAGTTACTTTGGAACTCAATTCTTTTTCATTCTCAGTTTCCATTTTATTTTCTGGATTTTTTACAAGACTTTTATTAGATTGACTAATAACTTTGGCATCAGACGACTGATCATTTGTTTTCTTTGTCTTTAAATTATCGATAAGTTTTTCAGATATTTTACTAATGTCAAATTGTACGGTAATATTTTGGGAACTAGGAGATTTGACAAAGGTCGGTTTTCCAACCAAATCATTATCTTCATTGGTAATTTTAAATTGGCTAAAAGAATTGCTCTCTTTATCTTCAATTATTGGTATTAGTTGCGTACCGATATGGCTAAGTGTTTTGTCAGCAGCACTTACATACTTTTCATTAGCGATTATAGATTGTTCCTTTGCTTCTGCCTTTTCAACCACGTTTTCTCTGTCCATTTTAATGTCCAGCGTTTCATTTGTTTCTACTTTATGTACAATTTTCATGCCTATAAGTCCTTGATTACGCTTTAAATCTACTTGAACCAAATGCTTAACATTTAATGCTCTTTGTATCTCCTTATCATCTCTGCGACGTTTTATAATTTCATGAGTTCCACTTAACTTATTTTTATGTATTTTTGGTTTAGGCCCTGGAGATTTTATTGTTTTTATGCATAATTGATCATTTCTTATTATTTTTTTTGTAACATCTTGTAGATCTTCTATGATAAAACAATCATCTGAATCGTCTACTATTTCTACATCTATGTCTTCGTCGCTATCATTATGTTGATTTAAATTTATTTTATGCATTATTTGTTGCGTATACTTTCTAAAGTACCAAGGAAATTTTCCGCAATCCACTAATTTAACACATAATGGAGTAATATCACACTCACTGGTAGAACCGCTCTGTATTTTTTCTACTAGATCGCCATCGAGATTTTCAAGTGTAGAATTTTCTCTTGGATGACAAAATTCAACATTTCCTATGGCTTCCAATCTCCACCGGGTTTCTGTGTCTCTGCAGGTGCCTATAAAAAAATAAAACGAGTTGTGTCAATAGGGGTTTGATTTAATGGTTTGGCGCAGCCGTGAGACACAATATTAGTCTTCTTTTTTGGTTAGATTTACGGGTCTTCCTTTTTTTCTGTGCTATGTTGTGTGCACTTGTGCATGTGACAAATAAACATGTTTTCTTTATTTCTAGTCAAAACAATAGATATTTTATCTCACGAAACTGGTGTAGTGATAAGGGGCACCACTGCTTTTAACATCTATTTCTGTGGTTATCCTAAAAACCACTACCACTGTTATCTACATTAGACTACAACAACAACTACTACTACAAGCTTTATTAGCCTTTTACCCTGTCCACACGTAAACTCTTATCTTTTTACCAGACTACGACGAAGCCAAAAGGAAGGGTTATGATTTTAGCAGTCTGTTTGTATGTATCTATGTATGTTTGTATTTACGCATGTTCCTCCGTAGCGCTTAAACTATTCATCCGATTTTGATGAATAAGTTCAATCAATCAATGATGATGATGAATGATGATGTTCAATCGATTCGTTATTATGGCCAGGGTAACGTATGTTCCTGCCAGGGTTGCGGGACTGTTCGAAAGAGATACCGCGGCCCTGGAACACATAGGGCAAAGGAAGGAACATGGATGGGTTTTAGTCAGTAAAAGTCTGACACTCCCTCCCGCTCAGCCCAGAGCGGAAGGGGTTATTTGATGATTTCCCATCGGTAAAAAAAAAAGGGTAACATATGTTACAAACCGAAAAAAAATCCCAGCGTATTTTTTTTTATATTGAAGACTAGCGACCCGCCTTTGCTTCGCACAGTGCCACCCATTGGGTCAGTAACTATCTAACATAGCCTATATTTTATTTAAGTAAAGCATCTAGCAGTACCAGTGGTTAAAACTGCGCTCAAATCTATGCAGTAGTTTTTGCGTGATGCGTGTACAAACATACAGACAGAAACACACAGACAAAAATTCTAAAAACTGTTGTTTTGGCTTCTGTTGCTCTTATTATTATTTTTTATGTACAGACATCAACCTGTTACAATTTTATTAGAATTATGTATAGATATTATGTTTGTAAGATTTTAGTTTCTGGTTGTTGTACATAAATTGTTTAAAAGACATACTATATTTTTCTTACTAACTGTACTTTTTAACACGCTTTGTACTGATGACGAATCGGGAGCATCAATATTAAATAAAAATCATTTGTTTCCTTATGATGACGAAACGGGACTTCTTGTATGAAAAAAAAAATTGGTGTCGAGTCGGAACAGGGACGAGTCGGGCAAAACTCGGTACGGCTAAAGATGGATGTGAAAATAAACTTAAGATCAGCGGACTAAGCAGCACATAAGCCTAAATGACAGTGGAGCCTAATAATAGTGGAGAGCCTGGAGTGGTAAAAATATTAAAGTTTCGGTTACCGTTTTCCAAACACACCGTATAAAAAAGTATAACTGTTAGAAAATTTCGACTTTCAAAAAAACAGTAGGTATTTAAATAGTTACAAATATGGTACCCTATCCGTTGTAGGTATAAGAAAAAGGTCTAAAAGAATCAATCTATTACAAGAATCGAAAAAAACTATTGGACCAACTGAGATTTATACAGGTACTAAAAGAATCAGAAATCGCAATAAGTACAAGTAAATACAAGTATTGAAATTGCACAAATCACATCGTTTGGTCACAATTCTAAACTCTAAAAAAAAAGGTTACAACTGTGAGCAAATGCTACTATATAGTCTGTTTTTTAATCTCAGAGACTAAACTGACATTACGTGGGTTGCCAATTTTTTGCAATTCTTAAATAGTGATGTTCCACTACCGTAAATTGCCGTTAATAAAATCAGTAGTATCGTTTTTTAGGCAAATAAAACGGCGTCCAAAGTTGTTCCTGTTAAATTTAGGGTTGCCGTATTCAAAATCACACACTAACTGCCATATTAACAATTATTTTAGAAATTGTAATTGTTTGTATGGTGGCAAGTTCCAATAATTGCCGTAATTTTTAAAAGTTGTACCGTTTTCTAAGAGAAAAGGGTTTATGTACTTATCTGTTTAACTTTGTACTAATAACACTGATGGCATCTGTATTTTTTTTTCTAATAGTCTAATAAATATAAAAAGTTACGAATCAACAAACTGGTATTGTAGGTATAACACTACACAAAAGAGTTGGCAGCATTATTTGTAAGTTTGACATTTAAATGTGTCAATTAGTCTCCGAGATTAAAAAACAAACTTTACTAGATGTAAAGTCAGTTTTTTTGCTGTTGAACAGCAAATCACACTAAGTAATATTTTTAATTCACCGTTACCATTTTTTTGTTAGTTTCGTTTATCATCACAGCTATCTTTAGCCGTAATAAATCATATGGCAAGTTCAAACTTACTATGTCCAAGAGGCTTACTGCCGAAGTAGACCGCTCTTAAGTCATTGTCAAACAGTCTGATGGGGTCATCGCAGTTCTCATCGTCCGTGTCTTCAGCCAAATGAGGATTCATTCTGATGTAACCTGATAACAACGAAACATTACTTTTATATTCAAGCTAAATAAGGAAGTTCACAATTCGACCTTATAATTTTGTAATTTTTTCAAATATAGCCGAAGTATTTTATATTAGTGTTAGTAGATTAGAACTGCGATTATGTGCGAACCGAGATGGACACTACAAAGCTAGGGTACTTCGACCTAATGGGTTAGGTTATCAGTGTTCATATTTACAATTGTTACACAGTAAATGACTTTAACTATAGTTTTTTTTAAATATACGTTTAATTCATTCGACAATCTTATATTATTAAAACTAAGGAGATAAGAACTAATGGTACAGCGGAGTTCAGAAATAGCAGTGAAGTCAATTTCCTATGATCTAAGCTTATATAGTTAACAAAATGTGGGATGCTTAAACATACAATGCAATGATGCAATGATGTTACAATGGTTACTAACTAATTTCTTATTTAGGTAAACAATAACAAGCTATTTGGTAATGAGGTAAACAAAGATGATTAATGGTACTAACTAGTTTCTTATAAATAAGGTATTTAGCTTAAATACATGGTCTTATTAACTAATTGGTTTACTTAATACATATCAATGTGATTTAGGTAAAGAGTAAATAAAGAGTAAATATGGCGAAGGGTTCAATTTGTAACACAAGTTCGAAAATTGTGAGAAGAAGCTCTCTGATTGGCCAGCTGTCACATTAGGCTTTACCAACCCCGTTACTGCTTGATAGTATTATGTTTTTGTACAGGTTATAAATGATGTATAACATACTTAATTAAGCGATGTAAACAAATATTTTTAATAGTTTTATTTGCAATAAATCTTTTCACAGATTTGTGACTTTGTAACAGCATGACGAGTAGAAATAACGGTCAGTTTAGATTGTCTTTAAAGAAAATAACGAAAATACGTGTAATGTGCAGTGAAAAGTATCGATACAGATAAAAAATAATAAAAATCAACCGCCACATCACGAAGCATCACTTGTGGAAGGCTCAACATTTCGTCAATAATTGTCGGGACAAGGTTTGTTTAAAAGTTTTCTTTTTTATCACTTCTCATTTTCTTAATTACAAAATTGTACCCGTGCGAAGCCGTGCGGTATGCTAGGATGATTTACAAAAATCTCGTACCGGAAAAAGCTCGAAAACAAAGTTGTGATTGTTTTTGTCACTTTTTATGGTTCCCTACCTCAATCGGCAAAACGGAACAAGCTGAAATTAATACCAAATACTCAAGTCTGCTATTCCTGGAAGCAATGAAAAAATCAAACGTAAGTCAACGCGATCAAAAGATATAGACTATTTATGTCGCATATTACGCGATTTCACAGGGGAATCAAAACCTTATGGGTACTTCCCTTTGACCTAGAATCATGAAATTTGGCAAAAAGCAAAGCCCAAATAAAGAAATAATTAAAAAAATAAATTAAAAAAATTAAAGGGTGTCCCGCATACATAAATAGTTGACGTGTTACATATTTTGGTAGGTTCTTCAATGTCTGTTTGCGTGTAGACGTCACGATAGTGTCTCCGATAGACTGGATCAGGGGCCTTAGTCTGCTATTGCAATAGTGTCAGAATGGTCTATAATTAATTTAATAAGGCCCCTAGCCCACGGCGTATTGAAGCGCGTTCGAAACTCGTTTGACGTGCGTACAAAGGGTAATTCGTCTGCGCGGGGCCTTATTAAATCAATGATAGACCATTCTGACACTATTGCAATAGCAGACTAAGGCCGTTTTTAACGCCGGGATGGCAGTTGTTTGTCCCCGATGGACTGGATTTAACTTGCCATCATTTATATTATGACAGGGTGAATTTACCACTGTAGTCGTAAGTTGTCTAGATCGGTTTCTAGGTTTTGGATCGCAGAATCGGGGTTCTGTCTCGGGGCAATCGAGCAATGCGCTAAAGCGGTTTCCGAAGATTTGCTCGGTTCCTCGGCCGCTTGTGAGTTTAAATTATTTATGCGTGCTGGCGTTGGATTGGGTGTGCGTGGTTGTTCCCGAGTTGATTGTTGATTTTGGTTCGGTGAATAGGAGTTTGTATTCTTATGACGATTATTATAAGCTCTTTTCCTACATTCAGATATTTCATGACCCGGGTTTTTACAATAGTTACAAAATTTGGAATTACGTTGGACTTGAGTATTATTTGGTTGTTGCTGCTGAGCTTGATATAAGGAAGGTGATGCTCTACGCAATTGAACTACGGGAGAATTAGTACTGTTTTTGTATAATCGTTGTCTAGCAGAATTCATATTACGAATTTTTTCTTCTTGGATCGCAAAATTACCTGCTTTGGACAGTTGATCAAAGGAATGGACGCGTAACATCGTTCCTATATCCGAACTCATTCCGTTTATAAAGACATTTAGAGCTGTTTCTTCCGTTGTCGCTTTACGACCTTCATATGTTTGGTCCTTAACTTCCGTAGCTACTCGGAGATAATAGTCAGTAACAGATTCGTTAGGTTTTTGAAACATAGACTATAGTTCTCGGTGGAGATGTGCTAACGTTTTGGTCTGGGAAAATTTCTGTATTAGATAGGCTTTAAGATCCTTCCAATATGAATCTTGTTTAGAATGGACGTAAGAAGCTCCAGGTCCTACTATATTGTTTAGTGTGAACGTTAACAAGATACTCTCTTGGTGAGTTGGTGCTATTTGAAATGCTGAATCACATGACCGAATGAATCGAAATACTTGTGAAGGCTGAGCTGTATCAAAATCTGAAATTAATTTTAATAGTGTGGGTAGACCGATCTCTAAGCTAGGGTCAACGGTAAACTTAACATCTGTTTGAGTCATTTTGAAACGATTTAAAATATAGAGGTTAAGAGAATAATATAATTATGACTTAACCTTAAGAAATATAAATTGCAGAGATATAGGAATTAAGAAATAGGAATTATAATGTTAGGGATTTGGAAGAAAAATAGAGCATATCAGTTTGAGCCACTTACCACAGTAACACAATAAATATGCGGATAGTCATCGCTGGTTCGGCAGGGAGTTTCAAAACCCTTCAGGTACCGCACTGTTGTTCACGCACTAACAGGTACGTTTTTCCCTGTCTGACTGCCCTAGGCTATCCTACCGGCTGCGCCAAAATTGTTACGCAGTAAACAACAAACTGATTAAAAAAAAAAAAAAAAATTAAATTGGTTACAATTATTAGATACTAATGCTAAGATTTACGAACACGAATGAGACGAATGTAGAAATAGAAGTGAATCTCTTACTTTGAATGCTGGTTTATATATTACAAGAGTTGTGAGAAAGCTAAACATACTTAATGTTAATGATTGTAACTAAGTCCTTAATGAACAAGACATAAACAAAGTGAGTAAATAATAGGGTATTTAGTAAATGGAAAGTTACATGTAAACAAGCTACTTATCTAAATTAGGAATACATTAGAAAATGGGTAGTTATACATAAACAAGGTACTTACCTAATTTAGGGATACATGATATAATTAATATTATCTTATTTATATTTACTTAATGACTAATGTCTGGATCTACTGTTTAGCAAGTCAACGAAGATCCCGGCGACCTGTACAACGACGACGTTCCCAGCTGAAATCAACACATTCCAACCATTAGGCCAGAACAGTTGGCTCTACATCTTGAACAACGTAACAAGCTGCGTCCTCCAATGTGACAATGAAGTTTCCAGCTACAAATTACAAGGCAAAGGAATTCTTACTCTTCCTGAAAAATGCAAGTTACATACAGGATACAGCACTTTGTCAGCCAACCACTCAACAGAAGATAACATCACTTCTCCAATCATTATTCCCGATATCAGAAATGAAGATTGTTTTGAAGATATAAAACTAAATGGTGCCGAATATCAACATCTTATTCCAGTTAGCATCAAAAAAATGCCATTGGATAGCCTAAAGAGCATAAAGTCGCATTTAGAAAAATATTCTGAAGATCTACAAAGGATCAGAACAGCAAAAAATCGATCTTTTATAGAGAAAAATCAACTAAACTTTTCATGGTTTTACCTTTCCATTGCCATGACTATGCTAATATATTTCACCATCAAGATTTGCAACCGATGTCCAAATGGTTTAACGCAACTCATCGCTCGTCGCAATCAACCTAACGAAAGGAATTGCATTCAGATATTCAAAACAACTGCTTCGATAATTCTTCGCAGCGTCGAAAGTCGAAACACACATCTCGGTATCCCGATGAGAGACATAGCTCCAACTACGTGCATCTCTGAAGATGAAGACATACATCCCTCTCATACTTGAAGATCAGGCGCTAACGCCCAATCTTTATTCTAAGGAGGGAGGTGTTACATATTGTGGTAGACCCGACATTATTCATTAATAAGATAATATTAATTATATCATGTATCCCTAAATTAGATACGTACCTTGTTTATGTATAACTACCCATTTTCTAATGTATTCCTAATTTAGATAAGTAGCTTGTTTACATGTAACTTTCCATTTACTAAATACCCTATTATTTACTCACTTTGTTTATGTCTTGTTCATTAAGGACTTAGTTACAATCATTAACATTAAGTATGTTTAGCTTTCTCACAACTCTTGTAATATATAAACCAGCATTCAATGTAAGAGATTCACTTCTATTTCTACATTCGTCTCATTCGTGTTCGTAAATCTTAGCATTAGTATCTAATAATTGTAACCAATTTTTTTTTTTTTTTTTTTAATCAGTTTTTTGTTTACTGCGTAACAGACGCCAATTAAGATTTTTTTTTAGATAATGGTACGGAACCCTTCGTGCGCGAGTCCGCCTCGCACTTGGCCGGTTTTTTATTTCTTCTGGGTTTACGTATTCGGTATTAGGCCGAATATCAAAGAAATTGTTAAAAACCGAATAGTAAGCGAATATTCGGTCAGTACGTGGGACGTCATAGGTGCGTTATTAAGTCTTAGGTACACACGCCAGCACATTAAGCTAATACAATCTGACAAATTTCTTTAATAGATGATCAACTTTATCGCTGAAGCATTAGGTTCAATGTTGATTGGGAAAAATTGACAGTTTTGGGTAGCTTGATGTGCTGGCGTCTAAAATAATAAACACATGCGTTGTGATTCCTTACTTGCTAAATTTTATAATATCGACAAGACAGGTAGATAGAGATAAATTATAAACAAATTTATTTTATTATTCTGAGTCATAAGATTTCAATCTTACCTTGTAGTCGTATGTCAACAGACAGCTACAAGTTGGTTCAAAAATATTCCTATTTTTAATGAATTCTAAACCATCTCTTCACACACACTTCACACTTCTATCACACCTAGTCATAGTACACTCACCCACATTTTCACAGGCACTTTTTTGATACTATTAGTAATTCACTTTGTTTAAATTATACTAAACTAATAAATTTAATTTTATTCAACTAGAATTCCACTTCTTAAACTATCGGTATCTCAAATCACTTTGAAAATGCCCACCCACAGTCCCCACACTAAACTTTATCTAGGCTTAAGAGTTAAGACTTATGACCGTTCCCAATCAAGGTATAAAACCAAGTGTTAGTCGTCTCCCAAACATTTCACACCAGCTTGGTCATTCCATGTTCCCATAGTTTTGAACAAAAGACTTAAATTTATTGCAAAACCTTCAACTGTTTTTGGATCCCTTTTAACTTAAAATATGTTTACCAGATGTGGCACTCATAAAAGTAGCTAGTTCGTAAACATTATGTTTTAGAATAAGTTACCTGAATATTGTTGCAATATGTAAATGTTACATTGATTATGAAGAATCAAGTTTAATTTGTCGACTTTTACTAAATGGAACACCTCTTTTTTATCGCAATACAATTAGGTCAAGTCATCGCCTTCGCGTCGGGAACATAACATGTATTAACCTAGTCAAATATGAACGAGCAAGACTTGTTAAAAAATATATTTATCTAATTAAAGATACATGTGCTCAGCATGAGCTTTACAATACGAGAACCCTTAAATCTAAGTTACAAGGACTTATATACTAACAGAGGGTTTACATGTGTGTGTCTGGAAGGTTTTACATGTGTTGTGTCTGTGGTGGTTCCTATCAATAGGAATGCAGCTCGTATGACGGATCATACTTCTAATGTTTTTGACGGTCATTACTTTAGGATTTATTGCCTTTATGTATTATTACCAGAAACTACGAGTGGCACATTGTGAATGAGCCTTGTAGTATATTTCTTGGAAATGGTTAGCTAGGCGTAACTCATTACGGTTCGTGACAATGGTTGACTATGTTCGGTTTGTGACAATGGTTCTCTATGCATAACTGTGACAATGGTTCACTATGCATAACTACCTATAAAATTGAATTTGTTATTGGATACCTATGCATTACAGAAAATAAGATCTTAAAGGAGCATGGGCATTTTTCTATGACCTCTGCGTAACACCAAGCTTTGAAATATATCTCAAATATTTGATTATACATTGCATAGAACAAAGTCGGCTTTGTTACAACACTTATAATAAATAACTCGTGATCTGCTGGACCAATTTTCATGTTTATTGATTTGTTGGATTTGTCTCCGCCTAGAATAGCAAAACAAATTTTATAAAAACGACGAATAAAAAAATTATGAAAGATAAATCATTTTCCCAAAGTAGGTAGTAGGTAGGTAGTAGGTAGGTAGTAGGTAGGTAGTAGGTAGGTAGTAGGTAGGTAGTAGGTAGGTAGTAGGTAGGTAGTAGGTAGGTAGTAGGTAGGTAGTAGGTAGGTAGTAGGTAGGTAGTAGGTAGGTAGTAGGTAGGTAGTAGGTAGGTAGTAGGTAGGTAGTAGGTAGGTAGTAGGTAGGTAGTAGGTAGGTAGTAGGTAGGTAGTAGGTAGGTAGTAGGTAGGTAGTAGGTAGGTAGTAGGTAGGTAGTAGGTAGGTAGTAGGTAGGTAGTAGGTAGGTAGTAGGTAGGTAGTAGGTAGGTAGTAGGTAGGTAGTAGGTAGGTAGTAGGTAGGTAGTAGGTAGGTAGTAGGTAGGTAGTAGGTAGGTAGTAGGTAGGTAGTAGGTAGGTAGTAGGTAGGTAGTAGGTAGGTAGTAGGTAGGTAGTAGGTAGGTAGTAGGTAGGTAGTAGGTAGGTAGTAGGTAGGTAGTAGGTAGGTAGTAGGTAGGTAGTAGGTAGGTAGTAGGTAGGTAGTAGGTAGGTAGTAGGTAGGTAGTAGGTATTTACATTCTCGAGGGATAATTCCAGACTATAAGGTGAGCGAAGTGCGGGCAAAAGCTAGTTAGAAATATTCGAAGTTCCAGGAATCTAGTATTCTCTCAAATTCCTGCGTCCCTGTTATCATTGTTCGTAACAGACGTTATCAGGACGTGTGTGGCTGCGGGCGAGGGTCTCAAACGAGCGTATCTAATCAATTGGGAGTTTCGCTTGTTAGGGGATGAACTAGGCCAAAATAGAACTTATGAAAAGAACCACTTGGTTTATGCTCTCAAAACGGCGAAGGAGAATAGCGTGAGGAAACCGGCATGTCGTAGACCCGAAAATTCTAAGATGTGACATTTATCACCACGCACTGGGATAGCTTGCGGCGTGGAGGCCTGTGTCCCAGCTGTGGGAAGGGTAAAATTATAAAGCTATGAGTTTGACGTCTGTCATTTTAATCAAGCTATATTTTATGAACTTATAAGAGTGGCTATTCAGGCAAAGGTAAATGTCACTCAACTTGACTTGTCATTTTTGACAGTTGTGCGACACTGACAGTAATAATGGATAGAAATCCCATGACCGCCAGACCTACGTTATTTTATAAAAGCTGAAACTTTTCCTGTTGAAGTACCTTACAGGTAAAAACAATTGGATATTATGAAAAAATCGGTCGTGGTGACTTTCGCAGATATCAGCTAACAAACTTGTGCTTAAGAGGGCCCTTCCCGGCGCGTCTATCGTCAACGCGAGCAGGGTCGAAAAGCTTGTTGTTTCATCCAGAGCCACAGCGGCGATTTTCTTTCAACTCCCCTGTCTTACCCCGCCCCGACCACGCACAACTCGTATCCCGCGCACCTCATACCGCCTAACGCGATGACATTGAACGAAAAATAGTGTTCGAAAATTTCTTAAACTTGTTCCAGGAAATACGTGTTTTTGAATAAGTCTTACAAGTGTGTGAAATAAAAATTTGTCAATAAGAATCTCCATTACATGTGCAAGGTTTTATGATTTCTTTACTTTTAGAGTTTATGAGTACATTGTGAACGGCGAAAGTTCAGGTAAAATTTGTGCAAAACAGCCATTTTTGGAGGCTTATACTGAATTTGTTTCTACATTGTTTAATTTTTTGCTCCCATAGAAACCTAGATATAGTGCACAAAATACCTATTAGTTCAAAAAAATCAAAAATAGATGTATAACAACTGCATAATCACGTACGAGCGTTTGTATGAAAATCATGACGGGTTGGCCGCTCTTAATAGCTACTTACTTACGTAATACTAAAAAGCGTGATATTTTTTTTGTTTTGGGCTGATGATGATTCACCTCCTCCACTGCCAGACACTTTGTGTGGTGAAAACCCGTCGCCAGATTTTGTGAAATTGTATGTGAACTTACGTCATTTTAATAAATCTGAATGTGTGTGTTATGTGGGCAACTATTTGAAGCGGTATTCAAGCCACCAGACAGTTTTGGGACTGGTGGTAGAAAAATACGTAAAAATTCGATGTTTTCGTATAGCAAAAATTAGATACTTTTCAAAATCGACGCCATTTCAAAACGAAACCTTTTTATAACACAGATCTAAAGGGAAGGATACCAGCTTTAATAAATAGTTATTTCATATTAATTGTCTTATTTCGTTTTACCATATCACAGGTAGTAGATTTTAGATTGGTTGATTTTAGACAAAAATCAATAGAATTATAATTTCCTTTCTCACCAATAAATAAAAAATACAATTTGATCATGTTTTATTGGGTTGTTCATTACATGCATTTATTTCGCCAGTTTAAGTATAGATTAAAAATTTCTTCGATATCGAGAAAGGTAGTCACGAGTAACTTCTCGGCAAAGTATAAAAATGATCCGACACAAATTAAATTTTTTTCTTCGTGGAGTAAATTTCTCCCTATTTTAATGAGAGTTTTTCAGAAACTAGTATTATACACACACACACTAGTGAAGTAGAATGACGTATCGCGAGTGTTAAACCTAGCTGTCACGCGCACCAGAATAATAAAGATGGCTCGTTTGTTTTAGTTATTTCGTAGTGCAAGACTATCTAGAAAAAAAATATTCTCTATGGTTATTAGGTCCACTATCGTTGTTGTATTCCTAATATTATATTATCATTATTATATAACCCGTGCTTGCATCGTTGTAAACTAAAATACACATTTATCATGAAACATCGCGCATGAGCAGACGGCCAAATACTGAAATATCTGTTAAAGTTCTGGGTCTGCAGCATTGATTGCACTTTTAGACAAAGATATTTTCATTGCCTTTATGGCAGTAGCGATGGTCAATAAAAAAATATATCGGGCAAGCTCCACCGGAATCCTGACCATTGCTGGTTCATTTGCAGAACAGTACTTGTAGTTTAAGACGTGTTATTTTTATGATCCTTTGTTGATCGAAAACAATTAATTATTCTATTCTAAAACGTGGTCTAATAAAGTTCTTTATAGTTATGTGAATAATAAGGTTATAGGTAGTTGGTATCTCTTACCTGGGGTATCACGAGCTCTTAAAGAAATATTTTATGTACAATGAAATCAACACTTCCATGGTAAAATAAGAATACATCTGATTATTTCCGCATTCAAGTAATATTGTTGTTTTTTTTTCAATGCTTAGGCAGCCGTTGTCACTCTCAATTATCATGTCAAGTAATGAACAAAACAAGCAATTTGTTTTATTTCAATTTCGTTCAGTGTTCTTAAATCAAATTTAAAAAAAAAGTAATTTCACTATTAAGTTTTGACCTATAAAGAATACTCTTTGTTAGTAGTTACACCAAATAAGTAGAAAAAAAAGTTTTATTTTAAAACCACTATATGCTCTATGTAAACAGAGCACAATTTGGTTTATCCATGAAATAATATTATCTAATATCTTTTTTGGAATCAAATCCCAATATACATGGCCAGTACGTTTCCAAGATAAATCAAACAACAAAAAAAATATTGTGAAATAATAAACTCCATGGTGACTTGGCGACCTGACAGAACAAATGACATTTGTACAAACCGAATACACAATGGCCGAGGAAATTAGCATCGTTTGCTTTCGAGTAGATCAGCTTTGCCAACGCATCCCAGCGTAGTAGGTATTTCGAACCCGTATCAGCCTACACTTTAATTGGACTTTGTTTCTGCATAATTTGGTGATCATGCAGTTTTAAATGTTTGCAATCCAATTCTTACGGCTACGCAAATAATACCACTAACAAACAAAATATGTGAAACTGTCTATATTTAAATGAGTTACCTTCAAAACGAAATCATTTTAAACAGGAGGTACCCTCATTTTTGTTAACTTCTAAATAAAATTTTATAAAACAGCAAATAACTACAGCATTAGACGAGTAATAAAATAAAAAGAATTGGGCACTCACCTTAATTACTTGTTATAACGCAACTAGGTTTTTAAAAAGTGACACTTTTTTATACTATAAAAAATCTAAAAATGAACGCATCCACTTTTAAATAAAACCTTGATACAACTGCAACGATCAGCTACTCAAAACTAAATAAGATTTTTTTTATCATACCTTCTCTGAGCCTTCTAAAATAATTAAAACGCGTGGGTTATGGATACAGAATTTATGCTTACCAATGTAGATACCTACTCGCTCGATTTGCGTCTTTGCAGTTTAATGCTGACGCGCAGTGAACCTACTTTAGATTTTGTGAAATGGCAGTTCCTGAACTAACATTTTGTGTACTACTTAATTATATACTAGGCACACGCTGTAATGTTCAGGTGTTCGGAAGGGGTCTTTCTCTTTATAAATGATAAAGCAGCGTTAAAGACAACTACCTATGTAAGTACTTTTAATGTTTTAGATGTGTGACTCGAGATGGTACTCGCTCGACTAATCGGATAGGACTCTGCTTAATTGGGAGAGAGGGCCCTTTTTATGTATGTATGCTCTCAAAATCAACAGGATCATTAAAGGCGATAGATACATATTTACATCATCATGATCATCATTTCAGCCGAAAAACGTCCTCTGCTGGACATAAGCCTCCCCAAGTGTCGCCACATTGGCCGGTCCCGTACTACTCGCATCCAGCGGATTCCCGCAACCTTCACCAGGTCATCGGACCACCTAGTGGGAGGCCTTCCAACGCAACGTCTTCCGGTTCGCGGTCGCCACTCCAGAACTTTTCGGCCCCATCGGCCATCCGTTCTGCGAGCAATGTGCTGCCCACTGCCACTTAAGTTTGGAAATTCTTCGGACTACGTCGGTTACCTTCACAGGTCACAACAACTTAATGGACGACAATATATCGTTAAGCACCTACATACTGAGATGAAACATCATCATCAGTCATCATCCGCCTAGCCTTTTTCCCAACTATATTGGGGTCGGCTTTCAGTCTAACCGGATGCAGCTAGATACCAGTATTTTACATGAAGCGATTTCCTATCTGACCTTCTCAACGCAGTTAGTATTGGGTTGTCAGACTTTTGGGGCCTCTCCTGTTACGACGGTCAAAGATCTACAAGTGACATCCAGGACGCTTGACGCGCTTTCCGAGGCACAGGGGAAAGGCGGTATGTAACGGATGGTCAGCCATCCATGGTCTAACCTATAGGCAAGCACTGCTTAAAATTAAAGATTCACCGTGTAACAATGAGATGAAAACAGTAAACAATTGATTTCATATAATAGCTAACATAACACGATGTTTTGACGTATTAGATATGTGACATTACAAAGCTATACACGGGTCTTTTGCCAAGTGGCCATAACGAGAATTAAGTTTGCCATCTTTTTATATTACACTTACTTTTGCCCGCGGCTTCGCTCCCGTTATGGTCAGAATTTATCCCAGCGAACGTTTGAATATATAGGCCATGACACCTGTGGATAATGTAGCTACTACGAGTAGTTGAATAATTTTCGAAATCGGATCAGTAGTTCCGAAGATTATATCCAAACCTACAAACTTTATAACATTAGTATAGATTTTACAAAACATTTTTTTACTAACACCATCAACGTCACTAGAGCGGCTAAATATCCATGCAGCACTTAAATTTTTTTTTTAGGTAAATTAATGTACCATGCCATAAATGACCCTGGTTGCTTAGACCGACATCTGTAAGTAATTTATCAAACGGGCTAAAAATAACGGTTTTTTGTTGAAAAGAAAGACGTGCTGAGAGCGGTCGCTCGCTACACTACTTAGATGCTGCACAATGGCGTCTCCGTACTATGTATTATTTGTCGCCAGTTCAAAGCTTTTTGACCAGAGGATCTAAAATAGTGGCCTCTATGGCAGAATCTTAATAGGATAATAATATGAATCACGTTCAAATTCTTAAAATGTGCACAGTCGCAGTTAATATTGCAAATTGTCACTTTGTAACCGTTGCAATTCATTTCGCTGTGGGCCCAGATATGTTCCAAATATAAGGGCCGATTATATTTTCTTTCTTTCTACTGAGCCATATGAATGAAAGTTTCTAGCTGGATTACCACAAGCAAAGGGTTCAACTCATTTTGGTATTCCAAAAATACAAGCATTTTAAATAGCCGAAACTTAATTTTACGTTACTAAGAACCTTGTTTATTTTTCTATTTTATGTTACATTTTATTTCTATTACTTTACGATTTTATAGTTTTATTGTACCTACTTACCTGTACACCTGTAATTCGTACAACATAAGAACCCTAACCTGTTTAAATTTGTTGTTTGAAAGTAAAACAATGTGGTACGTAATTGACGCCGCCGCGCCGGTTTCCTTCTATCTTCGCCTTTATACCAAATTTTTTATAACTTTACTAGTAAACTTGAAAGCGCGGCAGAAGCGGCCTTGGTCTAAGCGATTACAAGTAAGAAATAAACATAACGCTATCTTAAACCCTCAAATAACTTAAGTATGACGGACTCGTAAAGATAAGAAAGCGCTGCCGTCTACTCGAAAAGCTAATGCCTCCACAAATCTAGAATATACTACAGAAGCTCAAAAATCTAGGTCAGAAAAAAGGTTTGTTACTTTTCTCCGCCTCGTTACAGGATAATCCGCCATATTGTGTCTTATGTCTAAAGATGAGCGAGCGAAACAGAAGGTTCTTTTATCTGGCCACACGCCATTCACGGTGTCAGATCGCAATTACGATAGGAAATGTACGGCAAGTGACGTGAAAGGGACCATTCAAAGAACTTTAACTATAAAAACCCTACGTCGTTTTTGTTTTTTAAACGTCCTCCTTTAGGAGTGACGAGGGAAACGACCCAAGCAGTCTTATTTTTTTAATTGCTTCTGAATTGGAACAGTGGTAATAATCCTTGGATGTTCTAAATTCAAAGCTACGTGTGTATCGTTGATGTCGTTATGTTGGTATCGCAATTCAATAATGTAACATTACTACTGCAGAATTATTAATGAAAGTATTCTATCATGGAATTAATACGTACTACATTTTGAACATATTTAAATTATAGGTTTTTTACGCAAATAATCACCATTTTTAGCTTTCTTTGATCTGAAGGATTTCATACTACTTAAGTTTTTTACAAATTCAATGTCAAAGTTAAAGTTATATTAAACAAAGGTTTATGGTGTTGTTAAAAAGGCAAGAGAGCGCTATGTTTTGCCGTCAATGGCTTACAAATACTAAAACAAAATTAATAGAATTAAATGTTAAAAGATGATAGCAGCTATCTAGCATAAAACAGAAGTTATATAAACATATCTTACACCTTGTTATTATTCTAAGTTTTACACATAAACATATTTGAAGATTGGCTCAAAGTGTGCAGTGTGCACTATAGACACGGACTGCAGTTCAAATTGCTTACAGCACACATTTACACCTTTTTTTTTTTTACCGATGGGAAATCATCAAATAACCCCTCCCGCTCTGGGCTAGCAGGAGGGAGTGTCAGACTTTTACTGACTAAAACCCATCCATGTTCCTTCCTTTGCCCTTTGTGTTCCAGGGCCGCGGTATCTCTTTCGAACGGTCCCGCAACCCTGGCAGGCGTCGGTCCTTACGGACCCCTTCCTGTTTGCTGACTCTCTTTGAGGCGCGCGTGGAACACGAACGCGCCGTCGACACGGCCTGTCGTCATAAGACGGACGGACGGCGAGCTAGCCCATAGCTCACCGTCCACAGGCCCGCGACACATTTACACCTGCAATGCTCTTTATAATTACTAGACTATTTCGTGGAAGCAGATCGATTTCTAATTACTTCAACGATTTGATTGGTCACTGCGAACCAGTGAAGCTTCACTGGTCTGCTTATATTAGATGATGTATGTTGATACAGTTATCTATTACTAGTATATAGCTTATAAGCTATGATAAATTGGATTATTTAAAACATAAATGACTTTTTCAATACACTTTTACAATACACTTCTTGTCACACGCGTGGATTTTTAATATTTTTCCGAACACATGCGAAAATAAAAAAATCCACAGATACATAAACTAAGTCCAAATGGGTTCAATGACTATAGTCAGCGGTGATTGTTTTTTTTTAAAATCTCGGGAAAGAGATAATAGCGTCTTTGGGGGAGACGATTTGTTACTGCAGTTCTCGGCTCCATAACACCCTCTCCTGCAGCTCGGATGTTAATTCCGCCTCGAATGCAATAACAAAGTTTCCCCACTTATATCAAAATGTACCATTTATTCCCTCATCTTCTTATCACAACAAAGACCTGTATTTTTGCAGCATCCGTGGAAGCAAGCATAAATGCGACTTCTAATTGTATGCAAATAAACATAGACATAAACAACTTACTAATATAAACGCGAAATTTAACAGACGCTAAAACTTAACAAATCAACTAAAAAAGGACTAACCTTCATATTGAAACCTTGGGCGGCGATTTTCAAGAAAACTTTTCAAATTATTTTTCACAAATCACAAACTTCTGTAATTATAATTGTTTTCTGTTTAAAACACTTAAAGTATTATGCAACAAGGAATCATGGTTCAACAAATGATTATGAAAATCATGAGTCCCAACCTTATAAAGGCAAGACGATCCAGACGAAAGATACAATGACTCGAGAAAAGCTTATAGGATTTTAGACTTTATTTTATTGCAATAGAAATTATTATGCATTGTGATTGTTTCAGAATACTTCATAGTAAGTATTTTGTGATCCCTTTGTTTATAAGTTCGAAAGCTTACACCGAGAATGTACTTTAGCACTCGTGTTTCAGAGCTGCATATCTCTTCATGACACGATGTAGGTATAAAGGGTGTAACAAGACCCTTAACGAAGCTGAAAGGCACTTGTTTTCCCCGTCAGTGCGATCATTTTTTTGTTCTAGACCATACCTGGGAACCTTCTAGTTACGGAGATATTGGAGGTCCAAGTTCCAACTTTTCCACAAGTTTTTTTTAGAGATACGTGTTTTTAATGTAAGATTTTTACTTTAAACACTTCCACGACCCCCGTACTATTCAATCCATCTATCAGCATGTTTGGAGTGCGTTACATTGTGTCCTACCGTAAAACGTGATTTTTCACCCCAAAAAAAAAATCGTTTCCCAGCAATAATTTTTGCGTAAAGTTACTCAGTTTGATGTACATAATGCTTGGGTGACGGCTTCGTGAAGGGTCCTGTTACAACCTGTATGTTACGCCGGCAGGTTGGTGAGGTTAGCACTTTTCATCTACAAGGTGTAACAGGACCCTTCACGAAGGCGTCAACCAAGCATTCTGTACATCAGACTTAAGTAACTCTAAGCAAAAAATATTGCTGGGAAATGACTTTTTGGATGGGGTAAAAAATCACGTTACGTAAAAAATTACGATGTGGATTAAGCCGCGCTAGCCAAGGTTGGACCATGGATGGGTGACCATCATGTGCCATCATTACATACCGAGTTTCCTCTGCGCCTCGGAAAGCACGTTAAGCCGTTTTGGTCCCGGCTGTTATTTGTAGATCTTTGACAGTCGTATTACAGGCAGTCAGTGGCCAAAAATCTAGTCCGACCACAGACATATAAATAGTAGAGTCCGACCCACTACTAATTGGCTTGTGGAGGTCAGATAGGCATTCGCTCCATGTAAAATACTGGTATTCAGCTGCATCTGGTTAGATTGTTAAACAAATCAATTACATTTTTCTATTATAAAAAATACATTTAAAATATAGAAAATAGTAGCGCACCAGCATCGGGAAGAGAGTCCGAGCTACCGGTGGTCAGGGCTCTTGAGAGAGGAACCTCCTAACAATACGCGCCGTGTCCAGAAGTACTGCTTTCTGAATCAAGCTCTTGATCCAGCTGCCTAGCGAGAGCTTCCTCAGGCAATTAAGCCATGGGCTGATAGGACTATCGGCACAATGATCGCCGAGTCCTGTAACGAGGCTTTTAAGATTGTTACATATTTAGTCATTTTTCGGCATTAGTTTGAAGGCACAGTCGTGGTGTTGCCATTTAATTAAATTTCTTGGATCGATTTATATAGCGGTAACACTGATTGGACTGTCAGATGACAGAAATTGAATTTGACGTTTCCGGCAGCTTGTCACTTTCCGACCGATCATTTTGGAAGTCAGACATATTTTGCGATGCTGTTTAAAATCTAAATTTTATTCGTTTTTCCAATGGCATCCAGACCCAGGAATGGTGGTCTTCTATCCCTCTTTGAGGAATTCATTTAGTCATGCTTCAATTTTGATGGAGATTAGACGTCCAAACTTACGGGATCCAAACCCTATAATGGAAATATTTTGTTATACTTGAAAGAACGCCGCTTGTCGTTTTTTTTCCTTTATACTTTCATTCTTTATATTTATATTGGATTGTCGCTCCTATCCAAATTAATCAACAATTTTGGTGGGTTTTCATCGTGACGGTCGCTGCAACGAGAGGGCGATGATCTGACCGCGTGGCACGCCCCAAGCTTTTGGATCGTCCGGTGACCTATTTAGATTTAAGATTTTCCACAAAATTTTGGTATGTAGTTTAAACCCTTACACTTTTATATGACTTTATAGTGCAGTAATGACAAGATTATTTATAAAATTAATTTAGAACTTAAAAACTAGTTGCCCAGACGCTACCTACGGGAAATAAAAATAGACCTATAAACTAAAATGGTAGATTTTTATTGAATCCCCCCGCTTGAAGATTAAAAGTACCGGTTCCTGCAGGTGAGTTATCCATGGCATTTTCTTAAGTGTGCTCCTGGCGCCCGAGTTTTCTATTATTACCCAATATATTTTTTTTTTTTTTGTATCACACAATACATATATGTATTTATTTTTTTTATATTACAGTCCACATCCAAGTCAAGATACTTGATTGTGTGTGGTTTAGAATGAAGTTCTGAACTGACTGAAGAACCCATGGTAACCGTTCGTGCTCCGGTGTCTCTTCCACGTCCACCAGGTATTATTTAACTTTAATTCTTAACCTGGACCGCGACTCTTTTGGCCAGTATTCTCCATTTCTCAATTTCGCTTTTCGAATTTTTGCCCTTCAGTCCTATCTGATAAACACACTCTGTATTACCACCTAACGTAATAAACGATTTGAAAGGACGTCGCTCAAAGAAACCTTGAGAAAGGACCAATAATAAGAGATTTACTAGATTCAATCTTCACGTCCTAGGCTTATGCTCCTTTTCTCTAACACTATGTGACACCTAAATTGTTTGCCTAAATATTTCCACACTGTGGAAAATTCAACTTTTGACGCTGAGCCGAGAATTGAAGATTCATCAGTATGTTTTGATTTAGGCGTCGAAGTCGGACATTAGTATTTTTCTTAGATTTATGTTAGGATTTAGACGAATTGAGGCTATTGAAATGTTTAAGTCTGGGCGAAGGCATTGAAGACTAAAGTTAAGTTTTAGAACAGTACCTATTTCATCCTAGCCTTTTCCCAACCATGTTGGGGTCGGCTTCCAGTCTAACCGGATGCAGCTGAATACCAGTACTTATTTTACGTGGAGCGACTGCCTATCTAACCTCCACAAGTACCAGGTAATAGGTACAATAACCCTTGGTAAGACAGGTTGTCAGTCTTTCGGCCACTGACTGCCTTTAACGACTGTTAAAGATCTACAATTGACAGCCACGACCAACACGGAGGAAACTCGGTATGTAATGGGTGGTCACCCATCCACGGAATAACCCAGGCAAGCGCGGCTTAACCTGTAGATCGACGCGAGTGACTGTTATTATTTAGCCGCGAGTTCTAAATAGGATGGTACCAAAGACTATACAGCCTCTGGTTTATATTCTCATTAGATTGTACCCACCTGTGCCGATTTTCATTTTTGTCGAACAATAAAATAAAACTATTTATTTTATACAAGTAAAGCAGTTTATTTACAGAAATGTCAAGACAACAAAATAATAAAAATATTATATAATCTTATTTCTTATCCTAAAATGCCGTATAATCACTAGCTAAGAACGCTTCCTAACGGTGCTCCCACACCGGGAGCATTCGCCTGTAATGTAGATTCGATTTTGTACACAAACAAGTAAATCTGAACGCTACATTACAGGCGAGTGGTCGCGGCGAGATGCCATATTTAGGCACCTTCAGTTTTAAAATCATCTCTTTTTAAAGTCCAAAAGTATACGGTCAACTTTGGCTACTACCCAGCTCATTCATAATTATTTATTAACATTAAAATATTAAGACAAATCTAATTTACACATAATAATTTGTTGATTTTTCATAAACTAGGTGACATACAAACATTCACTTCTATTGGTATAGTGCTGCAAGGATCTTTTGGCGCTGTTGGTAAACATTCGTATAATTGTCTGTGGAAATTGTATGGACAAAACAAGATGAAGGCGTTAGTTCCGACTATGGCCACGCGCCAAAAGAACCATACAGCACTATAGTGAATTTGTAACATAAATCAATCTCAAATTCCAATAGTTTTCTCACTTAGAAAGTTCGTCATAAAAGGCTGAGTGTGACCATGGAGTCAAGGGGGTGAAGAGTGAGAGGGGAGCGGGGGTCCGCGGTGAACGGTTCGACGCGAGGCTCGACGAACTGCTTGCCGAGCGAATCGGTGCGGGGCGCTGGCGATATCCTTATGTGCTGCAGCAGTCGAAGGAGACAGCATTTCATTTGGATCAGAGCGAATCTTTTACCTGCGGAAATGAAAAGAAAAGTTCAAGGTAGGGGACTTCATTTGAGGAATTCAATGACGTGATGGCCTGGTAGATGGCGGTCCGATTCCTGCTCAGATCTAACTATCGATCTATCTTTTTAGCCTACAGAGGGCTCAGCTTGAGTCCTGCTACCTATTTGATCGTGTTAACGTTAAGAGGATATGTGATAGGTATTTGAAGAAACTATCGCTGACGCTCAAAGAGCGCTATTTCGACATTGGTGCGATAAAGACAACTACAGATCCGACAAGTAAAAAGTCATAATTCGAGGTTTGACTCTCGACTATTTCCTCCTCCAATATTCGACCAATTTAAAAGATATTTCATAAACTGAATAAGAAGGATAAATACTGTGTCCCTATGTTTTTCTTTTGTCATTAATAGTTGTCAAATTTTTTGCACTAGGCCTCTGATGACAGTGGTGGACAGTGGTCCAAATAGGCAATCTTGAGCATTTTGTAAAGGTTCTAGTGCTGATACAGATTATGTACGTGTATCATCAAAAAGGAAAACATAGGGACATAGAAGAGGTTGATATTTATTTAACTGTAAAAGTAAGTAGAAAATCATATCTTTAAAGTCATAAACCAGAAAAAATAAAAACGCGAGAGCGTTTGTATGGAGAAAAGACCATCCGCATATCCTCTTAAGGCGCTCCCTCACAGGCAGCGTTCGCCTGTAATGTAATAGTTCAGGTTCGAGCATTACAGTGCGCAACCTGTTATGATACAATTTGTAACAAAGACTTTATACCATACAAAGTGAATCTTGAGTTGTTTTCAATACAGGCAAATAAGTACGTCTATTGGTAAAGTAATGCTCAAAATCGAATCTTGGACTATTACTCAAGGTGAATGCTCCGGTGAGGAAGCGCCTTACACTTTGTAACTATTGAAACCGAACTAGCGCCTTCTAGTAACAAAATTATGAAGCACTAACGTTCTATACAAAGTATGTTTTGACATTAAGATCATCTTTCATAACATAACATACTATCACGCTTGTAATCCCCGAAAGGTTATGCAGAGGTATAAGTACCTAATATAGTACACCCACATTTTGCCAGTTATGTTAAAGTCTCATGTAACCGGGGGCGAGCCTATTTTTTTTGGGCACAGAATGAAAAATTCCTGATGGAAAAACAGCACAGACCCGAGAATCGAACCCGGGCCCTCTTGCTCAGCAGTTGCGCGAACACTAGTAGACCACGAGGCAGTCGTGATACTGAGATGACGGGATCATTTTTCCTGTCTGATATTTAATCGAATTGTGTCTTGACCAACTTTACTACCTACACCTCGTGTGACACACCATAAGGATATACGATTCACACATTCCTTTACCAAAACAATACGTATCAGGTTTCCACTTCAACTTGCACAAGTGGTCGAATGAAATAGCTAGCGTCGGCAAAAAAATATGCAACTCGACACCCAACACCACGGCTCAACGAGGTAGGTAACGCAATATGGTGTTTATTTTTTTGATGACACTACATCGATAAATTATGTCTTCTTAGAAATTGGGCCCTGAGAACAGAGTCTTTTAACTTATTTCGTAGAATATGTATCACGTTGTGCTGTGTCTAAAAGATGCAAGGCAGGTTCCGTATGACAAATCGATGCACTCTTGTTATTTTCGTGCATGTGTTAATTTAATGAACATACAAGTTATGTTATTCACTCGTGTCCGTCTTCATTATCGCCAAGCGGCACCTGGATGAGTCCCTAAATATTATTGATAGAGGAGCCCAGAGGGTTTTTAGCGAGCATATTCAGCACGTAAACTCGATAGCTCATTAAGGGATAAAATGAGAGACTATATTGCTCTATTGGAATTTAAATTCTCGGCTCTGCATCAAACGTTGAAAATACCACAGAACTGAAAACACGCCACAGACTCTGAACAGTAAATTGTCAAAACCATACACTATTATAAAGGTCTCGGTCAAAATGGGCGTTAGTCAAACATAATTGAAATATATATGAACTCATTGCTTATAATAAATACTCCAAATCAGGAATACATATATTATCAGGTAACATATGTGAAGTGTGTCTGTTCTGTTCTCCGGCGACTTAGGTGGGGTACTTACTTGTTGTTCTAAAATGAATTGCAAGTCCTAATTAAAAGCTAATATTTAAGTTATATTTAAATTATGTTGGTCTTACGCTCAGAGTTCATAGAAAAATGCCCATGGTTCTTTGTGGCCATACAGACTATACTAATCGAACCAATCTCCCAGCTTCTTTGAAGAAATCCACGTCACAAAATAGGACGTTCTATAAATAAAGGCTATGAAAAGCAATATTATACCCACCTATACAATACCGAGGTCCATCTCCGAAAGGCATGTAGACTCCTGGAGGTGGCTGTGGAGCATCCTCAGACCAACGCTCCGGAATGAAGGCTGAGGCGTTCTCGAAGTACTGGTAAATAGAAAATTTATATTAATAAAACGCTTATAATCGCCGAAGGTTTAGGTAGAGGTGTACCCTATTGTACAACCTCAAACCTAGACTCACACACAGTGATAAGAATAATATCACTCTTCAAACCTCTAAAGAAACGGTCTGTAGACCGAAAAATAAACTCGTTTTTTTATTATATTAATGATATGTTTAAAAAAAAACTCAGGCTGTTCACAGATGTTTGACCACCCTTTTTCGAGGAATAAAATAAAAAAAGGACCAAGGAAGATAAAGTTTTAAGTGTTTAGAGCGGCCGGGCGCTACACACAGGAATAGCCCCTTGTACACCTCTACCTAACACTTTTGCCACCCGCAATTACAGGCCTGATGTTTGTTTTGTTATATTGCTATCATTTCCCTGTTTATATAAAAGGTCAAAAGTACTTTTCTACCATTGAACTTTAAATATAACCTTTGCCTTTTCACTTAACCCCTCATCGCCCACTTACCTTTACAACCCTCTTTTAAAATTTAATCTATCCGAGATAACTCAATAACTCGGAGATGATTGGCACCGATCAAATTAACTTAATATTCTTCAACGTTACGCTGAAAATAAAAGGTTCTTTTTTTGTGCGAAAATAATCGCAAATTGTTTTGGCTGAAATTATTGTGAAATATTATCCTTTGTAGTAAACAACTTTAATTCATATTGTTTTTTTATGTCGCTGGTATATATATTTTCTAATCGTATGCTTAACTGCGTATCGTATGCGTAATGCTTTCCCATCGTGACATATTTCAATGAATACAATTATTATTTAATTCATTAAAATTATGGCACAATCTAAATTTGCATGCTGAATTTAGTAGGCGGAATATGAAGTACTATGTATTGTATTATGAGATCTGTAAGCACCATATTTCATGCAAATAAACGAATTGAATTGAATTGAATTGAACGTGACAATTACAAGTACATACTAGATAATACTTGCATAATGTTCCCACTGGTGGGACACACGGCCTCCTCTCTATGAGAGGGAATGGGCTCTTATCCACCACGCGGGTCCAGTGCGGTTTAGTTGAAGTCAAGATGTTTTCCTTCATCGTTTTGAGAGCAGTGGTGATGAAATAAATTACACAAAGTAATGCGCCTGCCTGGTACGAACCCACGACTTACTATTCGTAAGTCGGGGCCGCCACCACTGGGCCTCCGCTGCTCGTCGGATAATGCTTAAATGATGATTTAAATACAAGGTATGGTGAGTCCGCGTATCATTTTGTTTGAAGAATTGTTTTGAAACTCTTGAATCGAGGAAACTTGCAAACACTGGATACTGTCGAGTTTACGCAACTGTCTAATGCGCAAAACTGTCTAATCAGCAGAACTGACTCATCAACTTATCGGGCAAAACAAATAATCTGTTGAGTGAGGGAAATGCGGGCACATAATACTACAATATACCTAGCTAAAGGTACAATCAAACAGACCTGATCGCACTGCGGACTGGCTGCGGACACCGGGCTTGGACAAGTATTTCAGTACTTAGGCCTTGTCCATATCATCACGTCACGACGTCGTTAACGTGAAACGGTGCGGTATCAGAGAGCGGCACGGTGACGTGACGATGCCGCAACGTAAGACGTTGCCGTGCCTTGTAAAATTCCGGTATATTTTTCACTCACGAACTGTAAAATAATAGCAGTCTCTTGCTAGATATGGACCGCACAAGACGTATTCTACTCTTGCTATTGTTAAGAAGACGCTTGAAGTAAAAAGATACGAAATAAAATAGTTGCACCTATATCTTTCAATTATGAATAGTTTGAAGTTTTATAGTTTGAAGCTTTCAACGACGTCCGACGCGTCGTTTCGCGTCGACGCGATGCACCTTGCCGTACCGTGCATTAGCACGTCACGTCAACGTGCCGCACCGTCCCGCGTCGTGACGTGGTGATGTGGACCAGGCCTTACTTTCAAAGTACGCTGTCTACACCGAACCAGACGGTCCATGGACCAGTCATACTCGTTTTGACCGCACCTTAACAAGTACTGAAGCAACACAAAAGAAGGAACAGGTTTTCGTGTTAAATACGGCAAGGAAACTACGATACATAAGTAAGTTTAAGCGTCAAACTCTCCATATCCTTGTACTGGCAACTTTGCCAATTCATTCATGTATCGCAAAGACTGCAAGTATTAGGAGTATATTCTTAGCATGCAGGAAGCGGACTTAGTTGTTTATCTGCAAGTTTTATGCAAGTGTCGGCACTGACACTTGTTCCCAACTTTATTTCGTATAAGGTATCCGCTCTAAGTTGGCACGTACGCGAGGGTACAAGTATAACTATTTTGTTCTAGTACCCAATTTTAAACGAAGTCGGTAAGTTCTGCCAAGTCTTAAAGAATCCAGATTTTACTAGTTTTGAAAATATTTTTGGATAATCCAAAGTCTTTCTCCGATATGACCTCGTTCCCGGCCTCGGATGATACGACTTGCAACATGATTTGAGCAAAGTGACGCTCGCTCTTCTCTTTTTTCCTTCGCATTAGCGTTGTGGTTGAGCGATTGGTTGCTGCGTATCGTGGGTTCGCTTCCTCCTATTTTATGAATGGCTGCGAGATGCCACTCATGAAAAGGACAACCTAGAAGGTTATCATCTGCTTAACCGGACTATACTGTGGGTGCCTTGAGTGTAAGACCTCCAGCCAGGGTAAAAAAACTTATAAACTAAGCGACTACACGCAAAGGGCACCTCCTGAGGGATGCGAGCCTCGGCTTAGGGCGTTGCTGGGGCCTCCCCCATAGCATAGCATATATGCATCTAGCATAGCAAAGGGACAGGCTGGATCTGAATGATACCATTATTTAGGGGCTGATTCAGAACTACAGGCTCAGCCACGCAGGCTGGCTCGAGCAAGGGTCGGGGGATTCGATTGCCACACGGAACGAATATTCGTACACCAATAGGTGGTTGTTCCGGGTCTGGCTGTTTGTGTATGTGAATTTAAACGTTTATAAACGCAACCACGATACGAAATTCCTAGTGAGGGGAAACGTTTTCTATAGTAAAAACAAAAAAAAACTTCCTTAGGTTGTTTTCGCCCCGGTCACCGCAAGACGCGTCACACCTGACCATGTACCTAGATCGTGTGACACTTCTTCCCTCATTCTCTCTCTCTCTCTTACACTATTAATTATATTAAGCTTACCTGTTCGTCTCTCTGTATGCCCAGCGTCGGGAACAGTACGATGGTGCCTCTCTCCACCACAGTGTTGGTGTCAGGTATCGTGTAGTCTTTGGTGCAAATGCGTTGGATGCTCGGGAAAGGCGGGTAGAGGCGAAGAGTTTCTGAAACGAGTTGTAATTAATCAACACTTGAGAAAGCATTAACCAGTTTATAAATTAACTAGCGACCCGTCCCGGCTTCGCACGGGTGCAATGAAATACATAAACCTTTCTCTTGAATCACTCTATCTATTAAAAAAAACCGCATCAAAATCCGTTGCGTAGTTTTAAAGTTCTAAGCATACATAGGGACAGACAGCGGAAAGCGACTTTGTTTTATACTATGTAGTGACTAGATAGCTTATGCCAGCGGCTTCGCCCCTTTTTTTTAATAGATAGAGTGATTCAAGAGGAAGGTTTATATGTAAAACATTGCCGGGGCGGGTCGCTAGTTATAAATAAACTCGTTTTTTTTTTCGGATGGGTAATCATCAAATAACGCCTCCCGCTCTGGGCTGAGCAGGAGGGAGTGTCAGACTTTTACTGACTAAAACCCATCCATGTTCCTTCCTTTGCCCTTTGTGTTCCAGGGCCGCGGTATCTCTTTCGAACAGTCCCGCAACCCTGGCAGGCGTCGGTCCTTACGGACCCCTTCCTGTTTGCTGACTCTCTTTGAGGCGCGCGTGGAGCACGAACGCGCCGTCGACACGGCCAAATAAACTCGCTTCAACCTGTTAACAGGATTCCTGAAACTATATAGTTTCAGCGACTGTAACGGACATAGCCCCTTTAATCCGAACCAGTCAGTATTCCTCGAGGGAAAGTAAAAACTCATTAAAAGAAACTTTTCCGGTTACAAGTAACAAACCAATTGGGGTGACTGTGCTGAGTGTGGTGTGGTGTTGAAACTAATTAAGTACTTACTACTACAAACAAGCATTCGAAACATACGGAGCTGCTTGCTACATTATTTATTACGGAAATATTTACTGAAATGACAATTTTCTAAGGTTCAAATTTCAAATGAAACAGTCGAGTCATACAAGCTATTGAAAAACTATTTTGTTGAACCGATCTATTAGGAATTCAGAGGAGGGACAAACATCAAAAACACACTTTTTTTTGTAGTTGCATCTCGCAGTTCTACCTATGAGGCTGGCTTCTGCTTAACCGGACTGTCCTTTTTTTCGGATGGGAAAGCTCTGGGCTGAGCAGGAGGAAGTGTCAGACTTTTACTGACTAAAACCCATCCATGTTCCTTCCTTTGCCCTTTGTGTTCCAGGGCCGCGGTATCTCTTTCGAACAGTCCCGCAACCCTGGCAGGACCGGACTATCCTGTGGATGCCTTGAGTGTGAGGCCTCCAGCCAGGAGCATTATACACTAAGCGATCGTGCGCTAAGGGCACCCCCTGTGGGGTACGAGCCTCGGCTTAGGGCGTCGCTGGGGGGGGCAGCAAGGGACTGGATCTGAGTGAGATCAACAATATACTATTCAACCGTTTCAATTCCAAAGTGAAGCATCATGCCTCTTATTTCGCATATCATCGACCTAAGTCTAAGGCTTTTACTCTCTTAAACAAGACCTTGGTCTTCTACTTAGAGCTCAAATGCCCATTTTCTCTAAAACTCTATAACACCAAGATGAATCCCTAAATAAAGGCATGGCGTTGGATTTTCAACACTAGCTTCAGCGGCTTCAGTTTTTTGTTTCACTAGCTTCAGTGGCGTTGGATTTTCAACACTAGCGTCAGCTTTCGCCTTGTGCTGGTGAAAATCGCGAAGGTACAGGCATTAAGAGGGCCTAGAAAGCACCTGTATCTAGTTCAACCAAACTACTAAACAACAACATACCCTGGATCACCATCTCCATATACACCAGTTCCTGAAGGAGCTCATAGGTGATCTTCCCGTCGTGTCGGTCCAATACCTCCAGGATTTCGCTCCTCATCTTTTCCTGGACCTGCTGGTTGGCTGCCAGCTCAAGGAAGAGGAACGCCAGCGTTGAGGAGGTGGTCTCGAAACCTCCCAGGAAGATGATGAAAGCGTTTGCTGAGATTACCATGTCGGCTGTGGAAAGAAGATGGGATTGTATGCTTTCAGTGTTTCATCACCTGCCTAGCCATTTCCCAACTATGTTGGGGTCGGCTTCCAGTGTATCCTGATGCAGCTGAACCAGTATTTTACATGGAGTGACTGCCTATCTGACCTCCACAACCAGTCAGTACTGGGTATTACGATATCTCGATACATTTGGCAAGACGTCTTCTAGAACCTACTCTTTTAATTATTAACGAGAAAAAATAGCTACTTACTAAATATGTAATATCATTATGTTTTTACATTACTACTAACATATTTTGAGCAAGTAGCTCAGTTAAAAGAAGGAAAAAATAAAAGATTAATTTGCTCTAACCCTAATGAATTATTAATTATTTCGATCAACAAAGGATCATAAAAATAACACGTCTTAAACTACAAGTACTGTTCTGCAAATGAACCAGCAATGGTCAGGATTCCGGTGGAGCTTGCCCGATATATTTTTTTATTGACCATCGCTACTGCCATAAAGGCAATGAAAATATCTTTGTCTAAAAGTGCAATCAATGCTGCAGACCCAGAACTTTAACAGATATTTCAGTATTTGGCCGTCTGCTCATGCGCGATGTTTCATGATAAATGTGTATTTTAGTTTACAACGATGCAAGCACGGGTTATATAATAATGATAATATAATATTAGGAATACAACAACGATAGTGGACCTAATAACCATAGAGAATATTTTTTTCTAGATAGTCTTGCACTACGAAATAACTAAAACAAACGAGCCATTTTTTGCCTTAACTTTTTCCTATGGAAATTTTTGAACCTTTTAACATTTTTATCATTCAGAGTAAGAATACGTACAATTTTTAAATTTCAACTTTTTTAATGCAATTAACCCCTAACATGGGGAGGGGGTTGAAATTTCCAATATTTTTGGGAAGAAACATATATCTCCGAAACGGTAAACATTTTTACCGTCGCAAATATATAAAACTTATAGTTTTCGAAATAAAAAAATGATAACTGAAAAATTGAGGGCGTTTCCATGCTAAACTCTTATGGGAGGATTTTATTTATTTTTTTATCCAAGGGCTTGATAAAAATAAGGGTAGAACCTTCTTCGAAATCTACCTCCTCCTGCGGCTTGCCGAAGGGATTTTTTTTTAATAAGCCGCGTACGTATATTGTATATGTGGCCTAATTAAAGAAAGAAGGATACAAATTCTGGTTTGTTTTATACATACCTAGCTGAAACGAAAAAAGCCATTTACAAAACAAGGTTTTGTGTTCGGACAAAGGTTAAAAAAATGACCAATTGTTAACATATCAAACTTTAACAAACCCGGATCAAGTTTTTTTAGCAGGACATTACTTGCTCGGAATAAAGTTCGAAAATATTTCAAAAAAATATTCGAAATTAATTATGTTCCACTAGCTTACGCCCGCGGCTTCGCCCGTGTGAAGTTCGATAATTGTCCCACGGGATCATACTACCGGGATAAAAAGTATCCAATGTGTTAATCCACGTTACTTGAATGCGGAAATAATCAGATGTATTCTTATTTTACCATGGAAGTGTTGATTTCTTTGTACATAAAATATTTCTTTAAGAGCTCGTGATACCCCAGGTAAGAGATACCTATAACCTTATTATTCACATAACTATAAAGAACTTTATTAGACCACGTTTTAGAATAGAATAATTCAGAGTTAAAGTAGGTACCCTTGAAAATGAAACCGATCGATAATTATTCGAAAACTTAAAATTTCGAACCGAATTAAGTAAAAGTTAAGGAATTAAGCAATATAGGAGTCGCCGTAATGTCGAAAGTTAATGCGCCCATATTAATTACGTTATCTTAAACTTAACCGTAACAGATAAAACTTGTAATGAGTTCGTGCTAACTGTGGCCGCCATTTTTCTTTGAACTTTTCTGTTTGGAATGATTAAAACAAATAACGAAATGTTGTCAAATGCGTTCATGTTTCTTCCATTTGAGTATGACTGTACATTGTACAAGCGCCTGATGAAAATCGTAGAAAAAAACTGAATTGTTTCTTTCTTAAAGTAGACTAGTGACCCGCCCCGGCTTGGCACGGCTGCAATGATATACATACATATAAACCTTCTTCTTGAATCATTCCATCTATTAGAAAAAACCGCATCAAAATCCGTTGCATAGTTTTAAAGATCTAAGCATTCATACGGACAGACAGCGGGAAGCGACTTTGTTTTATACTATGTAGTGACTAGCTTATGCCAGCGGCAGTGATTTGTAGATATGATCAGATTCAAGTTTCCTTGTACTTACATATTTTTATTATTATTTTAAGTTTGTAAAATCGGCCCAAGATGAATCTGCTCACTTTTAAAACAAAATCCCGTGCACACGATATCCACATCTGTTCACCACCCTTACTTTTACCACCTTTACTATTGGTCAGCACAAAGAGAGTGCGGACCATAGCAGTAAAACAAAAAAAAATATGCGACCTTTTTACATTATCTTTTGTTTTACAAAAATTCTCAGCCTCTGTTAATGATCACAGTTGTTTGACTCTGACTAATAGAAATAGCACAAAAAAGGACCAAGGAAGAGAAAGTTTTTAACTAAGCGCTTCTATAGCGGCCGGATGCTGCAAGCAAAAATAGTCCGTAAGGTGATCAGATTCATCTTGGGCCGATTTTACAAACTTAAAATAATAATAAAAATATGTAAGTACAAGGAAACTCGAATCTGACCACCGTAAGGACTATACCTGTTTGTAGCGGCCGGCCTCTATAAACACTTAAAAACTTTCTCTTCCTTGATCCTTTTTTTTTTTCATTCCTATTGCTCGAAAAATGGTGGTCAAATATCTGTGAGATTTTTTTTAAACATATCAATAATATAATTTAAAAACGAGCTTATTTTTCGGTCTACTACTATTGGTCCGCACAAAAAGGGTACTTTTTTTGTTTTACTATTATTGATTGGCATGGTAAGAAGATGTGGACATCGTGTGCATGGGATTTTGTTTTAAAAATGAGTTGATTCAGGATAGTCTGATCTTATAGAAAAGGAGAAAAGCATTAAAGGGCGTTAAAACATTCGTCCAAAAGGAACCACCGTCCAGGAATAGTGCCCAGAAAGCTGGCAGCATTGCCACCTTGGAGGTGTCCCGAAAGACGAATGGGCACACGGACCCCATGGCCCTAGTGTTTCAACCCCAAACGGCTCAATCACATTACTACCAATTAGATGATTTTATTTGCGCCGTTTGAGGTTTTCAGCACCGGCATCAGCCGCCCCTGTACGATGAGGTGGCTCAAGCTGAATTGAATAACTAAATCGAATTACTTGTTTATGATTATTTTGTAAACCTCCACCGTGAAATCGTTATTTTTATCTTAATGTCCGCCAGTGGCGTGCAGTGGTTCTCCGCGGAAGGTAGGCCAGCCACGCTAAGATGACCCTCAAAGTACTCACATCTATTGATATATTCACTTACCCTTCCGGGCCCACCGCACCCACCCCTGTTGTTTTTAGTAAGCTTATGAGAAACAACGCCATCTAGCTTAAATATCAGGAATTTCAATGGACTTCTGTCAATACAAGAGCGAAGGATGTCGCTCCGCTACAAAAAATTCTAAAAAATAAAACAGAGTGCGCTGTAAACAAAAAAAAAGTTAAAGTTTTCTGACCGGAATATTTGAAAAACAAACCTTTAAAATAAGCCTATTAAAACCAAAGTTATAAATACAAGAACTCCGCATTAATCAAGGTTCAAATCACGATTTACTGACAATGCAAACAGAAGAAAGATTAATTTGAAATGACGATGAATTTTAGGTTAATTCTCGTAATTCGGGTACCTACACATCTTTCTTTGGACACAACTTGAATCTTATCATTAAACGATTGTGAATACTTACTGTTTTTAACTTTTAACAAACACACTAACAGCGCAAACTTCACAACAGAACACCATTTCTAAGTTAATAAACAAATACAACAAATAATATTTACACTACTATACGTTTCAAAACGAATTACAAACGTCAGATATTATAAAAATCAAAACACTGAAGATCGCGAAATAAATTTTGCTAGTCACATGAAACAAATATGGCTTCTAAGAAAAATACAATTGTTATTTTGTCGATAAAAAAACACTTCCAAATATAATTGCATCACTGCATACCGTTTTAGCCGGATAATACTTTGTGGGACAGCCAATCAGTGGCCAGCTAGCCAGCTACACTCGCAGGAGTTTACGCCCCTATTTACTATGTGTGCCGTTCATATACACGAAAATAACGATCAGTGTGCGTAAATTTATCAATGGAAATTAGGCCGGCTGCGGCCTTGCCTAGACGGCCGGGAGCGAGCGTCGTAGTATTTATCAGTTACGTCACACGGCTGCGACAAGTTGCTATAAGTATTATAACAGGAGTTTTTTATTTTTTATTAATATAGTTATAATAAATGCATTTGTTGCGTTGTTGGTAGGAATGGTAGGGTAGGCTAGCAGGGGCGTGCCGTCCATAGAGGCAATTAGGCCTAGCCTACCCTACCATTCCTACCAACAACGCAACAAATGCATTTACAATAACTATATTAATAAAAAATAAAAAAACTCCTGTTATAATACTTATAGCAACTTGTCGCAGCCGTGTGACGTAACTGATAAATACTACGACGCTCGCTCCCGGCCGTCTAGGCAAGGCCGCAGCCGGCCTAATTTCCATTGATAAATTTACGCACACTGATCGTTATTTTCGTGTATATGAACGGCACACATAGTAAATAGGGGCGTAAACTCCTGCGAGTGTAGCTGGCTAGCTGGCCACTGATTGGCTGCCCCACAAAGTATTATCCGGCTAAAACGGTATGCAGTGATGCAATTATATTTGGAAGTGTTTTTTTATCGACAAAATAACAATTGTATTTTTCTTAGAAGCCATATTTGTTTCATGTGACTAGCAAAATTTATTTCGCGATCTTCAGTGTTTTGATTTTTATAATATCTGACGTTTGTAATTCGTTTTGAAACGTATAGTAGTGTAAATATTATTTGTTGTATTTGTTTATTAACTTAGAAATGGTGTTCTGTTGTGAAGTTTGCGCTGTTAGTGTGTTTGTTAAAAGTTAAAAACAGTAAGTATTCACAATCGTTTAATGATAAGATTCAAGTTGTGTCCAAAGAAAGATGTGTAGGTACCCGAATTACGAGAATTAACCTAAAATTCATCGTCATTTCAAATTAATCTTTCTTCTGTTTGCATTGTCAGTAAATCGTGATTTGAACCTTGATTAATGCGGAGTTCTTGTATTTATAACTTTGGTTTTAATAGGCTTATTTTAAAGGTTTGTTTTTCAAATATTCCGGTCAGAAAACTTTACCTTTTTTTTGTTTACAGCGCACTCTGTTTTATTTTTTAGAATTTTTTGTAGCGGAGCGACATCCTTCGCTCTTGTATTGACAGAATTCCATTGAAATTCCTGATATTTAAGCTAGATGGCGTTGTTTCTCATACGCTTACTAAAAACAACAGGGGTGGGTGCGGTGGGCCCGGAAGGGTAAGTGAATATATCAATAGATGTGAGTACTTTGAGGGTCATCTTAGCGTGGCTGGCCTACCTTCCGCGGAGAACCACTGCACGCCACTGGGCTAGGCCTAATTGCCTCTATGGACGGCACGCCTCTGATGTCCGCCGATGGTTATGTATTAGTGCTATAGGAGGCATACATTTAAAATATGATTAGATAATAATTGTTTTATAATTAAAATATGGTGTTTTTATAGTTAGGGAACTTAGTATAGAAGCTCTGATTATTAGATGATAATATAAGTCCTGTTAGTTTTTTTACGTTTGACATAGTTTTCTATTGTAAATAAGTTAATTTTAAGACCGCGCTTTCGCAATAAGGATACACCTGTAATGATAGTTGCAAGGAAGATTTTAATAAATAACACTTACTGATCTCAACATCCTCGAGGTCCTTCTTACAGTTGTTGTTGCTCTCATCGTTTCTCAGTGCCATCATCATGTCGATGAAATCGCCGCGCTTTTCCTGAACGCCTGAAAATGTTGAATAGGCAATTTATCAAATGTGCGTCACATAAGAACCACATCTAGGGGTATAACTCCTTTCAAGAAATAGGTCGAGTTTCCCTGTCACCCTGTATGAAAAGAAACAAGACTATGGGCTGCTACACAGCAGTTTCTGATGGAAAGAACCCAATAACACTTAGTCTGACCACAGAATCGAACCGAGGCGAGGGCCCTAAGCAAAGCAACAAAGCAATCATATTTTTGCAATATATAACTTTTCAAACAGCGTTCAAAAAGTTTTGTATACAATAGTCAATACATAGATAATAACCACGTCTGGTAAACAGACAGGTAGATCAATACCTAACTTGATTCGATACCCCAGTGTGATCTCAAATAATACTGAATCTATCAATAACTCAAAACTCTCAATATCAACTTTTAGGTATCACCAACTATTTGTCGTTCCATCTCCCTTCCCCTTAGGGAAATCAATCGAAAATCAACAAACATCGAGTTAGTAAATATAAAAGTACTCTGTGTAGTAAAGTTAGCCCAGAAAAAGTATGCTCTTCGATAATCTACGCGTTTCGAATAAGCATGAACGTCGCGGAAGAGAGTGACCCAACCACAAAGGTAAAATTTTACTGCCGAGGGTTGTAGTAGCGCACTTATCATTGCACGTTTGTATTGATCTGTCGATTTACCTACCTCTGATCGCACCTCGCAATCTGTCACTTTAAAAGCTTTTGGGAAATGCATAGTGTTGATAATCTTAAACCATGGGACTTGGGAGCATAAAATAGCCAAGAACTTCGATGGATGTAACAGTTCTATATTACAGCTAATCATCGCGTGGTCATATTTCCGATGATAAATAAGGATTGCCGAAGCGCATACTTTTCCTGGAACATCTGTACGTAAACAGAGTAGTTATAACAAGTCAAGTTACCATTCTCTCTTGCTCTAAGCACACTGGTTACGATGTTGTAGAAGAAATCGTGCGTCTTCTTAGGTATGATTCTCATTCTGAAGAATAATACAAAAGCTGGCCAGAATTGACGCATCGTCCTGAAAAAAGGAAATGAGATGGTTGTTAAAATCTGTTACAGAGAAGAGTTTAATATGAAACTGAATATTCTTTCGACAATCTTATGTCAATTTGGATTTGCAGATTTCAGAAATGATGTCATGTCATCAAGAAAATGAAAGGTGTAAACTAGCTCACACTTTTTATCAACACCAGTTAGTAATTATTTTAACATGTGGCAAAAACGAATAACTCATATCATTCGTGTACGCATTGTACAGTCGCCACTGTCGCCAGCACGTCAAGTTACTACAACCTGTCAAATTTCATTTTTTTTTTTTTTAGTTTTATTGCTACAAATGATTTCTATAAACCATATAATGTTTATGGTTAAGTTCAAAATCAGAACAGTTTGTGGTGACTTGATGAGCTGATTCAATAACCTTACCATTATAAAAATAATTGAATTTGGTGAATGAAGACAGTTATAATATGTAGTGATATGAGTGAAAAGCTAGTTTATATTAAACCTATGTATGTACAAACATGTTACGCAGGTTTAATTTAAACTAGCTTTTCGCTTTTCATATCTGACACACCAATTTGCTCATCAATAATTTACAGTCGAACTTTGGCTCCAAAGCCAATTCAATTATCAAAACTAAAACAGATAGATATTACGGACTATAATAAATTCAAGCCAAATTAGAACAAATTATGTTCCTAAGTTCTTTCAAACAACTTTTTAATACTTACAAAGTAATTTTCAGATTAAGTTAACAGTTTTCGTCTAAGCAATTGGATAGAGTAAATAATCGTGATTGGTTGACCTCAAACTATGAAAGTTGGAAATCAATTTCTTATTTATTAATGGTTGTTTGTAAGTCTGGTTATAGACAGGCGGGACGTGTGCTGAATAAATTGTTTGATTGTTGTCGAGCTTAGGTACTGCTTCACTGAGTTATTAGGTACACCGCGTCAATTAAGCACTTAAGTTAGACTAAACAGCTCTGAATTATTTGGCATTTATTGTAGCATTGAAGCACGTGTAGATAAATAATGTATTAGCATTAGAAAAGTTATCATCAATTTTAATGAAAAAAACCTTACGGGAGTGTTAGTGAAAAAAAAAAACTTTTGTTCTTCTTCAACCTGGCGAACGCAAAGCGCGGAAAAAAAGCAATTTAAATCATAATTTTCTAATAATTCCTGACAAAAATACTTTCGTTCTAATATTTTATTTCGCGTGGGGATTTGCTACTGCAGTTCTCGGCTCCGTAACACCCTCGCTTGAAGTTTCCCCACTTAAATCAAAATGTACTATTTTTAGACTACGTTTGATGACAGGGTGATCTTCTCTGCAAAATCATCAAGCGAACCCAGCAAAATACTTTTTATACCGTTGCCATGAATTTAAATTAAATTGTTCAACTTACTTCTCAAAAATATTGTACAGCGACATTTCATAGAAGGCATGCAACGCCACGGCAAAGGGATCATCCTCATTGTCCATGACACTACTCTTCAGACCAAACGCACACGGCACTATGGCATCAGCAGTATAACCTCCCACCAGCTTCTCTGAATTCACCACAGAAGAACTGGATCCAACATCATTTGATTGACCATCTGGTTTTATGTTCCTATTTCCGTTTGCTACGTTTTTGGGCTGTGACAGCAAGTCTTGGACTCTGGTGACGAATTCTCCTGCTGTATTTTCTATGAGGGGAAACATTCCTCTTAGTTTGTTTGGCCTGGAAATGATGAAATGGTTATGTTAGTATGTGTTACATATAAAATATGGTCATAGAGTAATGTAAACAAGAATGCAGTATACTGCAAATAAGAAGCTGTGGACGTTACTTGCTTCAAGGTGGACTAATTTCTACTTCTGTACTGAACTGAACTATTTAACTCTTTTTGAAGGCTCTTGTCACTTATTAAAAAGCGTAAATAGGTCATGTGCCACAGTATACAAATCATAATGCGGTATCTGTTCTAACTTAGGGGAAGTTAGTATGAACGTAGAACGTAGTATGACTAGCATGGTCGACTGTGTTTAAAAAGACTGCCGAATATGCTCCATCATGGCTTGACTCTAGTTTACGGCATACTTCAAAACAACAAAATAAACACTATGGAATACTACTATCCTCTGATTTTTCGGATTCATGTGCGTATTGTATAATTATCACTTGCTACCGGAGCAAGTGAAACATCGTGAGGAAACCAGCATGCCTGAGAGATATTTCTCGACGGCATGTAAAGCCAAGTCAGAGGCTCATGGGTGGCCTAAAAACTCTGACACCAGGTTAGGCACTAACCACACGATAAAGAAGAAGAACACTATGGAACGATAATTTTTATCCATTTATTGCAAATTAAATGTATTTATTTTGAAAAACATAATGAGTCTCAAAGAATGTGTGAATTATAAGAAGGAAGGTCGCCTGACGCTGCGAAAGCGAGCGGTACCCACACAGCTAACAGGATAGATGCATAGAAGTAATTTTTTTAGGTCATTTATACAAGGCGATCCAGAGCAAGGATAAATAAATAAATAATAACGGAACTCACGAAAAAATCGGCGATATCTTCGCCCTGAGCCTCTTCCACTCATTTCCCCTCAAGAACAGCACAGAGCCTGCCAGAGGATCCACGTCCTTATTGAAGAAGAACCCGCGGTCCGTGAAGTGCTGGAAGTCGTTGACGCACACTCTTCGGATCAGCTCGGGGTCCCGGACTACTAAGGTGCGCTGGTAGAACTGGTGGCAACCTGGAATTATGGTATGAATTCGTTAATGAGTAATCTAGGCTATATCGCGCCATGTAGTACATAGTTGTGGTCGTGAATGAGACCCGGCAGGCGTAAAAAGTTAACAGAAAGAAAGATGGAGTGAGTTACTTTCGCAATTTGTAATATTACCTAGAATCAACTTATACATCACGTCTACTTCTCCCAAGCAGTGATAGCCTAGTGGTGTGCCCGTCGGACTGCCTAGTCATAGGTCCCGTGTTCGAACCCAAGTCCTCTGATTTTTCAGATTCATATGCGTATTGTATAATTATCACTTGCTTCGGTGAAGGAAAACATCGTGAGGAAACCAGCATGCCTGAGAGATATTTCTCGACGGCACGTGAAGACAAGTCAGGGGCCCGTGGGCGGCATAAAAACTCTGACACCAGGTTAGGCACTAACCACACGATAAACAAAGACTTGTTAGTCAGAGGTTGTCAATTAAGTACTCCCACACTTCGCCAGGTATGTTTAAGTCCTATGTAATAGAGAGCGAACCATATTGCCTTCATATCTAGACTCCGGGCAGCTTCTGAGCCCAAAAAACCCTTTACCTGACCTGGGAATCCAACCCAAGACCTGATGCTCTGCAGTATCGCTTGCAACCACTACACCAAGCAACGGCCCAGTCAATCTAATTTTGATTGAACGATTTTGGTTTAAGGGCAATCAACATTATAAGGTCGGCTTCGATCGACTGCATTATTGGCTTTAAACTATTATAAGCCGAACATTCCACGCCCCAAAACATAAATTAAAAAAAAAGGAATCAATTTTCATCAATTTCGTAATTCGTGAATTTACCCTAGAATTTCATTCCAACATATGTACGTGTGTTCGATGCGATTTACAAATGTTCGGCACGCAGGCAAGCCGGTGCCGGGAAAATAAAAGTGTAAACAATATAACGTCACATAACATCACTCCTGTATTGAGCGTATGGGTAGACAGGCTTGATTGTTACACTATCTCGAGTATCTCGTCTATAAAAGGCGTTATATTGATATGTTTGACGCAGACATCCTTACTTAGTATAGATCTTTCATCAACGAAAGCCTTAGCTGCTTTTTACGCAGCGAAGCATGAAGCCTACTGCAAGCCTACCGCCAATATGCTGAAGCATATTGGCGGTCAGATTGAGTGGGAGAAATGGATGTAGAAAAACACAAATACAATTCGCCGGAATTAATCAAACTCGGAACTCCACGTTCAACAGACGCGCTTATAACTATTAGACCGACAAGACAAAATAAACCAATTCAATCCATTAATGTATTATGCATTATGATGTAAAGGCCATTGATTGATTGAATAATTGCTCACGGCCTAGTTACGGCGACTCGTTCGTTCATCCATGAGATCACATGGTTCTAGTACAGCCAGGTTTTGGTAAAACCGGCACTTCTTGTGGAGCCGGCGGCTGCCATTCGACCACTGTTGGTCGGACAAGTTTTAGCTACATGTTATCAATGTGCACGTGAATTGCATGTTTGCAACTGTTAATAATTGGTGTTTTACCGGCAAATCGGAGAAAGATCATTCAGGTTTTGCATTACTGTGTCTAGCTTAGGCTATCTATATTCCAAATATAATAAATGGAACAACAGAATATATTGGGAATCATCTAGATCATAAATGTATCTCGTTACTCTATGCCACACACGTAGTCGCGCACCATTCTAGAACACAGAATGTGTAGAACCAACTACCCTACATTCATTGATGTTTTAGTTTATAATTTTCCATTGATTAAATTTTCGTACAAGTCGTTCATATGTTCTTCCACAACTACGATACGTTAATTTTCAAATCTGTAATTCTTTTTCTTCGACCTCGTTCATATGCCGAATAAGACTTTGTGTGGCCTACTACAACTAAAAACCCGACTACTGAAAAATCACGCTCTAATTAAATTCGGGGTTTACAAGGTAAAATCAACTCCTCCTATTGTTGAAGTCGTTTAATCATCGTTCATGTAGCCTATGTTACCCGGTCTACATATAATAACGAATCGATTGACACCTTATTCATGAAAATCGGATGAATAGTCTAGGCGCTACGGAGGAACATACGTTAATGCAAACATACATACATAGACTGCTAAAATCATGACCCTTCCTTTTGGCTTCGCCGTAGTCGGGTGAAAATAGAAACTTCACTCACCTAAAAATCTGTTATCCTTGTACGTATCATAGATCCTTTTGAAGCACATGCCTCCTTGCTCCTTGAACATCACGACGGACAGGATATGGCCCACGATGGGCCATCCTGGAGGCGAGAACACCCCCCTCGACGTCCAGTAGTCATGGTCGTAAGTCGTAACGGCCAAGACAACGGCCAAACTCAGTCCACAAGCGAAAATACACCATAATACTATCGAACCGAAGGTGTAATATCGAAGAAGCCAAGCTAGTAGGACCACGATTCGCACCGATGAACGTTTGAACCCAAACATTTTGGTGTTTATGTTTGTGACATTATTTGTTAAAACTGATCTGATCTGGAATGTTAATTTTTATTTTATTTTATAAGTATTTAAAACGGAAAGGGAATACTTTCGCCTTACATTGGAACAATACAGACTGTATACCTTTAAAACCTTTTACCTATTATAATCAAAGCCAATATTTATTGCGAAAGTTTTTCAAATAAGAACATCATGTTCTAACTTGAATATAGCTTGTATTTTTAAATTCAATTGACTTTATCTTTTTATTCAATGGACTTTTGCCAAATTTTCAGCTTAAAAAGTTCAATGAATATTTTAAATATAACAGAAAATCATCCCTGTCAGAACCAAATAAAAGTAACACAAATAAATAATAACATGTGGCCATAAACTTATAAGCACTTTTAGAACTCCATTTTATATTTATGTCACTCACACAATTTATTTAAAAACTGCAATCCTTTTACACTCACGCAGGGGCGCACTGGTGCATTTTTAAATTTATTTTATTTTTTATTAAAAGTATTTAAAAAATGATTCAGTTCGCGGTAAATAGCGCTCGCGGCCAGCGCCCGCGCACAATGTGGCCAAATGCGTTAACACGAATCATGCGCAACCTGTGATGCTGTAAGAGAGAAAGTTGAAACAGGGTCGCATTCGGCAGCTGTCTATGTGACACGTTCATTCATGATACGTTGAGATGATTTCGTACCTGTTTATTTCCCTACAGCCTTAATGATGGAAGTGGGACACTACAGATTCATCATACTAGTAGCTTAAATTGTGTAATTAATATTATAATGATAGGACAAGATTCGGTGTTACTTACACAAAAAGCGATTAGCACCTATTAAAGAATTATCCTTACCATACAATGAATGAATAAGATTTGGAATACAATTAAAAAGCTGACAAAACAGTAAAGCCGTCAATCTAAATAAAGGTACGGAAGAATTACTAAAGCCGATAATTCTGGAACAAAATCTGTGTTTAGCAAGATTTTACCACCAAAATTCTTGTAGTAAATTCAAGTTGTTAATTAAATTCCTAACTTAACAAGGAGCATTGTAATATCCATGCAAATAAGTCAACTTTGGTTGCTCGTAAAATCTTTGTTGTTGATTACCATTTTTTTATTACGATACCAAAAATATCACAGTGAGATTTTTCGTCAATCTGTCTTATTTAATAGCGGTAGTAAAACATTTTCGTATGTGTGTAACTGTGTAATATTTTATTGGCGAGTTCGGCCCTGTAGTGTTTTAGGTTTATTACATCACTGTCCTCTAAGGTCCGGTCGGCGGCATCTTAACACACATTCAGTATTTAATCTACTTAAGCCTGTCCAGTCTTCTTTTACTTGAGATGATCTGCGATTTGTATGAGCTCGAGTTTGGAAGGTCGCCGAACTGTAAGTGGGGCTGACATTGCTGCACTGTGCTTCGGAAATTATTGTATTAATGTATTGCAGCTAAGTGACAGGTGTACAGGCACTTTTCTCATCTGTAGTGTAGTTGGAACTTATTCGTGTTGCAAAGAGGATGGCTATATTTGGGACACGAGCAGAATAAGGAACTTGAAATGCGCAGCGCTTGATATTTACGTGACGGGAGTTGTTAGGGTGGAAAAAAATGTAGTTTAGTTAGCATAGCATAATCAGCCTATAATGTTCCCACTGCTGGGATACACGGCCTCCTCTCTATGAGAGGGAATGGCCTTTACTCCATCCCGCAGGCCCAGTGCGGGTTGATAGATGACACATGTCTTCGAGTTTTTGGTTTAGGACATACCGGCTTCCTCACGATGTTTTCCTTCACTGTTTTTGAGAGCAGTGGTGATGAAATAAATTACACAAAGTAATGCGCCTGCTGAGGTTCGAACGCGCGACCTATTGTTTGTAAATCGGGGCTGCCACCACTGGGCCACTGCTGCTCTCCTAGTTCTTAGTTAGCATAGCAGAGTCTATACCCTAGTGTCTCATTGAGTCGTCTTCTCTCTTCAAATAACCTGGTGATTACCGTACATCCGGCTTTACTGTGTCTCAATAGATTCATGTGCTTAGATCATCTCAAATTACGATTTATGGCCATTCCATGCAGCATTCAATATGCCGACGTGTCGAAACCCACGTTCGGAAAACATAAACGCACTCCTCCCCCAAAAAAGCGATTGCTAGAAGACACGAAGTTTCTCAACTAATTTCCAACCCGAGGTCACGTGAACACATAGGTTTAAAACTAGCAAATCTTATGAAACCGTAGTAACGGACGGCAATTTAGTTCCATAATTGTTTAGTGCAATATCTTAATACCGCTTTTATCAAGTCGGTCAAGGTCGAGTTACGTGAAAGAAAGTTTGAGGTCCATAATTATGGTAATTGAGTGCTGATTTAGTGGGCTGTAGTATTATAGTGGTTTTGTGTTTCAAAACTGGGTCACTATTCATCGTTTGTAATCTGGTGCATTTAGTTCAAGAAGACACATCTATACTCGAGTAGGTGTTGTCATGTAGTCCCCACACCATTGTGTTAGATTCTACGGATAGTGGTACTCTGCTCAAACTGTCGAGAGTATTTAACTCCAATGCCCTCGTGTCTACTAAAAACATAATTATTTACATCAATAGCCTGGCCTCGTGGCAAGTGCTCTGATGGTCATCTCCTTTTTAACCGTTTAAAGTAGGGGTATCTAACTAGGAATATTATACTTCTCGAGTTTAGTAGCACATCTACAGGGTGTAACAGGACCCTTCACGAAGCCGTCAACCGAGCTTTATACTTAACGCAAAAATTATTGCTGGAATACGACTGTTTTTGGGGTGAAAAATCTTGGTTGACGGCTTCGTGAAGGGTCCTGTTACACACTGTATGCATATATATCTAACTGTTAGATGATCGTCGCACTGTAAGGAAATACTCACTAATCTTTGTCGTAACAATCTCGGAAAGGTAAATATCACATCACAGATGGAAACACACCTCTACACGTAACGAAGTCAATCAAAGAAAGGATAGGCAGAGATGTAGGTCTTACTATGTTCTTAGACGCTACCACAGATTAAATAACGAAATAAGGTAGCTTGTGGTTGCTGAACATTGTCTTTAATTCTATAGTGTGGTCTACCACAAAGGTTTCAAACTGTGACTAATAATCTATGCAAGCCTACCAAAACACTGACAACAAGGGAGACAACTAAAGTTAATTTAGTACTAGTTGTAGTGAGGCACCGTAAATCAACCACCAAGGTGGACAATATAGAAGTTTCTGGTCTCGAATAGGGCTTGCCGGGAAAAAAGCCAGTCAGCAAAATTGGCAACGGGGCGGACTGCTTAGAAAATGCATACCTACCTACTCAAGTATAGTTAGGTTATGCTGGACTAGCAGTAGGTAATTTGTGTGATGGTAGTCACACCCAGATAATACTGTCACATCTTCCACAGGAAAATTCTACAAACTTACAGGCATAGCTTAATTAGATTATACAATTTTGCTTATAGAAAAACCAGTTAGCGTTTTTCCTCGCCACAATTGCAGCAACTAAATCAATAACTTGCATTCAAGGAAACAAACTCACAATAAAAGTATATGATTTGTGCTTACGTGAGTAAAAGTGCAGCACAATGAGGAAATCGATGGCTTCCAGAGATCTTACCATAGTAGCTAAGCGATTTATATCGAGACGCTAGTGGCATACTTCAAAGCAAATAGTCGCGAATGAGCGGTCGGGTCGTAATGTGAGCGGAAAACGTGCGATTCCCGTTTGTCGCCAGTGGCTACAATCGGGATTTCTTTTCCCGTTCGTCGCCAGTGATGACGACTGGGAACAGACGTCCACCAGTGTGACAGTTCCAACAATTTGGTTTGATGCAAAAATAATTTCTAGACCTTTTTCAAATACCTACTTAACGCTTGTGCCCCAGATATCATTTTTTTGTTACATTTGAAATTTTAGAATAGTGGCTTATAAGTTATAGTGGTTTATAGGTCTATCCACACATATCAGGGCTGTGCCCGGGACGTGACTGGGCTGTGACCGAATGTAGGCACTGAAGCTTCGTCGCTGGCCTTTACGGACGTGTTTGAACGAGTTCATAAAAAATGTACACACCGATAGTTTTTGAGGGCAGGGTCCGTCCAACCAAACAACCGGTAAAGTACGAATGGAGGGAAAATATTTGTAAAACTAAGCAGGAAGAAACATTAGGTTCAGAGATGTTCAGCCTCCTCTCTTAGCATTATTGTAGATCATTCAAAAACTGAAACAGTTTTTTCAGAATTCTTATATTTTAGTAGGCATCATCCGCCTAGCCTTTTCACAATTGTGTGGGGATCGATCTACCTTTCTATATTATGTTCACGGTGCCGTATTCTACTCGCCATTCGCCGACAGTGGAACCTTGTCGTAACCTCATTTTTTTGGTCGGCGGTATCGTCGAACCGTTACGGAGGCTTATAATTCACTCATAAAACAGCGCATTATATAATATGGCTTATGTACACATATATATCATGTCCCAGCCCATTTTTGATGAGCAGATGTTCGTGACCTAAGAATTAATTTACTAAATGATTCAGATTGTTCTACTATAACTAGCTTTTGCCCACGGCTTCACTCGCGTTAATTTAGAATTTGACAACCTAGCGGTGTGAAATATACTGTACGACCTATTCTCATTCCTATCAAATATACATGAAAAACTTAAAAATCGGTCGAGCCGTTTCGGAGGAGTGTGACCACAAATACCGTGACACGAGATTTTATATTTATGAAGATATAATTTTATTTTTATATTTGCCAGGCTAAAATATGTCACTCCACTCGCATAAATAAAACAACTTATCTTACAAATAAAACAAACACAATATAAATAGTAAAATTATTTATTACAATAATTAACAAACGGCTCGGAAAACGATTTACAGTCCATTCATTTTGAACAGAGCCTTTAGACCGTTGGAAATTTAAAGGCTCGATTTTCCCGTTATAGTTCTTTGTGATCCTGGTTAGTTCTAAAAAGGGGTTAAGAACTAAATCAAAGTTTTACCCAAGTAGGGCTAAAATACCAGCTTTGGACCCAAGGGCCAAGTCCAAGACTGGTCCCAACAGTTTTGGACTCAAGGACCAAGTTTAGGAACAGATTTGGACCGCAGGATCAATTTTAGGAGTTAAGTTTCGAGCCGTGAAGGTTATTAAGACTTATTGGACAAAACTGACGGCTTCGGGGGCGACATCGGGGCTGAAGGAGACACCGGTCTCCTGCTCGATCCAATCCTTCCACGGAGCGGTAGGCAGGAATTCTGGAAATAGATCATGAATTTAGAAATTGGGATCAAGATTTCAAGAGCTGACACATCCTGACTTCTACTATTGACTACTGACATCAGGGGCGTGCCGTCCATAGAGGCAATTAGGCCTAGCCTACCCTACCATTCCTACCAACAACGCAACAAATGCATTTATTATAACTATATTAATCAAAAATAAAAAAATAAAACGCCTGTTATAATACTTAAAGCAACTTGTCGCGGCCGTGTGTGTATTACGACGCTCGCTCCCGGCCGTCTAGGCAAGGCCCCAGCAGGCCTAATTTCCATTGATAAATTTAAGCACACTGATAAGTATTTTCGTGTATATACACGGAAATACGAACGGCACACATAGTAAATAGGGGCGTAAACTCCTGCGAGTGTAGCTGGCTAGCTGGCCACTGATTGGCTGCCCCACAAAGTATTATCCGGCTAAAACGGTATGCGGTGATGCAATTATATTTGGTAGTGTTTTTTTCATTGACAAAATAACAATTGTATTTTTCTTAGAAGCCATATTTGTTTCATGTGACAAGCAAAATTTATTTCGTGATCTTGAATGTTTTGATTATTATAATATCTGACGGTTGTAATTCGTTTTGAAACGTACAGTAGTGTAAATATTATTTGTTGTATTTGTTTATTTACTTAGAAATGGTGTTCTGTTGTGAAGTTTGCGCTGATAATGTGTTTGTCAGAAGTTAAAAACAATAATTATTCACGATTGTTTGATGTTAAGATTCAAGTTGTGTCTAAAGGAAAATGTGTAGATACCCGAATTACGAGAATTAACCCAAAATTCATCTCGTACTCGGTATTTCAAATGAATCTTTCTTCTGTTTGCATTGTCAGAAAATCGTGATTTGAACCTTGATTAATGTGGTGAGTTCTTGTATTTATAACTTTGGTTTTTACAGGCTTATTTTCAATGTTTGTTTTTCAAATATTCCGGTCAGACGCTCAAAATTGGGTACGGAACGAAAACTAAACTATTTTTTTTTGTTTACAGCGCCCTCTGTTTTATTTTTTAGGTTTTTTTGTAACGAAGCGACATCCTTCGTTCTTGTATTGACAGAATACCATTGAAATTCCTTATATTTAAGCTAGATGGCGTTGTTTTCTCATACGCTTACTAAAAAGACGATGAAGAAGACTAGAAGACAGATGCGGGGGCCTGGGAGGGTTAGTGAATATATCAATAGATGTGACTACTTTGAGGGTCATCCTAAGTAGAGCGACGCTGTGATGTTGCGAGTTTTTTTGTTTTTGCTTGGCCTGCCCGCCTTCGGGAAGCACTGCACGCCACTGACTGACATCTACTACTATATATCTATCTAGTCAGCGAGGCAAATAACGTCAGCCTCTAGACAAGGCACTTAATGATGACCACGACCGCTCTAACAAGAATGTTACCAATAAGAAGGAGATCTACCCAGCCTTGCCCCAACTAAGATGGGGTCGGCTTCCAGACTAACCAGATGCAGCTGAATAAGAGTACTTTACATGGAGCGATTACAAATCAGTATTAAAAAAAAATAGGACCACGTTTTTCTGCACTGAAATGTATAAATAAAATTGCGAGTCATTCTAAGTTGGCTTTAACTATATTATATGTTGCAAGAATGTTGTCAGATAACCCGCTTAGCATGACATTAGGCTTTTAGAAGCCTGCCGGACTTTCTAGAAACTTTTTGAGAACATAAAAGATTACATCTACATAATCATCATCGTTATTACAGCCACTGCTTGGTATCAGCGTTCCCTTTCTTCTGAGATACTTCCCAGTTCCGTGCTTCCCCAATCCAGGTGTAGCTATCATCAACCCAATACGTTCTTTGTATACCCTGATGGCTTACCAAATTTCAGTGTGGGAAAGAGATGGCGCTAGACGTTCTGTATAGCTCTGTCTCTTTCGCACACTGGAATTACTCTTGCTTTATGACGTCATAGTTTAGTTTGTTTCTTAAATCCAGAGGCATAGAGGTATACTTCTACAACAAAGACAATAAAGCTTGGTACTCACCACTGACTCCGTCTTCGACATTAACGAGGATAGCTACCTGGGCACCGTCGCTGACCAGAGGTGCACCGATGTCGAACTGAAACAGAACATATAACATCAAACCTGTAATCAATGAAGGGTTTGGAGAGGTACCTTTAGGACACCCACATGAAGCAGAACATGACATGTTCATCTGCTTTCCCAATTACAATGATGGGATTCTTCAGCATGTGTTCGTGTTACAAACAAACCTATAACCATCTTGTATATGCCAACTACTTCAGCAATATTGCTACAAAATGAAATAACAACATTCAAATCACAAATAATTCTACTACTTAAAAACTGGCTAAGTGCGAGTCGGACTCGAAAACGCCGAAATTGAAAAACCTGATTATAAAAAAAAAGTAAGAAGGAACTAGATAACAATTTGATCTATGGATCAAATTGTTACCTTTTGTTGTTTGTTAATTATTTTAAATCTATTCATTATGCTGTTGTTATATGTAACAACAGCATAATGAATAGATTTAAAATAATTATTACGTAAAAACATCCATCATGTGAATTTGCGAAAGCCACGCACTAGAAACTAATAGAATAAAATTTTGCAATGTGAAGTATAAGTAGATTCGGCGACCTCCTAACCTTAATTTAGAGATAGCGACTTTTAAAACCTAGGAGGTAGTAAAAATGTAAATATAATATGCATAAGTTTGTCTGAAAGATATCGCTAATTCGCTATCAGCGCTATGGCCGCCATTGTAACCATAGAATTAGCAATATTGTAAAGCAGTTGTGTTTGTGTTTCAACTTTGGTGTGAGCGATGACCGCTTGGACACGTTCACGCAATGTATTCACTATATTGTGGCATGTATCTCGCCCCCTGAAGTCTTCCCAGATGCTTAATGCGTGATTTTTTATATTTTCTTTTGTTCGGGGAGTGTCAGGACCCCATGATTGCACCCTAAGACCCCACAGCTTCTCTATGGGGTTGAGAGTAGGACTATTGGGCGGGAAAGGGATCTCAATAATTTACGCCTGATTATCATTGAACCAAACTCTGCAAACACCAGCTTTATGAATAGAGCATTATCGTGAATGACTTTAAGAGGTCTCACTGATGTGTGTGTGTGTTCCTGATGGAAACATGATTTGCGCTTTAAGCAACATAAGTACAATAAAGTATTTTTCTATTATATAAACAAGGAGTAAACTAATGTAAGTAGATTTATATATCTAATTCTTAGCTAGTGGGCCTTGTGGCAAAATCGTCTTACGTAGGTTTCTGGATGGCCATAACAAAAAAGAGGCAGACACACAATCCGCCCAGGATTTTAAGAAAGATGATAATTTTGTCAGGAAACAAGTGAACTCTGAGATGACAACTATTGCGTTGTTCAGACAGAGGCGGTAGCCAGTATATATAAGATGCTCTGTAGCGGTAGCCATGGCGGGCAGGTTGTCAGTATCTGCTACTATTTGTTAAATATCTACTTTCTGATATATCTGGCATAGACAAAAATAGACACTCTTTCTGAACAACACATCATAGATATGTCGGACGAAGAAGAAGCTAAGCTGGCTGAATAAATTCGAATAAGTTTAAGAGACTGTGGTCTGTGCCGGATTACCTGACCACTTTTACCTCTTCTTCTTTATAATAACACGCGGCTTCACTTGCTTTGTGGTCGAAAATAATCCCACGAGATTGCTTTAAATATACCCTGTGACTTTCGAGAATAATGCAGCTTTCCATTAGTGAAAGAATTTTTGAAATCTGATCAGTAGTTCCGGAGATTACCCCTACATACTTAACAAACTTACAAACAAATACCTCTTACAATATTAAAGATATAATTGAATTTAGATTGAGAAATCCATAATTTGTTAGTGATGACTTAATACCTAAACCCGTACGTACGCACACTGTTCCAGTAAAGCACTTTTGCGCCATCAACCAAATAAAGGTAAAAGGTTCTTCTAAGTGTCCAATCAACTTACTCTGCTGGCCTCGTGACCGGTAACGGTGAGAGAACCTTCATCACCCTCGACAATACTGACCGCGTAGCAGTTCAGCACCTCACCGGGAGCTGGAAAAATAACACGGTAAATGCAGGCCGATGTGGATGCAACTTCGTTACATCGGGTATTTTTGTGTATTCCTGATTTAGTCTTTACTCCACGAGGATTTTTAAAGCTTTCTTCCAGAACTCTACCATATTGACATCGTTGGTAGTGGCTTCGAAACACTTCCCTCATCCAAGGTTCAGGTAGAGTCAAACTTTAGCATAGAGTCTGTTTTTTTTTATAAGCAGGAAGGTAATTGATGTACATCGCAAGTAAAACACTTGTTGCAGGCTATACCATAAAGGCATCTCCCCACAGCAGTTCACGGTTAAATTCAAATAAAAGCGGAATCGTCCAAAGCAACCCACGCCACGGCTACACTACGCACGGATGCGTAGCCGGCAAACAACTGAATAGCGAAACTGACGTGGCCAATCTCCTCTCCGGTAAACCGGTAGGTATGGAGAAATTTCGGACGCGGCGCCGGACACCGGTCTATGACAGAAGTATCTGTCAGTGTCCAGTGTACGCAGCCAGTCCTCAAAATGTCCTGAAATCTGGACCAGTTTGACCGAATAGTAACTGTACCACAACTAGGTTACAGACGTAGGTACTCACCACCATCATCATCCTCACCGTAGCCGCAGAATTTACCGGAGTCGCTGGGTTTGCCAGAGGGAAAGATGGAACCGATGTTGTCTGTTAACAATAAATAGTCGTTAGTTATGCAATAAAATAAAAATACCTAAAATAACACAGAATTTACAAAAATAATGTTAAGCCACTAATTCCCTAAGCAACGACCAGAACAGAGCTAAGGCTGGGTCCGGTTTATGACATTCTCATAGACATACGTTCACTTAACAATTTAATTTGGGAACCGGGATTATCTAAAGTTCTAAACCAAATCCCGGTTCTATCGGGACAAAATACTTCGCCTTTAGAATATGTATTTCGAATTTTATTGCTATTTGCATGAATATTTTACAGGCACAGAGAGCAATGAGAGCATGCTACCTAGTAGCAAACAAGCATACTTCTTAGTAGTTTTTTTTTCCAGCTAAAAATTCCATACAAAATATTGTAAAATCAAGCAGATAAAAGAAAACAACAACTGATCGGCCAAATCCAGAATAACAGAAGGCCATACATTTTCTATATCTTTTGACAAGTGGACATCCATTCGTAATAGGAGATATTATTTAGCCTGAATATACACTCACAAAAAAAGTCTTGGGACTAATAAGAGTGTACGGTTCATTATCAGCAAAAAGATGCGTTGAAGAAATAAATTTAACAATTAACAGAGTTTGACCCCCTTAAGTACGCCGCGTGATAATATACGGCGTAAAATTCGAAGACGCCTTTAAGGATTATTTAAGCAAAACTTAAACAGAATCTATGAAGTAGTTTTAGGCCAGTTTGAAACATAATAATTTCAGTTTTTATTTTGTCCTGTCATTTAGTCTCTATATTTGAAAGGCTTACTTAAGTACCAAAAGTATCGAAAGTACCGGAAATCTCGGTTCTTTGGCCAGAAAGTCCCCAAAATCCCGGTTCTTTAAAAAGGAATCGGTTCCGCATACCCTAGTTCCCACCTTCAGGTCCACAATAAAGCAAATTGTTAGTTCGATAAAAACAAGAAGTATCCGACGACAAAATCCTAACCTACAAATACCTAAGTAGTAACAAAGTCGCCTCATTAGCCGAAATTTCGCAAAAACAACGTAGGAACAGTAACTACATAATCGGAAAACGGGCCCGCCAGTCGGAAAACCTTAATTAAAATGTAACGGTACGGGTACACCAAAACCGTTATCGGCCGATGTTTACTCGGGCGCACAGTGTGATAAGATCCCGGTTTTTGTGTCATCGTGTTTTTGTTGAGTTAATCGATAGAATCTAGAATTCCAACGATTAGAGTAAAACTCCGGGTTCGCTAAGAATTGAGCTTTTTTTAAAAAAAAATGACAAAGTTTCGATATATCCGACTCTTGAAAAATGAAAAAAAAATCATTATAATTTAATGGAAGTACAAGTTACCGAATTTATTTATTCTATCGAATAATGGTATAATAGCCGACCGTTCTACCAATTCCTGTTGTATTAATATGAATGGGTCGAGAGGTATGATTTTTTTTCTCATTTTTCGTTTTCATTTTTTTATTCATCTAAACCGCCGTAGTAGGTGGTCATTCCTACATCAAAAAATTGCTGATACTTTCTATTATGTGTAGTATTAATCCCAAAACCTAACTCATTGGTTTCCAGGAGTTATTGGATATTCAAAATTTTCGTTAGGGGTGTCACTTTCATGTATCCGAAAAAAAAAACCAATAAGAATATATTTCATCTGAAAAAAAGAAGGTGTTTTAAATACTTTTTAATAATTAATATGGAGTTGGCTATACGAAAGGAAAATGTATATGAATTTGTAAAATATTATGTAGGCTAACCGAACTAAAATTCATCTTCATTGTTAGTTATAATTAATTCAACATGAGAAAAATCATCGATGGCTAGATTTTGTTCATTAACAGGTCTCAATAAAGACAATGCGGCCAGTGGCAATGGAATTTTTTTAGCCCTTTTTTTTCTCTCTAAGAGGTTGTAATCAGAGATAATTGGATCCGATGAGACTAAAGCTCTGTGAAAAAGGTCAAACATAGTTGCTTCACGAGATGTTTTTCTGGTATGGTGCTCTCTGTCAAACCTCCAAAATTTGTTGCGTGACTCAGCCGCTTGTTCAGAGAGCATGCCAATAGGTAAATTTGATTTTTCTATAATTTTCGACCCATGTACTAAAATTTTGTGAAGCGTGACAGTCATTGGATGCCATCCATACTTCGCAACATATTTGTATGCCAACTCTTTGCAAAAAGTTGCGAATTTTTCAGGGTCAATTGGCAGGTTACTAGACAAAACTGTCAAAATAACATATAATCCATCTAATAGCCACTGTTCAATGTTCAAAATGTTTGCAAAAGTTCCTCGGTTTTTATCAGAAAGAGCAGTGCGTGCAGTGTTTCCGTCGTTAGTGGTCCCTGAAGTTGGACGGACAACATCTACCAAAAGTCCCATTTCTTCTCTGATTTTAGCCTGGATTATTTTTTTACGGTCCTCGACTAATCGGCTCTCTTCTGACCTTTTAGGGATCCTCCATTTTTTAACCTCTACTTTATATCCCAGGTTTAATAAAAATTCTAAGGCCCTTATCCAAGAATGAAGTGGACTTATGCCATGCACCAAACGTTCTTCTATTACTGGTTTGGAGAATGCTAACTCTAAATCGTTGAATTGGGATGAGGTCAAATCGCAATATGGGCAACGTAACTGAGATGGCGTACAAAGAATTGCATTCAGGACTTTCCCATCAATAGCTGCACAGTATAATTCATATTCAATAACTTTTATTGTATGCCCTCTCGAGGTTTCAGTTATAATGGGGGTAAGATTTTGTATTTGATCCTGAATAGACTGTTTCTCCAAAATAATTAATTCTTTCGTTTCTTTTTTATACTGCAAGTGTAACGGTCTACAGTAACGAAAAGATGACGGTGCAGGATTTACCCAAATAACATCATTGCTGGCTTTAGTTACAACCTGCAATGGCGTAAATGTCGTCGCAAAAAGACTATTTTCGTCACCTTCTGCATCTGAGAATGATTGTTTATATAAAGATTGCCCAGTGCTTCCATCAAAGCCCCAGTTACCCCTTAAAATGCAATCTACTGCTTGAATGCTTTTTTTGGTACAGTAGTTAATGAGGACTTCATCACATAATTTAATCACCTGAGTAAAAGTGTGGTTGACTAAACTTTGAAGAGGCACAGATGCTTCTCTTTCAGACACCTGAACTTGGTCAGGATAACAGGTTTTTTTAGCCTCTTGTATTTTATAATACGGGGGATATATGTATGCATCAAATCCACGTCTTTTAAGATCTAATCGAATTGCACTGTATGTTTCTACGGACATATTTCTATCAGTTATCATAGCCAGAGCTTCGACAGGTGTGCATGGTTCTGGAGAAGTCTGAACTTTTTTAAGAATTTCTGTTGAAGCAGTCTCAGATTCTAGACATAGACATAATAGTGTCTCTAAATCTTTAGCAGATGAATGTGGCAGATTTTGTCCTCCGATTTTAATAGATCGTACAAACGCTTGTATTTTCTGGACATTTGGTTCGTTGTCTAAAGCTTCCGAAAGTTTTCGCTTAGATCTATATTGTTGGCTTCTGCTTAAAGCCATAAACCTCTTAGATTTCGGAGAAAAGAGAGATTCGTCATTAGAAATCGTTGCTGATGAAGTTTCATCATTATCAGGGACTGATATCAAATGACCACTAACAAGAGTACCACTAAGCCAATGTCGTTTTTTTTTAATAAAATAGGACTCGTTAAACTTACAACGCTTAAAGTAATCTTGACTCTTTGATAAAAACCCTGAAAGTGTTTGTTTCAACTCCTCGTCAGTTTGTGAAAGTTGATATTCAGAGCCAAAATAATTGACAACCATACTCACTCGTTCGGAAAGCGGCAGCTGCTTTGCTTTACCCTTAAACAGCTTAAAGGCTTCCATTCGAGTTAGTATTTTTGTACCAGAAGAATGTCCTTCACGCTCATCTGCCTGTTGATACGCATCGTTAGGGCTCTGTTGGTTAGTTGAAAACATCTCGTCGTCTGAATCGGTGTCAATTGGCAATGCTATAGTCGTCTGTGTTGAAATTCCAGGTTTATTTGTTAGTTTCTGATTAGTTTCCATTGTTGTTCCCACGAGTAGGGTCGATAGAAAGTCCACCCCCGGGTGACGCCCATTCCGGGGGCAAGGCTACATACTACGGAGGTCGCCAGATATCCGTAGGGTTTAAACGACTTCGCTGTCGGGTTTTATAGAGTGTTCCTTCTCGCGGGCCGGCCAGTTAAGGCAAGCCCCCCGGCCGTAGTTTTGCACGACGTACCTCAGTCACGCCTTACTGAGGTTGTTGAAGTGCAGAGTACAGTTACGGTATAAAGGTTGACTGGCGCTCAGTCCCCTGAAATTGTTCCAACTCCAGATGGAACAACCATTGATTTTGCTTTATAGCAAAAACTATACTTCAATAAATATAGTTACATAATGTATATAAATAACGTAAGTGCAGACGTAAATAATTTATGCAGGGGCGCATTCTCAGCGTATCATATATCAAAAATCAATACAATTGATGTAAAAAAGTGATGAAAATTGATTTAAAATAATTAGATAGGTAATATATAATAAATTTCATGAAGATAAACAAAAAAAAAAAATAAAAAAAATATTCTAAAGAATCGTTATAAATCAAAAAGTATAATAAAATTGATTTAAAAGAATTGTAAAATATAAAAGTATACTAAAATTGATTCAAAATAAGTTGTAAAATCAAAAAGTAAAACAAAATTGATTTAAAAGAATTGTAAAATTAATAATAAAAAGAACTAAATTGACTAAAAATATTTAATAAATTATCTAAAATGTTTATTACTCAAGTTTAATGTTGATTGACATACTTATGAGACATCGGAATGAATTTTCTTTTATTTACTATTTTCGGTTAGAATTTATAGACGGTTTCCAAAAAAGGTGTATCAGTCAACATGATACCAATTTCTCCATTTGTTTTTTAATTTCCTTTATAAAATTACTCAATCTTTGCCATCTAAGCCACAAAATAATGATATCTTGTTATGGTCGTGATAAGGAAGCTAAAACTTAATAAAAATAAATAAATTATGTTTTGGTTGAAGTGGCAGCCCTAAGTGCGGATATTTCGGATATTATTAAAACTTCCAATAACTCCTGGAAACCAATGAGTTAGGTTTTGGGATTAATACTACATATAATAGAAAGTATCAGCAATTTTTTGATGTTGGAATGACCACCTACTACGGCGGTTTAGATGAATAAAAAAATGAAAACGAAAAATGAGAAAAAAAATCATATCTCTCGACCCATTCATATTAATACAACAGGAATTGGTAGAACGGTCGGCAATTATACCATTATTCGATAGAATAAATAAATTCGGTAACTTGTACTTCCATTAAATTATAATGATTTTTTTTTCATTTTTCAAGAGTCGGATATATCGAAACTTTGTCATTTTTTTAAAAAAAAAGCTCAATTCTTAGCGAACCCGGAGTTTTACTCTAATCGTTGGAATTCTAGATTCTATCGATTAACTCAACAAAAACACGATGACACAAAAACCGGGATCTTATCACACTGTGGGGCGTCTTCTTCTTCTGCCAAACTCGGCCGATCAGGGACCGCGTACACTAACACACTACAACCGCCATCGTCCGAAGACGCCCGATGACAGCCGACCAACCGACGATTCCGAACTTGTTGGGAATGCAATGTTGGCATTTCTCGCCAGCCTGCCGGCGTCTACAGCGCAAATTGAGGGGTTTTAAACCTACTTAGTTTAATAATTCTGTCTTTATTCTGTTAGGTTTATGTGTTTTATACTTATACGATTATGGATAAAGAAAAATTAATTAAGTTGATAAACATTGAAAAAATTACAATAATCAAGTTGCATCGGAAATGGATATAGTCATCGTCTTCACTTTGAGCCGCACAGTCAACTACTGAAGACCGTCAACGTCCAATGTCGGCAACAGTGTGAGCACATGTACGTCCGAGTTACTCGTCTGAGTAATTCTGTCCGCCATCAGTCGAAAAAATCGGTTTTGGTGTATCCGTACCTGTAAGAACAGAGTCCGCTCCGACACGGGAACGGACCATGGGTGGCGCGCAACTTATTAATCGAACCATTGCTTTCGGCGAAATGTTATAATTGGAGAAAGAGGACTAAACGCTGTTTCGATATCTTTGGCTACGGTCGCGTGGAGGTCAGAAATTATCACTCGAGAAGGTAAAAAGTCTACTTTGTTGGTAGACTTTTACGACCCGTAGTCCATCTGTGACAACATTGAAATCCGACAGATTTATTTTCGTATTTACAATATGAGTATGGAATGTTCTTCTTGGAAGATTTGACTACCACCATTTTCCAGGCGGCGCGGCGGGAGACGCCCGTAGGCGTCACAAAATTTTCGCCCTGGTGCCTTTAGTGCTAAAACCGGCACTGATCACCCCCCCCCCCCGCATTAAGCTACTACTCACTCACAATTCAAGTACGACGAAAATCGATAAGCCAGATCAGATCAATAAAATGTTTACTTCCGCCCTAACTGTAACCGCCGCTGTCCTATCTTAAATTCAACTCTTCTACGGCCCTACCAATCAGTCGCACGGATATGCGATCACCATTATTGTTTTCAGAAAAGCTATCTTTCGGCACGACTGTGGTGTCTACACTACAATGATCGCTTTGATTAGGACGCAGCCTTACTGTTGTATAATATTTCATTTCAATGCAATTCTAAAATGGTTGTCATTCTACGAAAAAGAGATGTCTCCTAGAACACTTACCGCTAAACTGTACGTATCTTCTGAGGTCAATGACAGCGATGCTGCTGGATGCGTCCACGCGGACAATGGAGTTCTCGGTCACTAAAGCTGGGTTGATCACGTTGACGGCGCCGTAACGGACCCAGATGAAACGAGCACTAAGGGGAAACGGATCTATTAGTATAGGTTTTATATTTGTATTTGTAAAAATATAATGTGTAAGGCCTCGTCTAATAAGCACGAGGTTGTGGTTCGAATCCGCACAAATACCAATGTGACTTTTTCAATTCATATGGTCTTTAAGTTTTAGACATCACTGACATCGGTGAAGGAAAACATTTTGAGGAAACCTGGATTTATTAAGCTGCGTCTATGCTAGGCGAGGCGAACACGAACAGAGCACAAGCGGAGCACAGATTCCCTTGGCGGGAGTGCTCAGGCGAAGCTTCTAAGTTCGTCTACGCTACGCGAATTCGTGCTCCGATCGTGTTCGGCTCGCCTAGCGTAGACGCAGCTTTATAAATAAGTCTGAAATCGCCAGCTTGTCTTCAGCAATCGTGGTGATCAAAGCTCGTGCATACTCTCTAAAAGAAGATTAATCGACTACTAGATTTGAGTCTATGGTATCGATGACAAATGTATTGTTGTCTCAGCAGCATTGCGCGGGAAAGTGCAGGGTCGAGAGTCCTCGGTCAAGAGGTGTGAGACACGAAGGTATTTGCGATCTATTATAAGACGCGATGCTTAACAGGCGAGCTGATATAATATACACATAGGGATACTCGTATTACAGCTAGTAGGTATTATTTGGATGGGCGGGAAATCCAGGCGTGCTGTAAGTTAAAATAACATACTCGGAGACGCAGCTAGCGCTGGTGAGCACCCATTGGTTGTCGATGAGGGAGCCGACGCAGGTTTCCAACAGCCCGCTGGTGGACACGGCTACGCGGAGGTGCACTACCCAGGGGTTCTCGCCCAGAGCCGCGGCGGAGCGGGTGCCTATAAGAGGAGGAATGGTAAGTAACGCTAGAATTGTAAAGTTTTACCGTCCTTGAATAACTAACTAATCTGTAGTGCTCCACTGCTGGACAAAGGCCTCTTTCTTTCTTTTTTCGGATGGGAAATCATCAAAGGAGGGGTCATTTCCCCCTCTGGGCGGAGCGGAAGGGAGTGTCAGACTTGTACTGACTAAAACCCATCCATGTTCCTTCTTTTTCCCTTTGTGTTCCAGGGCCGCCGTATCTCTTTCGAACAGTCCCGCAGCAAGGCCTCTCTCTCCCTTTGCGACACAATTGTCTTTTACTAATGGGCGCCAATCCCTTCGGTAGATGTCAAGCCCAGCCCGCCATCTTCGCCTCGTCTACCGTTTTCTGGTAGATAATTTGATACAAAATTCTGTATGATTTATTTGGGGTTCTGGTATTTCTATACTTAATCATAAAAAAATATTTAGACTGCCACTGAAGTTAAATTTATCTGAAGGCCATGGGCGGAATCAATAAAGAAATCTATCATGAATAATAATGTAAGTTCTTTGGAATTTCTTGAGCAGCGGCAGCGGTGGCCCAGTGGTAGCGGCCCCAATTTACGCACAGTAAGTCGTGGGTTCGAACCCAGGCAGGAGCCTTTGTTTGTGTAATTTATTTAATCACCACTGCTCTCAAAACAGTGAAGGAAAACATCGTGAGGAAACCGGCATGTCTTAGAACCATAAATTCGAAGACATGTGACATCTACCAAACCGCACCGGGCCCGCGTGGTGGATTATAGCCTATTCCCTCTCTAGAGAGGAGGCCGTGTGTCCCAGCAGTGGGAACATTAAAGGCTGATTATGCTTATGCTTCGGAATATGTTTTTTTTTAAATACTTTTAGAGTGTTTTACTTACTCTGGAGGCCATGGTAGCGGCCCTGAAAAATAAAAAGAATATTGTTATTAATTGTTAAATATTGACTGAAAATACAGGAATGAGAAACAGGGCAATGATGGAAAAAGGTACTTAAATTAAAAATATCTAAACCAATCTACCGGCGGATTTTAAATTTAACCACCTCTAATTTATTTTTAAACAGTTTAACAAGTTAAACATCTAATTTTAAGACCCTTAGTATAAAAAGGCCTAATTGTAAAAATACCTACCCAAGTGGAAAAATCTATCGCCAAAAACAAGTTTAAAAGATAACGTTAATCTAGGAATTAAGTACCTATTATACATGATGTATTAAAATATAGATTAAATTAATTACTAAATCTAATTAGATAAGAACATTTGATTGATAAGGGGTTTACCGACGACGTCAGGTTTATACCAAATCGTTTTTAAAATTGCAAAGTTGCCGCTAGTTTTAAGATAACAGATAATAATGTATTTTGATCTATTATTTATAATCGAGCATTGTTACTGAAACTTTAATATATTTTAACTTTAATCTGATCAATCTCACTACCGGCATGCTTTAATTATTTATTGAAAAGAATAGATATTGCCTAAGCCTTGCAATCTTGAACCTAATGCTTTAGCGATAACGTTGAAAATCTTTTAGTTAAATTTGACAGATAGAAGTAGCTTGAGCTGTACCTATATAGGTATTCCTGTTCGATTTTCACTATTTTCGGAGACTTCCTAAGAAATTTACTAAATTCAAAAACCTACACCTGAATAATCAGTATAATCACTTGCCTAACCGGTTCTATCAATATCGTGTGACGTGGATCTAAAAAGTTGCATCTTGGGGTTTCCCGCTGAAGATATCACACCAAAGGACAAAGCTACAATATAGCTAGAAGGATATTTTGGCGCTTGAATGGCTGTGACTGAGGGGCGTTGTCGACATGTCGGTAACAATTTTTGGAAAATTTATTGTGGAAAACTGGAAATGAATTAAAAAAAAAACAAGTTCCGCTTTTCACCACGCGCCAAAAGATCGTAGTCTGATCATTAACATTTAGCTTGTTTTTCTGCCCCTATATGTTCGACTAAAATCTTATAACAAAGTCGCTTATGGTAACTAGGTAGATGCACGATGCTATGCTAGTATATCTAAGATCTATTTACCTGGACGGCGGCAAGCGCGCACAACAAAACAAAAGCGAAAGCCTTCATGTTCCAACGGTCAAGTCACTAACTATAATGAATTAATTACCGACTTACTACATATACTAATTAGCCTCCCTTATCAATGATAACAGGGGCGTCATTATATCATAATCTTTTGATACAAATGCCGATTAATTTTGTGTTCCATGGCTCTTTAATAACTAATCCAGTGATAAAATTGAGTATTTTTAAAAAAAGTCAACGGATGTTGGAGTATATCTATTCATTGACGTATCGCTAATAGGGTTTTTTTTTACTTTGATAACGTAGGTATATTATTGTTGTGCTGGTTTTGGATTTCACGTCTAGGTAAGTAAACAGATAGCCCCTGTAATTACCCTGATGGCCCAGTAGTTGGAAGCACGACTGCTGAACGTCGGGTCGTGAATTTATTCGCAGTGTACCTACCTGCCTAGTAATCAAATTCTTTGTAGCAGTTCAGAAACATAATGTGTACTTATCAGTAAAATACAAATCTCAATAGGCTTACACCCTGTCACATAGGTGTCACCAACAAAGCTGTAAACGAATGAACGACTGTGACGATGCCTCCGCGCTACAGGATTTTGAGTTCTGGGCTGCGACCGATTCTATGTCGATCTCCATCGATACGCTTAAACGAAGGATGTTCGTTTTCCCGCAGTAATGGTCACTTTAATTTCGACTGTATGTATTGTAATGTAATATGGGCTGATGTCCGCAACGTATTCGCATTTCCGAAGAGCATATTTTGTGTAAGTTTAGGTACTTCAACTTCGGTATCGCGATACATCATACAGTCCAGGTCTATTTTCAGATTTAAAATAATGAAGATGAGACAAGCTACAGCCTAGCCTTACTAAAATTGAGTTCCAAGCAGGTATTCAAATCGCAACCGATAGCGCAGAAAGCAAAACACTTACCGTGGCGAGATTAAAACGTTCTGGCTCATTACCTAAAGATTTCTAGGTAATTAATAACGAAGACACGGCACATTAGCGTTGAGAATCATTAATCGTATTACCATTAAGTAATAGGTATACCTGCCTACCTTTAGCTTTATTTATTTGGAAGACCTTGATTACAGTTCAAGGGTATTTTACATCAGGGGATGGGTTACGGTGAGAAGTTCGTAAAGCAATAACCGCACGGGTACTGAGGTCAGTCCGCGGATGGGTGATAATATAACGGGATTTCCCCAATTTGATCCCAGCTGTAATTTCTAGATTTTGTCATAGGTACCTAAGTTATGGCAGCAGAAACCCGAAATTCTGACCACAAGTCTTACCAGGGGGTAGGAATTGTTTTCTAGTAACTGGGTTGGGGAGTTTAGATATACGTTCCATATTCTGCTGCATCCGGTGTGACTGGAAGCCAGAAGCGAAAAGCTAGGCAAATGTGTGATGGGTTACGTTTCCAAAAGCAAGAAACTTTTTGGCTGACCGTAGGTACTCAAGTACAATCAACACGCTAAGAAGTAGTATTACACATACCCGTACTGCCCGTACGTTCCCTACGAGTAGAAGATAAGCTGCCGCCATCCGGCTTTATCACGCACGCGAAATTCAAATTTTCTTACGTTTTTTGCAATTTGCAGGTTAGTGTCTGTTGAATTACGCGGGCAGGCGAAATCCTGGCGGTTCCACGGCCTTAATATTCAGATATGTATCGTCCTGCGACATGGAAACGGTCTTCAATAAAATTAAGGATTCCATGAATATTTCAACAAGAAAAATAGAAAGTGTGTTGTGTGACCAAATATGGACACCCCTCCCCCGCCCCTCTTTTACGAGGGTTTAAAAGATTAGCTACAGCCGATAACATAATGAAATCAGTATAATCCTTAAGCAAGGTATCTACCTAAGCCTGTGGACGGTGAGCTATGGGCTAGCTCGCCGTCCGTCCGTCTTATGACGATAGGCCGTGTCGACGGCGCGTTCGTGTTCCACGCGCGCCTCAAAGAGATGTCAGCAAACAGGAAGGGGTCCGAAAGGACCGATGCCTGTCAGGGTTGCGGGACTGTTCGAAAGAGATACCGCGGCCCTGGAATACAAAGGGCAAAGGAAGGAACATGGATGGGTTTTAGTCAGTAAAAGTCTGACACTCCCTCCTGCTCAGCCTAGAGCGGGAGGAGTCATTTGATGACTTCCCATACGAAAAAAAAAAGGTATCTACCTAAAATAATTATTGGCAAACTCATTATTTTTCTAGTCTACATGGTGGTTGAGCATAGTCTTTCACTAAGCATCATGGTCATGGGATTATATAGTTCCAAGTGTTTCATAGTAGATTCTGCTTCTGGCTGCCTACTTTTTGAATTGCATCTCGCTACAGCGAGTTCATTTAGTTAAGACTAGTTGTATGTTGGGGTCGGCTTCCAGTCTAACCGGATGCAGCTGAATATCAATATATAAAAAGGGTCGACTGCGAAACTCACCTCCACAACCCAGTTAAGTATCTTCTGGTTAATACGACAGTCCTGGGTAAGACTGGTTTTCAGACTTTCGGGCCACTGACTACCTGTAACGACTGTCAAAGATCTATAAAAGACACCCAGCTAAACGAGCTTTCCGAGGCACGGAGGAAGCTCGGTATGTAATGGGTGGTCAGTGGTCACCCCCGTATATACATATATGATGATCTGTGTGGTCACCCATCAACCAACCTAGGCAAGGACGGCTTAAAAAGATTGACCCCAGTGTCATTATTTAGCTCCTCCCCATTTAAAAAAAAAACGTTGCGTTAACGTAGCGTGAGCTTTTATAAGCTCACGTGCCACGGAGGCTACTTTACTTACTACACGATGAATGGTGGAATTAACACACTGGAAAAAATATTCTTACGTCATTATCTATTTATCAGAATCAATCCGGATTAACGAAGTGATTATAATAATTACATTTACCTAGTTTTTAAATCATGTGTCAAAGATTACGATTAGCCATAAGACACTCGATAATATTTGTGTAAAAGTAGTGCATAAACAATTTTAATTACAGAATATGTAGGTCGAAAAATGTATCTGAATTAACGAGGAACTGCCTGCCTCGTCGGTCTAGTGCACAGAGCATCATATATATACGTCAAGTGCTTGAAAGCTGTACCGCTGAGTATGAGTTCCTGGGTTCGTTCCCCAGGTCAAGCAGTGTTGGTGGGTTTTACTATCAAGAATATCTCAGTACAGCCCGAATCACGAATTTGTACAAAGTAAATTGCAATTAAACGCATCATGATCTTAATAACATTTACTTATAAAATAATAAATACAATACATAAATATTCTCTATTCATTCTTATCCTTAGGACTATGGGGCACGTCCTCTCTGCATTGCCCTTCCTTGTTCGGCGACGAACTGCGGGAACGCCTTGACTTGTTCTGCTTGGGTGACAAAACCTTGATGCTAGTGTCTCCGCGGTCGCTAGCTCTGGGCACACTGGGCGAGCGGCGCGAGCGCGAGTGATGCGACTTAGAGCGGGAGCGGCGCGAGCGAGAGCGGCGGTGCGAGCGGGAGCGGCTGCGTGAGTGGTACGATCTGGAAGGTAGTTTACAATTTTATTCAAATCTTAGTTTGGAATTGATATTACCTATACTAATATTATACAGAGGTAAAGTGAGTTTCGTTGTAGGTCATTTCTAAAACTATTCATTCGATTTCTATACTAATACTATTTAAAGTTTGTAAGTTTGGACGCAGGAGGTAATCGAATAAGCTACACAGTACAGTAGATTTCAGAACAGCTAATATCTGCGATAGAAAAAAAGTTATCAAAGTGTTTTGCACTACAACTGCAAACATTTTTGGGATGGCATGGGTCCTGTTATTCTCGGACTATGTAATTAGTACGCATATTAGTTACGCCTAGATATTGGCTTTAAACAATGTGAATTTTGTCAGGAATAGTTTAGATCAGAATAAAAATAATTTAACGGGTATGATTCCAGGGGATAATTTAGCTGTCCCACCATTGAGATAAAGTCATGGTGAGTCACTGTAAATTACAAAAATTACCAAAATAATATTGCATTTTCACTTGTTTGTTGATTTGAGGTTTACTAACTCAAAATCAAACCATTTGAATAGTCAAAAACAAGATGAAGCTACAGCCCAGCCACAGGTATAATAACTGTGAAAAGACTGTAGTAGTCCATTCCAAAGTGTGCCAAATCTATGGAGAAGAATGGGCAAGAACCTCCATGTACACTCTACTCAATTTCAAAAACTATATCATACCTGGATCTTCTACTTCTAGACCTGGACCTTCGGCTTCTACTCCTGCGACTGCGACTGCGTGAGCGCCTGCTTCTAGACCGCGAGCGTGTGTACGAGCGCCGTCGCGAGCGCGAGCGCGAATGTTCGCGGCGTCGCGAGCGGGAGCGCGAGTGGGAACGCGAGTGCGAGCGCCCGCGCGTTCGGTCCTCGTGCTCGCTGTGCGGGTTTTGCTCTGTTAGCTTCTTGAAGTATCTGGAAATAATTTAATAAGGAATTGAAATATAAAATTATTAAAACATGGTATGGGTCCCGCCTGCTTCCAAATGTGGTTTGTTTTGTGCTTTTCAGTCGGGTTTTTTAGGTTTTATAATTACTTTATTAATTTTCAGCTTTTTAGTATTATAATGTGAAAGATTTTACAGACGATTTAACTTTTTGACTTTTTTTACTTTTATATAATTTGTCATTTCGAATAACCAACTTTAAATCGTTACCTTAATAATCGTTAAATTTTAATCGTTATAAATCCAAAATGGGCGTTCGAAATGAAAAGTGATTTGAGAAACTTATTTAGAAATACCTATTCATCGATACCACATTTAACATCACAACAGACGCGCAAATTACCCCCTCTATACGTCGGCGGACGCATCCGAAGATGACGTCTGCAGATGCATCTGTTGACGTGTAGAGGAGACTTAAGAATAATCAAAATCGGCCCGCGCGTTTGATCTCTGTGCAGTCGGGTAAAAAACAATGTATTAATGCTTTTTACCCGACTCGCATACTCGAGAGAAAAAACAACCGGCAGTTATCCCAGGACGGAGCCTCATGTCTGTAATAAAATTTAATGTAGATTTGACTAAAAAACTCGACTGCTTTAAAATAATAAACAGTTCATTATTTTTAAGCAGTCGAGTTTTTTGTTTTTACAACAATATTTTATTTTAGACTTTTTAGTTTTTTAACATTTTGTGTTAAAACAGTACCATAAACGTGATATGGTACATACATTTTTGAAATGGTATTTTCACTAGCTTTCATTTGATACCAATATTGCTATTGTAAGAAAAAAAAAACAACCCGCTCCCCCTTTTTTCATTTGCAGGCGCCATTTTCAAAATGTATATGGCGTATGTACATACGCCAAACGGCTGGACGGTTTTGGTATAAGGTATCGTTGAATTCGTCAGAATTGTGGTAATGGTACCATTACCACAATTCTGACGAATTCAACGATACCTTTTATGTCCAAAACCGTCCAGCCGTTTGGGCTGTAGGGCTTGCCAAAGAAATGGACATGCATACATACATACATACGCTCGAAAAACATTACCCTCCTTCTGACGCAGTCGGGTAAAAAAAAGGTAAAAAGCGTTCTAATGCAGTTTATCTCCAAAACTTTAGGGGTCATTTACTCAGGATTCCCATCTTCTTTAGCAAGTAGTTAGTGCCTAACCTGGTGTCAGGAGTTCGCTTAGGACTCTCATTAGATTTGGGTTTTTTTTTTAGTCTTATTGTAGATCTAGGAAACAGGTATACCATAAGCTAAAAAAAATATCCCAATACGGAAAGAACTCGAACTAAAAATATAAAACGATTTTCTCTTTTTCTTTTTGATGTTTTCCAAGTTCAATGTGTATTAAAAATTGTTTATTGCTTCAACAACAACAAATAAACTTTTAGTAAACCGCCATGAAATCATGACAACAAAATTAAAAAAAACATTACCCTTCTTCTGACGCAGTCGGGTAAAAAGTAATATTTTCGTCATAGTCTACATTTTTAGTTTTTGCATCAACAATTTTAAAACTAGCTTTATTCCGAATCCGCATATTTGACAAACGCAAGTTTTACTCTTACATTTAAAACAATGAACATTATCGAAAAATGAAATAACAACTAGGTGACCGCCTTTTCTGTCAAAAAATATACTGTCCGGTATAAACAGTACACTGACCTGTAATACTGTTGGTTGGCGTCAGGCCCGTTGAAGTACGGCATCCGGCCGCCCCAGCCCCTCCCGCGGCCCCCCCGGCCGCGCCCGCGCCTCATGTACTCCGCAGGCGGCGGGTAGTACTGCCCGCGCACTGGGTAGTACACCGATGCTGTCACATAAAATTGTTTGTCCGTCAAGAAGGAATAAAGCTGAACACTTGGAGTAACTAGACAGTAATAATTTAAGTTTTTTAATTTAAATACATGGTTTTAATGTAAGATTTTTACTTTAAACACCTCCACGACCCCCATACTATTCAATCCATCCATCTGCACAATGTTTTGAGTCCTGCTGTAAAACGTGATTTTTCATCCAAAATAAAAGGTGTTTCCCAGCAATAATTTTTGCGTATAGTTATTTAGTTTGATGTACATAAAAGGCTAACTGAAAATTAGAGCAGGTTTGTGCCAATGGCCCTCTCGCTCTTCCATCTCTCTGTTTGATTCAATTAAGCGCATAGGCCCGTGTTAATAAACCGCACGTACTTATTTTGTCTTCAATTTAAAACCCAACAGTCCAAGATGACATGTTCAAAATGGTAAGGTGACGATTATAATGGAGTGAGCCTTAAACGTAATTTTGCCGCTGGTTTATTAATACGGGCCTTAAAAATAATTAACACAAGTGAGAAAAACCATTGACTTTTTCAGTAGAATTAGATCATTTTGGTATATTACGGTTCACATCGCAACCTGCCAGGGTTGCGGGACTGTTCGAAAGAGATACCGCGGCCCTGGAACACAAAGGGCAAAGGAAGGAACATGGATGGGTTTTAGTCAGTAAAAGTCTGACACTCCCTCCTCCTCCGCCCAGAGCACGAGGGGTTATTTGATGATTTCCCATCCGAAAAAAAAAATTAAGGGTCACACCGCACTTTCATTTGGCGGTTGCTAAGAGTTACCTCAAATGTAACATAAAGCATAATGAAAAAAAAAAACACTTGTTGTACCAACCAGTCGATTTAAGGTCGTAAATATTGGCATAAAGCATTTAGGGGTGTGAAACACAACAAGGTGTAAACGAATACTTCACGAAGCCCAAGCATTCTGTACATCAAACTAAGTACCCGTACACAAAAATTATTGCAAGGAAAAATTTTTTGGGTGAAAATTCACCTTTTACGGTAAAACTTAATGTAACGCACTCAAAACATTATGCTGATGAATGCATTTAATAGTAAACGGTTCATGGTAAAAAGTAGTACTTAATAATAATTAAGCTCAATTTATTCCATATTTTCTATACATAGCGATTACAAATTAATAGTTTTATATTTTATTTGGATATGGATCCCTTTTGGGTAAAAGCCTCCTCCATCCCGTGCCAATTTTCCCTGTTTTGGGCCAACTCCATCCAACTCGGACCAGCTACTTCGATGATGTCATCCGCCCATCTCTTGCGTGGTCTGCCTCTGTTTCTCTTGCCTCCCGGTCCAGACCACTTTGTTGACTCCAATGTCCACCTTTGATCTCTACATCTCGAAATATGGCCTGCCCATTTCCATTTCAGTCGTAGAGCGTGTAGGAGGGCGTCTGTTAGTTTAGTTTTTTTTCCTTATCTCTTCGTTTCGAGTTTTCTGTATTTTCCTGAGTTTTAATATACTCCTTTCCATGGAATGTTGGCATGATAGGATTTTATTTTTTATTTTGTTAGTATATGTCCATGTTTGGCTTCCATATGTCATACTTGGTAGAATACAGGTGTCCATTATTATTCTTTTGAACTTCATGTGATAGTTCCCTTTTAGGACTTCCTTATGTAACCAAAATTTCTTCCAAGTGCTGTTGATCCGTCTATCCACTTCACTTTCGTTATTTCTTTTATCAAATGATATTTGTTTTCCAAGGTAGATATATTCCTTTACATATTCAATCTGGTTTCCCGACACGTGTATTTCCTTTTCTGTATGGTTCGTCATAATTTTTGTTTTGCTTGCGTTCATGTGTAACCCCACTTTTTTGCTATTTATGTCCAGTTTTTGTATCATTTGTTCTAGCTCAGTTGCTGATTCCGCGAAGAGGAGGATATCGTCAGCAAATCTGAGGTGGCTTAGATATTGACCTTGCATTCTGAGTCCTTTATTTCTCCAGTTAATTTCTTGAAATATTCCTTCCAACACAGCTATGAATAGTTTCGGTGACATGGGATCCCCCTGTCTGACACCCTTTCCTATTACTATCTCTTCTCCTTTAGTTTCTAATCTTACTCTACTTTTGCTTTGTGAGTAGATGTTCTTTATGATATTTATATAGGTTCTGTTTATTCCGCAACAGGCAAGTGCTTTCCAGATCGAGGCGTGTGTTATACTGTCAAATGCCTTTGCGTAGTCAATAAAGGCTACATAAAGAGGTCGATTATGTTCTATATATTTCTCAAGTATTTGGTCTAGTGTCTGTATGTGATCAATAGTGGAGAATCCTTGGCGGAAACCGGCTTGTTCTCTTGGTTGGTTGTTGTCTATTCTTGATGTTATCCGGCTCAGTAATATAGAGGAAAAAAGTTTGTAAATGCTCGACAGTAAACTTATTGGTCTGTAGTTTGCGATGTCTGCTGGATTACCTTTTTTGTAAAGAAGTATTATGTCAGAGTCGCACCACTGCTTAGGAGCTTTTCCTGTTTCGAGTGCCATGTTGAATACTTTTACTAAGCATGGTATTAGGACTGGGGCTCCTATTTTTATTGCTTCGTTGCTTATGTTATCTGGCCCAGGACTTTTATCAGGTTTTAACTTTTTTATATGCCTTAATATTTCTTCGTAGTTTATGGGTACCATTTCTTCTTGCTCGTTTTCCTCGGAAATTCCTCCTTGCTCTTTATCGCAAGGGTCTTCTGATGGTTTCTTATACAGCTCCTTGTAGAATTCAGTTGCATGTTCTATAATTTCCTTTCTTGTTTTCGTTTCATAATTTTCTTTTTTAAGTTTCTGAATCCAGTCTTTATGTGTGTTTAGTTCTTTGTTAGCCCGCTTTGAGCTTCTGTAGCAATTTAAGTTTTTCTCTATTATTCTTTGCCTGTGGTTATTGTAATCTTCTTTTATGGCCTTCTTTGTTGTTTTGAAAAGGTTTTTTAGCTCTTGCTTTGTATCTTTACTTTTGTTTTTAATTGAGATTAATTGTGTACGTCTTCTTATTAATTTTAATGTTGATTCACTTAGTATTCCTGAACCCTTTTTTTCGTTGGTTTCCTGTTTTATTTTCAAGCTGGTCGTAATTATGTTCTCTAACTTGTCGTAATAGGTTTGTACCTCGTTAGTATGTTCTGGGAGCTGTTTGGTATTTTCTTTTAAGTTTTCTAGGTATACTGATTTTTCGCTGTCTGTTGTAAGTGTTTTTGGAAGGGTCTTAAATGTTCTTCTGCTCAGTTTAGGAGACTTCATTGTTAGTGTTGCTCTTATTAATCTATGGTCTGATGGAAATTGTACATTATTGAGTATTTCTACGTTTGTTATTCTTTTAGGTTTGTTGCACAGAATAAAATCTATCTCGTTCTTTGTTTTTTGATCTGGGGCCATCCAAGTCCATCTGTGACTTTGCTTCTTTTTAAAGTAGGTGTTCATTATGGATAATTTATTTTCGCTGGCATATTGAATCAGCCTTTCGCCTCTTTCATTTCGTTTTCCATATCCATAACTTCCCATTACTAAGCTTTCATATTTCCTTGGTTGTCCGATTTTGGCATTAAAATCTCCTATTACTAGTACTGTTTTTTTATCATGGATTTCGTGGGCTGCTCTCAGGTCGTTGTAGAACTTGTTAATTTCGTTGTCATCTGCTTTCTCAGTGGGAGCGTAAGCTTGTATTATAGATAATAGTTCGTCTTCAAATTTCAATTTCAAGACAGCTACTCGTTCTGATATCCCTATGTAGTTGACAATATTTTGTTTATAGGTCTTCTTAACCAGAAATCCCACTCCATATAGCCCTTTTGTTTCTCCTGTATAACATAGTACATAGTCTTGATGTTCTTCAATTTTGCAACCTAGCTTCCTCACTTCGCTTAGGCCTAGTATGTCGAAATTAATTTTCTTAAGAGCTTCTGTTAGTTCTAGTAATCGTTCTGCTGATGACAGTGACCTTACGTTGTAGGTGCAAATTTTTAGCTGTTGATTTCTTTTTGATGACGGGTGAGGGTGGTGGTCGTAATCCCCACGGTGACCAGCCGGCTTGGGGAATGTTTTTGGTTGTTCTTCTAGGTATTTTGTTCTATTTGTCTTTCGGCTGGCACCTAATTCCTATTGCGTCTCCGAGGTTGTTGATATGTTGTTGATTGAGTTGCTTCTTGTTCTCATTAAATCAAATGCATTCATTCTGCCTACTTTAGCAGGGTTGGGTACAAATTGTTTCTGTGATTGGGCTTTCTCTTCCGGTGTTGTGGGCAGATCTCGTTTTCTTTTTTCACTTTTTCCTCCAGTTTTTATTATGAGTTGATCATATCTGATAGTAGCAAAGTTGCCTTTTTTTCTTTCTTCTAGCATTTGTTCTTGGAGAGATTTCCTTTTGTCTACTACCTCCTTTGGATAGTCTTCAGATATATAGATCTTCGCATATTGTTTTTTGTTATTCATAATTTGTTCTTTTTTCCAGTAGTTAAGGAACGATATTTTGACAGGTCTTGGTTTTTTGCTATTATCAACTTTTTTCCCCACTCGATAGGCAGCGTTTATGTCGCTTTTATAGACTGATAATTCTTCAGAGTTCTGCTGAAACGTTTTTGTTACGTTATTTAGTAGCTCCATGTTGTTTTTCTCCGTCTCTTCAAGCCCAAATACAATTATATTATTCTTACGGTTCAAGTATTCAAGCTTATGGACTCTTTCTTTTAATTGCTCATTTTCTATTTTCAGTTTCTTGGTTTCGCTTATAAGTGGTTCTAGTTTCTTATCAATGCTTGAAAGTAATACTTTAGTTTGTTCGTCCGTTTGGGTTTTGATTTGTTCCATAAATATTTTGAATTGTTCTTCCATGTTTGAATACAAGTTTTTTTTTTTTTTAGTCGTGTTTCCGAACGAAGAATTGGGAGAATTTTTCTTGCACGTTTTGGCAACACTGAGCTCGTGATTGTGACAGATGTTGCAAAATGTCAAACTTGACAATGACAGATGCTCAATGTCGGTTTTTCTTTTCGGAAATCGAGAGGGTAGACTTGTTTCTTTAATGGTTTCGAAACTTTTCAATCTTTGATTTTAGATGCTATATCAGATATTAACACGAGATAACACTTTCACAGCTAAAGCAACACCTTAACTTCACTCTGATGATAATTTTGGGGCGTTTTTCACGGTTTTTGCACAATTCTTGTTAAATATTTGGAGAGCACTATGTTCTTCTGACAACAGTTTGACAGTTCTCCACACAAAAATTATTGCAAGGAAAAATTTTTTGGGTGAAAATTCACCTTTTACGGTAAAACTTAATGTAACGCACTCAAAACATTATGCTGATGAATGCATTTAATAGTAAACGGTTCATGGTAAAAAGTAGTACTTATTTTTAAAAAAAACTTGTGAAAACCACCCCCCAATATCTCCGTAACTAGAAGGTTCCGAGGTTTGGTCCAGCACAAAAAAAAATATCGCAATGACGGGGAGAACAAGTGTCTTTCGGCTTCCATAAGGATCTATTCACACCCTTTAAACATTCGATTTTGCCGCTCGGCTTGTATGGAGTCAGGCTGACCCGAACAAGTGTCTATCACGGCTTTCTTTGCATTATCGTTGGACAAACGCAGGTCAGTGCAATAAAAGCCTCATCTACAAAACAAAAATTACTATATTGAAAGAAGAAAGAAAGATATAAGATGTGTAAGATACTCATACTTTGCGGCGGGTAGGCGTAGCCGGGTGGGCAGAACGGGTAGCCGAAACCGTAAGGCATGCTCGCGTACATCCCCGCTGGAATAAACATAAAACATATTTATAAGACACATAAAACTTATCAATATCTGTGATGGCTTACGGCACAAAGGTACGAGTTCACAACGCTATTGAGTAGCAAACAAGCAGGTATACGATTTGAGAGTACAGTATCTGTTATACCAGAGACAACTTAGGCTTTTTTCAATAGTAGAGAATAAATTCAAACCTGATGAAATCTTTCAAATTTTGTCATCAATATTCTCAATTTTTAAAACAAGTAAGTAACAATTTTCAACCTTGATCCTGGTATTGCAAATGACCTCACCTTATCTTTGCCGCTTCGTGGCTTCCACTCATGAATCGTCTACACAACGTTCCTCGGTTCTACAGCTGATATGGCCTGGTCCATTGCCACAAGGTACCAGTGACCACAAACAAAAAGATGGTGGATGTCCAAAAGCCTTAAAGCTAAACATGTAAACCAACCTGTAGACTTATTATACTCCAACTCTCGTTCAGGCGTGGTGAGCCTCTCAGTCTTGATCTTCTTGTGGGCGTCCCGACTGTCCCGACCGTTCCTCCTGTGCCCGTCTGATGACTCTGAGCTGAGGGAACAGTCGCGTTTGGGCTTCTTCGTTTCAAGTGCCGAGCGAATTACTATACGACCTGCGGGAGAAGAGAAATTTTCGATTTTATTCTTTGTGAATGGTAAAATAGGCACCTATGCAATGCTTACTTACTTGTTACTTACAAATCATTGATCAAGTTGATATCATGGTTGAATACAGATTAACAGAGTGCCCACCTACAGATCAACCAAGAATCGACGTCGACTGAGTTAGAACGATCTTCGAGTCCTTACAATCATAGCAAAAAAGACGTAATTCGCCTCGTTTCGGTTCGGACGATGAGATTCAACACCTCGTTGGATTGTTCGCTATTGTCTATACTATTATTATAAAGAGGTAAAATTTGTTTGTAAGTTTGTATGTAGAGGGTATATATCTCTGGATCTACTGAACCGATTTTGAAAATTCTTTCACTAAGCTTCATTATCCCCGAGTGCCAGAGGCTATATTTACAACGTGCCCGTGGAATAATTTCCGACCAAAACGCGAGCAAAGCCGCGGGCTAGTTAGTAATAAAGTTTTTTCTGGCTCAAGTGGATTTTGGGCTGTTAAGAGTGGTTACTCCCTAAGCTCACACAGTTTTGGCCCGGAGTCTGTCGGGCGTCCAGGCTGTCCTTCTTCCTCGCCTGCTTCCCATGGAATAGACATCATAATGTATTGTTTGCTATTGCAATATGACTCATTAGTATTTAACCTTTTCAACTATCACTTTTAACAATAAAAGGCGATTGTTAAGATATTGTGTCTTGCTTTGCAGACTGAAAGTGTTAAAGAAGAGACATAATGTGTGTGTAACAAAAAGCCTTGAGAGGCCTGTCTAGCAGACTATTAGAGGAGTCAGTAATTGCTCAATATAACGGTTAACTTACCATTCAGAGCATTGTTGTAGTTGTTCCTCTGTTCCTCCAACAACTGTTGTTGTTCTTGTTTGAACTTGTCTATGATACGCGCCCGTGCGCTTCTCTCGCCGGGCATGTAGTACCGGTCTCCTCGGTCGCCATCACGTTGCTGTAGTTCTGGTCTCAACTGAAAACAGGTGATAAAATGAATAACATAAGTTCAATACAAAGCTCCAGTTTCTGATCAATTCATCATCTCTTTTCAAACATTATATTATTTGTTCAAAGTTTTCCAAAAACAAATTACAAACAGTAGTAAATAACTTCGACGGCACGGTTGGCGCAGTGGCTGAGCGATTGGCTGCTGCGCTGCGTGTCGCGGGTTCGATCCGTGCACGGAACAAATATTTGAATGATCTACAGGTAGTTGTTCCGGGTCTGGCTGTTTGTGTATGTGAGTTTAAATGTTTGTAAACGCATCCACTATACAGGAGAAATTCCTAGGGTCGGGAAAAGTTAAAAAAAAAAAAATTTGGTTGATGGTACTATTAAAAATGCTGACACTATGAACTCTTGGCTTTTTTACTTCCATTAAAAAAACGAATATGGGATTGAAATATGATTTTAATATAACAGTCTTGTTTGTAAGAGGACTCAATTACCTCTATCCTCTTGAACAGCTCCTCAATCAATCTTATAGCCTGCAGCTTTTTCTGAGCCTTCATGAGTTTCTTCTGCTCCTCCGCCACTTTACTGTTCAAGTCCAAGTTATCACTCTGCATCAGTTTAGCTAGTTGTTTCTTCTTACGTCTCTCTTCTCTTTCTCTCATCTTTTCTAGTTTTTCTCTTTCAGTTCGCTCATATTTTTGTCTGAAAAGAATTTTAGTGCTGTTTTAATAACTTCTTGAATACCTGAAGAAGCTTAGAGTACATGCTAGTTAAACAGAGAATGGTTCTTGATATTAGTATATATTAAACAGCGGCAATACCAATCAAGACACATACCTTTCTTTAGCCTCTTTCTGCTTTAGTAAGAGTTTCTCTGTCTTCTCCACATCTTCTTTCACTTGCTGACGTGACATAAGCCTTTCCCGAACAATAGACCTCCGCTTCACAGCAGCATCGGTCATGTGCTTAGTTGTATCAAAGTTAACTTTTATGCCACACCAGTCAGCAATGTCACTGCGCTTCCGCAGCAGCTTACAGCCTCTCAGAGCATCCATGCAGCGCACAAACCCCACGTATTCACTAAACTGTACGTAAACCTCAAAGTACAGACCAGCGTCCTGTGGAGGAGTTGTTATGCCTCTCATTGTTGTTTTCATTTGCATCCTGTATGGATCTGAAGCCGGAATATCCACTTGGCGGACAGCACCAAACTTCTCAAAAATCTTCTTTACCAAGCTCTCTGATGGAAGTGCATCCTCATCTTCATCTCTGGGAGGAATAAACCATCTGATGGGCAAATTGGTTATATGAATGGTGTCAGGCCGCTCTCCAGGCTTCATTTCATCCATCTCAGTGGTATCACGGAAGAATGAATCCCAATCATGGCGGCTCGGGAAATCAGACTTAGCTTCACAGACCTTAACCTTCAGTTGGTCTGGGTAGTCCTTGAGCTGCACCAAGCGGTCGTCAAGCCGCACCAGCACTCGCTCAATGTGCTCACGACCCTCCATTTCCGCGTCAAACCTTATCACTTCCGCAGTATGCTTCGACACTTTTAACACAGAGAAATTATCAGGGTGGATCATCTTTCGCAACTTCTCCATGAGTTCCCAGTTTGATAACGACTTGCCGTGTACCTTGTGGGGAAGCTGGACAGAAATGTTAAGCTTTGCAAATGATTTAAGATACAAACGCTGCGGCAAGTAAAGCGCCGCAGCGTCTGACGGATCTCTGCATACTTGTATGTTCATTAGGGAAGCCTGACCAACCTAACCCTTACAACTAACAACGAAGTATGAAGGACATTAACAATGAAAGAAAACGAAATGAATTACAATGGAATGATAAAAGAAGTCCCTATTTTCTAAACTAACAAAAATACAAAAGTTACAAATGAAGTAGAACCCTAGCACGAACTAGATCAAATTTAATGACAAATGACCAAAATGTAGTGCAGCCAAAGCCCCCATCATCACAGCTCCTACAAATTTTGTAACTAGAGTCAGAAATTTAACAATTTTTTCAATGGTTTATTTTAATTTTCACTTGTAAAGGCAACAATTTCCCAAATTGCAAATTTTTCCTCCATTTTGCTTGACAATGACATTTCTGTTTTTTTTTTTTTTTCGTGTCTTTGGTTGGTGGTGGCCTATGTTGCCAGCATAGATATAAGCTCCCTTTATTAATTTCTAAATTATTTACTTTTTTAAATATTCCATAAAAAAAAAACAATAAAAATATAAAAAATTGTAGCCCACCGATATAGTAATAATGAGGTCGGCCCAAGCTCATCGGTCAGGGCTCCAGAGAGACGAACCTCCTAAGAATACGAGCCGGAGTACCGCTTTCTGAATCAAGCCCTTGATCCAGCTGTATAACGAGAGCCTCCTCAGGTATTGATCGAGGCGCGGTCTGATACGACTATCGGCACAATGATCACTGAGTCTACAATCCACATGTCGACAGTAAATAGGCTCTCTTATTTTTCTACTCTTTGGATTTAAGATTGCCAACCTCGCCCCTATAAACACTTTAATTTACAGGAGATAGAGCAAACTTTACAGAAAATCTAATCTCAAATCTGTAAGAAATCAAGGATTAGAAAATGTTGTTTAAAAAAAAACGTGTGGTACACACGGCGACACATCAAGCTATAGATTCCAGCATGACATGGCCTCGCTTTGTATAGATTTCCTGTACAATGAGAGATCCGCGTAAACTGGTTTTGTATAGCTTGATTGTTTCCCGTGCGTACAATCGTCAGTAGCGACATATGCATGCAGTAAGCAAGCGGCAGTTTATTTCTAATTCTAAATACTGCCCATCTCAGCTTAAAAACCTTTTAATAATTCCTTTTATTTTAATACGACGGGAGGGATAGTATAGCACTTCTGGGTAGACCATTCCTACACGGCGGCGGCTGGGTTTAACCAGCCAGCCATAGATGTACGAGCAGAGCCCGTAAAGACCACAGGGTACTTTTAGGGACCTCGCGGACTACGCGACCCCGAACACGACTTTTGACCGCAGAAGCTTAAAGTTTAGTTGCACAACCGGGAGTCAGACTTCTAATCAAGATAGCGGCCGGTCATACGACAAGTCGTGATCGTGGCCGTGTAGTGCGCGAGGTCCCTTTTGTATGTGTGGTGTAAACCGTTAAGTTGTTGGTTATCAATAACACTAATATTATACAAGCGAAAGTTTGTGTGCATGTTTGTTACTCCTTCATGCCTGAACAGATTTTGATATCAAGATACCTACCTTTGATTATATATATATATGTCTAGATAGAGCGTCGCCCTACATACAATCAAAAAAAGAAAACGAGGCAACAATTTCAAACATAAGTGCGTGCGGCAGCGTGCTCGCGAGGTACAGAGACAATAGACGCAGTGTAGTGTGCGAACTTAGAGGTCAACAGTTGGTTGACATTTTTTGACGTTTTCGCACATTTGATGCTCCATCTAGACATTATATAATCAAAGCAAGATACCCTACGTTCTGGATTAACACATAGGCTACTTTTGATCCCGGAAAAAGTAGGTAGGTAGGTGGTAGGTAATAGAAAAAGCTGCATGGCAAAGCAACACATGCCGGTTACAGCTTAAATAAATAAATATCATAAAGATACGTAAGTTACCCCATAAGTGATTTGAACTTTCGAAGTTATGCTGTCCTTGCTCTCTTTACGCTAGGTCACCACGGTCACCAGCCCCCCGGCCGCGGTGCTCAAAGCTACAAGAATTGAGCCAAGCTACTGGAATTCAACCTGTAGGTTTCTAATAAAAAACAAAACCTCATTATAAAGTATCTTTTATTTTGTTTATTACAGGATCACCACAAACGCTTGTATAGCGACGAGCTACCGTGGTCCGCATACAACTGATATATCAAATAGACCACTTCTTACAGCTATTCATAAATAATTTAGCATAAAATTTACACAGCTCTGCGTTTACATTATACTAGGTATATATAAAAGGTTACTACACTAGCTTCCCTTCACGACTACCAAGGCCTAAGTATTATCTCCTTTACTGTGTGCTTGAAACTTGATATTGTACTATAATAAAAAAAATAACATTAGCATTACTAGTTTACATAACACTTGTTTTGAAATCGCAAGCTCCTGTTGTCATGTATGTTGATAACTAACTTGTCATAAGAAATGCAAAAATGTAAAATAGAAAAATGGTCTACAAACACGCTTTTTGCTTATTACGAAATAATCCTAGGCACGTAAATGTTCAAAATTGGAATCATGAATAGTCACTATTTATTAATATTCCAATAGAAAGCGATTATGGAGCTGCTGATTTTAATCTTTAAATGCTTAGACAGGTTACTATGTTCCTACATACAATATCAAATCTCATGCGAACTAATTACCATTGCACTGAAATAATAGGTGCATATTATAGACTAATACGCAAGTTACGTGTGGGATTTCATTAGCTTCTGCATTGCGAATTATAAATACCTAAATCATATTTTATAAGTAGGTAGGACATTTTTTAGCTTGTGTATTATGTAACTATTGCAAAACTAGAAAGTTGTTTTAACACTTCATACATAACTTTACAAATTAATTCCAGCTAAAAATGACAATGAAATAAGATACATATATTATAGCTTTTAAAATTGCCATGCAAAAGCTAAAATGAAATCCCAATAGTCACATGAAATAGGGTCTCACTACAATACAGACAGAAATCATCCATCTTGTTTCAAATGAACTGCAGCATTTGTACAAACAAATGAATGGTAAATCATTACATATTTGTAAAATGCACAATTTAACTTCAAACAAAACAGAAAATTGTTTCTCGCATCATGAGCCCCATCTATAGGAACAGTATTAATTAACATTTCCTGATGGAAACATTGTTTTAAACATTATATGGAATTAAGCTATGCCAATATTCACTGGTAAAGCCAGGAACATACTGCCCAAAGCATTATAATAATTCTTGGGCAAAAAATGAATGACGAAAGGGATAAAATTATTGCAACCAAATCCAGCTGAACTGGAGTTAAATATCTTACTGTCTACCTTATAATATTTATTGCATATAGGGCATATAAATACTTAATTAAAAATACATAAATATCAACCTGATAACTGCTAAGCATGAGCTTTTCCCCCTCAACTGCTATAATTAATCATCTTGCAGGGACTGTTGTCATTGCCTTGCAGGTGAACTAAGTATTATGATTAACAAAATATGACTGGATTTACTTTTCGCACAATTAACCCCTTTCGTCTTTAAGCTACTTAAAAAATAATTGTTAAGATTTGTGCATTCAACAAGGTATTTATATTTTAGTTCCTGGCCGGCTAGATATTGCCATTTTCTTACAGAAAATTTCGAGGCATGGCCTTAGATAGCTATGAATTTCTCCTAATATATTTTGCCACCTATCATTATTATCTTACATAATCTTGTCATGCCTTTCTTAAATGCTATTTTTTTTTATTGGCATTATTTGATATAAATGTGACCGAATTTGTGAAGTTACTTTATAAATTGTGATGATAATTTAATAGGCATCTTAATATGCATTTTAAGCAATACTTTTCATAAATTCAAATAATGCTTACTTTTTCAGTGTTACACTAAAATTTCAAGTATTATTTTAGTAAATATATGAAAACTATAAACAAATTGCTGAAATGACATTAACTGCATAAATGCAGGGATTATAATATTTACAGTTCGTATACATAAACTCAACATACAAATTAACTTAAAAATCATACCAAATCACTCTTCAGAAAAGTTAAATTAATAACTAAACATTCACAACATGTCTATAGCTTTTGTTTTAGGAAATTATTAAAAAATAAAATTCTCAGTCTTCTCTATTGAATAGTACAAATAGATTGCTATAAATTAGATCTTTCGATTTACAATATAGTATCATACAGTTTGTACAAGCTATGGAAAAATTGACACGTCCTATACGCAGTTAGCGTCTGTGATACATATTCAGTAAGTAACTTAGTCACTGGCTGAGACCCACAACCGGCTGGCAGCCTATTTAACAATCACGTTTATTGTCACCGCACTATTTCATTACTAGTCGCACACAAATTATCGAACTAAAAACTGTCTCACAACATTACTTACTAAATGTCCCATGTGTAATCTCATGTCTTGCACCACAAATCAGTCAGTTTAAACTATATCTGCACTCCTGTTGTAAGCACACTAAAGTGTTCGCATTAACATGTGATTATTGCTTGTTCGCGCTTAAAATTACACTGTTCGAAATAATATGTTCAGACACACACAGGCTTCTACATTCCTCTGGTCCCCTGCTGGAAACGTGTGGGTGTTTCACATTGCACAACAGATGTTTTCTTGGCAGCAGATTACTGGCGTTCAGCTAAGGCTGCTCCTTATTCAACCCTTGTAGAACAGCAAGGCATTCGTGGATGAATAAATTAAGGATTACTGTGCTTTAATTTTGACGTAAAATATTCTTAGAAGGCACGCCATTCTTATGTAATCTGATCGTATCAATCCATCGAGCCGTCTTCCAAAGGATTCCCTAAAAGGGTATATGTAGTTTGAAAGCTGAACAAGATTGCCTTGCGGAATTATTGATGTTGAAACTGCTGCTGACGTTCAAGAAAGTCGGGTCTCTGCTGGGCCCATTCGTGATCGGGCGGCGCGTCCGCCAGCGCGGGCTCGGCGCGTCAGTTGGCGCGCGCGCGCTTGGCGGGCGGCGGCGGCGCGTGCGCGGGCCGCGGCTGCGCGTGCGGCGACTCGTCGGCCGCCAGCCCGGAGCGCAGCATGTACTTGAACTGCAGCATGTGCTGCATGACGTCACGGATCTGCACCAGCGCCAGCCCGTTTTCGCCCGCCGCCGCCGACTTGCACTTGCCAGAGTTGCGGAGTACTTGCAGTTGTGTACTGGAAGAAAGATACGTAAAGATTAGATGGCATTAAAGCAATCAAGTGTAAGAGCATTTCTAATACGCGTGCCGAGACATAGGACTTGAGACTAATCAATCTCAAGTACTCTATACTTGTGTTTTTCGAAAACCTACTCCAATCTAAACGAGTCTTGCTTGAGTAGTTCTTTTAACTATACAAAATCTATAAGTAGCTAGCCAGACTTTCAAGGTAAAAGGGCTCTACTGATACTGAAAGAAAACTGCATAGGCAAACCGGCAAGTCCTAGAACCAAAACCGGGTGGTTTACAGCCCACTTCTTCTCGTGGAAAGGAGAGACCCGTGTCCCAAAAGTAGAAATGTTATAGTCTGATGATGGTACTGCTGATACTCACGAGTTAGGTCTGTAGAGCGTGATGCCGAGCGCGTCCAGCATGGCGCGGCACGTGGTGAGCGACACGCGCGGGAAGAAGTGGCTGGCCAGGTCGGGCAGGGTCATCAGCAGCTCTGTGTACTGGTACGGCTTGGCGTTGATGCATGGAACCATTGTGTTCTCCACCAACGCTTTTTGTACCTGCACAAGAGATTAGAGACATTAAGACCTGATGATTGGTGTGAAAGGGCTCACCAAGGGCTCAAACGCGTCACAGAATGGTCTCATATTAAAGACTAGCGACATAATATTACAATAAATAGCAACAAGTAGAAAGAATAAAAGGAATACTGTGTCCTACAATAGGATGCAATAAATTAAATTATTGAGGCAGAATATGATCTGGCAGAGTAAACATCCTACAAATGGCGTTTTAAAGTTTTAAATTATAATCATACTTTAATATTATAAATGCAAAAGTTTGTGAAAAAGAATGAACGGATGGACGTTTGTTACTCTTTAACGCAAAAACGACTGAACGGATTTAGATGAAATTTAGCACACATAGTTTATAACCTGGATTAACACATAGGATACTTTTTATCCTGGCAGCGTGGGGGCTAAGCCGCGGGTGTAAGCTAGCACTATATAGTTTGATACCTAAAAACATTTTAATCACTTTGAATAGCATTGCAAATTAAACAAACATTGAATTCCTTACCTTATACGGCGTATGGTTGCCAGTGATATTGATGTCGGGGATTGGGGTAAGCCTTTTGCGACTGTCCACGGAGTGAGAGGTTGAGTGGCCATTCATTGTGCCAGTCACTTGTGGGGGTACACTGTAATGTAATCGATCCATTAGTTCCCTAGTTCCTAACTTAATTTAGGTATAAGTCTGACTTGGATGTGCATTGCATAGACTGGCTTGCTAAGCATTTGAAACTTAGGTACGCTTTCTGCAGACGTCGAGAAGGACATCATATGGCAAAAATCTTTGCTCACAGGGCATTTACAGATTGCATATAGTTTGAAATAAAACACGGAATACAGAGACTTTTAAGCCGTCTATTTGTTTGCTTCGAATGCAAATATTTTTTATCCTTTTAACACAAAAGATCAAAGACAAAAGGTATGCAAGTAGGAGCAGTTTTCAACGGACGCAAGACTTCGTCTCAAAAAAAAACTATTGAAAACTCAATTTCGCTTTTACATGAATCTTAATGGTTTAAGACGCCAAGCAAGCCATCGATGCAGACATAAATTATTATGCTTGCAAAATACCGCGTGTGTTAGAAGAAAATAGTACCTTTGGTTTATGTACTAAGTGGTGCCTATGAAGATGATCTAAAAGGGCATCCCCTTTAACTGATGACTGCTGAACTCTAAATATACGACCTAGCAAAAGCCAAAGGAAGACGAAAAATAAAATATTATAGGAGCGTTTCTATACTAATATTGCAATAATTCTGTCCATATTGTTAGTGTTAACATCGACTCTCGTGCAAATTAAAGACTTATCAAAAGCCTATTTAAATTATCGCACTGTATTTCGGATTTCTCTAACGTTAGAAAAATTCCAGCCTGCTCTTAAGAAAAATTATGTAACAATAACTCGACTGCAAATAATCCACGCGGTATTTTGAGCATTTATGGGAAACTTCGGAGTATTACTTTAAGATTATAGTGAAAAAAAAGCGTATACTATAAATATTAATATGATTTTGTGGGACAGTGTCAAGACAATGGCGAATGGAAAATACACACACATGTAAGAACAGCCCTTAGTACCCGACGACTGCGACCGAGCGCAAAACTAGGGTAGGTGATTGTTTAAAAAAATATGTATTTATAAAGTAGATGGACAAACTTCAACACAGCATTCAGTACATCGAACCAAAGATATCCAAGCAAAAAAAGTGATTTTATTTTGACCTAATGGATGTGTTTATTCTAGAGTGCCGCCGGCAATTTATTATTGTAAGTCAAAATAAAATCACTTTCAGTCATCAGTGTTTTTTTGCTTGGATATCATTGATTAGACGTACTGAACGCCGTGTTAAAATTTGTCCATCTATTTTAATGGGACCTTATATTAAGCGCCGATTCTGTTATGTACCGACCAGACTGAGCTAAAATAATTGCTATATTTTTTTAACAGGTATAAAAAGAGAGGGGTTAGAATACACCGGTTTTTTCCAATTTCAAAGTTTTCTGTCGCATTTTTTATTCCTGTATAAAGCGCAGGCCACACCGCTAGATGGCGGGCGGGCGAGCGGCGCGAACGACACCCTTTTCATACTTTGTTCGTATCTTTCGATAGTTCGCGGTGTGAACGAAAGTATGAAAAGAGGTGAAACGACGCGTCGTTCGCCCGCCCGCAGCTGGTGGTGTGGCCTGCGCTTTAAGTGGAGGATAGCAATAGTTTTAGTTTAGTGCAGTTAGGCACAGGATCGTCGCCATTTTGTATATCCTTGTCAAACTTTACTTATACTGAATAGAATGTATTACGAGTCCAAATAATAACGTTTACTGGATGATAATTTCAAACACCAACTAAACTTATATTGTCACTTACGAGTTATCTTCCGTGATAGTCCATTATTTTGAGCTCTCGATATCAACCCGCGATCATGGCGCGACAGCGTCGAAATATCGAGAGCTCAAAATAATGGAGTATCACGGAAGATATCCCGTAAGTGACAATATAAGTTTGAATGATAATTTATTTAGTTTACTGCTCGATTGGTGAACATGCAATGAAAGGTGACCAATAAGCAAGCGTCGTGCTCACGACACGATAATAATGACAAGTAGGAAACGTTACTTTTTGGACTGTCACGATTAACGGTAAAAACTAAAACGCTAACGTGATATTTAGTAAAGAAACTTGAACTAGATTGAAGTAAAATTAAAAAGGGAATACAAAATACAGTAAAGAAGTTAAGGAATACATTACAACTGTGACTAAGTTATCACGTAGATAACGGGCTGTTCTTACAAAATCCACTACAAATGATGAAAAGTTCCTCACTTCATGGTTGATGTGTTTGCCGAGCTCCTCACGAGAGGCGGAGGGGGGGGTTGCTGACCCATCGCCATTGTAATTGCACTGTTCGGAAACTGAAATAAACGATAAAAACAAACATTTCTCACGCGGCTCTAGAACAAAAGGCGAGCGCCTGGAATTACTGAGGGAGACTATGATAGACTAAATATTATAATATACATAATTTATAGAAAGATATTTAATGGATCTGTACAAAGCGATTTTTTACAGGATTCGATACTGAATTGATTTAGCAAAGCTCATTTTACTTGTAAAAACCAACTAACTGGCCCTATAACCCTATGAAGACTAAATGATTGCGTAGCGTGTTGCTGTAACACGTTCGTGATAATTACCGTGACATTGCGCTGGTGTTGCGAGCGGTGTTGCGGCAGTCCTGCCGCTGCGGCCGCGATGGCTGCGTTGTTGTACCGCGCCGCCACATGCGCTTGCGCCACTTGTGCCTGAGGAACGGAACATTCACGTTATACATTGAAAAAATATACACACCCACGCATTGTCTCATGGGGGTAGGCGAAACTACAGAACGCCAACTGCTACAATCTTTACATACGTGTTTTGCTATTTCCACATTTGTAATCATTATCCATGACTCTCCTTGCCCTTATCCCAATTTATTTGAGTCGGCGCAGCATGTCTTTTTCTTCCATATTTTTCTCTAATAATCGTCATATCATGAGAATACAAATTAAATTGTACAGGGATTTCTATCTAAAATATTGAGGTTGTTCTGAGTATGGCAAATTGAAGCCTTAAAAAGAAATAAGGAAAATATAATCCGTCGATGGATTATATTTTTCAATTTCTTCAGAAATTGACTAAACAAGGAGACAGAAAACTTTATATAGGGAAGCTAAAGTACAATAATTAGAAAATACGATCATTTTTAAAATTTCTTTTTCTATACTAATGTGAATGGTCAATTCAAGCAATCGAAGTATTCAGACTTTAATGAGGAAAATCTTAGGTTACTAAGATTGTACTAAAAAAGTACCGATAACTAGTAACGAACTTATTTACCGGCCAAATGAATCAATTAATTTCGTAGAAATAATGAATAAACAATGACTGACGTCACAATTAGGGCCGTTTCCATCAGCTGTTGGATAACAATGCGTTTCCTTTTGTGTTAAGCAATTGTTTCAATAACGAATGACTGAAAGAATGCTAAGGTATTCCTTTTAAAGCTAGATAGAATTAAATTCGATTCCTATCCTATAAGTATAGCACTGAATAGTCACTTGGCAACGCGATGGTCGTTAGTCGACTGCAAAATCAATTTCTAGCATGCATGCAGCATCGGGCAGCGGATAATTGCTGATAAGCTAGGCTATCTTACTAGGGATAAGACAACGAAGGAAATAGATGTTCTGAAATATTTCCAATGGCGAATCATTTGCATAAAACATTGAACTCTTTATGCCTCTCTTCTCTTAGTTGAAATCAACTATCTTGTAAGACAATGTTTTGCCAATGACAAAGTATCAACAAGTGATGTGCCGTACCTGTGCGAGCCTAAGCACTTGCTGCGTTTGCGCTTGTGTCAGCGCTCCGGGCAGGCTCCAACCATTCGCCAGCGCTTGCACAGCAGCTGCCGAAAGCCCTCCATGGGACATCTGCTGCATCTGCGCGGCCGGTGAATGCCTCTGCGTGGTCGCTCGCCGGCCCCGCGTGGATTGGCTGGACACGTTGTTAAGGGCCACGGCATTGGAACCCACTCCCACGCCGCCAACCACGCCTGGAGGGGGCGCGGGAGGCGCTCGCGTCCACTGACCTCCTCCCGATACGGAGCCTGTAAACAAAGATGGAAGGCTTGAGAGGATGTTGCTTGGAACCACTTAATAGCAGGTATTGGAAATAAGTAAAGGGGGCTTTAAGCAAGATTAAAGAAGATGAAGATGAAAGAATTTTCTTTGAAGATCGAATGGCCATAACATAATTATAAGGTCAAGTGCTAGAGAGGAAAATAATCATAAATATAACCATAACATTTATGGACTCTGGTGTCAAAACATTATTTTTCTCAGAGTTCAGTTCAGAAATATTGCGTCATTCATGTTATCTGTTGGTAGGTACATATACGAAGAAAAACAACGGGTCATTCTGATTAGGCCCTAAAGTGCGATAAAAATTGCGCATCGTAGCAATGTCCAGAAAATGCTGGTTCCATCCGGGCCAAAATAGATAATACTAAGACATATTTAAGTGACATTTTAGGAGTTAAAAGTGATAATGGGCAGCACTACATACTGGCTGGTTAAACATGAAATTAAATATGTTAGAAATCATTAAAATCTTTCAAATGCCGAAAAGTCTAAAACTGCATCTGGAATTGTGGGTCAAACATGCCGAAAATACATCTTGCTTCGCCTTGAATATCGTGAGGGGCGTTCGGTAAAATATTGGGTTCCATTGAGAACACTAGGATATTGGATATTTCTAACGTAAGATTGTTTTCTCCGGCTAAGTTATTATTTAGACCCCATTATGGGCTATGCAGTTAATTTGACAAAATCGCGAACTGCCCTTATCTGACCTATAGTGTATCTTTCGCAGAAAAGTAATCGAACTTATGGAAACAGAACAGGTGACTAACTACTACGATACCCGTGAACGATAAGTTAGTTGGAAACCTGTCAAAACTTTGACGATCTTATCAAGCCACTACGTCATTTTAACGGCACCAATACACTTCATTTTGATACCGACCGTGCAAAGGAAAAGACCATGAGAATTACGTAAATTGAATACTTTGAATAGGCAGGTTTCGCAATAAACTCATTACTTACAATCGGTAATTATCTAGGTACCAAAGGCTGGTAAAATATAAAAATTGAAATATTAGACAATGGATGCCCTTGAAATTCGAAGAGTATGCACTAAAAAGGTCAAATTATAACAGGCTATAACAGGCTGACGTCATATGCCATGTTCTCGACCTGGTTAGCGGGTATGTTAGTTTGAAGGTCCTTCTGTACCAAAAGTATGGTTATTGTACCAGAGGGTTGTTCTGCAGATGAGTTTGCTCAAGATTTTGTTAATCACTAAGTTAAGATTTTTCTGGAATCTCGTAACTAGTCACGTGAGCTGTCAGTTTTTATTACATCAAGCAAAAAACCATCGACTTTTAGTATTTTTTCCTGTTTATTTCAACGTCTGGTGACGTTAAAGCATTGAACTGTGAAATCTTACGAAACGTCGAATTAAACCCCAACTGGGCCGTTTGATCCGAGATAAATCCGTAGTTTCGTACCAACAACATCGCGTAACGGGAATCAAGAGAAAGCCTCAAGACTTAAGATGTCAAGATTTCTTTCGCCAAAGAGCAGATTGTTGGTAAACGACCCGTTATCTTTTAACCGTTATAAAAACTACTAATCTGCTTTTTAGGGCATTGATTAAGTTGTTATTTTTATGATTTTTGTTGTTGACCAATCCAGTTACCCAATCTGTTTTGCGTTTTCCAAGCTAATAATACTTAAAACCAAAGGACAGCAAGAAATTCTTAAAATACGTAACTTTTTTTCATCCTGCTTCGCTTTATCGCGAACATAAATGGGTCTCTCAGATATTCAACAATGGAAACGAGTCGGGATAAGCTTGGCTTATCCATGGCCCTCATGCCTGCGTATTTATTTTTTATTAACACGTTTTTTATGAAGGAAAAAGAAACCGGCTCGTGAAACGGGGAGGCACACAAAAAGAACTTGATTGTGAAAGAAACGAAGGTTTTTCATAAACGCAATGAGTCGTTTGGTTACCGCCTCGGTGTCCAGATTTTTTTTCGTTTTACTAGAAGCGGCTGGAAATTATAAGCCGGGTATTCTTCTTTCTCCCTTAAGAATACCCTGCCTAATTTAAGCCAAATTAATCACGCTCTCTGTTACATGTTACATGGCATTTCGGATTGCATTACTAGTTACTGGTGCCGTAGTTATTTGGTGAAGCATTCTATAAGGAATGAGGTAACGGTACAATATGTCGCTTTTACGAAGGGAATTTCAATCGTGAAGAACTAGGTAAACAAATAACTGAGGAAAACTACGTGTTTTTCCGTGTTTTTGCAAATTCATAGAACGAAAGATAATTCAAAACAACGAGGACGACCAAACCGAACGTACTCCAGTAGTTTTCCTGAAGAATGGCGTTTTATCAGAACTTGAGCATAGATCCTCTGAGCCCTGTTTTACTTTAAATTAATCAGTAATGCGTTGACCAAAGTAGCATCAGTTTCGTCATATTTGGGTGGTTACTATGATCCCTATCATTACTTATAAGCAATATTAAATTTAAATAGTCTTATATCTAACTAGCTGTTGCCCGCGGCTTCGCTCGCGTTTTTGTCGGAAATTAACCCACGGGCACGTTGTAAATAATATAGCTTATGGCACTCGGGGATAATGTAGCTTCCTATTAGTGAAAGAATTTTCAAAATCGGTTCCGTAGATCCAGAGATTACCAGGGGGTAATATCTGGAAAATTTGTTTGTAAGTTTGTATGTAGGGACATACAAACTAACAAACAAATTTTACGTTTTTATAATATTAGTATAGATTATAGCCCTTTTAATTATTTTTTGATGCGAAACACCGTCTGCTCCAAACAAGACCTACCCCTCGATTTGCTTGTCTATCGTCAGGGCAACGGAGGGGTAATTTTGCTTATTCGAGGGGTCCATCATCATCCAACATTTTATTATAGCTTTCTACGTATCCCTTGGTATTATAACAAACGGCACAAAGAGGTCTAACTCTACGTCCTTCGCTTCGACCTCTTTCCATTGACGGATGATGTAATAGGAGTATTAAGGCGGAGGCCTTCGCCTTTTTAGACCTAAAAATTCGATGGCGCCAATCTCCAAACCAGCAAAGTGAGCATGCATCTGACTAGTTTGAAATGCTAAGTAGTGTAAGTACTTAGCATTTTTTTACTACTTGCAATAATTATGTACATAATAGGGGACTAAAATATGAATTCTTGTTTGCTCACTGATAAAGGAGATATTATTCTACAGTAATAGTAATCATGCAAATTATTTTTACATGTCAAGGTTTCTTGTTGAAGGTTTAAAACCTTCGCATTTTTTTAAGAAACTGCACGTTCATGATTGTATTTATTATTATTAAATTGCTTTTTTGAGATTATTGTTAACTCTTTAATTGAATTCGATGTGGAGCTCGTGATCGTTTGCATTTCACAGTAAAAAAAAATGCCAATATTGGGCAAAAATATGACCTAGTTAATTTACCGATATTACTCTAGACCTCGTGTTGATTAACAGATGTTATTATGTTATGTAGGTCGAAACCCTACTGCTGGTGAGCTCCCCTGCATTGTAACATGATGATAATTCATTTCTAAAGGGGATAGGGGAAACATTAAGAATAATGGGTCATCGCCTTTTTGTGAATCGAGCTGTCGAGTCGGGCGCTCTCTGACCAAGCTTCCCAAAATGTTCTTTCTTGGTATAACCATGCCACATGCTTACTGCATTTTTTTTCCCGAGTAACCACTATACATACATATAACATAATGGTTCAAACGGACACGAATCGCAGAATCGATTTATGGATAATATATGTATTACGCATTTTTTGCGGAAATACATGAGAAAACGAAACGTCATTGATTACATCATTAATTTATTCTATGAATTTAATATGTACTGGTTGAGAAACCGCAGAAAATTCGTAATAATTTGTGGAGAAAAAAAAACACTTAAAAGGTGAGTAATTATTATAATTGAGGTAGGTAAAGCATCCCGAGAAGCCAGAAAATAAACATTTTTGTTTCACCCATGAAAAAACGAAAAACTGTTATAAACGACGTCAAAACTTTCAAGATAATTATCAGGGTTCCTTGTGCGAAAATATTTTTCATCGCTGAAGTGAAAAGAAAATACTACGTAACGTAAGCAAAACAGAGCGTATTGTTTAGTATTATCCCCTCCTTTAGATCGTTCACTTGTAGCATCAATGGCTATGGCCTGTTATGTCATTGTTTTGTAAATAATGGGTAGCGACGTGTAATGTTGGCTGCGTTCTGAATATCTGCGAACACCGTCACGGTATGAAGGAAGCCGATCTAGCATTGGACTAAGGTCATTTCCAAGTTCCAACTAATTAGGAGCTTTCATATGTTTTTTTTTTAATCGTCATAAAAGAGGTCCATAACTCCACATGTAAATCTGCTGAGTGCTGACTAGCTATCTTTTAGCCAGCATTTACATGTATTGTGAAGTTTAAGCCGACACGATAGTTGATTCGATTAGGCTGACTGGAACTATCCACGGGTCTGGGGAGGATGATTTCACCCAATTTCGTATTTTAGGAAAAAGTGGCAAAGCATGGTAATTTTAACGCCAATACATCATTAAACGGGTATACGGTCATTCGAATGCGACGACGACATCGTCAAAATGGCGGATCGAGGGACCCGGACACGGACGGAATCATGGACACTGGCAGAAAAGGAGCCAGGTATGATGATCATATTCTCATATTATATTATGCAATTGCTGTCAAGTATTTATACTCTATACTTTTTGCGAGAAATTATATTACTTATACCTACCGTGAATACTGACAGAAACGGAGATAAACTAATCTTATCTGTTAAGCTTGGAAAAATTGGAAACTCTCTAGCAGACCATGTGATTAGAGGAACCACGGATATCTCCGGCATACAAATAAGTGTAATTACGATATCTTTGGTTCGTCTATCTGGCAAATCTATAGTAGGTACTGGGTTCTTCCTGCATCGGAAGTGTAGCATGGTTGCCTCAACTGAAGCCGAAAAAATAGAGCTACTACTGGTTTAAATAAATCTATGCAAATAAAGACAATTAATGTTTCATAACTGGACCAAGACGAAAGTCTATGACCTGTGTGTGTTGCTAGTGATAACATACGGGACCGAAACGTGGTCGCTCACAATGAGCCTTATCAGAAGGCTTAAAGTCACCCAAAGGGCAATGCAGAGGGCTATGCTCGGTCAGTTTCCTTGCGTGATCGAATCAGAAATGAAGACATCCGCAAGAGAACCAAGGTTACCGACGTAACCCTAAGAATTGCCAGACTTAAGTGGCAGTGGGCCATATTGCTCGCAGAACGTATGGCTGATGGGGCCGAAAAGTTGTGGAGTGACGACCACGCGGTCGTCACTCCACACCGGAAGACGTTGCATTGGAAGGCCTCCCACTAGGTGGACCGATGACCTGGTGAAGTTTGCGGGGATACGCTGGATGCGATTCGCACGGGACCGGTCAATGTGGCGACACTTGGGGGAGGCCTATGTCCAGTGGACGTCTTTTGGCTCAAATGGTGATGATGAAGTGGACCAATAGCACAGTTATTTTGTTTTAAACGACATACGGAACTCTCGCGTCTCTACAAAACTCAAACGTTATGGGTTTTTATTTTTAACGTGCTATTATTAGCTTGAACTTACTTCCTGTTGTCTTATTGGTTTAAATTACTTCTTCGGATACTTGGTAGTTCATTTGAAGTGGTTATGTACACCTAAAAATGGTACATTCTGGACATTTAAATGCAAGATTTTGCAAAATATTCGACCTTTTCGGCCTGATATGGTCTCTCATTGTTACTACTCTTTTGAGCCAGCTGACGTTTTTGAATTTGTTGGTTACCTAAACAAGGCAATATTAGTAAAAATACTTCTCAGCTAGTAGAAGGCGAACAAAGTAGCTCACAGAAATGGTTGCAGACAGAGCACAAGAATCTGTTTTTATTAACTCATCAAGTCATCATCATCATTCTCCTGATCTTATCCCAATTCATTTGGGGTCAGCGCAGCATGTCTTCTTCTTCCATACTTCTCTTTGGTTGTTTTTAGCAGACTTTCTTTAAAAAGGAGGTTCTCAACTCGGCTGTTTTTTTTTTCCCTCGTGACTCCGTCATTAATTAACCGATTTGAAAAATTCTTTTTTTATGTGAAAGGATATGCTCCCGTTTGGTCCCATAGAAATTTCTTTAAAATCGGTTCAGTAATTTGTTTTTTTTTCTCTCTTAAATAGGTTTTTTTTTCTCTTGGACTTGAAGACAGGATGGCTCGTTAATAACTTGTTACAATGTAAAAAATTGTTTCTTGACAAGAATTTGTGTGGTATACTAAAACTAAAAAGGATAAAACAAAAAAAAAAACAGCGAAAATAAACCGACTTCTAAAAAGACTAAAAAACGTCTAAAATAACTTTACTTTCGAAAGTCGGTGGTATTGGTTTAAAATTTTGAATTATTTTTCAGTGATGTGTAAATTCTTAATTAAGCTCGGGCGCTTTTCGCGCTTTTCTAACGCGACGTTCTTTTACTGGGCACTGGAATTTGATCCCTCGGCGTTGACCCGAGCGTTGAGAATTCAACAGAGAGCAGTGAAAAAATCCCAAACGCGTTGTTACAAACATGGATTTTCAGCTGCATGCAATAGGCTGAGAGTTCAAAAACAATTGCGCGGGAAATCTTCGCGTTTAAAAAGCCCTCAAGCTTACAAGCGCCAAGTATTACCCCAAAGATTGTGATAACTGAAATAAAATAATTATGAAATCATTATTTTCCTCAGCCAGTCTTCAAGTCTTGTACCTAATTATGATCTTGTTTTTTTTTGGTTTGCAAGTAAACTGTGAATGTCAAACAAAAACAACATTGCAGTTTTTTTTTTCATAGAATCCTCTAATGATGTCATTTCTGTTGAAAAAAATAAAACAAAAGCATAGTGTTTAGGTTTGTCTTTACGAAGACTTGTAAACATTGAACTGATCAACTACCTGCTAGTTTTTTAACATAACGTAACATCACGCCTGTAATACGCGAAGGGTTAGGCAGACGTGTAACTAATAGTACATATTTTTTTCAAACAAACATTAATTTACAAGAAAAAATTTAGGATTCTGCAATAAAGCAATTTGCAATGAAAGGGTTTTATGAAGCCGACTATAAACATTAAAGGAGGGAAGATAACATGAATTTTATTAATATTTTATTGGTATATTGGGATATTTTTTTTAGATATAAACAAAACATGCAATGTTCTTAAGAGTCTTGTGTACATATCTTACCTATTTGTGAAAAAAAAAGCTTGCATTCAATAGATTAAGATCATTGAGTACTGCACTTCATAATCCATTTTCAAGATATTTGAAGTGTACTGACTACATAAATATATAGGGTGACTGGTAATTAGTGAACGATACTTAAACACGTGATTGTGCTCATGATAACCAACAACTTTTACTATGGGAACAAACCTGAAATCGCGAAAAAAAAAACAGCTGTTCAGTACATTTATGTTTGCCTAATGTACTGAACAGATGATATTTTTTTCGCGATTTCGGCTTTGCTCCCATAATAAAAATTGTTTGTTATCATGAGCACAATCACGTGTTTAAGTATCGTACACTAATTGCCAGTCACCCTATATAGTAAGTTTTGAGGGTTTTAGGTGCCTGGAAGAGCTACTGGACCAAGAAGGAGCTTATGAAGTGAAACCTTCCTCTGTCACTAAAGCAAGAAATCATGGACATGTGCATTCTTCCCATTTTAACCTATGGATCCCAGACTTGGTCTTTGACAAACATTCAAGGTCTGCCAATGTGCAATGGAGCATTCTAGGCATCAAACTAACCGACCATGTACGCAACACCACACTGCGCTCCAGCCAAAACACAAATTACTGACGTTGCTCAAAAAGCCGCTAAACTGAGGTGGGTCTAGACTGGCCACGTCTGCCAAATGCCCAATACAACCACTTTCTGGAGCAGATACATATACAATACAACCAGTGACCAACATTAGCTCTGGATCGAAACAACAGGAAGTCATGGGGAGAGGCCTTTGCAGCAGTGGCATGACGTAGGCTAACAGTATCAGTAAGGGTTTTCAGCTGTTTTATTTGACTAACTAGACATATTCATTTTGTATAGGGATTAAATTCTATGTAATTCAGAAATACTTGATCACTTACTGCTGCTGACTGTACTTAAGTGCAATATCAATTGACAGGGCAAGTAGTTGAAACAAGTGATATCCTTCAATGTAAGTCTTTACTAATACACTGCTGGATATAGGCCTCCACTAACTAAGACAACCCCTGACCTAGTAGCACACCAATAATGACATACATTTACAACTTACAAACAATTCTTAAGCTAATTATCTCACCTTTTGCTGATATCAGTAGCTGCGAGTCAACAACTTTGTTCGGCCAGTACTCCTCGAACTCCGTCCCCGGTGGGAAATAGCTTTTAATGTCAGATAAACTTATCACTGAACACGTCTCACTAGCAAATAGTTCATTCCGAATACCCTGCACTTTACAACAGAACTTCAAGTACGATAAGTCCCAGCCTTTTAACTGGTCTGCCTTTAATTTCAAATTGTCTGTTTCACCTTCAAAATAAAATAGAGGAACAAATTTTTGGTTATCCCGCACTGTATACGGTACAACAGATTCCTTGTTTATCCTAATGAAACCACACTTGTCTTTAGTATTTGTTGTACCTCTTAATAACTTATTATAACAAACGTCTAGGAAGTTATAGAACTCATAAGCATCTGACAACCGCACTACTAAGTCCTTCTGTGAGAATGGTTCCCGACCAAACTGTCCGTCACAATGCCTGTTGTTGATCTCGTTCAGCAGCCGAGCTTCTATCTCTGAGATGTAGTAACTCCTAATACAAGTACACGAGTATATGTCTGCATGTAGATAGTTCAGATATTTGTTGAGGAGCTTGATCTCTACCATCCTGACAGCCACATACTTCTCGGTGGACCGGTATATGTAAGGTATGTGACATTTGCCAAGCATGTCCCAGCCGAAATGACCTTTCCAACTGGCCTCGTCTGGGGCCGAGGTCTTCTTGTCACCGTCGATCACGGGCCGCATCTCGCCCGTGTTGTTGAGGGCGGGTTTTCTTGCCAGAAAGTTGAGTATGCCCATCTGTCCTCCGGAGCCCGGCGGCGCCACGCCGACGAGCGAGCCCGGCTGGGGCCGCGCTGCCGCCACCGAAGCCGCTAACGCCTTGGCCTTATTTGCCTCCACCATTTTGGCGGCTAGCTCCCTGATCTCCGCCTCATCGGGCCGCTCCGTCTTTACCTTGACCATGGTTGCCATGGTTGGTGTGGTGGTCGTAGAGTCCGACATGTTTACGATCACTGCTCACTCCTCGTGAACTAAGAACACAGTTTATAATATTCCACACGTCACTTCAATCCTGGGCTACATTCTGCAGCGTCGCTGTGGCAAGTTTCAGTCAAAAATTAGTAAACAATCGTTTTGCACGGTGCGCATCGTCCACATATCACTTCACTATTTTGACAGATCGCCGAAGCATACGAATGCGTTATCAAATATTTAATTCACTAGCATTAACACATTCCACGACAAGTTTCCACCGTTGATCCGTGTTCACTGTTCATAGTCCATCCATTCCATGTGAGGGTCGACAGAACTAAGAAAATATAAGTTCCGCACTATTTTGCCGACGTCAACTTTTGAATATTTGTTTTCGCGGCATAATCATAATTATCGAATTTATCTCTGTAACCCGTTAAAACTTATAATTAATTGGAAAAATATTTTTCTTGTTAGCCACGCTGTGGTAGGTAAGGAACATGAAACCCAAATTTTGTGTTCAGGGAAATGCCCAATACCGTTGTGTAGTCTCGTGGGGAGTGCAATTCATGTACATTTTTCACCTTTTGGTGACTCAGCAGCTAACAAAATGGCCGCCGACAAGGCTTTGTTGGCCAATCAGGTCACTGCTAGCGACCATACATATCTACAAAAGTCCCGTCAATGACGTCGATGCACTCCCCACGAGACTAGTTCTCAAGGACTTTTTATTTTGTTCTATTTTCGACCAATTTAATTTTGGAAATTACTACTTAAAAGCTTCAGAAGACCATTCTGAAAAATATTTGATTTTTTGAGAATTTTAGAACCGCACTAAGTGCCTTAAATCAGCTTTTATTCAATACCTAAAATATAATTTATGAATGTACTCTTTACAAAGTAGTACTATCGGTAGTCTCGCTACAGCTGCCTTGTTGTCGCTTGGACGTCCCAATACAAACAGTGGTGCGAAACTCGACCTTACGCCTTTGACATAGAGATTGCACGTGTTGCTTGGGTTGATAATCTAGATCTTACCAACAGTGTGTAGCGAGACTAGCCGACGCGCGCATTCCCCGAACAATAATCCCCTGCATGAGTGAGCGGGACAGCAACAAGTAAAAAGTAGATGTCAAATGTTTAGGTATTTTACTATGAACGTAAAGAGAACGTAGGTAGGTATATAATGCAATTACAAGCTTACGTAACTATTTTAACCTACTTGGTAACGAAGTAGGTAGGCGCACATAGCGGGATTTAGGTTGATTTTGTTTTTTTTTTTTCCCTTTTTGGTTGCATTGCTAGAAAAAGTAGGTAAGTAGTTGGTTTAAAACTTTAGGGCAGCTGGTGCCTCCATACATACTAATGAAGGTGTTATCAGTCAGTAAATAACTGATAAGAACATTAACTTTGTACTTATTAAATTAATTTCATATAATTTCAATTGCTTTTACGGAGAAAGTCAGAGGAATATGAAGAATTTTTGTTGACATGAGTATCAGGACATGATACTATTGGTTGATAGTTCAGTCCATAGATTTGTACCTAGAAGCCTTGAAGGGTAGAACCAACCTATCTGTCGGTAACTAATCAATAATATGCATGTCTGGGCCTGCCGCCTGATCAAAGATCGGCCACTGGGTAGGTAGCGTGTCTGCGTGTCCCGCGTGTAATAAACTATTCATTCATTACGTAGGTAGGTACAATATACAGCATGCTTATCGATCGCCTGATAGGTAGTTAACGTATCGATGTTACGGCCTTACGGGTTACCATGCTGTCAGTTATCTAATAAGAAAACACGTGGTCATTAATTTATTAGAAGGAAGGGGTTATGTGATTGCTCAAACGAAGTACAGCCAAGAAGTAAGTAAGCCACAGACCTAATCTTTTTCTGAATCTTTTTTGTTCCCTAAAATGATCTGTGTTCTCTATCTCGTAGAATTATGCGGAGTGACGTCACTAAACTGAAAAAGATATTTTTTAGGGGTCCGTACCTCAATCGGCAAAACGGAACCCTTTAGGATCACTTTGTTGCCCGTCTGTTTGTCTGTCAAGACCCTTTTTCTCAGGTATGCGTGGCGGTATCAAGCTGAAATTAATACCAAATACTCAAGTACCCCTTGGAGCGATGAAAAAATCAAACTTGTAAGTCAACGCGATCAAAAGATCTGACTGTTTATGTCGCATATTATGCGATTTCACAAGGGAATCAAAACATATAGGGTACTTCCCTTTGACCTAGAAACATGAAATTTGGCAAAAAGCAAGACCTTACAGCACAAATAAAGGAAAAATTCCAAAAACATAAAAAAGTTGAAAATTAAAGGGAAAGAAAAATTTTTGTAAGAAATATTTTTGTTTTTTTTTTTTTTTAGATAATGGTACGGAACCCTTCGTGCGCGAGTCCGACTCGCACTTGGCCGGTTTTTTGAACACATAGGTGCACACTACAGACTGATAAGCCTTTTTTTTGTAGGTCATAGGACCTACAAAAAAAAGGCTTATCAGTCTGTAGTGTGGCGTGGCATAATTTTGTTTTTTGTGAAACTACTTTATAGGGGATGAATAGGGAACAAAGCTCACCTTTCCCCGAAACCACAGAATAAATTACCTACAGGGTGTAACAGGACCCTTCACGAAGCCGTCAATCAAGCATTATGTTCATCAAACTACAGCAACATTACGCAAAAATTATTGCTGGGAAACGACTTTTTTTTTTTGGGGTCAAAAACCACGTTTTTCCGTAAATCTCTATGTAACGCACTTAAATCACTGTGCTGATGGATACATTGAATATTACGGGGGCCGTGGAAGTGTTTTATGTAAAAATCTTACATTAAAAACTTGTATTTAAAAAAAAAGTTGTGAAAATGTTGGAACTTTGAGCCCCAATATCTCCGTAACTAGAAGGTTCCCAGGTATGGTATAAAAGGAAAAAAATGATCGCAATGACGGGGAGAACAAGAACCTTTCGGCTTCGTTATGGGTCTTGTTAAACCGTTTATACTTTGATGCAATGAAGACTTCCCGGAAACGCAGGATGTTATTGATCCAGGTTGATTAACAATTCCGATTAAGGTACCTACCTACCTGGCGTGCGCCCGATGCGATGGGAATTTCAATCGGCAAAAATTATGATTTTGCATACAACCCTCCCCACCCTCTCTTATACCCTTTTGGGGGATGCATTTTCGAAGTTCAACATTTCTGAGAAGTTTATGTGAAAACTGAATGCTTAACCCAGTGGAACTCTACGTGTAGCGGAACGTCCAGTAAAGAAGTTCGAACAGCACTGGCGACCACAACCACAAAAAGGAACAAAAAAAAACTAAAATCATAGCGCCATCCTACAATCCCAGCTAATTTTAGAACCACAGATCTCAGTTGCTCAACGTCGCCATGCTTGATTTGGGAGTCGAACCTTGGACTTCAAGGTCCTATACTACGCGGGCCGCAGAAAAGAGGCGACCTAAAACATTTGGTACAATGTTCTTGACCCCGTTATCAACAAGCAACCACTTTTCAAAATCTGCACGAGCAAAGCCGCGGATAAAACGTTTATTCAAGTGTTTTGATTTTATAACGTGATTACGTGGCTCGTCTTGGAGAACCAGCTGCAGCTACGTACTATTTCTTATACCTATGTATTTGAAATAGCATCTCTTAGTCTTAGCCCTCATATCCCTCTTTCTCCATTTCCTGGAGAAGGAATGTCTTTTGAATGGATCTACTAGTTTAATTATAGCTAGATTAGTTAGACCCTAGACCTGTACAACTGCACAGTGGTTAGGTTCATTATGTTTCAGGAGCCTTAGAAAATTATTTTAGCAATGGGATGGGCACTCACCAAATCGCTCGGAGAAATGCTTGCCAAGTGTCAAAGACGAATGGCGAGAAGCATGGTAAGGCTCAAAGAGACAGGATAGAAAAATAAAAACAGATCTCCGGTCCAAAATAAAACTGACCGATATTCTAACATGATTAGACCAAGAAAAGTGGAGGTGGATAGGCCACATGATGCCTACCACTGAATGGTATCCAAGGGATGGCAAAAGAAATCGGGGAAGGCAGCCTACCCAATGCGCGATGGGAGGAAGAAATAAAGCTAACAGCAGGTCTAAACTGGAGGACAGTACCTCGCGATAGACGACAATGGAAATTGTTAGAGGAGGCCTATGCCACGAGGCACACCGAAATTCGAGACATTTTGTGTTTTTTTTTTTTGTTATAACCATTATTGTAAATGTCACTGTCTATAGTTTCGGAATAAAAGGCTTTATTATTAATAGGATGGAATTAAAAAACGTTTTACAATTTAAATTTGGTTTATTTATCTTGAACATTAATCTTTTTATTAGGCAGGGTAAGGGATGGGTTTTAGTCAGTACAAGTCTGACACTCTCTTCCGCTCCACCCAGAGTGGGAGGGGTCATTTGATGTTGACCCATCAAAAAAAAAAAAAAAAAACGTTCTAATGCCATAGTCTAGTGTCCGAAGGTAGGTGAGGTCGACAACCCCCAACAGCCAAGTAAATATGTCTTAGGCGGAAAAACCAAACTGAAGATAATTCATCCGTTCAGAGTAAAATCAATCATGGACAGAATATGGTCGAGTCTGTGGCAAGGTTGTGGTTCATCACTTCATCAGTCATACTCACGGAGTTCAAACTTGCAGGCATTCGAGGATCTTGTTCTATTGCTCCAATTTAAAGCACGATCCATCACTTTTGCCAATGGGTAATCTCAACCTCTAGGCCACGTGACTATTTAAATATAGGTATAGGTATCGTAATAAGGATAAAGCAAAATAAATAAAAGCAAAACACTGGGGTTTTAGTTACATAATAGGAAAAACCAAATGCAGAATTTCTTGTAACGATAGAAAACTGTAGAATTGGTCATAACGTGGTAAAAATATATTAGCCAGTCAACCGACTGGTCTAAATGGGGGGGAGGAGATGCGGCAAAGGGCCGCTAGCTATTTTGAAGCACCCTTAATATATACTTTGCCATCGTAAACGGCTGACTTTGAGATAGATATATTTGGTATGAACACTAGAACACGAGTTTTTCCAGAACACTCAGCTAAAAATGTAGTCAAAGCAGGTAGCTATCATCCTAGAACCGAATTCAAGATAAAACTGGTTCTTGCTTAAGTATGCCAGCAGTCCGCGGTAAATTGTCGCTCAGCGGACAGTCTTCCGGCATGATCTCATGGAGACATGGAGAGAGCGACTGTCGCAACCCCGTGCAGGGCACGCCACAATAGTGGCGGTAAGTCCCCTCTTTGAGGAGTGGCTAGAGAGGCGCCACGGTGCCCTCACCTTCCGCCTGACGCAGGTCCTCACCGGACATGGATGTTTCGGGAGGTTCCTGCACCTAATCGGACGGGAGGAAACGCCCGGGTGTCACCACTGCGAGGATCGACGTCGGATCGACACGGTGGAGCACACTGTGCAGGTCTGCTCCGCTTGGGCGGAGCACCGCCGTGTCCTCGTAGCGGCAATCGGCGGCGGCGACCTCTCGCGTCCGGCCCTGGTTCAATCCATGGTCCGGAGCGAGAGGGAATGGGACGCCGTCACCTCCTTCTGCGAAGCAGGCATGCTAGCGAAGGAGGCGGCGGGACGTGAGAGGGAGAGAACCTCACGTCTCAGCTGCCGCGGGAGACGCACCGGGCGTCGGGGGCCACGTGGTGGCCCCCGGCCACCGTAGGCGCGGGCCTGTGGACGGTGCGCTATGAGCTAGCTCGCCGTCCGTCCGTCTTATGACGACAGAGCCGTGTCGACGGCGCGTTCGTGTTCCACGCGCGCCTCAAAGAGAGTCAGCAAACAGGAAGGGGTCCGTAAGGACCGATGCCTGCCAGGGTTGCGGGACTGTTCGAAAGAGATACCGCGGCCCTGGAATACAAAGGGCAAAGGAAGGAACATGGATGGGTTTTAGTCAGTAAAAGTCTGACAGCTCACTGCTCAGCTGACTGCTCAGCCCAGAGCGGGAGGGGTTATTTGATGATTTACCATCCGAAAAAAAAAAAAGGGTAGGTACTCAAGTACAATCAACACGCTAAGAAGTAGTATTACACATACCCGTACTGCCCGTACGTTCCCTAAATGTCACCCTTGATCTTTATCCTAAAACCACCTCTCTTTGTCACAAAACAGTTAAAACATTTCTTAAAACCCTTGAGTGCCCTTGACTATCAAAAAACTGAGAACCTTTTGGCAGTTCTCAAATAGATTTCCTTCTGTCCTCTCTCCCGTGGCTGTTTTACATCTCATACTCGCTCTCGCACACTCCAACATACATTCATATAGGTACTGCAACAGACATTCATACACTCCAACATACATTCATACCTGACACTACACTTTCGTATGAACCATGACTTCTCCATTTTTAATTTTGCTTTTTTTTACTGTTTCTTATTGTTTTTAACTTTAATCTGATTGTCTCTTTGTGATCTTCTTGGTACCATGAATGATGTTCACACAAGACGACTTTAAACCTTTTACTATATTACTTTGCTGTGGGGGGGCCTGGTGACCTGTAACACAGGCTTCTTCGAAGACCTACTTCAGGCACCAGTCTCTTCCAATGGTGGAATATACTAGTAGTACTAGTCAAAAACATTGTTTATTTTTAAGAAAACCAACATTGTGAAGAGAGAATAAATTAAATTAAATGAATGAATGAATTTCCCATTGGTAAATAAAAAAATTAAAAAAAGTATGCCAGCAGGAGATAGATAACGTTGCTTCTCCCTAAGAACCTGGCTGCAAGAATTCAAGATTAATGATAACCAGGGCCGTAACCAGTATTGTTTCGGAGGAGGGGGGGGGGTTACCTTGGACAAAAAAAGTTGATCTAGGGGGGGGTTCAACCGACAGGTTAAACGCGAAAGGCCAAGAATAACTTTTAAAATTATATTAAATAATACTCTCCAGGTAGAAATAGCGCTGAACAACAGTCTGATGAATTGACCTCAACATCACAATCATGTGGCAGGATTAGGATTTCCAGGGGGGTGCATTTTCAGCTTCATGAAAAGAACTTGTACCTACTCCACAACGGATATTAGGTTATCGTTTGTTGGTGTCGCTGTTGAATCATGCACGGAGTAACTTTTTTGACATAAACAGAAAAGCCTAGCCTTTTTGGAAAGTCTGTATTAAAGAGCGAGCGCAGCGAGCTCGAAAAGTTTAGTTTTTATCAATAAAATACAGAAATTGTGTTATTTTTAAAGAAAAACGTTCGAATTAAAAGAACCTAGAATGTCAGAGCGAGGTTAGATTTTTTTTGACCATTCATGATATCATACATAAATATAGGGATTATGTAATTTCTTTATCGATAAATGCAGAAAACTTTTGAAAACTAAGAGATTGCAAGAGCAGTGTTTTTGGTATGGCACCGCCTATTTTTAACCACATTCCTAACCAATTCCAAGACCGGGCGTCGCGCTACGCAAAAGAGTAACCAGTAACAACTTTCAAAAAGAAACTAACTGAACTTCTAACTTTACGGGACCGGTCAATGTGGCGACACTTGGGGGAGGCTATGTCCAGCAGTGGACGTCTTTCGGCTGAAATGATGAGGATGATGATGAACTTCTATTCAATAAATTGTGCTACTCCGTATCGGATTTTCTAACTGATACATTTTAGTTGAGTGTCAATTCTCGTATGTTTGATGATGAACTGCATCAGTGTTTGAATGCCAAAATGGTAGCATCAAACTTAAACTCTTTCTTATTCTTATTCTTTATTGCACACAAAATATAAAAGTAGGACACAAAATTACAATATATAACTTATGTACAACGGCAAGCTTAACCCAGAATTGGGTTTTCTTACAGCAAACCTTAGTTTGATTGTGAGATTTGCGAATGAGGATAAACCTGTGTGCACAAACGAACATTTTAAAACTTAAATTTACTTATTTTTACTAAACTAATACATAAAATATAATAAACGTAATACATACACACATATATATAAAGATAGATACACAAAATACTTCCTACATACTATTATCCTGTTGACAGGAAGTGTTCTCTTATTCCTTTCTTGAACACATCTAACGAAAGGCTATCCTGCAAGGAGTGTGGAAGCGAATTCCAAAGGCGCACAGTCCGAACAGTAAAGAACCATCATACCGACTTGAGAAGTGAGGAGGGAAACGAAGAAGAAGAGATGATGATGAGCGACAGGGTTTCCCTCTAGGAACCAGATACTCGAAGCGATCCCGAAGATACGAAGGAGCTTTAGGATTATGGAGAACAGAAAAGAGAAAAGAGAGAGTGTGTGAGTCTCGACGCTGCCGAATAGGTAGCCACTTCAGCCGCTTCCGAAATTCCGACACATGATCGTGTTTACGAAGCCCGAAAATAAAGCGGATACACAAATTCTGCAGACGTTCGAGCTTATCAAGAAGATCTTCATCAGACAGACAGACATCACCATAGTCTAGAAGAGGAAGAAGAAGAGACTGAGCAAGAGTAATTTTAGTCTGAAATGGCAGGAACTTCTGAAGACGCTTAAGTGACCGATACGAGCAAAACACCCTCCGGCTTACTTCAGCAATGTGAACATGCCAAGATAGGTTGCAGTCCAAGAATACACCTAAGTCTCTAACTTTTTTGGAGTAGGCTGTAGCGAGACCATCGTACAAAACAGGCGGGAGGGACTGATGACTCAATAAATTGACAAAGTATCTGCCACCAATAATGAGAGCTTGTGATTTAGTTGGGTTAACCAATAGCATAATCAGCCTTTACTGTTCCCACTGCTGGGACACTCGGCCTCCTCTCCATGAGAGGGAATGGGCAATAATCCACCACGCGGGCCCAGTGCGGGTTGGTAGATGTCACATGTCTTCGAATTTTTGGTTCTAGGACATGCCGGTTTCCTCACGATGTTTTCCTTCACCGTTTTTGAGAGCAGTGGTGATGGAATAAATTACACAAAGTAATGCGCCTGCCTGGGTTCGAACCCACGACTTACTGTTCGTAAGTCGGGGCCGCCACCACTGGGCCACCGCTGCTCTCCAACCAATACCTAGGGTTAACCAATACCTAGTCCAAAATTTTTAGCCCACAGACTGATGTTTTGAAGATCATTATTGATGGCATCGATGGCTCCTGGAAGCGCTTCGAGTTTAAAATGGCGATAAAGCTGCAAGTCGTCTGCATAGAGATGATAATGAGAAGTTAATATCTTAGTGATAGCATTCATAAAAACGGAGAAAAGAAGAGGAGAAAGGACGCCACCCTGAGGAACACCCGCAGAAAAATCGCACCAATCAGAGCAAGCCTCATACAAGTGTACCGACTGCGAGCGACTCCGAAGATACGAATCAAACCAATAAATATCAATCAATAATCAAGCAGTTACAGAAGGAGATATGTTTAGAGAGGAAAGGATACCTAAGAGGATGTCAAAATCAACTGAATTAAAAGCACTGCTAAAGTCTAGTAAAACCAACACCGTAAGGAGCCGGTTTTCCAAAGCCAATCGAATGTCGTCAGTTATTTAAGGAGGGTTGATATAGTGCTATGGCCAAGGCGAAATCCAGACTGGTAAGGACTAAGCAGGCTATTAGAGAAAAAGTAATGAGATAGTTGATTATTGACAACACTCTCAAGGACTTTAGACAGGATTAGGAAGTATGGAAATTGGACGAAACTGGGATATTGAAGAGGGATTTGAGACTTTAGGAAGAGGCAAAACATAGGCCTTCTTCCAAGCAGAAGGAAAGGAGCCGGTAAAGAGAGAATAGTTTACAATGTGTAAACTATTATATGTAATATCTCTTTATTGCATCATCTGTGGTAGAATGTTGTACAAGGATTGTTTTTTATTACTGTAACCACCGTAATGTAAATATCTACATTCTGAGCAAAATAAATGATTATTCTATTCTCTGCAAGCTCAACATTTTAACATTCGTGCAAAAATGAGAACCTACTACCTCAGTATAAATATGGAATTATATTGTGGAGGATATTATATTTATACTGTGGAGGAGGTTTGAACGAAAGGACTTTCCTGGGTCCAAGTCTATGCTCATTCCGCACCTTGTATCTACTTATTTTATTTAATAGTCAAATCTAGATACATAACATTTATAATACACAGTCATAAAATGACTTTGTATTACGTTACTTCCGTCTACGTGTCTATTACCTTGATATTTCACAATATTTTGTTATGATAGCATGTCATGCCCATTCATGGTTTTTTTGTGGAACGGTAAATAAGCTTTTATCTATTCAATCTTATCTATCTTATTTAATAAAAATCTTGTATTCTTCAGGCGCACTTTTCGGGCATTTTCAGGAAATGTCTGGAATTAGATAGAACTTATATTCTAGAGACGGTAGCTAACTGCTTGCGACTGGTTCTCTGCGAAATTAAAATACGTAGGTACTCCCTGAAAGCCCGAAGGATTAGTTAAGGTTATGTGCATTACACATTTAATCAGAAAAAGTTACATGTAGGTGATGACTGGGGTGTGGGTCCAGTCTATATACCTAATATTTATATTGTCATCAACTCATCAACCATTTATTAATCCAGACAGCGGAATCCAGGATGTCAGTACCTGCTGTTACTGAAAAATTCTTGATGCAAAACCCAATCAATTGGCTCGGGTTGCTGGGGAGCTCGAAACCAGGAATCCTGGTTTCGAGCTCCCCAGCATTCTCGACACTCACAGCATACGATCCCTTCGAGTCTACGACTGACAGCCAACCATACGAGGACATCAGACGGATTGCTTTTAATAAAAGCGCCTTTACAGATGATACAAAAAGAGATCAAGATAAATATCTTATTGTTGTTGCTACTGTTACAGATATAGACTTACAGAAGTACAAGTAATCAAAACCTTGATCAATCAAGTGATCTTGTAAAAAATATTTTGATTGAAAAGAGTGTCCATGGAGTTTCTTGCCCAATCTTCTCCTTAAAGATCTAAGCTTTGGAATGGGCAACTACAGCACTTTCACAAGTTATTATGCCTTGTGTCTGTGACTGTAGCTTCGCCTTCTTTGTTTTTATGACATTCAATATTATGGTCTTATTGAAAGGCCTATTATGGTCTTATTGAAAGGCTTTGAGTTTGAGTTTTAATCAGCCGATACCTATATTATCTCGAATGAAACATAATAATAGCTTTATCTACCTACATCGTCTCCGTTCTGTTTCACCGTTGCAATTATTATTATGCAATATGCAAACAAGTATTTTTTTAAAATATAAATAGTCTCTGTTTTAGCAGGTATCTTCCCAACTAACAAATTAATGTTTTATAATAGTTAAGTTAACGTTTTACATTTTCAATTAGTTTTTTAAGATTGGTCGCATAAACGTCAATATAAACGTTTATAAAACGCGAAATGGGCCCAAATTAAAAGACAATATAATCGTTTAGTAGTTATGTAGAAGTCAGTCAATGACCGTCGAATGTTATATACAAGTTAAGTAAAAGTACAAAAACCGACTTTTCGGTCCAATACTGGTTGTTATGAGACCCTTAAGTGACCGCTTATGTCACATAGCTGTTTTAATGAAGTTTTCAAATGACTGAAACGTTGTACTAGTGTCCAACAATACGACTCAACGACAACCGTTTTGATTCATCGTGTTATATTGTGCTCGCCGGTGTGTGTATAAAAAATATTAGAAAAAGGTAAGCGAAGTTAATTTCTATGATTACAAAATATCTTTAATGTTCATTATTTAAGCGAGTTTGATATAATAATAGGGGTTTATCTTTCAGGGAACTTTAGTTTTATGACAATGTATATATGTGTTTTTGTGAAGTTTTTAACGCCCTCCCCTATTTCTTTGTATTTCAATAGTTTTAGTTAATTATCCAAAATATTTTTTCATAGTAAAGCTCCAACCATCTTGTTTACGTTACATAGCGACCTCTATATTACACTAATATAACAAAAACGTCGCGTAGACTTTTCCTTGAGACCATGACACCGGGCCATGTTTAGCCGACTTTAGGGTTCCCTGATCATTACTTGCATAGGATCTAATAAACATTGCTCATCTTGAACAGAAATCTAACGCGGCCCTTTATAATTAATTCATCTTATTTTCGTGTCGATGGCTATCTAATGAAATAGTACCTACTTTTAACCCAGATTAATTTATATAAATGAAAAATTTAATTTATTTTCAGGTCTAACATAGGATATCAATGAAATATGGTAGTGTTCTTGGAAAACGTTTAAGCGTTGTTTTATTATATAAATGTTATATTATGATTCACACACAACTACGTTTGTTTTGCGAAAACCTTTTATTTAACCAAAACGTTTAAATGACCAATACATTGTCCAATAAACGTCATAACTAGCATCATTATCCAACGTCATATAAGGTAGACCTGAAAACGTTTACTTAACATATGCACTGACACCATTATCCGACGTCGTAGAAGCTATTCCCGAAAACTTTTACTTGATATACGCACTCACACCATTATATGACGTCATATAAGCGAGTCCTGAAAACGTGTAATCAACATATGCACTCACACCATTATATGACGTCATATAAGTTAGTCCTGAAAACGTTTAATCAACATATGCACTCACACCATTATATGACGTAATATAAATCAGTCCTGAAAACGTTTACACAACATATGCACTGACACCTTTGTACGACGTCGTATAAGTTAGTCCTGAAAACATTTACTCAACTTTATATTAAGACATTACAGTCACGCAACTAAACCGTCGTAAGATAAACGTCTATATATCATAATAGTTAGCTACATACCACTATATAACTGTTACATAATATGAGTCTTATAAGACTGGAGTTATACGACGTTTTTGCTAGTTGGGTTATCTCTAAAATTATCTTTCCGTGGCAGCGTGGCTACGATGTATGGTACGGACGGTACCGTGCGGGTACGGTATGGCTGCAAGGTGCAAACGACTCCATGCCGTGAATGTCCCGAGTTCGATATTTCGGTAGACAAATACAAGAGATCATCTTCAGGCTAATCGATATTTTTCTTGAAATTGGGTAATCACAAGTAACAAAGATAAAATAAGAAATGAGTACGTAAGAGGAAGTTTGAAAGTGGCGCTGGTGACTGAAAAGTTATGTGGTAATAGGTTGTCGTTATTATGGGCATGAGGAAAATGTAGTGAGAAAAGTTTTGAGTGTGACTGTGGATGGGTATAAGAGTAGAAGAAGACCAAAGAAATGATGGATCGACTGTGTGAAGAATGATATGGCATGAAAGGAGGTGTCTGATGAGATGACGAATAATAGAGAAGATGGATGAAGAAGACTTGCTGCGCCGACCCCAAATGAATTGGGATAAGGGAAAGAGGATGATGATAGGTAATCACAACTAACAGCTGCGTTCCTGTCCTACTTCGAATACTGTGTTCGAATGTGACTGAGTAGCGTATATTTACCCTTGGGCCAAGCGGGCCATAGCCCAGGGCGGCAGACTGAGAAAGACGGCTTGCGCGTGCTTATTTTCTAGTCTGCCTATGCTCTATTTCCTTGGTTCAAGCACTATACCTACTCTTTAAGCCTCCAGTCCAGTAGCTTCCATATCTGTATTAATGTTGAAAAGAAAAGCTAACATCTTCAAGGCGGGTTGCTAAAAATCTTCGAGCTCGCTTGCATCGTACAGTCTCATAATTATTATAGAATTTTTATGCGTAAGTCACAACACTTCAATATCAACAAGAATGGTAAAAAAAGTACCTATAACAATTTCCGAGGCAGGATGCTAGTATTTTCGAGCTCGCTTCGCTCGCTCTTGACTTGTGAATTCTTAAGCTTTTACTTATAAGTCGATAAAGCTCCATCTGTATGAATGGTCAAAAGAAAATCTAAGCTCGATCCGCTCGCTCTCACGTATTATTGTTTTCCTTTTGTAAATTCTCTGCTATATCACTAAGTATCACAATTGTGGTAACACAGACTTTTTTGTTTTTTTGTAAGTGTTGTTGTTGTTTATTGTATGGTCATCTCATGAGTCAGTACTGGGTGAAACGGGGTAAATAGAGACGCAGGTGGGAATCGAGACAAAACTTCGAAAGGGATTTTAACGTTCAATTAATAATTATGATAAACTAGCTTCTGCCCGCGACTTCGTACGCGGATCCTGTTGCTTTTGCCAGCGACAACGGGGTCGATCGTCAAGAAAATCAAAGATCTGAAACGTCTGATGTAGAATTCTGAGGCCCGGGGACGGGTAAACAACGGGATGAGCGAGACGATTGAAGACGTTCCAGATCTTTCATTTTCGTAAGTCCACAGGAAATGCCCATCAGACTAAACAACTTTTGCTAAGACGTCATTCCTTAATATGTTATAGTGTCGCTGGGCTTTGGAGTTCCACAACAGGGTTCCAGATCTCCAAATTTATTCTCAGAGCAGAAAATGCTCTTCACGTGGAATAATTTTTGCTATGACACCATTTTTATATCTCTTATACTTTAGCTGTTCTTTTGCGGTTCTGCATCAGGTGTTCCAATTTCCAAAATAAATTATAGCCTATATGTTGCCCAGACTAAACAACAAATACCTTTTCTTCCCGTTATTCTGCAGCGGATCCCAAGGGTACACTGAATTAACAATAATATTGCAAATAACTTTTAAAAAATGCGCAATTTTCTATCAGTGAACGTCTCCGACTCGCGAGACAATGCGTGAGGTTCACGATCAGCAGACAGTCGCGCATCATGTTCCGCACTTATCTCTAGAGACCTAGAAGCAGATGCGTAGATACGCTGAGAACTCATGCGCAATTCTCTATCCGTGAACGTCTGCGACTCACGAGACAATGCGTGACGTTCACGATCAGCGGTCAGTCGTGCATCATTTTCTTCACTGGTCTCTAGAGACCTGGATGTAAATGCGTAAATACGCTGAGAACGCAGGTGTGCTTCGCGATCCGAAGAGGTTTCTACGGAGCGAGTTGCAGCCTGATGTTCTCGAACAACATCAAGTCTCTCCTGCCGCTCTTCGGTAGATTCTTGGGATCTTATGATCCTCAATCTTTTAGCTCCTTTGGAACGTTGGGAAAGATTTGACCTCTTTCTTTAGTTATAGTTTAGTTTAGTTTTAGTTATAGTTTAATTCTGAAGATACCTGATCAATTAAAATCTAAGTGACTGCTCCCCTGCGTTACCGGGTAGGCTACCGTGTCACGAAAATAAATGAAAAAGGAAATTAAACACTCAAATAACATAAGCCCGAAGGCTTATTTATTTGATAAAATAAAATAATAAATGGGAGTTTTGGCCAGTAGAGTCAAATTTTCAATGATTCATCTAATTTTCATCGAAAATCAGTCCTAAACTGTTACCGCCTTCACCGCGTGGAGATACTCCCAGCTTATGTTATTTTATAATTATACAGTGAAATTAGTGATAGCTTTGATTTCCACATCAGGTGTTCAGGTGATCTTCAATTGTTTTTTTATTTTTTATTTTCAATTCCACAACGCGTGTGCCAGATTTTCAATTTTTATACGACAACAGAGAGTGGTCATTAGGCTGAACAACTCTTGCTAAGACGTCATTCCTATATATGTTATAGTGTAGCTGGGCTCTTGGAGTTCCACATCAGCTGTTCCAGATCTTCAAATTTTATACGACAACAGAGAGTGCTCATCAGGCTGAACAACTCTTGCTAAGACGTCATTCCTATATATGTTATAGTGTAGCTGGGCTCTTGGAGTTCCACATCAGGTGTTCCAGACCTTCAAATTTATTCTCTTAGCAGAAAATGCTCATCACGTGGAACAATTTTTGCTATGGTACACACGGCTACACATCAAGCTATGCATTTCCAGTATAAGTTGACCTCGCATTGTACGGAAATCCTATACAATGCGAAATCAGCATAAACTGGAAATGTATGGCTTGATGTGTAGCCGTGTGTACCATTTTTGTATCTCTTATAGTTTAGCTGGTCTGTTGCGGTGCTGCATCAGATGTTCAAGTTTCCAAGATAAATTATAGCCTATACCTATGTTGCCCAGATTGAATACCTATACAACAACAAAAAAATCATTTAAATCCGTCGAGTAGTTCTGAAGATTAGCGTGTACAAACAAACAGACAAACAGACAGAATTTTTTTTTTGGATTCGTGCTCTATTACTGTTTCCAAACCCCCCTCAATAATTATTTTTTTGATATATTCAATGTACAGACACAATTTTTTTACTGTTTTATTATATGTATAATAATATAATATAGATAAGTTACCAGGAGGTAACTTATTTATACTCGCTTTTATTTACTTAGTTATTTACAGATCTTGTTGGTAACATACTAAATTAATTCTTCAAAGTTTGATCTCGATTCACCCCTGCGTTTCTACCAGTTTTATGGTAATGGCAACCATGTTTCACGTGACGAAAAATATTTCTAAACCACAATTCGTTAAGAATCTAGTCCGAATTTAGGTTACGCATGTTACTAGACACCATTATGACGTTAAAGGGCTTATGGCTAATGGCTACTGCGCCGTGCGCAGATCGATGAATATGCGCGGCTCTTAGTGTCGGGTGGCTCCTATGTACCTAGGTAGATAGGTACATACATATACCTACTTTTGTATGTAGGTAGAAATCTAGATATTGGATACCACCTTAAATACCGTGAGAGTCTTCGCTGTCTATGAAATAAAATAAGTACGAAATTATGTGCGGTTGATTGTACCTACTGAGATTTTATGAACTGATCTTTGTTTTAGAAATTTAGACTAAACGTAACTTTAGAGAACCCAATATCCTAGCTTCTTTAGAACACACCACAAACTACATCCCACCCTCCTGGCACATTTGATCTCGGATCGTTGCTTATGACGCAAATTGCTTCCCATTTATTCCTACCAAACGAGTACTCTAATAAACCTAGATCTACTTATATTTACCGCCTTGGCCTGATTGATGGGTTCCTTTCTCCTCTACCATTTATCATCTATCAATAAACTATACCTCAAGTCCACAACTCAGACAAATAAGTACGAAGGCAATCTATAAATAAGTTACAAGTACTTAATGTATACTTAGTTATAATAAAACATGTTCATAAATAGTATGCCTGTATCAAAACCAGTTTTGTCAAGATCCGGTTTGCATCATTCTATGCCTATGTATCTATCTATACACTTACAGTACAATAGATACCTAATATACCTACGTTAGTCAGCCTGCATAGTTAACCGCACTTTTTGTTCAGCTCGGGCTGCAGGGCTCAAGTTATAGTGGTCCTAATCATTTTTACAGACAACCAGATAATTATGATCCCACCAATTCCCACAAATATGAAGAATTTCTAGAAACTGTTCCTTTCTTAGAATTTGATATGAATGAGTCATTATGTTCCCCTTTTGTCTGCTTAGTTGAAATGCAAGTTCATAAATTACACGCCTATAACTAACTGACTGAATAGAATCAGTAGGTATTTATTTTTTGGAAGCTTATAATAATTCTACGTTATTAGTATCCAAACCCAAAGATTTAAATGGTCATTACCGAAGATAATCCAGTTTAATAGTATCTACATAATCTACATGCCGAAACACCTTCTTTAGCGTGAATAATCCACCCCGGGAGTACACTTAAGCCTCTATCCGCCTACCCTTTCCGATGTAACAGGCGTAACGTTAAAAGCAGTTGGGAAACCATTTTAAAACAAAACGCAAATTAAATTACGTTTGATTTCATATTGAATTTGATGGCATCCAACATAAGTAAATCACGTCCCAAACTATTACATACTAAGATACGTATAAAATATTCATAAATCTAATTTCATTTTTCTACCACCGCATTATTTTAAATAATTGAGAACAAATTATCTACAAAACGTTTAAACTGACGTCGCAGTGCATACGCTTGGTGCTTGACACATGCTTGACAGGATGAAGAGGATCTTGTTTTTGACTTTGACGTTTCTATCATTTGTTGTTTGCATTTTTGGCGTCTTTTATAGATCGAGAAAAATTGATTATTTTATATTTTATGAATAAATATCATGTGTTTTCTGTGTGTATACTAATTGTATGATAAATAAACCGACATTTATACTATTTTAACAAGAAGTAATGGAGTTGATGGTCGTTCTTCATGAAACAATGATGCTGTAAATAAAATGCTCCGTCAGATGCCGCAAAATATTTATTTAAAAGCTCTGTTTATCTTAAGGTAATAATAAGCTACCATGGGAGACGTTCAAGTGTGTCGTATTTGTTTAAAAATGGATGTAAAAATGCGGGACCTGTCTGCTTATCCTTTAGAAACTTATTTTGCATCATTGATGATAGAAAGTAAGGTAAGTTTTATTTTTTGAATGAGTATTTATTCCATTACAAAATCTTACAAATATTATTTAGTTAATTTATTGAATGATGATAATGTTTCCTAGGAAGCCTGCTTTACCTTATAAAGCAGTACTTATTATTTTAATCTTACTCCACTGTGGGAAAAGAAATGGAGCTAGATATTCTGTATATCTCCATCTCTATTCCACACTGAAGTACAATAGGAAAGGTGGTGAAAGGCCCCCAGATTTTTATTAGTAAAGATTATTTAGGTTGCCATTGTACCCTTAATTTTCATTGTACCAAGTTATAGTACTCATGGATAAAGCATAATATATTCGATCTATGTATCAACCTTTTGTTTCCAGCCTCTGTACATCAACTTGCCGCCATATGCCTGTTATGAATGCACAGCGCTCGTGAAGAAGTTTTATTTATTCAGAGAAAAGTGTCTGCAGAGCCAGGGTCTGCTGTATGGAATAATTGATGAATGTGGGAAGGTACAGCTCTGATATAAACAGTTGTAAAAGTTTTTAAATTCTACCTGATGTACACACTGCCCAAGATGAATCTGATCACCTTACGGACTATTTTTGCTTGCAGCATCCGGCCGCTATATTAGCGCTAAGTTAAAAAGTTTCTCCTTGGTCCTTTTTTGTGTTATTTCTATTAGTCAGAGTCAAACAACTGTGATCATTAACAGAGCCTGAGAATTTTTGTAAAACAAAAGATAATGTTAAAGCTCACATTTTTTTGTTTGTTTTACTACCTACTTGTTTGTTTTAATAGTAGTAAGGGTGGTGAACAGGTGTGGATATCGTGTGCATGGGATTTTGTTTTAAAAGTGAGTATATTCATCTTGGGGTGATGGTACATCCCTGACTTAAAAGTGTAGGAACCAAAAGAAATAAAAAGTTAAAGGCACTGATAAAAAAGCATATTTACCTATCTCACATGGTCATATTTTTGTTAGGTTGTGACTAGGCTGTGCCTAGCATTACCTGTACATTAACTTAGATGTGTTTCTCACAACACAACTGATTCTTTTTCTTAAACCTTTGGCCACCCAATGCTCAGTGTAGCATAATCAGCCTATAATGTTCCTACTGCTGGGACACACGGCTTCCTCTCTATGAGAGGGAATGGGCCATAATCCAACACGCGAGCTCAGTGCGGATTGGTAGATGTCACATGGCTTCGAATTTTTTGGTTCTAGGACATGCCTTTTCCTCACGATGTTTTCCTTCACGTTTTCAGAGCAGTGGTGGTGAAATAAATTACACAAAGTAATGCGCCTGCCTGGGTTCGAACCCACGACTTACTGTTTGTAAGTCGGGGCTGCCACCACTGGGCCACTGCTGCTCAGTGCTCAATGCTCAGTGTAGGTCTCTTCCAAATCTCTACACTTTCGGCTGTTTTGTGTCATGGCTATCCAGTTTGTTCTGGTCACTTTAATATGATCGTCTGTCCACCTAGACAGTTGTCTTCCGACTTCCCACATTTCCCCATCCCATCCGTGGTCTCCACTCGAGCACTTTCTTCCCCCATCTTCCATCCAGTCTAGAACAAACTGATTATTAGAATTTAACTCTTTCTTACTTAATTTGAATTATTACACTTTGCAGTTAACACACACAGCAATAAAATCAATTCCCAGAAAAAATCTCCTCACAGTTACAAATGTCACCAATATAAGTATAGAAGAAGATATCATAACTGACTGTATCAGCCAAGAAAGACCTGAATTTGCTGTAGAAGTAATCAAAAAAGAGGATCATGATGATATTGACATTCCTGAACATGTCAGTCCAGATTATAGTTCCAGTGATGATGATGATGAATGTGAGAAGAATGATAAGAAGAAAATTCATGAAGTGGAGAAGGTTGAGATTTCTGTGAAGATAGACATTGAAGAAGAGTCTGACGATCTTGAAGTAAGTTTGTAGGTTGAGGATGCTATTTTATTTCTCAAGGACAAACTCCTTTGCCAATTTTTTTAAGATTACATAAAAAGAACAGAAATTAATGTATCTAGCTAGGCCTAAAATGCTATAATATAAATACAAAGTGTGCTTGGCCCTATCCTTTAGAAATAATTTAATGGCATCCAGCAAGTGCATGACGTATTGATTACCCCCTTAGTCGCAAGCGCGACTGCAAGGGCTGAGAGTGGTGGTCTTAAGTTCAATTCCCAAGTCAGGCAACCTTATTCGGAATACAACTCACCTTTTCCATTACGCATTCATCATCTCTGAAGTTGGTGGTGTAACAACCGTATACCTCAGAAACCACGTAAAACGGTTGGTTCTTATCTCTTCCGTCTCGTGTTGGACTGCCGTCCTATCGGACAGTTCAGTAGCAGATACTGCACCTGTTGGTTATTTGTGCACTATAATATCTCCTGCATACTTGGCTAATCACCGTTGCCATTGGCCGCTGTGGCCGATATTCGGTCAGGACGGGAGGATGTCATTGTGTGTTTGACATTTATACCGTTTATTTCGCAGCTTACCAAAACAACAGCAGATGTACCAAAATTGCCAATCAAAAAATCACGGTCAGTCCAGTCCAGGAAGGGAATAAGGCCAAAGAGGACTCGCACTACGGTTGCTAAGAAGGTGAAGAAGGACGACACACAATGCGACGACCAGACTGATGATTTGATTAACGTTATTACTCTATCGGTATGTGTGAGTCATTACTGAAGGAGGCCTAGGGTCACACGTGCATCGTTCTTTTTTATTAAAGGGCACGTAAATCTTTTTGTTCCTTTTTTTTTTAATAATCATTAAGATTCGCAACATTTTATTTTAGTTGGTTTTTGTGCAAAATATTTTATACTTTTATAATAAGCTAGCGACCCGCCCCGGCTTCGCACGGGTGCAACGTTATAAATATAAACCTTCCTCTTGAACCGTTGCGTAGTTTTAAAGATCTAAGCATACATAGGGACAGACAGCGGGAAGAGACTTTGTTTTATATTATGTAGTGATAGGTTTGTTTATGTTTTTGAGCGTATGGCACTCGTGGCCTGCAGGTGAAAATCAGCGTCAGGTGGTACACCTTTTTTTTTTACCCATGGGAAATCATCAAATAACCCCTCCCGCTCTGGGCTGAGCAGGAGGGAGTGTCAGACTTTTACTGACTAAAACCCATCCATGTTCCTTCCTTTGCCCGTTGTGTTCCAGGGCCGCGGTATCTCTTTCGAACAGTCCCGCAACCCTGGCAGAGGTGGTACACCTTGTGTGGCCATCTAGCATTAAGCTGAGCTGTGGCCCTGTTGGCATTATTAGTTTTATTTGTTTATTTATTTTTGTTAAAATTTTAAGGTGTTTGTAATAATGCTGAATTAACACAGTTTTCTTTCTTTCATAATTTGTTTCCTTCTGTGGATATCGTACCACATTCTTTTGGTTTCCTCGCAGTTGCCGTCGCAAGACTCGTGTGTCTTGAGCTCGCATATCCAAGAGAGGTTAGGCATACAATCACTGTGGGTTGACAGATAGAGAATGCCTGAGGAATTAAGCCCGCCTTAGTACCTTTTTGTTTACGTAAAGTTTAAATAAATACAACTCATTGTACGACTGATCGCTAGTCCGCACCCTTATTTTGTTAGTTTTGCTTAATTTGATCAAACTGGTACTCTCTGGTACGATGAACGGAAAGCACCCGCCTAAAGGCTTAATTCCGCATCTGTTCTTAATCTATCTTCTTACCCCCAGCTGGAAGAACAGTTTGAAGAGATGAACAAACGCAAGCAATCATCCAACTACCTCGAGTGTCCGTACAAGTGCCACCAGTGCTACAGGGGGTTCAATAACACGCACGCCTGGAAACATCACCTCACCAAACACTCTCCGGTAAGATATACTAAACGTACCAGGCCCGAAGGCACCTTTTTTTTTTTTTTTTTTTTTCGGATAAGAAATCATCAAATGACTCCTCCCACCCTGGGCTGAGCAGGAGGGAGTGTCAGAGTTTTACTGACTAAAACCCATCCATGTTCCTGTATCGCCCTTTGTGTTCCGGGGCCACGGTATCCCTTTCGAACAGTCCCGCAGCCCCGGCAGTCCCGCAGCCCCGGCAGGCCCGAAGGCACCTAAGAAGCCGATTCCTGTCAGCTTCCCTTCGGGAATAAGGCACTCTGCGTAGTGTCTAGGCGTTTACTCAAAACCTAACTAACATATTATCACGACTGTAATCTCCAAATGGTTAGGCAGACCACAGACGTGTACCTGTATCGATTACACCAACATTTCACCAGTTATATTTCACCCCCATGCAGCGACCTTATTACCATCAACCAGGCAGATATCTAGATATCGGCTTGCTACTGAGAAATTTCTGGAAAAACCTAATAACACTACCCGGCTTGGGAATCGAACCCAGAAACTCATGCTTAGCAGTAATGCTCAAGTTTAGTCAGCGTAGGTCTTTGCAATTTAAACCTTATACGTCGACGTCACGTATCATGGACAGCTTCTCTTATTTGTTCGCAGAACCTCGGCGACATAGAGTGCAAAATCTGCAAGTACAGGTTTAAAACGAAACGAAACCTTCAGAGACATGCCCTAAACCACGGGAAGAGATATGTCTGCAATTTATGTCCATACAACTCAAGTAATATGTAAGTTTCCCTATGTTTTTCACTTTTTAAACATATAAAAAAAGTTACAAAACAATATTTCTGATTGACATCTACTAGATGTGAATCTAAAATGCCTATATGTAAAACACTTACTATTCAAATAAATAAAAAAAAGAGACAATCAAAGAAAACTTACAAATCGTTAAATTATTCAAAATTAATGAAAACGTTTTGGGTAAGAAAAGTAAAACATACGAAATACAAAGAAAAAAAAAGAAAAACACATTATACAATACTAAGACTCCAAGTTTAGTCCTAACTGAGGCTACAAAACCAGCAAAAATATCTATTTCACTACGAATGGAGTTGGCAAGGCATGCGGTAAATGGGTGAAAATGAATGTGTTGCACATATTTCTAAACACAATGTGGTACATCTGTTGTGTTATGATTCCTTTCTGTAATTCATGATTTGCTGAAACATAACATAACATCAAACCTGTAATCCCAGACGGGTAAGGCAGAGGTGTCTAATAGCAAACCCATATTTCGCCAGTTATGTTTCATTCCCATGTAATAGGGGGCGAGCCTATTACCATCAACCGAGCACAAATCCAGACTCCTTGTCTGCTACTGAGAAATTCCTGATGGAAAACCCAATAACACTTTGCCCGTTAGGTAATCAGTCCCCGAGGCCGAAACGGTCGCCCTTCACCGCTGTAGCAATAAAAAATCTACCTATTCAAATCTCATTCAAATTCATCTGATTAAACCATTCTAAATTATTTCAGGAAATGGGGTGGTGAAACATATAAACTGTTCCACGAACAATGGAAAACTGGTGGCTATGGCGTTCGTATGATGCCTATATACAACTTATTTAAAACTAAGAAGAAGTTCTGCAAGCCGCCGTGGGCTCATATGGTTTTTGGCTATCATGTACTAAGTAGTAAGGAACTGGAAGATTATAATAAACTCTTTTCTGGGAAATATACGTAAGTAACTCATATGACAACAAACAACAAAAAGGTTTAAACCTTACTGGCCCAATGTGGGTGTATAGGTCACCTCTGCCTAGTCATCCGAGGCAAACAGGTGTCAGGTTATTTTATGTAAATCGAATGAATGAAATATTTCTAATGCATATCTTAGGTATTACTGCTGGTAAGGACTGCGGTTTCAAATATGCTCTGGTCAGGAAATCTATGACAGGGACATACTAAAAGTTTTGTTGAGCAATGTTACTTTTATCGAATACCTAAAATGCAAGATGACACGAGCCTCTGTTTCACTCGCACGTTTTATGTCTGCAACTGATGCGATTCCAGTTGGCGTTTAATAAAGTTGAAAAATAAAGAACCATCTTGGAGTCGTCGCTTAAAACCTTATTAATACCAGCTTACCAAGGCCAACCTTACAATGTTTTGTTTTCCAGTGCCGGTCAAACTTTCACAACATTCACCTGTTCACCACCGATCTTACTAGCCTACCTGCTACAGCGGTTCAGACAAGCTAACGGGAAGGTCCTACAAGCGAAGCTGACATCCCTTCAGGACTCTCTGTTGGAGCCCTATGATGTGGTGGTGAACTGTACTGGGATGGGAGCCAGGTTCCTCGTGCCTGATGATAGGGTCGTGCCGATTAGGGGACAGGTTATTAGAGTGAGTTTGTTTTGGAATTATCTACGAAAAGATATGTCATGTGAACTGCGCAGTTTGTTAGATTAGGTCATAAGAACAATTCTAAAGGAAACGTGAAGAATATACCAGAACCAAAATTTCCAAATGTCAACCACCAACCCTCAGTAGGTTATTACCAGGGGGGTTACTATGACGTCTTAAACCATCAGGAGTAATTCCTGTGTGGGAAAGAGACGGAGTTATACAGGTTGTCTAGTGCCATCTCTTTCCCACACTGGAGTTACTCCTGCTTTAAGAAGTCATGATAGGCCACCTGGTGGTAATAGCGTTATAGGCTGTTGGATAAATTAATGGACATACGATTTTGTTGCATAAGCTTTATGGCCCGCCAGATTGCTGAAGATCTTATGAGACTGATAAATTGTTTTTGACAGGTAAAAGCACCTTGGATCAATCAAGTAGTTATTGATGAGGAGAGCGGAAACTACATCATACCGAAGTAGGTTGTTATCGATACTTTAAGGGTACAAAGTCCAATGACGACTGCAACCACTAACCTACTACTACGACTAGTCGCACGACTGCTGAGCATGATGTTCCGGGTTCGATTCCCAGGGTGGACAAAGTGTTATTGGGTTTTTCCAGGAAATACTCAGTAGCGGCCACAAAGTCTAGATTTGTGCTAAGTTGATGGCAATAGGCTCTCTCAAAGATAACTCGCAAAATGTGGGTGTAGGTACTGGTACATCTTTTGCCTGACTCTTCGAGATAAAGGCGTGATTATATGTTATGTTTTATGAAAATGTTTCCGTAATTGGCGACATTGCAACCTGACGTAGCGGATAGCGGCAATTTGCGATTGCGGTCGTCTTTGGAATAGTACCTTAAAAGTACCTACGTGTACTTTGTAGATCTCGGCCTACTTACATACTTGATATTTGCAGCGAACAAACGGTTGTGCTAGGAGGGACGCATCAAAACGACTTCAGCACAGAAATAGACCCTAAAGACACCGACTTCATATTAAACGGATGCAAGAAAATGATGCCTGGCCTTGAAGTAAGAGATGTATACATATTTTTATTTCCTTTAATAAATAAATTCAAATTCAAACATTTATTGCTCAACACAGTACATTTTCTACATTTCCAGATGTCAAGTGAATGCGCAGTCCACTGTATTGTAGGTACCAATTCAGGCATGCAAAATTTATAATAAATTATAGTTACACAATTTCAGAAAATCCAATTAATACCACAAACAGAGTCGGACAGAAAATAAATCGAAGTAGTAGAATAAACATTATTATCTGTATTTTTGGTAAGCCTAAAATACAGTTATTAATATTTATTTATCATAATAACAGCATATCAGTGCTTTTTGGTTTAGAGGTCAAGACAATGCGAGTGTGCGAGTGTGCGACTGCTTCCTGCGTTCGGAGTTCGAATGAGTGCTGTTTATTGCAATAGTTTCGACCAGCACGGCTATTGCGTATCTCTGTTGACGGTTCATAGTGATCATCACTTGGCGGGTTTTGATATACAATGACAGTTCTTGTTGATTTCAACTGACGCTACCCGTGCCGAGCTGTCATTGTATAATTATCAAAACTCGCCAAGTGATGATCACTATGAACTGTCACCAGAGATACGCAATAGCCCTGCAGGGACCGAAAAGGTTATCCATCTATGGGTTTTGATCGGCTTATTTTTAGGGTTAGGTGAAAAACTGTGGAGTTTAACACGCATTATATCGTTAATCAGCCTATAATAACAGGTTCATGCACAAAGTTCATTTTTGTACATACATGAAAAATCAAGAAAGTGACGGAGTTATACGGGTTGCAGCGAAGCGGTTTGACTATGACTGTTTTTAAACCGTCAGGAAATACACCGGTGCTGATGGCTAAGTTAATAATGTGGCTAATATGTACGGTTATGTTATTTGCCACAAATTTTATAACTTCCGTTGCTATTTCATCATATCCTACGCTATTTTTATTTTTCAATGATTTGATTGCCCTGAGTACGTCTTGAGGTACAACTGGACTCATAAACATTGTGTTAGGGTTTTCGTGTAGGCGGCGGCCGAGCTTATGACACGCGGGGTTGCGATAGTCGTGGAGAGGATCCGGCAATTGGGTCTCGAGGTGGCATTGCACAAGTCCGAGGCCATGTGCTTTCATGGGCCTCGGAATGCGCCACGGTGGGAGGGGTTCCCATCGGCGTCGAGCCGACGTTGAAGTACCTAGGTCTCGTCCTCGACAGCCGGTGGAACTTCGTGGAGCATTTCCGACGTTTGGCCCCCAAACTGGAACGGGCCGGGGCTGCCTTCAAGCGGCTCTTGCCCAACCTGGGGGGTCCAAACGCCTCCTGCCGGAGGCGTTTGGCGAAGCTTTTGACTGTGTCAATCACGATATTTTATTAAACAAGCTTAATAGCTACGGTCTGAGGAAATGTGCTGAATCTCTTAAAATCCTACCTCAATAACCGCACACAATATACGGAGATTTCAAGAATTTGTCCCAAATCGAAATGTGAACAAAAATATAATCTAGGTAAAATTGTTAAATTCGGTGTGCCGCAAGGTAGTGTATTGGGTCCCCCGCTATTTTTGCTGTACATAAATGATCTGCCCAGTCATATACCAAATCCATTGGTTCTATTTGCCGATGACAGCACAGCACTGATAAAATGTAATAATATTACCAATTATGAACAGGATATTAACATGAACCTTAGAAATATTATTGACTGGCTTGACAATAACAACCTGGTAATAAACTTACCAAAGACTTAATGTGATGCATTTTCACCAATGTAAAATTCCACCGAACGTATTGACGTTCGGTGGAATTTTACGTTGGTGTAAAAAAGTTGTTGTACTGTACATTGGTACAGTACAACAACTTTTTTAATTCAACAATAATTTGACAATACTGTAGTGTTAGATTAAGAATAAGAATAATTTAATTTTAAAAAGTCTTATAAAAAGTGTACATTTAGGCGCATTATTATTATTTTCTTAAAATGGTTTACCTATATTATTTAGATTATATTGTTTAGATTATTTATGAAGTAACATATTATGTTCTAAGGAACTAATATTTTTTGTATTTATCTGAGGAGGTTGTAATTAGCAATTTAGTTAAATATTTTGGTTATTATAATGTTTATGTCTGTAAGCTTTCCTAAAATAAATAATAATTGATTCCAGCGCGCAGAAATAGTAAAGCATTGGGCTGGGTTAAGACCATCACGAGATACGTTAAGATTGGAACCAGAAGAGAAGAACGGAAAACTGTACATACATAACTACGGGCATGGTAAACTAACGCCATTTTTATTTTATTTGGTCAAAGTGAAAAGAGACTTAAGTTGAAACCGGGGGTGTAAGGGACAGCCCTCCACAGACTGATGGGGTGAATTCAGTATATCATACTGAGATCACCGGTACAAGAAATTATTTCAGGAATTTTATGGGAATCCAATAAATTTGAGTTGTTTCATTTCCTCATACGCAATGTATCGTAACCGTGGCAAAACGCACGTAGCGAACGGCAAGTGCGACGAAGAGTTCGATGCACTCTAAAGCTAGGCAGTACATCAGATCAGATACAGGAGTATCAAATCAGCTAGGCAGTAAGTGAACAGCTGATTTCACGCATCATTCGTTAGAGTATTTCAACATCCATTGTTGTTTTGTTTTTATTATTTTTGCCGTTTTATTTATATTAATGGAGTGCTGCGTACAGATAATGTAATTTTACATTGAAATAAAACTGAAAACACGATTAAATTAAATGAAGATTGACTTCTCTCAAGCTAACTACGGTAGCGCTCTATACGAAAATTAACCTTATTCGTATAAAGTTCGCTTCATATTCGCATGAAACGGTAGACCACAGTCATCTAAGAATAAAGTTCATTATCGAATGAGACACTACTGTATTGTACTTACTTTCGAGTTATTTTCATCTGGAACCTGAACCTAGTAATGATAAATTTTTCAATCCCGTTTTAGGGTACAGTAGCCGAATGGCAAAAAACGGAACCCTTATAGATTCGTCATGTCCGTCTCTCTGTCCTTGTATGTCACAGCCACTTTATTCCGAAACTATTTCCCCCTTTACGATTTACGATTTTTGTACAAAAATAAAAAAGTTTAAGGGCTCCCCATACATGGAAAAGAAACTAAAAAAAAAACACCAAGCCTGTACGTGCTGGGTGTCTATAGATAGGTCTTTAAAAATGTATAGGTCTATAGATAGGTCGTTTCAAAGATAGACTCTTCCAAAGTAGTAAAATATGTGTCCCCTCCCCCTCTAATTTCAAGAGTAAGATGAGGGAAATTCTGAAAAGATGTAGGATTGTAGAACGTAAAAATAACTTTCAAACAAAATTGGTTTGAATAAAATTTTATGGTTAGTTTTTGAGGTATGGAACTTTTTCATCATACTGCAGCAGTAACTTTGTTTTCATTAATGTATTATGAAACACAAATTTAGTTTAGCTGTACGGAACCCTATGTGCGTGAGAGTACGACTCGCACTTAGCCGCTTTTTATACTGTATTGGCTTTTCATTTGAGTGAATTAGCTTTAAAATATTGTAGTAGATTTTTATCAAAAATCAAATAATTATTTATATTACTGTTATTTTATTTTTTATGCTTAGGTATATGCCTCGTAGAAGATGGCGGGACGAGCTGGATAAAACCAACGACCAGTCATGAGGAGAGACCTTTGCCCAGCAGTGGGATGACGCAGGCTAACAGTATCAGTATGCTCATATTATGTATATTTTTTTCAGGTGGCAGCGGATTTACACTCTTTTGGGGTTGTGGCAACGAAGTTGTACAAATATTACAAACATACCTGAATAAGAATCACAAACTGTATAGAAATGCAAAACTTTAATAAAACACGATATTACAATAAAATACAACATTTAATATATTAAATAAAAATCATATAAATAAATGTAGGTACATGTTATATAACAATATATTTTTATTAAATTGTACTGTTCCCTTCTTATTTCTACTGCATTTAATGCATTTTATCTTAGGCCATTTCTCAATGGTATGAGTTTTTCTCGATATAAATATATTTCTTTTATAAATGCTCATCTAAGGAATTTATCATTTAAATAAACAGATGTTATGATAAAATTATCATATGATTAGTTGCCTTACATAGTAAATTGTGTAATAAGGAAAAATGTAATGAAATCGTAACATAGGTACATATTTTCCCTTCGTGTTTTCCACCAATAAATTAAAAATAAGTACAATTTAAATGAGTCTGGCAGTTTTTTTTCTATATCCCCAAGCCTCAACTTAGTTTCATATGCACGTATGCCTTGTTTTACGAGATCTAAGTCTAGCTAAAAGTAAATTTTGGCATTATGAATCGTGTTGGCTGATAGTGTCATAAATATCAGTTCTTCTTTGACTTCTCACTGGAATTTGACTACGAACGTCTTCTACCATTCTCAGATCTAGAAAAAAAAATATTATTGCTGTAATATCCGTGTGAAAAAAATTAAATAAACTGTTATACTTTTATGGATGTATCTCTGAACTCCCTTGGCAACCGTAATCGAAAAAGTCATATTTATAAAACTATAATCATTAGGGATTTTTTTGTGGATATCGAACCCTTTTTTGTCATGAAATCAGTCAATGCGAGCAATTTCAGTAAATGAATAAATATCGGGACAGCAGGTTTCAGACTAGCGTATTTTTTGCGCGATAAGCTCGTAACGGCTTCCGTGTGTACACGCGCGCCACATTTTGGAGTCGAAAAATCGGACCCGCGTACACGCGCTTATTCCTGCGTGTTCGTGCAGGGTGAGTGCATATCCGAACTTTAAGCGCGTCAACGCTCGTATGAGTTGCGAGTGAGGCAAAAGGCGCGCCAACATGTCCTTGCAAAAACGAGTTTATGCAAGACGAAAATACGCTAATCTGAATGCGCCGATAGACTAAATACAGCATTGTTTTAAACAAAAGGCGATCAACCGCTTGTTGGTTAAATTGTAGGTAATTGGCGACAAGATAAACCTTTCTTTTCGAGTCGGTTATATAATATTTTATCAATGGCGTTTTTAGGTCCTTGGAAAAAGATAAATATAAACAAAAGAAGTTATTTAATAGATTATCATCACAAAGATACTTACCAATATCAGCACACAACTGGCCAGGCTTCTCATCCAACTCTTTAACAACGGCACCCCATGGGTCGATTAGCATCGTGTGACCCCACGCCACATAGTCAGCCGATTTGTCCCGGGCTGGACTGACCAGCGCTACCCATAGCTGCAGGTCGTTGGCCCTGGCTCGGCCGAGGAGCTCCCAGTGACGAGGGCCGGTTGTCATGTTGAAGGCTCCGGGGTAGATCAGGACGGAACAGCCTGGGGAAGTGAAGGGCGGTTACGTCGGTTGGTTAATGTCGAGGATGGATAAAGTAAGGAATTATTGTTATTAGAGCCAGTTTGAAAGTGGTGCCTGTTGCGGAAAAGGTGAAAAGCAGTCGTCTGTCTTGGTAGGGATATGAGATGAGGAGGAATGAAAAGCATGTGACTAAAAGTTGAAGTAAAAGGCTAATCATCTGCTAAGCATTTTGCCAACTTTATTGGGGTCGCCTTCCAGTCTTACCGGATGCAGCTGAATACTGTATTTTACTTGTAGCGACTGCTTATCTGATCTCCACAACCCAGTTAGTACTAACAAATACGATACCCCTTGGTGAGACTAGCTGTCAGACTTTCGGGCCACTGACTTGCTGTAACGACTGTCAAAGATCTAGAATTGACGGCTGGGACCAACGGGTTACCGTGCTTTCCGAGGCGCGGTGGATACTAGGTATATAATGGGTGATCACCCATCCATGGACCAACCCACGCAAGCGCGGTTTAGCAAGCTCATAGTAAGAGTGCTGAATATAAATGTTGATAGGAGAGGAAGACAAACGATTGTAAAATTGACAAGAGTTGGACGGTGATGACATCGTTTGGTCGAGAGTTCTCTAGAATACTGTTGAGTATTTAATGGGGAAGAAATGTCTTTTGTGATAGTTTACTACGTGGTATTGTAGCGGTGAAACTTTTGGGTAACTGAAGAAGAATAACGAAAATACTGGTAAAGATCACCGGCAATTTAACTGCCCCGAACCAGCAAAGCAAGTATAACCGACTGAGCGACAGCATCAGCGACCACTGACAAAAACAACTCTTGCTGAAAAAATATTTGAAAATGCTTCTTTAACAGTATTTTGTTTCTTACCTTCTTTAGACATGATCTGCGCCATCTCAAAGAACCGCAGATCGTAACAGATACCGAGGCCTATCTTCACGCCGAGGTACTCAAAGGTCGTGATGTGATCTCCAGCTGATAACACGTCCGACTCCTTGAACGTAATCTTACCGGGAATGTCTATGTCGAATAAGTGTACCTGGAAGCAAAGCATTGCCGTAAAGTATCAACGGTTCTGCCACCACGCTGCAGTTTTGGGCAAAATTTAGTTAAACAATTACTAACGACTAATGATTGATTAATTAGTCATAGTGTTAATCAAATAATCATTATTAATAATAATAATAAATATGTTATGTAAAGCCGTTTTCTGTGCATGTGGTCCTCCTCCACGACCCCCGTACTATTCAATTCATCCATCAGTACAATGTTTTGCGTGTGTTACACTTAATCCTGCCGTAAAAGGTGATTTTTCACCCACAAAAAAAAAGTCGTTTCCCAGGAATATTTTTTGCGTAAAGTTACTTAGTTTGATGTACATAATGCTTGGTTGACGGCTTCGTTAAAGGTCCTGTTACACTCTGTATAGTGTAAACAATTGTTGGTTAACTTAAATAATAAAATAAATAAATTATTGATTATTGAAATTTTATAATAACAGCTAAATAAAACATTAAGTTTTAGTAGCATTAGTCTCAACATGAGCGATGTTTCCAAAGCCATGTCTCCAATAAAATCTGCGTTGAATTGCCTTGTGTGACGCGAAGTCAGCGTTACAGTCAAAACATACTGTTTCTTATAAACAGAGAAAGACATTTTATAGAGAAATATTTATAGCAGCCTAGTGGTGTGACCGTCGGACTGCCAAGTCATAGGTCTCGAGTTCGAACCCAAGGCACGCACCTCTGATTTTTCGGATTCATGTGCGTATTGTATAATTATCACTTTCTTCGGTGAAGGAAAACATCGTGAGGAAACCAGCATGCCCTAATGCGGGAGAGATATTTCTTGACGGCATGTAAAGCCAAGTCCGATACCCATGGGCGGCATAAAACTCTGACCCCAGGTTAGGCACTAACCACACGATAGAGATAGAGATACAGAAATATTCTGGTTCCAAGGAAAATTCCCTGTCCTAAAACCTGCTAGTGCTAAGCTTAGGGGTAGTTAAGTTGACCATAGCCCTAAGCTCTTTACGCTGAGGTTAAGTCAAGCAAGCTCTTTTTTGGTATGTATACCTTTCTATGCTGCGCGATAAGATTCCCGCAGTGGTCCCAGACGGTGCACGTGTTGTACAGATCGTCGCCGCTGCGCTCGGGCAGGGTACCGCCCACCACACACACGCCGGCCTCCACCGCCGCGCGCTGCAGTGCCCTAGATGACTCGCCGTCAGGCACGCTCTCTGCGTACTCCTTGAAGTATTCTGCAATATTGGTAGTTGTTATATTATGTTTTACATCTTTGTACACAAACATTTACAGTCATAGTTCCCATAGTGACACAGGCCTCCCTCCAGTCTTCGATTTTTTTTGTCCTAGGACTTCCAACACGCCAGCTTTCAAATGTTTATACCCTTTTTTTTTTTTCGGATCCGAAATCATCAAATAACCTCTCCCACTCTGGGCTGAGCAGGAGGGAGTGTCACACTTTTACTGACTAAAACCCATCCATGTTCCTTCCTTTGCCCTTTGTGTTCCAGGGCCGCGGTATCTCTTTCGAACAGTTCCGCAACCCTGGCAGGCATCGGTCCTTTCGGGCCCCTTCCTGTTTGCTGACTCTCTTTGAGGCGCGCGTGGAACACGAACGCGCCGTCGACACGGCCTGTCGTCATAAGACGGACGGACGGCGAGCTAGCCCATAGTTCACCGTCCACAGGCCCGCGAAATGTTTATACCCTCAGTTCTTTAAAAGTTGCGAGATAACGAGAAATAACGAGTGTGTCAATGACTTGACTCAACTTTTCTCTAATACAAGCACAGTTTACTGTATTTCACAAGACACATTTTAGTATAGGTATAGGAAGTTCCAGATACCCATTTTCTGGCTAGAATTAGATGATAAATTGGTGACGGTAACCAGAGATCTATTCAGCAAACCAAGGCCTTGAAATAATCATGAAACCACCAAATTACAAGTAAAAAGTCACAAGCCAGATTAAGCTGGAAGATGAGAAGAGAACCTTTAGAAGTTGACAAAAATCGTACAATCAAAGTTGTAGATGGTGCTACGGATAAGGTTATTCAAGAAATATTCAGAGTTGATTGCTATCCTTCAGTAACGAGAGAGGCACCAAAAGAAGTTGTTTCATATTTTTTAGGACTAGTACTTACTGGTGCCATAAGGCGCATTAAAGAATTCTGGCAGGGCCACTAGTTGGGCACCATCACTTTTAGCCTTATGTATTTGTTGTACTGCATTGGCTAAATTTTTCTTCTTGTCCATGCCCACTGCCAGCTGGACCAGGGCAATCCTTAAGCCTAGAAAATAAAATATTGTGGAACTCAAAACATAACTTATTAATCTATAAGTACATACACATAAATAACATTGAAATATCTGTTTGTAATACCTCATTATCAGCTTTTTACTGAATGCATTTGAAAGTTTATGGTACTTAACAAAAATACATTTTTTAAATTTTTGTCTGTCTGTTTATTTCGGCTAATCTCCGAAACGGCTGCACCGATTTTGACGGGACTTTTACTGGCAGATAGCTGATATCATAAGGAGTAACTAAAGCTAATAAGAATTAAGGTTCCGAGCAAAAAAACTAAAACTCTTGAAATTGATAACAAAATTCGATTAAAAAAGGAAAGTAATATTTTTTTATAAAAATAATTTCACACGAACATAGGTCGCGGGCAACAGCTATATATTTATAAAAAGAAAATACTTTAAATATGTTACTAAATTACTTCATGAAAAGACAATTTCATATGTTTAAATAAAGTAATGACTGTATCTACATAAAGAAATAGTAGATAATGGGTATGGAAGCTAATCTATTCATAAGCTTATATTATTTATGAATTAAATATGCAGGACCATGATGTTAATCCTGTAAGATTTTTTTGAAAGCAGTAAGTGACAATTGTGAATTAATTTCCATATTTTTCTGGCACAAAATGCCACATATATTTTAGAGCTTTCATACATTGTAAAAACACGTCTGTTTACGTAGGGTAGGCAGAATACAGGTGGCAAGACTTGAATCACAAAATTTTGTTCTACTATGATAATAAGATTAATGTTGGTTGGTTTAATGAATACAAAACAAATTGACTAAAAAGTATAATATAAGAAATGAATTACGTTTTGTTCCACATGTATAAAAACACTCCACTGTATAGTTTTGGGTTAACAAAGTCTTTAATAAATTATTTTTAGATGGCGATATCAAAGAGAGTCGAACTGAAACAAGATAGGTAATTAATGAAAATTAAAATGTTTACTTATAAAACAAAATGAAGGCCTGTTTAGAGAAGAAAAAAAAAACTTATCCAGTAACAATTTTTTAAGTATCTTGATAAGTTATCATAATTGCTTTGATATTGTATATTGTGTGCTTTACAAATATTCTCCTTTATTGGTACTAAGAGCTATACTATACTTGCTTCAATGCAAAGGAACCTTTATCACAATGAATTAAGGTTTTCTATATATTGTGTTTAAATTCTGAGGTTAACATAACAAAAAGATAATGTATAATGTAATGTGTAATGTATGTGTGTGTTACATCATCTTCCGAAATCACTGCTGAATTCACTTAATTTTGTAGAGTTCAACAAAATTAAGTGTATTCAGCGTAACATTCAGGTAAACCTGAGGAGGTAACCACAATTGGAAAATTTATTATAATCAGGAACTATGTATTCACCATCAACACTAGACGTTAACCCAACTTTAGGTGAAGAAATGTGTTAGTAGAAGCTTTTAGAACAACAATAAACTAGGAAATAAGTTAAAAACCAATTGTAATACTGTACCACCAAGATTTAGAATAGGTTTCTGTAAAAATCGCGGATGCGCTGCATCGGGACTCGACATTTTGCACTCACGCTTAGACTGTAACTACGGTATCAGTTGTTTACCTCTTTTGAACATGCCTCGTATCATACGATTATGATATTATTTTGAATTTTACTGTATTCTCAGATAATATCAAAGCATAACACTATAATGTACTCTGTGCATAACACGGTGTAATGCAAAGAGTAGAAAACTTATAGCAAAAAAGGATGAATAGAGCAAATGTCACATTAAAAACATGACAGCTGAAATTATTGACAGAGAACATTGACGTTGACAATCAGCTGATCATGATGCATTCAAAACTTAGCCTTTTGGCAATACAGTCGTAAATTGGAACGCCTTTTTATTTCCTGTAAAAGCCTGTCAGATGATTATGCTGATTTATGCTAGACCGTAGTATATAATAATATATCATGCTCTGTGGTGTAAAGTTTAAAAGAGATAACTAGCTGTTACCCGCAACCTTCAGCATCATCATTTCAGCCCGTTCCTGTTCATTGCTGAACATAGGCCTCCCCAATCGATTTCCAACGTGTCCGGTCCAATGCCACCTGTATCCAGCACTCAGTATTGTTTTTGGAAAATACAGGTAGTAGTACTAATAAATTAACTAGATGGAAAATAATGAAACGTTAAGCTAGGTTGGTAAATGAATAATTTATTTCGTAAAGAGCACAAAACATGAATAGGTAGTTTATTCACATTCACAACTTCAAACTTCGCTTATTGCACTAGAGCTACAACATAAGATCACTGATACTTAAAACAAAGATAAAATAGGTAATACTTGAGAAAATAAATATAGTTTTCTCACTTCTATGTATAAAACCATTTCATTATTATGCAAAATTACCTTTTAAAAACCTATTACATAATGGCTGTACTTAAAAACAAAGTTTTACACTAACATAGCTAAGAAAATATTTAATTTCATCGTTTCTACTTAATAATAATGACTACTGGTAGTAGGTCCTATAAATAAAATCTATTACAAAATGGAAGTTCTCCAGCGTTTGCCCTAAAATCACTATTGCTCAAGTTTCAGTTAGGCTCCGCGCAAAACAAGACGCGCAATTATGCACTTTATCGTCGGCACCATACAGTGTAAAGTCGTACGGACATCAACAAAGACATCAATAAGCTACAAGCTTAGAAATCTAAGGCTTTTTGTGGGTTCGTTTATAGTTTATGCGCTGATATGGTTTATTTTTCATCCAAAACGTGTCTCTGGCGTTTTAAGCCTTTATTTTGTAAGTTCATTATCGTGACAAGTTTCTTGATAAATATTTATACCTACTGTAAACATAAATTGCTACACAATACACAACAATGATTGTGCAAAATTAGGTTATGATTAATACTCTTGACTCGATGCGAGCCATATTCAGGAGTTCCTAAGCCTATTTGTAATTCTAAACCTTATTTGTAATATTCAAGTTCATAATTTGTATAAAAATATGAAAACTATGTAATACCAGCTTAATTTCCGTAACATATAAAATTCGTTGCCTCCTAAATCGTCGAAAATAAAATAATAATACTACGCACAGAATCTTTCAGTCTTCTATAACTGATAAATAAGATCATTTCTCTAGGGTATAAATAATAACATTGTAAAGGAAAAATATTGTACAAATAATTATTGTTTTCTGACTAAACATAATAAGACCACGCTACTGACGCTCAGGCTGCGAGGTAGCCAAGCCAAAAGTGTCTTATGTGCGGACAGATTTCAGTGCATGTCTATTGCTGGCACGACGGCACTACAGATTTTGTTGGCCCAAAACTTCAGCAGTGCTGATATCACTTTGTCTGCATGTTATGGAGCACCGAAGCGATACAGTTTCAGTTCCATATCCACACCCTGCTGGCATTCCATTGAGGCAAGTTCAGTACTTTCATCTCTTTATCTTCAAATGCGCCATGTGGGCACAAGGGTGGTAGATGTCTTTGACTCTTAAGACTTGCTGGTTTCCTCATGATGTTTTCTTCATCTTCTATTTTTGTCTTCAGTATATAAACTGCTGTGCCGGCGGTTCCTTAGGCCCTTGCTTTCGTCTCTCAAGCCGGTTTCGGCTGACATAGGGCGCTGGTTGCTTCAGATGTACGGTCCGAACGTGCAGTTTCCTACTGTTTGACTGAGAGAACGCTTTGCCGCATACTTCACACTCGTAGGGCTTTTGACCCGTATGGCTCTGTAACAAGGAGAGAGGGACTAGTGTAAATGAGTAAGCAATAGTAGCGATATTGAAATCATTGGGCAGTTTTATAAGTACGGTAGATTTGCATTTCAACAGACTTTAAATGTTCGAAAGTCACGACATCGTGCAGTGCCGCATAACCATCGCAATGCGCACTCGCACACGCATTTTAAGCATGAGGTCCCTTTTTTTTTCATTTTAATAAGTTGATATTAAATAATCTGTTAACATATAAATACATGATCTAATCAAATTAACTAGCAAAACTTTACAAACCTGGCGCTTATCGATATCTAATTGTAACTAATATAATAAATGTGAAGTGAAAGTATAGTTTGTTTGTCAGGCCTTAATGGTTGATCAACTTTCAGTGAAATTTGGTAGACATGTAGACAATGACCTGGGTGGGACGTTACACGAATCCACGAAGACATAATAATTATAATGCAAAGTAATGTGGCAATAGAAGCTGTGTCCATTAATATTTAAAATACTCACTAAAAAGTGTCTATCTAGCGCTCCTTTAAACTTGAATGTTTTGTCACAGACAGAACAAGGGTGTGGCTTGACTTCCGAGCAAACTTCCTCATGAACCTGCCGGCAATGATTTTATATCAACATAGGTAGATACGTCTTAAACTTGTATCTGATTTCACTAATATAATATCATTGCCTTTTGGTCGACTCGGTGCATTATTTAGTTGACTACACATCTATGGAAACAGTTGTACCTTGAAAGCGCCTTTATTACGAAGCAACAAGAGCGGTTTTACAACCACCTTGGACCCGCGTGGTGGATAACAGCCCTCTCCCCCAAACAAGGAGGAGCCTTGTGTCCCAAAAGTGCAAACGTTATATGCTGATTATCCTAAGGACTATTTGACGTCATAAATATAAATAATACTTTAAATACTTACTCTAAAATGTCTATTGAGCGCTCCTTTCCCCTTGAAAGCTTTGAAGCAAACTGAGCAAGGATAAGGCCGGTTGTCGGAGTGCGTTTTTTCGTGAACGTTCAAGTTCGTCCGGTTGTAGAACGCCTTGTCGCACTGCGAACATTTGTACGCGCGCTCTTCGAAGTGCGTGCGTTTGTGGTATATTAGGAAAGCGTTGCCCTGTTGATTGGAAAGAGGAAAGTTAAATTAATGATCTAGTACAGATTACTTTTTTTCGTCCAAGCATGCGCAATGTTCTGATGAATGTCAATGCGCAAATGTATTGTGTTGTTTTTCCGAAAACACAAGGAATTTTCGATGTTCAAAAAGGTGTCGATTTTAAGCCTTTTATGGATTTGAGTCTGTCCTTGATGGACATTTAATTCCGAGTGCCGTCCAATGGAACTTGTACATAACTGGCAAAATGTGGATTTACTACAGTACACCTCTACCTAACCCTTTGCGAAAAACAGGTGCTATATTATATTATGCTGTGAGTGCTGTCCAATCTCATATAGAAAAGGTAAGTACATTATTGTTTCACTGGATGAACGACAGCCAATAGAATAAAAGCAAGTAACTGATTTTATGAAATTGTACATACTACATACCCTGAAACCCTTGCCACATATATCACATATGTGGTTCTTCTGTATGGGGTACTTCTTGTCGGGATGTGCTCGACGGAAATGTGTCCAATACTCGCGAGCGTTCGGGATCTCCTCCGGACACTGCAACAAATCATGTTTCTCTACAGTTAAAGCCAAGTTACGAAACTTTGACCCATAAGGCCCGGCGCTCACTGACGATACGGCACGACATAGCACAGGATTTTTAAGGGACGAATAAGAATATAAGCAACTAGCACTTCGCCCGAGATTTCGTCCGCAAAAAATGTGATAGCTCGGCTCATATGCATGACATAAATATAATTTTTCAACTACGTAGTAATGTTATCATTAATCACTACAAAACCGATCACAAAGGAAGTCTTTTTTGCTTAGAACCAAAACAGTGCAGAAATGTTATATGAAATCTCATTTTTGCACAGTTTTTCATTAATGCAGTTTTTATTTATTTTTTATTTAGATATTAATTTACTGTCTCCCATTAAGTTCACTAAAAAAATGCATTTGATCAAAAAGATACTGGCCTAAAATAAAAATCAGCTGAATAAAATCGACTTGGTGAAAAAAAAATACAAATGGCGCCCATTTTGTACCATAAATTGTAAAACTTTGATACTTCTTATTTAGCAAGAAAAGTTAAAAACAAATGGAAATAGCGATATGAATTCAACTCCAGAAAGTATAAAAACAGCTGCAAATGAAATTGTTATAACCTTTTGCCACAAAAGTCGCGAGATACTTTATTTTCATTAACTTGAGTTTTTATTTTGAGTAGGCATATTTTATCACGGTAGGTAGATTGGTAGTTGAAAGAAAAGTATATTACGCACCTTGCTAAAGTGAGTAATTAATGCACTCGTGTTAATTTTGTAACATTACACTCATGCATTAATAACTCACTTTGCGCTCGATGCAACAATCTACTATTATAGCCCATAGCACCCACGAATAATGTCGTTTTCCGCCAATGAAAGATTTTTTAGAATTGGAGATTACCCCCTACATACGAACTTACAAACAAATTTTACCTATTTATAATATTAGTAAAGGTGGTCGTAAGTACAAAAACAATGCCGCGGTAAGCCTAGTCATGACGTATTGACAGTCTTCTTCTAACGGCCTCTAATGGCGAACATTTAGGCGAGCCGCACCGCAACGAAAATCGTCCGACATTTTACTTTGTAGGTAGGTAGGTACGTTTTGTATGCACAGGCCCGAAATTTATTGTACATACTTAAATGCGAAGCGCTGTGGTATGATATGTGCGCTTACTATTATGTAACGTATTAAGTTTGAGCTGCTAGTAAAGCTTCAAGTTATGAAAACAAAATTAGAGAAAAGGACATTTTATTTGACCCAAAGAAAGCCGCATCTGTATGAAAATTATAGGAAAACGTCGTCAAGATCACAACAAGTTTATACATACGTGTTCACATTTAGCAGGCCAGCTGTGCTTAGAAGGTTTCTTCCCGTAGTTCTTGGGTCTCTTCCGCGTGTGTTCCTTACGGTGATGCAGTCGCAACTCTTCAGAGTTCTCGAACGTCGCGCCGCAAGTCCGACAGCCTTTACTGTTGAACAACAAACGAACATGAACCGTATGTCAACACGTATAGAGTCTGAATTCCCCGTGTGCTTGAGTGACCTCTTGTACGTGAATATTAATATTAACGAACAAAGGAAATGAACTGTATGTCAACCTACATAGAGTCTGTAGTCTGTGTGTGCTTGGTGGACATCACCGTGTGCCTCTTGTACGCCTCGGTCGATATGAACTTGACGTCACACTCTTCGCAATATGGACCTTCTTCTGAATTTTCTTCTGCTTTCTCCTAAACATACAGAACACTGGATTAGAACTTTATATTGCAACATAAAATTATAAGCACTTTAATGGCATCGACTCGAATCGAGATCATCTAGTAAAATGAGGTTTAGTAATTCAGCAACATTCATTCCATTTTCTATGTTGTCAAGCAGACGTATTTTACAAACAGGAAGCAAAGTATTACGAATTTCTTTGAAATCCATCGAAATGCGGTTGGAAAGTGTGTTGCGCAATGAGGGGTAGCCCACATTTTTTTTTTGCTATTTGCAGTTCATCATCAGGTCTGATCATTGATTGATTTGCGACCATAAAAAATAACCGACTTCCGACCTAATTGAATTACCGACCTTAAATACTTATTAATTACGGTCGCAAATCAATCACACATACAACCTGATACTGAACCGCAACTTGCAAAAATTAAACAAAAATAGGAGTAAAATTAGAATTTTGCGGGGTAACCCTGATCTTTCGCCATGAAGATGAATGATGATTTTCGAAGGAGAAGAGTGGAGGAGTAAGATAGGGTACATACTTGTATATCCTTGTGCATCATAGTCTTGTGCATGGCGAGGCCCAGTTTGCTGATGAATGAGTACCCGCAGAAGCCGCATATGAACTCCGACGGATGTTTGATACGCACGTGACTCATGTACGATGTCCAAATACTGGTGGGGAGAAAGTTTTATATTTTTTATTTAAAAAGCTGCTGTGTCATTCATTTTAACCGTGTAGGTGTGCAATTACTATGTGCGAGTCGGCGATGAATCAGATAAATTCGTTTGATAAAAATATAGGGTGTAACAAGACCCTTCACGAAGCCATCAACCAAGCATTCTGTACATCAAACTAAGTAACTTTACGGAAAAATTATTGCTGGGAAACGACTTTTTTTTTGGAGTGAAAAATCACTTTTTATTTTAGTACTCAATGTAACGCACTCAAAACATTGTGCTGGTGGATGGATTGAATAATACGGGATCGTGGAGGTGTCTCTTCAAAAATCTAACATCAAAAACATGTATTTAAAAAAAAAACTTGTGAAAAGATTGGAACTTTGACCCCCAATATCTCCGTAACTAGAAGGTTCCCACGTATGGTCTAGAACAAAAATATGATCGCAATGACTGGGAGAACCAGTGCCTTTGGGTTTCGTTAAGGGTCTTATTACACCCTTTATACGGGGTGGTAAGGACACCGACGCGAAAACGGTTACCACGTGTTCAGTACAACTACCCAAACCACATAGAAATTGTTCATCGGTTATCTATTTAAAAAAATCTGCTGTTTCCTGCAAAACTGCAATACCTACATGGTCAAAATATATGGAATAACTTTTGCTCGCGGCTTCGCTCTCGTTATGCACGGAAAGAAACTCACGGGACATTTGAACTTATGACACTCGAGGATAATGTCGCTTCCTGTTAGTGTAAGAACTGTCGGAACCGGATTAGAAGTTTCCAAGATTACCCTCTACATACAAACTTACACACAAATACACACCACAATATCTTTTTATAATTAGAATATTCATCACTTACGTAAATATTTCATCGCAATGTTTGCACTTGAAAGTAATCCCTTTATGCCACCCTTGATGCTGTTTTGCTTGAGTCCTGGACAAACAAAAAAAAATTAAACTATTGACTAGCATTTTTTCTTATGCCATATTTCATCGCGTAACTGTATGTTATTACAGTTACGCTATGAAATATGTCGACCTACAATCAAACTAAATACGTTCGGCCATTGACTTGACTGAAGCTTTTGATAATGTGCACCACTAATTCTCTGTACACAATTTTTTTTTTCAAAAAAACTGGATGTTTAGATTGATTATTATTTGTCTCAATTAAATAAGTTTGTAATAACTGGATGAAAAAAAAAATGAAGTTATAGCCAAATCTTAGGAGAGTTCAAAGGTCTACAACAAGGAAACACTTTAGGTTCACTACTTTTTATACCTATAGCTGCTAGTGTTAATAGTTTTACTTACGTGTTGGTAGATATATAAGGACATGATTTACAGGCGTATTTCTTCTCGTGGTTGGACGCGTGTTTCTGATAGGCGCGCTTCGTTTTGAACCTAAACTTACAGACTTGACACTCTATGCTGCCTGCGGTCTGGGAACAAAGAACATACCTTTCATAATGTGTATAAGATTGTGATGTTTGCACTAATGATAAGGAAGTACTTCAGATTAGCTATCATATAATACCCAAAACTTTAGGGCCTAAAATGTTCTGAACAGACATGGTCCGTGTTGCATTTGTCCGAGCCACATATATTATAAGTCCAAGCCTTTTTTGCAAATGTCTGACTATAAGTGAAGGAAATTTAAATATTCCGAAATGGTAACCGAGGTTGCGTAGTTATACATTTGGATTGAGTAGGTATTGAAATAGTACATGGGACAGCTGACAGCATGGAGAAAGGTGTTCAGTTTGATAGTCTGTACTACACTCTTAAACAGGGTGAAAAGAAAAAGCGGTTTCTACGTATTCAGTACGTCATTCTGAACCCAGTTCAGAATAATACGTATATAACATACATAGACATTTTTCATCAGTCATTATAAAAGAAACTGCTGTTTCCAACAATAGTGCAATACCTTCACAGTCAAAATGTATGATCAGCAGATTTTTAGTGGTATGTGGTAAGTAACTGTTTATGCGTCGGTGTCGCTTCCACCCTGTGTGTATGGTTACTTTTCTGGTACACACTGTATAATTATACCACAGCCAACTACAATGATTTTTGGCGAGGTAATTCAATAATTTTATTGATATACATATATGTTCTATGTTAAGGGTTTGGTTTCCGCACTTAGTCCGTAAAGTGGACCATTGTGCGTGAGCCATGGTGGCCGATATACATATAATAAGATAAAAGCTTACCACAGCATGTTTGCTAACATGATGATTCCAGGCGTCATTGTCAATGAAGCCTTTATAACACAGATTGCACTGGAATGGAGAGTTCAAATAGTTGGATGACTCCTTCCTCTTTTGAATCTCTTCTTTCTGCTCTTCCAACTGGAAAGGACAAAGAACACAAAGTGAAAATTATTTTTTTGTGAGAAGTAAAAGGTATCAGCAGTCCTATACTTCGACAGGAATCCATAAAGATACTCTGGAATCAAGACAAGAGCCATAACAAATGATACCATTAAAAAAAACCATTTTGAAAAAACTTCTACCAAAAAAATAGTTACGAAATAAAAAATCTGAATAAATCCCACATACCGTCAAAGTAATAACATTGATGTACTGCGCAAAATCATTCCATTTGCCATCAGCGGCAACCCTTGCGTTTAATAACTCTTTTTTATGCTTAATAGTTCCCGATTTTAACCGGCGTTTCTTTTTCCTCTCAGTCACTTTAGGAACTTCAATTGAATAAACAGAGTCTTCTGTGCCTACAACAAACTACAAAAAAAATAAAACATAATAATTATGCTTCGTTTACTAACATGAAGATAGGAAAAAAAATGGTAAGATAATAGCTTTAAATTAACTGATGTGGGTGTTTCAAATAACTTCTTGAAGCCATTCAGTGTATCACATTTTGTGGAAACTTTCTTGTATGCCCTTACGGTTATGGTTAGGCACTGCTTCAGTCTTTGTCTTTTGGACCCAACAGAATTCAATTTAATCATTTCATTCAGTTTTCACAGTTGTCATTAGAATAATAAAAAAACTTTATCAATAGAAAAACTTACTTCAAGGCCTTCACACTCTTCTTTCAGGTCCACCTTCCCATCATCTGATTCATTATTTTGACTTTTCTTCTCCTTATGAAGTGATAGTGGTTCATCATCATCACTGGAGAGACAGGGATCCATCGAGTTGAAAGAAGCATAGTTATGATCAATTTTAAACTTATCATCTTCATCATCACTGCCTGGTTCAAGCTTTACCTCTAAATTTAGTTTGGGTTTCTGCAGAAGACCTATCTCTATGTTTGGTAAGGTGACGATTTTGAGGTTGGAAGCTATGTGGATACCTTTTCGGTCTATTGATTTTACTTTTTTAGTTATTACCTGAAACATGAATTTGTGTCAACCAATATTCTATAATTATCAACACTTAGTGAATTGAAATTCTTGTTTATAATTATATTTACATTTCCTAAGGAATCTGTAGCACCATGGAGGACTGCCTGGCTACGTAGACATTTCTGTCTAAAGAAATAAAATTTCCTCACAAGTGCGGCACACTCATAGCAGGCATATGGTGGCAAGTTGGAGTACTGGGGCTGGAACAGAACATTAATAGGTATAAAAGAAGAATATTATTGGTGCACAAAATAAGACATAAACCCAAAAATATAAGATAGATATATTAAATTGCTCCATGAACAAGAATTTGTGTCATCATCATCAGGCTACAGCAGTCCACTGCTGGACAAAGGACTCCTCAATGGCACTCCATTCATCTCGAGAATTTAAACCCGACGACTGAAAAATCACACTCTCTAATTAAATTCGGGGTTTACCAGGTAAAATCGACTCTACATATTGTTGAACTTGGTTAAAATGTAGGCTATGTTACCTGGGCCATAATAACAAATTTATTGACACCTTATTCATCAAAATCGGATGAATAGTTTAGGCGCTATGGAGGAACATACGTAAATACAAACATACCTAGTGGACTGCTAAAATTATAACCCTTCCTTTTGGCTACGCCGTCGGTTAAAAATACTGGTATTAAGAGAGAGAACCTACTTTGGAGTTCTCAATTATTTTTTTGAATGCTCCTCAAACCTACACAATATTATTTTTATTTTTGTCCACTAGAATAAAACTCCAATAATGTAAAAAAAAAATACTGTAAGTTACAAAATAATGAATATAATTTTCTTCTTTTTTTAGATGTAGGAATAAATACCAATAAGTTTCTAAAATAAATAAACAAAGGGTCAACTTACATTGGCTCCAATTACAGACTCATAATAAGATTCTAATGGGTATGATCGCAAGTCGTGTAATTTCACGTCCATTATTGAACAAATACGACATACTTTTACGACTTCTGGTTCCATTTTGCAGTATTATTTATTTCATTCGGTAAATCATCACAAAACACAAACTGAGTTTCATAGATTCGCGGCGATTATGGTACGATAGAGTTATAAAATATTAGAACTTCTACACTATCTAGACACTATCTTCGCTATTAGAAACTTCACGAGAGTTTATCAAGGAAACATCATGCCTGCACGAAACGTATAAAAATGTTACTTATTTTACATAATCACTAAAACGGGTCCACGCATTATCTATAATTGATAAACAAAATACTCATAGAATGTCTAATTCTATGAAAGACGCCAACCAGGAGGCAGCCATTTTTGTTGTTGACAATTTGACAGACACTACGTTTTATTTCTACTCTTCTGTTGTTTTTGCTATCAAAACAAATATACATAAGCACGTCTTTGCTGTCGCCTGATCGAATAAATAGCATAGAAGCTGCATGAATGCCATATTTTCATGGAAAAAAAATCGTTTTCAATGAATATTATGGGGCCAAAATGTAATTTTCCTCTATTTAACTAGATAATAAAAGGATTATAGTTGGTTACTGTTTTCGTAAACGCGTCTTGTTATTAATTTACATTTGACGTATTTTGTCAATGTCACTGTCAAAAAGTTTCGGTTTCGGAATTCAGGTTTGGACGAGAAGCCGAATGATCTTAGTTTTGAAATTGAAATAAAACTTAAGTTCGTCATATTTCAAACATGAAGTGCGTAAATAAAGTTTATATTAATGAAATGATAATAGTATTACATTTATGTTATCATTAATGTTGTATCGTGTATTTTGTTTTTATTTACAGGCTCACAGTGGACGGTCTTCTTGTTTATTTCCCTTACGATTACATATATCCAGAGCAATACGCGTATATGTTGGAGTTAAAGCGAGCTCTAGACGCTAAAGTAATGTATTATTTACAAACATTATATATTTTCGTAAAATTGGCATAGATACTACGCGCCTCAGCGGTTTCTTCAAATCGTGAATGTTTAGTTCTTCAGCATTACATACCATTACTTTGCCGTAAAATGCCGATGAATGTTCTATTGAAGAATCCTGTAGCACTCCAATAATGTAGACATTCATTGCAAATCATTCTGAAAACCATTTTAGGTTATGTATCGAAACCTAAAACACAAACAAGCAATAGAAATTAATTTCAGGTAATTTAAAGCATTTTGTATTTTTCAGGGCCATGGATTATTGGAGATGCCTTCAGGAACTGGCAAAACAATATCACTTCTCTCGTTGATTGTAGCATACATGATTCAGAACCCTCATCATGTCAGGTATCTTTTTCTTTGTCTTGGCAGTTAAAATAATAATACAATATTTCTTAAACAAACCACTCTGGGTTGAGTGTGTCAGTCTCAGAGAAGACAACAGTATTGGCCCTGTTGAAATGGCTGCAACTTAGCAGTTGTAGTTTTGTAAATTATTGCAATACCACTGGTCTCAGCAGTGAAGAAAAACAATGTGAGGATACTGGATACAGGCATATCCTAGAACTGAAAATGCAATGGCATGCAAGTTCCACCATTCAGAACTGCTCTCGTGTATTGCTACCTGCTCCCGACCACAGAACATTAATACAAAGTGCTTTGCATTTGAGTCATGGTAAAAATGAGTGTTTGTCAAGCAAAGAATAAATCTTTATAAAAATAAAAGACTGGCATCTAAATCCCATATTGCCATAATAATTTATTCCCATTTCAGAAAACTCATCTACTGTTCTCGTACAGTGCCAGAGATAGAAAAAGTACTAGAAGAGTTAAAGAACCTGATGAAGTACTATGAGAAGTGTCAAGGAGAGAAGCCAAGTTTGGTTGGTGTAGTGTTGACATCAAGGAAGAACCTCTGCATTCATCCTGATGTGAGAACTTTTGTTTTCTTTTCAACAAGTACTCATAGTGAATACATTCACTAAAAGTAAAGAACCTGTAATACCTTAGCCAGACTTGGCATTGCCTAGTTCTGAGTAGACATAATTTAGGCTATCAAACTGCTATGAAGATTATCATTAACACTAGAGACAGGATATACTGACTGATCATGTGATCATGGTGCTCGCAACAGTGCCGAAATATCAGGAACTCAAAATCAACATTAAACATGGTAAATATCCCGTTTCTAGTGTTAATGATAATATTAGTGACCATGACAGTTTAAAAACTTATATGCTATGACGATGTCAAGCTTATGGTATATTTGAACTGGCTGATTGATTACCATATCTTTCGAAATGAATGCCTCAATATTATGGCACTTTTGGAATTGCAACTGACAGTGCTTAGGGATGGAAATCCTGCACCATGCTTTCATGTTGATGTTATCTAGTCTAGTGAAAAAAAAAACTAATGTAAAATTTTGCTGTTTGTCCTAGGTTTCCAGAGAGAGGGAAGGGAAACTGGTGGATGGTAAATGTCACTCACTGACAGCCAGCTACATCAGAGACAGACATGAATCTGATGACTCTATACCTATTTGTAAGTTTAATATGCGTCTTAATGTTTTTTATTTCCAAGTTAAAAGGGATGAATTACAGGGTATCAACCTACATGCGACCTCAAGGTGAATGCTCCCAGTGCCCTCACTGCGCCTTAAACCTCAACTCATAATCTTACATAGTTTCCATTGCGTCGCTACATATTAAGTATCGAAAAAATATTCTTCGTCGAGTTTGATGTAATATGAACTTAGTAACAGTTCCAAAACTTGTTAAATATCAAGCAGCATTCGTACCACATTTCCCTCAATCTGAATCTGAGGCATCTTTTTCAGGTCAGTTCTATGAGGGTTTCAACCGAGAAGGCAAAGAGTCAATGTTGCCATATGGAGTGTACACTATCGATGATATGAAACAGTATGGCGCCGACAGGAATTGGTGTCCCTACTTCCTTTCCAGATTTGCTGTAAGTTTAAGTCAAAGTTTTACATGTTATTAAGGAAACTTTGTTCTCCGGTGACTTTTCGTCTCTTTGCTGAATTGTTAAGGCACTTGCCTCACTACTGGCGCCGACTATTAGCTAGATGCGAGTATAGCTACTAAAAACTTCCTTATAACACCTAGGAGGGTTCTCCTCTGCGGTGTCTCACTATACAGGCTATCGCTTTGCATCCTGGTCAAATTCAAGGAGGTATCTGTACAAATGATTCTCGACCCGAATCTATAATAAAAAGGGTAGGTTATACGGGTGGACTACAAATACCGATTTCCGTAAATGTAAAAAATAAATAAAAAAACCTATCCTTTTTAGTATCGATTCAGGTCGAGAATCATTAGTATAGATACCTCCTTGAATTTGACGAGGATGCAAAACGACAGCCTGTATATTTCTTAAGCGATAAAATAGTCGCTTTCTCGTTGGTGGTGGAACAGGCGACTCAGGGTTGACCCTCATCTATCATCAGCACGAAAATGTCCATGCTCCTTTCCTTTTCTGTCGCTCAGAACCGTCAGCTAGTGCGAGAAACAGAGCGGAAGTGCTATCGCACGCGACAGCATCGACGATACGCCCGGCAGCACGCTCTGAGCATGGGCAAAGGCGATTCCGTGGTGATAGTTACCATGGAGTTTCTTGCCGGTTCTTCTCCATAAGAAACGACCAACCCGAACCGTGCACCTTTTCTCGACGTTTTATAAGTCTTTCATGTAGGCCTATGTGAAATAAATATTTTGATTTTGATAGATGAGGCTCAACCTATAGACTTTCTTGTGTACTGTTTCCTCAGAAAAACTTAGCGCCAAGTTTATTTCATCCCCATACCACATTTCACAGGTAACGTGTACTTTGTCATCAGATAATCCACGCTGAAATCGTAGTCTATTCGTACCACTACCTCCTCGACCCGAAGATAGCCGAAGTGGTGTCGAAGGAGATGAACAAGGAAGCCGTGGTTGTGTTTGACGAAGCGCATAACATTGACAACGTATGCATAGACTCGCTCAGCGTGAAGGTGACCAGACGTACTATAGATAGGAGCACGTTGGCGTTGCAGCAGCTTGAGAAGACGGTGGCTCAGTAAGTTAACATATTTTTTTAATCCTTACCCTCAGAATTTCTCTTGTATCGTGGGTGCGTTTACAAACATTTAAACTCACATACACAAACAGCCAGACCCGAAACGACTACCTGTAGACCATACAAATATTTGTTCCGTGCGGGAATCGAACTCGCGACACGCAGCGCAGCAGTCAATCGCTCAGCCACTGCGCCATTTACGCCATCACTCGTATAAATTACTAGCGGCCCGTCTCGGTTTCGCACGGGTGCCTATGATTGTTGATATAACGGTCCCGCATGATGACAACCTCGTGAAAGCCGAAATCGTAAGCAAATCAAGTATCTTGACTTGGCTCGCGAAGTTGTCGACATAAGGAAATAATAATATTAAATGTTGATGTTGAAACCGAATTTGTTGATTTTATTTAATTACTACTTAAATATTTTTCTGTACACTTTATGACTAAATAATTCGAAATCACAAGCATTCGAGCGTATGAGGCAGTGAAAATGTTTTTCGAAACAGCGTCTTTCGCGACTACTTCATTCGAGTCCATGAGCTTTCGAACCTGTGAGGCAGTGGCATAATAATTCGCAACAGGGCGTTCGAAACAAAATAGGGGACCCATGTTAGTGTTACTCAGGGTGAATGTAGCTTTCTAATGCTGAAAGAATTTTTGAAATCTGCGCAAAAGTTTTTGAGTTTATTCATTACAAACATACACACAAAAATACAAATCTTTCCTCTTTATAATATTAGTGTAGATTTGTTTTGCGGGTAGCTTGATATAGACTGCGTCATTGACAACGTATGCATAGACTCGCTCAGTATTATGGTGACCAGACGGACGTAACTCAGTAAGTTTACATGCTTTTGTTTTTATGTTAGTCCAAAGGTCTTCCTCCATACTTCTCAATCTGCCTGCTTGTTATGCTTTCACCGGCCAATTAGGAACATGTACAAGTCTTCGTGCCAGCGTTTCTTGGGCTTCCCTCGGCTACGACGCCGACGCCCGTCATTAGACGGCTATTGTGGCTATTGTGTTGTACGGCTATTGTGTGACTATTCTCGCCCATCTATCCTGATCAATCCTAACTGTGTGATCTGCCCATTCCCGTTGCTTTTATTATCTACGTTTTATTTAGTTTTTGTGGGTAGTTCCATACAGCCTGCGTCAGAGACAACGTATGCACGCCAGTGCCGCTTCAATGTGAAGGACTATTACATTTTTTAAGTGTTTAAATGTGTTTTGATAGAGTTGAAATACAAAACTTTCTGATTTTTTCTATCTAGAATACGAGAGGCAGACGCGGCTCGCCTGACGGTAGAATACGAGCAGATGGTCGAAGGATTACGTCAAGCCGCCATGCTGAGAGAAACTGACGCTATATTGGGCAACCCTATCTTACCCGATGACGTACTCAATGGTAAGAAAAAGAACTGTTTTGGTAGATATCAAAAAAAAGGTTTTAAGGTGATCAAGTTCTAAAAACGGATACAGGCACACTAACAAGCAACTTTATTACCACCAGTACAAAGTTCATTATTGACACTTGCAAACAACACACTCCGCCAGTTGTGTCATGTATTCCTGAATACATAATCTGAAACAACACAGCAGTATGTTGTAAAATCTTGATTATTTTATCCCTGGTTTTCATCACCGTTAAAACCACAGTGATCTTTAATTATGTTACGATAAGGTTGCTGTTCGGGTGTATCTAGAGTCTGGAACTAACATAACAAACCGCCTGTAATCCCCGAAGCGTTAGGCAGAGGCGTACCTAATAGTACACCCACATTACACCAGTTATGCTTAAGTCCCTTGTAATAGGGGGCGAGCCTATTGCTATAAACCGGGCACGAGTCCAGACCCTGTGGCGGCTACTGGGAAATTCCTGATGGAAAATTCCAATAACACTGCCCAACCTGGGAATCTAACCCAGGACCTCATGTTTAGACTGGAACTGTGTACTTATAATGCTGATTAGAAACCTTCAGGTGTCATAATAAGTGTATTCATTAGGATTATTTTACAGAGGTGGTTCCTGGCAACATCAGGAATGCGGAACACTTCCTGAGTTTCCTGAAGAGGTTTATAGAATACATCAAAACTAGGCTAAGGATACAACATGTAGTACAAGAATCTCCTGCAGGTAATATTTTATTTAAATTAATAACTAGAGTTTGGCTTCAATAAATATTGTTATAGAAGACTGCAAGTTGCCCAATACAATTCTTTACAAATTGTTTGCAATGGGCATGAAAACCGACAATCTAGGTCTGCGTAGATGACTAATGCTAAGTGTGTGTTACTTCCATTCAGCTGCGATGGAATTCAAAATCAATCAAAATCAAAGCGTTTATTTCAATTAGACCTTAGCAGGCACTTTTGAAAGTCAGAAAACAAAGCCGAAGCTACAGTCACAGACACAAGGCATAATAACTTGTGAAAGTACTGTAGTTGCCCATTCCAAAGCGTAGATCTCTATGGAGAAGAACGGGCAAGAAACTCCATCGACACTCTTTTTAATCAAAATATTGTTACAAGATCTTGGTTACATCATTCATGTTGAGATTATACATATATGTGAGAACGATGTAGAAAGACGTGCACATTAAGAGCGTCCAGAGTAAAAGATTATAACTATCAGCAATTTAAAAACAAAGTAGTTAAAATAAACCGTGGCAGCTAAGAGATGACCAGTCCCAACTGACAGCGCCCGTTCACGAACATGACGCATGCATCAGCCCCATTCAGCTCAACCATATTGAAGGGAACTATACGACCCAACACACCCGCCACTATCAGCGAGACATTTGAGTGAGCCTGACATTCTCTCAGCCACCAGGGCACATTCGAGTCAATAAAGGATAACTAAATGTAAATGGTAGCTTTACAGTACATAGTACTCACACATGTGCTATGCAGTTATATAATACTAAGAGATTGAATCTATACAATGCAAAGATATTTTTACAATCTTCTGCAGCTTCCACAATAATTTCACATGAGCTTCTGATTAGTTTGCCCCTATGGTTGTGGAGCAGGGCCAGCATTGAGCCAAGCATTTTTATCATCGATGTAATCCCCTAACTTATAATATGCTTGCCTACATAGTGTGCGTTTTATACAAGATTTAAAGGAGGTGTTTTTTCCCCCATACAATTGTGGCCAAACAATGTACCTTAATAATAAAGGTACGAAGTTATAGGAAAAAAATCGCAGATTCTGAAAAAAAAAATATTGGATTTATTCATGCATTTGTACCACCTGAAATTGTCGATCAAAGATGCTAAAACTTGCAACCCAAGAATTTTAATCTGGCAATCTCGTGATTCATTTCTCCGATGATGCGTTTCGTTACTTCATTTTATACACGTATGAAAACCTAAAAATATGCTATTTAGAATTTAGTTTTGTATTAAAGATAGGTTATTTTTCCCCGGCACACTTTTTTGTGAAATATTATGGGATCAAGAATTTAAAAAATACATTTATTTCACATTTCAGATTATTTTTTGCGTTTGGTTAGCTACTAGCCAAAAGACAGTGCTCCAGGGTCGATAATTTACTATTTTATTCCTTTTGTTGTTGTCGTTGTCAATATTGTCATTCAGATTATTCTAGCCGTTATCAGACGACCGATCTCGAAAGAGTTCAATATTTTGACAGATGGAATAGTTTGACAGCCGCCAGCGCTGTTAAGAACGTTTCTTTGAACGCAGTTACGATTCGAGGTAGTGTTTTTTCATATTTTTTTATTTCTTAACCTATCGAATATTGAAGGATTTAAAATACTGCTAATAACACAGTATATTGGAAAGATTTTAAATAGTAATTTGTACCTCGGTACATGTTTTGGCCGAAAAAAAAACACCTCCTTTGTCTCATTCAGTTGTTGAATGTGGGGAGGTATTTTATTATAACATTTTAAACAGTACCCCATGAAAGATGAGTCTACTTTAGCTAGCCTGAAACCTGGCTGTACTAGTTGGTCCCTGTTTCTAGTATTATAGTGGAGTCTGTCACCTCTTTTACTAAATAAATGCAGATTTTTTCTAACGTACATGATGTTTTCATAGATGTATTGACAAGGTACTGTCATGATGTTAATTTCCTTAAACAGTTCCCTTAGAGAATCACGCCTACGTAGATCATATATGGCTCTGATGGCTCTTTTCTGCAGAATAAAATTTGAGTCAAACATTGAGTCTATATTTAATATAGACTCAATGTCTGCAGCCCGTCCCCATAGTAAAATACCGTATGACATAATACTATGAAAATAACTAAAATAGACTAGCCTCGCGGTATATGCATCAGTAAATTGGCGGATTTTTCTAACAGCATAAATGCTGCTGAACTCAGCCGTCCTGCAAGAGATGTTATATGCGGACCCCATTGTAGCCTTGAGTCGTGCGTGATCCCCAGGAAAACAGTATTTTCGACGAATTGCAGTTGCTCTTGATTCAATACTATGTCACTATCACTACTTTTAACATTCGGTAGAGCAAATCTTATGCACTTCGTTTTTTTCCCATTTAATACTAAATTATTAGCGGTGAACCAATTATGGACCTGCATTAAGGCGTTATTTACGTCGTCGAGATTTGTGGCACGTCTGTTTATCTTAAATATTAAAGAAGTATCGTCAGCGAATAACACCATTTGTGGTTGGTTTTTAAATAAATGGGGTAGATCATTAATATATACCAAAAAGAGGGGCCTAATATCGAACCTTGTGGTACACCCATACTTACTTTTAAACCCATTGAATTGACACCATTTATTTGTACTTGCTGATGTCTATCGTTTAAATACGATTTCACTAAACTGAGCGCAAGTTTCCTTAACCCGTAATGTTCAAGTTTTAAGAGTAGGGTTTCATGGTTTACGCAATCAAATGCTTTCGAGAGGTCACAGAAAATTCCTATGGCATCTTGTGCCTCTTCCCACGCAGTAAATATGTGTTTTAATAAGGTGACACCGGCGTCAGTCGTACAACGTCCTTTGGTGAAACCAAACTGTTTCTCATGCAAGATTTTATTGGTGTTAAAGTGGTTGAGTATTTGATTAAGCATTACCTTTTCAAACACCTTGCTGAAAACCGGCAATACGGATACGGGTCTATAGTTATTAGTGTCTTTACTGTCCCCGGACTTGAAAAGTGGTATTACCTTGCTGTATTTCATAAGGTCCGGGAAGACTCCTTGGTCCACACACAAATTAAATATTAAGGCCAAGTACGGTGCTATAGTCTCAATAATGGCTTGACAAACTTTAATTGACATACCCCATAGATCCTCGGTTAATTTGACTTTGATTTCTTTAGAAGCTTTAATTTTTTCCTTTGTGCCAGGTCTAGAGTGGCCGATTTGACGATACTTACGTAAATTGATTTTTCTTAATCTTGCGAGTATCACTAAAGGCTCGGAAATTCAATATGGCGACAAACAGACGCCATATTGAATTAAAAATTTTTTGCTCATCAGTCGGTATTTTTAAAATTATTTTTATTTATGCAAAGCTCCCTTAATCTATGCAAGTTGCACCCAGGATCTCAAAATCATATTATTACTTTCCAGGTTTCCTAAAAGACGTGCAAGCACGTGTTTGCATAGAACGCAAACCGCTACGTTTCTGCGCCACCCGTCTTTCTTCACTCATGAAGACGCTAGAAATACCGGATCCATCAAACTTTGCATCGCTCACTCTCATCACACACTTGGCTACTCTAGTATCCACTTATACGAAAGGATTCACCATTATTATAGAGCCATTTGATGATAAGACTCCTACGGTCTCGAACCCTATTCTACATTTTTCGTAAGTATAATTTATTTTTAATTTTTTTGCCACAACGGCACAGTACCCAGTAAAGTACCCAACCAGTAATTGTTGAGCATAGAGCACAGAGTTGCCTTAGGGGGCACTGCTACGTTGACATTTCTCAACGCATAGCCTTACACGCTGCTGGCACAGCGATTCCGTGCTCTGTGCCTGTACATATAAAGTCTCTATTCAGTAAATCTGCGGTTAAAGCTGTTGTGGCAGATACATTCGAATCGTCATAATATAACAATGACTTTTATTTTTCAGATGCATGGACTCTTCAATAGCCATGCGGCCAGTATTCGCTAGGTTTCAATCAGTCATCATCACTTCAGGTAACTTCAAATCATTTTCTATTATTATAACATAACTAGCTGTTGCCCGCGGCTTTGCTCGTGTTTTGGTCGGAAATTATCCCACGGGCACGTTGTAAATATAGCCTATGGCACTCGGGGATAATGTAGCTTCCTATTAGTGAAAGAATTTTCAAAATCAGTTCTGTAGATCCAGAGATTACCCCCTACAACCTCAAAAACTCACAAGATCACAAACTTTACCTCATTATAATATTAGTAAAGATATAACATCACGCCTGTAGTCCCAAAAGGATCAGGCAGGGGTGTACGTAATAGTACACCCACATTTCGCCAGTTATGCTCTGCTACTGAGAAATTCCATATGAAAAAACAAAGGAAGGAAACAAAGGAATTGAAAAATAGTTTTATATTGTTAAAGCTTAAAAATAAAATTGTAAATTGAAATGCAGTTTAATGTCCATTGACATAAGGTTTAAATTACAACGACTGACGAACGCTTGCGAAATTCGACGCATTCTGTGTTGATCAATAATTCGTTGATTGGAACAGATAGTAATCATGTCTTTCTCTGCAGGAACATTATCGCCTTTAGACATGTATCCAAAGATCTTAGACTTCAACCCAGTTATAATGAGTTCGTTCACCATGACGCTCGCCAGGCCTTGTATATTACCTATGGTAAGTTTACTACAGTATCTTCTATATTTTCTATCACAAAGTAAAGATCATCATATCGACGGTGAAATATCGGTTTGAAAACTCGTAAGGGACATTGAACATGCTAGCGGATTTTCAACTTTCTACGCTGAGCCGAACTTTGCATTGATCTTGCACTTGTCTTTGCTAAAATCGCGTTCAATGTCCCCTTCGGCATTTTAAATTTCCATCATCAAGAATCTATTATTAGAATTATTCGAATAAAATTATGTTAACTTGTGACCTGAAGCATTTTTATTCCTCTCAGCAATTTGATATTGAATCAAAATATGAGAATAGAAAGCTCGTGGCTAAATCGATCGATCGATCTAAGCGATCTTTAGGTTAAGCCGCCTTGCCTAGGTTGGTCCGTGGATGGGTGACCACCCATTAAATACCGAGTTTCCTCCGTGCCTCGGAAAGCACGTTAAGCTGTTGGTCCCGGCTGTCATTTGTACATCTTTGACAGTCGTTACAGGTAGTCAGTGGCCAGAAATCGTATCACCAAATACTGAGTTGTGGAGGTCAGATAGGCAGTCGCTCCATGTAAAATATATATTCAGCTGCATCCGGTTAAACTGGAAGCCGTTGTGGTCGGCTTCCAGTGTAGTCCTAGAGCCTAGTCGTAGTCGAGGAAAGGCTAGGCAAATGATGATTAAAATATGAGAATTTTTCAGATAGTATCAAAAGGTAGCGATCAAGTGGCGATATCGTCTAAATATGAAACAAGAGAAGATGTAGCAGTCATCAGAAACTACGGACAGTTACTAGTTGAGGTAAATGAAAAAAATCTGCTGTAGTTTTATGCCGTCGTAACTGGAATCAGAAACTTCTTCTTCTTTATCGTGTGGTTAGTGCCTAACCTGGTATCAGAGTTTTTATACCGCCCGTGGGCCTCTGATTTGGCTATACATGCCGTCGAGAAATATCTCTCAGGCATGCTGGTGAAACTGTAACTTTATTATCAACTAGCTGTTGCCCGCGACCTTCGTTCACGTGAAATTATTGAAAGGAGTTCTCAGTAATAAAAGTCAATTTTATAGGCTCTATCGCGTTTAATCGTCACAGTTATAATATTGCACTCGCGAGATGGGAGCGTCGGGATCGAAACGGACGTGCTCTTCCGCTAAGTAGCCTTTCCTGACTGCGGGCGGAAGGAAGACGTGGCGGCGCGCTCGCAGTGGGCGCCGTCCCTCACCCCTCTCCGCCCGCGCGCCCGCGCAGCGGTAGTACCATCCCTTCGCTCTTTCAGTCGGCCTTTCATGATGAAGCTGCCCGCCCCGGGTAGCCTATCCTGGAACTAATAATACCTACTCTCGAGGTCAACTGATTAAGGTGAGTTCTTAATCTCACAAAAAAGAAATTTGAAGAGCGTAGGTATATCGATACGTCTGTTAGACAGTCAGACCATGAGACACTGTCGTGACACTTCTGAATGTGTCTGGCACTATAAAATAATGAGGACACTTATGAATGTGTCTGTCAGACGACGACGAGCTAAGCATCTGTCGTGGTTATATCAGACGACACCTTATGAATGTGTCTATCAGATGATGACACTGGATGTGCCGACCCTGTTGTCTATCATCTGCGGATGACACTTTACCAATGTGTCTATCGACGGTGACGACACTGCGTATCTGTTGCAAGTGACTGACACTTTATAAATGCGCCCATCGACAGGAACGACACTATGTATCTACCACCAGTCTAAGAAGGCCTTCGCTTAAACGACGACACCAATGCGGTATCTGTCTTTCATGCATGTTCAATTTAGCGTTCAATATTTGGCAGGGTACCCTTGTGTTATAACCAGATCATCGATTGCAGCGGTCACAGTTTAGTGACTCACAATTAATAACAACATTCACATAAAACAAATGAATATATTATATTAAAGTGAACAGTTGCAGCGGCCACAGAGTAGTGGCTCACAACATTAAGTAAATGAATATAAGTATTGTATTAAGTGAACAGTTGCAGCGGCCACGGAGTAATGGCTCACAACATTAACAGTAGTACTTAGGAAGTATGTTTGTTGTTAATTAAGTCACTTATTATATAAGTAATAATTGAAAAGTACTGTAAACACTTCTACATCCACCACCAACTGTCAGTACACATTATACACACGGTTACACACACACATGCGTTTAATAGTAACAATAATCAACTACCTGTTATAGTGATGTTAAGGCAAGCATATTAACACGTTTAACGTGCAACCCGATGTATAGGTTGTTATTTAACGTCAATTAACCATGGTATATAATTATGTTAGTCTTATAATGATAGTTGAAACGACTAATTACAACATATAACTAAAAAATTAAATAAAACATAAAATAATCTAAACAACTTCCAACCTGTTATCAATCAGTATCGGAGGTTAACTCGTTAGGATATTGTAAAGGCTTGAGCTTATCTCTGGCAAGAACGTTTTCGTAAGGACGACCACGAGAGGTGGTACTTTTGATTACATAACGGTCATGAGGTAAAACCTTGCGCACCTCAAAAGGACCATCGAAACGAGGCATAAGCTTGCCGCTGCGTAACCCTTTCTTGAAAACCTTACGTTCAGCCAGGACGAGATCGCCTTCCTTAAATGGAGCGCCCTCACGTCTCTTTTTATCAAAATTGATTTTTGACCTCCGGGCAGCCTCCTGAGACCGAGTAATAGCGCCAGCCCGAAGGGAGCTGATATCGGACCTCGTAGGTACAACGATGTCTCCCGACAGTCGTGGTCGGAAACCGTATAGTAACTCCAGTGGTGATTTCCCTGTACTATTATTGGTATTGGAATTAATCCCGAGCTGTACCTTGGGCAAATATTCCTCCCAACGGTTCTGATCCTCTTCTCCGAGGTAGGCGACCAAAGCATCCAATATCGTACGATTGAACCGCTCAATTTGCCCATTAGCCCTTGGACTTGCCACCGCGGTTAGTATGTGCTTGATTTGCCTATCACGACAATACCTTTTGAACTCATGGCAGTCAAAGGCTTTACCACGATCGCTGATTATACGGCTCGGCAATCCGAACGTTTTAATGTACTGATCAAATGTCTTTAATACGCTGCCACAACCAGCATCGCGTACCGCCTCAATCCAGATGAAACGCGTGAACGCGTCTATAATGGCGAGTATGTACATTTTACCCGATGGACTTTTACAGAATGGACCGAGGTGGTCCACGTGAACGGTGTGAAACGGTACAGCTACCTTCTCTATAGGATGTAATAATCCTATTTTACGACCCGTTGGTTTCTTTGCGTACTGACATGATATGCACCCACCGACGTACTTCTGCACAAACCGTCTCATACCACTAAACCAATACTTTTCCCTTATGGCGTCATAGGTTTTATTATAGTTAGCATGACCGTTGTTATCGTGAAAAGTTTGCATGATTGACCAGCGAGACTGACGTGGTACTACAACTTTGTTTTGACCGTTCACTTTTCTAAATAAAACGTTATTTTCTAAAACGTAGTCCCGGTCTAGGCCGTTGTTATTGCCCACGGACGTTTCGTCCATCAACTGCCCTATAGTGGATCGGATTGAGTCGTCAGCGTGCTGCATGCTTTCAATAAGATCTCTGTTTGTGCATCGCATAACGGATTCAACTGGGTTACGACTCAATGCATCCACATGAGCCATGGCCTTGCCGGGCCGATATTCCACGTCAAAGTTAAGTCCCTGCACTTCGAGCCACCATCTAGCGATGCGCGGGTTCAGGTCCCGCTTTGACCACGTCCACCGCAGAGCATTGCAATCAGTTACAATGGTGAATTTTAAACCCGTTAAGTAGACCTTGAACTTCTGTAATGACATGACAACAGCTAATGTCTCAAGTTCAAAACTATGGTAACGTTGCTCCGCGGTGGTCGTCTGGCGGCTAGCGTAAGCGACTGGTTGGTAAGTACCATTAGGCGGTTTTTGAAGCAGAATACCTCCCAGACCGATTTTAGAGGCATCGGTGTGCACTTGTGTTTCATACTCCGGATGAAATAATAATAATACCGGACGACTTACTAATATGTTCTTAATACTATCAAAGGCCTGCTGTTGTGCAGCGCCCCAGAGCCATGGTTGGTCTTTTTTTGTCAATAGCGTGATAGGTCGAGCTAGCGAAGCAAAGTTACGTACGTACTTACGAAAGTAGTTCGCTAGACCCATGAACTGTCTTGCGTGGTGTACGTTCTCGGGTTGCTTAAAATCGTGCACGGCATTAAGTTTATGTTGAGCCGGTTTTACTTCGCCGTTACACACTTCGTGGCCCAAATACTCGACACGAGACACTAAAAATGAGCACTTATCGAGTCTCAGTGTAACGTTGGCGTCTCGGATCCGCTCTAAAATTGCCCTTAAATGGTCTAACGCGTCAATTTCCGAGTTGGAATATATTAAAATGTCATCTAAATACGCCGTGCTAAATTTAAATTTTAATGGCCCGAGGATTTCATCTATAGCGCGTTGAAACACCGCTGGTGCATTAACTAATCCGAAACTCATGCGAGTGTACTGATATAGACCGTCCGGTGTGATGAACGCGGTATAGTGTTTACTCTCGTCATCGATTTGAATGCAATGGTAAGCCGATAAAATGTCTAAGCACGAGAAGACACGCGCGTTTGAAAGTCGATCTAGTTGGTCCTGTATCAACGGTAAAGGGTAGCGCTCCTTTTTAGTAATTTTATTGAGCGCCCGGTAATCGACGACCATGCGCGGCTCACCCGTCTTTTTGGTCACGAGAATGACAGGACTCGCGTATGGCGAAGTGGACTCCTCCACGATACCTTTACTCCTTAAATCACCAACGATATTGCGGACCTTGTCACGATCACTCGCCGACATACGATATGGTCGGTAATAAACGACCTTTTCTTTATCCGTCAACTCGATATGCATCTTAACAGAACATTTGCCTATTCTATTGTCGTCTACTCCCGAGAAACATTCCGAGTATTCTTGTAAAATCGACTCGAGTTTCGTTAACACGTCCGGTTCTAGCTCGTCACCTATTTTGTATGTATTCCCGATATCGTTTATCGCGGCTCGTGCTACGCATCGATTAACAGGTAAGTCAAATGAACTATTACTCGTATTTATTATATTCATAACTGCCTTTCCGTCAATAAACTCGATATCACTCTGTGGAATAACGCACTCAGCCCTCGGAGCTTGATGTTCGGTGTGACGTACGGACGCATGTCCGAATAGTAGTTGGTCGCATGAAACTATTATTTTGTTTACTCCTGGCGACAAAGCGACTGAACTATCCGTGACCAACTTCACATGTTCGACATCTTCACAAACGGCGGGTAGCTCGCGTAAATTATTAGCGTTATACATTTTTAAACACGTAGGTGTCTTAATGACGTATACGTCTGGATAATCCGTGAACGGTTGGCCTATAATCACACCGATGTCTTGTGCGCTGTCTGGCACAATATAAGCGCTCGCGTCGCACGAAGCTTCGTCTACACACACCTTTATATACGCTTCACCAATAGGTATTATCTTCGAACCACCAAAACCACTAATAACGCTATTCGATTGACAGGGCTGCACTTCGAGATTTAATTTTTGTGACGTAGAGTTAGTAATAGTTATACACGAACTACCAAAGTCAATAAAAGCTTTCACGGGGCGATCATTGACTCTTGCGTTTAAATAATATTTCGAGCTTGATGACTGATCTTTTATAGCATGTACCGACTGGGATGAGCCAGCGTTCGAATTATTATTATTATTATTGATGTGCGACTTTCGAGCCTTAAGTTTCAAACATTCATCCTTACTATGACCCGATTTACCACAATACGTACATTTTTTAGCTTTGCGGAAACATTTATCTTCCGTATGGCCCGATTTATGGCAAAAAGCGCAAATAGATGCTTTATCACGCGCCTTGTAGTTGCAATTGGTTGCAATATGACCGCGCCTTTTACAAAGATTGCATCTTATCTTTTTAAAAGAGGAATTTACACTTGGCACGACATGACTTGTTCCTCCGGCGGTACGAAGTGCGGATAGGTATTTTAACAACTTAGTGGGGTCATTACAAGCCGCGGAAACCGCGCCGACCTCTACGATCTGACTACCAATCGTGCCAATTATAATTTCCGTGGTGAGCGATGGCGGAAGGCCACAAGCATTTCCCAAAGCCAGTTTATCATAATAAAATTGCATGTAATCATCGTCGGGTTTCCGTACGACATTAACCAAATCACGTAACATATTCAATTTACCTTTTTGGGACGGAAAAGCCACCATTAGCTTTGACTTAAAATCCGACCAAGTCACATTCACGTCTATTAAATTATCAAACCACTGACGAGCGTAGCCCCTTAATTTTGACGAAGTATTGAAAATAGTGGTCTTTTCGTCCCAGCCATACATGTTAGATATACCTTCGATTTTACGAATCCAAAGTTCCATTGTAATTAAAGTTTTCTGGGGGTCAAATTCCGGTATAGGGTCGCTACGACCTACATATCGCAGTGATGATGGAGATGCAACATACCCGGTATTTGTAGGCGTCAAAGTCGTGAAATTCAGTTGTGACGGCGTACCGGCGGCAGGCAACTTGTTAAGAACACGTGCAAGCTCATCGGCGCGCGTGGCTGGTAACCCGCACTCGCCGACCGTGTTATGGACGCCAAGCGACGGGGCGCTCGGCATCGCTAACTGAGAAATACCTGAATCCAGCTGTGGGGCTGACATATTCGGTGTCTGCTCCGCCGGCGATGACACGACTCGTCCAGCGGTTTGCGAAACCGCCCGGTGACCGTTACCGGTAGTGGCAGGCGTCCACGAAGTCGTGAAGTAGCCATGTTGACACGTCGTGGTAGGAACAGCGGTACAGGATTCATTCCCATACGCTGCTTGATGACCACAGTCTTGCCCGGCCGGTGTCACATATCCGCCGGTCAATGATGTAGGTATCGGTGGTGTCAAGGAGCCCTCTTCATCGGGATCACGCGAAACCGGCGCGCCGTAAACTTCCGTTTCCAGTTTACGCACGCGATGTTTTAATTGTTCTTCTAAATTAGATAAAAGCTCGCGACGAATGCGGTTAATTTCTTTTTGAAGTTCGTTATCCGCGCTCATTTTCGCGCACACGCACGTTTACACAATTCACACAAAACACTCACGTTATAAAATAATATACGACATAAATATTCACGTCGTTGCGTTGCTAAACTAACACAACTATAAATATCGTTCAATTCGCGGAGAACGGGTGAAAACTATAGGTAAGTATAATTATTCAAGTTCACGTTTACTAGTTAGTGGACGTTTATAGTCTAATCCCACTTACTGAGCTGAAAGGAGTTCTCAGTAATAAAAGTCAATTTTATAGGCTCTATCGCGTTTAATCGTCACAGTTATAATATTGCACTCGCGAGATGGGAGCGTCGGGATCGAAACGGACGTGCTCTTCCGCTAAGTAGCCTTTCCTGACTGCGGGCGGAAGGAAGACGTGGCGGCGCGCTCGCAGTGGGCGCCGTCCCTCACCCCTCTCCGCCCGCGCGCCCGCGCAGCGGTAGTACCATCCCTTCGCTCTTTCATTATTATAAAAAATATTCCTTTCCTTTTTTAATCGAATTTTGTTACCAATTTCAAGGGTTTTAATTTTTTGACTCGGAACCCTAACAATTTTTCTAAAATAACAGTAGCTATGTGAGACCTTATAAGTTATAACATCAGCTATCTGCCAATAAAAGTCCCGTCAAAATCGATTCAGCCGTTTCGGAGATTAGCCGGAACAAACAGAGAGACCGACAGACAGACAAAAATTGAAAAAAAAATGTGTTTTTGTTAAAAGTGCCGTATATACTTTATTATTCATTCAGTAAAGAGCTGTTATTTTGATATTACAAACAGTCACTTGAATTTTATTTTGTATTTGTATGTATAGATTTAACTGCCAATTTGTTATTGTTCGACTATTAGATAATGTTTTGGATATGGAATATGAATTAATAATGTTTTTTTTTTTCTTGTAGATTTCGGCATCTGTACCAGACGGCGTAGTGTGTTTCTTCACGTCTTATTTATATTTAGAAAGCGTTGTTGGTGCTTGGTATGACCAAGGTAAGTAACTACATAGATAGATGAATATACAGGGTGGTGATTTGGTCGCCTGCATCCGTCATGGGGTACCCGGAATTTCTGCCAATTTCCGGGTGAAAGTTGTTTAGAGACGTAGACCCCCTTGACGTACAGATCACGATCAATCACTACCCTGTATTGGCTACTTTTGAGTTGCCCATCATTTCATAATATTAATGTTATAATTATTGTGCAGGTGTGGTGGCCAGCTTACAGCGACATAAACTATTGTTCATTGAGACTCAAGATTCTGCTGAAACTAGTTTTGCCCTCATCAATTACATAAAGGTTGGCTTCATTTATATTGAAAACATAAAGAGACACAAATGTCCTAAGATATATGGATCAGAAAGTAAATGGCTGAACACTATCCCCTGAGGTACATGTTCCCGCCTTAGTCAGGAGGTGGGTTCAAAACTCTGTGAACCTCGTTATAACCACCACAGAAAAAACTAAATTGTGTTTTTTTTTTTTTATGGTGAGTAACTATTTTTTAAGATGATTTAATGCATCACGAAAGTCAAAGAGAAGAGAATCTTTTCGCTTTCTATTACCCTTACCTTTTCTATTATCTTTTATTAGAAGACTGACAGCACTCGATATCTTTAGGATTTTTTCTGGATTGTTTCACTTTGCCCCACCACTGGAAACTGCCCCAGTGGTGGGGCAAGGAGACATTTTTGACAATTTTAACGAGTGCTTTGAGTGAGATTTATTGCGTTAGGACTGGTAGTGTATTGGATTAAAGTCAATTCATAATATCGCGAATCCCTCCCCAGGCATGTGAAAGTGGTCGCGGCGCAGTGCTACTGTCGGTGGCTCGCGGTAAGGTGTCCGAGGGCGTGGATTTCGACCATCATTTGGGCCGCGCCGTGCTTATGTTCGGCATTCCCTACGTCTTCACGCAGAGCCGCATTCTGAAGGCTCGGTTGGATTACCTAAGGGACCAGTTTCAGGTTAGTACCAGTTAAAGGTATTCAAAGTACAGATATCAACTCTGCACAGAATCAACATCACCGTCCCCACTCAACCGCAGCATTCTTCATCAGTATTCTTGTTATGGATGAAACTTCATATTGCAATGTACATTAATCAGCATTGTACTAAAGGAGCTCGTGGCAAAATAATAACAGCCGCTTAGGTCGATCTTCAGGTTAAGCCGCGCTTGCCTAGGTTGGTCGGTGGATGGGTGACCGCCCATTACATACCTAGTTTCCTCCGTGCCTCGGAAAGCACGTTAAGCCGTTGGTCCCGGCTGTCAATTGTAGATATTTGACAGTCGTTACAGGTAGGCGTGTGCGTTATTTCACGTCACTAGATACAATAACTAGTTACGCGGCATGTAACTGAATCACTAGTTTCGAGTCAAGTTATATGTAGTGATTTTTGTAAATGCGTTATTACTGTTATCTGTGATTGTTGAGTGTGAGTAGCTGAGTAGTCCTTACGTTATTTGAGCAAGCGAGAGTAGAGTAGACTGTCGGTACTCGGTAGTGTCGGTCGGTCGACTGGTCGATCATAGTTTCATAGTAAACACTAGTAATAAGTCATAAATACATTTAATGCAATCAGTCCTAAGCCTGAGTACAGTATGAAGGGAAGTTAATTTATTGATTTAACAGTATAGCTACTTAGGTACAGACACTTATGTAGATAGTGATTTAATTTATTTTCGTTTCATGTGTAACTGTATAGTTGGTGGATGTATTTATACTAACAATCACAGTATCTGAATAGAAATAACTAGTTACAAAAATCTCTAGTTTTGAAACAGGTGACGCCGACCAAGTAACTGGTTTCGTTACGTTTCTTGAAAATGACGTAACGAACCACCTCTAGTTACAGGTAGTCAGTGGCCCAAAAAGTCTGACAACCAGTCTTACCAAGGTCGTATTACCCAGTACTAACTGGGTTGTGGAGGTCAGATAGGCAATCGCTCCACGTAAAATACAGGTATTCAGCTGCAGCCGGTTAGACTGTAAGCCGACCCATACATAGTTGGTAAAAGGCTAGGCAGATGATGTACTAGCATCACCCGTGTATTTTTTATTACTGTCGGGTTGTCGGTGATAGATGAGTCATTAGCACAACGTACTTAAATAAACTCATTTCTTCCTTCTTTATCTGCTCCGTACACGTTGATACATCTGGTTATAGATGCGCATCTGACCTTCCTAAAGAATATTACCATTGAAGCCAGCGCATGTTCTTCCGCGATCTCCTTTCGACGTTTCCATGAGCACAACAATCTTGATCGTAATATCGTTTTTCCCTGCAGATTCGTGAAAACGACTTCTTAACATTCGACGCGATGCGTCACGCTGCCCAGTGCGTCGGAAGAGTGTTGCGAGGCAAGACAGACTACGGTATAATGATATTCGCGGACAAGCGGTTCAGTCGCGCGGACAAGCGCACCAAGCTGCCGCGCTGGATACAGGAGCATCTCAAGGACTCGCTGTGTAATCTCAGCACTGAGGAGGCCGTACAGGTTTGTTGAAAACTTTTTTTGCTTACCCCTATCTCTACATTCCTGTACAAGCCTCCTCTAGGTTGCAGCCTAGTTGCCACATCCAATAGGATATTTTTCAAATTCCATCTTTTCCACGCAGACTAACATCTATGAGATCCCTTTTTTTTTAAACTCGTACCTCATACTGTTGTGACGCAACCAAGAGCACTTACTGTGCGTTTCCACTAAGAACAATCAACATAAAAACATTTCGTTTGAGAAGATAAGAGATTTCAACTAAGAACAGAGAGAAAAAGAGATTTCGACAAGCCTTATGTGAATGTTTTGCCAATGTAAAGGCACAGTTTTAATCATGATCATTTATACTTCCTGTAAACATCCACAGATCTGCAAACGCTGGCTCCGTCAAATGGCACAACCATTCACTCGAGAGGATCAACTAGGAGTATCCCTGCTCACCCTACAACAACTACAGTCTGAAGAACAACAGGAGAAGATTGAGAAGCAAGTCATACAGAAATGAAGCCAACGATCGTGTCGAAGAGTTGCCAAATATGTATGAAACACAATACAAAGGCTACGGTTGAAACGCGAGTTGAGAAAACAGGCTAAATCATACAATAACCTTGGCTGGTGTGAAAGCCAATTAATATGGATAAAATAGGAACCAGAAACTACTTTCTCGAACAGGTTTTTTAAAAGGACTTTGGGGGAATTTTTTAATAAGGTAGATATATGATATAGATTTTAAATGCTCCATCACATTTGCCATCACTATGGTTAAATCTTTTCAGGTTTATGCAAGGCCTACTTTAGGTGACTTGAATAAACGCACGCTCAATTTTACAGAGGAGGTAAGCAGGTCTTACCCGTAATACAGATTCAGGTATTGTTCTTCAGTATTCAGAAGCTCCAGAAAAGTCATTGTGACTTTGTAAATAATATTTTGTGCTAAATTTGTGTTTTCGAAAATAAAAACATTTTTGAAATCCTTTGGTCTTCTTTATCTGTCCGTGCAATCGAGTTGATATCAAAACCTATTTAGGGGGCGGGCCACAGAACATATATACTCTAGGAGGCGGGCACACTAGCAAAAATGCTAACAATTATGAATTAAAGGCTGAGTATTGAGGCCTTGTCCAGAAAGGGCAAACGTGTCGCGAACCTCTCGCGCGTCATACGCGCCTACGTAGTGTCCAAAACGAGCGTACAACGTGCGCAAAATTTTACCGTCAAGTTCGCGTGTAAACTGGACAACCAAGAAGTCTAGTAGTCTTTCACCAGACACACGACCAGGGCTTGGAACCGGTTTTGAAATACCGGTTAATATTGTTCATAAACCCGTTATAATATCGTTCTTCGATTAACCGGTTAATTACAAAAACGGTTTAGACTAAACCTAAATCATTTTGGATACCGGTTTTTGCAGAAAATATAATTTTAATACTCGCACTAACCTAAATAAACCGGTATTACTCAGACTCCATTCAAGTATTTTGTTGCACTCACGACAATTAAAACGAAACTACGAGCGCGGTCGAACACAATCTGCTTGTGAGTGCGTTATTCGTTGGCGTAGAGCGACTAGACCGAGAGCTTTATTATTGTAGTCGTAAGAGAGATGGCGTAGAAGGTAAAACTCTTATTTACTTACCGCCGAATCTCAAATTTACCGGTTAATTTCGCCCAACAGAATCGGAATTTGTAAAAAACGGGTTCTCCCATTAACCGGTTAAACACCGGTAACCGAAACCTAAACCGCAATCGTTTCGGGTTTGGGGTCAATGACCGAAACCGGTTTAGAAAGTTAACCGGTTTCCGAGCCCTGCTCACGACTACACTTCTTACATGCGATTTGTTTGTAGATGCGATGTAATGGCGCGCAGTACCTTGCCAAGGCATGTGTGAGTTCGCGCGTTACGATTTGCGGCGAATTCGTCCGTTTTGAATGTGTACCCTAGCAGGATGTTTTGAATAAGGTTTTATTTAACGCAGAGGACGGAATGGCCCCGCCGGCAGCATCTAGACGCAGCTGTTCTAATGTAATTGGTGACGCCGAAAGAGCGTTGAGTGCACGTCAGTCAACAACTTTCTTGCAACTCTCACGCACCAGGATACTAATGACGATTGGTGTCGTAGTGCGGGTAAACGTTGATACGCTTGGTTTGTAACAAAAGTAGCAGCGGGGCGTCTCCGTGCTTTAAGTTCAAGAGAGTTCCAAATAAAACAACAATAAATCTGCTTTGTAACTATAATTACAAATAATGTCAAAATCGAAGAGTAGGAAGTCACGTGATCTACGAATAAGAGCCAAATCTCGACGTCCTTACTCTCAGGTAAGGCAATCGAGGATGGCCCGTCTGTCAAACTTGAAGTTAGCCCAAGACGGAGCCACGAAGTTAAGGAATACATTCTCATCCGGAGATTCTTTTTTAGGACTAGCTTCTTTCTGAACGGGAGAAAAGCTGTTGTTAGGATTCGGGTGAGTATTCTGCGGAGTAAACAACTGTCGCTTAGCCACCTTCCTGTCCTTTCTAGAACCACTTGGGTTTGGAGTATTTTTGACGCCACTTCCGTGGCTATTGCCATGACTGTTGCTGTGGCTATTGCTATTGCTGTGGCTGTTGCCATGGCTATTGGCGTGGACGTTGCCATGGCTATTAGCGTGGATGTTGCCGTTGCCATGGCTATTAGCATGGATGTTGCCGTTGCCATGGCTATTAGTGTGGACGTTGCCGTTTCCTTGGCCATTACCATGGATGATTTGACCATTTCCATGGCCGTTCCCGTTCCCGTTACCATAGACATTCCCATTGCCGTTACCGTTTCCATTTTTATAAGGTTTTGGCACAGAATTACAGTTTAAGTTTAGGTGTTGAAATTCCTGTATTTCATTCTGCAGACCCTGAGAGATTGCTTTGGCCTTAGCTTTAGTAGTAGAAGTAGATTCTATATCTCCCATAGATTTGTGACGCGTTCTCTTAGTATTTGTGAACACTTTAGAGTTCCTTTCTGCGACCCAGCGCCGCATACGTTTAACGAATGGAAGCACCATAAAGAAAGCGTTTGGGCTCACTCCCATTTTCAGCTTAGGCGTCATATCTTTCTTATTGGCCGGTAGATCAGCCAATGGGAACCACTCACACGCCTTAATCTCATTTCTTGTTCTTGGCTGGAATTTGGTGTCTCTAGGAATGTTACCAATAATGTACAGGCGGACAATTTGTTCATGTATTATAGCTTCTATGAAGTCGTTTTTGTTTATCAGCTTACTGATGTCGAAGCCAGTTTCTTCAAGTACCTGGAACAGAACAAAATTATTGCTATGAACATGTTCCTAGTAGATTCTTTAAATTCGCTTTTTTTTCTCTCTATAAATGGGCAATGTCACCAATGATTTCATCGAGTTATACAGAAACTAGTCGTTTCTATACGATCCGTCAGAGTGATTCGTCAATTTTGCCATTGCAGTTGGCCTTACCAGTAGCTTCCGGAATATGCTTGGTAACAAATATTGATTTTGTAGTTATTGTAATTACTAGTGATGTACTGTAAAATATGTAAAGCACACCCACATGCTAAGCACATTCTTCTCTTTGTGACTTGTTTAGTTTCAGTTTTTCATTGTTGACCCTTCACTCAATGGAGTATGTTATGGTTGTGATTAAAGAGAAGGACCATTCTCATTTTATACATTAAAAAAAATGTGGTAGTGTCTTTACCTCCCTGGCAGCACACTTATATGGCTCTTCATCCTCATTGACCTTCCCTTTAGGGAAGCCCCAAGACGCCTTCGTCCAGTAGGACTGGACCAGTAACACGTGCGTTAAGTCCATGTCTAGCAAAATGGCACCGTAGGTCGGCACGGTCTGTTTGTACTCGCGCCAGTTGTCTAACACCTCGTCCAGGCTGCTTACGTGCTCGCGGAGTTGCGGGACGTGCTGAAAAGTGTTTTGAAAGTAACTTTAATTCCAATGCTGTACAGTTTAATTTCTACTGCAACTTTTTTACTATGACCTTTTCAATAGTAGAAATTTCTATAAAGTGGAAATGCACTGTAACAAGACATTTCAGGGTGCACTTGACTTACCTACATGGTATGTCAAGTGCACCCTGAGAACTTACTACACACTTTTACTACAACATTCAACCTTTAAACTTACTAACTGCTTACCAAAGGCTTGATCCAGATGATGGATGACAGAGCAAGGTTGAAAGATGTTTAGGACAAGAAAACAGAAGTTGTTGGCTGGCCTTGATAGCATGTTATGCACAAAGACCAAGTTGACCCACTAGTGGGACAAACTGGTCATTCTAATTTAAACATTCCAACTTGTCCCACAGGTGGGACTAGCTACTTACTTGAAAAATATGTGCCGCAAACTCCCTAATACCACAGGGGTTAAGCCTGGTGGTCTCATCGGTGCAATAATAATCTAAGTAGAACCAGTGTGCCAACTCTATTTGGAAACATATTCGCACCAGATTCCCGCGGTCTTCTGGTGGTAAGTTAATTATGAAGCGGCTGAAACATAGAGAATATCATAAGAATAGGAACTAATGGTAATCACACCTGTAATTCTGAAGGGGCACGCAGAGTTGTACCTATAGTACACTCACATTTTGTCAGTTATGTTTAAAGTTCTTGCACCAGAGACTCCTGACTTTGAGTTGCTACTGAGAAATTCCAGATAGAATAAACCAATAATAACTGCACAACCTTGAAAACGAATCCAGGCTTGCATGCTCAACAGTAGCAATTGCGACCTCTAGACCAACGGGTGTTGTTTGGTAACCATGCAGGAACTAGGCCATCTCACAAGTATTAGAAATAGCCAAAAAAATCGAGTTGTGTTCAGGGATCTTTATATATAAAATAAAGGAATTTTGTACAGTTGTAATGTCCAAAACAGTAATTTCAGCTTATCACTTCATTTCTGGACAAAAGAAGGTATTTCAAGATGACCTCAATACCATTATTTTCTTCCTATTCGAATTTTTGGGTGAGTGTCTTTGTTGTACATATTACTTTAATCAAATTCATATAAGAGGATGTAAATAAGTTAATGCTAAAAAATTCACTGTTGAGAAAGTTTCTCTTCAAAGTTGCAGTGCATTGGATCCACCGATATTACAACATATTTTCATTAATTTCATGGAAAAAATGCATTGCAACTTAGTTAATGAACTGAAATGGTAAATAAAACATAATATTTACCAAGTTATATGGACTGTTTACCAAAACCACATTATTTTGATCGTAAAAAGAAAACAACCTACCTGCACAGGTCATCTAAAATATCGATAGGTATAGAATGTTGGCTTTTATGTCCATTACCAGCAGTTGATCCCATCTTATTTGTTTATCTTTAACTATTTTTTACCGTATTTTTAGTAAAAAAACAATGGAAAATTTTCTATTTTACTGCTTTTCTTCTGTATTGTAAAATAAATCCACAGATAATGAAATTTAGGCCAAAATAAAAATCAAAAACAACTTTGCGGCCACATTCCAGATAATTAAAATATGTTAGGTTCTGAAGCATAAACTTTTCAAAAATCAATGATTCTCTCGTATCCGAACGGAAAAACAAGTGTCAGATGTCATCTAAAAATTATCAATACAACACAGCTGTGAACGTGTAAGTAAAATATACAGAACGTTGGGTTATAATTCGATTTCTCCATCCATTCTATGTTAACTAGATACCAAAATGGATATCACGCCGTTGTTTAGAGCGTACATAAAGACGGTGAAAACGCGGAACAAAGCCTTCGGTATTCAAAGCCCCACTAGCGATGATAAACAACGCATACTTCGAACCAAGCCAAAAACCGCTTTCATGATTACTGCGAAGGATATAACTTCACAAATAACAAGACTGCGGGACTTTTTGCTTGAGCACCGCGAGAAATACTTGAGCTTCTATGATAATGTCGTCGAGGACCAGATGACCGACGCGGAGAGAGACCAAATAGACACAGGAGCGCAAAGGATAATCAATACTTGTTCGCACTTGCTGAAAGAGTTTAGGAATGACAATCGCAAGGTAACGGCGGCTCCTCAGATGAAAGAATACATGGAAGCAGTGGCTGATCTCATAGACATGTACTTGAAAGCTGTGTGTAAGATACACAGTGAACTTAAAGCTCTACGAGTGAAACGAACTCTAGTTATGCGGAAACTGTCGCGCTTGGAGCTGCCACAGACAAAGTCAAACATTCCAAACCCTTTTCTTGTTAAAATAGCGGAGAATACTGACAAAGTTTTAGACACAGATATTGAAGAACTGGAGGAACCAGATACAGTAAAGAAGATGAATTTGTGTGAGAATGAGGTGGCTGTGTTAGCTGATGAGGAACTCAGTGCTGAGGAGTTGCAGATGTTTGAGTCGGAGAATGTGCAGCTTCTGAATGAGCTGAACAGCATGACGGAGGAAGTGAAAGCTATTGAAAGCAAAGTGCTTCATATTGCAGAGCTACAGGAAATATTTACTGAAAAGGTGATTAAGGAATTACTTTTAATTTTTCCCTTTTTATAAAGAACATGCCGATTGTCATTTTGTTTATTGTAAGGTTTTAAATAAACAAACTCAAACATTCTCAACAAACTGCCTTGTGCATCCATCTTTGTATCTTTGTATTTGTTTATTTGACTTGTCATCCTTTTGTTTAGTCTATGTTTGATATTAATTTATGAAAAAATTTATGATTCCAGGTGTTACAACAAGAGCAAGACATAGACAGGATATCCAACACTGTGGTGGGGTCCACTGAAAATGTTAAGGATGCCAATGAACAAATAAAGCAGGCTATTCAACGGAATGCAGGACTTAGGGTTTATGTACTTTTCTTCTTGTTAGTCATGTCATTCAGCTTATTATTCTTAGATTGGTATAATGATTAAATGGTATGCATAATGGAGTTTGTTATAATATGTTTTCAATATACCCTAACAACCAACATCCAAATCTGAAAGAGATGCAATGCTAGAAAAGGGTAAGTGGGCTGTCTTAGGGGTGGATTTGTAGGAGTTGGATTATACGCTTAGTAACACTATGAGCAGATGAGCAGCAATGAAAACAAAATAAAAGTTTTGTGGCTTAATTCTGTCGATGGGTGGTGCAATTAATTTACGACAAATGCATTTAGAACAATTTTGAATACCAATCGTCAGATATTCGTTCCGTTATCCAAGTGATAGCATTAAATGGGATAATGACCATAAAATTTGCTAGTTCGTGCTTTTCACAATCATTTCGTCATTTTTTGGAACAATTTTGCTGTATTTTTTGGATGATGCTAAACAACTAGAGTGAGTTGTTGGGAAGTTTTAAGGATTCTGCCAGACTAATGCAATGCTAATGAGTATTACCTAGTAGAATCTACTCTATCCCCATTTGAAAGTATTTTTAACCTACTTTAAAAAGGAACTCTTCAAAAATAGACGGTAAATCTGCCTTGATTGCTGCTATCACTTGGATGTTTATTGTTAAATAACATCATGATGTAACATCACGCCTTTATTCTCTGGGGGGTACGCAGATGTGTACAATACATATACACAGATTTCGGCATTTAGGTAGGTATGTGAAGTTCCATTAATTGGAGACTAGGAAATCGGAAATTATTCCACGGGCACGTTGTAAATATAGCCTATGGCACTCTGGGATAAAGTAGCTTCCAAATAGTGAAAGAATTTTCAAAATCGGTTCAGTAGATCCAGAGATTACCCCCTACAATCTCAGAAGCACCACGCTCTCACTACCAACAATCGCTGCTTTTTCTCTGCCTGGCTAGACAAAAATTGTGATAGTTCGGCTAATATGCATGGTATCATTATAATTTATAACGTATAGCCATGGACTTAGAAAAAAAGGCGTATAGCACTCACGAATAGTGTACCTAGCTTTCTACCAGTGAAACAATTTTTAAAATTGGATCATAAGTTCCGGAGATTACCCCGTACATACAAACTTACAAACAAAATTTACCTCTTTAGAATATTTTTTTAGTATAGATTATATATGGTACTAGCGACCCGCCTCGGCTTCGCACGGGTGCAATGTTACTTAAAAACCTTCCTCTTGAATCACGGTATCTATTAAAAAAAAATCGCATCAAAATCCGTTGTGTAGTTTTAAAGATCTAAGCATAGGTACATACATAGGGACTAGGGACAGACAGCGGGAAGCGACTTTGTTTTAAACAGTAACTATGTAGTGATTAATAGGTATAGATTTACCTCTTTAGATTATTAGTAGGTATAGATAAGCCAATAACATGATATGTATATTGTTAACAATGTAAAATAAATGCATAGCAAATATTTGTGTAGGATACTTAGAATTAAAAAAGGAAAAATAAAAAAAAAACTTTTTTCAAAACTGACTTCAAAAACACAAAAAAGTAAAAAATTACTTTAACTTCAGAAGTCGGTAACAAAAAAAAACAAAATCAGCTAACAAAAGTCACCGACTTTTGAAGCTAAACTAATTTTTTTACATTTTTGTGTTTTTGTAGTCAGTTTTATTTTTTGCAAAAAAGTTTTTTTAATTGTACGTATTAGGAAAAAGTTCTGCAGTCAAGAAAGAAGCTAAACTAAGACAAATTTTCGTTCATAAATCAGAATGTGAGTAAAAAAATAGTCAGAAATGTGCATTTGCTGGTCTTGGCAAAAATATTCGACTGTAACTGTAAAGTTACCGAAATGTTTGTTTGCACTATTTCAGTTGAGATACAATTTAATACAAAATTACAATATTAAAATATCCTAAAAAAATGAATTTGGAAAACTTAGCCCACGTGATTAAAACAATGAATATTTCTGATTTTCTGAACTAAGATCAAACGTCAAATTATTGAGACACTACACTTCCCCATTTGAATTTGTTTGTTTTTAAAATTGTGTTTTATCAATAAAATACACATTTCTGCATTGTTATTCTTAACCTTAGTGGTTTTACGTGCTGAGTTTCTTCTGCCCCTTTATTTTGTATTCCGCTTCATGTCACTTAAATTTTTACGTAAAGTCCAAGTTTTCTTCTCAAGTGTTTCGCCGAAACAAAATTGGTCACAAACTTCCGGTCGTGGTTATTGTGCTACAGGTGCTACGGATTCGGAAAAGATGGACGCTGTGAAAACAATGAAGGACTTGGGATACGCTTTCAACACTGGTAAAACAACTTGTTTATCTACACTCTTACATTGTCATTTTGAAGTTCAAGGGGTAAGAGAGATGGGAACAAACTTTACAATAATAAGATGCCTTTTTCAGTATTTATCTGAATACCTACCTAATTAGCAATATTACATTTAACTTTTAATTTTTGTTTGCCTGGCAAAGACAAAATAGTTCTGCTGCCTGTGCATGTTCTATTGATGTTATAGCATCATCAGCTATAAACAGGTTTCAAAAAATATTTTGATCAACACTATGCTAAAATCTACATTATCTTTCTACTTTTTTACAGAAGGACAGTTGCGTAAGGTAGATGCTGATGGCCACCCAACTGAAGAACCATTCCAATTCAATGTCAGTAACCAACACCAGGAATGTCAGGCACATTATGAGGAGCTCGGGAATGCGGTCACAGAATATGTGTACTATTTGATGGAACAGAACTTAACAAGGTTGCCGGTTCCCAAAGATACCAGTAAAGGGACTTTCATCTTTGTGTCTAAGGATTATGAACTGAAGGATGTGTTGGTGATTTTAATTCATGGATCTGGGGCTGTTCGGGCTGGGCAGTGGGCTAGATCGTTAGTAGTAACTTATTTTAATGCTTATCTTGCATACATAAACTCACGCCTTATTCCCATTGGGGTAGGCAGAAACTACATAATGCCTGGTGCAACAATCTTTACATACTACTTTTGCTGTTGCAAATACAATGTATCAATTAACTTTTTCCAGACTCATAATCAATGATAACCTAGACATGGGCACACAACTACCATACATCAAGAAAGCCCTAACAAAAGGATACGGAGTCATGGTGCTAAATCCCAACGATAACTGTCTACCTAATGGCAAGAAAATACCTAACAGTAGTTCAGGGGAAGAACATACAAACTATGTGTGGAAAACTTATGTTAAAAGTACAAAAGCTACTTCTATAGCTATTGTTGCTCATAGTTACGGAGGAGTTTTGACTGTTACTTTAGCTGATCAGCTGAAGGATGAGTTTGAGAAGAGGGTGAAAGCGATAGCGTTAACCGATTCCGTGCATGTGTATTCTAATATACAAATTACTAAGTATATGAAAGATGTAAGTTAAATATATATATTTTTTTAAAGAAAATTATATTTTTATCAATGACACATGTATGTAATTGTTGTGTATGGTTTTGCAGGCAGCTAGAAACTGGATATCAAGTCAAGCACCACTGGATACACCAATGACTACTCCAGAATTTGATATACAAAGAGTTTCAGCAGGTAAAATCAACTTTATTACAAAAACAAAATCCTTTTGGAGGACTGAAGTTCCAGTGTATATCTTATCATTTATCACCTTTTTTATTTTCGCAGGTCATCAAAAACATGAAATGACGTCATATTCGTGTATGGAATCAGTGTTCAAGTTTATTGATGAAAAAGTGTCAAAATAGTATTCATATTGCACAAACTGTATACAATATTGTTGTTATTTATATAGGTGGACATTCAAACAATGTATCATTAAAATAAGAATATACTATATTTTACTATATTAGTTTTTATTTCCTATATACAAAATCTCCTCATAAACGGCCCATTAGAAAAGCTTAAAATAATTTTATTTCTTCTTTCCCTTGCAGGCATTTTTCATCCAGTATTTAATGTCCTGCTTATTAGCTCTTACACCTAACACAGCGGACTTAGAATTAACATCTCTCACGGCAAATGGTGAAAATCCTGCAGTGTAATCAGGGTCCATAGCATTGGTTTTGCCTCGTGCTATCTTTGTGGCAAATCTCTTGTGGATGTGTTGGTCTTCAGATAGTATTGGGTATTGGAAGTGTTGTCCACCTTTAGGAGTGGGTAGACTGAACTTTTTGCCCCGAGCTGTCAGAGGTTTCCGTCCATTTATGTGAATGTGTTGAACGCCATCATCATCAATGCTCACACCAACTTTTTTCAGAGTTGAGTGACCACATTTGGGACAAAACAATTTGGTCATCACACTTGTTGTTTTGAAGCAAGTAGTGCAACGGAAGATGAAAGTACGGAGCTGTCTGATGATCCTTCCATCTATTGAGGTTGTATTGAGTCCTATTTGCTTGAGGACATTCTGCATAGCGAAGTCTGAAGTGATACAAGCTACTTCTACAGATTTTTCTTCAAATTCTCCCAGTTCCATTTCTTTCCTCTTCTCTGCAACATTGCCAGGTGTGATCCACTCTCCACCATCACTGTCTGATGAGTCCTCTTCACTTTCAGACTCCTCATCTTCTGATATTTTCACCATGATATCATCAATATTTGGTTCTTGAATGTCCATGTTTTTTATTTGTTCAGCAATTTCTTCTGCATCTTCTTCATTATGATTATCATTTATTTTGCAGTTATTATTTGCAACATTTATAGTGATTGATCCTGTGTTAGAGATTGGTTTGTCCACGATTTTTATTTTAGCTTCACCAGTTTCTTCATCAGTGCTTTCTGTTGGTTCACCCGTTTCCTGGTTAACATTTTCTGGTTTCACTTCTGAGTTTCCATTTGAGGCTGTGTTGTAGTTGGCTAATCCAGTTACTTTGACAATCTTCTGTGTGGTTGGATCAGTTTTCAGATGTTCGGTGCCTATTTTTTCTTTTTCCAGTTGGTATGTAAGCGCCATTACTTTGATGTCAGTGGCAGAGAGACTGCGGTAGTCGCCGGTCTTTTTGGAGAACTCTGTGATGAATTTAATGTTCTCGGTGAAAACATCTTTCACTTTAAGATCGTATGGGAGCACTACAAGCTTTCTGCGTTGCCGATCGTTCGTGATTTCATCAATAACCTCTTGCACTGTGTATACGTTCTCAGCGATGTCTTGTAAACTAGCTGCCTTTATGAAGGCGGTTGTGTCGACCACTAAATGCTTTATATTTTTCGGCATTTTGATAAATTACATTAGGAATTTAACAAAAACAATGTTTGATCTAATTTCACACGATACGATAGCTTCACGTGTTGAATTATTTTGACAAGTGACATCAACACATACAATCAGGCTGCATTCCGAATTACAAAATAATCACTCACAGCGCTCACATCTATATTTTGCGTTCCGTTTTAGATATCACGATTATGACAGCTGAGAGCTGTCATCAATTTGGAACGCTCGTGAACGCGTTCACAGTGAACATAACCCCAAACCAAAACCTTTGACAAGACCTATTTTTGAAAATGGATGATATGTTGGTTGACTCTGCTGCACATACAACCCTCCAAGTTCAATTAACCCCATACAATAACTATTTCATGAAAAAGTCACTCAATGGGGTTAAATGAACTTGGAGGGTTGTATTGATGATTTGAATGATTATAATTCTGTAACTTCATACGTGTTACTGGTGCGATTGTGTTGAAAGAGGATAAATGAGAATTAAAAAGAAAGAACATTTTTCAAATTAAGTTTTTCTATGTGTCACTCTCAATCTGTCTGTTCTTGACATCCTTTAAATAAAATCTATATTATAATAAAATCCACGTATTTGGATCTCGGATTCCTGCTTATTTTATTTCTAACATGGTAGCATGAGCGTTTAAATATTAACATTTGAAAAATTGTTAATAATGGAAGACGTACGTGGAGTAGTTGCCGATGGTGGCGGTGCGCCGCACCGATCTGGGAGATTAGTTGAAAGCATCGAAAAGTTGGATGGAGCGTCGAACTACGCTACTTGGAAGGTGCAAGTAGAACTTTATCTAGTAATGGAAGATCTCTGGGATTTTATAGAAGAAACACCATCAACTCCTGCTGGTCTTAAGATGGATAAGAAGGTACGTGCAAAGATGCTGTTAATGGTTAAACCGCATTGTTTGATACATGTGAAGAAAGCAACTACTGCCAAGAAGAGCTGGGATGCTTTAAAAGCTGCCTTCGAAGACCAAGGAATTAATAATAGATGTCGATTGCTAGGACGACTAGTTAGTCAGAAGCTGAGCATGTATAGTAGCCCACGAGTCTACGTCACTGAGATACTGTCGCTAGCCAACCAGCTAGCAGATATGGGTAAAGAAGTAGATGACGAGTTACTGGCTGCACTTATGCTACAAGGACTAGGAGAACAGTATGAGCCGATGAGGATGGCTATTGAAAATAGTAATATAAAGTTAACAACCGACTACGTCAAAACTAAATTGCTACAGATTGATATTGCTCCAACTTCAACACATGAAGATTCGTCGCAGAATGCTTTGAGTGCTGCTAAAAAGAAAAGCTATTGGAAAGCAAAAGAAAAGGGTAAAGGAAAGATAGCAACTAAGAAGATTGAATGCTATGTGTGTGGGGAAGGACATAAAGCTCGTTTTTGCCCCAAGAAGCATTCCAATCATGCACACACCACACATACGGCACTCCATACCTATAGAAACTTTTCGCAAGAGTGGATTTTGGATTCTGGAGCGTCATTTCATATGACCAACAGGAAAGATTGGCTAAACAACTATGAGAGGTTGAATGAGCCAGTCCAAATATCATGCGCGAATGGGAACAGGGTGGAAGGTGAAGGCCGAGGTGATGTCTGTTCAGATGAGTTGAACGTGAGTGTAAAGGGAGCTGTCTTTGTGCCCAAGTTAGCCTCGAATCTATTAAGTGTAAGTACATTAGTGAATCGAAATTTTGTGGTAGTATTTTCGAAAAGAGGTTGTGAGTTGTATAAGTCAGAAGAATGTCAAGTGAATGGCAACGTTGAGTTGGTGTGTAAGGAAGAGAAAGGGATTTATGTAGTAAAGTCTAATTCTAATCCTCACATGTTTTCAGCTTTAAAAACAAAAGTTGATGATGAAGTCCAGCTATGGCATCGCAGACTTGGACATTTAGGACTTGCCAACATGAAGATACTACGTGACAAACTGGCTAGAGGTATTAGTTTCAAGGATCCAGATTCAGTACAATGTGTGTCGTGCTTGAAAGGTAAGCAAACCACATTACCTTTTCCGAAACAGAAGAGTACGCGTGCTACTGAACTTCTTGAATTAGTACATAGCGATGTTTGTGGGCCAATAGAAACTGCTTCATTTGCGGGGTATAAATATTTTCTGACGTTTATTGACGACAAATCGAGAAAAACATTTGTTTATTTTTTGCGGAACAAAAGTGAGGTCTTCTCGAAGTTGGTAGAGTTTAAAACACTTGTCGAAAATCAGACTGGTAAAAAACTCAAGGCGATTAGGACGGACAACGCAACCGACTACGTCAATGAACGTGTAAATAATTTTCTGCGTAGTAATGGTATTACCCACCAGCTGACAGTGGAATACACACCGCAACAGAATGGAGTGAGTGAGAGGGCAAATCGTTCAATTGTCGAACGAGCCAGAAGTATGCTTGAAGAAGCGAAACTTGATAAGAAGTATTGGGCTGAAGCGGTCAATACTTCGGTTTATCTGAAAAACAGATGTCCTACACGTGCTGTTAAAGGGATGACGCCTGAAGAAGCATGGTCTAAAAGAAAGGTTGACCTGAGGCATTTAAAGGTATTTGGTTGCCGGGCGTTTATGCATGTTCCGAAACAGAAACGCAAGAAGTTTGACTCAAAGACTAAAGAACTACTGTTTATCGGCTATTGTGAAACAACTAAGGGTTATCGACTTTTAGACCCAGTATCACATCGCTTATACAAAGCAAGAGACGTAGTTTTCTTTGAAAATCAAATCAAGATTCATGCAAACGAAAATGATGAAATTGTAGAGATGGTGCCATCAGATGACGTCGTCTGGGAGAGACCTTTAATGATCCAAGAAGTTAATGCTCCTAATGAAGCTCGTCAAGAAGAACAACAACAAGAAAATGATGATTTTTTTGAATGTGAAGAAGTGGAAGTTCCTGAATCTGAACTGCGGAACAGTAATAGTTCTGAACACAGATTGGAAAACACTTGTGAACAACAGTGTGTGGAAAATACAGTTGAAGGAGTGGATGTTTCTGAAACTGAAGTGCAAGGCAGTGAAGGTCCTGTACTGGAATGTGAAAATACGCACGATATTCCGGAAAGAAGATATCCTCTTAGGGAAAGAAAATTGAGAAATTTTGATGATTACATTCTCTATTATGCAGAAGAAGATATAAAGGAAGACCCTATAACTATAGAAGACGCTTTATCAAGAGTTGATAAGGATAAGTGGCATAAAGCTATTCAAGAAGAGCTTAATGCATTGAAGAAAAACAAAACATGGGAGTTAGTAAAAAGAGCTGATGGCTACTGCGTAGATTCTAAATGGATTTTTAGAATAAAAAAGGAGCCGGGGAAGATAAGGTACAAGGCGAGACTCGTAGCCAGAGGTTTTTCTCAAATAAAAGGGGTAAATTATAACGAAACATTTGCACCTGTAATACGCCACAGTACTTTGAGGCTACTTTTGGCTCTAGCTGTTGAAAATAATCTAAAAGTTGATCAGATGGATGTCGTTACCGCGTTCTTAAACGGAGACTTAAAAGATAAGGTTTATTTAAAACAACCGAAAGGTTTTGAAGAAAAAGGTAAAGAAGGACATGTCTGTCTACTGAAGAAAGCTATTTATGGTTTAAAACAAGCCCCCAGAGCATGGTACGAGAAATTGAACAAGGTGTTGTTAGACATAGGATTCAAGAGATGCGAAACTGAACCATGTGTTTACAGAAGAAAGGAACATGACTGTATGATGATTATAGCAGTTTATGTAGATGATATTTTAATTTTCTGGAACAATGAGAAGGAGAGAATAAAATTAAAAGAAAAACTTCAAAGAAAGTTTGAAATGAAAGATCTAGGTGAAGTAGATGTCTTTCTTGGAATGAAAATCAAATGTAAGGACAACTCTATACAACTCAACCAAACTGAGTATCTTGAGAGGGTTCTGAAGAAATTTGGAATGAGTTCCTGTAAGAGTGTAAAGACTCCTGTTGAAAGTGGGATTAAACTTGTAAAACCACTGGATAAAAATTACATTCCACCAATGGAACTGCCATACAGAGAACTAATTGGTTCGTTAATGTACCTAGCCGTATGTTCAAGACCTGATATCTCATACGCAGTAAGCTATTTGAGCCAGTTTAACAGCTGTTACGACAAAACACATTGGGCAGCTGCAAAGCGTGTGCTAAGATACTTGAATGCTACCAAAGAATTCGGACTAACATTTAAAAAGACGGGGAATAAGCTTGTTGGTTATATAGATGCTGATCACGCAGGCGATGTGTGTGATCGAAAATCATACACTGGTTTTGTATTCACACTTGGAGGTGGTCCCATAGCATGGGAAAGTCGTAAACAAACGACAGTAGCACTCTCAAGTGCAGAATCTGAATATGTGGCACTTTCAGAGGGGTGTAGAGAGTCTGCATTCTTAACTGCACTTCTAGCCGAGTTGACTGAAATTAATGAAGTCGTAGAATTATTAAGTGATAGTCAGTCTGCGATCCAAATTGCTGAGAATCCAATGCATCATCGAAGGACAAAGCATATAGACGTGAGGCATCATTACATTCGGGAAATGGTGAGAATGGGCAAGGTAAGGCTAAGTTATCTTCCGACGAACGAGATGCCTGCAGATGTTTTTACAAAAGGGCTTAGCAGAGAAAAGCATGAAAGATGTATGAAAGGAATGCAAGTTTGAGGAGGAGTTGGACTGGCTCTAGGATCTCATTTAAGGAGGAGTGTTGAAAGAGGATAAATGAGAATTAAAAAGAAAGAACATTTTTCAAATTAAGTTTTTCTATGTGTCACTCTCAATCTGTCTGTTCTTGACATCCTTTAAATAAAATCTATATTATAATAAAATCCACGTATTTGGATCTCGGATTCCTGCTTATTTTATTTCTAACAGATTGTTATTTTCAGCAACATACAACTTTACTCTGATCTGCAAATCGTAAGAAAATTTAAATTTCGCGGGCAACTCTTGCGTTTCCACCTTAGCAAAACAACACAACCTGTGAACAGAACTGTCATTTTGACAGCGCTCACGGTGATATTTATTTGGGGCATGGTCGGTGTAATCGCAAGATGGCGCATGTCATGACGTCATCTATGACGATTCAAGGGATGTCAATATCGCGCTCACGGTAATACGGAACGGGTTTATGGACGCTCAAAGCGATTACAACGTAATTCGGAATGCGGCCAAAGAGAAAAAAATACCAGAGTGACATGCCAATTTGATTTGGTTTCTTTTTCAATTTACGTTCGGATAGTGTCTTCAAAAAAAAATCAATCGAAGACTAATTTTGCATTAATCATTGTCCATCCAATGATTAATCTAGATTTAAAAGAAAAACAAAATTAAGATGATGCATCGATCAAACACTACCCCAAGAGTCACACGTAGGGACTTGATGTGTTCAAGATCACATGTCGTAGAAGCATGTTCCACTGAAACGTAAAAAAAGAAAAATTAAACAGATGTGCCAAAATAAGTTAATATACCTGGAACGCCGGAACGCTTCAAAAGATGACATTTGTGGCCTCGATAGTGATGTATCTTTGTTTGTTTCCTCAATCGACTTAAGAATATAAAAGTCCCGGAAACTTTACTAAAGGTAAATGTTATTCTTACATTGGAATTCGTCTATTTCTTTCACTGCAGTATTCTTTGAAATATATGACTGGAACATGAATTCTCACTGAAACAATACTATCTGGGTCTGAAAGTCTAAACTTATAATTTAATAAATCGACTAAAGTTTACGTACCAAATTAGTACCTACGTAACCTCTTCTCTCTAGCATCAAGAATATGGAATCGTATTCGTTTCATTTTTCTTTCATTCATCCAAATAGTTCTTAGCTGTTGATAATAATTTGCTTAAGTAAACAATATCTTAACAATAGTTTATGTGTAGGAATTTGTGGATAGCATAGCCTAAGTGTTGTAATGAGTTCTAAAAAGGGAAAACGTCATGGGAACAAGCATTTCCCCATAGCTGAATCTGTGAGCATAGCACTGAAGATTCAGTTGGATAAGTTCATTACTGATGAAAATGAGACTGAACTCAAGTTCCCGACGTTCCTGTCGGCTCAGGAGCGCGGATTCATCCACGAGACAGTTGCTAAGCTCGGTCTGAAGTCAAAATCGCGCGGGAAAGGTATGTTGTTGATACGAAAAACATATTTTGATCGTGCAAGCATTATTTAATACCTTTTTCATTTATGTTACTATACTGATTGTTTTGTTTACGTCTAACCATATGGATAAATTGCATAATAGTTGTAATTATTATTTCCCACTAGTTGTGAAATACTTGCCACAAATGTGTTAAAATAAAAACTATTACTACAGTTAACAGTAACAAGTTTTCTTCTAATCAAAAGTACCTCTTGAAACCTAGTTTGAAGTGTATTTAAGATAGTTACTATAATATCAATATCTACATTATATGTAGATATTGATATATTATAGCATATTATCACTTAACATGAAGTACATAAGGATCCACATACTTTGCTATCTCTTTTTGTTTATACAACAATTTGTAGAACATAAGAAAACATTAATTTATTGATGGATTATTTTTAAATTCACATCTTTATTTGTGTCAACAACAGATAATCCAATTTACATATTTTTGGTATTTTGCAATCATCATATTATTCAAGTAAAGTATTGAATACTGTTAAAAAATATTAAATATTATTACTAAATTGTACTTATTTTTTTTTATATTTGTTGTTCATTCAAAATTAGAATTAATTTTATTTACAAACTACAAATCTATAATCTACAATAATAAAAATATGCACCTACAAGTATCAAAAGGGTTGCAGTGGTTAATTAAAATTTAAATACATTTATTATGAATTACACAAAATTCAACGAATCTATGTAATATTTACTCTTTGTTTACAATTTATTGTGCAACAACACGTGTTATGTGGAAACAAAAGTCTAGTAGACCTAATCTTATCAACCGTATTGTATGCCATAATGTGCAAATTACCATTTACTTTGTAATGTATCTTAATCACTATACAGTAGAAAACAAAGTCGCTTCCCTCTGTCTGTCCCTATGTATGCTTAGATCTTTAAAACTACACAACAGATTTTGATGCGGTTTTTTTAATAGATAGAGAGGAAAACGAAGGTTTATATGTATAACATTGCACCCGTGTGAAGCCGGGGCGGGTAAACTACTTATTCTAATAGAAGAATGCTGTTATACTAAAGGTTCCCTATTGCTTAACTATCTTTAAATAAAGGCCACACTATTGTTTCCATATAATTTTGACTACTTAAATCAAAATGATGTCATCCAAGAAAAACAATTTTTCTGCAGTAATTTTAAAATTAACCCCTTTTTCTTGCATGTCACAACATTATATTACCACCCATGAAATCAAGTTTTTAAACTTCCAAAACACAATATAATTTTAGAATTCACTTAAACATTTTACAGGAGTGAACCGCTACCTCACAATATACAAACGAATTGGTTCAACAATAATTCAGAATGATGCCAAGCTCATCCTGGACTCAAACATGCGGTGTGGTATTGCGGAGTTGTGCAATGCCTTTCCCATCACGAGCAAAGAGAAGGACGACCTTAGCAGCTGCCCCGAGAAGGAGAGAAGTCCACAACTCACACACAAGACTATGGGGCAGCTGAATAATGGGGTTGCACAGGTATTGGGACATAAATTTGATTTAAAAAAAGAAACTTAATGTAATATACACTATTCTTAAAAAAAAAAGTAAACTGACAAGATTGCCACTTTCTCATAATGAATGTTGGTGAGTTGGCAACATTATAAGAGTAATATAAAAAAAAGCTCTTTTTATTATAAAATAAATACATCAATGCATTTCATACTACCTTTTGTTGCGTACCTTTTATTCTAATTACTAGTTCTCACAATTTAACTGATATTATTTTAACAGTCAGTCAGTTTGTATCCCCTAATCCACACTGGCACGCTTGATGAATTATCGCCCTCTGTCTCTCTCTCATGAAGAATAGCCCCTTTCTCAGCAGTGGGTGGCTGATTATGTTTTTATTCTCCAACTAGATCATGTGTAAAATTTACCTTTTTGCTTCAGGTTCCCAACACACAGTACAATCCAGATCTCCTGAAGTTCAGAGAAAAGTTGCCAGTGTATGAACAGAGACAAGACCTAATCAATGCGGTTCTACATAATCAGGTGAGTCTAAAACTAACATTGAGATTATGACTTCTAGATATACTGAAATTCAAAGTAAAGAGAGTTGAGATGATTTGTTTGATCTTGATATAAATCAAGTGAATTAAAAAAGTCATTTTTGAATGAAGTAAAATCAAACAAATAGTTTCAAGGGACTTCCCCAACACAAACTACGGTGGTGCACATCGCGTAAAACGAACGCTGACAGTTTACCTTCGCACTGAGCGCATTTATCGATAACACTGCTGGTATGAAGGGGGCTCGACGGGGAGCGCTCCGCCGGATGTTTTATACGGGCAATAAATCGCTCAGTGCGCAACCTATACACAATTCCGGTATTCCTCGAAATGTAAACTCGCGAAGTGATGTGCATATGCAATTTGGTGCATACCAAAATAAGAAATAGGTTAGGCACCGAGAAAGTAGCCAAATTATGTCACCAGTAAGAACATAAAAATATGTCAAGTGACTCCCACTGCAGAAACACCCAAACGGTTTTTGTAGGGCCACACTTTCAAATTAGGCAGAGAATTAGCACTTTTTGAATGTCGAAACATAAGACAGTCCCCCAAAACGCCGGCTATTCTCCAGAAGAAGTGGCAGAATAAACTTCCCAAAACATCATCTGTCTTCACTATTTAAATGATACGATACAGTAAAGTGCTTTTACTATTTCTGTGTAGGGAAAGTCCCGAAGTTTCAGATTTCTCTCAAATATTGCTGTATTCCAAATTACGTAAATCTGACTTAGTTGACTTACGCATTTTGATCAGATGTAACTTTGTTCCACTTTAATCGACTAATTCAATTCCATTAAACATTATTCTCAGGTGATAATAGTAGCCGGCGCGACCGGCTGCGGCAAGACGACGCAGCTGCCTCAGTTGATGCTCGACCACTGCCAGGAACACAAGCAAGCTGCGCGCATGTACTGCACGCAACCTAGGAGGATATCTGCAGTAGCTGTGGCTGAGAGAGTAAGTCACCAACAAGGTTTACATATTTATAAATATGTAGGGTAACAGGTGTGATCATAATGGAGACCTCCATTTACGCACTTGGCTAACATCCAGGCTAAGGAAGATTACTTTTCCGTCAAATATCTGAAACCTCTGTTAGGTCAGTTCTATGCATGATATTTTCCTCTCTAAACTTTGATTCACTTAAATTTTACATTTTGTTGCAACAATTAGCGTTTGACGTATAAAGCTGATGTCGAGGTCCAGTCACACGTTTTCTATTTTAAATCCCTTAGAACTCTCCTATCTTCTGTCTCAGGTGGCCTACGAGCGCATGGAGAAGATAGGCCAGTCGATAGGCTACCAGATTCGCCTGGAGTCCCGCGTCAGTCCACGCACTGTGCTCACCTACTGTACCAACGGAGTACTGCTCAGGACACTCATGGCGGGAGATACTTCGCTGAATGGTAAGTCTTGATCATCGTCATTCAGCTGAAAGCCGCTGGTGGACATAGGCCGCCACGCGCGTATCGCCACATCGACATGTCTTGAGTTCTCGCATACAGCACACACTAATCTTTCGTTCATATTTTTTGGGAAAACAGAACACATCTAAATATATCATACATTTTGAACGGCTGGTAGTGCTGTCGCATTTGACACGGACATGACACTTTGGTTGTATCGACATACACTTGAGAGCAATAAAATCGCACACCTTGACTTTTTTTTGTTAAGGCAGTTTTTTGTCATGAAGCTGAATAATATTTTAAAAAACACACACACTAATTGAAAGTCTACCTCATTACCTTTCTAATGATATCAAATACAGTGTAAAAAAATACCCATAAAAGGTTTTACGGCACAAAACCCAACAAACGGGTAAAATTACCCAATTTCGCTTAGGAAATAATGAAAATCAAACTCAAAATTCTTGATCAAATTGTTTATTAATAAGGTGTATTCCCTCCCCTAGCCTTAATTACAGCTCTTAATCGGTTTTTCATAGACCGTATTAATTTTACCATGAAATCTTGTGGTATAGCGTTCCACTCCTCTTCAATGGCAAGTTGAAGCTCTCGGAGGCGCGTAGGAGCAGGGCTTCTTGCTCGAACTCTTCTTTTTAGCTCATCCCAGACATGCTCAATCGGATTGAGATCAGGACTACGAGCTGGCCACTCCATCGCGGTGATTCCAACGTCTTCCATGTAGTCGCAAACTGTTCTAGCGACATGCGGTCTCGCGTTGTCATGCATTAGGAGAAAATCTTCTCCCATAAGCCACGCAAGCGGCCTCACATGTCCTTCAAGCACTTCTTCGACGTATCGTGCAGCCGTCAAACCTCTCGATCTCGGGCCGGTATTCGCTCCAGTGATGTCAATGTCAGTTTTAGTGTCCAACATTATGCCACCCCAAAACATACACGATCCACCGCCAAAAGCCACACGTTCGCTTATGCAGCATTGTGAAAATCGCTCTGATGACCTTCTGTAGACCCTAGAGCGTCCATCATGACCATGTAATGTCATTCTGCACACATCAGAGAACATAACAGATCGCCATTGGTCATACGTCCAATTTAAATGTTCCCTGGCAAATTGTAGTCGGGCTTGTCGGTGAGCTGTGGTCAATTTGGGACCATTTGCTGGGCGATGTGAAGTCAGTCCTGCTTCACCAAGTCTTCTTCTGACTGTCCACCGACTTATACTGACATTGCGAACTTCTCGAAGCTCTTGTCCCAGTTGAACCGCATTCAGTTGCCGATTTCTTAAAGACCTCGACACAAGAAAGCGGTCATCACGCTCTGATGTTCTTCGTCGCCGGCCAGATCCTGGTCGCCGAATGTAGCCACCGGTCTCTTGAAACCTCTGGTACACACGACGAACAGAGTAGCGGCTCAAATTTAGTCGTCGAGCAACTTCACTTTGATTAAGGCCTGCTTCGAGCAAGGCAATAACTTGAGCGGCTTCTGTGGGCGTGGTATCCATATTTTTCCGTATGCTTTCAGTAGAGATGTTATCACGTTGACCTTCGGTATGCAACTGATTAGGATTCCAAAAAAACCGACCCTTTTGTACCTGCGGGTAAGGGGTGCAAGTAATGACAATGCTAACGGGTGAATTTGGTGTACGGCTGGTTTCTGTAAGTTACGTGAAGGTCAATGATTTTAATTTTGTGTTCTTTTAAAGCTAAGCTTGTATTCTTTAATTTTGCCTAATGATTTGTACCCAATATCTTTAGATTTAAGAAAAAAAACAGTTATAAACCAAATTACAAGAGGTGTGCGATTTTATTGCTCTCAAGTGTAGTATATGTGACAGATGTAAATGTGTGCGTACAGTCGTGCATGCACTGCTCACGGTAGTGTGTGATCGCTGCGGCAGGTACTCCCACTAGCGAAACGGGCATGTACAGGTACACGCCGCGCCGGCGCAGGGCTCCGTTTGGGGGTAGGTGGTTTATTGTTGTCAGTGTTAGACGATTACTTTACTGTGCTACGCGTGCATATTTATTTGCTAAATTGTATTGTTATATTTCTTGGATAGTTATGACATTTGCTTTGTGATTTGGTATCCAGTAATCTTCATTCCAGGGTTGATACAAGTCAGAATTAAAAAATTAAAAACAAAATAATCGGATTAATTTAAACATTCCAATCTTTTATTTTTCATTTGGAAGGTGAATAATATTTAAAAAAAAAAAATCTTTTTTTATTTTAATATTATAAAATAAGAAAAAAATAACATTGCAGTTCTTTTAAAATTATGAGTATTACCTAGTTAGTCACATTCAAACAAAGAATTATCGATTAAAAGTTAAGAAAATCAACCACTTAATTACAAAAACCTTTTTATCTTATTTCCTTCCAGCCATTTGGTTGTTTTCACGCTTTCACCAATCAATCACGAATGTCACATCAAGTAGCGAGTTTTCATTTTCGAGAATTCCCGAACCGTGCGATATACAAAGCACGTGCGATATGCACGTATGTGTGCGCCGTAGTTTATGTCGGGAAGTTCCTGTTTGCCTGATTTTGTTGTATTAAAAAGTTTTAATCGCGATTTAAATCATCTCAACCCTGCTAAGTTGTTTATTCATGTGAGGTTCGAAAAGGGGGGAGGGGATCAGAAAAAAACCTCGATTAATCTTAGTGCGACCCCCCCACCCCTACCGTGACTAATAGCTTTTTTTTTTTGAACCCCTTCGATTGAACGTCACGTGAATTAAGGACGATCCCTTACCATGTTTTATTTTTCGTAAATGGTTTAGCCGATATGGTCACGATACACGACTTTATTAAAATCATTATTATCATATCATATTTAAATTAAGTGATACAGTAGAACAATAAAAACTTGTATGTCAAAAAAAACTTTGGCCTCTTATATCTTCGTAACTAGAAGGTTGTCTCCCAGGTATAGTCAAGAACAAAAAATATATCGCAATAACGGGGAGAAGCAAAACCAGTGCCTTTCGTTAAGGGTCTTATACACCCTACTACACACATACCGCAGCGCACCGCGGCTCGCGCACTCCGGCGATAGACAAACAGATAGCAATATTCCGTCTGATTTTTGTACGCACGATGACCAATCAAGCCATACAAAACCAGTTTTTGCGGATTTCTTATTCTACGGGAAATTTATATAAAGCAAGGCCATGTTATACTGGAAATGTATCGCCGTGTGCTGTCACCTCGAATTGCAATTGCGAGCAGCCTCTTAAGGATTGAATTTATTTAGAGGAATGTGAAACAGATTATCTATACTAATATTATAAAGAGGTAAAGTTTGTGAGGTTGTAGGGGGTAATCTCTGGATATGCTGAACCGATTTTGAAAGTTATTTCACTAAATTGAAGCTACATTATCCCCGAGTGCCATAGGCTATATTTACAACGTGCCCGTGGGATAATTTCCGACCAAAACGTGATCGAAGCCGCGGGCAAGCTAGTAAAATTAATTATGTTGATTACTTTATTTACGATATGTAGGAATTTAGTTTGTATGTTCCGTCATAGATGTCGCTACGATTATAAGTGAGATGTATAGCTTCATCCGATACTAAAATCACTATTCATCCGCAGGTGTGACCCACATATTCGTGGATGAGGTTCACGAGCGCGACAAGTTCAGCGACTTCCTCCTGATCGCTCTGCGCGACGCACTGCCCAGGTTTAAAGAGCTCAAGTTGGTGCTCATGTCCGCTACCATGGATACGCAGATATTCTCCAGGTAATACGAATTTAAATGTAATAGCAAACAATTAAGGGTGTGCACTAATAGGCTATCTCTACCTGACCCTTCCCTGCTAGGCGTGATGTTCAACTTTAAACATACAGTCAAATAACAATCTTGGTAAAAGTTTAACATTGGCAGTGCATTTGTTGCATAGCAGTAAAGATGGTTTAGAATATCGATACGTTGGAGTTACTCTGCACCATGATGTACCCGCTTCGTTGGACAAGGTTAAATCAAATCCCTCTCTAGAAACAGGAAACCGTATTTTTTTCCTCTAGCAACTTAAAATCGTCGAGACATGCATGCAAATATGCATAATACATGCTCGAAATATGCAACAAAGTGCCAAAATATGCAGCATACATTAAAATAAGTAGTACAAAATAATGTTTTTAGGGTTCCGTGACCGAAGGGTAACCAATGGAACCCGTCCGTCCGTTCATCCGCCCGTCTGTCAGCGGGCTGTGTCCTAAGATCCGTAATATGTAGACAGTTGAAATTTTCACAGAATGTGTATTTCTGTTGCCGCTTTAATAACAAATAATAAATAAATAAATATCGCTTGACATTACACACAGCGCCATCTAGGTGCCACACTAAGCAACAAGGCTTGTGTCGTGGACACCAGATAGTTGATAATAATACATAGATACTTTTTTTATTTGTAAATACATACTTAGTATACATATAAACATCCATGAATCGGAAACAAATGTCCATGCTCATCACACAAACATTTAATCCTACCGGGATTCGAACCCTAAGAACGTAAGGCAGCCCCACTACCGCTGCGCCATTCGAGTCGTCGTATAATAAAAATACATTAAAATTAAAGCCGTCTCCCGTACTACGATGGTACGGAACCATTCATGCACGAGTACTACTCACACTTGGCCAGTCTTTTTTCATTTACTACGTTTTCGACAATGTTTCCCTTAAAAACCGTGTACTATTCCAAATTATGCACGTTATGTAGACGTTAGTTAAAATATGCATTATCTTTAAAAAAACAGCCATTATATGCAAATGCTTGTGCATTCGCATATAATGCGGTCTCTAGGTATTTCCTTTCCCCCAGATACTTCAATAACTGCCCAGTGATCACAATCCCTGGGCGCCTGCACGAGGTGCAGCGCTACTACCTGGAGGACGTGCTGAAGATGTCGCAGTACCGCACGCCCAAGATGAGTCAGGTCGAGAAGGAGCTCAAGAATAAACTTAAGAGCGGGAACAGCTACTGGTCGCAGCTTGAAGGTATGATTCCTAACCGAAATCTACAAGGGTACTTTATTTGAAGCCGCCATTTAAAGCGTCAATATAGCAATGATGAACTAATAGCGCGTGATAGTTCAATGCCTTTGCTGAAATTCGCCCAAAGCGGGAAAAAAAAAATTAGGACAGTATGAACTATGAAGCTATATCAAATAGTTATATGTTATGAAAATGTTCATTCATTTCCTCAAAGGTAAGTAAGAACCAAAAAAAAATTTTTTTTTTTCGCTACTTGGAAACATTTGACTGACTTTGACATATTACAAAACGTAGTTTTTGGTTATAAAAACATCGATAAATTCTAGGTTCAGGTCAAAAGCAAGACGACGCGGGCAGCAGTAGCAAGGAAGTTAAAGAAGAGAAAGAGAGTGTGATGGAGCCGTCGCTACAGGCAGACATGGACGAGTTCCTTGACGAATGCTTTAATGAAGGCACCCTGGTTAGTAACGCGGCATTACCTTGTGACTTTGTTTGCCAAGCAGTGGTGTGACCGTTGGACTGCCAAGTCATACGTCTCAAGTTCGAACCCAAGACCTCCGATTTTTTCGGATTCATGTACTTACGTATTGTATAATTATCACTTGCTTCGGTGAAGGAAAACATCGTAAAGAAACCAGCATGCCTGAGAGATATTTCTCGACGGTATGTAAAGCCAAGGCCTATGGGCGGCATAAAAACTCTGACACCAGGTTAGGTTAGGTTTACACGATAAAGTAGAAGGTTAGGTTGTTCGATAGAAGCTACGCTTGCCGAGGTCGATTCGTGGATGGGTGACCATTAATTACATATTGAAAACCCTCCGTGCCTCGGAGGTTACGTTAAGCCGTTGGTCCCGGCAACCGTTTGTAAATCTTTGGCAGTCGTTGCAGGTAGTCGAAACCCGCAAGCTTGACAATTAGTCTGAATAAGGGATATCGTATTAGCTAGTAACTAGGTTCTGGAGTCAGTCACTCCATGTAAAATACTGGTATTCAGCCGTAACTGGTTACATTGGAAGTAGATTGATCATCCGATCGTCATTTTCACCTGCCTATCTTGTGAAATATTGACGACTAACACTTCGCTCGTGACTTCGTCCGCAAAATTTGTGATAGCTCGGCTAATATGCATGTTATAAATATAATTTATAGCCTATAGCCAGGCCTCCGTCACTCGTTCAAGATCACACGCTTACGTACCTACGGCTCGCGTTCGCCCGAGCGAACAAAATCCAGTCGGTTGCCACGCGCTTGCTCGAGAGTACGTACCGCATCCGCGCTTTTAATAATAGCTTAATCTTTTTTGGAGGACTAAAACCAGAATCGTTTATAAATTACATTAAAGAATTTGAAACATTATTTTTGAGGAATTAAAAAAAAAACATTAACTAGCCGGCCAGGAAGAAGCCTGTATAACATGCTAAAGGAAGTGAATTTGACACATTCATGTGCATTTTTTCCTAAGGATACTTATTATAGTTATTTGTTAGATTTAGAATGTTTGCGAAGATTAGATTTAATCATCAAAATTTACGAGAGGGTAAAAAGTTTAATATATTAAAGTGAGGCATTTTTGTGATTTTCAATAAATAAAAATATTTTCTAACTTAAAAATGTGTTTTGTAGTCACCTATAATCTTTTCGCTCGTTTGCGACAAGGACGACAAAACTCAAAAACATTGTATTTTTCGACGTTGCGTTGTTTCTACATAAAATGAGGAAAGTAAGTATAAAATTAAATAATGAAATACGTAAAATAAAACTTTAATCTTTTGATAAAAAGTTTATATGCAAAAAAATATTGGCAATAAATTGTTTTTTTTTTAGTCTAACCTTAAAAAACGCTGTCCTGTATTTCTTATTTTTTGAGTTATGTCATTATTGTCGCAAACAAACGTTTTGTGTAATCATTTCTTAGCATAGCCAGCCCTAGCGTTGCGTAGGACGCACGTGATCGCCCGACATCACGCCATACGATTTAATAGATACTGTCGGGCGTCAGCGTAAGATACATTTTAGCTCGCACGAACGCCTGTAATATTTTGGCCTGTATCATAGCGTTAGGTATCTAACTTTCCCCATGGAGTGAACTATCTGTGCTACAAATAATGTAGCTTTATGCCAATGAAAGAAATTTTAGAATTGGATCATTCGTTCCAGAGATTTATGTAGGGGTACATACAAACAAATACCTCTTTATAATATTAGTAGATAGTATAGATATAGATTATCTACTAACATAAAGATATTCTTCCAGGACTCATTCACACAAATCCTGTACATGTACATATCGGAAGGAGTCCCAATATCCTGTGGGCACTCGCAGAGCAGACGCACGGGACTCATGGCCGCCGCGGCGCGGGGACTCGCCGAGACCATCGCGCAGATGTTACAGATCGGTGAGTGTTACTAAAACTGATGTTGTAAAGATAGCTGCAATACTTTTTTTTTCAGTAGATTATGCATTTAATTTTTAGCGATAAGACCGTGATTGTAACCATAGAATTAGCAATATTGTAAAACAGTTGTTTAAATTTTGGTGTACAATAAAGTGTATTATATTTTAATCTATTCTTGTTCTAGGCGCCGACCCATCAGCAAAAGACAACGACGGCAAAACGGCGTACGATTACGCCATAGAAAACAACCACACAGAATGCGCCAAACTCTTCTCCAGTTTCAACATAAATGAGGAACCTAAGGAGAACGCAGAAGATGACAGCGCAGCGGAAAACTTCCTTCTTGATGTATACCATCACACGTTTTCAGAAGAATTGATTGACCATGACCTAATGCTTGCCTTAATCAAGCATATACACGTAAACTTACCGAAAGGAAGCATCCTAATCTTCCTTCCAGGATATGATGACATAGTGACTCTAAGAGACATGATACAATCTTGCACAGACATGAATGTATTAAAGTACCAGATTTTTACTCTGCACAGTAATATGCAGACTTTGGACCAGAAGAAAGTGTTTAATCCTCTACCTAACGCAAGAAAGATTATAATATCGACGAATATAGCTGAGACTTCGATTACTATTGACGATGTCGTGTATGTGGTCGATTCTTGTAAGGTGAAGGAGAAGTACTATGAGTCCAATGGTGGTGTGTGCTCGTTACAGTGTGTCTGGACGTCGAGAGCTTGTTGCCAGCAAAGGGCAGGACGAGCTGGTAGGACGAAACCAGGCCATTGTTTCCACATGTGCTCAAAACGACGGTTTAACACCCTACCTTTGAACTCTGTACCTGAAATTTTAAGAGTACCTTTGCAAGAATTATGTCTACATACTAAGTTGCTTGCTACAGGAAATACTCCTATAGCAGATTTTCTATCGAAAGCTCTGGAACCTCCTTCGTTTTTGGCTGTGAGAAACGCTGTTGCACTACTCAAGACTATCGGCGCATTGACTCCTATGGAAGATCTGACAGAGATCGGACAACATCTGCTAGATCTGACCGTAGAACCAAAGTTGGGTAAAATGTTGCTTTACGCGTGTGTGATGAAGTGCCTCGACCCGATTTTGACGATAGTATGTAGTTTGGCGAATAAGGAACCGTTCCAGATATCAATGAATCCTGAGAATAGGAAGAAAGGAAGTTTGGCGCGCAAAGAGTTCGCTGCAGACAGTTACTCGGACCATATGGCGTTGTTGCGAGCTTTCCAAGCGTGGCAAACAGCTCGGGCCAACGGGACCGAACGAGCGTTCTGTGCTAAGAACCTCATATGTGGCGCTACCATGGAAATGATTGTCGGTTACCGGTCACAGCTACTTGCCCAGCTAAGGGCCTTATGTCTCGTCAAAGCAAGGGGCTCAGGAGATATAAAGGACGTCAATTTGAACTCTGAAAAGTGGCACGTTGTGAAAGCCGTTTTAGTAGCCGGGCTGTACCCTTCAATAGCTCGAGTTGACCGAGAGTCATCGTCTCTAAGGACGTCTAAAGAAGTAAAAGTTGGTTTCCACCCAAGTTCCACGTTACACCAAGGAGGTGGCTTGACAGGGTCCCAGAAATCCGTGCACAGCTTACCTACAGACTGGGTCGTGTTTGAAGAGATATCCAGAGCTGGGAGGTTTTGCTTTATCCGGTGTAACACGTTAGTTACGCCTTTAACTGTTGCGTTATTCGGTGGGCCGTTGAGATTACCAATAGGGGCTCTGACTCAACGCGCAAACCCGCCAGGACTCTCAAGTGATTCAGACAGTGAAGCAGATGAGAACAATGCTTCGCCTGACACGGCTGTGATAACCTTAGATGAATGGATGGCGTTTACCGCGGACGCCTCAGATGCTATAAGCGTATTCTACCTCAGACAGAAACTATGCGCATTAGTTATCCGTCGCATGTCGAACCCAGCTAAACCAATGACGCCGTTAGACGAACAGATCCTAAGCACTGTGGTCCACATAATGGGTTCTGAAGAGAAGAATGTTGGTCTCAACCAGCCGAGCGGTATCGGGCAGAGACCGAAACCGTTAACAGTGGACTCACCGAACTGGCGATCACGGCTTGAGAACAATGAGCAATACAGTCATGATAACAAGCAACAGTACTATCCTCAGTACAATCCAAATCCACAGAATGATGTCGGATTTCCAGGGGGAAACTTTTATAATAACGCTTATGGGGGAGGTTATAGGAACGGCCAAGGTCGCCCTGGTGGCTGGAGAAACGATGTTCCCCAACCCTTCTCCCCCCAATCGTATACCGGTCCCAAGAGTCCTATGTCGCCGAATGGCAAGACTTTACTAGCTAATATAGAGAAGTACGGGGATAATGGAGAGGGGAATGTGAGGTACTTCGTTGCGAAAGCAGATGACGCTCATAGTGTTGAAGTAGCTCAGAGTACTGGGACGTACCCCTTTACGCAAGGCACCGCTAAGAAACTGCAGAAGGTTAAACAAGTGAGTTTTAAACATTTTTTCATTGATGATTTTGTTAAGATAAAAAGTTAGGTAAAATTAAAAAAAATGCCTTTATTAACAATTTAAATTGTCATGACGTCAGCGTCTATGTTGTTTGGACTCGCATCCGCAATGCAGTCCTGTGCCCTGTTTATCAAAACTTACAAGCCTTGTATTACAAGCAATTTTCCTGTAAAAAATGTAATTATTACAAATATGTGTTTATCAAAACTACACGTGTAAATTACAAGTTACAAGGGTCATTATTTATTTCACAAGTATATTTTTACACTTGTAGTCGTCATTTTGTTCATCAAAAATCCCTTTGTTAGTTACAATTTGTAGAAAATCATAGCAAATCCTGAGAGTGTCCAGCGACTCTCCATTCCGTCTTACAAGTGTCGTGCTTAGTACCGCAATACATTTTTAAATTTGATTTTCTTTTTTAAAATGTGGTCAAGTGATTCAAGCGATGATGAAAATATTAGAATAATAGAACCAAGAACTTATAGAACAAGAATTGACTACGGTCATATGGAAACGACCTATGAATTTAACGAAAGGTTTCGACTTCAAGCTGAAAAATTGGAACAATTAATTAACATGTTGGGTAGCCATTTAGAAAGGAATACAAACAGAAACCACGCCCTGTCAACTAAATTAATATTACAAATTGCTCTACATTGGTTGGGAACCGGAGTTCAATACCATGCTGTTTCTGACATGCACGGTGTAACAAAAGGCAGTGTATGCAATGCAGTCCACAGTGTTGTAGCAGCCATCAATACCGTAATGTTTGAAAACTACGTTCAATGGCCGAATGATATGCAGGAGGTAGTACAGAAGTTTCATATGTTGAAAGGAATGCCATTTTAATTTGTGGCTGTCTAGATGGTACCTTGATAAAAATTGATGCCCCACACCAACATGAAGAAGTATTCGTAGATCGACATGGGAATCATTCCATTAACTGTTTGGTTGTGTGCGGTCCTGACAAAAAGTTTTACTATTCCTATGCTAATTGGCCCGGAAGCACCCATGACAGCAGAGTTTTAAGAAACAGTCAGTTATATGAGCAATTTGAAAATGGCTGGAGACCTATTGCACAAGGGGTTCTCCTTGGTGACTCTGCGTACCCTCTGAAGGAATGGCTCATTACTCCTATAGTTATAGATGGAAACGATCAAGCAAACATCAGATTTCTTAATGCTCATAAATCGACTCGGCGAGTTATTGAAAATGCTATTGGAATACTGAAAGAAAAGTTTCCGTGTTTAAATTATTTAAGAGTTCAACCCAGATTTGCTTGCGATATTTTTAATTGCTGCGTGACCTTGTGTAACTTTATTAGGGAAAACGAAGAGGTCTCGAATAACGAAAACAACTCTGATTCTGATAATGTATTTGAAGGCGTCCAAGATGATAGGGGACGGAGCAGTCTCGAAAGAATAATCAGTTATTTTAGAAATTAGCAAAATTATATATTTCTTAAATTAAATTTAAAAGTAAGCTATAATATTAACAAAAAGTCATGACAACAAATCACTAAACTATTTATGTAGGGAATCTTAAAAATATTACACTATATCACCACCGTTTGAGTACCATCTTCATTGTATATAATGTCTTCGTTTGTAATTAATAAAATTTGATTTGAGTTATCCTGAATACAGCCGCGTTTTATTGTATTTTTCTGAGGCATTGGTTTTATTTTCTTGGTCAGTTCTGAAGGCTCGACATCTAATTTACGTTCCATTTCCAATATTTCTAGTTTTAATTTATAATTTTGCAGTTCGAGGAACTCTAATTGTAGTTCAAGTTTTCGTTTCTTTTTTAATTCTTGTTCTAGTACATCGGTGTGTTGTTTCGATCCTTTTCGAATTTTATCAATTCTTTTTTCTGTAAACAAATAACAAATTTCTCAGGCCGACAAATACCTAATAATAAATAAAACATTAAGTACTTGTAGTGCGATTTCTTTTATGGCAGATAATTAGGTAACTTCTTTACTGTTATGACTAATTTACACGTATTAAGCAGTTAACTAAATTTTAAGTGACTCATATTATGGCAAATTCATTGTTTACATGCATTAAGTCTTATAAAATTTAGTTAATTACTTAACTACTTATTACAGCAGCCATAAGATAGAAATAATTGAGATCTCCGCTGACGAAGCTATGAGAAAACCTTGCTTAACCTGCAAAACTTACCGTTTACATTTAAATTACAAGAGACATTTTGACTTGTTGTTGGTTTCAGAGACAAGTCAGGAACATCAACATTTTGATCAATGTCACTATTCTCTTGTACTGAAGCTGTGGTTGTCGGTTCTACAACTATTCCATCAGTTATAGGCGAATCTTTGCCTATGATCTCCAATATTAGGTCATCTATTGGAGTCAAAATGCTTTTTTTTCCGCCGCCGGTTCCAGTTGTTCTTGCATTATCTCTTTTACTCTGAAAATGGAGAAATCAAATGCACCTTTAATAAAAAAATATACTAAAAGTCACTCAGTATTAAACAATGCTTATATAATAAAAAGTGTTCCGAAACAAAGAAAAAGACAACAGAATTTCATATGACTTCACTATGACTACATTTACTTGCAATATTATTAATCATCTACTAGAGTGTGTATTCCGTGCCATATTATTATATCTATGCCATTTTATTGAAGTGTGGCTTAAATATTTTAAGCCACACTTCAGATTAGTAAAATCTTCTTTCTTTTTGTACTGTAGTAGGCAGGTACATTAAATATATACTTAGGCTTAGGTATATGTTTAACAAAATGTATTTAATTTATAGGGTTTTTTTTAATAATTACAAAAATACCTATTTAGAGAAAACGAATGTTTAAATCATACTTACCAAAGTAGCCCTTTTTAAATTTGAGTAAAATGTATCTCGGACATAGGTGTAATCTTTTCCAGCGGGAACCAGACCAAGCGACTGACATGTAATTAAAATATTCTTCCACTCTTCTATTTTTTTTTTGTTTGGACATCCTGTCGCTAAATGCACCAAATAAAATGTCTTTTTTGTCGCGAATCAGTTGTAAAACTGTTATTTTATTATAATTTCTAGACATTTTTCAAGAAATCATAAAATCTTGCCGCGAATTTCAAATTATAAATAAAAGGCGGGAGGTAATACTTTGTCACGCCTACTTCTTAATGTCCCATCCATATTAAGCACAGACAATATACCATTCAGCCATGCGTTTAAGCAGGGATATTCAATTAAATACAAAAAAATAGCGGGAAAAGAATGCGGCATACATTTTTGATTTTAGAACTTACAAGTAGAACCTACAAGTGTTCAATTTTACAAGCCCTGTAGATTTTTTTTGATAAACGTAATTTACACGAACTTGTAAAAACTTCCTTGTAAAGTGTAACTTGTGAACATGTAGACTTGTGAGTTTTGATAAACAGGGCACTACCTGTACCTCCTGCATATCATTCGGCCATTGAACGTAGTTTTCAAACATTACGGTATTGATGGCTGCTACAACACTGTGGACTGCATTGCATACACTGCCTTTTGTTACACCGTGCATGTCAGAAACAGCATGGTATTGAACTCCGGTTCCCAACCAATGTAGAGCAATTTGTAATATTAATTTAGTTGACAGGGCGTGGTTTTGTTTGTATTCCTTTCTAAATGGCTACCCAACATGTTAATTAATTGTTCCAATTTTTCAGCTTGAAGTCGAAACCTTTCGTTAAATTCATAGGTCGTTTCCATATGACCGTAGTCAATTCTTGTTCTATAAGTTCTTGGTTCTATTATTCTAATATTTTCATCATCGCTTGAATCACTTGACCACATTTTAAAAAAGAAAATCAAATTTAAAAATGTATTGCGGTACTAAGCACGACACTTGTAAGACGGAATGGAGAGTCGCTGGACACTCTCAGGATTTGCTATGATTTTCTACAAATTGTAACTAACAAAGGGATTTTTGATGAACAAAATGACGACTACAAGTGTAAAAATATACTTGTGAAATAAATAATGACCCTTGTAACTTGTAATTTACACGTGTAGTTTTGATAAACACATATTTGTAATAATTACATTTTTTACAGGAAAATTGCTTGTAATACAAGGCTTGTAAGTTTTGATAAACAGGGCACAGGTGTACTAATAAGGATACCTCTGCCTTACCTTTCGGGGATTACGTGATGTTATGTTATTAGAATAGAATAGAATATTTTTTATTTGTGTAAAAACATGGTACATTATGGTCCTATAAATAGGGTTGGGGTAGGGGGGGGTAGGGTTGTGAACTTACATGTTTCGCCATAGAAGGGCATACAAATATTAGTACATGTTAGACATAGAACTTTAATACGAAACATCAATTTGTTTAAATATTAATATAATAATATGTCTTGGTAATAAGAACACCACTTAACAATTTAGGTTTCGTATCTTAACATTAACAGATGCTTAAATTTAAAGAAAACATTAAAGAATAAAACATTTTAAAACACTCTGTAAAACTCAGTAGCCATATCTATTGGTTACTTTTTTTTCAAAAAATTCTTTTACACTATAGAAAGAATTATCAATAAGCCATTTATGTAATTTGGATTAATTAAATTATTCAATAGAGTATTTTAAAATATGTATATTTGTGATGCAGGATGGGGCGCGGGTGATCGTATTCTTCTCATGCGCTAGTGCGTTCAAGTTCGTGGGCTGCGCTACGCTAATGGACGTGAATGGAACGTTAGACTGGTTGTCCACACAACATGTGCCTTTCCACATGGTCCGGTGAGTTATTGTAGAAATTATATTTTGTTCTCAGAGATAGGAATAGTTTGCTTATGTATAGATTGCCGTTGCTCAGCGTCGTTTGACACCCGAGCGGGCACTACCCGTTGTTGACATAAAAAGTGTAGGCATCTTTGTTATGTTTTTAATCATGTGGTGTTGTATTAAATATCTGTACTGTGATATTTACAGCTGTGTATGTACATTCGACTTCAGTAGGCACTACGAAGAGTGGTTGTTTCTCAAGGAAAGTCAGTAGGAACCGTGTTCTTAGGTATCTTCGGGTTTGCTACAGTTACTGCTGAATGTCTGTTATGAAGCTGCTATCAGCTACCATGTGATTTTTACTCTATCTAGTCTGCTATTAATACTATAGTGATTTTTTCTCGAATTTGAAGAATAAGAGTGAAAAATTTGATATGTAAGGTATAAATCTATACTAATATTATAAAGCTGAAGAGTTTGTTTGTTTGTTTGAACGCGGTAATCTCAGGAACTACTGGTTCGAATTGAAAAATTCTTTTTGTGTTGGTTAGCCTATTTATCGAGGAAGGCTATAGGCTATATATCATCACGCTACAACCAATAGGAGCGGAGCATCAATGACAAATGTTGCAAAAACTGGGAAAAATTATTCTCTTTGATAGCTTCCGTTGCGTGCGCTGCGTAAACGGTTAAAGTTGCACAAATATAATGTAGCAGGGAATTATTCCTCTTAAAAAGGTCTCAAAAAAAGTCCGCGACGGCACATGCTTATCTTTTAAGGTTGACTCACAATAACCATTTTTATGATTTTAAAATTTGGTCAAAATTAATGTTTTATTTGCGAAGGTGTTTTTACCGACATAGTATTAATCCTTATCAAAATAAATATGTTAGTCATCTTTAGCATTCAATTGTGACCAAAATTGCCCTTTACACTATTCAATTTAGATGAATATCTTAGGAGATATCACAGTTTTAAAATAACTCCGCATCAAAATAATGACCCGCGCGCGCTGCGAGGCGGGTGTTCATGTTGTTGGGAAAACCAATGTGATTAGATTCAATGCACAAATATTGTGGGGAACTTAGAGAAGGTTTTAGTTTTTGTTTCATGCTGTAATCAGTGCTCTCTATCAAAAGATTTATAAATTTAAAGTGTTCAAGAAGAACTTACCATCATTGTGTAAGATACATGCAACGACATCTATTGCACCAAAATGGTACTAATTAATAAAAATGTGCTCACAAGATGACTTTTAAATCGGGTCTGAGAGCAAAAAGTACTCTAGATTAGTCTACATGACGCTATAAGCCTGTAGAGTGTGTGTTCGATCGCTTAACATGCATTATATTTTAACGGTTAAATTTCGTGCTCGATAGATGGCGCTATTAATTTCACTCCATTTTCTGAGTCGCGGTGTTAAGTTTTCCGTGAAAGAATGACCCTCGCCCGTGTCAAATGTCTGAAGCTTGGTTTATTAACCAACGAAACAAAAAGAGGAGGTTCTCAATTCGACACGTCTATATTTTTTTATTTTATGTATGACCTGACCACGTATGACTTTTTACAGAGAAGTCCGATATACATGATCTTTTGTTTTTTAAATTGAGAAATCATGTTTGGGCTCATTTCCTGCACCTTGATGAGAACTTTAGATCTAGCTGGAGTATGACGTCATCGAAGGTCTGACGATGGAGACGGAAGGCACTTGCAAGAGGTCCTCAAGAGTTTGCAGCAACAATAACGTGTTTGGGCTCAATTCATGCACCTTGATGAGAACTTTAGGCCTTGCTGAAGTATGACTGTCATCGACGGTCAAACGATAGAGACAAATGGCAGTTGCAAGCGGTCCTAAACAGTTTGCAGCAGGTATAATGTTATTGGGCTCATTTCATTCACTTTGATGAAAACTTTAAACCATACTGAGTTGTCAGTATGACTTTCATCGAATGTCTGACGATGGAGAAGGAAAGCAGTTGTAAGTGGTCCTCAAGAGTTTACAGCATCTATATCGTGTCTGGGCTCATTTCATGCACCTTGATGAGAACTCTAGACCTAGCTGGAGTATGACTGTCATCGAAGGTCTGACGATGGAGACGGAAGGTAGTTGCAAGAGGTCCTCAAGAGTTTACAGCATCTATATCGTGTTTCGGCTGATTTCATGCACCTTGATGAGAACTTTAGACCTGCCTGGAGTATGTCTATCATCAAAGGTCTGACGATGGAGACGGAAGGCAGTTGCAAGAGGTCCGCAACAGTTTACAGCAGTTTTATCGTGTCTCGGCCCATTTCAAGAACTTTGATGAGAACTTTCGTTCTAGCTGGTGTATGATTGTCATCGAGTGTCTAAAGATGAAGACGTAAGGCTGTCGAGGGTCGCGGGCCTGTGGACAGTGAGTAATGGGCTAGCTCGCCATCCGTCCGTCTTATGACGACAGGCCGTGGTGACGGCGTGTTCGTGTTCCACACGCGCCTCAAAGAGATGTCAGCAAACGGGAAGGGATCCGAGAGGAGCGAGGCCTGCCAGGGTTGCGGGACTGTTCGAAAGAGATACCGCGGCCCTGGAACGCAAAGGGCAACAGAAGAAACGTGGGTGGATTTTAGTCAGTACAAGTCTGACAATCCCTTCCGCTCCGTCCAGAGTGGGAGGGGTCATTTGATGATTATCCATCGGTAATAGTATATAATAGGGATTTACTCCTTTTGAGAGCTTCCGTTGTGCGTGAACGGTTAAAGTTACGCAATTATCATGTATGTCGGAATTGTCCCTCTTAAAAAGCTCAAAAAAAATATCCGCAATGGCCATATGTCTAACTTTTAAGGTTGACGCACACTCTCTCTAACCTCTATTTCTTTTATGTACGCACGCACGCAGACGAAGTTGCGCGGGTCAGCTAGTATTTAATATAAATTTAATTTTGATTGATGTTTACGTATCTACATTATGTACTGATAATAAGAGGTTTTCTAAAAACTTTTTTAATTTCCCTTTCTCTCCATTTCACTTTATACATAACTGTTTCAACTCTTGTACCATTACCTTATTACTATACTATAAAGCATAGCATAATCAGCCTATAATGTTTGAGTGCAGTCACGTCGGCAACACGCTGGCGGGCGGCGCGCGCGTGTGCGCGGCGCGGGACGGCGCCGAGCTGTGCGCGCCCTCCGCGCGCGCCCTGCTCGCCGCCGCGCACCGGCGCCGCGCGCACCCCCCGCACCCGCCGCACCACCACCCCAGGGCTATACAGAAGCACGCCGCGGACATGTGAGCACTGCCGTCCCACCACGTGTCACACGTACACGCCTAGGGTTCGCTGTAATGTTACATTCAGATTCACTTCTTTTTGTATTAAATCGAATCTTGGAACGTTACATTACAAGCGAACGCTCACGGCGAGGGACCACCGTTATGAGAGTGATAAGTGTGATAACACACGATATGAATCAGAAATGTGTTGTCATATTCAAAAATGTGGTATAGATTGTCAAACTAAATAAGGTTCTCCATGGAACCAACATCAACACATCAAAAATGAGAACAACGGCATAAAAAACACCATACATTTGAATCAAATAGGTATTAAAATGTTGTATAGGACAATAATATTTAATTGTATTTTACTAAAAATAATGTCACAAAAAAAAATGCAATTTGTAATAATTCGTACCACACTTTTAAATATGTCTACACTTTTCTGAAACCTTACCTTATAAGACGCAAAATCAGCTGAAACTGACCACAATTTTTTTTATATCCATGCATTAATAGTAAAAAAAACACCGCAACAAACTATTCGCTTTAATTCTATTGACATATTTCGAACTAACTCAAGCCGATAAACACCGCATCTATGTGTGGTCGTGTAGGACACGACCACACATAGATGCGAATAACAACTATATCACTTTTGAAGCTAAACCGCTCTGCCGAAAATATCAAGGGGATTTTAATGCCCAACGTTTACGTGCTAAGAAATTACATACATTTAAGTATGTGTTAACTAATAAAACCCATTATACATACGTGTTTTCTATACTCGAATTACACTGCGAATTCATAACAAAATTCACACCGAGTAGTATTCGCAGTGCAATCTAACACAGTTTAAAGTAATATAGTCATTACTACAAACTAATAAAAAACGATTGTCACACGAATAAGTAATGGTTTTTCGTGAGCCCATAAAACAGAAATGCGGTTGATCTAATAGAAACCTATTAGATCAACCGCATTTCTGTTGACACACATTTCACAATCAGAGGTTTTCCAAGCTTTGTCCCAACTAATGAAGAAAAAACAGAATAACTTGCATTTTTTTGGGTATAAACAAATGCTAGTATTTTTTAAATTATTTATTATATCTAAGGGTATTTTATAGAACCTTAGACAGCAAAGGTTATGTGATTAAGTTCATTTCTTCAGATGCCTTGGCCGTCAAGGGTTACGGAAAACTTGTGAGTAAAGGTATATAGAGCTCGTCACTGATTATATTTTTAATGAAATAGAGGACCGGAATAGAATGTGCCTGATATGAAATGATTGGTAGAATTGACGCACAACTGACGGAATCCATCGGGATTAACTCAAAAGTAAAGTGAGTCCTTTTGAACTGATGGTGGGTGAATAATCTCGACTGGGACTTTATTATAAAACAAGTGGACTGTACCAAGATAGGGGTAATAAATACCATAATTAACAATCGTAACTATCTGAATACCGTACAAAGAAATGGCCGGAGTGGTCCGCGTCTATGAGAGGAGTGAGTGGAAGGGGGCGCAGGCCCCGGGGCTGCGGGACTGTTCGAAAGAGATACCGTGGCCCCGGAACACAAAGGGCGATGAAGGATCATGGATGGGTTTTAATCAGTAAAAGTCTGACACTCCCTCCTGCTGAGCCCAGAGCGAGAGGAGTTATTTGATGATTTCCCAGCCGAAAAAAAATGAAAACAAAAAAAAGGGGGGCTCGGGCCCGCTCGCCCGCGCTTTTCTGCGTGTGTGAGGCGCCGACACTGGGTTTAAATAGCTCGAATAATTAAAACTAAGTATTACTTCAAAAGGAATCGGAATAAGGTTGAAATTGTCACAAAGAATTGGCGTAAAGTTACTCCTTCATTTATTATGATAAATAATCACTGAAAATCACAATAAATTGAAAGAAGATTGCTTCGCTAAATAGAAAGTGGTACTAGCTTTTTACGTGTTCCGAAAGTCTCAGAGACTGTTAAATTTACTCTAAATTATTACAACTACCAAAATTATGTTCTTAGGTTCAGTTCCCACAAAGCATAAAAATGATTCTATCTGTATTACTTTTAAGTATAAAATTCGACGCAGACATGCGCGAGCATTTTTGTTTGCTAAACCCTAGGAGCTACAGTCCTTTCACGCTTATTTTACCTCGTGACATTTATGTCTTACGTCTTCATCACCATCTTCCTGTCCTTATCCCATTCTACTTGTGGTCGACGCAACACGTTTTCTTCTTCCATTCTCCCCTGTCAGACGTCACGGCATCATTTACTCCTTTCTCTTTCACACAATCCATCCACCATTCATGCCCATCACTCTTTTAGTCACATGCGTTCCTCATTACATATCCAAGCCAAGACAAACGAATTCCTTTCAATTTTACTGCAACAGGCGCCACTTTCAAACTTCCTCTAATAAACGCGTTCCTTACTTTATCCATTCTTGTCTTACTTGAAAATCAGAGGTCAAATAACAGCGAAACGGACTGTCTGTACGTTTTTGTAATCTTATTGACCATTCTGATTTGTTTATAGATATATTCTTTTTCCGGAACTTTTACTTGCCGGCTACGAAAGCTTTCCCGACTAGCCGGCAACTAGTCTGTACACCTTCGGTGTGTGTGCCCAAGGGCTCCACGAGCTCATTCCACCATCTCTCTCCCCCCCCCAGTCCAGACGCACTGCAGGTTATCACCTATGGGTGATAATTTGCAGTACCTCTACCTTGTACGTGTACGTGTACCTTGTCGATGTTCCACAAATTCGCACGAACTACATCTTTATATTATGCGCACAACCAAGGGGTAGAATTCCCTGCCTGCGTCGGTGTTCCTAAGTTCATATGACCCCAATCTATTTAAGTCGCGATTTAATAGGCTTCTTTTAGGTTAGCTCGTTCTATCGTCGACCTCATCTCTGTCCCCAGGACTAGATTGAGGTCAAGAGTAGGCCCATTTAATATTAAAAAAATAAAAATATACATTCAATTTTGCCGCCCAGGCTGACCCCAACATGTGACTAGCACTCCTAATAAACTTAAGATTACTTTACAAAAGAGATATAATAGGTCTTTATGTATGAAATTGCAGTTTTTTAGCAGATTTTGTTCTGTTGGTAACTTTGACGTATAGTTGTATTTTTTCCTAATTCCTTTTCTATTGGATTACCTTTTAGAGACCGCACTAGTAGTGGCATATTACGTCACAGGGTAGTGTGTCAATACACCTATTTCAATGTGCCGTCGGTTTCACTACTTCAAGTAGGTATATTTTTTTCATAGACTTTGTTTTGAAAATTTAAGAAACGCAGTTCAGCGCAGCTTTTTTCATTCTACTAGAATTTACAATTGCATCATAATCGGTTCAGACGATTCCAAGAAAAATAAAACAATGTTAGTATGAAAATATCACTTTTCACGATATCGTCCGTACAAAGCGGTAATTTCATACTTTAAGCCTAAATATTTCACGTAACTGCCTTCCACCTTATTCGGGAAACTTCTTTACCTGTGTCGGTCGGCAGCACCGACGAAAGAGTTCCTAAATGTATAGCAAAATCGTACCGCGTTTATGTGCCTGCACATAGCAATAATAAACAAGTACACCAATTTTATCTAATCTAAATGTAATTTAAAAACGTATCCACATAAATCCGTACCTATTTATATAAAGAAACAAAAAAAGAAGAAAAAAAAAAATTGAAATAACTGATGTATGTTTGTGAAAAGGTGATCCTGTGAACTGTACGACTGTGACGATTGTTATAAACGTGAGGATTAATCGTGAATCTTCGTCTTTTTTCTTTCGTTCTTAAGGACACAGCACATATATCAAATCGGAAAGGGATCGGCACCGTATTGCCTTCGCCTCGCCGTCAAACAGGCATCAACCTAACGTAAGCAAGCGGATCAGCAGCTCCGATACGTCAACTCGGCTATGGCTAGGCGACGCCGACGCCGCGCTTACGGCTAGGCGTCCGCTGTTTGATCAGTTTGATAATGACAGCACGTGTGTCAACAGTAGTGTGCGTAAGAGTGGACGAAGAGGCGTAAGCTTGGATACGGATAGACGTAAGCGCGGCTACGGATAGACGTAAGCGCGGCTACGGATAGTAAGCGCCGCTACGGAGAGACGTAAGCGCGGGGACGACGAGCCGCCAGCGAGTTGACCACGCACCGCACAACGGTTCGTGAGCTTGTCCCGAGATGACGCGATTATGTTACGATTCCGATTAGTGTGCGTTGCAGTAAGGAGTTTCATAAAGAATACTAAACCCGAGTTGATACGGTGCCGATCCCTTTCCGATTTGATAAGTGTGCTGTGTCCTTTAGTCTCCCGATTCAGAACCTCACGGTTCGATTTGAAACCGAACTTTTTTTAATCGCATCATTAGTAGTGTTGTCCAATGAGGTTGCCAATCCCGACTGGATTACAGGTATTACAGGATTCGTAATCGATGCGGTTTAATGTCGAACAGAGGCTGCGTTAGGACATTTTGAACATCCAGTGTGTAAGAAAGATGAATGTATACAAGTACCTACACAGTACGGATAATATAACACCAACTCTCTTTCTTTTCGCAACAATGGCTTTAATACTTTAAAAAACCACCTTTGGGAGGTTACTAAGACGCCTTAAAGCAGGAGTGATTTCAGTGTGGGAAAGAGACAGAGCCATACAGGTCGTCTAGCGCCATCTCTTTCTCACACTGGCATTACTCCTGCTTAAGACGCCGCCGCTTTGCTTTACGTCATGGTAGGCCACCAGCAGGGCTATTGCGTATCTCTGGTGACAGTTCATAGTGATCATCACTTGGCGAGTTTTGATATACAATGACAGTTCTGCTCGAGTAGCGTCAGTTGAAACCAACAAAAACGGTCATTGTATATCAAAACTCGCCAAGTGAAGATCACTATGAACTGTCAACAGAGATACGCAATAGCCCTCCAGGTCTAAATCGGGCGGCAGGAGGTTTAATGTTTCTTATTATTGTGAATCTTTTTCTTACGGATGCCAGGATTGTCTGCAATAAATTGTTGTTTCGTAAGCAAAGTGTTCACAAATCGACTGCAAAATACAAAAAGATATGTGCAATCTTTGTAAAAATTAAAGTTGGCTGTTCTCTATTGCGTAAAAGGTTTCGCAAACATTGCAGCTATTTTCTTAACTCTTGTACCTTTATCTATTAGGATCTTTATTTCGTCCGTAATATCCGTAAGAGCGATTTTCGTAGTTCAAGTGTTAACTGTAGACTGTACGTTGCGGCCGTTTTTATCAGAGATATATTAAGTCGTGTTACTGATTTTAACCTGTTTTTATGTGTCGCTTATAATTGAGCTAACACACAATGTTTGGATCTCTCTTATGGATGTGATATATCTATATTTTAACACTAATCTCTTAAATGCATATGGGAGAAAAGTATGGAGTCCGCTGTCCCTGTCTACTCCCTATGGGAAGGCGGCCTTATGTTATGTATGTTTTTACGTTAATCTCTTGTAGCTAAAGTTAGATCAATCAAATAATAATTTTATTTAGGTATTTTTGTACCCATAGCAAATTGTTTTAACATTTAAGATGCATAACAACAATGTAAAATGCAATGCAATGTGCAATGTTTTCCTATTTAACTCAAAGGTTGACTGGTAGAAAATGCCTTGTGGCATTAAGTCCGCCTATGTACTTGTACAGTTCAGTTCAAACTTTATGGCGGCTCGGAAGTTAGCTGCGAGTGACGGTCTGTGCAGATAAAACAGTTCACACTTTATGGCGGATCGGAATATCTAATGTTTTTTTTGGGATTCCGTGGTATGCTGAATAATCCACAAATATTGGAATCATTGGGATTGCTCGTTCCAGACAGGAGGCTGCGGTTGGGACCGAGGCAGGGGCTTTTTAAAGTTCCTGCAACCCATACTAACTTATTAAAGTTTGCACCAGTGATCATCATCAGTGCAATAAAAAATCTTAATAGTGTCCCTCGGCGTTTGGACATATTTTCTTGCTCTTTGGCGGAATTCCAGAAGGGTGACACTTAGTATGTCGTCCACATTGTGACTTGTGCTTCTACCCAGACCCGTTACTTGTGGCTGGACAATTAGCCATTTATGACTACTTTGCTAGCTTGGGTCTTATCTGTTAAAACAAATGTGTTAATGAAAAAAATAAATAAACGTAAAGCTGCGCAGAACACAATTTTACTTACCAGCGGGGCGCAGAGGACGCATCGTCTTGACTGTATTATGCGCAGACTATCACTCGCAGCTAACTTCCGAGCCGCCATAAAGTTTGAACCGAACTATACACGAAGTTAAAATAAATAACGACTCGTTACCGTGATCTTGTAGTAGGTATATTCTATTGTCGTTTGTTTTCAACCAGTCTTGATGATAGATGTACTTGTTAGGACCAACTGTAAGCGTCTGATAGATTGATAGCCAGCATAATTTGAATAAACGAATTTTATTGAGAACAATACGTTTAATTTTCTCGTAAAGTTGTAACTGTGGTAATAGCAGCTGTTTAGTAAAAATGTTAATTTCGAGCTGTTCCAAAGAATGTTTTATTGTATCATTAACTTTTACTAAAATCGATTCCAATTAAAATCATCTTATCAAGTAAGTCACGAAATTGCTCATAATACAAACATTGTGGTTTTTTACATTCCTAATAAATTTCGTAGTAAAATTAGTACCAGAAATAGTCATCATAGACCCATGGTTGTCCTGAGCCATTCACAGCCACAGCCACAGCCCTACCACCACCCTATCCTGTATTTTATCCACCGGCTCCTTCGGGAATCATCAAGGTTATTTTCCAAGTTCTGTCAATTCTGTTCTAAATCAGTTCCATCCTCCTCAAGGCCATACAGGTTAACAATCTAGTAATTCTATGCAGGAATTTTACAGAGAATGTTGGTTGCCGCAAAATATGGCACCTCGCCCCCATCCCCTGTTCCTCCACTTAACATTCCTCCAAAAAATGGTCACAACGTTAATCAATCCAAGGATTGTTCTAATTAATACGTCCATCCGCATCAGTAATAAAAATCCACTAAACGCTTCATTTAGGCATTAAAAAAATGGTACACGTCACTTTATGGACAATTCACACTTGACCAATAATTAAGCTTAACAAAATAGATTATCCAATACTAACCCCACAAGATCTACATTAATTTCAATGTATCGTCCAAGATTTTTATTATTTCCTTTTTTTTTTTTTGGATACACACTTGCTTTTCCAATTCACTTTTGACATTGGCAGAATGGTCGACATCGGCTTTGTTTGCCATAAGAAAAAATAGAATAGAACAAAATAGATTTCACAAAAAAAAAAAAAAAAAACAATCTAAGAAAATTTCTCTGAATCTCCTATGGCTCCGGATCTCCCCATATTGTCCAACTTATAAGAATCACACTGTACAGAGTGAATACTTTGCTTCGAGATGTAAATCGAGAACAAACCTACTAAGGCACATATTCCACCGTCGCGTCGGCGAGGGCCTCTTTTATAGATGCTCTTGTTAATCGCCGGTGGTAGTACAAGTGCCTTGTACCCTTCAAGCTTTAACTAATAGCGTACATTGATTAACACAAAAGCATAAAAAAGCAATATTTGGGAACAGCTCGAATTATATGATATACATGTGTTATGTTTTGTAGCGAATCTGTATTGCCTATGTCCTGATGCCGAGACTGACTGCATAGATATTAATGTTACTGACGTGTGTGTATACGACTCTGGCGTGGTCTGATGTCAAGCCTGTTTTTCTCCCTTTCGATCGTACTAGAAAAAATATACATTCTTAACATAGTTGTTCAAGTATAGGAAGCTTTAAGGCATACAGATCTCTGTCATCAACCTCTATAATGCCGACGCCGTTTATTCAGGGGACACTTAGTCTTCTGTTCACATCTGTCCTTATATGTATTTTTTTTTTCACGTTTCAGTGAATACGGAACGTCGATTATTCGTTTCGTTTCCAAGCTTAACAGGCTATATTTTAATTATCTAGTTAGTGTGTTGTTTTTTTCCAATACGATTGTTATTTTTCGCATGCATCTCAGTTGAATGGTAGGTTTAGATTCTTATAATCGTCTCTTAAGACCACCAGTATTAATATTATACAGTACAATAATGTGTGAATCTTTTGTTGCTAAGTCTCCTTTTAATAAGGTTTAGGGCGTCTGCTAAAACTCGCGCGGGTGTACGGAGACGGTGCCCGCCAATGAAATTAAAAAGAGGAATATCATTGGTGCCCGCTGTCAATTTTTTCTTAGAAAACCCGTCACACGCGACCCGCCCCTTGCACCCTCTATTTTTGAATACAGACGCGCCAGCGTGAACCCGCGCTCGCACTCGCGCGTGTTTTAGCGGACGCCCTTAGTAAAACATAGACATCTGACCACGCTGAGTAAAAGCCAGTAGGGCGTCGTTTAAGTTACGTATATTTCGATTTCAAGTACAAATTATTGATGGCAACTAAAACCCCAATACTGGCGCTTCTTCCGAGGCAGCCTCGGGCTAAGCTCGTGCCTCAGCCAGTGACATGCCTCGTTTGTCTCAACTCGAGCATTTTTGTATTCCTAAAGGTGTAACTAGATTGCTGCCGAGATCGACCGATGACATCAGCGTTTAAGATTGAATCTGTGTGGTCCTTGGATGTTTGAAGAGATCAATATCAACTGGTCGATGTCGATCGATCAATCTAGTTGCACATTAAGTCATATGTGAGCCTAGTTTTATAATTTATGAATTCAGTAATTTGATTGCACTTGTTGTGAAAGATTCCTGATTTGTGTACATATTTTTTGTGATAACTGTTTCGTTTTTCTTTTCCTAAATTAAATTATCTTAAGTTTATAGTTGTTTTATTTAACATCTTTTGTTCAGATAAATATCTGCCTCATTCTGGAAAGTTAAACATTTCATCATGTGCCTACCCTTTTCCCAACTATGTTGCGGTCAGCTTCCAGTCTAACCGGATGCAGCTAAATACCAGTATTTACATGGAGCGACTGCCTATCTAACCTCCACAACCCAGTTAGTACTGGGTAATACGATACCCTTTGATACCTGTAAGTGTAACGACTGTCAAAGATCTACAAATGACAGCCTGGACCTTTCCGAGGCACGGAGGAAAACTCGGTATGTAATGAGCGGTCACGCATCCACAGACCAACCTAGGCAAGCGCGACTTATAAAGATCGACCCGAGCAGCGGTTATTATTTTGCCACGAGCCAGTAACATTAAAATCATCTTTAGTACCGACACTTAAAACAGCAATTTCATCAATAAATAATAATAAATTATCTTCATTATGAAGCAAACAGACATCCCTGAAGTATGCCAACGAAATAATCAGCGTATTTGATAATTATTGTCACGCCCTGCATTCCACGATTACTTTCCATTCTAATTTCATTCATATCTTCATAGCAATAAGGGTGTATTTATTTTGCAGGCAATGCTAATGAATGGGGTAGATTTATGAGTCTAGTACTCTAGTAGTTCACTGCGTAGTGGCTCGTGCTGAAGGTTATCTCGGGTTAATTAACGTCTGGTATTGCGTATTTAGTTAAAGCAGGAAATATTATATCAAAAAGCTGTTATATCGGTGCATTTCCAGTACAGAATAAAGAGTTCTCCAAAAGGAACCAATCTGGGTTTCATATTAGTTAGAAGGTCGATGATCGTGCTTGGATGATCCAAGCACGATCATCTGGCTGTTAATCGAGGATATAATTTTATGGGACAAAAGTGTTATTGGTACTATAGTTGTAAATAAACCGTTTTAAACCAAAATCAGTGGTTTAAAACCCGTTTAAAATTTGTTTAAAACCACGACCACGTGGGCCGTACATTGATTACGAATTACTTAAAATAATTGGCTAATTGAAATCATTTTTATTAATATATGTGAAGTCATATATCATATTTATACTACTATTTAGGATTAGACACTGAAAACAATCATGTTTTGGGTATTTATTAAAATAAAACGGCAATGCCGCATTTTTATTTTTCACTTTGCTACCAAAATCGCAACGGGGAGAGATGGGGCAGGTAGGGATCGATTTTATGTTTGTCTGTCATGTTAATGAAGGTTATTTTAAAACATTTTTATTTTGTTTTCCTTTTATATATTCTAAATCAGGATGGAGGTGTGGTCTAGATAACTTCGTGTAAAGTCTCAGTGCATTCCAAAAAAAAACATTCTAAACCATATTAAACCGCTAAGTGTGGTTTTAAATCGTTTTAAACCAAAAAGACGGTTTAAAACGTTTAAAATCCGTTTTGCATCTCTAATTGGTACCACGCGTAGTCGTAACGTAACTCAGCCAACCATACAAGGTGTTATCGGACCCGTCACGAAGTCGTCAACCAAGCATTCTGTACTACCAAAACTGCTTGTTTGGTCTGAATAATCATGATTACATTGTGCTGATAGATCCGTTGATTGGGGTCGTGGAGGTATTTTAAATAACAACATTAAAATTTGATAGAAACTAGTATTTGAAAACAACTTATCCTCGAAACTTCGTAAATAGGAGGTTCCCAGGTATGGTCTAGAACAAAAGAAATACGGGGAGAGCAAGTGCGCTTTGGCTTCGAGAATGGTTGTTTTTGGGACCATCTCAGGTGGTCATCATGACTAATCCTAAAGATACCTAGTTTCGTAACCGATCCAACCACACGAAAACATGTGCCAAATTAAAAAAAAAAAAACTTTATTCTTGTTCTTTATTGCACACAAAATATAAAAGTAGGACACACAAAATTAGATTATATAACTTATGTACAACGGCGAGCTTAACCCAGAATTGGGTTTTCTTACAGCAAACCTTACGTTTGATTGTGAGATTCACGAATGAGGATAAACCTATGTGCACAAACGAACATTTTAAAACTTAAATTTACTTATTATTACTAAACTAATTCATAAAACATCCACACACACACATCCACATTCTTTCTTGTTGTTTAATAAATTGCTCGTTATAAGTTATCTTAAAAGGTGATTTTTTATTATAAATGTTGAGAGGATGAGGCCGTCAGGGTTATCAAACAAGATAATTACCAGGTAATTAATTATTTTTTATTGATGTATAACTTTCGCTACGCAGTTAATATTCTCATCTTTATTTGAATCGTTTATTAATTAGGACAAATAAAGATTAAGGAGGTACACTTCAAACAAATAAAACCATGTTTTTCAATACTAGTACATTTATTTTGTTATACATAATTATACCTATATATAAACAAGTAGACATAAACAAAATTAATATCACATCAGAAAATACAAAGCTAACGATTAAGCCTACAAAATAATTTACAAAAACATTCAAAATTCGTTTAGAAAAATAAATGACGCCACGTAAAACCTCTGACACAGCCATTTTCCATCCCTTTCCATTTACTAAAGACATAGCGAGTTATCTACACTAATATTATAAAGAGGAAAGATTTGTATGTTTGTGTGTATATTTGTAATGAATAAACTCAAAAACTACTGCGCCGATTTCAAAAATTCTTTCACCATTAGAAAGCTACATTCACCCTGTGTAGCCGAGACGGGCCGCTAGTAAGTTATATAAGGTGTATCTATTCATACACGAAATCTTTTAAGGGGTCATTGTACTTATCATTATGAACAACTTTTACTATGGCACAAACCCCGAAATCGCGAAAAAAAAATCAGCTGTTCAGTACATTTTGACGAGTTAATGCGATCATATTGTAGGGAACAGCTGATTTTTTTTCGCGATTTCGAAGTTTGTCCCATAGTTAAAGTTGTTCATAATGATGAGTACAATGACCGAATCGATCTAATTTTAACATGCTTTTATTAGCTTGTAACTAACTAAATATGTAAAAATATCTAAAGGTTAAATTTTACCCACTTCCCGGTTTCCGTGTTTAGTTTCGATGACAATGCATGGTTAGCTAAGTGACGTCATTCTAAATCCAATATGGCGAATTCATTATTTTTTATGCATTCTCATGACATGCATATCAAATGAAAGGGTTTGAGAAGAATACGAGATCTAAAATGACGTCGCTCTAAAGCGTGTTTTTTTTTAAACTATAATATTTTATTATAAAATAACCTAATGCACTGGCAGTTAAAAAGGCTTGGAAGAGTTGAATTAAAATTTAAAGAAGTGAAAACAATTCTGTTTAGGAGTCAAAAAATAACCAGAAAGCATTAACCGACATCTTAAATCTAATCCAATAAATATATTTTTATGTATTTTAACATTTTGATGAAAATACTGTAACATCACAATAATAGTTTTTTTTGGGAACATTTTATAATAGTATTATTTTTTTAACGTATTGCGTATTCAAAAAACTATCTTACTAACAATAATAAGTTTTAAAACAAAAACTAAGGTTTTTAATCCACCCCCCGGTGCAATCAATGGTAACATGTTGAGCAATCAGAGTGAGGTGCGCGTCATGACATTACTTCATTCAAAACGTGTCTTTTTGTAAGTCCAGTCGCCAGCACATCGATCTAACCGAAACTGACAAATTTTCCCAATTAACCTTGAACCCAATGCTTTAGCGATAAAGTTGAAAATCAATTAAAGAAATTAAAGAGGAGCTTTTTGACGCCATTTTTTAAGTTTGTTGCTAGGTTATTTACTTTAGGTTATTTTAATTAATAAATTATAAATTAAAAAGAAATTAAATAAACATCTTAATAATTAAAGAAATTAGACAGATTATAGTCGCTTGATTTGCTGGCGTCTGTACAACACTCTACTTTTTACTAATATCATCCATTAATATATCTATAAAAATGCACGTCTAAGAAAAGCCACATTAAAAACTACAGCAACAAACTTTTTATAAAGATCTTAGTTTTTTTTTTCTATACAGGTACATACAATTATAAGTAAGTATAACGTTACATAATTTTGTTACATTTAAAGGAACTAATACGAGCTGTTCTAAATAATAGGTACCTACACGTTCGTAAGTCAATAACGATAATGGTGAGCTTACCGGTGCAACGTGTTACATAACAAAGGTGTAATATAACCAAATGGGTTGCATGTTGCACGAACCTGAGATTGGGTCACATCGATACTAGACTCTGAACAACAGACTCTCAACGGATACTGATGAGATAGTTCAATACTTTATCTGTGAAAGTTTGTTGTCTGGAGCCGCGTCTGTCCGCAATTTTCATCATCATCATCCACAGTCTAAATTCACCCACAGCTGGGTATAGGCCTCTCTTTTCTTGGTCTCCACGGTCCTGTCCCTTTTTCAACATTTATAGAGGGTGACTGGCAATTAGTGACCGATAGTTAAACACGTGATTGTACTCATGATAACAAACAACTTTCGAAAAGATTTTTTTTAATACCAACCCATTCAATTAACAATTCAGTTATCAAAATAACACAACAGCCATATGAAATTCGCACGCGCGCGCGCGCCTGTTACCTATCAGCTGTTATTGACCGATACTTATATACGTGATTATACTCATGATTACAAACAACTTACCCAAAAAAATATATGTATATTTTTTAATACGCATTCGACGGCCGGCCTGTGACGCGGGCGCCGCTTACAGAGCAGGTTTGCGACCCACGCGGGTGATCTTCCTACCCACTGTTCCACGGTGCGCTAGTAATGAAACGACCGGCGCCATGCGGCTAACAGCTGGTAGGTCCCAGGCATGCGCGCGAATTTCCATCGGCTGTTGTGATAAAGTGTATGTGTATTAAAAAAAACTTTGGGAAGTTATTTGTTAACATGAGTTCATGAATCACGTGTTTAAGTATCAGTCACCCTGTACAGGCTATCGCTTTGCATCCTGGTCAAATTCAAGGAGGTATCTGTACAAATGATTCTCGACCCGAATCTATAATAAAAAGGGTAGGTTTTTTATTTATTTTTTACGCGGGCTGCGCTTTAATACGAGTGGTTTACAGTTACCAACATGCGTAAAAAAAAATACCCTTTTACCTCCTTGAATTTGACCAAAAGCGATAGCCAAAAAGTTGTCCTATTTACTCTAGATAAACAATGAAATAAAAATACGCGCTTGGACGTGGAGTTGAGGACACCTGGCCGTTATACAATACAATTACTCTAGATATAGTTTGTATTTCCTGCAGCTAATAATGTCATATGAATTTCTGATTATTATATGTATATTTACGTCCTAAAAAGATTATTTTGTCAAGAAAGAAAGAATATTTTTTTATAATAGTCTACATTTTATTTTTTGATTTTTCTATATAAGCTGTATGACAATTTGAGAATTAATTTCATTTTAAAAACAAAATTTTATCAAATAATATTAGTTATTTTAACTTAAATAACGATTACTTTTCGACTAAGTCTCGGCCGTATAAGATTTGACTGTAGATATTTATCTAAGAATTATACAAAAATAAATTATAACTACATAACATGCTAACTAAAGGTTGTTAGCATCTACAATCATGTGCTAATCCCTGGTTTCCGTAAACCTGATTCAAATGTAAACTATCGTGATTAGATGACTGAAATAAAACAATCATAATGATTATAATAAGACTATAACAAAACTAAAGGAAAAAGCGTAGGTTAATTACTTCCGCCAAAATCACAAAATATGCACAAAACAATAAGAGGTGGTAGTGACACCGACGAAAACAATCAGCTGTTGTAGGGAACAGCTGTTTGTTTTTAAAATAACCGACGAAAAATTTGTATGCGGCCGGCTCAGAATAATGTACTGAATACGTAGTAACCGCTTTCGCGTCAGTGTTCCTTCCAACCTGTGTAGGATATTAATGATTCATTCAAACATTTCTAATACTTTGTAGTTCTATTTAATTTAAGCTAAACACAACATCTAGATTATCTAGGCAATTATTTAAATTGTTCACTACTAGAATATGAGGCTGTCTTATTAAGATGGATGCGTAAGGGTAGCCTGCGAAATTTAAATTTTCCTTCGTTTACTGCAATTTGCAGGTCAGTGCCAGGTTGTATATTGATGAAAATATAAATCGCGCCAGTAACACGTATGGAGTAACAGAATTATAATCATTCAAACTATCAATACAACCCTCCAAGTTCATTTAACACCATTGAGTGACTTTTTCATGAAATAGCTATTGAATGGGGTTATGTGAACTTGGAGGGCTGTATTGATGGTTTGATTGATTATAATTCTGTAACTCCTTAAGTGTTACTGGCGCGATTCATATTTTCATCAACATACAACCTGACACTGACCTGCAAATTGCAATGAACGTAAGAAATTTTAAATTTCGCGGGCTACCCTTGCGCATCCACCTTAAGTGTCGGGTACAAGGACGACAGGATTTAGCACAATAATCCGTCACTTACTTATTTTAAGGTCGAATTTCATCGATAGAAATGAACGCGATCAGCTGTCATTGTCAACGCATTCGCGTTGGTGAAACTCTGCCTAAGTCAAGTCCTTCATTTACTAAACATCACATTTTTACACACCCTGAACGAAAAGCGACGCAATCAAAATAATAATTTCTTTACGCGTCACCCTTATCATAAAACATACATTAATCAGTATACAGTCATGTGCAAAAAGATGCCCACCACATATATTTAGGCCCGCTGGCACAAAAACTCATCGCGTTTAACGCTAAATATATTTAAAGTATCAATATGTCACTGTTATGTTCAATCAATTTACGGAAACAGAATACTTTTAACGATAAAATATATTTGGGAATTTGTGGTACAAGCGAAATTCAACAATCTTCTTAATCTCGAATCGATGACTCCGATTCTGTCTGACCAGTACGTAGTGACCTGGACAGCTCTGTTGTTTGCCTCTTTCAAGACCTGAAGGGTGCAGTTAGTTGTCCACGACGGGCAATTCAACAATGATTTTGTTGTAAAGTACTGAACGTCTTTATATCGAAATTCTAGCTCAGAATATTACTGTGTCGAAATAGCTTTTTGCACATGACAGTATCAAATGATATGTGGACCAATATACCTCATTGAGAATGCAATTCGTCACATCACAACCGTCCGGTTTATTCGTCACTATCAGTAAACCTCGAAGGCGGGTTACTCCTCTGCTTACACCTGCGGACCAGTACATACGTGATGCCCGATAGTGCGAGTACCACGGGGACTCCAAGACCGATGGATATGATGATGATGACGAACAGAGAGAAGTTTTCCACCGGCGGCACTCCGTAGCCTATTGTGAAAGACCTGAAGATAAAGCAAAAAAAAAGTCATATTTAAATATAAGTGTTAATGCGGAAGGGCAACCTGGGTCATGATCTGCCTAGCCTTTTCCCAACTATGTATGGGTCGGCTTCCAGTCTAACCGGATGCTGCTGAATACCAGTATTTTACGTGGAGCGACTGCCTACCTGACCTCCACAACCCAGTTAGTACTGGGTAATACGATACCCCTTGGAAAGACTGGTTGTCAGACTTTAAAGAAGGAAGGGTAAACGGGTAATCCGCGAAATTCAAATTTTCTTACGTTTTTTGCAATTTGCCGGTCAGTGTCAGAGTGTATGTTGAAACAATTATGATTCGCAAACATAACAAATATGGATTAACTGATTTATAATCATAAGAATCATCAATACAACATTCTAAATTCATTCAACTTCATTGAATTACTTTCATTAAATGGTTTACGGTCGTGAACGCTTTTTAAGATTTCAGAAGATTCAATTCACATTTTTTTCAATACTCATTAAAAAACCTAAACTGCAGTAGATTGGAACTGAACTGCTTTAAATTATCCTAGAATGGGTTGCTATTGCAAAATATAAAATTGTTGTTACTCACCAAGAAGTATAGTTGTGTTGTTTATAGAATCCGTCGCCGGGCAGACCGAACGATATGAACATACCCTGAACAAGCAGGTTGTCACCGTCATAGTCGCGGTAGAAGTTGTGCAGAGTACCAAAATCTGGTATCTCTGATCTGTGGACCAACAAACCATAGGAAATACATTAGTATCCCATCCACGGACTAACCTCGACAAACGTTGCTTAACCTTAACCCTTTTACATACATAACGATCTGGGAATCGGAAAATAATTCCAAATAGGCATAGGTATCCTTGGTAGAAAATAAATTTAATTTGTTTTTTATTTTTATTTTGTTTTCTACGAATATTTAATGAGTGATTGATAATGCTAAGTCTTTAAATTAAATTAACTTTGTACTACAATAGAATATGGTGGGAAAGATATTCCTTTGCCTTATAAACGGTAAGATCGGCCCGTATGGCTATTATTACTTAATGAGCTCTTCAAACTATGCTCAAGAGGAAAGGCTTTTCCCAAGTTGCAAGTGAAAATAAAGATCTGTATAATAAAATGATGCGCTTCGGTAATCATCGTCCATCTTCGGAAATACGTACAGTCACGAACACCAATATGTAAACACTTAACAATTTTTAAAAATGTTTTTCTCTTAGAGTTCTGATTAAAATTTCATGTTGTAGTATTTTGGAACTCATTTTTTATGAAAAAGATCCTATCTCCAAGATACAATCGTTATTTCTTGCGAAAATTGGTTTTAAATTTAGAAAAGTGTACACATATTGGTGGTCGTGACTGTACACATGATGACGTGATCTAAAATATAGAACCAGTTTACTTAGAGGCGCGACGTTTATGCAAATTCGGAATCACGCCAAAATTACCGAAGCTCATGCATTGTCTGGTACTGGTTAACTGTACAATTTAAAAACTGGTCACAATTATTACTCAGTAAAGTTGGTGATATAAGCGTTGGTGGAAGAGGACACACTGCGCTCTGGCTCCGTATAGCACACCGGTCGGAACTGTATGAAACCGCCGTCGTCGGACTGACTGGACTTGGGCGTCTTGATCTCAAATATCTGTTAAATAAAAAAAAAAAACAAAATTAAACATATTGTATTTAAGAAACCTAAGGGTAGCGTATAGAACAATATAATCAATTTATTTAAGGATCAAAGTCTTCAAAATCTAATTACATGGTGAATAATACGCAAAGACTAACTTTTTAATGAGTTTGTTTCGCCAGTTGAGTAAAATTTTCCAACAAAGTGAATTTGAATTCTTTCAATTTATTGCATCTGTTTAAATATTGATTTAAGAACTAGCAAAAACTAACTACAACACTAAAAATATTCGTAATACGTAAATGGTAATATCAACATTTAAAATTTGATATTACAATTTACGCATTGTGATGATATTATAACTTTTGTTTCTACTCGGGGTCGGCGCAACACGTATTCCTCTTCATTCTCCCCCGTCAGACGTCACAGGCTCACAGCATCATTTACTCTTTTTCTTTTATTGCTGATTATACCTATATTAGACAGTATGATGCACTTCTCTACTTGTTATATGACTCACCTCAAAAACTCCGGGAGTATGCTCGTCATCCAGGCTCTTCCTCATGCTATACGCCATGGTATCGGTTCGCGGGTCCGAGCTGACCATGGTGAAGTGAATCGCGAAACGTGACGAGTTAAAGTCTCTTGCCGTTGTCAGGTTTATGAGGCTGACGTCGACGAGCGTCGAGTTCGCTGTGTGGATGAGGTGAGGGAGGTCAACCGCGTAGTCCTTGAAGGGCAGGAGGTCCAGCTGTTGGGTTGAAAGGTCGTGTCAGATTTATACATTACTAGCGACCCGCCCCGGCTTCGCACGGGTGTAAGCTTTTACATACAAGGTGTAACAGGACCCTTCCCGAAGCCGTCAACTAAGCATTATGTACATCAAACTAAGTAATTTTACGCAACAATTATTGCTGGGAAACGACTTTTTTTTGGGGTGTGAAATCACGTTTTACGGTAATGCACTCAAAACATTGTGCTGATGGATGGATTCAATAGTACGGTAGTCGTGGAGGTGTTTAAAGTAAAAACCTTACATTAAAATAAAATAAAAAATTAACTGTGCTGTGTTAATTTTAACTGTGTTAAAATGAAACTATTATGCCACACAAATTACATACCTTCATCTCAACAGCGCCATCCTGGTCCCACAGACCTTTGAAGGTCCCATGCATGTGCAGCATAGCTTCCTTGTCAGTCAGCGAGCTGTCGCTACGTCTCCATGTGATGTAGCGCAACGGTAGCGCCTTCTGGGGGCACTTGTTGTCGAAGTGCCCATTGTTTTCGATGTCATTGTATTCTTGGATCTGGAACAACGGGATTTACGTTATTTTAAGTAATTTATCTCAATGTTTTTCATTTTTATGAGGAAACCACTTAGTGCCTGACTGGGAGACGAACATGCAGGGCAAGCCACTTAAGAAAAAACTGTGAAGAAGATACTTAGAACCAAGGGGGTGTAAGGTTCGGCTTTTGCTAGAAATTATTTTACAAATATCTTCGGCTATAATATCAAAGCGAATTGAAGTAAAAATACATCACATGGATCATGGGACTTAAAAATAACTGGCGATATGTGGGTTTGCCATGGGTGCCCCTCAGCATAACCCTTCGTCACAGGCGTACTTAAGCCGCGTTGACACGGTCAGAGTAAGCTCGGACCGAGTGGACTCGGATATCTACTCCGACGCAACTCGTATTGTGGCAACCCATAATCCGAGCGCGCTCGGACGACGCGTCCGATCTGTGTAGACTCGGATCGCGCCCTACTTTTCCGAGCTAGTTTGTATACGAGTAGGAAAAAAAAATACATTTTTCGATGTTGAATGTAGAACATAATTATGTTATACATATATACAACGTGTTTTTTTTGATATCCTATAACTCTAGGGTATGATTGAGGCCATATCAAAGAATCAACTGGCATATGAGTTATGTTCCAATCCTTCGTTATTTTTATTTTTTTCATTTTTCATACAAAATAATTCGGCAAAGTCACGATTATTAATGTAAAACACCCTTGCGTGAAATATGACAACGTCGCATTTTCTTAGCTTTAAATATGAATGATTGGTTTAAATAAAAATGAATTACCTACCTACATATTTTATTTTACTATTTATTTTACTACACTACTGCGAAGTTTGGCAACCTCGCAAAAGTAAAGATTCGTCATACTGGTGACAATTTTTGACCTAATTTAATTATGATTGATGATATCTCCGAAACGATGCATTTTTGGACCACCTATTCTAGGAGTTTTAGTATTATTTTCACCTACAGAATATAACCCTAGAGTTATGGGATATAAAAAAAAACAGGTTCTATAAATGTGATGCGGAGGAATGAGGAAAATGTCGTGAGAATTTTTTTTTTTAGCTGGATGGGTGTGGGTGTGGTTTGATTAGAGGAAGGCCAAAGAAACGATGGATGGACTGTGAGAAGGATGATATGGCACGAAAGGAAGTGTCTGATGAGATGACGAGTAATAGAGAAGTATGGAAGAAGCCATGCTGCGCCGACACCAAATTAATTAGGACAAGGGCTAGAGAATGATGATGACTGAAAAAATATTGTAGAATGAAGAAATCGATCCGAGAGAATTATGGTGACATAGTTCTCTCGGATCGTTTGTTTTTTTGTTTGTTTGTTGATATTGACCAATATCAACAGCTATCCTAGTACACTGGTATGAAGCTTACTCCTACGAGTCCACTCGGTCCGAGCATAGTCTGACCGTGTCAAGGCGGCTTTAACATGATAATATCATCGGGTAACGAAGTTTAGACGGATAGAATTCGCTAATGAAAGCAAATATGTAAATTCTGAATTGTCAGATACCAGTAAGACACAATATTATTATTCTCATGGTTATTCTTACAACATTAGTCTTACTGACGATGAGTCAATCAATTGTTATTATTGTTAATATTATTACATTAATTCTCAGTTACTTTTCGGTGAATGTCAGCTTATAGTAAGTACTGTAGGTAGTAACAAATTCAACAACAGCTGAGCTAATAAGAGTTTTTTTTCTTTAGTTACATCCAATATTTCGTTAGAGGAAATAAATGTTCATAAAATTAAAAGTTATGCTAATGTATGTTAGCATACCTATTCAGGCTATAATGTTCCCACTGCTGCGACAGAAGCTACCTCTCGATGAGAAGGAACGGGCCGTAACGCTCGTATGGATGTACACATCTTCGGTTTTATGGATATTGCTAGTTTTTGCACTTGACAGAAAAATGAGTAAATGAAAGCGTGCCGACTGACACTGGATGAAAAAAAAAAGCGTGTTGCACCGACCCCAAGTAACACAATCAGAAACCAGCATGCTGGTTTCTTCACCATTTTGAGAGCAGGGGCCTTAGTCTGCTATTGCAATAGTGTCAGAATGGTCTATCATTGATTTAATAAGGCCCCGCGCAGACGAATTACCCTTTGTACGCACGTCAAACGAGTTTCGAACGCGCTTCAATACGCCGTGGGCTAGGGGCCTTATTAAATCAATGATAGACCATTCTGACACTATTGCAATAGCAGACTAAGGCCCCTGTTGTGATGAAATTAATTAAAGTAAACCGCCTGCTTGATTTCGGACCCAAGATGATGATGTTTCGGAGTTGGATGGTACAATTCGTAAGTCGGGACCGATAACACTGAGCTACCACTGCTCCGTTATGTCATGGGTTCCATGGTTATGGAATCCCGTATTAGGTCTTCAGTTTGATTCGAGGTTGACGTAAAATGAAGTTCAAACTTCAAAAGCAACCCAACCTTTTTGTTAAGTTTTTGTCGTTGATAGGTTTTATCATCAATTTCGCACTGCATCTCAACATTTGCATTTTAATGACTCTGCTCCAAAAAACACAAGTTTATTCGACTTTCAACAATATTCTCGTAGCACTAAATACGTGAATCGAGTGTGTTGACACATAGGGCTAAGTCACGAGACACATTTGCTATCTAATACAATGCGCTAGCATGGAATGGGGACGCAACCTATGACTCACGAGTATCGGTTGTTAGACTAAAATACTAAATGCACAATTTCACATTCCTAATTTAGAGTATATTTTGTGCAAAATGTTTTCAATAACCGCTATGTTGGTCTAATATAGGAAGCACGATTGCTAAAGTAAGCATCGATTCCTAGGTTTGGGTTTTGGGTCTGGAAAAGAGTAGTTTTTCTAAAGTTCTCAGACGAGATTTTTATGCCCAAATGTATTTTTTTCATGTACGTCCGGATTTATAACATGTAAGGTAACTGGCAAAATGTGGCTGTGGAATTGTGGATGGCCCCTGTCTGCCTCACCGGGAATTAAAGCATTGTGTTATGTACTTATTAGATTCTGAAAAGATAATATGGTGGTCATCCACAAATTAATGATCTAGGACGACTGAAACACGGTTGCGTAAAGGGGATGTTAATAATTTATTTAGTCCATTGATTGTTTACCCCTCTTTCAAACATGAAAGGAAATAATGGAATTAATTCTATTACAATACATTAAGTATGGGATTATTTTCCCTTCCTATTCATATGGACCGACCTAAAATAATCAACAGATGCATGTTATTGTAGCCAATGCGGGTCGGTTTACGAATTGCGTCACTTATTGATAAATATCAGTTCGAATTTCCGACAAACTGGGCGACGTGTGAAATTATAAACCCGTGACATAACGCGGGTTTTCAACGGAAATGATTTTACGGGGGAATTTATGTATTATCATTTTTATCAGTAATGTAAATACCACTTTCGATATAGATACAGTTTCCAGGTATTAAGCAAAATTGCAATTTTACAAAAGAAATTAAAAATTTAAATTAAAGTGATATTTTTCTCAGAAAAACTTGGACCAAGCTATAAAATCAGATATCATTTATTCAATTTGGCTTTTGGCTGAGACCCAGCACTCTTAGAACGTTATAATTACAAGATAGTCGCCTGCCACCCTCCTCCACACCTTTTCCTACTGTTTTTGCTGGAAAGATGAAGGGACAAAACCTCCTTGCAAATGTAGGTACTAAAATAATAATTACCTTATCAATAACTGCTGCAAAGCTGTACAGCGGTTTCTCCATCAGCGTAAAATCGACAGGTGTTTGAGCCCTCCAGGTTATATTTAACGAAGAGTTGTCGTTTGTGATCGCATAGATGATGGTAGGCACACTTCTTGTGAAGTCCCATATCTGGTGGACCGTATCATGCCTGCCATCTGCTTTGATATAAACAAGAGTTTCCTTTGTACAGGTCTTACATCCTGGGTTCAGTTTTGCAGTAATCTGTAAAGTAATAAATATGTAAATTGCAGTAGCTAGCCTCCTTTTAAATGGGACTTAAACATGACTAGTGAAATGTGGGAGTACTATTAAGTACATAACACTGGAGAAACTCCAGTGGGCGATCCAGTGCTTCCATCCTTTCAAGGCTGCCGGACCGGACGGAGTCTTTCCCGCCTTATTGCAGTGGGGAGGGACCTCTGTCGCCAGCAGACTAGTACCCATAATGAGAGCGTGCCTGGCCTTTAGATACGTTCCTAAAGGTTGGAGGGAAGTGAAAGTTATATTTATTCCTAAGCCAGGTAAGAGTGACTATACTAACGCCAAATCCTACCGACCGATCAGCCTGACCTCCTTTCTCCTCAAAACCATGGAGAGAATCTGCGAGAGAGAGCTGAGGGATGGCGCTTTAAAAACGATCCCACTCCATGCGAACCAGCATGCATACAGCTCGGGTAAGTCCACTGAGTCCGCTCTTCATCTAGTAGTCGGCCGGATAGAAGAAGCGATTCATCAGAAGGGCATCTGCCTGGGCACTTTCATAGATATCGAAGGAGCTTTCGATAAAACAAACTTCTCCAGCATTAGCACCGCCCTCTCCCGGCACGGAGTAGAACAGGTACTGATTGACTGGATTACTAACATGTTAAGCAAACGAGTGGTTCGCCTTGCAGAGGATCAGCTGACGGCCATGATAGCCAGAGGCTGCCCCCAAGGGGGAGTACTATCCCCTCTTCTCTGGAACCTTGTGATAAACGATCTCATCACTAAACTCAACGCGAACCAATTCTATACTATAGGGTACGCCGACGACCTCGCCATCCTCATTTCGGGGAAAGTGACGGGGACAATCTGCAATCTCACTCAACAAGCGCTACGCATCGTTGAACGGTGGTGCAGAGAATTCGACCTCTCAGTGAATCCCACGAAAACTGAACTTGTCATGTTCACCCAAAAACGAACACTAGGCCCCTACCGCCTACCCAAACTTTTTGATACAGAACTCCAATTAGCCGACGAGGTCAAATACCTAGGAGTCATCCTGGACAGTAAGTTAAACTGGAGTAGTCATATAGACAACAAAATAAACAGGGCTTGCATCACCTTCTGGCAATGCAGGAGAATGATAGGTAAGAAGTGGGGCCTATCCCCCAAAATTATACTCTGGTTGTACTGCGCGGTGATTCGACCCATGATCACCTACGGGGCAGTGGTCTGGTGGCCACGCACCAAACTAGCTACAGCCTCCACCAAACTGCAACGCATGCAAAGACTTGCCTGTATGGCGATAACAGGCTGCATGAGGACCACTCCGACCGCTGCTCTCGAAGCTATGTTGGAACTCCCTCCGCTCCATCTGTTCATACAGCAGGAAGCGACGATGTCGGCGGTACGCCTTAAAACACTACAACTTTGGGGTAAGAAGGTAACACAGCACACTGCGATACTGGAGGGATTCTACAACGAGTTCCCCCTGGCGAAAGCAACAAACGATCGGATACCCAAGCAGTTCGTATTCGATAAAAAATACAAGATCCAACTCCATGAAGACCACCGCTGCGAGGGACTAAGCCCCGCAGAGCTGCGGATCTTCACGGATGGATCCAAAACAGGTACTGGCACTGGAGCTGGAGTCTTCTCTGAGGATCTCAACATCCACATTGCCGCTCCACTAGGGGCCCACAACACGGTATTTCAGGCAGAATGCATGGGCATTACCCTGGCGGCATCAGCTATCTTAGCCAGAGAGGTTGTGGACCACCCTATTCGTATACTCTCAGACAGCATGGCTGTACTGCTAGCACTAAACAACCACATAGTCAACTCTGGGTTAATATACGAGTGTCATCAACGTCTGAACCAGGTTGGTAATCTCAATAATATAACCATCCAATGGATAAAAGGACACAGCGATTCCCGAGGCAACGATGCAGCGGACGATCTCGCTAGAAGGGGATCAAGTATGGCAGCGGTGGGACCCGAACCCATCGTGCCACTCCCTTTCGGATACCTACGCACACTGGTAAGGAAACGAACTAGTGAACAACACCACAAGCTATGGCTGGACCATGGCGAGTGCAGGCAGGCCAAGGAAGCACTTCCTACTATCGACGGCCGCTTCACCAAACGGGCGCTTCGGCTGTCGAAACCACAGCTGCGCACAGTTACAGCCGCCGTCACTGGACACGGCTCTTTTAATAAACACCTCTTTGTCATAGGGAGTTACGGACAGCCCCCTATGCCGAGCCTGCATGGAGGTAGACGAGACAGCAGCCCACGTGCTTCTGCACTGCCCAGGGGTTGCAGCATACAGGGCAAAGTACTTCGGTAACCCAGGTACTCTCCGCGAGATTACCAGCAACATCAAGGCGCTGCTGGCCTTTCTCGGGGAGTTAGGGTGGATCGAATAGATTTCCCACCCGCACGCAAAATACGCGCTTAGACGTGGAGTTGCGGACACCAGCCCGCTATACAATACAATACAATACAATATTAAGTACACCTCTGCCTATCCCTTAATGGATTACAGGAGTGATGTCATGTATTAACATGGCCTATTACATGTGATATGTGGTGAAATGTGGGCGTCTTGCAGGCCATCTGTGCATTATCCCTTGGGTAAAATCAAAGTGATATTATGTTTTGAAATATTAAACAAGCATTAAAATCTAATTTTTTGTGTAACAAATATATTTTTGAACAAAGGCAATTTAACTATTGAATTTTGTCTAATTGAGTATTTGTTATTGTTCCAGGATAATTATAAACCACAATCTTTTGGTTAATTTATTAACTTTCTCATTAAATATTTATAAGTTCGTCCAAATCGCTACCTACTGGGAAGTGCCCAGAAGGCTTGCAGCATTACCACATTGGATGGCAATGCTGATTCTTTTGGCCGAGAAATGGGTCAGCCCTCTATTTAAAAATAAAACTATTCTCTAACATTTGCCATTGTTGGATCCTTTAGAAAATTCTAGTGAATCTATTTACCTAATGATGTAAGTACAAATAAACTAAATTGTTAGTAATGTAGGTCACATACATTTAGATAGGGTCCGAATAATATAAACATTAGATTATTAGGTTTAGTGGGAGGTTGACACACAAGAAACAGACCAAGGCCATGTAAATGATGAGGCCCTAATAACATATTTGATATTGAACCTCTTTTGAATACAGCTTTTACTTATATATGAATTTTTAGGCCAGGAAAGTGAATTTGTAGTAAAAAAAAACAATGACAGATGAACTAACAATGACCCATTATCACTGATCACTGCTCACTGCTGACCTTCGTCTTCTAAACACAAAGAGTTAGAGCGAAACAAAAAAGGGGTGTCAACATCAGTGAGTCTTTGGCTTAGCTTATTATAATAAACAAAAAAAAAAAAAGTGGCTCTTTAACAAAACCTACCTGTCTGTCTTGTCCACAAGCGAAAGGAAGTAAAAATCCAATTAATAAAAGCAAACTCTGTGAATGCATTCTTATCATAATAGGAAACGATTTTTTCACACAAAACAATATGTTATTGTCAATATATCAGCACCTCGGTGTCACAGTACAATACATAAATGATAATGATATCGGCACGTGTACTCGCTACGACGACGACAAATTAATTACTTCACGATACGTACAATCAATAAATAATTTATAGCTTTCTCTCTGTATTTTTTGTCCGTTCACCTCGCTTTGATGCATTTGCGTCATACTGAAACCCGGCAAATTTTAATATACTATTTTGAAAAATGGGTGGCGCTCGTGCTCCGGTAATTTTCAACGGGAATCAAGACTTTGCATCAACGCATTGTGCCATCGAATTTGGTCGGGTTATATCTGTAATTCTTTACAGTTGTCAGTTTCGTTGAGAAATAAAATCTGTCATTGACAGCGCGATCAAACTCGAAATAGGCTGAATGGTCTATAGATCGATGCCTGCCTTTTTAAAGGCGAACGAAAAAAAAAACAAACTCGAAATATATATATATAATATCACATTGTTGCACTATTTACAAAAAACAATATCTATTTGTTACCTACCATTACAAATAAATAAAATTGAAGCGTCTGTTTGTTATATCAAAATAACAACTTTTTACTGAATGCTGAAAATTATTTATGGCACTTAAACTAGAACACATACAACAGTGTGTGTTGTATGTGTTCTAATACATATAATTAAACACATTTTTTTAAATTATTGTCTGTCTGTCTGTCTGTATGTTTGTTTCGGCTAATCTCCGAAACGGCTGGGCCGATTTTGACGGAATTTTTACTGGCAGATAGCTTGATGTTATATTATGGTCTAACCTATGCTACCTACTTTTATTTTAGAAAAATAATTAGGGTTCCGTGCAAAAAAAAATGGAACCCTTGAAATTGTTTACAAAATTCGTGCAAAAAAAATTAGAACCCTTGAAATTTTTAACAAAATCCGATAAGCAAAGAAAAGTAATATTTTTTATAATAATTTCACGCCAACGAAGGTCGCGGGTAACAGCTAGTCGACTCTAGAATCAGTTGGGTATTTTGATGTTTTATACAGTTGTCCTACATACGCCAGGGTAGGCTTCTGAAAAAAAGGCATGTTAACGCATGGGATTAACCTTGCGACGAGAAAGGGCTAACGCCGTAAAATGTTAACCCAAACTTATCAAGAAAAGTGCAGCTTGATACATTATATTCATAAGGCTTTACGGCCATATCTAATTCCAAATACAAATTTTTTTAACGTAAAAAGTTTTATGTAAACTGTAGAACATACTTTCATAGTTAGAATACCAAAAATTGCCAATATTGTGTACAAAACGGCCTAGGCAGTTAATTCTAAATAGGTATTTATTTCACGGCGGTTATAAAAAATATCTGGCGTCATTAACATACCACACATGCTCGCTCTTACAATATACAATATTAAGCAGGGCTGTTGCCTGTGGCTGTTGCGTATCTCTGTTGACAGTTCATAGAAGCATCACTTGGCGAGTTTTGATATACAATGACTACACGGGTAGCGTCAGTTGAAACCAACAAGAACGGTCATTGTATATTAAAACTCGCGAAACTGTGTGTTTTCTTTAGATAGAAATACCCTGTTTGAAATTAAAAAATAAAACTATTCTTTATTTTTATTAAAAAAAAAAAATATGTATCAGTTTGATAGAAAGAAAAAGACTGTTTAACCAAACTTAACCCTTAACTTGATAACGTATAACAATTTATTAAAAAAGCTTTGTATTCAATATAATATAACTCCTCCCCTGGCTCGAACACATGCGAAGATCCTCCTGGGCATGCTGAAAATCAAGTTATCCAGAATTTTTTGGGGTAACCGGTGCCATTCTTGAATAGCGGATTTCCTGAGCTCTGATGCACTGTCTGGGGAAACAGCTCGCTTAAGAGTATCCCACGCGTGCTCTATTGGGCTTAAGTTAGGCGAGCCGGCAGGCCAGTCTAACCTTGTGATGTCGTATTCTAGGAGAGCAGTATTGACCCATTGAGCTCGATGGGCGGCCGCATTATCATCGACAAGTACAAATGGGTGCCCATGGTTTACTCGGAATGGTCTGCCAATTTCATCAATAGCAACTGCTCTATACATGTCTGCTGTCATGAAGCCTCGATACGGGATCAAAGGCGTTCTAGCTCCAATCATAATACCACCCCAAAAGGACACCGATTTCCCGCCTTGCTGATCTGTTCCAGTGGCAGTTCTTTGCATTTCACGGTCTACTGGTCTTCTCCAGACACGGACACGTCAGTTATTCTGGATGAGTACTGATTCGCGATTCGTCAAACTAAGAGTCAGTTTTGCCAAATGTTTTCTTCTTCATTTTGCCAAGCCCACTGCAATTTCCGTCGTTGACGTTGCCGGGAATTCAGAGGAGCTCGTCAAGAACTCCGTGCTCGTAATCCAGCCTGGTGCAAGCAATTCCGAATGTTCTGAGTGCTAACTTTAAGCCCAGAGGCGGCCCGAACTTTTGCTTTTATTTTAGTAGCGTTGATTGTTGGGTCACGGGCTGCCAGCAATCTAATACAATCTAAGTAATATAGCGCTTTTGGGCAGTAGTCAGACCACTGTGGGGTCGATCAGCTAAATTACCCATCCCGTGGTACCTCTGCAACGTGGTCACGACACAGGATTGGGATATCAGCAACTCTGCGTGCTATTTCTCTCGTAGTGTATCCTTCTTCCCTCAAAGTTACTATTCTTGCTCGTGAAACTTCTGATAATCCTCTTGGCATTTTTTCAATCACAACTTTCCGTGAAAAAGTATTTTAAATCCGTTAAAATTGACTAAATCAGATTTCTGAATGAGCGTAAGCTAGGACTTAAAGCCTTTTAAATGGAAATACAAACTGTTTTAATGTTTTATATTCTAAATCTATATTTTTAATTATAGAATCTAAAAAGAAGAAATCATACTATTATCAACCGTAACAAAAAACAAATCGAAGTGATCGCCTTTCCAAGTATCGTATCTGAAATAAGCTTACTTTAGATGATTGTGCTTGAAGATGAGCCCACAATCCCACCTAGCCACCCGAGTGAAAAGCCAAACCTGAGTTTCAATATCTTCCGGTCGCCATATGTTGAGAATATGGATAGTTAAGTTTAGGGTAGCCCGCGAAATGCAAATTTTCTTACGTTTTTTGCAATTTGCAGGTCAGTCTCAGGTTGTATGTTGATGAAAAATTAGTCGCGCCAGTAACACGTAGGTAGTTTTTTTTTTATTTTTCCTTGCCTTCTCTGCCCCACTCCTTCCCCTTCTCACGAACCCGCGCGTCCTCCTTCCAGTTACAGAATTATAATCATTAGAATCATCAATACAACCCTCTTAGTTCATTTTTCATCAACATACAACCTGACACTGACCTGCAAATTGCATAAACTTAAGAAAATTTGAATTTCGTGGGCTACTCTGGCGCTTCCACCTTATATGATACTACTCAACTTGTTTGAAGAATATTCAATGAATACAGAGTGTCGATTTGCATCCTGATCAAATTCTAGGAGGTATCTATACTAACGATTCTCGACCCGAATCAATAATAAAAATTGTAGTTTTTTTCCATAGAAATCAGTAAGTGTAAATTACTCGTATTAAAACGCAGCTCGTCTGTTCCTGGCCCAATAAACGCGCTGTCACACACACAAACGCAAACGTTTATTCCACAGTATGGAAACTCGGGGGTGGTTTACGCTTACCGATTTCTGTAAAATCGGGTCGAGAATCGTTAGTATAGATACCTCCTTGAATTTGACCAGGATGCCAAACGACAGCCTGTATTCAATAAAAGTGAGACGGCACATTACATTTATAACCGACAAGCGATCGCGACATTAAAATGCACGTATACGATCGCATCATTAACCTATAAAAAAACAACAAATTGCAGTATACAAAATATTTATTTACTCAGCAGTTTCACTGCCTGTATTGATTTTCTTCCTCTCCTCATCGTCACTTAGCGAGTGTTGCCGTTTTTCATTCTTCTTATCTTTAGAGTGTTTGTTTTGATTCCTTAGCGCCTTTGAAATCTTCTCTTCTCCCACACTGCGATGAAGATACACACTAGTTTAGCAAACTCATAAATAATTTTAGGACTGGGTAATAAATTAACTAACTGGCAACATTTTCATGAATGTAGAAACACGTAGCTGCAATAATGTTGCGCTACTTTTATTTACTGGTAATCCTAGGCAATCTTTCTTCATCGGGCGTTCTTACATCTTCTAAACATCATCTGCATAGCCTTCCAGTCTAACCGGATTACTCTAAATACCAGTATTTTAGGTGGAGCAACTGTCAATCTGATCTGCCTATCACCTGCCTGTCTGCCTGGGTGTCCTGATTGATCAGATCAGGTAAGATCTATCTGGTGTATTTTAACCAGGATAGGTTTAATTAGACAGTTTAAGCAGTTATTTTCTCCTGACAAAAGTTCGATTTCTCCAAAACAGCCCAATTTAGACCCCAAGTTATTGGGGTCAAAATTGTTGCAAATTAGGTCTAGTATCAATGGGGGCTATCGCGTATGAATTCGCCGCTAGAGGCGCTAGTGTAGCGCGAGGTCACCGAAATTTCAGATGTCTAATGTTCGCGCGTTGCGTGCTTTTTGTCACGCATTTTTATTAATATTCACGATTGTGGTCTAGATTGAGTCATTCCTGATTAATTATGACTTGGTGGATGCGCAAGGGTAGCCCGCGAAATTTAAATTTTCTTACGTTTATTGCAATTTGCAGGTCAGTGTCAGGTTGTATGTTGATGAAAATATGAATCGCGCCAGTAACACGTATGGAGTTACAGAATTATAATCATTCCAATCATCAATACAACCCTCCAAGTTCATATAATCTCAAAAAGTGACTTTTTCATGAAATAGCTATTGAATGTGATTATATGACCTTGGAGAGCTGTATTGATGATTTGAATGATTATAATTCTGTAACTCCTTACGTGTTACAGGCGCGATTCATATTTTCATCAACATACAACTTGAAACAGACCTGCAAATTGCAATAAACTTGAGAAAATTTAAATTTCGCGGGTTACCCTTGCGCTTCCACCTTAAGTAGCAACTTTGGATCTTATTTGTTAGTACTTGGAGGTAAAATGATTTTTAAGTGTTTCATGCTTGCTAATTTTAAGGAAAATATTGTAAATATGTATCTGAAGTTTACACTATGTTGTTGAACGTAATAAAATAAACTTTTTATGAAGTTATTGATACTCCAAAGTATGAAATAGAATTATTGACATGACCTTACTCGACAGTGGCGCCATCTGGTCAAAAACGATAGCCCTCATTACCAATCTAACTAGTACTGTTAGTCTAAAAGCTCGTTTAATGGTAAATGTTACATTTAGGATTTATCTATACAATAATAAAACCGTACAATCTCAAAAATCTCACGCCTTTTTTACGTCTTTGTAAACAAAAACACGTACTTTACAGCAGCCCTAGAGCCGGGTCCCCAGTGGGGGGTAGGGTTGTACTGGAAGCGCAGCCTGCCGTCCCGGCGGCTGGTAGGGTTGGCGTCGCCTCGGGGACTGAGGTCTATGTCTTGCGTTTTGATGTCTTGGCTCAGGATAAACCGGGCTACCGCATCTGATGCTAGTCTGAATAAATAACACCAGCTTGATGAACTTCTTGTCATTAAAAGGGTAATTTACATTTGTGAGAAGAGGAAACGATGGACTGGTCAGTACAGTGAACTTTCTATGGTACCATAAATGTGTGATGTGTAAATCTGTTGTTCTAAGGTTGAGGAAGACTATACGCTCGTGATACAGTTCTATACTAGTACGAGGGGATAGGGCGAATCAGTATAAAGACAGCCAAACCACCTTTACATTAGTGTACCAATTCACATTGAACGATCTGTCTATTTTGTATTTATTATTAAGTTACTCTGTATGGTTGTCTTAAATTCGTGAATAAATATTATTATTTGATTTTTGATTTTAAAAAAAACATTAAATAAAAATAATATATCGCTGGACATTACACACAGCGCCATCTAGGTGCCACACTAAGCAAAGAGGCTTGTATGGAGACCAGATAGTTGATATTACTACATAGATACTTTTTGTTCAAATCTCATTACTTCAAGGCGTTTCTCCACCAAATCGATCACTCTCGTTTGGTTGCTCTGATCGTTAAAGATTATGATGATAATGCTACGAATTTCGGGCGTTCCGTCATTTGCGGGAGGTTACCCAGGCCAATCAAAGCCTATCAATTTGTTGTAGAAACAACCCTTAATGCAACTTAGCAAGAACCAATTTCCAATGCTGAAAGAGAATAATATTTATTACTATGTTGTTCATACTTAGCAGGTTTGGCGGGATGCGTCTTCTCCCACGTCCGGATGATGTCCCACACCACTTGAGGAGGCGCGGCTGTCTTTATCGACATTCGTGACGCGTGCGAGTACGATACTTTGTACCCTGAGTTTAGGAGCGCTGACCTGCGAATATTTGTCAAGTTTAGTAAGCTAAGCAATAGACGTGCTGCGTCGACCCCAAATAAACTGGGAAGACGGCAGGCCAATGATGAATTGATGAGTAAGCTAAGTTGACACCAAGGACTTAAATGCTGAATATTGGACGCTCTGGACGTTCTTAATGTGCACGTCTTTCTACATTGTTCTTACATATTATGTTAAATCTCAACATGAATAATATAACTAGAATCTTGTAGCAATATTTGGATTGAAAAGAGTGTCCATGAAGTTTCTTGCCGATTCTTCTACAGAGATCTACGCTTTGGAATGTGCAACTACAGTACTTTCACAAGTTATTATGCCTTGTGTCTGTGACTGTCGCTTCGCCGTCTTTCAGACATTCAAAAGTGCCTGTTATGGTGTAATAAAAATAAATGCTTTGAGTTTGAGTTTGGGAAACTTAAACTGTTTCTTGACTTGCAGAGAATGTTATGTTCGGATTTATTTGGTTTTTAAGGCGGTTGCAACCGTTCACTCAAAACCTTGATATGATTGAAAACTTATCTGATTGGATATTTTTTAAATTATGGATATGCTGCGAATGTATCTGAAACTCTAGCTCCTTTCACGCACTAAATTCATTCACATGAAAAATTCTAAACTCACCTCATAACCAACATTGGCATAGTCTCCAAATGCACTCTCCCGAATAGTCTATCCATGGTATAGTACAGCGGCACGTCCTGCAGCTCTTCCCTCACCATGGCTAGCACTCCGGCCAGGCGCTTGGCAGTGCCGAACAGCTCTGGGTTACCTTCCACGTGTGTGAGGACTCTGGTCACGAAGTTCTCGTCGTGAATAGGTGCTGACCAGATCGGCCCGCCTAGCTGATGTAGAAAAGAAACTACCTATTTTATAGTCATCTGCTTACTTGGGAATATGTTTGGTTTGGTGAGTCGGCGCAGCATACTCTGTTAGTTTTCGATGAGGAATTGTTGCAATAGACAGATATTTCAAATCAGATACATAAAAACGAAAAACCAGTTGAAACTCAGCAATATAAAAAATAGCAGGGCAGAAACAGCCGTTCCCGCATAATGTCGAAACTAGTTATCATAAAACGTCTTGGTTATCCGCTGGTTATTTAGCAATGGTTTGTCTAACTAATTTCAATATGGCGCCCTCTAGATGACATAAGGTCAAAAATTGGAGAAAAATAAATAATTGAAGCATGCTGAGTAGGGTAATCAAATTAATTAGCACATTAGGCGTAATTAGCACATATCACATCTGGTGGCCCGTAAATTTATATTTAAACATATTGTTAAATTGATACCCTTTGTTCACACTTTTGATAGAGCGATATTTACGTAGGTTTATTTGCTTACATGATGCCTCTGGTTACAATTTACACAGTGCTCTCCGACAGGTGGCGCTGTAGGTAAGTAAGCCTTCATTTGTGCCGGGTTCTTCTCTGAAGGGTTTGGTTTGAAGCCGCCCAGCGGTTGTAGGGTTATGTTGTCGCAACCAGTGCATTGGTATACCATAGCTAACTTGCTGAAAAATTTAATCTGTATGTAAGTAGGTCAACATTATGAGAAAACTACACACCATGATTATTATGTCTATGATGTTTTATGTATCAGTGTTTCCAAATCACCTGATGTGATCATGGATAAACAGCTCCGTTTGAGTTCGATGTCGTGTTCGCGAGCGCGGTTGTTGAGCATGGGTCTCTGGGCTGGATTTCTAGGTCGGGTAAAACTTTATTGGTTTTTATCATCAGGAATATGTCAATAGCTGCCTCGAGCTTGTAAGTTGGTAGTGTGACACCCCCGTGCAACGCAAAGCATGTTAACCCATTGGTCCTGCGTCTGATCTTTCTCTGCTCCTATCGGATCGCTGTCCCATCAGAGTACACACGTTAGTGTACACACTTGTACATTATAATAACTCCACACCAGAATAGGTTAAGATCCAAGATTACCCGCCGCAACAGAAATTCGGTTAAGAGGACATTGTTTTATTGTTAGCACTACTATGTGCTTACCTAGTAGTGTTCTTACAGTGAATAGCACCGGTGAAGACCCTCACAAAAACGCGGATGTAGAAGTCCGCGGATATACTGATCAGCGGGACTATGTAGCGACCGTAGCGGTTGGCGTGCGATTCTATGCACTGAAGCATTATTCTTAGAGCCTGAAAGGAAAAAAAAGGGCATTTCATGAAATATTCGGAAGCTTGCCACAGTCGAAGTGGGTAAGACAGAAACCTTTAATTTCGTCATGTAAAACCTGCAGTTATAATCATTTGTTTGGTATAAAACTTTGCAGGCTCACAGAAGAGACCGATGCTATAATAGTCTTCAATAGTCTAGTATGTCCCACTGCTGGGCACAGCACTCTCCCATATTCTTCCAGGTACTCTTCTCCTGCGCCACCTCGAACCAGCCTTCGTGATGCGCGTCTAGATCATCTCGCAACCGTTTTATGGGCCGGCATCGGCGGCGCCTAGTTAGTTATATTCTTAAATTCATTCATTCATTCACTGGCAACAAACATAACGTAACCCACAGGCGCCGTCCTATTGCCATCGCTCGCACGATGATGCGTGCGACTGACGAAAATGATCGTGTCACCGTGTGTTCAAACATACTGATATCTACTGATACTGAATTTCCTATTGATTGAAGGTCGTGCGATTATGCGATGCGACCAAATTTCCTAGTTTTCGTCGTGCGACCATCGACGCATTGTATTGATCGGACGATCGTCTGATCAGACTTACTGATCAGTACTGAATGTCGTAATGGCGCTCGCGCGACCAAATGGTGAGTCTGTTTTAATAGAGTACTTATAATATTATGTGGTCTACGTTTTCTTTTTTAATTAAATGTACGATTAAAGAAATTTTGCTAGTCAGCAGAAACTGTACATCTCTGTTAAGAGCTATTTCAAGAGTGATCGCATCGCTCCAAAATAGGAAACACGATTTCTTATCGCGCGAGCGGTTTGATCTCACGATGAAATCGCATCGCCTCATCGCGCGAGCGATGGCAATCGGACGGCGCCGGCGCCACGGGGTCTAAAAGCATGCAAGTTTGCATAAAGTTCCTATAAGGAGGTGAGCACTAACAAACTTTAAAAAAATAATTCTATAAAGAGGTTAGGATGCACATTCAATCTTCACTGATGAGAAATCCCACTGGGCACATTACTTGTATAGGAACAAGTTTCTACTATATGTTTATCTCATTATTCAAATATTCACTCACCAATTCATGACAGCACTTAGACTTCAAACTAATAGCTCCATATTTAACATAACACGTTTCAGGCGTGTTTCCTGCCAGCACTGCCATGTCTGTAGCAGTGACCAGTAGTAGACCTCCTTCCTGCACACTTTGCACTGCTGCATCAAGGAATACAGAGGGGCAGCCGTAAGGGTCGAGGTCTATGGCCACAAACCGATTCCAGAACTGTTTATGTTTGTACATTAGCATGCTGGAAAGTATAAATTAAATTGAATTTCTGTCTTGGGAAACTAAAACATTAGTATAATGTTGTAAGAAATGCAAAAGGGATTGCACTGGTAAGAGCCACATGTATATGGCATGGCTTCAAAGATACATATTCTGAATAATTCGTATTTTTGTATCTTTAACTATATACAAAATATTTTCAATGGAACCAAGTTTGGCATACCATGCACCCACTGCAGGCACAAGCCTTTCCAGGTTTTAATCAATTTTTCTTAAACATCAAATTGATTAAATTTTAAGATTTGATCAGATTTTTCAAGTCTAGATCAATGAACTTACTCCATCAATATCTTAGTAGAGTAACTTTTAAGCAAGTACTATGGTAGTTTTACATAAAATCTTACCAAGCATCATCCTGGCTGGTCTCAATCAAATCCTTCACATCATTATGAACAATATTCTCTTTGATAGTCTCCACTGCCTGCGGTGATAAGTCATTGGCAACTATCTTAGTGATATTCGGCACTTCTTTAGCATACCGGATGCTTCTCAGTCCAGTTGCTGATAGGGCTTCTAGTATTGTGATATCTACCTGAAAAAGTATTAAAATTAGTAGTCTATTTAAGTTAATAGTCCGTCATGACAACCCGTGAACCTTAGTGAGGGATTTATCTTTATTTATTATGCAGTGTTATGTATTATGGGGCTCAGTATTTAGCCTTGACATATATTGATAGACACATAAAGATCTTGTTATTAAAAGTAGGTAAATAAAAATAAACAAACCTTAGTATCAACTTTTTCTTTATATTTACTGTTTTCAGCGTACTTTTGGTTTTTAACAAGTTGCTCAGCTTTATAATCATTGGTAAATATTGTCAACACAGCTATGCTTAGATCTCTGTTAAATTCTTGCACTGGGTTATAAAAAACTTGATCAGTTTTGAGGATTATTTCAGCTTTTCCTTCTTTTATTGACGTGTGCTTTGGAGCAGCATCCATTTTCATAATCCTCTGTAAATATAACAAAAGGAATGGTTGCTTTCTTTGAGGTTAGGTATGTTTACAAAAGGTAAAAGCTAAAATTATATAAGTTTGCCTTGTAAAATAAAATTAGACACCTGGGAAAGGACTGTCGCTATTCTACGAAATTTAGTTACATTCATAAAGTTTACAAATTATCGTCTCTTAAAGTACCAATGATGATTTATTACTGAAACGTCAATGTCAAATGATGTCAATGAGACAATGACAGTGTGACCATCTTGAAATTATCGATACTGCCATACTTTGGTTTGAAACGTGCCAAATACTGCCGAAGACTCGAGTAAAAATTGCCCAAAAATTGCCAAGTTTCTTTAGCCTTCTAATAATAGTAGTAAAAAAATAAAAAATACTTTTTTTTACATATTATCAAATTTTTATTATTAATTAGGTAAAAAAAGTAAATTAAACATTGTTACCGGCCTCATATTCGTCATTTTATAACTCTTTAAACATATTTTTATTCATACGATTTAATGTTTTGGTTGGTTTGAATGCAACGCAATCGCCTTGCTCGCCAATGCCTTGTTTAACGTGTAACACAGATGCTACATGTTGTTAATAAATATGTTTCGTGTTTTCGTCTTATTTAAATTAATTTGCGAGAATATTCATTCGAATGCAGTACTTACAATTATTAAATGAAGTCAATCAGTCATGCTGGCCCATCTAGTTTGTTGCAATGGCGTGTGGATTCTATGAAGATTGTCTACCCTATCGTTTGTAGGATGGCCATTTTCGACAGTGGGGCTGGAAAGTGAAAGCTGATCTCAGATGGCGCCACCACTGTACAGACCGGGCCCAATCTGACCAATGAGGTCAAGCTCTTTGAAATACAAAATGACATTTCAAGATTTTCAACCAATGACGATGCTAGGAACCAGCGCCATTAGTTCCACAAGTTGTCAGCCCCATTTGAGATGTCAGTATTGATTTATTTTCTACATTGCAATACTGCCAAAAACTGCCAAGTTTCTAAAACGTGCCGGAGGCTAAAATAGGGGGCCAATCCTGCCAAAAAGGCAGGAAACTGCCACATAAGGTCCAATGGTGATTGCATTGATGTCTGTTCCTAAACCCAGAATGCTGAAAATCCCATCATGCATGTGTATCTTTAATTATATAAGATCACGTCGTAATCAGCTTATGAAAAGGATACTATATGTTTTGAACTTATTTATGATATATTGTATTTGTTTCAAATTTTCTCGTACGAAATACGTTTTCTGCGTCCATCCATAGATAGTAAAATAAATAAAGTCCATAAATTAAAAAATCTTATGTCATGCATTCATGCCATTCTTTGACGTTTCATAATCTCGCAATTTTTTGAAGAATCTGGAAAAATAACCTACTCATTTGCCGAATTAGTATATTTTAAATGGAACAGAGCATATAAAACTTTCAGAGCGGTTAGAAGACTATAATAAAAATGCATACAGCCAGTAGTTTGTTGCGGAACAGTATCCTCAGTCCGAACTTTAAGTCATCTGTAGTTCGCAATGTAGCTAAAGTTGCATCACATAGTAAACCGGTGCAAAGGTTGTGTTATTCTGGGGTTGCTGGTGCTAGGGGTGCGCGGATATGTAGTTATAGTGGTAGTTATTTTAGTCTGAGTAAGCAGGTTGGATTTGGGAGGTATTTCTCGACTAACAAGAGTGATCCTCCCGAAGAGGATCCTGAGCATAAGGATGAAACGCCGCTGTTCAGTAGCCATCTGCCAGCGACGGTGGCCGTGCCAGAGGTGTGGCCACAGGTGCCCGTCATCGCTATTAACAGGAACCCTGTCTTCCCGCGTTTTATCAAGCTTATTGAGGTTAGTTCTTCAACACTGATTAAACTTTACAATGAATAGATAGTTGTGACTTCGAAACAGTATTTTAAGTGCAAATATAAATGTATACTTGTTAAACTAAGTTAAGTTCAATTGCTATTTAATTAAGTACCTTACAGGCCATTTTAATAAACTTTTATTTACTCTGCTGCTGCTGGTTCTTAAAATATATATTTTTTTATCTAGTTTAGATGTACTGTAGTGGAAACAATTAAGTTAATTTTATGGTTATAAACAATGGCACACCATCTAGTATTTCTGGATATCGCCAAACGGTTGGTCAACTCTTTTAATAACCAGAAGGCTGACCTATTTCTTGGCCAATAATCATTTTGGGCACTTCCCCATTGACAGCAATGCAGACATTTGTTTTCGGCCCCCTTAATTCTTTTTTGCTTTTATTGATACATACATATTTTTTATTATTATTTAAGTGTCAATCTATCTGTTCATACACAAAGTCTCTTAAGGGGTTATTGTACTCATCTATGACTGAATCGCGAAAAAAAAATCTGCATTAAGAGATTTTGTGTCTGAGTAGATAGACCTTACCAGTGTTACCAGATGAATAAAATTTACTACCGTGTTATTGGGTAAAAAATACCGTGTTTAAGACTCAAAATACCGTAGACACATTTGAAAAATACCGTGTAAATAATCGTGTAAAAAAATACCATGAATATTCAATATTTGTATTCTTATATAATTAACCACCTCATAATCATCTAAACCACCTCTTAGCCACTTTCTTAATCATCTAAAACAAGAACTTCTTGATCATATATAGCTGCAGTCATTTTTGACAACATATTCTTAGTAGGTACAAAATCAACACAGCTGTTTCCATGTCGGTGAATAGACTGTTGCGCAAGTATATTTCCCTTTAGGGTTTTTCGTACCAATTTATTTCTTTTCTTCGTTTTAATGTCGTTGACTTGGCTAAATATCCTTTCACAGGCAGCATTTGAGTGGGGTAAGGATAAAATATTTAACATAAAACTGGGCAGGAAACGAAACTTTTTCTGTCCATTTTGCTCCTTTAGCTGAGCTATCTGTCGACAATAAACAACAACGTAAATATAATATTTACTACCTACGAAAAAACAAAAAAGTAAGTAGAAAAAAAAGTAAGTAACGAAAAAACAAAAAAGTAAGTATATTACCAAGCGAGAAAAACTAAGAATGCGTTTCGTTTTACGTATGATTTTCGACCTAAAGTTTTTATCGGCATTCATTAGTTTATTAAATTACACGGTAGTAATATTTAAAATTATCGTAGAAAATTTCACGGTAGTGAATCACTACCGTAGACCGTGTATTGGGTCAAAAATACCGTGCATCTACGGTAATTACCGTGTATCTGGTAACACTGGACCTTACATACAGGGTGAAATTTTTCAACGCTCCCTGGTGTGAAACTTTACTCAAAGGAAACATTCCTTTATTTTTAAAAAGAAATAAATCTGCATTCAAAGATTTTCGAAAATTCGCTTGCCATAGTTGGGAATTGAATCAGCTAAATTCCAATAAAATAATATCCTGGTCTTTTATGGCATCAATAGATAGGGTAAATCATAAGGATCAAATCTCTTTAACAAACATGATAAATTAAAATTAAATGAAAGGAAAACCATGAAATCTTAACTAATAAATTCAATGGGATAAGGAAAAGCACTTTTATTCAACGGTCTATTCTATTACTTAAGTTATTCAATTACTTGTTCCAGTTTTCAAGTACTTTCCCTACAGGTGGCGTTGAAAAATTCCACTATGTATAGTAAGGAACTGCATAATTAACAAGTTCTAAATAGTATGTAATAAAATAGAGTTAAATACTTATACGCAATACTATTATTAATTAAATAATTATTAATTTTCTAACCTTTCTACAGATATCAAACCCAGCTTTAATAGATTTAATAAGACGTAAAGTGAAACTAAACCAGCCTTACATTGGTATATTTCTTCGTAAGAAAGAGGATGACAAGTCCGATGTTGTCTCAAGCTTGGATGACCTGCATCAAGTGGGGGTATTTGCTCAGATTCATGAGATGCAGGATATGGACTATAAATTGAGGCTTGTTGTGATGGCCCACAGACGGATCAGGATTACTGGACAGTTTATTGAAGATGAGATTGAAAGTGGGCCGGCTGGTGAGTTACACTGACATTTTGAAGGGTTTAGTTTACTCTCGAAGTCATCATCATTCTTCTGCTCTTACCTCAATTTATTTGAAGTCAGTGCATCATGTCCTCTTCTGACATGTCATAAGTAGAATTGTATATCTCAATCCATTTGAGAATCCCATTTCATTGAGTTGTTTATCAGTTGAACTTGTTGGATTTTAAAGATCTTTCGAATAAACTTACAAATCATCTTTATTTAATGAGCATAGTTCCACCTTTTCATATCTTGGATACTGTTAAATTTAAAAATTTAATAACGTATAATCATGCCTGTAATCCCCATAGTACTAACCTAGTACCTAATAGTACACCGACTTTTCGCCATTTATTTTTAAGCGCCATGTAATAAGAGCGAGACTATTGGCATCAACCGGGCACAAATCCAGACTCCGTGGCTGCTGATGCAAAAACTAATAACAGTTTGCCCTACCTGGGTATTGAATCCAAGACTTTATGCTCAGCAGTCGCGTTTATCTCCCAAAATCATCACACCCTCACACCAACTTCATTTCTGAAATGCCAAAATCATTTCAGAAATGAAGTTGAAGTTTCCACTATTTAACGTGGAGCTTAACGTTGCCCGCGAAGAGTCTGATGCGGAGCGGCGTCGGCGCAAGTACCGGAACACGAGGAAGCAGCCCTCCAAGGAACCGGAGACCCCTGAACAGCCTGCTGCCAAGGATTCAAAGAAACCAGCTCCCAATCAGGTGATGATGGCCAAAGTGGAGAATATGGTGCATGAAAAGTTCAAGCAGACAGAGGAAGTGAAGGCGTTGACACAGGAAGTTATTAAGACCATCAGGGATATTATTAACTTGAATCCATTGTACAGGTTAGTTGTGTATGATTTCGTTTACTGGTTTATTTCCACTAATTCTAACATGTCCATCTAGGAAAAGGTTTAATTACTTTGACTATAAATACAAAATCAGCCTATAACCTTCCCATTGCTGGGACACTGGCCACCTTCTGTGGAGGGTGGGCCATAATCCACCAGTCATCACGTGTGACCAGCGCGGGTTGGTGAAGGTCACGTCTCTCTCTGATTACTCACTATGTTTTCCTTCACGTTTTGAGAGCAGAGGTTTTTTACCCGACTACGGCGAAGCCAAAAGGAAGGGTTATGATTTTAGCAGTCTATGTATGTATGTTTGTATTTACGTATGTTTCTCCGTAGCGCCTAAACTATTCATCCGATTTTGATGAATAGGTGTCAATCGATTCGTAATTAAGGCCTGGGACACAGGCTGCAAATCGAAAAAAAAAACGATTTTAAATCGAGCGTTATTTTTCAGTAAGCATTCGGGTTTTTAGTGGTAGTATACCAAACAAATTCTTGTTTTTCCTTTATTTATCTGCAATCAGCATTAGCCATAAGCAGGTATGTTGTAAGTTGTAGCAGTTCGAGTGTGTCCTTCAGTGCGGCCGTCCTCGGCAGTAGACTATAGTAGTGGATGATGTTGTCAATTATATGTCTTTCCGATTAAGTTTTTGTAGCTCCGACTCGTCTGCTTACCAGCCAATTTGTTGGGGTGTCTTGCCAGCTTCCTTTTGTATGTCTTTATAGTATTATGGCTCTCTTGAGAGCAGAGGTGATGAAATCATTTTACTCAAAGTTAAGTATCTCGAAGTTTCCTTGCGTAATCGAATCAAAAATGAAGACATCCGCAAGAGAAGTAAGGTTACCGACGAAGCCCGAAGAATTGCCAAAGTGGCAGGGGGCAGGGCACATTGCTCGCAGAACGGATGGCCGATGAGGCTGAAAAGTTCTGGCGACCGCGAACCGGAAGATCTCCCACTAGGTGGACCGATGACCTGGTGAAGGTTGCCGCTGGATGCGAGACGCACGGGACTGGTCAATGTGGCGACACTTGGGGGAGGCCAATGTCCAGCAGTGGACGTATATCCTATCCGCTGGTAGGGTCACCAGTGAATACGACTGCAAGTCGTATTCACTGGTGACCCTAATCTCAGGTCAGCAGTCACTGGCCATGATTCCATGGCATGCTATCAGACTATTATCTAACAGTACTTGAGCGTGCAGCCTTCGTACATGAAATGCGACAACCTCGTGTCATTGGTGCTGAGCCCTAGTAAACTCATAATATATACAGTTGCATAAAATTCAGTCAACACTTAACTGGGACAGTGGCTTGTGTCTTTCATAGAAAGTCAGTCAACTATTAAACACTCAAATTCAACTATTAAGGACTCGTCGTCCTTAATACCGCCGTCCTCCTATCCTCGACCGCGGATCGGCGCTCAACGCCTTTGAGTCCTGTGACGCTTGCAGCGACCTTAAAAAGGTTAGACTAGATTGTTTATGGAATGCAGAGAAAAGAGTCTTGTCGTGCAACTTAGGAGAGGCTTATGATGTTCAGCAGTGGACTGCAATAACTTAAGTTATTGTGTTCCCAGTAATTGTGTATTGCGTGGTATGTGAACCACGTTATGTCTAACTCCTTTTTGTCCCTGCAATTGACTCGCCGATTTAAATGCGACAAATGTCGCGATTCATGATCAGCTCAAGCTTGGCGCTTCCGATAACTGTGGTTTCTCTCATAATCTTCAATTTACGGTTTTATTCTTATCGTGTTGGTGGCAATCTTAATAAAGTTAAATAAACGAATTTGGCGACGAGTTTGGTTGCATCCATCAGTTCCAGTTATCTATAATAATTCAAAATCGTTCGTTTTACAGGGAATCCTTACACCATATGTTGGCACAAGGTCAGCGTGTGGTCGACAACCCGGTGTACCTGTCAGACTTGGGCGCCGCACTCACTGGCTCGGATCCCACGGAACTGCAGGCTGTTCTTGAGGAGATGGATGTGAGCGAACTTGTAACGATGCTTTAGAACAGTCCGTGCTGAGGCTTGTTCTTAAATAAAAATAGTTGGTTTGGGATATGTAGATTAGTTAAATCTGGGAAAGTACAGCAACATCAACATGTTAGCAAAAGGAACATTACGAAACCCTAAAAAATGATCTATCTGTGATATTCTACAATGCTACAGAAACAATCTTGCATAAACCAAGAAGGAGGTTTCGTATTACTTTTCCTAAGATTACCTCCCCTTCAGTGATTATAATATTATAAATCCCTAAACAAGACTTACATTTTCTCCGCCAGATACCAAAGAGGCTGATGATGTCCCTCTCGCTCCTGAAGAAGGAGTTGGAACTGTCCAAGCTGCAGCAGAAGATAGGCAAGGAAGTGGAGGAGAAGGTCAAGCAGCAGCACCGGAAGTACATCCTGCATGAACAACTTAAGGTTAGTGCAAAGGGCATTTGTGACTAGGCAACAGTATTCTTAATTAAGATCTTTGTCAAACAGGGATTTTAAAAACGTGTCACAGAGGGCGCCGTGGCTAACTGTATTTTGTTCTTGATGTTGATTATTTTAGGCAATAAAAAAGTCTAAAATAACTTTACTTTCGGATGTCGGTGTCTTTGTTTGTATCTTTTTTGCCACCGACTTCCGAAAGAAAAGTTATTTTAGACTTTTTTAGTGTTTTTTTAGAAGTCTGTTTTGTTTTCGCAGAAAGTTTTTTTATTTTACCTACTACACTATACGACTACCTGTAACCACGTTCCAGCTCCATCACCAGACCCTGGGTACCATCTAGGGACAAAGTACTCAACAAGATGAATTATACGAACCCAAACTCGATGACGTTAATATATCGTTTTATAAGGGAGTTCCTATGGCCACCTTCCAGCTCCATCATCAGATCAGCTCCATGTCATAATAATATTGCATTGTCGTGACGGAGTTCTGAGGTAACAAACATTAAAAAAAAAAAGTACAACCGGATTGAAAAAAAACTACAGAACTTTACCCGCGATTCTTACATACTTTGCATCGTCCACGTTCATACATCTGGTCTGGTCATTCTATCAACCAGCATGCGTTTATGACCAGATTCAAGTTATGAGCGCAACATTTTCTCTGGTAGAAAGTCAACAGACCCTTGTTCGCTTTTCCCCTTTGATACTTCAAGTATTCAAGTGATAACATCAATTAATTTACATTAACAATATCTTTGAATTCTTGTACAGGTGATCAAAAAAGAGTTAGGTCTAGAGAAAGACGACAAGGACGCGATCGGCGATAAGTTTAAGGAACGTTTAGCTGATAAGAAGGTGCCGCAAGCAATACAGACTGTCATCGACGAGGAACTCAACAAGCTCAACTTCTTGGAGAGCCATAGCTCCGAGTTCAAGTAAGTGCTAAATCAAATCTACGGTGTGGAAGGGACACCGACGCGTGAACGGTTACCACGTATTCAGTACGTCATTCTGGGGGCCTAAAATGGCTGCTTTGCGCGTCGGGGATGTTCGCGGACGCACGCGTTCCGGATTTTGGCTCGCTGCTACGTCTGCGAATCGCATCGCTGATGCGTCGGGTGCGCGCAGCCCCAACAGCCTTGTGGCTACTGTAGCCGGCTGAGTGGATGGCCAAATAATGTGCCACTGGGTGGCGGCACACAGACCGTCATTCAGATATGTGCTTTAAGTTTTATTTTATTTTATTTAGGTAGTGCCAAGCTGTTTTGTATTTCTTATGCTATAGATCTCTGATCTGAAAATAAAGATTTATTATTATTATTTATCAGAATCATAATACGAATCACGCTAAAAATTTAAAACTCTTAAAATGGAATCTGTGGTCATAACCATAAAGACCATTTTAAGAATTTTAAATTTTTAACGTGATTCATATTATGATTCTCATAAAGCGGCCATTTTAGGCCCCCTGAGCCCCACATAGAAATTTTTCATTGGTTATTAAAAGAGAAAACAGCTTTTCCATGCATTTTGACCATGTAGGTTTTGCATTTTTGTAGGTAACAGCTGTTTTTTAAATTTTTATTAATATCCTATTAACTATTTTTATGCTCAGAATGATGTACAGGGATCCAGCAGAATATCAGCGTCAGGTGCATGCCTGACACATGCTGAGCTGGACTCCCATTTGGTGCAACCTTGAGGCGCACACCGCACCTTGTTTAAATACTCTTTATTTTTTTTTTGTAGTTTGTCATGGTGTTACTATACTTCTTTCGTAAATTATGTTTTCCTTTTTGTGTATTGGCACCTTGTTTTTTTATATAGGTATTTAAACAATATTCATGTAAATTGTATCACTTAATAGGGTATAATATGCAAGAAGTACAAAACTTTTTTTATTTCTTAAAAATGCCTTGTATTGGCCCATAAAAACATTGTGGTACACTCGTTTAATTCTCTAATACAACACTTATTTTACAATTTAATATTGTTTTTAGCGTGTTTTTGGTGAAACGGAACGCAAACACAAAACGCATCGATTCCGGTAGTGACGTCAAAATCCATGTGTCAAAGAAACACTTTTACTTGAAAAGTACTTAAAGTTTCACTAAGATTTTACTATAATATTGTTATTGCAATTTTTGCTTAAATAAAGCACTTACATTTTAGTAAAAATAATCTACTAAGGGCAAAAAAAATGATTTAAACAAGGCAGATAGAGGTAAGTGACATCAAAGTCCTGATATGAATGGCCGCGATAGTCATGGACGTTTGAACTGTCGTAGAAAATTGTAGGAGTTTAATATTTTTTTTGTGCGCCAAGTAGTAGTTGAAATTAACTTTTAATTATTTTCTTTTGTTAATAGTACTGCATATTATTGATTTATGTGAAAAAAAAATTACATGCATATTCCCTATTGTGCTTCTGAGTGTTGTGTATTTTGTGTGCACTAAATAAATGGTTTATCTATCTATATACTGAATACGTGGAAACTGTTCTCGCATCGGTGTCCCTCCACCCCGTATCTACATAAAGTGCCCTCGATTGACAACTGATTTATTCGTTAAATATGCCTCCTAGGTTTTAGTCTCTAGTATGCAAAGGTTGCCGCAGATTCAATTCCCAATAAAAGCAGTGTTTCTAAAGGGTGTAACAAGATCCTTCACGAAGCCGAAAGGCACTTGTTCTCCTCGTCAATGCGATCATTTTTTGTTCTAGACCATACCTGGGAACCTTCTAGTTACGGAGATATTGGGGGTCAAAGTTCTAACTTTTTCACAGGTTTTTTTGAAAACACGTGTTTTTAATGTAAGATTTTTACTTGAAACACGTCACGACCCCCGTTCTATTCAATCCATGCATCAGCATAATGTTTTGAGACCGTTACATCGAATCCTAACGTAAAACGTGATTTTTCACCCCAAAAAAAAAAGTGGTTTCCCAGTAATTTTTGCGTAAAGTTACTTAGTTTGATGTACAGAATGCTTGGTTGACGACTTCGTGAAGGGTCCTGTTACACCCTGTATTGTGTCCTTCAGAAATTTCCCATTGGAAGTCTGGATTAGTACCCAGTTAGTAAGGCTTGCCTCCTATTGGAAGTTATTGGAACACATGATTGGCAAGATTATATGGAACTTGCAAAGTTGGCAAACTATTCATAGAATGAGGAAGGCCTACTCTGACCAATGAAGTCAAGCTATGTTGAAATCTTACTTTCTACTATAATATCATAAATGCGAAAGTTTGTGAGGATGTATGGTTGTCTAGATGTTTGATACTCTTTCAAGCAAAAACCACTGACTGGATTTGGATGAAATTTGGCACACAGATAGTTTATAACCTGGATTAACACGTAGGATACCTTTTAACCCGGTAATATGATCCCGTGCGACAATTACCGAACTCCACGCGGGGATAAGCTAGTATAAAAGATTAACAGATTTTCAACAAATGATGATGTTTGGCACTAGCTAATACAACGCAATAATTTAGTTAGTTCACTTTAGTTTAATTTAGAACTTCTTTACCTTTCTCCAGCGTCACCCGCTGCTACCTAGACTGGCTAACCTCCCTGCCCTGGGGAGTCACCTCCTCAGAGAACCTCAAGCTAGAGGAGGCGCAGGTTATACTGGACCAAGACCACTACGGCATGGACGACATTAAGAAGAGGATCTTGGAGTTCATTGCTGTGTCACAGCTGAAGGGCTCTACGCAAGGAAAGATTCTGTGCTTCCATGGACCGCCCGGGGTGGGGAAGACTAGTATAGGTGAGATTATGTTTATAGGATGGTGAAAGTCTTCTACTATGTATTTGGTCATACAAGAGTGTTTCAATCCGATTTTAATCGGAAAGTTTTCATGCTGAATTCCGGTTTTCAGTTATTTTTTGGGGTTTTTTCTTCAACGTAGTGAGGGCTATCGTTTTTGAGCTCACCCGATGGCGCTACTGTCGCGTAAGGTTATGTCAATAATTCTATTTAATACTTTACAGTACCAATAACTTCATAAAAAGTTTACTTCATTACGTATAGGTAACAACACAGTGTAAACTCCAGATACATTTATTTACAATATTCTCCCTAAAATTAGCAAGCATGAAACATTTAAAATCATTTTACCTCCAAGTACTAGCAAATAAGCTCCTAAGTTGCTACTTAAAATCTTCAAGTCTTAAGGGATAGCTCAATCTAGACCACAATCGTGAATATTTGTAAAAATACGTGATAAAAAAGCACGCAACGCGTGAACTATGAAATCTGACATGTTGGTGCCCTCGCGCTACACTAGCGCCTCTAGCGGCGAATTCATACGCGATAGCCCCCATTCCACGCCTGTAATCACCGAAGGGTTAGAAAAAGATGTATCTTATATCGTAGATCACACCCACATTTCGCCAGTTAATACTTGTAACTCTTGCTATAAAATACGTGCCTTAAAGTTGCGTTAACATTTACAACCGTGAGAAAGGCTTTGATGGTTAATATTCTTCCCGATACCTCCTTCACCTCACCTCATCATAACTTGCTTTCTACTCACAAAACTTTCAAAATGTTACAGCATTTTAATAAATCAAGTCAAATTTAACCTTCATTCACCAACAATACAATTCTTTTCAGCTCGTTCGATCGCCCGCGCGCTCAACCGCCAATATTTCAGGTTCTCAGTGGGCGGCATGACAGATGTCGCGGAGATCAAGGGACACAGACGGACATACGTAGGCGCCATGCCGGGTAAGCTGGTGCAGTGCCTCAAAAAGACGGGCACGGAGAATCCTCTGGTGTTGATCGATGAAGTGGATAAGATTGGCAAGTGAGTATCAAGTCGCGGAATTTTAAAGGAGTTCGATAACTAGGTGTTGGGACTCATTTACGGAGACGCGGTGCGTTGTGCAACGAGACGCCACGACGCACGTCTCCGTAAATGAGCCCTTACCGGGCGTTCACAAGGCGCTGACCGCACAACATTTTACAGTTTAAAGTTGGGATCACACGCCAATAGCCCAATATTCATACAGTTAAAAACAAATGCAGTATGGAACTGCCATGTGATCTTAAAATTATGCTGCAAAATATCGTACAGATCAACGCCGTGAACGGGGCCTTAGGCGTAACGTTACTGAGGTCGCGTTCACACCAAACGTGTAATTATCTGATAAATATGAGCGTAAAATAAAAAAAACAAGAAAAAATAGCTAAACAAAATGCTAAGTCTGGACAAACTTATTGAGGTTTTTGTGATGTTTCTGTTTACATTTTGTTTTGTTCTATAATTAAAAAACAATAAAATAAAAAGTATGTATACGTAGAAATTGAAACTCACGACTCTAGACCGCGTTATTTGTAACGCGGTCTAGAGTCGTGAGTTTCAATTTCTACTTGGGAATGTTGTGGGTGTACTTAAGCAGGAAACCATCTAACATGTGGCAGGCATGTCCGGCCCAAATCCACTAAAGCTAAGTGGCTTTCTGGGTTACGTCCAGGATTTTAGTTTCGGCACACAGAAAAAACAAAGTCCTTTCTTCAATCCCAGGGGTGTACACGGCGACCCATCATCAGCCCTCTTGGAACTGCTAGACCCGGAACAGAACGCGAACTTCCTCGACCACTACCTGGATGTACCGGTGGACCTGTCCAAAGTGCTGTTCATCTGTACCGCCAACGTTGTGGAACATATACCCGAACCGTTGAGGGACAGGATGGAACTTATTGATATGTCTGGTGAGTTGTGTAGATTCAAAAATATTTTAAACTAGACTTATATCGTGAGTTATAGGTTTTTCTGGGATAGGTGGAAATTAATTGACAGTTATGGAGATTTTCGAGGGGATCTGCGCTTAGTAAAAGTAGGGCTCAAAGGCAATTAAAATGTTTTTACGCGAATCTCATCAAACCAGCATTTTTTGTTATCTTTGGTGCAGTATTCTGGAAATATCGGCATTTGAATCTTTTCTCTAAGGACGCGTCGGATATATTTTAGGTGCTGGTTGCCTATCTGGTATTGCCCATAATAAACAACTTTCTATTTACCTTTTAAACCAGCTAATCTCCCACCTTCATTCCAGGATACGTAGCCGAAGAGAAACTGGCGATAGCCCAACAGTACCTGGTCCCGACTGCCCGCAAGAACTGCGGCCTCAGCGACACACAGCTAGACTTGACGGCCGAGTCCCTACACACGCTCATCAGGTCCTACTGCCGGGAGAGTGGCGTCAGGAACCTGCAGAAACATATCGAGAAGGTTTATTTATTTTTATACACACCTTTATGTTTCATTGCAGCCGTCTTACTCCGTAAATCACTCGCAGGTTCTTGCAGTGGAGTGCCTAAGGATCAACATTACGGCTGGTTAGGGCAAGCCTATACAGGGTGTAATAAGACCCTTCACGAAGCCATCAACCAGGCATTCTGTACATTAAACTAAGTAACTCTACGCAAAAAATATTGCTTGGAAACGACTTTTTTTTTGGGGTGAAAAATCACGTTTTACGGTAGGACTCAATGTAACGCACTCAAAACATTGTGCTGATGGATGGATTGAATAGTACGGGTGTCGTGAAGGTATTTAAAGTAAAAATCTAACATTAAAAACATGTATTTATAAAAAAAAAAGTGAAAATGTTGGAACTTTGACCCCCAATATCTCCGTAATTAGAAGGTTCCCAGATATGGTCTAGAACAAAATAAAATATCGCAGTGACGGGGAGAACAAGTGCCTTTCGGCTTCGTTAAGGGTCTTGTTACTCCCTTTAAAGCAAGAAGATTGTCCAAAAGCCTTTAAATTAGATAGATTTGTAGGTTATTAGGGCAAGCTAAGCTTTAGGGCTTCTATGAAGGCTTTCACACTAACTACTTGAATTATTTGACATCCTTTAACGCACATTACATAAGCTAGTCACCTTCAACACGGATCATGAATGTGTACTGGGAATTGTCAAAATACAAGCGATTCTGGCTATACTGCCGTGCTAAGCTCCAAAGAGATATGTAAAAAAAATATGATGGCATCAGATAGCATAAAGAACTACTCATCCAATGAACCATCTGTAAATTCATTGAATAAGCAAAAAACATCAATCAAAATAAAAAGCTAAACTATTTTTACAAAAAAAAATACCAACACCAACCAACAACCAGCCAACTTTTTTTTCTGAAAAAAAATCGAATCTAGGTCTCTGAGATACCGCTTTTGCGTCTACCACGACATTATAGTCCTCACTGCTTTTACGGATCATTCCAATACTCGAAAACTGTTTCGTTCCTCAGATTTGCCGCAAAGTAGCGTACAAGATAGTGAAGCAAGAGACAGAAACGCTAACAGTGACGGACAAGAATCTATCCGACTTGGTAGGCAAGCCGACGTTCAAGCACGATCGTATGTACGACATCACGCCGCCGGGAGTCGTCATGGGTCTAGCGTGGACTGCTATGGGTGAGTGTATCTTGTAGATAGATAGTAGTTGACAGAGTATCAGCAAATATAGGGTCTATTTAAAGTTTATTTTATCCGATAATAATATGACGATTGTATCATTGCTTGCAAATACCCTTTTTGGACGGCTGCATGAAATAATTCAAGTCAATTGAATAGTCGCTTGTGTACATTATGTGCACAAAGGTTTAATAAATAAATAAATTGTATCGTATGGGCGTAGACTACTGGCTTATAAAAAGTCCGAAGCTTTCATTCGCCTCGCTTCGGCTCTGACGACGTGAGACACCGCGGCGCACCAAAAATGACAATCAGATGATATACTAACTTAATTCACTTCCGATTAACTCACTTCAGGTCACTCCCTTAAAACGCCATTTTATGCTAATAACAGTTTAGTTTTAATAGTAAATGTATTTTCTTTCTCTACTCTCTAGGTGGCAGCACCCTCTTCATAGAAACCGCCATCCGCAACGCAGCCACGGACGACAAGGCGCCGTTCGGGTCGCTGGAGCTGACGGGACACCTCGGCGACGTCATGAAGGAGTCCGCGCGCATCGCGCTCACCGTCGCCAGGAACTACATGGCGCAGCACTACCCGGACAACAAGTTCTTAAATATTAGGTGAGCCTTTATTAGCATTTTTGGCAGTTCCATATTTTGAAACGGATCTTTGATAGCCCTTACAACCCACAAAGCCAAAAATTCTGACAACCAGTTTTATCAAACGGTATCGTCTTACCCAGCAACTGGGCTGTGGAAGTCCGCAAGACTATTCGTTCTTGGAAAATACTGGTATTCAGTAATGAAGTGCCTAGGACAAAAGCAAGCCGAGCTTTTGGGCTTAAATAGAGATAACGCCTTTGGATAAGCTGGTCATATAATGTATTTGTTCAATTTATTAATTAATCATCTTTTAAGAGCCTTGTAATGGCAACCCTGGAGCCTATTTTGGGGTATGGCAATACTTTTTCATACTTTTTTATCTTCTCGTTTTGCGCAGCCGCGTGGGCCGCTTTCCGTACTACGATAGGCCTGCTCAAGGTTACCATACCCACACCTAACTAGTGCTTTTACTTCTCAAAGCAGTCATTATCATAAACAATATAGAATCTATTGTCTCGGAGTTTGGATTTGTGCACACTTGTTGGCAAAAGGCTCGCCCCGTATTACATGAGACTTAAACATGACTAGTGAAATGAGGGTGTACTATAGGTATACTCAAATTCTACGTTCAGGGATTACAGACATGAAGAACCTACATTTACTATATTTATTATTTTCCCAGCCACATCCACTTACACGTGCCTGAAGGCGCGACTCCTAAGGACGGTCCGTCAGCCGGCGCGACCATCGCCACAGCGCTGACATCGCTGGCTCTCAAGCGACACGTTAGAAACGACCTCGCCATGACGGGAGAGATCTCGCTAACTGGACGAGTGCTACCCGTCGGAGGGATTAAGGAGAAGATTATAGCGGTAAGTTGTTATCTGATTAGTTGCAAGAGATAACACAAGTGCTGAAATAGGCCCAACATGAACATGGACTTTTTCATTTTCAAAAACCAGTCCTGGAGGCCTAAAATGGCGCAACAGACGCAGATTTTATGAATTCTAACATGATTCGTTAATATTCTTCTATTTATATCTTTACAAATCAATTATTTTTTAAATATTCCTTAAAAAAACAATATAAAAAAAATAGTAGCCCACCGGTATTTGGAACTGGATCCAAGCTACGGTCAGGACAGGTCAGGGCTCCAGAGAGAGGAACCTCCTAACAATACGAGCCGCTTTCTGAATCAAGCCCTTGATCCAGCTGCCTAACGAGAGCCTCCTCAGGTATTCATCGAGGCTCTTAGCGATTTGATTTGCTTATCTTTCTATTTCATACTAATTCCCCAGGCAAAACGCGCCGGCGTAAACTGCGTGATCCTCCCGGAAGACAACCGTCGCGATTACGACGACCTCCCGGGCTTCATCCGCGAGAATGTCGACATCCACTTCGTCACCGATATACACGAAGTCCTGAAAGTCGCCTTCGAACAGAAACAGGTTTAACGATTATAGACTGTAGTGCTAAGGATTTAAGGTAGTCATTGAGAGATCGTACAGTCGAACAAGGTGTTTGGGGAACAGATAACTTGCAACTACTTAAAGTTGTGTGCTGAGCAGTTCATTCTTTTACGTCACGTAAAAGAGTAAAAAACGCAAACAAAAGGAGTATTGGTAGTGTAGTGGAAAGATGATTATGTTGCCGTTATTCTTAATAACTTGTTTGATTGTACTTCGTGTAGAAGCGAAAGTAGGCGTATCAAAAGAAATGGTGCGATTTAGAACGCGTTCAGAGTATACGTCACGGTTACAAAATATATAATTGTACCGATCTTGATTGATTGGAAATACTAAACGCCTGAAAAGTGTAACAACAGGACCACTTTCCGATTGCGATAAGACCTTTTTGTAAAATTGATTGGTTCTTCCATTTGGTGTTCAATAAAGAGTGCTGTACAAGTATTTTGGACGCGTTCAGAACAGTACTTTCACAGTTTAGCGAAAACACTATACTTTTGCTTCTGCACGAAGTAGTTATTATTCCTTTTTCTAGTTTAGTTTGCCAGTAGACAGTTGTGTAAAAATACATATTATTGGAATAGGCTTTAAATAGATATTGGAGCATTGAATTGGTGGAATATTTAAATGATATTTTTAATGAATCTGGTGAAAATGGCTAGAAGATATAAATGTTTAATTAATTATTTGTAAGAGGAAAATGTCAATTTAGTAATCATTGGCAGCAAATGAAACCTACCTGAATATTAATACGTAACCAGTATTTTCCATCAATTCAGCTATTTGTAGCACAGTATACTCCATACAGTGAATTATCGTTTTTTTTTGTGTTTATCCCTTTTTGTCCCACTGCTGGGCAAAGGACTCCCTCATTCCTTTCAAACTCTCTCTCTTGGTGTTTAGCCTTCTCTGGCCGATCAGTCAGGAACGAGTCCAAATCGTCACACTAGCGTTTCTCGGGCCTGCCTCGGTGACGACGCCCGTCTTCAGGCACCCACTATGTGACGATTCTGACCCATCCTGGAAACCTCGCAGACTTATCGCCAACATGGGCGATGCTTATCTCGGGGAGTATATTGGTCGCGTGATGTTAACCAAAAAACCAGAGCATCTTCACACCTGATGCTGGCCTCCTCCCACAGAACTGCTGCATTCCGTGGTGCGCCAGCGTGGTACGGCTCGCTGCCAGTCGGTAATGGAAAGACCTCCCACCACCTTTCCGTCCTCTAAAACAGTTGGTACTTTTAGAATCATTAAACGATACTTACTCCAACACCAAAAGATTCCGTTGAGTAACTTATAATGTCTGCACGCAGCCCGCATTGGTGACCGCAGGGTCTGGCATAGATAATTAATAAATTTTTATTCTTCTTAAGTTTGTTTTTTATATTTATTTATTCGTTGTACACTTTATTTTTGATTATAAATTTGTATTCATATCTGACCATGGCATCACTTTTGGTCAGAATCCAGAATATCATAATTTCAGCGCTGTGACTTTTTTTTAAATGTTGCAAGTACAACACCATGCTCAGATAGGGCCTTTTGGCCTCGTACATGAACAATTTAATTTGTTGTATATTTTTCGTATGTTTACTTTTTTATATAATTTTGTTTTATTGTTAATTCAACCAATTTTTTTTTCTTTTGTACTGTGTGAATGTAATAAATACTTTTCCATTTTTTTTCTTTCTTCTTTCTATTGTGGATTTGCTCATTCGATCGGTGACTTCGATGTTTAAAAATGCTACGCTCCATCGTTCTTTGGCACGATCTTATCGAAAATTAATATAAATAAATAAATGTAAGGGGGTACTAGCCCTACTAGTTCGGGGCGACATGGTTAGGCACAGCCGGGCGGTAGAATCAAATATATATGTATACATTTGTGGGCCCTGTAGAATTGTCTTGGAAAGATGACTTACTGTATGGAGTTCGATTTTTAGACTGTGGTAGATCGTCCAAAGATTCAATTGCAATCTTTTCTAAGTTTGTTTACCTCTGATTTTGGGTCGAAGTGATCTTTAAAGTTTTAATAAGGATCCTATGATTGTCAGAGGTAAATTAAGGCCAGCGTATACGGGGGACGACTAGGTAACAAGATACAGATTCCTATGTTTAGACATCGACCCCAAGGCATTTCCCTTCGCGGCATTGAACGGTGGAATCTGTGTCTTGTTACTACTGGCTACGTATGAATTTACGTTGGGTAAAGATAAAATGGCCGTCTCAGGTGTGCGCTGACCATAACTGTCAAAGGATTGCACTTATCAAATAGAATGTGTTCACCTGCCCAATTTATTCATTAAGTCTATGCATTTGTTCATCATAAGTATCTAAAGTATATAGTTATATGTAGTGCGAGCATGATGATGGTTGTTGAATAGATAGTTGTATAAGAATGTTGTTTAATTTAAATAAATATTTTCTTTTTAAATTTTGTAGTTGTGTTACTCAAAGTTTTGATATGTGTGTTGCACGATTATAAAGAAGAAGAGCCAAAATTATAAAAATAATTAATTTAACGCAAGTTAACGCGTAGCAAGCGCTTTAATTGGAACTTAGCTTTAGGCTGCTTTCACACGCACGTTTTTTTGCCGTGAAAAACTACGGGTTATTTGTGTGTTGTATGCATCACTGCGTAACATATCCTGATATGTCCTAATAGACACGGTCCAAGCGAAAAAACGTGCGTTGTGCACAAGCGGTCTTATTCTGCACATTTTTCATTTGCCCCATCTAGTTAGGTATTTTCATTTGAAGCTTCGAATAATAATACAAGAAAAAGAATATCTCAGTTCAAAATAGTCCCACGAAAATGTGTACTTACCTTTTTTGCGCGTGGAAATCCTCATGGGTGTTCTACGCCCTGGGGTAGGCGAAAGGAGTCTGTCAGAATCGTACTGACTAAAACCACACGATGTTCTTCGACTCCGACGGGGTGCTGGAGTATTTGCGCAGTTCGTCACGCTTCCCCGGCCAGGTTTTGGCCCACATAAACAATGCAGACGGCGAGGGGGACCTCGCCGTCTGCGGCCGTAGTTCCTTATGACACGCCGTCTCGGCCCTATGTGTGTTCAGGTGACAGCTATGACCAATCATATGCGATCATATCCAAGCAATGAAAGAGTAAGAGCCCCTTCACACTAGCGTTTGTCCAGCGTAGGCGTTCGATGAACGTATGCGCAGCACAGATGCCGCGACAACGTGAAACGTGCGTCGCGTTGCGCTAGCGCGGCGCAGACGTCACACATACCGAAGCGAAAACGAAATTGTGTGACGTTTGCGTAGCGGGGCGCAGCGTTCAATTAACTAGAGGAAACGCCGCGTGAACGCGACGCACGCGTCTCGTCCCGGTGTCGGCGCTGCGCATACGTTCATTGGATTCCTACGCTGGAAAAATGCTAGTGTGAAGGGACTCCGTGTTCTGTCATGTTGGTCAATGGGTCCTTAAATTAAGGCAGTAATTGATACCAATTTTTTAAACGACGAAAACAGAGGGGTGTTATAAATTTAACTGCCCCAGGTCCTAAACTAATGAATCGATTTTGATTTAATTTTCTTCACATATTATTATTATTCGTATTATCGAGCGTCGTAGTGTGACCATATCCTCAATATCTCGGAATTGAATCGAAAAGTAAATAAGCATCTGATTGAGATTTATTCAAATATAAATCGGTTTGATTCTAACTCCATTTCCCCTGTAATTTCCGTGACCTGTTTTCGTTAATTTATTCACGAGTATGGCTTGCTTCCTAGATGTTAAAATCCTACTCCTCCTTCTTTAGCAGACAGTTCAAGAAAGAAAAGAAATAAATAATTAATTTCTAGCGACGGATCAAAGTGGGCAACATCAGGATATACTTGTAGCAGTAGCAGATGGACGCCTGAGAAGACAATGTTTTGTTTTAAACGAGTTTATTTTCAATAAATAACGTTAAGTTTTATAGAATTGTTTTATTTTAGTCTATAGAAATATTGGGTTAAACAGAAACCCATTTTATAACACTGAAATAAAATGTGGGATGCCTTATTTAATGAAATAATAATTACATACTAGCTGGCTAGTTTTAAAAGCCCTTTTATATACCGAGGGCCGGTTGTAATACTGGTCTACTTCTTCAAAGACTTCCTTCCATCCTCCAATAACTGTACCAGCACAGGATACACTTCGTCATAAGTCGCGATCTGGTTCTGTCTCACATGGTTCTGATATCTTTGCAAGGCTCCCGCCACAAATTCCAGCCTATCCCTCTCATTCCTGTGAGAGTCCAGCCATTGCATCAACTTCTGCACATTCCAACCAGCACAAGTATGGGGAGCCAACAGCTGATGGCCACCATGGGAGAACAAGTACATCATAACCAAGGAGTATGGTAAGCATGCACCTTCAGTCTGGCTCTTGGCTATTTCTTGAGGAGTCTTTTCTAGCACAAGGTGCAGAGCCTTTAGCTGTCTATAGTGGTCCCCTAACTCTGTCATATCATTTACTAATGGAGACAAAGCAATCTCCAGATGTTTACAATCTATCTGTAACTTTGCTCTACCAAACTTACTCAGTGGTCTCACATTACAGATGTGCTGTGTGAATCTCTCAATGCAGGCTCGGGCTATGTTGAGACAGCATTCATTGAGAGCAGATTTCTCACTGAACATTGATAAGTAAATGTCTTTACATCTGGATACAAACTGCTGAAGTTCCTTCATGTAAGGAGAACATGACAAGGATTTGCCAGCTGGATCATCAGCCCTGATCAGATCAGGTTCATCATGCATGGTCATCAAAATAATGTACAGTGAGTTCTTGATTGATTCAGCAAACAGCTGAAGTATTGGCATGCTCGAAATGTCTTTCAAGCTATTCTGAACAATTTGAATACTTTCATGAGGTAACATTGAGTTCATATTTATGAGGACTCTCTTGATTTGTGATGTAAAGTAGTACAATGTGTTGCAGAGGTCAGCGTTCTTCTGCTGTGAGCTTGTTGGTGATTCTATGATCTGTGCTACATCACTGTCCATTGATAACCGCTGCTCGGCCTCAACGGTCATTTGCTTGATAGACTTGGCTACACTGTTGGCTAAACTAATGCTCAATTGTTTGTCACCAAGTGAGATGCTCAGTGCTTCAGCAATGACTCTGATAGCATTATCTATTTGATCCATGTTTGGAACTTGTGATAAGTGCCACATACTCCTAACAGGCTCTAGAAGCTTTCCCAATGATTTTGATAAAAAGGAATTTTCCCATTTTGTAAGACATGAACGGTTCATCTCCAGATCCTTAGATTTTAGTCTAGAGAGTAAATCATTGAAGCTTTTTAGTAACCTTGGGAAGTCAATTTCCACAGATTGGTTGACTGTCAGAGGGCTCTTTTCAAGTTCACTGCTGAAGACAAGGCACAAGTCAGCCCAGAAGTTCTTGGCTATATTCCTGAAGTTTCCAATAGCATGTAATTCATTGACTACATTCTGCAGCATTATGACTTTAGTGCAGCTGTTGTAGATGTCGACTTTGAAGAGCTTCTCAATGTTGTCCCAAAGTTTTATTTTGAAGTCTTGAGCATTCATGATGTTCGCTTTCCCTGGTGCAATTCTTCCGGAGCTTGATTTCTTTACTTCAATTGAAACCATTTGCACATTCAGTGCTGTTGTGATTTCCTTCTTCAAATCACTCAGTATGCTGTTGACAGATTTTTTTATCTGTTCCTCTGTACATTGCAGGTTGTGGAATACTTTGAAGCATTGTAAAAGTTTCACTTTGTCTCCACTCAATAGGCTTGATTGCAGAAGTTCAGTTGAGTTAGTTAATAACCCAGTTCTCCTATGTTGTACAGCTTTTAGAACTTCGTCAAGTAGATCTATGCCTTCAAAATCGTAGTCACTAATCAACTCATTCAGCTCAAAGAGTATGATGGCCTCTTTGGATGGGTTATCTTTGATGCTTTGTAGTTTATTCCATAAGTTTAAGATTTTAGAGGAGTGTCTTAGTAAATTGCACGTAGATTGAACTCTTTCGAGCATCATAGTCTGGTTCTCTAGGGCAAAATACGGTGTATGTACTCGATCTTTCATTTTTTCGGCACCGCGTAGCAAACTCTGCACTTGAGTTTGGACCGATTCTAAAGTCATTTCTAAGTCGGAAATATGACTTGCCTGTGTAAGTAGATCATTGTGTTTGGCCAAAACTTGTTTTTCCAAGCTTTTGCTTAGTTTTTCAATCCCCTGAGCGAGTTTATTCACTTGATCAGTCACCGAGAGGTGTTCATTGATTACGGGCTTTATCGACTCATCTAAGAACTTGCTGTAAAACTCATCGTTCTCAATTTCTACACAAACGTCTTTCGCTTCCATAGTCTTGAGTGTTTTCTTATTTATTGCTTCGAAATATAATTAAAACAAGCTTATTCTGGGTGTTTACAATTTTTTTGATGACATCAATGACAATGACACTTGTCACTCTTGACACTGACAGTAGTTGATTATCAGGGTGACCAAATAGAAAAATCATAATAAAGACTGGCTCACATTAGCGGATACTGAGTATGGGTGTGACTGACACTGGCAGAGCCACCATCAAGGATTTTAATTTTGATAACACAAAAATTTAGTCGCCAAATATCAGATTTGGTCGGTCACTGGTTCAAAAGTTATAAGGGTTTATAGGTGGCCGATCTGGAGAGAGCCTACCCCAGCAGAGCCACATTAATATCTCAAAAACTAGAGCACCTAGCGAAGACCTGTTTTCTCCCATATTTACTCGCTAATTAGTCGCCAAATATCAGAATTGGTGGGTCAAGGGTTCAAAAGATATAAGGGTTTATAGGTGGCCGATCTGGAGAGAGCCTACCCCAGCAGGGCCACATTTATATCTAAAAAACTAGGGCACCTAGCGAAGATCTATTTTCTCCCATATTTAGTCGAAATTAGCCGCCAAGTTACAGAATTAATCGGGTCCTAGTTCAGAAGATATAATGAGTTCAATTCATAGAGTATAGTAACTAATGTTCAATTATTAAGGTATAGTCAAAGAGCTAGATCGAAGAGTTCACGAAAAATTGCCAAGAAAAAGTATATTTCTATTAATATGTGTAATATACTTCTAGTTTTATCGGTCTGAAGTCCTTAGAAATGTCCCAGAGAGATAAATTGTCTATTAAATACATATTTTAATGTTTTTAACTACTAGGTTAGAGTGTCTTAAGGTGGAAGCGCAAGGGTAGCCCGCGAAATTTAATTTTTCTTAAGTTTATTGCAATTTGCAGGTCAATGTCAGGTTGTATGTTGATGAAAATATGAATCGCGCCAGTAACACGTATGGAGTTACAGAATTATAATCATTCAAATCATCAATACAACCCTCCAAGTTCATATAATCTCAAAGAGTGACTTTTTCATGAAATAGCTATTGAATGTGATTATATGAACTTGGAGAGCTGTATTGATGATTTGAATGATTATAATTCTGTAATTCCATACGTGTTACTGGCGCGATTAATATTTTCATCAATATACAACCTGACCCTGACCTGCAAATTGCAATAAACGTAAGAAAATTTAAATTTCGCGGGCTACCCTTGCGCATCCACCTTAAACATCTTTGCAACCATTAAACCTTGCTCTTGGTCTATTTAGTGTCAAGATGTACAGTCGCATGCAACTCTTTTACTAATTTACAATGTTGAGCTATAATTAACGTTAGAATAATAAATACGTTAAAATTATGGTACCTTTAGTAAAATGTAATACTTAAACGTTGAAAACGTATTGTAAGTATGTAAGTATCAACCCATTGCTTGAAATACACTACAAAAAAATAAATACTTATTTAATAATCTTAAATCAAAGTTGTATATACTTAGCATACCTAATATGAGCATTAACGGCTCCAATTAAAGTTTAATTGAATAGTCAAACGAACTTACCTGTAAGTGAAGTTCGACGGTAATTATGCTTGTTGTTGTATTGTCCGAAGATGATTCAGAAAACTATTGTAGTCTCGGCTTTAGTCTTCGACGTCACATAAAGTTTAAAGATAAAAAAAACTTATTTCCGAACGCAACCATAGGTAACGTGTTGCCACCTGCCTCTGTAAACTATCTTCATTAAGTTCATAGCCATTTATTGGTTTTACAACACAGGGTCCATGCTCATATAGCTATATAGCATGGGAAGTCTGGGTCGGGTGGGACTAATCATCTTCGGACAATACAACAACAAGCATAATTACCGTCGAACTTCACTTACAGGTAAGTTCGTTTGACTATTCAATTATACTTGTTGTTGTATTGTCCTCGATGATTCAGAAAACTATTGTAGATGTTTAAAGACCAGTTGTAAAATCAATAAACATTTATTTAAAAATACAATACAAATTATTAATTTTTAAAAGTTTCTTACATGCCACTTTAGTTTACTAAGGTCGCATTTTTACAATATTAAGGTTTAATCATTTTCAGTGTTATTAAAAATTGCTTCAGAGAAGCTTCTATTATTTATTATAGGTCTATTATAAAATTTAGCAAAAGTTGTTGACTCTCCAGTCCAACCAGCTGCTCGTTTAATATCATCTATATTAACCCCCTTGCTGAAGGCTGCTGAAGTTGTTGCATGGCGAGTACTGTGCGTTGAGAATGTGTTAATGTCAATTCCACTCTCTTCCATAGCTTTTTTGACCCAACGGCTGATTGTACTGGAGCTTACAGCTTTATATGGCTTCTTTGTAGATATAAATAAGTTATTACAGTCCCGTAGACCTTCTGTTAATTTTAAATAATTAACTACAGCTGTAGCTGGGCATACTCCTATTCTAGTGTGAAAGAAAGGGACAGTTAAAAAAGGTTGGCACCTGTTTGGCCCTGAAGTTTTAATCAACTTATCAATTCTAATTGTAATACAGTCTTGCTTAATCATTATATTATTAATATTAATTAGAGAGATTGTTTGCGCCCTTTGACCTGTGGCTAACAGTAATAAAGTTACAGCTTTTTTGGTAACGATTTGTAAATCACTTTGTTGAATGTAATTATTTTCAATGTAATCTAATAAAACTGAAACATCCCAAGTATTATTATATTTGGGTTTTGGAGGTCTTAACTTAAAAAAGCCTCTGAAAAGTCTTTTGATCTTATCATCTGTACCTATTTGTGGTCCTATAATTAGAGATAGAGCTGATCTAAAAGAATTCAAACTCCCATAGGAAAAACCTTCATGAAACTTCAAAGTGAAATACTGAATAACTTCAGTGATGGCAGGCTTGGTAATGCTTATATTATTTGAATTACAGTATTTTGACCATGATACAATTGCAGGCGAATATTGATTCAGTGTACTTTTAGTTATTGAATTTATCATAATATCCACCGCTTCCTTACTAATTCCAAAATCTATAAATGTTTTCCTGATAATACTCCTGCCATCAATTCCAGTTTCTTGTGAAGTGGGTGTAACAATCTGGAATTATGCAAAGTGAGGAGATCTTTAGAAGGTTGAAAAATAACAGGTTCCTGTATCAACAATCTATTAAGTAATGGGAACCATGGTTGAGTAACCCAATGGGGAACTACTATAATACCAGTTGCTTTATCTGTAATTATCTTTTCTATAGTTTTAAGGACCATAGAGAATGGTGGGAAAGCATAGAATAAATGATATTGAGACCAATGCAAGGTGAATGCATCCACCGCTATAGCCCCTGGATCAGGGTGCCATGATACATAACTAAAACACTTTGTGTTGGTCCGTGATGCAAATAGATCAATTGAAGGTTCACCAAATAAAGATATAATCTTTTGATAATTTAAATCACTTAGTTCCCATTCTGTACTATCTAGTTCTCTTCTAGATTCAAAATCTGCTATCACATTATCTTTGGTATTTATGTAAGTAGCAAAAATCCATAAGTTTCTAGATTCACACCATTGCCAAATATCTTTAGCAATTTTATGTAAGTGAGGATACTGAACTCCTCCCAATCTATTTATGTATGATACTGCAGTCATATTATCAACTCTTAACAAAATGTCAACATCTCTTAAATTACTGGCAAAACACTTTAATCCAAAAAAGGCAGCCATTAATTCCAATGAATTAATGTGAAGTTGAGCTTCTTCCACAGTCCATCGTCCATTAGCAGTCTGAGAACCACAAGATACTCCCCACCCTGTGGAGGAAGCATCTGTAAATATTTCTAACCCAAAAGAATTTTTTCTAATGGGATTGTTTGAACTGGCTATGTTTATAGACCACCATTTGAGATCTTGAATGCATTTGATATTCAATGTAGTGTTTATATCATAATTATCATTGTTATCTCTTAGAACGAGGTATTTATGTCGCTCAAGTTCTTTAGTGTATAGAATCCCATACTTAATGGCTGGACAAACAGATATTAAGGTTCCAATAACCTGAGCTAAAAATCTAACTTTAATTTGTCTTTTGTCAATTAATTCTTTTATTAACTTAGAACAGTTATTTCTTTTCTCTTCAGTGATGTTAAGAGTCATGTCAATAGTATTGAAAAGTAAGCCTAGAAATTTACAGTGTTGTCTAGGTATAAAATCACATTTTTCTTTGTTAATTATAAATCCTAATTTTTCTAATAAATTTACAGTTGATTGCATGTTTTCTAAACGTTGTATATAGCTATTTCCTATACAAAGAAAATCATCTAAGTATATCACTGAAATAAGGCCTCTCTCTCTTAAGGAAGCTATTATGGGTTTCATGATTTTTGTAAATGTTAATGGGGCTGTACATAAACCAAATGGTAAAACATTGAATTGATAGCATTTTTCTTGAAAAATAAACCTTAAATATTTCTTACTATCCTTGTTAATATTTATCATGTAATAAGCATCTTTAAGATCCAATGTGACAAGAAAATCATTTTTCTGAAGAAGTTTGCATACTGTTCGGTAGTCTTCCAACTTGAAATGCTGTTTTAACAAAAGTATTCAAATTCTTTAAATTTAAGATGAAGCGGAAACTTCCATTTGGATTTTTAACAAGGAAAATTGGAGAGCAGAACTGGTTTTGTTCAGGGTAACAAACTTCAATTGCGTTAAGAGCAATTAATTTATTTATTTCAGATTTTATCTGAATAGACTCCAATTTGGAAAATTTATCATTTATAGGAGTATAACTTTGGTGTGGTTTTGTATGAAAAGGGATTGAATACCCTACAATCCAATTAAGAATAACTGGATCGCTAGTGATTAGTTTCCAATCACATAAATGATATTTTAATCTGCCCACCTGTGAGTTTATTTGCGCCGGGGATGATTTCTCCTGGCCTCCCATGTTCTGTCTGCTGCTGGTGCTCTCGATGACGGCCCCCCTCTCCTCTTCGCTGCTGCCCGAGGAGGGCCCCGCCAGTTTAAAGTTTTATTAGTATTTTTAGGAGTGTTTGTTCTGGGCACCCATGTGCTCTGTCTAGGAGTGAAGCAAAAAGCTTCAGCAATCTTTAGTTCTTCACCAGATTTCTTAACTGATTTTGCTGTTCTTATTTTCTCAGCAAGGTCTTCACCAAATAGATGTGTTTCTGTCTCTGATTGCAACAGAAAGTCTTTCATGTCTTTGTTTATTACCGATAATAGGAGGGATCTACGTCCCCTTGTATCTAAATGTATTGCATCACATAGCAAAATTGAAGCATCATTCAGCTTTTTAATGATGTCTATCTTCCGTCCCTGAACATCCTTTATGCACATTTGAAGGCATGAGCCCAAACATGCCAGGGCTGTTGAAATTTGTTTCTGTCTTTTTTGTATCAACTGGTCTCGCCTTTTGGATACATCATTTACCGCAGCGCTGACTTCCGGATTTAATAAAGGTGGTAACATTTGTTTTAAATTAGAGAATGGTGGGTTTTCATCCTGGATCTTATCTTTTTCTTCTTTAGTTAATCCTTTCTTGAGTATCGTATTCCACCTTTGAGCTATCTGTTTATGCAATTCCTCTCCTATTTTCTCTGGCTGCGGATCCACACCTAATATTTCAAGCACTTCATTATCTAATAATTCTTCCTGTGGCACCTCTGCTTCAATAAGCTCTGCATTTTCAATAGTTGCATCTGGTTAAACATCTCTCAATTCCAGGCAATCATTCTCAACCGACAACGGGAGGATATTTTCCAGAGACTGTGGAGGGACATTTTCTCTGTCTTCACCCATGTTAGGTGACCTTATAGGTGTTATTTCAACTTCTGGAAAAAACAAAGACAATGCATGTTGTAAAAAACAACATTACACCTAAAACCATGTAAGTTCCCGCAGAACTTCCCTTGAAGGTTTTAATAAGACAGTCAACCACGTGTGTTCCTAAAGAACACCCCCCAGGTTGCTAAGTTCCCGACATTGCCATTGTAGACCACGTACGCCCCCGCAGGACGTCCCAAAGGCCAGGCGAGTCGTTCAGAGTATAGCTGTATCCATTTTGGAGCTCATGGTTTCGTTCCAAGTTCCAACAGCGCGCTTGTTTACAAGGTAGCCATTTTAGACTCACTGCACTCGGTTTTAGCGCCCACGCAGGCATGCCTTTAGTTGCGAACACGTGCAAAGCGCAAGGCACAGAAAACACTCAAAACATACAATGTTTTCAATGTAGCAATAATTTGCACATAATAGCAGTCTAGTCAGGAGGCAAAACGAATTAAAAGGAAACGAAAAGAAGCCATCTTCTTTTCTTACCTTCATCACTCGAATCAGAGCTTAAATATTGCATGCGCTTTTCGAGTCTCTTTAATTTCTTCAGTAACTTCGATTTTGTCGACACTGATTTCCTTTTTCCCATTTTAACGGTCTAATAGGGCAATTATAATCTAAAAATAACAAAATTAATCGGAAAAAGTGACGCCGTTACTAGACATAAAATCCGAATGAAGATAGTTTACAGAGGCAGGTGGCAACACGTTACCTATGGTTGCGTTCGGAAATAAGTTTTTTTTATCTTTAAACTTTATGTGACGTCGAAGACTAAAGCCGAGACTACAATAGTTTTCTGAATCATCGAGGACAATACAACAACAAGTATAATAGGTAAGTTTATTTACTGTTCCATAGAAATACAACATGTTGAACTGTATCTAAATGCCGGAAATAATATATAAATCAAAATCAAATCAAATTATTTTATAAAAATGAATTTCCACAAAGTTGTGTGTGTATTTTGAGGTGAGTGTTGTGTTGTGGGTGTATGTGTATTGTATCGTGTATGTACAGTTTGTATAGACGGGTTGAGTTTTTATTTATCTTAATTTAGGTTAGAATAATAAAACTTAAATCCTTCAGAGCAAGTTTGTTTATTTACCTATTTTTTTTTAATACTTTGAGCGGCGCGGATACCGCCGACCGACGCGCAGGTGCTCGCTCTTTTCACCGTTTTTGTATTTGCGGAGAACTAGAGAACTTTAAACTGGCTGACTTTAACTTACGTCACGGGCAACTCGTTCTAAGTAGCTCGTCTGTACGCGCATCTATCTCTTTCTTACTTACCGTGTAAATGAAACGGAGTGCAGCGATCTATCTGCCAGCGACTAAATGCACACATTTTGTTCGATACCTAAATAATAACATATATTTATTGTAGATCTTGTTTATAGGTAATGTATACAGCTTTCCTTTGGTGAGTTGAAGTTATAGAATTCCTCCAGACGTCGTAGATACATCTGTCTAGAAACTACTTTAAATATTTTGTACTTGCTGGTACCACTGTATGGGGAAATTTAATTCTTTAATATCTTTTTAATGACACACCGACTGAATCTGTAACTTGGCGACTAATTTCGACTAAATATGGGAGAAAACAGATCTTCGCTAGGTGCCCTAGTTTTTGAGATATAAATGTGGCCCTGCTGGGGTAGGCTCTCTCCAGATCGGCCACCTATAAACCCTTATATCTTTTGAACGAGTGACCGACCAAATCTGATATTTGGCGACTAATTTCGACTAAATTTTTGTGTTATCAAAATTAAAATCCCTGATGGTGGCTCTGCCAGTGTCAGTCACACTGAGTACGGTAGTGTATGTAAAAACGTGGAAAGAAAAAGACTAAAAGAGGCCAAAAGCATCTACAGGGCTTTTTCACACTGACCGTTGGGTTAGAGTGAACCTTTCCTCTTTTGATTTGTATCGCATCATGCGTGGTGTATGGAAATGTTCTCAATCTTCATTCGAGTATTTTTGTCTGTTTTTTTTTTTCAAGCCAAGCATTAATTCTATTATACACAGGAAGTGCTCATGGGTTATATTCTGTAAATGGCATTGGTATAGATGTACATACGTCTCTTGTAGAAGGTGACTTATTGTAGGAAGTAAATTCTCTCTTTAAAAATAGTTTGTAAACACAACCTATATTGAGTATTATTTAATGGTTTTATTGTTTTACGAAACAATAATGTTATATGTTAACTGGGAATTAAGTTCCGGAGTCAGAGATTTGATTCAGGTGGGCCAGAAATTTAATGAATCTAATTTAATAAATAAAACACTTTGCCTCGTCAATTTTATTTATTTCAATTAGCACACAGTCTTGTGCTACATTGTTACAGAATTAATTAGTTATAAAATATCAACTATTTCCAACAAAATTGTGCACTAGCTTTGAAATTTATATTTAAGTAATATAATAAAAAATATTACATACTACAGCCCTCACTCGTAAACGTTTTCAAATATTAGATTCTTTTTCAGGACATAAAAATAAAACTACTTAAGAAAAAAGAAGAAATCGTTTGAACAACGTTTACAAGCAAGTTAATTATTATACAGCATTACATAGATTTTTTTACTGTAAATGTTCATTGCAAAGCTATAAAAATATTTTATTTTCGTTAGGTAAATACAAAATTATGGCTACGAAATGGGTGTAGGTATACATAATTCATGGCAAAAATGATTCTGGCTGATGACGATTTTCATGGCAGCTTGGATTTTCGTTTGTATTAAAAATTATACAATATTCGTAAAAATATACCAAGTACTTATAGTTTGGCACCTAATTAAAAACGTGCATAAAGCTATACACCTAGACAGCTGAGTTACATGAGCAAACGCACTGACTTGCTTCAGTAAGTTACAAATAAAAACACAATTGAGCTACTTACTTTTTATTAGTAGGTATAAACTGCTTGATGCATGGCTAGACTATTATTTAACAAGTCATTACAATGATGGTCTATTTTTTACTACTACTGAACAATCATGCAAGCTGTGCAAAAATAAAATGTTGCAAGTACCTGGTGTATTTTTAGACTATAATTAAACTAACAACTAATCATTACCATAAACTTAAAATACTAAAAAACGCTGTCAAAATATTAAAATTTATGATTGTTGATATTTGATTTAAAAAATTCGTTTGAATAATTCATTGTACATGCTGAGTAAAATATTAATATAAAGAAATATTGTTTAATATAATTTGCGGATTTTGAACACAAAAACGTCGGTTTCTCATTAAATAAAACTGCATTTCCAAAGAAGTTAGTTCCTCGAGGGCGATTTGCGAGCAATCATAAGCGTAACTAGGATTAGTAGAATTTGTCCCTTATCAAATTACAATGGCGGCCAAAATATTTGGGACATTATTTGACAACGGAAAATTATACAAACCCTTTAATCACGTTTATTTGGCGTGTCACCAACAAGCATAAGTATAAAGTAGTTACAAACTTCACTATAGCTTGCAAATTTGCTTCTAGCTAAAGTAGAAAACATTTAACAATGTTCCTAATATTATGCTACAATAACGATTGTATATGATATCGGCTGTGCCTATTCGCGGCAGCCATTTTTATCAAAGATAAGTCTAGTAAAACAAGAATTACATAGTAAAAAGATCTTTATAACTGAAAATAATTAATTATTATACAATAGGTGAACGATTTTTTAGATAGGATTGTTGAGCTATACAGTAAACGTTTTTACCCACTTATTAAGTTATAAAGAGACACGGGGTGGGGGTAATACAAATCAGTTGTGTCTACCCAATAATTGTGCACTATTTGTACTAAACAGTTTACAACCAATCTAAAATTGTACTTAAATAATGCACAACCATTAATATTACGCGAAAATGATTAGGATTTACCCTTAAATCGGATAAGTAATTCTCAGGGTAAACTGAGATTGGGTAAAGGCGAAGTTAGGGTAATTTGACATCCTTTTCATAAGTACAGCTGTAATTCATATAATTTTGTTTAATGTATGTAATTTTAATCTACACTCACAAGTTTTTTTCTAATTGACAGACACGGCCTTCGCTACAAGTATCCTATGATTCAAATAGCACCTTGAGAACTTAAGGCCAGTGCTTGTCAGTTGAGTATTTTACTTGATAAAAGTGAGAAAATATTCCGGATTAAATTAGGCAAAAACTGAAGTATCCGAAAAAGGTGAGATTAGTAAAAACTACCCTTAAGATCAGAAACACATTGATATAGCACATTCTTTCGTCACAGAAATTAGTCTTAAATTACCTAATTTGGATTTAATACTTAAAAATAAATAATTAGAATCCTTTGTCTATCCTTCATCAGTCTTCAGACTGAGGTCTAGGTTAACATATTGGGGCAGCAATGATAAACCCCACTAAATTAGTAGATATCTTCAATGAGAGATGTATGACCGTTTTCACTAATACAAGACGACACCTAAATCAATGCCCAAATAAAAGTGCTCTGTAAGGTTTTGACGAGTTGAAATTCCGACAGTGTAATATTATTTAGGCATTAACTTAGGTACTCATAGTGTTACTGAAAACAGGCAGTATTCTAATTTGATATAATAAATTGTAATTTCAGTTATTACCCTCATAAAAGACAAACTCAATGTCCACACATACCTCATACAAATAAGCACAAAGTAGTTCTGAAATATTTTCACTGTACAAAAAGTTATTTTTACTCAGCCACAGAAGAATGCCTTAGATTTCATAACTGCCTCATTTCTACAATATACATATAATATTTATGGATATTTCTCACAGAGATTAGCTAATTAATATTATACAAGGATTACATGCTATGTAGTTTTTTTAATATAAATTGTAAGAAATAAGTCAAAAGCGCGTTGTAAATGTAGCAGGATCTATTATTTTGTAAACTCGTGGAGAGTGAAGTACATAGGTGCGATATTGCATCGATAAATACTATTATTGAAATTACTTGTGCGTAGTTCTGTCAAAACGTACCAACCCACATCGAAATGTCTTCCAATTTCTGAAGAAATAATTATAATTTTGGACAGTAAAGGCTGATTAATTTTTAATAGTGTACCATCTCAACATGAATGAACCATATGCTGATTTAAAAGAGTGTCCATGGAGTTTCTTCTCCATAGATATCTACGCTAGGGAATGGGCGACTACAGTACTTTCACAGTTTTTATGCCTTGTGACTGGGACTGTAGCTACATTTCATTGTTGTCTTTGTTTCGACAGTTCAAGGGCTTGTAACTGGCGTACGTGAAATAAATGCTTTGATTTTAACTGAATAGAAATATACCACATAAACATAGAATATTGGATTTGTTTAGGTTGGCTCCTTATGAGAGAACTACATCTACTTGACTACAATTATTTTATTTATATTGTTATGTTATGTATCATATTACACAGTATGGCTGAATAATCAAGACCTTCGATCAATAATAATAGTAGTATTAAGTGTCAAGAATCGATTTTAATTGAACATATTTCAAATATTCGTATTATAAATTCATATTAGGGCTAATAAGTATTTAATTTTATACCATTAGCGTTTTTCCTTAAACTTAGCTACACTATGAACATGGGAATTGAACCTTAAGACTGATAGTAATAAGATTCAATTTACATGACTAAGCTGTGTAGTCAATAAGCTAGTCTACTGGCACGAAGTCAATATTATTGTTAACAAAAAGCTATTCAGTGTAGTCTAGCTAATAGATAAAAAAAAAAACTATTTCAACTAAGGTAAAACCGATAGTCGTTTTATGGGTTAACTTTTGAACGTTGGGAAGTGTCAGTGTCTCTACAAAAAGCACTAGATAAAAAGTTTCAAACACTAAACAAGCGGTGTTTGTCGACAATAAAATTGACTTACCGACTCGTCGCCATCAGATAATATCCACAAATATTATCACTAAATTATATACCGTATTACAGAAACGTGCATCTGAACTTCCGGCCGGGTCCTATGGTTCGTCCTCGCCTATTCCGTTTGACTCGACTCGCCTTGTCCTTGCGGATCTCTCGTACCAGGGTGTAGAAGGCGTCATCGACGCCCATGCGGGTCTTAGCTGACGTCTCCACGAAGGGAACACCATAACTCCGCGCCACCTGGAAAAGCAGAATTTGAACTCAATTAGATTACTATATTTTGCTGTATTGCCATGTTTATAATTGCGCTAGAGAAGAGTGAATATTGTGCTAAAGTAATCCCCCAGATTGTCTAGGGATTACTCTTTTTGAACCAATACAATACTTTTTTGACAAAACTACAAACTTTGAACGTCAAAATGTTGTTTTACTACAGCTTATTAATTCTCCCACAGGGATGTAACCGTGGCTCCTACTTGAGGGGTAATAAAGGGTCTAGTAGACAAACGGCCTGCATGATGACAAGCCGGATCGGTGGACCCACCTGCATAGGGGCTTTACTCTTTGTTGTATTCCAATACGATGAACACGTGAAAACAGTCGAAAGGTCAAACATTATGTTAACCAACATTAATAAAATTGTACGAAACTAACGGTATTGAGTTGACATTTACAGTATTTTCTAACATTACCACATTTTTAAATACAATCAGATACATCAAATTAACAAAGACGAGACAACAATCAATACATAATACAATAACATATCTGTATGACGAGATGACGTAAATGAACCGACAATGACGTCAATCAAGAAAGGCTAAAAACTGTCTGTGACGACAGGCAAAAATGCTAATCGTATAAATATTTTAGGGAGGACGAAGACAGAGACTAGTTGTGTTAACTAGGTCAGACAACGATCGTTACATTTTAAAGTTCGTAGGTTAAGGTCGGCCCTAATGGATGACATTATGTAAGCCTCCTAGATGCTAATCGTAGCATGGCAAGCAAAGGCTTTTCTTGTAGACTTGAGCCTTTATTTAATTTGTTAGTAACATCGTCAGCCAAGCAAACACAGAAGCGATAAGACTGAACGTGAAACCAATAAGTAAAACATTTTATGACCTTAAACATAACAAACAACTATAAATTATTATATTAATATGGCAGCTTTACCAGAACAGTCTATCCATATAAAGACATTATTTATCTACAGACTAGAAGGCTGTTGACATGTTTGTTTTGTTTGAGGAGACAAGAGAAATGAAAAAAAAAACGTGGGTGGTCCTAAACCACAAAAAAGAGAATATTTGGAATTTGTAATCTCCCATCTCTCGTCTCTAGAACAATGCTCACAAAGAGTATGGGGCTAAAGTTTGGGACGAAAAATTCAGTTTGTGTTGAACTTTACAAAGGTGAACGGCAGAATTCGTACAACATACTTTTTTTGTTGTTCTGTGATAGAATTTGTACCACTTAATAAGGCAACTAAACCATTCATTTTCATGTAACATTAGTATTTTTAGAAGTCCGGATTAATTAATTATATCAATTAAAAGATTTAAGTAATTAAACGTAATATAATCTTATACTAAACGCAACAAAGCGTAGTTATTTATTTAGAAGTTGCCATTTGTAAAATATCACGACGCTCAAAATGATAAATAATTATTTAAAAATAGAAATAACAGTAAATATAATTAACCAATTACACATTATACCTTACAACGAATAATTATTGCATTATTAAGATTGTTCTTAATAATTAACTATTTAATGATAGGAATTATTTTCACCATCAATGTTTTTTTTTGTATTGGCAATTATTTTATTGACAGGTTAGGAAAATCTTTCCGTTCTTTGCTGTTGTTTTGGATTGTGGTTTTTAACTGCATCTGAGCAATTTAGCAAATTATCTGGACATTTTTACGTTGAGTTGAGCTACTGCTCCTCCGTACTCTAGCTGTTGATAGTACTTTCGCGAAAGGACGCTTTATTAATTGTGCTGTGTGTGTACGATCTATAATTAAAATGACGAGTTTGCAATGCATCAATTGCAACGTTCGCTTGTCCCGAATAAGAAGGCACGCTTTATCCGATGAGAGTGAAGATATCGTCAATACTATTCGACTGTGGACATATCCTAGAGATGTAAGTAGTTTCTAAATAACATTTTGCGCACGAGTGTGCCAGTTACGAAGTGATATCTTTTACGTGTTAAAAAGTAGTCCTTACCATTTAAACTATACGATATCTTATTAAAATAATATGTGTGTACTAAAACTAATGTAAATATTATTTGAAAAAATAACAAACACCGTTGTGGTTGTATAAATATTTACAATTTATCCTTTTAAATGTACAAACACTTAAGTGATCGTTTACATGTATTGTTTTCTTGCCTAACACTTGGTTGCTGCCCCTCGTCTGTGTAGAAAGCCCCTAGGGCTTTCTGTCAAAAAACCCGCATCTGTGTAGGAAGCCTCTAAGGCCTTCTTTTACTCTACTTTATGTTTTGACACAGACAGCGTATTTTACTATAACGATTTTGCTCAAACTTGGGCAGAGTCTAGGTTATAATAGTTATTACTCTGTTAGTATGACTGTCATAGTCATATAAAGCAATGTTGAGCCATACTCAAAATCACTTCAATATTTCCAGATAACTCCTGCTGACCATGTTTGCCATGCATGCTGGCAGCTAGCTACTCATCTACGTTCTTCTGATAATAGAAGACGCATAGGCCATCAAAGTGTTTGTGTTGTATGCGGACGATCCTTACTAAGAATCAGTCGACGCAGGATTTTGATTGAAGGTGCAAATGAAGAAGAACAAAGAATGGCTAACACAGTTGCTACTTGGATCCAACCACGAGAGGTATCACAACATGTACCTATTATAACTTTTATCAATTAGGTATCTTGATTTGATGTATGTGTTAAAACAATGTAAATTATTTCCCACTAATCCATGCATTTTTAAATGCAAGCTTTTTTATTTATATTTTTTATTTTAGCTTCGTTCTGAAGATGAAGCTTGTGTGCCGTGTTGGCTAAGAGCTAGAAGAACTAGGGTTGTTTCACCAAATGAAGATATTCAACCCATCGTACCTGATCATCTGGAGGGTGATCATTCTGACTTGATGTGTGCTGTATGTGGTCAGAGTCTATCCACCCCAACATCAGATCAAGAGTGGAATCCTGACAACACTGCTCGTTTGTTGGAGCACCAACAGGTTTATATGAAATAATATATTTATGGTAATTAGCTTATAAAAACGTGTCATGCAAAGGGCAATTACTATTTTATGTTGCTAAACATGTCATGTTGGGACAGTCATGATGTTGGCTCTACTAACAACAAAAGGATACTGGTTTTTCCATTGTAGCTTAGCCCTTCTCTCTCATATTAACACAACATAGATATTTTTGTTCACGCTGTGTCACTATTAACAGGTGGGTAGTAGAAGCGGTGAATGGCCGTTTTAAGAGAGACTTCAAAATATTCCGCCATGAATATTTTAACCGTGGTTGTCGCAATTTAATGGCAGATTTTAAAATAGCAGCTGCTCTGCTGAATGCGTTTACTCCGCCATTTACAGAAAATATACATGCAGAGCAGTTTGTGTCAATCATATTTGAGCGCCTGTTTTTAACAAATACTGTAGCTGAATTAGTTAGATTACATAATTTAAACAGGCGCGGTTCCTGGTTTGTACCCATAGATGCGACAACCCTCTCCTTTCCGCGGCTATCCATGGAGGAATTAATATTATTTGCTTGTGGTATATACCAAATTCGCCAGGCTCGTTCATATGTGGGTGAGCATTTTCGTTTTCATGGAGTGTATACATTAGAGGTATCTCGAGAGAGAATACATGGCTTAGAGGGAATAAACCCAATGTTGCTTCGTGCTAAAATAAAGTCCCGCCATTCTTCTGCTAGAACTTATTTTGTTTTCATAGTTGCAGAAACAAATATGAATGGTCGGGACGCAATCAAAAGTTATTGCTGTAATTGCATTGTAGGTTTAAGAACAGTGGGATGCTGCTCACATGTTATGAGCATTATTTGGTACCTTAGTTACGCTCGCCATGAAGGTATGACCCGACCTGCTCCTTTCTTAGATGAAATAATATTAAGAATCGATTAGGTAATTATATGAACAATAAAATAAATGTAAGTTCTTACATAAACAAAGTTTTTTTATTTACCCACACTCAAAACTCCATCAGCACTTCATCATTCATCATCATCATCAAACTATTGCAGACCGCTGCTGGGCGTAGGTCTCTCCTAAAGCACCCTACTGAATAGGTACAATTATCATGTCAATTTGCCAACTTAATGATAAGTAAAACACTACAAATCACACAAATATCCTTTTTCACCAAAACAATGTTTATGTGCCTACACGTAATAATATGTATTGGAACATAACCTCAAAAATAAAACTGGTTATAACTTTTAGGTCCCAACTTCTAAAAATCTAAGAATTTTAAAAGGGCTTGCCTATCGTATTGAATACCAATTAAAATAAAAAATATCCCAAAACACGATATTTTATTAGGTGTACGAAACTCCCATACAACCCTGCCGTTCGCCTTTGTCTTCAAAGTACGCTTTAACGGCACTTGAAAGTCAACACTGCAGCAAGTTGCCAGATAAAACCAACTATTTGGAACCCGTGAGTTAGCAACAATGTTAGTGACATTTACAAGTATTGAAAAGGTAATTGGCGAATATTTGGATCAACGTTTATACGTCTACGACTTAAACCTCGTGAGGAAAGTTTTGAGTATGAAGAAGGCTATAAGAGTAGGGGTAGGGGGAGACCAAAGAAACGAAGGATGGACTGTGTGAGAGACCCATAAGATGACGACTAATAGAGAAGTAGGTAAGTATGGGAGAAGACATGCTGCGCCGACTCCAAATAAATTGGGATAAAATAGGACGAAACACATAGGTTGAAAAGGTTTAAATTATTTGGCCTGCCTAAAGTTCCGCCATTTTCCCCGTTTTATAATAAGTGGCTAATAAAATCGATGTTGTACTGATGGCCAAGATAAAGACAAGACAATTAAATTATTTCTCTGGGACTTCGTCGAGCTTCATTGTCTCAGCGCTTTTATGGTGGTCGCCACTGTTGATTCTGGCTTTCAGGAGTTACCGTGGTTTGGAATTAGTGTGGCGGGCTTGATGGCATAGATTGTAACTTTAATAGCATAAATCTCGGAAAAATTATGCTTTATAAGATTTTGTCACATACAAAACTTGTTTGTATTGATACCAGCTATCGATTAATACAGGTTTTATTCGTGACCGCTATTTTAAAAATAAAATGGCGGAAGTTTGGCAGGCCACGTTTCATACAAAAAACTTCCAAAAAAACGTAAGAAAATTTTAATTTCGCGGGCCACCCTGGCACTTTTTGCCAGAACTTCCAACTGACAATTTGTCAGTGTCTTGGTATCTGAAGAGGCAGGATTACTGATTTGTAGAGCAGATTAGTATATTCTACTGTGTTCTGTGACCACGGTTTACACAAGGAAGTTACTCATACAAGTACGATTATTTCAATGACAATACCTACAGCTTCTGAGTTCATGTTAGGTACATTTTAAGCTCATCAAAACATTGTCACAATGACTAATGTGTATAACAGTTATCCATTTATTGCTTGTTATGTATTATGTATCACCAGGAACAGCATTACGGAGACGATTATAATTGTTTTTAGTTCTGATCTCGAACTTTGAAATATTTCCTACATGTACAGGATAAATGATGCATTAGGCAAAAGTGGTTTCATCATCACCTGCCTAGCCTTTTCCCAACTTGTTGGGGTCGGCTTCCAGTCTAACCAGCTGAATACCAGTATTTTACATGGAGCGACTGCCTATCTGACCTCCGCAACCCAGTTAGTACTGGGTAATACGATACCTCTTGGTAAGACTGGTTGTCAGACTTTTTGGGCCCCTGACTACCTGTAACGACTGTCAAAGATCTACAAATGACAGCCGGGACCAACGACTTAACGTGCCTTCCGAGGCACGGAGGAAACTCGGTATGTAATGGGTGGTCACCCATCCATAGACCAACCTAGGCAACCACGGCTTAACCTCAAGTCAAACTGAGCGGCTGTTATTATTTAGCCACGAGTGGTATCAATTGGATATTAATTTATTTTGTTACTATTTACCGTCAATAACAGAAAACATATTTTTTCCGCAAATAAGGTAAAATCGGGGACTTGACTCTGGACAACGGTCAACCAATGATTAGTTGGTAAAGGGTTACGTGATAGCGTTTGATTCCAAAATGTAAGTAGGCCAGTCTCTCCCAGTCCAGAGGGAAAATGGTACAGAATACTCTGGTCCCAGTACGAGGGACCTTTGATCAGACAGGTCGACCTATCTTAATGCCGTTAGGTTTGGTCGACTGATTAGTAGTTACCTAAATCCGCCCATCAAGCGTATTCACCCGCCCCATTCTTGGAATTTCTCCTGTATCGTGGATGCGTTTACAAACATTTAAATTCACATACACAAACAAACAGACCCTGTAGGCCGTGCAAATACCGTGTGGAATTGAACCCACAACACGCAGCGCAGCAGAACATGGATGAGTTTTAGTCAGTAAAAGTCTGACACTCCCTCCTGCTCAGCCCAGAGCGGGAGGGGTTATTTGATGATTTCCCATCGAAAAAAAAAAAACAAAAGCAGTCACCCGCTCAGCTACTGCGCCAACCGTGCCGTCAAGTAAGAGCAGAAACCAAGCCTGTCAGCGCACGCATCTGTGTTCTTGGCATTAAAGAAACAAACGTTATGGTACACCATGTATTGTTTTGTCTGCTGAAGCAAGCGACTGTCTGACCTACCATTTGTTGCTTTTAAAGGCCAGGGTAAACAAATAATGATTCTAAACGTAGTTTGTCGATAAATAAATATTCAGAATGTGGTAGGGTCCCCCACGGTTACATGTAGTAGGACCACCCATTGAATGTCTGTAGGTTTTTTGGCTCAAACCTTTGGAACTCACGGCGTCTTCGGTGACAGCAGGTGTGTCTATTTGACTGTATTTTTTGAGGCACATAAGGCAGAATAAGAGGTGGATCATAGGCCTAACGACCCCAGAAGTGGCGCAGTATGTCGTTTGATGCATACTCGCCGTCGCAAGATCACAAAAATTACAAAGAATGGCAGGCATTGAAAGCTCTTTTAGGGAACCTTGATTTCGTGACGTGTTTTGAGTATCCTTCACCATGTGATGGTAAGCTGGACTTAGCTAAAACACACTAAACTAAAACAAAGTTGAAGGCGGCCATTCTCAGAACATTTGGAATGTACTGTTACATTACAGGCGAATGCTCCCAGTGAGGGAGCACCTTTTGGATTAGGAATTTAGGATAAGTTTATATATCTGTTATTACTTAATTATGTAGACATGGTGTAAATAATAAAAATACCTCCTATCAATTTACCTACCGCATTATTGCATTATAAATAAACAAGATAGTAGGCTAGACCCTTTTGCTTGGATTTGGGGGTTCCCCTAGCATATTTGTAACGACATTAGGATGTTTTAATTACACATTTTATATCACATAGTTAATTACATTTATCATAAATCATCAAGATACATAATTAATTACATTTATCTTAGATCTACAACTTACCAAGTTTTTAATATCGTAGTTTTATACTTAGAAAGCCTGATTTTGCCAAGGATAAGGTCACATAGTAACAATGTTTAAAAATAGTACCTCAACTAAAACAAGAACACGATATTTCTTGCTTATTTTCCTTATGTTATCAACATAAGTTGTATATTTATAAACCTTATTTAGTTATCAAGCAAACGAGCATTACTATTTTCAATAGTAATGCGGGTTTTTACTAACACTAACAAACACCTTTGTATGCCTAAATATATGATTGCACTGTTGGAATGTCAATTCTCGGCTAAGCACCGAAAGTACATAATGGAATACAATGATGTTATGCTGGCATTAATTTAGGTTGAGCTTAGTTTTTGTGAAAATGGGCATGAGTCTGTTCATGTTAGTGGAATGCATAATATGAAGACATAAAGTATTTCATAAACATTGAATAATTGTTTGTATTTGTGCAATAGTATAATGACATTGAATGCAAACTTGATTTTTGTTTTCTTTTTAATTCTAGTCTTTTATAGGGTTTTTGGAATGTTAAAAAGTAAGATTTAGTAAGTTAACAACATAAATCAACTACCTAAGCATATGCATATTAGATAGGTACATATAAATATTGTGTAAACATGTTTCTCTTCTAAATATTATTAACAACTTTCACAAGGAATATAACACAGAGACAACAATCTGAGTTTCTCCTTAATTACCAGACTGAAATGATTAAGGCAAGTGTCTGAAAAAAACATTATTTAAAAATGCTTTCATTGAGCTGAAGTGGCACATCGAACAATGTATGGATGCCACATGAGTCACTTTATGAAAAGAATCTCTTAATTACTTTTAATTGCTGTCTTGTGTTATTTTCTTTTGCCTTGTCTGAGAATATCGGAGTTACACACAGGTCAAACTGACAGAATAAAAGTATTCCAAAATAATTTAATTTTTATTTTTAAAATCAACCCAAGTTGCAAGTCATTTGAAGCCACAAGTGATTTTATTTAACCACTTTTATGGTGTCACCGTGATAACATTTACTAACAATAAGCATTACAAATGATACATCCAGGTTAACTTACAGGGTGTATGGAAATATGTGTATAGAAATAATAATAATTTCTCAACCAACAAATTTTGATGATTGACTGCCTGAGACAGAGGACTTCTGGTCAAAGCTTACAATTTGGAATAATTGATAGAACCAAGAAGAAGAAATCCTAAATGGAGGACAAAGGTGAAGGGTCAATTGGACATTAAGGAGAACATTTTAGAGTTTAAAGATACACAAAGAGTTCTGTGTTGATTGGATCATTTATGTCCAATTTGTGATGCTATTCTTTATATCGGTATGGGCATGATAAGAATGGTTCAAATCATGGTAAAAACACGGTCAGTCAGGCCCAAATCCTAGCTGGATGACTGCCAGCTAGGATTTGGGGCTGACGGACCGTGACCAGGATAAGGTATATTAAATTACGGCCACTTATAGAGGATAACTGAATACACAGTTTACTGTAGCATAACTTGGGAAAGGCTTTAGTGGCACTGAAGAGGGAGCTCAAGATAAGGCAATCAATAAATCACTATACTGATTATTGGTATAGGCTGCTGCGCTTGTAGATGAATTATTTGATTAGTTTGTTTGCATTGGAATGTAAGGTACTTGTGAACTTGTATTGTTTTTATTAAAACTATCCTTTGTTGCATATCAACATTTGTTTTTCTATTTTAAATGTTGACAGTTTTTAAAAAGGAAAACAATAATATTTTTTTCTTCAAAACATTCTACAATGCCTTGTGTTATAAATTTATAATACTAGGTTTTACCCTTGGCTTCACCTGCATGGATTTTGGAAATTTTCACACATTACCAGGATAAAATGTCGTAAACCCAGTCATGCTCTACCTGAATACCAATTTCTCCTAGGAAAATCATTTCGGCCATTGAAGCGTAAAAAGCTAACCGATAAACCGAAGGCCTGAGTTACTTTTGTATTTAAAACAGTAATTAGAATAGCTACACATGAATTTAGTAATTAAATCTAAATATGAGGTCAATGTGATACTGTAATAAGCCCTGTTTGCGCAAATATTAGATGGTGTTGCTAAATATATGTTAAATTGTTCAAACATGGCTGTTACATTATGTTTACTGTAGCCTATTCGCGGCTTACATGCGTGCTAGTAAGCAGTTTTTAGCAGAAGATAAAATTAATGGCAGTATACAGGGTGCCAGGAAAGTTGATGCAGTAACGGTTACCACATATTCAGTAAATCATTGTGAATAACCCCAGCACATAATTTTTTCTTCTGTAGTTTAAAACAAATCAGCTGTTCCATACATTTTGGCTGTTTAGGTTTTGCACTTTTGTAGGAAATAGCCGTTTTGTTTTCAAATACTGATGAATAAATTCTGTTTTAGGGGTTGGTGATATTTGTGTGTCAACATCCCTACCACCCTGAATAGAACAATTTATATTATTTCTCTGGCATAGAAATAAAGGACTATAAAACAAAAGAATTGTGTGCAGAAGGGCGAGGGAGGCTTTTGCCTTGCAATGGGACCATGAACATGACAGCCAGCCAGCATCATGGCTTCATGGAATTGACAGGCACCAGCCATTGGTATTACAATCAACCTTATTTATAATGATTATACAATAAACAACAGAAAATCAATATAAATTAAGATATTGATGTTCTGTTGTTTATTGTATAATCCTTCATTTCATGAGTAGAGTCAGAGGTTTTCTTCTACATAGGTCGTAATAGTACTGTAAAAGCATCCAAAGAGGAATACGAATTTACCAAACAGCTAACATTAGGTAAAATGATTAAACAACAACTTTTAAAATAGCATTAGTTTACGTCTGTAACAGAATTATGCTATAGTTGGTTACATCATCTATCCTTTTTAATAACTATGACAGCACTTATAGAATACTCCAAAGTAGGTAAATGTGATCAGCTCATAGTGTAGCTATCTAACTTCTAGATCAAAATTTCCTGACAGATATTATACTTATTTATTAAAATGTGAATCATTTCTTTTAATACACAGTGATTGAATTAATTTTAATCTGTTAACTGTACACAAAAGGAACTATAGTTTTTGTGTAAATATTGAGGCCAACTAGCCTTATACTTGCTTGCTGTCTTCAATAGAATACTATCTCATCCATCACACCAGTAATACCCAAAGGATAATGCTGAGGAATATCTATAGTATAGTATTGTTTAAGTATCATGTTATAGGGGTGATCTTGTTGCCATCAACAGGATACAAATTCGGACGCTGTGGGCTACTACTAAGAAGTTCTTAATAACCTTGATCGAGGTCAAGAGCAGGCCCATTTTGCAATAAAAAAACCCAAAAACACTTTCCCTGCCTGGGATTCGAACCCAAAATCTCTTAAGCTCAGCAGTAATGCTTGCAACCACTAGCTAGACCAACGAGGCAGTCTAGACAATGAGGTTTAATAACTAAAAGTATGGATGTACAGTCACCAAAGGAGTTAAGTAACCAGGGTTGTTGGATATAGTTGAAGTTTAATATGAAACCAATGGATGTTTTGGAATGAAATTAAATTTGATAAATGAACTGCTTGTGTTCTATTAACTAAATTAAATTTTATTTGAAAACATTGATTGGTTTCTTACTAAACTTCAACTATATCCGATGACCCTGGTTACTTATCTTCTTTGGTGACCGTACAAAAACAAAGATTCTTACATTTAAGATGACTACAGCTGCTTCACATATGCTATTAAACAATAAATGGGAGTTAATAAATCAATTAGTGTAATTTTGATGAGATGCTTGGCTTCTGAAATAACAGTTCCATGGTTTCTTTGTCATGCACATACACAAATAAGACAAGCCAGTGTAAATCTAGTGTGGAGAATAGATAGTCATACACTATAATAGATAGTTTACATTGACAATTCTTAAAAGTGCTTTTCTCGTAGGGATTGTTATTTGAAAACAGTATTTTGAAACCCATATTATAATAAAATAGGTCTTATCTCAAAGTTAAAATTCGTAATCTATGACAAAAAACGAATTTTGAATTTGGGTATACATAATAGTATTCTTATGTGTAGTGTGGTGCAGTTTTATTATGTAAACAGTCTCACCTCACGCGCCTGTGCCATGTCCACGGCCCACGCCTGCAGGTCGCACTTGTTCCCCACCAGCACCATAGGCACCTCCTCCGCGTCCTTCACCCGCTTGATCTGCTCGCGGTACGAGCCAATGTCTTCGAAACTTTTAGCACTGTTCACTGCGAACACCAGCAGGAACCCCTCGCCCGTCCGCATGTACTGGTCCCGCATCGCGGAGTACTCCTCTTGACCCGCCGTGTCAAGAATATCCAACAAACACGTCTCACCATCGATAACTACTTGTTTCCGATACGAATCCTCGATCGTAGGATCATATTCGTCCACAAAGTGATTCTGTATCAGCTGTATAGTCAATGCGGATTTACCGACGCCTCCGGCGCCTACCACCACCAATTTGTACTCGGTCATCTTGCGACGAGTTAGGAAGAATATTTTTTCACACCACTAATGTCACTAGATCAGAAACTACGCCCCTTGTCGTGCCACACCTTTTAAATTACTCACATCGGCATGGCTGTCGCGACCTATGTTATTGCACTCGCTGTGTCCGTAAAACGGCTAATTAATGTATTATTAGAGGCAAATGCAATAAATAACAATGAGGCGGTTCACTCACCCTTTTACCGGAGTGGGAGTGCGTTCGGAAATGTTGTATGTTGATGAGTCATCGCTGTCTCAATGTAAAGTAAATTATTATTTTATTTTTATTTTAAAGCGACTAATTGTTTATTATCCGAACAAATGAATAACTGACCATGTTTTTTAAGAAATATTTGATTCACGTTAAATAAAAGCAAAATGCATCCGAGACTGGACAAAAAACTTCAGAACGCATGCCATCATGATTTTGTCTACTTGTATTAATTTCAACGAATAACCATAGATGGTGTTGCTGCTTTCAGTGCTTTCCTTTTTTTCTGAATTTGATAGACAGCTGTGCAAAAAATGTTTAATAAATAGTAACACGTATACCAAATCATAACATCAATATGTAGTTTATTTTTAAAACAATAATAAATAACAGTTACCAGGCTGGCTAATGTTTCATGTGGATAGAACTCGAATTGAAATGAAACAAATGCAAGAATCAAATTCAAAGTTGTGGAATTGACGTTTCCTTTTGTTTAAATATTTACCGGGAGTTTGCTTGAATAGGCTTGAAATCATAGCATAAATTGATTTTTTCGAGCAGCATAATAATGTCTGGAGATAATAACGGCGAAGAAGCTGCAGGAGAGACTTTGGAAGAAGCAGGAGCACTAGAAGCAGATGTTGGAGCTACATTGTAATCAATCATTTCTTATTGCCTTCCTCTATTCCTTTTTTTCTATTTAATTACATAAAAGGTGTAGGTTACTAAATAGGCTTGGAGCACAAAACATTAATATTTTAGTGAGACTCGAAGTCTACGATAATAATAATGCTTTGAGGCATACGGCGTATGGCTATTTCGAGGCAATGGTAGGTACCATATTTGGTAGTGCCATCTAGCGTGTTTGATAGTATACCATTGGTAGAATGTTCTACCAGCATTGGTCACTGTTGAAAGTGTTTTTGAGTTTTTTTTTGATACAAGATTTTAATCTGTGGTTTGAATAGTTTTAGTACCTAGTAGGTACCTACCTGACAATGCAACGATAGATTATTATAGTTTTTCGTTCCAAATGAGCGAGCAGAAATAATAATTGCTGTACATGATTTGGTTCGATATGCAATAATAACTTTATTAATTAATTAGCTATAAAAAACGTAACCATTTTTTTTTGTTTTTGTTGATTCATTGAACAAAATACAATACAATACAATTTATTTGAACCTTTGAAGAGACCAACGTATTATAAAAATTCAACATACATTTACGCCACCTGTGTTACGTTACTGTAAGAACGAAACAACCAGATTTCTTTCAGGAACTATAGGTGGCGGTACTAGTCCTTACTAAATTTTTAAACAGGCAGCACGCATTGTTCTTCAAGGGAACCTGCAGTAATCAGGATGATTTTGATTAATTAGGTCTAAGTAAAGTTTAGTTACCAGAAGTCTTTTGTATTTACATTTTTCAGTGACCAACAGCTCGCGGGCATCGACCCCAGGCTGCATATCACCATGGATCCCTTCGCGCACCGGGACCTTCGACCCGAAATGATGTTCATCCGCGAAGAGTTGCGGCAAGCGAAGTGGCAAACATTGGCTGTCAGTTTATTATTGTTTATTTTAGTTAGACATGTTTCTTGTAGGTAGATTTCCGTCGCTCCCGCTATTTAATTTAGCTTTGAAACCGCAATAGCTGCCAAGTTCGTGGTGGTTAATGAGTTATTCAGTTAGGTGTAACTTAACCAGTTAGTTGTTAGATGTGACAAAGTTGGCCTCTTCTATTATTACTTCTGGTTACGCTACTTCTTCTTATCGTGTCGATGGCAATCTAAATTGTATCAGCCCAAAATTGAGCTAGGTACTAGATTGGCGCTTTCAGTTGCGTCCATCGATACGCTACTTATAACTACGCACCTTAATTGTATAAAATAATAAATAAGGTGTGGCTCTTACCGAACCCTAGTTAATTAGGTTTAAGTTATCTTTATTAGACAAACAGGAACAAAGCCATCGTATCTACTGTAGTAACTAAATTAGCAGATGTACCTACTAGACATGTGCGTCGACTACAATTTCGGCGTGACTTTTTTGTGAGAAATATGGTCCAGTGGTTCTACGTTGACATATTAAGGTAACTGTCCCTCTGCAGGTTTAATGACAATCATAACTTTTTTCTTGGCCAAATGCGGTCTTTTTTTTTCAAATCCTCATTTTATCGACCCAATAAGTTGGCATAATATTCGCCATTGTTTGTTTTACCCTTTTGAAGGTAGCCAATGTGGAATATACTGCGTGCATCCCAAAAACCGTCACCATTATTATCTGACAAACCCACCTTGGTCTTCTTTGGGGCCGATTCAACCGGAGAAATCCACTATTTTGACTGCTGTTTGGTCTCTGGCGGCATGTTGTGGTGGATCCACGATTCTAAAAACTAAAAACTCATCCATATTGCGGTTGAACAACGCCAAACACTCTTTCGTACACGATTGCGTTTGTGGTCGATTGTGAGCAAACGCGACACCCATCTTGCGGAAAGCTTCCTCATTCGCAAGTGATCATTCAAAATTGAAACCACTGTGCCATGTGAGATGCCTATGGCTTCCACAATCTCTCTCACTTTAAATGTCCGATCAGCCAACATCATATTGTTTTTTTTTTTTTCAATTGGTTCGGGTGTAGAGACCGCAACTGAAGTATCTCTGACGAAGTAAAATAATAATAAACTAAATGTTTTACTTGCGATCCCAGAATCCAGGTTATGTTCAACGAACACGTCTCCCCAGGACCCGTTGTTGTCAATGGCGGTCCTCTTGAGGCTGTTCGAGAATATGTTTACCTCGGGCAAATTCTGCAGTTTGTTAAGAACAAGTTTGAGAGGGAGGCTAACAGAAGAATCCAGCTAGCCCAGCTGGATTCTTCTGGGAAGCATTTGGGAAGCTTCCGCGGGTCTTTTCGTCGCGTATTCCACAGAGCCTAAAACTAAGGTCTTGAATCAGTGCGTCCTGCTCGTTATGATTTACGTAGGCGAAACGTGGACATTCATGGTAAGGCTGGTTCATAAATTTAAGGTCGCTCAGCGAGCTATGGCTATGCTTGTAGTCTCTCTGAGGGATCGCATCCGGAACGAGGTGATCCGACAGAGAACCAGAGTTGTCGAGATAGCTCACAGAATAAGTAAGCTGAAGTGGCAATGGGCCGGCCATATTAGCCGCAGAACCGATGACCTTTGGGGTTGCCGTGTTCTTGAGTGGAGACAGCGAATTGGCAAACGTAAGGTGGGACGCCCTCAGGCTCAGTGGAGTGACGATCTTCACAGGATAGCTGGTGGCAACTGGATGAGAGTTGCTGAGAATCGAGTTGAATGGCGTGCAATTGAGGAGGCCTATGCCAGCAATGGACTGCTATAGGCTGATGATGATGATGACTTGCGATCCGAACAATATTGAGTCGGTTTTCAAACTTTGCTTCTGATAAGCAGACATTACAGAACACTTGTTCCTCGAGAACAATCACTTTTTTGTTTTCTTTTTGCAGAACTAGAGTTCCAAAATGTTTCCACCCAAAACAGTTTCGCCTTCGTGCATCTTATAACGCACGTACAGGTACAGTATAGTTTGCGATTCGAATCTTTTGTAACTTTTATCCACCTGAACTTACATAGATAGATCGTGTCGCGTGACGTCGCGCCATGTGACTCGCGCCGGTGAAGACTATTTATTGATGTCAAGGAACCGACGTGACTTTGAGAAGCGACCGCAATCCGCAAGTGATGTCCTGAGCAGATGTAGGATAAGTGTAGGTAGCATTATAAGTGATTATATCATACAGACCCTCATTATGTAGGTATTAGACGTGTGCGCCGCGCAGGCGCGCCGCCGCACACTGGTCCCAAATTAAAAAAAAGTGGACATTGATAGTAGACCGCTGATATTTTTTTTTATTGTTGATACAATGATAACAGATAAGGCAAAAAAATATTATTGTCCTACTTCAAATACTTTTCTGTAAAAAAAATATTTCTTTTTTTTTTGTATGGGAGCGATTACATTTTACTCAATTTCTCAAAAACTTTAAGCGATGTCGAGATGGCAATCACATATGTTAGAAAACTAATAATTCTGAGTATTTGGCTCGAAGAAACTTATTGCTTATCTCTGCGTACTTTCGAGATAATAGTGACAGAAAATAACATTTTTTTTTAATGTTAATTTTTTGCTTTTTTTTAATCATAGCCTTACTTTAGCACATAATTATAATGTATGCGTAATGTCAAATAAGTAAAAAGAGACTTCTCTGTAAAAGAGGTTATGGGGGCTCACTAATGACTGAAAAGCTATGACCTTTCTGAAGGAGTACTTTCATCAGTTCTAAAAAACAATCAAAATGAAGACAAATAAAGCTGCAAACATAAAGTTGAATATGTTCACAAACGATTCTGAAAAAATATTATGGTGAAAGATTAATATTTGGGTCTATATTCTCTTGAGAAATCTCTATTTCCTCGTTTTCCAACGAAAGCAATTCATTGTTCAAGATCAAAGCACTAGCCTCTGGAAACAACTGTTTATGTAAACGAGCAAACTTTGGTTTGATATGGCTGATGTAAGGATCTGAGCTAATTAGAAAGCTGTGGATAATGTCTAAATTAGTCTGAACTCTACCGATTTTTCTTGTATGTGCCATTCTAACATTCCGGAAATCTTTATTCCTCGCTTCGGAAGCTTCTTCGGAAAGCATGCCTATCGGAATAAAGGAGAAATTTTCACAAATATCAGCACCGTGTATCAACAATTTATGGACACTTGAAGGCATGTAATACCATGGATATAAGTTTACATATAGCATTGCTGTTTCTTTACAATATTCCCTAAACAAGTTGGTATTAATAAGTTGACCAGATGAAATTGTTTGTAAAATGACTGCAAATCTCTTGATTAAATCAGGGTGGATACCCGTTATTTCAGCAGATACTTCATAATTTTCAAAAAACCTTCTTGCCGTGTTACCGTCATTGGTTGTACCAAATCCCTGTTTTACTATGTCAATTAACAAACCAGTTCTTTCCCGGAATTCTTCTTGTGTCAAATTCTTTTTAATTTCTTTTAACAATTTATCTTCTTTTCGTGCAGCCCACTTTTTGAAGTCTAAGTTGTACGAAATGTGTAAAATACATTCCATACATCTTATCCACATATGAAGCGAAGACAGACCATATTTATACATATCTTCTCTGATGAGTCTTTTGGATACAAAGTCCAAGTCATTCATTTTGCTAGGTGGGGTATTGCAAATATTACAAACAGCTGCAGAAGAAGTATTGGAAATCACAGTAGAAATTTTCCCATCAATCATAGTCATGTACAAATCATGTTTAATATCAAAATTATCTACAATTGTGGGAACAAGATTACGAATTTCTTCCTCTAAGGATGCACTTTCCTTCTTTATCAATTCATTTGTTTCTTTTGCAAATATAAAGCCAATTGGACGACAATAGTTTGTTGAAGAGGGAGCAGGATTTTGCCACAAGATAGTACCACTCTCTTCTTCCAAACGAAGCGGAACCAAACTAATCATGAAAACTGAAGAATCGTCAATTTTAGTGTCGGAGTGTGACTTTTGTTTATAATTACTTTGAGAAGATGACCCGTCAAAACCCCATTTGCTTATTAGTTTTAGCGATTTTTTGTCGGCAGAGTTGTGCTGAATTGTTTTTAATATCCTATTAGTTGTCAAATCTAGAAGCGATTGAAGTCTTATCTTAGCATCAGATTCAGTTACAGTTATGTCTGACTCTGGAGGATAACAAGTTTTTTAGCTTCCAGGAGCTTTTGATAGGATGGAAGACCATACATTTTCTCTGAAGCAAGAATAGTTCTTAAATTTCGATATTGCCATTTTGACAAATTTGTTGAGGTGTAAAGCGCTAACGTTTTATCATCTGGTAAACACGGTTTGTCAGTCTTTTTAGCGAATAGTACATCATGTACCATCTCACATTTTTCCTTGTTTTGGCTGAGTTCGTTTAATATAGCTGCTAATTTTGTTTTTTTAGACTCTTTTAATTTGGCACATAAAGCATAAACTTATTCCTCCTCTGTGTGATCTAGAAGTGTTAGAGAACGCCTTTTCTTCTGTTTATCAGATATATCAACAAATGGTTTTTTACTTGTACCATAACTTAATTGATGAGTATCCACTTGCGTTTCGAAATTTGGAATTACTTCCTCGGCAACTTTAAAAATGCTGCTTAAATCGATATTTTGACATTTTGGCCAAACTATTTGGGATTGTAACCAGTCTGAATTTTTGTTAAGAAAGGTCTTTTGAGCTCTACTGGAAGCAGACCATCTTTTTGAGATATTACTTGAAAAATTACGACAAAATAATTTAATATTACTCAAATCTTCGGAAGACAATTCAACACCAATACTTTCAATAAGGGCATTAAATAAAAATTCGACATTTTTAAAACCACCTCCTGATTTAAGAACAACGTATAAGTCTAAGTTGGTGACAAATGCGGACATATTATAATTTAAGGAAAATTGAAAACAAATTAGAATCAAAGATATCAAAGACAAAGTGACTTTGATTTTAACAAAAAAAATTACGAAAACAAATTCGACGAAAGAAAGACAAACAAAAATTATTTGATTTTAAAATCCAAAGATTCAAAATACAACAATAACAAAACAAACAAACAACAAGCATTTCTTCAAGCGCACAGAAAAAATAAGGACACGTCTTATCGCAACCACATTTAGTTGTACACTGAGTGAGGTGTACGCGCGCGATTCGTGACCGTATTACGTTACGTCATGAGAGGCGGCCATCTTGTTATACCGGCAAACTCGCGTCGAAGCTCCATTTTGCTGGCCAGCGGACCTATTGCGATATGAGTAAGGCTATGATTAAAAAAAAGCGAACAATTAACATTAAAAAATTGTTTTATTTTCTGTCACTATTATCTCGAAAGTACGCAGAGATAAGCAATAAGTTTCTTCGAGCCAAATACTCAGAATTATTAGTTTTCTAACATATGTGAATGCCATCTCGACATCGCTTAAGGTTTTTGAGAAATTGAGTAAAATGTAATCACTCCCATACAAAAAAAAAAGAAATATTTTTTATAGAGAAAAGTATTTGAAGTAGGACAATAATATTTTTTTGCCTTATCTGTTATCATTATATTAACAATAAAAAAAAATATCAGCGGTCTACTATCAATGTCCACTTTTTTTTAATTTGGGACCAGTGTGCGCCGCCGCCAACTTGATTCGGCGCGTTGTTTTGTACCGTACGAAATGTGATAATTATTCACACATAATGAGGGCTACCGTTTTTGAGCTCACCAGATGACGCCACTGTCCAGAAAGGTCCTGTCACTAATTCTATTTTATACTTTACAGTACCAATAACTTCATAAAAAAGTTTATTTTATTACGTTTAACAACATACTGTAAACTTCAGGTACATATATTTACAATATTCTCCTTAAAATTAGCAAGCATGAAACATTTAAAAATCATTTTACCTCCAAGTACTGACAAATAAGATTTTAAGTTGCTACTTTAAAATCTTCAAGTCATAATTAATCAGGAATGGCTCAATCTAGACCACAATCATGAATATTTGTAAAAATATATGATAAAAAAAGCACGCAACGCGTGAAAAATCTATGATATACTAAAACAAAAATCCTTTATTAACGTTATATAAATGTACTAACCCATTAATTAAGAGCAAAAGACACATCCGCTTCTGTGCAAAAAAATGTGTACCTTATTAAAATCTACCTCAATTTTGCCTTCGTCCATATGATTAATTTACTAAAAAAAGTTTTCGGCAACTGAAATACCTATCCATTTTATGTAATAAAACTAAGCATCTATTTTACTTATACGAGTTGAAATGTCAGCTCAAACTAATTTGGCCATAGAAATATAAAAAACAGAACTCGGCAGTGGGTCGCATTGCGTCGGCTGATACCCCTTGGTGAGACTGGTTGCGAAGCTAAGATATTATATACATTTAAAAACCTCTTTTTTTGCTCAGTCAGTTAAAAACGCGTAGAAATGAGAAATCTACACGCCAAACATAGAAATGAGATATCCAATTAGCCAGTTTTTGTGGTGTGGGTGGTGATTTGCTAAAGTAGAAACGGAGTCATTGGCCATTTAAATTATCACTCTGTAAAATAAAAATAGGCTGCAAAGGTAAGATTTTCCTTCCAACAGATCTAGTCAAATGTTTGAAACGACTGTGGTTACATTGTTTTTTGTGGTAAATGATGATTTGTATAGTTGTAACGGCGTCGTTGACCATTTAAGTTGCCTCTTCGGCGAAACAATAAAATTATACAACTGTGAAATTCGGAAACGACCCAAACACAATGAATAAATTAGTCTAGATTCCAGTAAGAGTAATCACGTACTTATCGTAAATTATCTAGGTGGAGTGATTTTAGATCCACTTTGTGTGAAAATGGTGCAATTGTTCTTTTAGATTATGCTTTTAACTCTAAGAGCTGCTCCTGGTTTTAACTGGTACTAGAAAAAGTATTAGGCTAGCATAATTTTAGGGAAGTATGTATTTTAATAATTCTAGGAAGGTGTGGTTTGGGAAGGTTAGGACTTAGGACTACCCAATTGCTATGATTGAAATACCATTTAGGCCCTAACTTCACGGAAAGTAGTTATTAGTCTTACATGAATTGAACTTTTCAATCTCAAACGCAAACTCAAAGCGTTTATTTCAATTAGACCTTAGCAGGCACTTTTGAAAGTCAGAAAAACAAAGGCGAAGCTACAGACACAAGGCATAATAACTTGTGAAAATACTGTAGTTGCCCATTCCAAAGCGTAGATCTCTATGGAGAAGAATGGGCAAGAAACTCCATGGACACTCTTTTCAATCAAAATATTGTTACAAGATCTTGGTTACATCATTCATGTTGAGATTATACATATATGTGAGAACGATGTAGAAAGACGTGCACATTAAGAGCGTCCAGAGTAAAAGATTGTAACTATCAACAATTTAAAAACAAAGTAGTTAAAATAAACCGTGGCAGCTAAGAGATGACCAGTCCCAACTGACAGCGCCCGTTCACGAACATGACGCATGCATCAGCCCCATTTAGCTCAACCATATTGAAGGGAACTAAACGACCCAACACACCCGCCACTATCAGCGAGACATTTGAGTGAGCCTGACATTCTCTCAGCCACCAGGGCACACTCGAGTCAATGAAGGATAACTAAATGTAAATGGTAGCTTTACAGTACATAGTACTCACACACGTTTTGCTAGTCTAGTACATTTTGCGGGGTTATAATTAATTGTATTCAAATAATTCTGGGAAGGTGTGGTTTGGGGAGGTTAGAACTACTTAATAGCTATGATTGAAATACCACCTAGGCCGTGACTTTACGGAAAGTAGTTACTAGGCTTACATGAATTGAAATTTTGCTAGCCTAGTACATTTTGTTGGGTTATAATTAACAATACAATTTCAGTTAGCTTGGAGAGCCAAAACATTTAATATTTAACTAGCTAACTTCGTATGAATTGCATTTTACCTATCCTACCCATGGGACATAAACGGCGAAATGGGGGTGTACTATAAGGTACATCTCTGCCTAACCCTTCGGGGATTACAGGCGTGATGTATGTTATCGTAATTGCGAGCCTCAGAAACCGGGCATGGACGGTATCAGATATATATTATTAGCTGTTGCCCGCGGCTTCGCTCGCGTTTTGGTCGGAAATTATTCGTTGCGTTCTTATAGCCTATGGCACTCAGGGATAATATGGCTTCCTATTCGTGAAAGAATGTTCAAAATCGGTTCAGTAGATCCAGAGATTACCCCCTACGACCTCACAAACTGACGAAGTTTACCTCGTTATAATATAAGTATAGATTGTTAAAATATGTATAGCTATCTGGAGAGTGTATCTGTGTATCTAAATAATAAGTTTTCGGTGGCAGGTGTCGGCCTCGGTTTACGTATAAAATAATGACGGTAATATATACTAACTTGATCGACATTTATAAGTTATAACTGAGAACTAAGTTTATCTTCAGATGAGTCAAACGAAATTAAGGTATCAGTAACTGTTGTACTCTTGTAGGTTCCAGAACGGTTCTAGATTCTATTTCATGCCCTTATTGGATACTGATACTATTAGCTTGCGTCATCCCACTGTTGGGCAAACGCCTCTCCCCATGACTTCCAGTCGTTTCGGTCCAGGGGGTTACTACGACGGGGGGTAACTCCGCTGCCGCGGCAAAGTGTCGCTCAGCGCACAGACCTCCGGCGCGATCTCATGGCGACATGGAGAGAGCGACTGTCGCAACCCCGTGCAGGGCACGCCACAATAGTGGCGATAAGTCCCCTCTTTGAGGAGTGGCTAGAGAGGCGCCACGGCGCTCTCACCTTCCGCCTGACGCAGGTCCTCGCCGGACACGGTTGTTTCGGGAGGTTCCTGCACCGAATCGGGCGTGAGGAAACGCCCGGGTGCTACCATTGTGAGGATCAACCGGAGGACACGGTGGAGCACACGGTGGACATCTGCCCCGCGTGGGCGTAGCACCGCCGTGTCCTCGTAGCGGCGATCGGCGGCGGCGACCTCTCGCGTCCGGCCTTGGTTCAATCCTGCATGGTCCGGAGCGAGACGGAATGGGACGCCGTCACCTTCTTCTGCGAAGCAGTCATGCTAGCGAAGGAGGCGGCGGAACGTGAGAGGGAGAGAACCTCACGTCCCAGCCGCCGCGGGAGACGCAACGGGCGTCGGCGGCCACGTGATGGCCACCGTAGGCGCGGGCCTGTGGACGGTGAGCTATGGGCTAGCTCGCCGTCAGTCTTATGGCGACAGACCGTGTCGACGGCGCGTTCGTGTTCCACGCGCGCCTCAAAGAGAGTCAGCAAATAGGAAGGGGTCCGAAAGGACCGATGCCTGCCAGGGTTGCGGGACTGTTCGAAAGAGATACCGTGGCCCCGGAACACAAAGGGCGATGAAGGAACATGGATGGGTTTTAGTCAGTAAAAGTCTGACACTCCCTCCTGCTCAGCCCAGAGCGGGAGGAGTTATTTGATGATTTCCCATCCGAAGAAAAAAAAGGGTTACGACGACGTTTTAGGAGGCAGGAGTAATTCCAGTGTGGGAAAGAGAGAACTATACAGGTCGTCTAGCGCCATCTCTTTCCCACACTGCTTTAAGACGTCATGGTAGGCCAACAGGGCTTATGTGGAAAACTGTTCGGTGGTTTTGTCTAGCTCGTACTGCCGTCTTCTAAGAGATCTACCGCGACGCCTTCTGACTCCAGAAAGTGGCTATTTTGGCCCACAGCTCATTGGGCATGCGGCAGACGTAGGGGATCTTACGACCTTAGGAGATAAATCCTTCCTTCGTTAGTGCTCAAGTTCGTTGAATAAAGAACTTATCATCTGCATCGCCTTTTTCAACTATGTTGGGGTCAGCTTCCAGTCTAACCGGATGCAGCTGAATACCAGTATTCTACATGGAGCTACTGCCTATCTGGCCGCCACAACCTAGTTAGTACTCGGTAATACAATACCCCTTAGTAAGACTGGTTTTCAGACGGTTGTACACTGTTTTACAGACAGAAGTTCAAAAGAATTTCGTTTCATATAAAATTTTTCTCATATTATCATTTCACAGAATAATCAATAAGCAGAAAGCTTGCTTCGAAAAAACTTAAATAACAGATTTTTGTTACAAATAAAATTTAATGTTTCGATAATTCATATCATAGATTAACAAATCAAATATTCTTTGTACTCATATTGTTTAGTTGATATACAACTTATTACCAAGAAAAACATTTTATCGAGTGAAAGTTTCTAAAATGTTTCAATTCATGCCTTTGACAAAATGCATCACCTCCAATAAAATTAAAACACCATTAAATTTACTTGGACTATGTTATAATTGATACATTACTCGTATATAGCGTAGGTGGTATAGTTATATGAATGCATAGTTTCATAATTGTCGGAGTGCCCTAATTTTGTTACTGCGACCAATTTTGACGTAGCACTCGCCGGCCGCGGCCGCGGCACCGCTCGCTACGCTTGCTCGGCTCGCGCGTAGTTAGTTGTTCACCGTTCTAACCTAACCTAACCTATTTGGTCGGAGTGAGCAGAACGTTTCAACGTTACTCTTCTTCGAACCTAACCGGTCCGGAGTCCTGAGCTCACTTCGCTCGCTCTTGCATCCTAAGTTTTCCTTGCCACAACGCCTTGTTTATGTTGTTGTGGTCTGTGTACAAAACAACAAAAAATTATGGATAGCATTACGCTTACTTTTACATATTCGTTAAAATAAAATACCATGGAAAAAAACACCGAACAAACAATATTCGTTAAAAAATAATTCTACTGTTTGATACGTATGTTAAATAAAAAAATGTGATTATAAAGTTCATTGAATTGTATTTCTGTGAAATATGTTTCATTTAAGTAAATAGTCGTTAAAACAATAATATTCGAAATAAAAATACAAGAAACAAATATTATAAGAAACATTTTCGGCGAAACGAAATTCTATGAAACTTCTGTCTGCGAAATAAGGGGGACACCTTGTCAGACTTTCGGGCCACTAACTCCTTGTAACGACTGTCAAAGATCTACAAATGACAGCCGGGACCAACGGGCTTAACGTGCTTTCTGAGGCACGGAGGAAACTCATTATGTAATGGGTGGTTACCCATCCACGGACCAACCTAGGTAAGCACGGCTTAACCTAAGATCGACCCGAGCGACTGTTCTTATTTAGCCACGAGCTTCTCTTCATTATTAATAGTTTATTTTTTGAGTATATTATAGAACTCTTGCGATAAATTTCATGACTTAAGGTGGATCCACACTTGAAACATAACATATTATAAAACATTTTTATTTAACATAATTCAATAGAAAAAATTGCAATGTAATGTTTAATGTAGACGTGTTATATAACACAAGTTTTGTTAAATGTTACTTAATCTGGACGCACCTTTAACTTTAGAACACAGCCTTGTGTGAATAGTTACACGCTTTAGGCGCTAGATGGCGCGGCTGAGCGCCTATAAACAGCAGCAGGCATCGTGCGGTGTCGTCACGCGGCGGCGCTGGCGCTAGCATCGGTGGACGGTTGTTGTACCAACGTCGTGCGATCGACCAATAAGAAGGCGGAAACAACGCGCCACCTCTGCGAACCAATCGGTGAAGCTGGATGTGGCCTGATGTTGGATTACGAGGTGTGGAGTTTTTGGTCAGAGGATTCTTATTCAGTGCGCTTTTGAAATCTCAACGGACCATAAGGAAATAGGACACTTTATAATTATTATTCAGTGTGAAGTATTGCAGTGCAGGATATTTCTGATTTAAAAGCTAAGTATTTATACCTATAGGGGATTGTTAAAATTATTGAATATTTATGTTGTTGCTTTAATCATTTTAAATGTGCCATTCGCAGCCATGAGCAATTATTTGTGTTTTCCTTTGTAGTAGCTTTATTTTAAATTGAGCTTTGATTGTATACCATTTCTTGTGTTTATTGGTAAAATTATAACGTTTTATGTGACTTCAAATGCCATTATAATACACTGCTTGTATGTACATGATTGAGAAAAATAAATACATGTCTATTTAAACTGTGTTACCGTTGTTTATTTAATATGATTGTTCTAATGTGTGTAACATTTTCAGAAGTGGGATGAGTTCCGATGGTCGCAGCCGGTCTCGCAGCCGGTCCCGCAGCCCTATCAGATGGAGTTGCCGGCGGATGGAGCGCCCACAGCAGGAGCGTCGCAGCGGTTCCCGCGACACTTGGCGACCGGGGCGTTCGCCTGTCCGGGACCGTAGAGGCCGTTCCCCGCCTGGCTTCTCAAATGAACCTGGTAGGTCTTTTCCATATTATTCGGGCGTGATGGTTAAGCCGGATATAATACCGGAATTTGATCCTGAAACTGAAACCAGAGCTACCTGCATCTCTGTGGCTTAACAAAGTAGAGCAACTAGGTGCTATACATGGATGGAACGACAACGTTAAAAGTTATTATATGCAGGCACGTCTTGTTGGATTGGCAAAATTGTGGCATGGTGCGCTACGAAGCTACGAATTTACGTGGGCGGAATGGAAACAGAAAATTCTGGAAGCATTCCCTCAAAGCATAGATTACGCAGATGCATTGAGGGAAATGTTAAATAGGAAAAAGGTAGTTAGTGAAACGATGACTCATTATTTTTATTCGAAATGCACCATGCTAACTAAATGTGACATCATTGGAGAAAAAGCAGTGTCTTGTATTATAGAAGGTCTGCCGTTCCACATGAGGACTTCTGCAAGAGCTGGTAACTATAAAACCCCAGGCGAACTTTATTCTCACTTTCTATGTATGAATGACGACAGAAGAATGAATCAACCTCAGAGTCAGAAGAACACTCCTCGAGGTCGGGATTACACATCAGGGTCTTTAAAAGAAGCAACCCGGGATCAAAAGGAACGAAAGCCAGGAGTAACTTGCTTTCTTTGCAACGAACCGGGGCATGTTGTCCGAGCATGTCCCAATAATCCTAACGCTATAAAATGCGAAATCTGCGGGAAAACTAACCACAAGAAGGAGCAGTGTTATCAAAAGGCTGTCAGCGTTGTACAAATACAGGTAAATGAATGTTATTTTAAACAAGTCTTGATTAATGGTTTAAAAGGTACCGCTTATTTAGATACGGGGGCTCAAGTCAACCTTATTACTCGTGATTGCGTTTTGAAACTCGGTGTAGCAGTGCAGCCTTGTGTTGTTTTCGTTAACGGGTTTGGTGGACCTCCAATTAAAGCTCACGGACAGGTATCGTTAGAATTCATAATAGATGAAGTCAAGGTATGTTCAGATGCAGTTATCGTCGACACTTCCGTGAATCGCGCAGACGTTTTCATTGGTCAACCTATTTTGAACAATGAAAAATTTAAACTAACAATTTGTGGTCCTACCGTCTTTTTAGAATATGCAGGGAGGGCTGAAAAGAAAACTGAATCAATTGAAATAAATTCTTTGCAAATAGGTACATGTATAGATAAGGTTAATATTTTGTGTTGTATAGATACTGTCGTTCCAGCTTATTCATCCATGTATGTTGGCACCTACAATGACGTGGAAATTGGTGAGTCAACTGAACTGTTCGTAGATAATCGTACAATTGTTTATAATGGTTATAACTATAGCGTTCCTGCTTCTATATATTGTTTTCCAGTACAGGCCGTTTTCATAATTAATCATGGAGAAAAGCCGGTTTGTTTCCAGAAAGGCCAGGTTGTAGCTCGTGGATTAGTTACGCAGGAAGTAGATTGTTCTCAAAATTCTGCAGGTAGTCTTGCTTCGATCATGAGCATAGATACAACAAAAATTAAATGTGGATCCGGCGATCCTCAGGTTGTTAAGGAACTGGCAGCAATTTTAAAGGAATATTCGGATTGCTTTTCGGTAGATACAGGAGAATTGGGTAGGACTGACAAAATAGAAGTAAATATTGAACTTAACTCTGATAAGCCGGTTTGTTATCGTCCTTACAGGCTTTCTTTTTCAGAAAAAGCAATAGTACGAGAAAAAATTGAAGATATGATGTCCAATGGTATTATTAGGGAATCGTCTTCTAATTATGCCAGTCCGATTGTATTAGTTCGGAAAAAGAACGGAGATTACCGGTTTTGTGTGGATTTCAGAAAATTAAATAGTATCACAGTAAAGGATAAATATCCTCTGCCGATCATAGAAGAACAAATCGAGAAACTAGGTGGGAAGAAACTTTTTACGAGTCTTGATTTGTCGCAAAGTTTCTTTCAGATTCCTGTAGCGGAGGCTTCAATACATCGAACTGGTTTCGTCACACCTGAAGGCCACTATGAATTTTTACGTATGCCCTTTGGTTTGGCTAATTCCCCAGCAATTTTCCAGCGACTTATGGATAAAATATTTTCTTCTTTGCGTCATGATAAGGTGCTTCCTTTTATAGATGATCTATTGCTGCCCACCAAAACTGAGCAGGAAGGTCTCGATCTACTTCGGATAGTTTTGAAAATAATCAGGGACGCAAAATTGACGTTGAATTTAGAGAAGTGTTTTTTCTTGCAAGACAAAATACACACATCAAAAGTGTCTAGGGATCAAGCATTTTTATGTGGATTTCTTGAGATTGAGATGTGGCTTTGTAATAAATTTATGATTTTATAAATTTATATGGATCCTTTTTGGTGCATTTCATAATTTGAATCAGGAACTGTGAATCAAATTCGAGTAAAAGATGAAAATCAGCTGTCAATATTTTCCCTATAAAAACATACAACGCATTGAAGACATTATTAGTGCTACTGTTTCCCTACTACTGATTAAAACCAACGTTATTATGGAGCGGCGACGTCATTTAAGCAGGGAAGAAATGCTCAGAGCCGTGGGAATGATAGAAGCTGGTTCCCGGCAACGTACTGTGGCTTTAGCTCTGAATACAAGTCAGAGTGTTATCAGTCGACTTTGGACACGTTACCGAAGCACTGGTACCGTGGCTGAGCGCCATGGAGGACGGTATCGCTGCACCACACGGAGACAAGACCGATACATTCAAATCTTAACTCGAAGAGCTCCAACAATAACCGCCATGATGTTAGCCGTGAGGCTTCATCACTCTTCAGGGAACTTAATTAGCGACCAAACAGTCAGAAACCGCTTGCATGAAGTGAACCTTCATTCCCGAAGACCGCTACGGGTACCACCTATAGCAATGCACAATCGTAGGATACGATATCAATGGGCTCTTGAACACAGAAATTGGGCAGAAGAACAATGGCGTTTCGTGTGCTTTTCTGATGAGTCTCGTTTTGGTATGAGACCGGATACAAGACGTATACGACACTGGAGAACCCCTGGACGCCAACAGCGATTAAAATCCTGCCAGGAAGTCCATCCTTATAGTGGTGGAACCATCATGGTATGGGCGGGTATTTGGATCGGCGGAAGAACTGAGTTGATTTGGATCAGAGGCAACCTCAACGCTCAAATTTATGCTGAGACGATTGTATCAGACGTCATCGTTCCTCTACAAGTGCAAATCGGTCCCTTATTTCAGTTAATGCATGATAATGCACGACCGCACACCGCAAGAGTTGTAAGACAGACTCTCGCCGCAGCTAACATCAATGTCCTGCCCTGGCCTGCTCAGTCGCCAGACTTGAATCCGATTGAGCATGCATGGGATATGCTACAGAGAAGAGCTCTGCCGAATATGGAGGGTATCCAGTCGCAAGAAGACCTTTTTTTGTTGTTGCAACGAACATGGGCGGCCATTCCACAGCGTGATTTGGATGAACTCATTTTGAGTATGCCAAACCGATGTTCTTGTGTTGTTAGTGTTCGCGGTAGAAACACGGATTATTAATTGTTTAAGTTACCCAATAAAATTTTAAAGAAAACTGTTATTTCAGTCTTTTTTTCGAACTTTTGTGTTAGTGGTTCAAATGTCAAAAATCCCTTTATTAGGAAAATGGCAAATTTCTTTATTAATGCAAAGGTGACTTGGTTTATCGTTACTGTGACAAACGAAAACACTTTATTTGATGAATCCTTAAAGAAAATTTTAATTAATATCAATCAGGAGAAAAGTTATTGCAAAAATATATGTTGATCCCTAGACACTTTTGATGTGTGTAGATTACCTCGGTTACGAGATCAGCGGAAACGGCATTAGACCTGGTAGCAAGAAAATTGATGCTGTGGTCAACTATATAGAACCTAAGAACGTACACGAGCTCAGGATGTTTCTGGGTTTGACTAGTTATTTCAGGAAATTTGTTAAGGATTATGCGTCGGTCACGCATGATCTGTACGGGTTGCTAAAAAAGAATGCAGCGTGGATTTGGGGTTCAGCACAGCAGAGAGCTTTTGATCAGCTAAAGCAAATTCTGACGACTCGTCCAACACTCTCATTATTTTGCAGGAAAGGTGATATAGAAGTTCACACTGACGCAAGCAGTAAAGGTGTAGCTGGAATTCTCTTTCAGGATCAAGATGGAGGTATGAAGCCCATAGCGTATTTTAGTCGAAAAACCAGCAAAGAAGAATCTATGTATCATTCCTACGAACTGGAAACATTAGCTGTAGTAGAATCGTTAAGGAGATTTAGAATTTATTTAGCAGAAAATCGTTTCAAAGTGGTGACCGACTGTGCAGCCGTTCGAGACACCTTCTTAAAAAAGGATCTACTCCCTCGAATAGCAAGATGGTGGTTGTCTATTCAGGAGTACGACATGGAAGTCGTTCATAAGCCAGGTAAGTCTCATGGGCACGTTGATGCATTGAGCCGATTTCCAGTAGATCCTCCCTTAGTAGCAGACATCAACGTGATTGACGTATTTGATTGGTTAGTATGTCTTCAAAATCAAGATGAGAAGATTCGCATCATTCGGACAAAATTAGAATCGGGGAATGACGAACCAGACATACGAAACAATTACAAGTTAAAGGATGGTCGAGTATATAAGCTTGTTAAAGATGGAGAACTAAGGTTAGTAGTCCCTAAATATGGAAGGTGGAATATCATGAGGAAGTATCATGATTCCATGGGACACCCGGGCCTAAAGCGTTGTGAGGACATCATCAAAGGTAACTTCTGGTTTGCAGGAATGACACGTTTCATACGTAAATATGTCAACTCATGTTTAGACTGTCTTTACAAGAGGGGACAGTACGGAAGGCCAAGTGACATTTTTTGTTTATTTGGTTACACAAAAAGAATAATATCTGACAGTGGCACGAGTTTTAAGAGTAAACATTTTAAGCAATTTTGTTTGGATAATCATATAAAACATAATCAATGCTGTAGCATGTCCACGTGCAAATGGTCAAGTGGAGAGGTATAATCGTACATTACTAGATTCACTCAACACAAGCGTGGAAGATGAAAAGGATTGGGATACTCGAATCGCAAATATCACGTGGGGAATGAATAATTTACAAAATGGTTCGACCGGATTTACACCATATAGGCTCATGTTTTCTGCGAGTCGAAGCAGATATCAAGGTATGGGAGATAACATTGTAGATAATGAGGAGACAGCTGCACGAACTAGGGCCGAAGCTACAGCAAACCTTAACCGGACGGCGGAGAAAATGTGTAAATATTTTAATGTAAAGCGAAAACCTCCAACAAAATATAAGGTAAGTGATCTAGTCTTGTGGCAAGGAGCTGCTGACCGTAATGTGAACGTTCGAAGAAAACTGAAGGAAAAGTACAGCGGCCCCTATAAGGTAACGAAAGTAGTAGGAAATGATAGGTACATGATTTCTTCGTTGAAAGGTATAAAAGGGTATAAGCGATTCAAAGCACTCGTGTCGTCGGACTCTTTAAAACCTTTTCAGGGCGAGGACTCGAGCGCCAGCTCAAATGAGAGTGAAGTGGACAGCACGGAGGAATTGATCGACTTACTTGAAGGGTGAACCTTGAATAAGGAATTATCTGGTTGACATAAATTTCAATGTGGGAAATTATGTCTTTGATGGTTATGGGATTTCACAATTTGGATTGTGATTGGTACTTTTGTTACTAAAGTGGTTGACATAAATTTCAATGTGGGAAATTATGTCTTTGATGGTTATGGGATTTCACAATTTGTATTGTGATTGGTACTTTTGTTACTAAAGTGGTTTTTAAAAGGAGAAATTCATATGTTTGTTTTCATTGGTTTGGAAAATTATGGCATCTTTGGAAACTTGTTTTAGTCAGTATTTCAATGTGTGAAATTAAGTCTTTGATGGTGTTGAGATTTCACAATTGACTTTAATTTTGTTCTATTTTACTTTTGTTACTTATATGGTTTAAAATTGCAAGTACCTATCGTTTTTTTTTTCTTACATTGGTTTGGAAATTATGGTATGAGGTATACCATAATTAATTTTGATATTTATAAAACCGTTTTTATAAACCAATGAATTCTTTTCTTGAAATCTTTTATTTCATATACAATTACTTACTTTAGTTTTAATTTATGAGTTGAAAATTGGCACTTATGATATTTTTACTGTGTTAATGGTCAATTATTGTTCATGGAAATATGTTTATTTTCCCCGCTCTAGGACTGAGTATGCTATTTTTGAACAATTACATAGCACTTTTTTTTGTCTCCTTTGCAGAGTCGCAAAGGCGTCAGGATGGACGAGTGTGAATAGTTACACGCTTTAGGCGCTAGATGGCGCGACTGAGCGCCTATAAACAGCAGCAGGCATCGTGCGGTGTCGTCACGCGGCGGCGCTGGCGCTAGCATCGGTGGACGGTTGTTGTACCAACGTCGTGCGATCGACCAATAAGAAGGCGGAAACAACGCGCCACCTCTGCGAACCAATCGGTGAAGCTGGATGTGGCCTGATGTTGGATTACGAGGTGTGGAGTTTTTGGTCAGAGGATTCTTATTCAGTGCGCTTTTGAAATCTCAACGGACCATAAGGAAATAGGACACTTTATAATTATTATTCAGTGTGAAGTATTGCAGTGCAGGATATTTCTGATTTAAAAGCTAAGTATTTATACCTATAGGGGATTGTTAAAATTATTGAATATTTATGTTGTTGCTTTAATCATTTTAAATGTGCCATTCGCAGCCATGAGCAATTATTTGTGTTTTCTTTTGTAGTAGCTTTATTTTAAATTGAGCTTTGATTGTATACCATTTCTTGTGTTTATTGGTAAAATTATAACGTTTTATGTGACTTCAAATGCCATTATAATACACTGCTTGTATGTACATGATTGAGAAAAATAAATACATGTCTATTTAAACTGTGTTACCGTTGTTTATTTAATATGATTGTTCTAATGTGTGTAACACTTGTGTTCTCCGTCCGTGAATGAATTAATTTAAGATTTTACTAAGTAAATTTCGAGGCTTCCCTGAATGAGACCCACAAGATGCTTTTGTATGCTACATTCATAGCTGTTACATTCTGTATGCTCAATACGTTAATCTAAGCAAATATATTCAAATGTAATCAACAGGTACGGCGTGTGGCGCTCAAGAAACTTCTCGTTTCGGATTTCATGCTGGAGGACTGCGAGCTTCGAAACATGGGCCTTGCGTACGCGCCCCCGGACCCGTGAACGAAAGTGAATAAGATGATAGCCCGGGAAATTCAAATTTGCATATCAATTTGAGGATTTTTAAGATGGTTTATTGATAAAAATTGTGTGTTAGCAGAATTATGAGCATTAGAATCATGTTTATATGAAGTAAGTTTTGCCATTCAATCAATAAAAACCCACTGTTAGTCAAGGAACTCAAAGTACTCCTTTTTTTCATGAAATAATAACTTTAAGCCGCCACAAATTTACTGAATTGTATTGATGATTCTAAGGATTATAATTATGTGAATACATATTTTTATGGGCACACATCAATAAGTCAACAACATAAAACCAGATACTATGTATGTAAAAAAGAGACTACCTAATCGTCCCCGTAGTTGGAAAATTAAATAACTCTGATTTTGTAGTTCTGAGATAAACGCGATTTAGTGTTTTTTTTTTTTCAGTTAATGTACATTAGTTAAAAAATGTGAGACAATTTATTGTCAGTAATTTTATATTTTGTGGAGCTGATTGATTACCTTTTACATTATGCTTTAACAAACTGAACTCTATCTTTAACTTTAATTAAATAACACATAAAAAATCAAGAATTTTGCCACAACTGTTATTTATAATGTTACTACAATTAGTTACTTATTTCGGCTATTTATTTAGTTTTCCTACAAGCTAAATACATTTGGTAGAGTAAAATTTGGTGAAATAAATGCAGTTATTGAATTTATCAAACTCGAAATATTTTTAAATGTAAAATTTAGTGGCTTTGTACGTTATTATTAATTTGATATTTTTTTAACTATTATTGGTCTCATATAAAATAAAAGCTGTATTATGATATTAATAAAGTTATAATAAGGAAGAAATAGAAAAGTACAATAAAATTTAGAAAAAGTTTATTGTAATCAGATACATAACTTACCACAAACTTAAAAAAATAAACAAAATTACACCAATTATAACAAGTAGAAAAAAATTAACTTAAAGTATTCTTTCAAATCAAAACAGAAAATAATTTGAACCCAAAAAATACTTTATGAGTCTAAAATCAGAGACCTAATTACAAAAGACATACTTAAGTAGTAAGTAAAACTATGAAAAACTTAATATAGGTATCAATTAGAACTTACATCCACCAAATGGGGGGCTCGCCAAAAGTTCTGCGAACTACAGGGATGGCGCTCTGCTTCTCTGCCGGTGAATATGCCTGTCCAGTATGGGACCGATCTGCGCACGCACATCTAGTGGATACAGCTCTAAATGAGACGTGCCGAATAATTACTGGTTGTCTTAAACCGACCCCGGTACGAATGCTGTAGGTATCCACTGTCCGGCATCGCACTTCCTAAAGTTCGCAGGACTATAGCCAGCCGTATAGAGCGGACGAAGCTACAAGCTGACTCACGCCATCCAATGCACAGCTACATCTCAGTGCCCCAGAGGCTGAAAAGCCGTAAAAGTTTTCTTGGGTGCGTGGGTCCAGCTAGCCCAGCAAATTTCAACGCCTCCACAGCTAGGTGCAATCTCTGGCAGGAGCGGTTTAAACCTCCTGACAATTACATCGATCCATCTGAAAACCTTCCACCTGGGGCCTTAGTCTGCTATTGCAATAGTGTCAGAATGGTCTATAATTGATTTAATAAGGCCCCTAACCCACGGCGTATTGAAGCGCGTTCGAAACTCGTTTGACGTGCGTACAAAGGGTAATTCGTCTGCGCGGGGCCTTATAAATCAATGATAGACCATTCTGACACTATTGCAATAGCAGTCTAAGGCCCCAGGGCAAGCGTTGCTGTGGCCGACTTGGAAATCTCTAAACAGACTTCGAACCCAAGTCGGCCGGAGTAAAGAAAATCTCTGCAGATGGGGGTTCATGGACGGCTCAGACCTCAAGTGCGTATGCGGCGTCTCCCCACAGACAATGGCCCACCTTCCATCTTGCACCGCAAGCCCTATCACCTGCTCACCTGATGACCTACTGACTGCATCAGTGAGCGGGGTTCGCGTGGCTGAGTTTTGGGCTAAAAACATTTGAACTTTTTGCCATCGACACGCTCAGAAGAATTAGAACTAAAAAATATAAGTTTGTATCAAATCAAAACATAATTAAAACAGTACTATAATCCTATTCTGTGTTAAAACTCAAAAAAATAAGATTGTTTGTACCTAAGCCATAGGTCAGCACTCAACTAAAAAATGAACAGCAAAACAAAGGTAAAGCATTCATTATAAAACTTTAAAGCGACTAAAAATATTTCGTAATAAGATAAGTAAAACACAACCTAAATAAAACTCAAAACTCAAAAAATAATATGACACTGATCAGGTACATTGAGTACACCAATCAACAACTTCTAATATCAATTTACTTAGAACTAAAAATACCTTCACAACAAAATAAAACATAATTTAAATTCAGTACAATTGAAGATTGATTAGGTACAGTCATGTACCTAATCAATACTTAAATGTAAACTTGTAAAAAAGACATAAACATAGGTACCCATTAATTCAAACACAACGTAAGTAATCCCTTCAAAGTTAGAGTGAACAGTGGGGTTACTATGACGTCTTAAAGCAGGAGTAATTCCACTGTGGGAAAGAGACAGAGCTATAAAAGTCGTCTAGCGCCATCTCTTTCCCACACTGGAAGCACTCCTGCTTTAAGACGTCATGGTAGGCCATCTGGTTCCTTCTGGGTAAGCTCGCTCCATCGTAGACTTTGTCTCTGTCATCTCTGACCAAGACTATAGTCAAGAGCAAACCCATAACAAATTAAAAAAAAAGTATAATTTACAATTAATTAACAAATTTATTAAAAAACATGGCTCTAAAAATAAACATCATGTTAATTTAACAATGTGTAAACCCATTTTACTCAAGCTGTTAGGGTTTAAAAGTATATTTTAGTTTTCAGCAATATGTAGAGCAGGGGGCCAAAATAAGCTTACTCATCGACTTCAGATGAATCAGTGGAGCGTGGTGGACCCTGGTCTTCGTTTAAACACGGTAAACTTTCGTACCAGCCGTGAAGCTCTTTAGGAATTATATTTTTCTTACAGAGCTGTAAAAGGTCTTTCTTTTTTGTTTTGATATAGGAAGACATTGTTTAAATGCCCGGGGAAGAACTTCAGTATTTATAGTTGGCATTTCAGAGTTTGTAGTTCTCCTAGTCGGTCTCCCTGGTTTACAAAGAGCCTATAGATATATATAGATCTTATAGCTGTAAAGAGCTGGATAAAAAGAAGTCGGAAGAAGATGAATCATATTTGTGTGTCACTATGGACTTGCAATGTCTACTGCAGATTCCATCGACTGCAGATAGTCTAATGTAATGTGCCAGAAAATTATACTTATATAATTTATCTATCTATGAGTTTAAACCTCCACAGAACGACGGCGATTAAGAATCTCCCCGAGGTTTTAACGCACGTCAACATTTATTACCTACCCAAATGTCCTTTCTTTGGTATTGTTCGTCGTGTCGTTGAGCTCCTTGAGTTATAAGTCGAGCTACACGATAACTGACAAATGCTTGGACAGGTCCACTCAAATCTGTGTGGTTCTTTCTTCAAGAGACCATCTCAGACACTAATCTGCATAGTCCTCATGTGAGTTAACCAAGATTATGTCTGGACTTTAAAAGAGACTATGACGTCTGAGTTTGTTTCGGCTGTTTCTTCTCAGAGTAGTCAGGTACGAAACACCAGCCCCATCTAGTTTAAAAAAAGAGACGTGTAAAAGTGTTTTTAAAAACCTATTTGCAAAATAAACCTCATTTATCGTATTCCTCGGAACCGAAATCAGTACATAGCAGCATTTTTGTTGTACTTAGTACATACGCATGAGACAATCAAAGTATTAGAACAGAAGTAGATACTTCTTTCTAGATAGAAAGTGGTAATAGTTTTATGGAAGTAGATTCAATGCATATAGTGCCATAGAAAAAGAAAAAAGGTACACAGACACGTATTCTATAATAGATAGGAAGGGAATTATGCTACGGGCAGATCAAAAAGACATACAGGCATAGGTGCTGACCACCCCAAGGTGGGTTAATGTTATTAGTAATAATTTCACTAGCCATTATTGATGCTGGAGCCGATTCGCATGTAATTATCTTAAATCTGTCATACTCAGGAAGCTTAGGAACATCAGAAACCAACAACCCATCTGGCATTTTTTCCAAAATTCTCGTAAAAATTTAATGATAACTTTCCTCAGGTGCATTTTGTTTTATGGCAATTATAAACAACTTAATTTATTTAATTTCTTTTGCCTAGCATCTTATAATTAATCATTATCTAGTTGTAGAAGAAATAGATAACATCAAGTATTTATAAATTAGGTACGTTTTATCAGAATTCTGAAAAGCAGAATTAAATAAATAGAGTTACTCGTATTTAGTTTTCCTAGAACTTAGTTAGTTTTGTGAAAGAATTTTTAAGTTGAGGAAAAATTCAACAACTCATGTTATTTAATTTATTTGACATTCAACTTATCATTGACCACAGTTATTGATTTATTTACTGAGTTATTTATTTTTCCTTTAAAAATATAGTGTTTGTCTGAAGATATTTATTATTCCATCTGTCCGACAAAAATGGCTATCTTTTTGGAACGGAATAAGATACGAAAATGCCTGTAAGGCTCAAATATGCGGCATGTTTTAGGTGTTTTGAAAATAGGGAAGAGTCAATATCGCCAAAATCGGACTTATTTAATTTTCCAACTACGGGGACGCTATGACCTCTGAGTTTGTTTCGGCTGTTTCTTTTCAGAGTAGTCAGGTACGAAACACCGGCCCCATCTAGTTTAAAAAAAAGAGACGTGTAAAAGTAGAGGGTCAGTAGTTTTTGCGTGAAAGAGTAACAAACATCCATCCTCACAAACTGTCGCATTTATAATATTAGTATGTTTTTTTTTTTTCGGATGGGTAATCATCAAATAACCCCTCCCGCTCTGGGCTGAGCAGGAGGGAGTGTCAGACTTTTACTGACTAAAACCCATCCATGTTCCTTCCTTTGCCCCTTGTGTTCCAGGGCCGCGGTATCTCTTTCGAACAGTCCCGCAACCCTGGCAGGCATCGGTCCATTCGGACCCCTTCCTGTTTGCTGACTCTCTTTGAGGCGCGCGTGGAACACGAACGCGCCCGTCGACACGGCTTGTCGTCATAAGACGGACGGACGGCGAGCTAGCCCATAGCTCCTTCTTACGTCCCGCCACCTCCTTCGCTAGCATGACTGCTTCGCAGAAGGAGGTGACGGTGTCCCATTCCCTCTCGCTCCGGACCATGGATTGAACCAGGGCCGGACGCGAGAGGTCGCCGCCGCCGATTGCCGCTACGAGGACACAGCGGTGCTCCGCCCAAGTGCAGCAGACCTGCACAGTGTGCTCCACCATGTCCTCCGGTCGATCCTCGCAGTGGTGACTCCCGGGCGTTTCAATATTAGTATGATTGGTGACTACTTTTACACCGAAGTGGTTTGAAGAATACCATAGGGCAGAGGTGGCGAACCTTTACGGATCAACGTGCCATTTTATCTAAACAAATGTTTAATGAGGCCATAGACGTGCCGTCAAATTATTTTGACTTGGTAATTATTGGGAACATAATTAAACTAGTTAGTACTATCAGCTCAAAACTCTTTATTTACAACCAAAAGAAAAAAAACATTTTGCCTTGTATAGTAACAATTTTTTCACTTTACGTGTAATTAAAATTAAAGTAACATTAGTGTGACTTCTGTTGTTGCAGATTAGATGTCAAATAACTTAAGTTTATTAAAGGTTGTAAAACTTTAGTTTAGTAGATGCATGCTAAACTGGAGTCATCTGCCAAACGGTTTTTAAGCGAGTCTTTCTTGTTATTTATCTGAAAATAATGACTCGCAGGCATAACATAACGTTACATCACGCCTTTAATTCTCGTAGGCTTAGGCAGAGGAGTACATATAGTACACCCACATTTCATCAGTTAAGTTTAAGTCCCATGTAGTAGGGGCGAGCCTATTGCCAACAACCGGGCGCGTCCGCGACTCGCTAGGCACATGAAAATATGGTTAAAATCGGTGTCGTGGCCAAAATATTGTGTCGCGTGCCATCTCTGGCACGCGTGTCATTTTGGTTCGCCATCCCTGCCATAGGGGACGCATAGTCTTCGCCGAGTCTGGCCCGTCTGCGAGGCGATGATCAAAAAGGAACGTAAAATTTTACCATAGATATAATAATTATATGGACTGCCTCGTTGGTCAAGTGGTTGCAACCGCAACTGTTGAGCATGAGGTTCTGGGTTCGATTCCCGAGCAGGGCAAAGTTTAATTCGGTTTTTCCATCAGAGAATTTTCAGTAGCAGCCACGGAGTCTGGATTTGTGCCCGGTTGATGGCAAGAGGCTCGCCCCCTATTACATAGGACTTCAAACATATCTGGCGAAATGTGGGTGTACTTCTTAGGTACACCTCTGCCTAACTCTTCGGGCGTTACAGGCGTCATGTTTTGTAGTCTACACGTCTCCACGCCACATGTGAGGAAGTGTACTTGGTGCGTTTTTTAACGTAGTTTCTTTACCTTTTACTACCTGTAGTCAATTAATTTACTAGACATAATACCGGGTGCCTCTGGTATGACTGTAGAAGGCAGTGAATATTTTTTATCATCGAACATTTTAGTACATGGTATAACAAGACGCCGTCAACCAAGCATTCTGTACATAAACTACGTAATTTTACGCAAAAGTTATTGCTGGGAAACTACTTTTCTTTTTGGGGCGAAAAATTACGTTTTAAGGTAGGACTCAATGTAACGCACTCAAAACATTGTGCTGATGGATGCACTGAATAGTACGGGGGTCTTGGAGGTGTTTAAGTAAAAATCTTACATTAAAAACTTGTATTTAAAAAAAACTTGGAAAAGTAGGAACTTTGACCCCCAATATCTCCGTAACTAGAAGGTTCCCAGGTATGGTCTAGAATAAAATAATGATCGCAATGACGGGGAGAACAAGTGCCTTTCGGCTTCGTTAAGGGACTTGTTACACTCTTTAGTTTGCATTATCGGCGTGACGCGTTGACTTAATTTTATTACTTAGTATTTTATATTATATTCAGTGCATTTTTGTCTACCGCGTTAGCCGGGTGTATTCAAACAAGAATTAAGATCAGTTTGAGTGGGAGACAATAAATAGTGGTTAACATAAACATTGGTTTCTTCTCAACAACACCCGACACCTCGCTTCGAACCCCAAGATATTTTGGTCCTTCGAGCCGGATTTTACTCAACCAATAACAAAAAAATATCTCCAAAGACAAGAATAAAAAAAAAAACTTTCATTTTAGTTTTAGTTTGTTTGTTTGTTTTAGTTTTATTAAAAAAATATGTACAATATGCAAAAAATAGTTCGAATTAAGCCTTATTCCATACTTTGAAATGTACTTAAAAGTTAACAGCATTGAGCAAAGTTAAACTTGCCCAGTAAATGCTAAAACTTATTTCAACGCTCAGCTTAAATATTAGTGGAACATCTTACGAACTAAAAGTACTTACTTTTGTATTAGAGTTCAACTTAAGTTAACAATTTGTGATGATTTCCTCACTAGCCGATTTACTTTAATTCTAATTTTAAATATTCAATTTTTTTTATCATTTTTCTGCTTTCTAGCAATAAGAATTTCTAATATTGGTCCATTGCACCTGTCATTAAAATTACCTAAGAGAAGAATGTAAAAATGCGAGCCTACAGGCACTTACAATTATTATTCTAAGGCCCACTTGAACCATTAATCACTAAATAAATTGATCGCTAAACGATCTGCTTTCATCATAAAGTCGGCAGAGACAGAATTGTTTTAAAATTTAAATTAGTTTAATTCCAAATGTTTTTTTTGCTTGGTGGTGCGAGCGACAAGCGAGCAAATCTAGCAACTAAACACAAGTTGTATAAGTGACAACATTCTTGCCAGCGACGGGCACAGTCAGCGATCAACCTGTTAATATTATATTGCATCTCTTTAACTGACACGGGACCTACAATTTCTACTTATAAAATTGCTAATCATGACTGTGACAAACTATCAACGCACAGCTCAAACCAATGAACGGATTAGGGTAAAATTTGGCCCACAGATAACTATTTTGACGTAGACATACATTTTGGGAAATTCAACCCCCTAAACGGGTAAAATAGGGCTTGAAAGTTGGCATGAAAATTCGTCACTGGGTGAAGCTGGTGCTGGTCGGATTGTTTTTCATATGTTTCTTTATGAAAAAAGCACATCGTTTTTTCCTCCTCGTATTACAGGTTCCCTATGCATTAACTTTACGTGGGATAAACTTGACGTATATGGGTTCAACGGGCCTCAACACCAGGTCAACCATGACCGCGGGTCTGGCTCCCTTCACCTTGGGCACGAGCTTGAAGTTGCGACAGACCTCAGCCAGGGCGGTCTTCATTTCTTGCATTGCGAAGCGTTGGCCTGTTGGCAAGAAAAGGAACTTCAGAATACAGTCAGATAAATCAGACTTTAGTCCTATGGAGTAAGTCATAAAGTACGGCTTTGTGTTTTTTTGGTAAGAAAACCTATAGGTAAAATTAAGGGGTGAACCTCATCTGACAGCATAGAATCGCACTTTTCCATGCTCCTATCCTTTTCTATCGCTTAGAGCTGTCATTTGCTAGAGCGAGAAAAAGAGAGGGAGTGCTATCGCATGCGGCAGCATCGACGGCGCGCTCGGCAGCACGGTCTATTTCTCGCTCTTAGAGCATGCAAATGTGCGATTCCGTACTTCCCGATGATAAGGATCAGCCCTAATAATAACCGTTACTTTTGGATTCCTGTAACACCAGTGTATAATGTAACTGTATCCAACAAAATGTTTAACAACAAGAATTTGTGTGGTGCTACAACTAAATAACCCGACTACTGAATAATCACACTCTAATTAAATTCGGGGCTTACAAGGTAAAATCAACTTCTCTAAATGTTGAAGTCGGTTAAAATGTAGCAGTGGCGTGCAGTGCTTCCCGAGGGCGGGCAGGGCACGCAAAAAAAAAAACTCGCAACATCACAGCGTCGCTCTACTTGGATGACCCTCAAAGTAGTCACATCTATTGATATATTCACTCACCCTTCCAGGCCCCCGCATCTGGTGTTTTTAGTAAGCGTATGAGAAACAACGCCATCTAGCTTAAATATCAGGAATTTCAATGGTATTCTGTCAATACAAGAACCAAGGATGTCGCTTCGTTACAAAAAATTCTAAAAAATTAAATAGAGTGCGCTGTAAACAAAAAAAAAATAGTTTAGTTTTCGTTCCGTACCCAATTTTGAGCGTCTGACCGGAATATTTGAAAAACAAACATTGAAAATAAGTCTGTAAAAACCAAAGTTATAAATACAAGAACTCACCACATTAATCAAGGTTCAAATCACGATTTTCTGACAATGCAAACAGAAGAAAGATTCATTTGAAATACCGAGTACGAGATGAATTTTGGGATAATTCTCGTAATTCGGGTACCTACACATTTTCCTTTAGACACAACTTGAATCTTAACATCAAACAATTCGTGAATACTTATTGTTTTTAACTTCTGACAAACACATTATCTGATCAGCGCAAACTTCACAAAAGAACACCATTTTTAAGTAAATAAACAAATACAACAAATAATATTTACGCTACTGTACGTTTCAAAACGAATTACAACCGTCAGATATTATAATAATCAAAACATTCAAGATCACGAAATAAATTTTGCTTGTCACATGAAACAAATATGGCTTCTAAGAAAAATACAATTGTTATTTTGTCAATGAAAAAAACACTACCAAATATAATTGCATCACCGCATACCGTTTTAGCCGGATAATACTTTGTGGGGCAGCCAATCAGTGGCCAGCTAGCCAGCTACACTCGCAGGAGTTTACGCCCCTATTTACTATGTGTGCCGTTCATATACACGAAAATACGCATCAGTGTGCTTAAATTTATCAATGGAAATTAGGCCGGCTGGGGCCTTGCCTAGACGGCCGGGAGCGAGCGTCGTAGTATTATTACCAGTTACGTCACACGGCCGCGACAAGTTGCTTTAAGTATTATAACAGGCGTTTTATTTTTTGATTTTTGATTAATATAGTTATAATAAATGCATTTGTTGCGTTGTTGGTAGGAATGGTAGGGTAGGCTATTCCTAATTGCCTCTATGGACGGCACGCCCCTGAAATGTAGCCTATGTTACCCGGGCCATAATAACGAATCGATTGATACCTTATTCATCAAAACCGGATTAATAGTTTAAGCGCTACGGGAAACATACGTAAATACAAACATACATACACACATAGACTGCTAAAATCATAACCAGGTAGGGTTATGATTTTAGCAGTCTATGTGTGTGTTTGGCTTAGCCGTAGTCGGGTAAAAAAAGGTACAGGCATTCATTAAATTCGTTCTACCAGTTTACCATCAAATATTTTGTCAGTTGAATTCACCGACCGGCCGGTTTGTTCTGGTATTCATTCATGTTTGGTTAGATGCTTTTAGATTATTTTTTTTGTTGCGATAACAATAATTTTTGGTAAAATTTGGGTGAACCCGCAGGTTTAGTTAGTTAAAAGTATACCTATTATATCTCTGCCTACCCCTTTGCTAAAAACTGGCTTCTGTAACTAATTTTGTATGTTATGTAATCATTCTTATGTTTTAGAACCCTTTGGCCAAACCCAAAATACGAGCACTGCGCATGAGTACAGCCAATTTTAACCACATCCACACACACATCTTCGTTGCCCATGATATTGATTTTCCTATGTACAACCATCTACTAACCAATACAGTTCCTGGGACCGGCGCTGAACGGCACATAGGCGTAGGGGTGCCTCGTCTCATTCGTCAGGAACCGCTCAGGCTTGAACTTCTCTGCCTCGGGGAACAGGTCCTCGCGCCGATGGAGCTCGTAGATGTGGACGTCGATTGTCGTGCCTTGCTTCACTAGTATGTCACCTGGGGGAGGTTTAGTGATGTTGGCATACAACGACATCATTTTAGCCAAAAGATGTCCGACGACAAGACTCTTAAACTATATTATAAACAGGTAAAATTTGTTTGTAAGTTTGTATGTAGGGGTAATCTCTGGATATACCGAACCGATTTTGAAAATTCTTTCACTAATAGGGAGCTATACTATCCCCGAGTGCCATAGGCTATATTAACAACGTGCCCGTGGGATAATTTCCGACCAAAACGCGAGCGAAGCCGAGTCACGAGTAGGGGAAAAGTGCCATCCCTCCCTTCCCTATCGTATCTCGGAAACTAAGAGACCCGTGTTCTGTTTTTTTACGGATTCGTATAGGGGAGGCTCGGAAAAGTAAAAACCATTTTTCTAAATTGCCCCCTTGCCCCCTTCACCCCTCCCCTCATCGTATCTCGGAAACTAGGACACGTATTGAGGGGCGTTGAAATTTGTATACCCTCTCCTCCCCTCCCCAACCTCCCCTAAAATTGAAAAGGCTGTAACTTCGTAACGGTTAGAGATAGCCATTGTGTTTGAACAAACATTATAGTAGGCGTCGAAACCTGTCCGGTGGTGGAGGTCCTGAGTGGAGCGAACCTGCGAGACCGAGTGGAGCGAATGGGGGAAGGTGGCGAGCGAAGCGAGCCGGCGACCTCCGTAGCGTAACGAAGTTTGAGTGGGTGAAGCGTAACTCAGGGGCGACAACAAGCAAACTTTAGGGAATGTTTTTTTTTAATGGGAAAAGGTCTGAGTTTGAACTTTTATTTTTTGCATTTTGACTACATTTAGGGGTTTTAAAAGTGAAAGATCTACCACCACAAGACGCAAATACTAGTAGAATTATATATAATTACGCGTTTGCACGCGCCTTCACTTACTTTATAGTCGGTACTATCCCACGGTAGCTTATGGCACTCGTGATAATGTGCCTTACCATTACTGAAACAGGTTTCAGAATCGAATCATTAGTTCCGAAGATATACAAACATACATACAAACTATACCCTCTTGATAATAGTTAATATTACGAGAAATTAGAATAGTTTCTGAATTACATAGATTTTTGGGTAAATTCAAATTCAAATTCAAATTCATTTATTCACGTATAAATAGAGTAAATACAATCGGTGGTTTCCATGTTACATTATTTGGTCTTATAATTCTATTTAGCCTGTGGTATGGCATGTGAATCGTTTTCTTAGAAGTAAAAAGGAATAAAGAAATATAAATAATGGTTATATAGTCTTAGCCCGAGGTCTTAGCCAATACGTGTCTCCGAAATTCATAGTCTTATATAATGTCAATAAAATAATTATGTGCCTGGTAAAATACATTGTCAAATGCCAATAAAACTCAGTCATTTCTACGTTGAATTAATAATACACAACACACATTATTAAAAAAAAAAAATATAGAATATTTTCCTTATTCCTGTAGCCATTCATTTACCGAGTAAATCATTTTTTTAAGCAGTAGCTCTTAGTAAAAGTTTTGCGGCTTCAAATATATCATCATCATCCGCTTCCAGGTTAGCCGGATGCAGCTGACTACCAGTATCTTACATGGAGCGACTGCCTATCTGACGTCCACAACCCTGTAACTGCGTCATTTTGTTCTATCTAGATAAATGTTTAAAGATCGATACACTACCAACAACCTCTGCGGAGTTACGCTACGTAATTTTATTTGACCTTTTCAACAAGAAATGAACAGAATAACAATAATTTTCCTATTAAAAGTAACACTTCTTATTACTCAATGCACTCTTCACATACGTAGAAGCAAATTACATTCCAAAGACTCCTTCAGAGCAAAATACTTAGTATTTGATACGTTGACATGCAACACGACGCAACGACGTAAGTGCCACTTAACTCCACTGAGGAGTGAGGATGCCGGCGGAAAAGTAATCACAATTTACTTGAGAATATGCTGTGCTGTGAGAGGAATAACATTTAAGAAAAAGGAGTAAATGAATAGCGTGACGATTGACAGGAGAATGGACGAAAAAAACGTGTTGCGCCGGCGCCGAGTCGTCGTGAGGAAGATGATGAATTTAGTAGAGAATATCCTGGAAGTAAATTGTAATATCAACGGCTTGGGATCAAAGGGAGCTAGTTTATATTATATTAGGCTATGCATTTGGGAGTTATTCGCCCAGGTAAAATGCTGAGAAGGAGTGAACAACCGGTTCTTGGAAAACTGTCTTAATCACTACATTGTATAAAACAAAATCGCTTCCCGCTGTCTGTCTGTCCCTATGTATGCTTAGATCTTTAAAACTACGCAACGGATTTTGATGCGGTTTTTTTAATAGAGTGATTCAAGAGGAAGGTTTATATTTATAACATTGCACCCGTGCGAAGCCGGGACGGGTCACTAGTACTATTTACTATAAATGAAATTTTTTGTGAGGATGGATGGAAGGATGGATGTTTGTTTCTCTTTCACGCAAAAACTACTGAACGGTTTTGGATGAAACATGACACACAGATACTCGTAGCTTATAACGCAAAGAATACTTTTTATATACCATCAGAAATATCTCAGTAGCAGCCACAGAGACTGGATTTGTGCCCGGTTGATGGCAATAGGCTCGCCTCGTATTACTTGGGATTTAAAAATAACTGGCGAAACTCTCCCTAACCCTTCGGGGAGTACACGCGTGATGTTATGTTATATATGTTACAAAAGCGATGGCGTACCTTAAAGAAATTAGTATTGAGAACTGCTTATCTGAAGGTGGACTCAACTCTTTTTACTGAAAAAAATATTGCCGAAACAATGTTTGATGAAGAATTATATTATGATCCCTTTTTTTTTCGGTTGGGATATCATCAAATTAACCCCTCCCGCTCCGGCTGAGCAGGAGGGAGTGACAGACTTTTACTGACTAAAACCCATCCATGTTCCTTCCTTTGCCCTTTGTGTTCCAGGGCCGCGGTATCTCTTTCGAACAGTCCCGCAACCCCCCCCCCCCCCCCCCCTGTTTGCTGACTCTCTTTGAGCCGCGCGTGGAACACGAACGTCGTCATAAGACGGGCGGACGGCGAGCTAGCCCATAGCTCACCGTCCACAGGGCCGCGACCACGATATTATGATCCCAAGAAAAGGTTTAGAAATCCTTTAATTATTTTTTATCATGCCTCTAAGAACAAGAATAATATAATCAGTCGTCAAAAGAGTTTGTAAACCAAGCAATTATTTGTCCAGTACGAGAAACAAACCTCAAGGGAAGCAACAGGGCAGCCCACCAAATTTTTTTTTTGTTGCAATTCTCAGGTCAGTGTCGTAAGAAAATTTGAATTTCGCGGGCTACCCTGGGGCATCCACCTCAAAACAGCGCAGCAGCCAACCGCTGAGGAAATAACTAAGGGCAAATTTCACGAAAGTAACTGACGCGATCAGTAGAACTCACGTTCAAGATCGGTCGACAATATTCCACAACAATGGTTACTGTTGTGCTTGTACTGTCCTGTATTCGATAGTAATAATAGAGGGAGCTGGATATGGAAATAAAGATACGCTTCTAATTTCTCGTATATTCGTAACCATGATTCAAGTGACATAATACATGACAGTTGTCTATTCTAGATGACGTACGCGCGAGTCCGGTGTTGCTAGGTGTAGAGGCCTCCCCAACGTTATTAACTTAAAGGTCCAACCGATTCGGCGGTTTCCTGGTCCTTGTACTGCGACGCGTCTCCATCAAGGTAAGTGCTGGCGCAGGTGTATATACAGTTGGTGCTGTAGGCAGCCACTGTAGGTTTTCTGCCCGTCTGGAAGTTTCTGGACTGGTTTCCTTTTCAGGGTTTTCTGACGATGGTGTAAGATCTTCATTCTGGGCAGGGCTATCTTTTGTAATTGAGTCCGTATCCTGAGATAATCTCGGCTGCCGCAGGTAAGTGTCAGAAATGTTGAGATGGTCATTATCCCTTGTGAATTTAGTCCCAATTATCTGATCCACATGTCTTTGTTGTTTCTTCCCATCTGCCTCAATTTCGTAATGTAGTTTCCCTCTTCTGTCCAATATTTTTCCAAATTTCCATTTATTTCCGTCATACCCTCTTATTTGTACTCTATCTCCTCTCTTGAATTCTTTGTTTACAGTAAGGTCATCATTTCCATTATTTCTTCTTATCTCTCGTTCTCTTTTTACAAGGTCAATCCGTGTTCTGTATATCCTTTTATACATCATTTCAGCTGGGCTTATTCCTGTGGTGATGTTAGGTGTTTTCCTGTACATCATTAAAAATCTCTGCAGTTTGTCTTGTAAGGATCCTTCTTCATTAGCCATTGACTTTAATTTATTTTTTCAGTGTTTGCACATATCTCTCTGCTTGACCGTTTGTTGACGGATGGAAAGGTGCTGTGAATTTAGCTTGTATTCCGTTTTCTTTTAAAAATCTTTGCATTTTTTCTGATCTGAACTGTCTTTCATTATTTGAAACTTGAGTTATTGGTAGGCCATAAGTGGTATATATCTTTTTCAGGATATTAATTGTAGCTGTTGCAGTAATAGATGTTGTTGGTACAACTTCAAGCCATTTGGTATATGCATCTACCACAATAAGGAAGTATTGGTTCATGAACGGTCCAGCGTAGTCAATACGGCTCCATGGTTCTTTTGGGTATTCCCAAGCATGTATAGGTACTTTTGTAGGATTTTTCTGCATGAGACAACACATTTTACATTGTTTAACCATGTTCTCTATGTCTGGGTCAATATTTTGCCACCATACATAGCTTCTGGCTAATGCCTTCATTTTCACAATACCTGTGAGCAGTGTGTAATTCTTCTAATACTTTGTGTTGGAGTTTCTTTGGTATGACTACTCTAATGCCATAGAAGATGCAGTTATTCTATTGAAAAAAACTGAAAACTGACTTTGTTACCTTGCTTTATCATCTGGCTGACTGACAATAACTTTGTGGTGAAATTGGGAATACATAGCACATCCTTAACAACAATATCATATTCCTTGTTATTCACAACAGTTGTGATCTGTGTACATCCTGAGCACAACACTGGCATAGTTGTTTTATTTGCAACTATAATCTCCTTTGTAGTTAGATTATGTGACGCATTCTTTATGTTTTCTTGGCTGATCATCATATGGCTACTCGCATCGGAGTCGATATACCATTCATTTTTATTCACAACAGTTGTGATCTGTGTACATCCTGAGCACAACACTGGCATAGTTGTTTTATTTGCAACTATAATCTCCTTTGTAGTTAGATTATGTGACGCATTCTTTATGTTTTCTTGGCTGATCATCATATGGCTACTCGCATCGGAGTCGATATACCATTCATTTTTATTCACAACAGTTGTGATCTGTGTACATCCTGAGCACAACACTGGCATAGTTGTTTTATTTGCAACTATAATCTCCTTTGTAGTTAGATTATGTGACGCATTCTTTATGTTTTCTTGGCTGATCATCATATGGCTACTCGCACTGGAGTCGATATACCATTCATTTTTTATCAAAACTGCCATTTATAAACACTGCACTGAATGCATTTACTTGTTTTTCCTTAATTTGTGGACATTGGTTTTTATAGTGACCGGTTTGTTTACACCTATAGCATTTAATCACTTTGACAGGTCGAGATGACGTTTCACCTGCTTTGCCAGCTTTGTTCTCTCTATGACGCTGCCAACCTTTTTTTGATGATAAAATGCGCTTTCCGATTCACTACTGCCAACATTATCGCTCATGTCCAACAGTTTGGTTTTAATGACGTCCGTTGAAATGGCTAGCCCGGAATGTTCAATCGCCATTAACATTGGCGAGAATTTGTCGGGTAAACCCGCCAACAACAATGAGCTGCGTAACATATGCCGTCATTGACTCACAATTCTCGAGGCGAATAGTAATTAAAGTCCGTAACAAGCTGATCCGACGTGTAAAACCCGAGTCATCGAATAGTGCCTTGAGTTTTTTCCACACACCCAAAACAGTCTTTTCGCTCTTAATATGCACGTACAACGCCGAATCTATTGTCATCACCAATTTTGCTTTAGCCTTTTGAATGTCAACGACGTTAGCTGCATTCTCGCCATCTTGCTTATTGATGTCGACGCCTTCTAAAATCAAGAAATTTTCTGCCGCGAACGCCCACTCGTCGTAATTTTCGCGACCCTTGAAATTAGGAACATTTATGATATAACTTCCAGCCATTTCACGCAGTAAAACTGTAGTTTTTTTATTTAAAATGCGGGATGGTGCCCATAACCTATTGAAACTACAAGAGCTCGCCACAGACAAAAACTTTATTTCTCGAACAAAGACAACAGCATACTCTGTGTTGCTATTATATATTATTTTGATACATATTTAACATATTCTGTAGTGAAAATTCATGTATTCTCTTGCAATCTTCTCTGCCTGACTGTATATCTAAGTATAGTTTTTGTAGTTCTGGATCTGTAGCTGTAGCTTCTTTAATTTCTTGTTGTGTAACTGGCATTTCTGTGATTTGAATTAGGTAGAAAACATCATCATCAGTAAGTTTTTCTTTGTTTAAATCAGTAGTCACCGCATTTCTAGAAAAATAGTCAGCATTTGCATGTTCTGTAGTTTTCCTGAGTTTAATTTCGTAGTTGAATTCAGCCAAGAAATTTGCATAATGTACTAGTCTAATGCTGTAGTACCAGGTACTGCCTTCTCTAGGTGTAAGATTCTAGCCAGTGGTTGGTTGTCAATAATCAGGGTTATTTTTCTCCCATAGCAGTATTGAAAGAACTTTTTAAGACCCCATATCAATGCTGCTGCTTCTTTATCAAGTTGGCTGTACCCTCTTTCTGCTTTCGTTAGTGATCTGGAAGCAAATGCTATAGGTCTTTCCGTTTTATCTGGCATGATGTGTGACAATACCGCTCCAAATCCCGTAGGTGATGCGTCAGTAGCCAGTGTTACCGGTAAGTTGTCATGGAATGGTGTCAATACCTTTTCTCCGCAGATTTCCTCTTTTAGATATTGGAAAACCTTGTCACATCTTGAGGTCCATACAAACTTTGTTTCTTTTTGTAGTAATCTGTAAAGTGGGTTTAACTTTGATGCTAGGTTTGGGATAAATTGTTGGTAGTAATTTATCATTCCTAGGAACGTGCGTAGTGAAGAAACATCTGTAGGTCTTGGGCTATTTTTTATATCGCTCACCTTCTCTTGTGTAGGATGTAAGCCTTGTTCTTTGATTGTATGGCCCAGGTATGTTACTGACCTTTGGAAAAATTGACATTTCTTTTTATTTATGTGAAGTCTACACTTCCGGAATTTATCAAAAAATTGTCTGATTCTCTGAAGTAATTGTATGTATGTTTGTACTGCGATATCATCAAAGAAACAAGCAGTACCTTCTATACCTTGTAGAGTTTGATCCATGTATCTTTGCCATATATTTGGTGCAATTTTCACTCCAAACATGAGTCTTTTTACTTTGTAAGTACCTTTGCATGTACTAATAGCTTGCATCTCTGCTGTATCTTCATTTGTTTTCATGTGTAAGTATGCTTGGTTAATATCCAATGTACAAAAATATTTTCCTCCACTTAGCTTTGAAAATATTTCGTCAGCTCTAGGTATCGGATAGTTATCATTTTCCAAATGTTTATTCTATGTTGCTCTGTAATCTGCACACAGACGTACTTTACCATTTTGTTTCATAACAGGAACTATAGGTGTACCCCATTGAGAGTAGGTGACTTTCTCTAATATGTCTTCATGCTCCAATCTGTCTATCTCTGCTTCGACTTGATTTTTGAGAGCAAATGGTACCGGTCTTGGCTTCAGAAATACAGGTACTGTTACTTCTTTCAATTTAAATTCTGCTTGATAATTATTTATTTCTCCAATTTCTTCAGAAAATAATTCTTAATATTCTTCTAGTAAATTCTGTAGTTAAAGTTTAAATTCTTATTATCTTTGTATTCCTTTTCAATGGCATTTATTTCAAATTCTAAATTCAACTTCCTTAACCATTCTCTTCCCACCACTGGGTCTACCTTTTTTTCAATCACAAATATTCTTCCTTCTATTTCCTTAGTTTTGTATTTTATCTTTAATTTGCAGGTACCTAATGGCTTTATTATTTCACTTGTGTATGTACGTAGCTTAACTGGTGTATCTTACAGTTTCAGGTTTTTTAAATTATTTTTGTAATATTCTGAAGAGCATGTTGTAACCGCTGCACCGGTATCCAATTTTAAGGTATGTATTTTTCCATTTAGTTGTAATGTAATATTAAATTTATCATTATCTGTAGTGTACTCTTTATGTATTTTATGTACTTCATATATTTCATCTTCGCTTTCATCACTGGACAGTTCACTTTCAATTTGTAATTGTTTCTGATCTTTGAAACACACTGACTGAGCATGTCCTCGTCGATTGCACTTCTTATAATATAATTTATGTTTAACTTTACATTGCCGTGCTGTATGGTTCTCTCTGCCACAGCAAAAACAAGTTATTACCTTTTCTTTTGTATCAGTTTTGTATGTATTATTCGTAGATGTATTTGATCTCTCATTATTTGTGTACTTTTTTATTCGATGGTAATACTAGAGGGAGCTGGATATGGAAATAAAGATGCGCTTCTAATTTCTCGTATATTCGTAACCATGATTCAAGTGACAGAATACATGACAGTTGTCTATCCTAGATGACTTACGCGCGAGTCCGGTGTTGCTAGGTATAGCAGTTACACTCACATTTCTTGAACCCCTAGAAAAAAACTGCTATGCCACTCTGTGCAACCTACAGAGTAGCATAGCAGTTTTTATTTTAATCCGCCTTACCTAGTTTGAAATCTTCAACAATTTCTCTCCCGATGAACGGCACACTAGGATACAGTCTCAGGACCTCCTTGATGACAGCCTCCAAATACTTCATGCCAGCCAGGTCAGACATGGTCACGTGGTCAGCGCCATTCAAGATGTTCTCAACTTCCTCGCAGATGCGTTCCTGGAAAAGGATGAAAATGAATAAAGGGAATCGGATATAAATGAATAAAGGGAATCGGATATAAAAGGTCACTAAAAAGTACCAGTCTCTCCTTCTCTCTCTTTTTAGGTCACTCAAAAATTTTAACTAGAACCTATAATATCTCCCTTTTTCACACAATAATACTTACACAAACAGCTTAAAGGAATCTTGGGAAAACTTAAAAAAACCGATAAAGAGCAAGTCGGAGTCGCGCATGAAGGGTTCCGTTATTTCGTACCATCGTAGTAGGTGACTTAGGCGAGCCCCCTCTAAATTTTAATTATTTGTTGTTATAGCTTTCCTATAGGTTGTAATGTAATCAATAGGCAAAGAACTATTTTTTGTATTTTTTTTTCAAAATTTTCGGCCCTGGAATTTCGGAGTAAATTCGCTGTGACAGACGGACAGACAGTCAGACAGACAGACACGCGAGTGATCCTATAAGGGGTTCCGTTTTTTCCTTTTGAGGTGCGGAACCCTAAAAGACAGAAAAAATCTTTGACGTTTGTAAAGAGAAGTAACCAGTGTTAAAATGATGTCAAAGAATAATATTCAAATAATGCTTCTTTTGAGAGACACTTTGCCAAGTAGTTCGTCTTTCTTAAGAACAATCTTAAGTTTTCCTCTAATTTACCATCTTCTACAAAATTCTCGCAATATCAGATAACTCGTTGTTAGAGAAAAATGAATATTTTTTGCATTTTCTTTGAGAGAGGACAAACGGAATTTCATTCCTGTTTCTAGCAACGTTTCATTAAAAACTCAAAGGTCGGAATTCTATGTATTTTATTTGTGCACAAGGGAAATTAAAATAAATATGAAAGCGTTATTCATATTTCGTAGGAAAGCATCTCATCATAGAAGTCACAAGAGCAACCACGAATGAGGATTGTTTTATATGGTGTTACGAACTAATCAGGATATAAAAGTCTGGCCACAGTGACCACTCATAACGACATGCGTTTTGCGGCAGCCACTACGGAGAAAACAAACTGGTTAAAACGAATTTTCTGAATCAAACTGAAGGAAAAAAGTGAACCAGTGCGTTTCCCTAGCCGCAAGTTGCATCGCCCGAGGTCGTGAACAGGAAACAAATAGATCAAAGAATTTACCTGGACATCTTCGTGATCAGCCAGCAGCATCAGACTGAAGGTGATAGCTACAGCTGTCGTGTCGTGACCCTGAAAACAAAACACTCTTCATTTCTGCAACTGCGGGGTCAAATTAACTTAGCTAGCGAAGCTCTGCAAAGGTGACGCGGTGTTAATATACAATCATGATAAATAAAATTTGGGTTCAACCTACATAAAATATCAGTTTAAAAACTCATGGGGGCCTAAAATGGAAGATGTAGCAGAATAATAATATGAATCACGTAAAAAAATTAAAATTCTTAAAATGGTCTCTATGGTTATGTAAATAAATCGGATTAAGCACTCTTAGAGCGAAGTGAGTAACGACCTAGCCGCAATCAGCCAAGTAAACCACGGTCAAGAGCTGCCAGTGTAAATTTTCCATAGCAATAATAACATCGACAGCTCGAATGTACTAATCGCGTTCATTTCATTAGTTACGTGCTAATCGCGTTCAGTTTCATTATTTACATTAGCCCTAGAGAACTATGGTAACCTACCGCAAACATAAACGTATTGACCTCATCCCGGATGCCTTCGACATCAATCTGCCCTTTCTCCTCTGCCTCCAGCAACAGGTCCAGCATAGCCATCCTCCTCTTAGTTCTAATGTCATCAGATACCTCAGCTTCCTCAGTTCCCTTATTCTGAGCTCTTTGAGCTTTTCTATCCATGATAACATCATCAGCGAACGACCGAGCTACGGAAAGGGTCTTGGCGAACTCTTTCCCTTGACGGGAGTTTCTAAAGATCAGCTCGTTGTGCATCCAAATTTTTGTGATCCGACTTAACATCTGCATCCCCATGCTCAGGATAGCGTTTTTATAGTCCACGGTAGCTGATGTTTGGTCATTATCCAGCTTGGTCCCCATTGCAGTCTCTGGCGATGTAAAAGGAATAGTATTTAAGTATGCTTGCTGTTCTCCACTTTGAAAGGGATACCTTCACGGGACGCGGAACTTAACAACTTTTTTCAAGTTACTGCTGAATCGGTTTTATTAGAGGCAGGTAAATTCCAGTCTGCATTGAGGGGATCCAAATTTTAGGGTCTAAAACTTTTATTAATTGGTTTTGCAATGACTTGTAAGTAGTTATAAACGGAGTTCGGGTTATACTTTTCATTCAATATTTTAAATAGCTGTTCTATACGTTTGCATACGAAATAGCAGTTTGTTTTGTCGATGTTCTTTCAACCTTGTCGCTACAACAATAAAAATATATAGTACCTACGAGTAATGTTTGCTATTTATTATGTAAGCAATCATGAGCAAATAGCCTGACATTAAAAATAACACAAACGTTGAAGTGATGAGAAATGAAAATAAACATTGATAGTGAGAATGTTTTCGAACAAACTCGTTCAGATAAATACAAGGAATGCGGACGGTAGATGTCCAACAGTTGGAAGTAATTGAGATCGAAAGATATTTTATTGCATTCGTTCGGATGGAATACACCGATACAATGCTGACTAGTGGTGGTTAATAAAGCATGTAGCAAAATAAAGCACCGTGCTTATCGTACATAACATAATATTATTATAGCAAATGCTATCGTGGCTCTCACTTGTTGCTATTTGCTTAACTGCTTTACATCGCACTCTCCGCCTCTGTCGGTCGCGTTTCTAAAAATCACAACTTGCGATTGCTAGGTAGGTACTTGCAAAGGAGCAAGCAAAGCAAAAAGCAACATAGCGCGGGCGGGCATTCGTCGCATGACTCGCATGCTAGCGATTGCTGTCGGTCGCGTGCGTAATCGTTTTAAGCACCGTGTACGAATTCGCGATCTCGGGCGGCTCACGTAATAACAATAACATTAATGCTATTTTACTTCGTGCTTTTTAGTGTAAATAAACAGTGATAGGACACTTAATATTGATTGATTACATAGAAAGCTTTAATTGTGTAGGTAAGGACGTATGATTGAGTGAGATATTGTGTTGTTGTTTTGAGTGTAGGTATTTAACGGACGAAAATGTCTAGAAGGAACAGTAATTTACCAATATGGAACTTTTGTGAAAAGCCCATTGATGGCAGTAAAACTGCTACATGTAATTACGTAGGTATATAAAAACTAAAAAATGACAATATGTAGGCCTACATAGTTGATTTTTGTAAATACAATCAATGAACTTTTAAATACGCCTTTAATTGCTTTAAAAACTAACATACCTACTTACTTTATTTCATAATAACACTTAATCAATTGTAGACATTCCTAAGCCTGGAAAGCATGGAGGAACGTTCACTTTTTTTTTTTACTGTTCCGTTCGTAATAAGTTCATAAACGTAATTTAATATTCATAAACAAGCTGTCAGATAACAGTCACCACGCTTGCTTTGTTCGTGCCCGCCCGTTTGGCTGTAACAACCTACGCCGTACGCGTATAAAAAAGCATGCTTCATATTTCATATTTTCATATTTATTTATTTGCATTCCACAAGGTAAGGTAAAACATGGTGTTATAAAAAGCTTAGAGCTAGGACCCATGCTTTAATAAAGCATATAAAATAGCTTGCTTAAAATTTATAGCATATAGCATTAAGCAAGTGATTGCCATATAGCAACTTTGAACACTACTAATGCTGACATCACTTCAGTGATTACATGTTTATTAGAGCCCAAGGCAAGCGTTCGCGATGATTGGCGTAATTTGTACAATGACTGGCGTAAAAAAAATCGTACAGTTCCACATTGTAGTGGGAAGATCATTCTGACATTGACTAAGGTCTGAGACTGTATGTTTCAATAACCTCGTACAGCACAACACAAATATGTACAGGTACCGACACTACGCACGACAATAAACTAAGGGAATGTATCTTTTAAAAGTTGTTATAGATGTCGTAGGATTATTTTGGGCGCGTGGTTTTAGAGCCCCAGCGCATGAGGCGGCCTGGCCGCGCGGCCAGGTCGCGCACTTTCAATTCTTTGACGGCCACAAAACGTGAAAAAAACAAAAAACATCGCGACCCACCGGCGGGCATGTGGCCGCCCGCGACCAACGAGACACGCATGAAATAACTCAGTGTGCGCGCACTTATCGCAGCGGCCACACGTTTTTTTCATTCAACTGACGAATCTTGTTGCCCGACGTGGCCGCCAAAGAATTGATAGTGCGCACCTTGGCGGCTCGGTCAGGCCGCCTAATACGCCTAATGCTCTAAGACGCATATACAATGTGTAACAGAATAAACGCACAACCTCTTAAGGGGTCATTGTACTCATCATTATGAACAACTTTTACTATGGGACCAATCCCGAAATCGCGAAAAAAAAACAGCTGTTCAGTACATTTTGTCGAATTATGCGCACAGAAATGTATAGGGCAGTCGACTTTTTTTTCGCGATTTCAGTGTTGGTCCCATAGTGAAAGTTATTCATAATGATGAGTACAATGACCCCGTAAGAGGTTGTGCGATTATTCTGTTACACATTGTATTGTTAGCTGCGTCTCCAACCTACACCCCACCAGAAAGCCCGGACCATATGACCAAGCCTATATAAGACAACGCGTGGCGTGGCCAAGGCTCCCACCCGCGTCATCTGCACCGGATGCAGACCCTTCAGAACCGTTTTCTCCGTAAAATCACCGGTGCCCCCTATTATGTCCGTAATGACAGTCTCCACTTAGACCTTAGGATCCCCACCTTAGCTCAGTTTATGAAACGTCTTTCCAAGCGTTTCTTCGATTCCGCTATCAAGCATAGGAACCCCCTGATCGCATCGGCCGCCCGATACGAGCCCTCGCGTATTAGCATGGTTCGCCGTCCGCGACATGCTCTCACCACCCCCGATGACCCCATCACCCTCCTCCAGGAGAGCAGTAGGGAAACCAGTACACTACGAAAATACAGATACAGACCGCCATGTTTCCGTCCTCGCCGCCGAGGCCCGACGCGACGCCCACGTTCAACGAACCCCCCCCGACCCTTGCCAGAGCCAGCCCGCGATGCTGAGCCGGTAGTTTTAAACCAGCCCCTAATTAATATCAGTCAGATCCAGCCTGTCCCTTTGCTGCCCCCCCCCAGCAACGCCCTAAGCCGAGGCCCGTACCCCACAGGGGGTGCCCTTAGCGAGTGGTCGCTTAGTTTTTAAGTATAGTTTTAAGCCCCTGGCTGGAGGCCTTAGATTCATTTTTAAGGCATCCACAGGGAATAGTCCGGCTAAGCAGTAGCCAGCCTCAGAGGCTGAACTGCGAGATGCCATCACCAAAAAAAAAAAAAATGGCCAAGGCTCATTCGGCTCATTCCTAGAGATGTACATTGAAAAAAAAACATGAAAAAAATCTTGGCACCGTTGTTTTTTTTTCTACATTTGGTTTTTTTTCAGAAAAAGTGAAACACTAACTAAAGTGGAATAAAACACTAAATTTGATTGTTTTGTTTTTATTCATGTCAAATTATGTTTCAATCAATGGGTAACTATTATTATGAACTTAAAAAATTCTTAATGTGTAACAATCATCTGTATCAGTAGCTACGGCTACGCTTAATAATGCATCAGCATCGGAATAATGTTCTGTGTCTGTATTTGTTTCATCTGATTCTGAATCAACGACTATACTATCAGGGACTCTATTACCTTCTGCTTGTGTTAATATTGTTGATGATTGTACTGATTGTAATCTTAAATTGTGCGCTATCCCAAGCAGCACGCAGGCGTTTTTAACATCAATTCACCAGCTCGTTTAGAACTTAAAGTTCTTCTAAACACCGATCTGCCATAGTGACCATGAGGGTCACTATGGCAGATCGGTATTCATCGATAGCTGGGTTCGAAACCAAGATAACTTAAATACAAGTTTTTGTTCACAATGTTTTGGTTTTAGTTATTATCTTTTTATAACTTTTCATTAACGAAAGAAGTCGGGAAATGTGTTTTTAAATGGGAATTTTGTATAGGAATGAAACAACATCAGTGAAGTAATGAAAATGTTTATTATATAATTCATTAAATGATTATGTTTAAGTAAATAAAGTAAGTATGTATTGCTCAGTAAAAAATTAATATACATTTTATAATATTTTAAAACCTTTCCATTTATTAAACATTTTAAAAAGCATGTTAAAAAATGGATTAAATTTGTGATATTTTTCTTTTTTTAGATTAAAGCTAAGTATATTTATGTAGTGAATCAAAATGTTATTTAAATAAAAAATTGATTTACATTTATAACAATAAAATCACCACAGAACCTGCAACATTATAATGGTTTAGCATTCATTGAATTGAGCATTTACTTACAAAACGCGATTAAAAACTATACTTTTAAAAGTAGATCAATTAGTAGCGAAGTGGCGCACCGTCTAGTTTTTTTGACAAAGACAAAGTTTTTTGTTGGTAAGGATGGACGTAAATAATTTGTCAAATTTTGTAGGTATATAAATTGAATCAAAGTAAAATTAGAGGTGAAGTGAATCATGTTAGATAGTCAGAAATTATGACAACTTCTAACCGCATAACAATAACATCACTTCACCAGTCTTTCAATAATACTAGTTGTAGTTTTTAAAAGAGGATTCCGGCAACTTGTATACCTAATTATTGCTAAGTTTTGTATTCGCTTAACATATGAACATTATGTGCATAAAAAGTAAGATTGTTAATCTACTAATAAAATAAATTCAACTAATAATGAGTCGGCAAACCTTCGTTTTCTATTACTTCTTGTAACCTTCTGCTCATGCTGTTCACCATATTCGCGCATATATTACTTCCACGTAGTGACTCCCAGGTCGAATTAACAAGGTCATCTAAATTTGACTAAGACCTTACTTGTGATGAGTCCCAGTTGAGCACCATATGACCCCACAGATTTTCTATGGGGTTTAAATCAGGACTCTTAGCAGGCCAATCGATAACAGTCATATTTACTTGGTTCCCGAGCCAGTTTTGGACGATATGTGCACTATGCACTGCACTATTGTCTTGCACGAAGTAAATGTGCTCGTGCGGATAGGCAACCCGCACAGTAGGCATCATGACATTTATCAAAATATCCAAGTAGTCATGACTGTTACTGCGACCCGCTATTTCTACGAGCTCACCGGGACCCATCGAAGACATCCAGCCCCAATACCCGACATAAATTCGGCCACTAGTCCTACAAGGCCTTTCTCCAGGTTTTCTCCACAATATTCTACGCCCATCCTTATCCGACTTAAACGTTTTTTCGTCACTAAAAATCACCACACTGTTCTCCCAATCGAAATCGATGTATGCCTTTGCAAACTGTATTCGGTTTTGCCGGTGCGCAGTGGACGAAGAAATCTTCCTCGCTGGCTTGCTGCAACGTAAACTAGCAGAATGCAGGTGATTTCTCACTGTTTGTAAGCATACATTGTGTGCTGTTGCTGATACGCGGGTAGATAAGAAGGGATCAGCCTTGTGCCTTGCCACGATGTCGTGGTGTCGAGCCGATGAATTGGCCTTTGGTTTGGGCCCACGCCGAAGATATTCTACATTTCCAGAATCCGCATATCGGCGGACCCATAACTGCACGGTTCTCCTCTATGGATACAAAACAAAACAGTATTTAAAATACTTACAATAATAGCTTTTATTCTAGATAATCTAATTTAGATAAATACTACATTTACACTATTTATATTAAATACTTTATTTACTTATTATACATAATGAATATTACGTATATAGCAAACATAATTATCTATTTTTATTTACGTGATTTGAAGGTTTTTTTTTCAATCTGTGTAAAGGCTCGTGCCGTAGTAGGACACACCATGGACAAAATGTATTATTTTAACGATTAGGTATTGCACATAAGATAAATTAATTATTTATTCCTAGGTTAACATTGAAAGGTAAGATTATGTTGGTTAAGTTGAAGTAGGTAAATATCAACGTAATATCTAACTGTTACTCACCGATATCATTAAACGCCTTGCAATTTCACTTAAAGATTCATTTTGCTCATGCAGAACAACGATTTCTGCCTTTTTAAACATTGATAAATGTTGCATGGTTGGATCCAGAGAAAAAAATCCGCACACGAATATGAGATCAATAAGATAAAATCAATAAGTAATGCAAATACTCGTAGATTGACAAATAAGAATACTCACTTAGCTGGCTTCGGTGTAGTAATAAAACATGTTTATTAAGTTATGCTCTACCTAAATAACAAGTTTATTTTCGTTGGATGAATAATAAGTTTCTTTTGAAAATAGCCCAATCTGGGTGATCTCCTTTCAATTTCGACGGTCTCCTAATATTTAAAAGCTCAAATAGAGGGTTTTAGCCAATTTTGTGCACTAAATTTTAAAGACCTGATATTGAGCCGTTTGTAATTGGAATCCATTGTGGTGTTGGCAACAATTACAGTCGATCCCCACCGTAATGAGTTTGAAGCTCAAACCCCTTTACGAATCCAGGAAAACACTGATGTAAATCAGATTGAAAATAATCTAAAATTAATTTTAGACAATCAATGTAATGTGACAAAAACAATAGATGTTCTTGCAGACAGTCCTTAAGACCCAAATTTGTTTAGACTCTGCACACAACCACGTCATGATAATGGCAATGATTGATATATACATTTCTACATAAAGTTGTATGTTTTGTCTCTAATTGTAAGTAAGTATACGGGTATAACAACAAGGCAAAATAAAAGACATTGTTTCGATGATATGATGTATTTAATTTCTCTTTTAAACTGTATGCAAAAGATGTTTGAAGTATACCTTTGTGTCCGTTTCATACTAATTTAATTTTTATATCTTGAGAACTAACAATGACTTCTGTCCGCGTGTCAGTAAGCTTGTATATTGTGTGGCATTCACTGCTAACAACAGTTACTTTCTTCACATTCAAAATGTCATAAGTGTCGCTATATTGAACCATGAGGTCTAGTTCTCTTATTGCTTCTTCATATGATGATAATGACGATCATTTTACACAGCATTTTGAGGTAGACCAATTATTATCTGAAGGCCTTCATCCTTGACTTCTAATCGTTTTTTGACTATCTTAACTCGCCTTTCGTTTCTCACAAACTTGGCACAAAGCTTTTTTTGCCTTTTCTCTATATTTTCTATAATTTTAAACGGCATAGTATCCTGAAAAATATAGTAAAATATGTTCAATATACACAACAAACTATTAATGACACTTCACAATAAGTTTAATTAGTATATAATGAGCTGCTAACTGTATATAATGAGCTGTCTTTTTTCCTTTTTTAGTTATGATAACGCAGCAAAGGATAAAAACAAAATGATATGCAATTAATTTGCAGTAGATGAGCGTCTAAATTAAAAAACAAATGAAAAAATGTTTATGTTCCATGATAAAATTTAATAACCGAAAATTGATTTGAATAATAAATAAAACGTAGGTAATTGTTTTATTTTCACAACATTCGTTTTACTATTAAAATCAAGACTATCAAATCAAAACTAAAACTTGCTAAGGGATAATCAATTCTTACACACATCTCTAAACAGAATTATAAGTTATGAATGCAGAACCTCATTAAAGCCTAAATAATAAATATTTGGGGTCGGCGCAGCAAGTCTTCTTCTTCCATACTTCTCTATTACTCGTCATCTCAGTAGTCACTTTCTTTTTTTTTTTTTTTTTTTTCTCTTTCCTATTTGCTTTCTTTCTTTCTTCTTCCTTTCTTTCTTTTTTTTTTGTCTTTCCTTTCTTTTTATTCTTTCCTTTCTTTTTTTTTTTTTTATTCCTTTTTTTTTTCTTTCTTCCTTTCTTTCTTCTTTCCTACGTAGTACAGCTAAAAATACTATAATAACTTCCAAATATCGTCTAGGCTGTAAAACAAATTGTCGCCATTTTAGAACGAATGAAAACATTTTTTTTATATATATAATTAAACCAATATTTGATAATAGCTTGAGTCGTTTCATAATTATTAGCTATAATAATGATATCTGTGTCCTAAAATCTATTATTTCAACTACAATGTATATTATAACCTTAAAACAAACACTTACTTACCCGTATTTGATATTTTTTTTTATTTTACTTGATAATTTTACTGGCGCGTGAATATATTGTCAATAACCAACCACATATTAACAGTAAAATTTGATTTGCACATTGATTTACCAATGAACACTATCTGATTTCCAAGATTTATCTTGTACTTTTGATTTCACTTTGAAATGTAAACAATGCGCCACCATCATTTATTTACCACGCAACTTGTACGAAAAATTGTTTCTTGTTTATTTTTATAATTTTGTAATTACCTTCAAACTACTATTTAAAACTTTAATCTTTGATATTTGTAAGATATTATTTGGAGTGTAATGGTTCCTCCTTATACCAAACACCAGCTCCTATACAGCTACTATACAGCTTATGCAATGGTTCTACAGCTACAATACAGCTCTTCTAACGCAAAAAGCTGTATAACGCGGGCCCTTTTTTCACTTATAAGCGCTGTAACAGCATTTATATAACCTCAATAAGCAGCGTTAAGTATAAAAATAAACTAAAATACAGCTTTTAAACCGTTTTTTAATGCTACTTGGGATGTACACTGTTTCCCTAGCCCTGTCATTTGTCAGTCTATTACGTTTCTTGGTATGAATATCGCTGTACGTACTAAATGTTCTTTCGCAGGCTGCTGATGAGTAGGAAGAGACTTTTTTGTGGTCATCAAACTCAGAACCAGCAGGCAGAGCATATCCCATTGTGTCGGGGGGTGAGGCAAGGGGACGTAATTTCACCGATATTGTTCACCAACGAACTGGAGGTTGTGTTTAAGACGCTGAACTGGGAATGGCATTAACATCTACGGCGAATACATCTCACACTTGAGATTTGCAGATGACATCATCATACTGACTGAATCGCTGCACGATTTACAGCAGGTACTAGATTGCCTAGTTGATTCTTCATTTACATCAGAACGTTCGGCCAGTCGAGATAGGGCGCTGGCTGCTACTCCAGTTTTTAGTGACGATTATGTGACGCATAAAGATGCCAGCCAAAGAATTTGTGACAGAACAGTTCGAGAGTTAGAAGCATTTATTTATGGCCGAACGACCTGATATCAGAACGTTCGGCCAACCTGAATCTCCATAACTGAAGACCTTAGAGAAACTGTTACTGAATAAAGATTTAGTGACGATTTGGTGACAAACAACCAATGCTTTACTTTTACTCGTAATGCCACCGGTTAAAAGTAAAATGAATGTTGGTTCCTGGATCATCAGGACGTTCGGCCAACGTAATCTCCATAACTGAGGACCTGAGAGAAACCGTTAATGAATAAAGATTTAGTGACGAGACTGAAACGAATTTTTATTGCTTTATTTTTTTTTGTGTTGGCCCCTTTAATTAGTAAAATGAAAATTTAACATATAACCTCAAAAATTGAGATTATAGATTCCTCCACAAGGAAGAAGCCCAGAGAAACCGTTAATCAATAAAGATGTAGTGACGACTCTGAAACGAGCTTTTATTGTTTTTTTTTTTTGTGACGGCCCCTTTTTATAGTAAATTGAATATTTAACATATAACCTCAAAACATTGGGATTATCGATTCCTCCACAACGAAGAAGCCTGCTGTGGTTTCTCTCAGGTCCTCAGTTATGGAGATTACGTTGGCCGAACGTCCTGATGATCCAGGAACCAACATTCATTTTACTTTTAACCGGTGGCATTACGAGTAAAAGTAAAGCATTGGTTGTTTGTCACCAAATCGTCACTAAATCTTTATTCAGTAACAGTTTCTCTAAGGTCTTCAGTTATGGAGATTCAGGTTGGCCGAACGTTCTGATATCAGGTCGTTCGGCCATAAATAAATGCTTCTAACTCTCGAACTGTTCTGTCACAAATTCTTTGGCTGGCATCTTTATGCGTCACATAATCGTCACTAAAAACTGGAGTAGCAGCCAGCGCCCTATCTCGACTGGCCGAACGTTCTGATGTAAATGATTCTTCAATATCCCCAGGATCTATTGTTGTCAGTAGCGGTCCTCTCGAGGTTGTTTTAGAATATGTTTACCTCGGCCAAACTCTTCAGTTTGGTAAGAACGACTTTGAGAGTAAGGATAACAGAAGAATTCAGCTGGGCTGGGCAGAGAAAATTTGAGAAACTTCGTCGAGTCTTTTCGTCAAAAAATTATACATATAACGGGTACTTTAGAATGAGAATTTTACCAATTATATTTATTCTTGTGAGAATAAATTTTAGATGAATAAGTCGTGGTAATAATAGAAAAAAATTACTTATGTTTCTTCATTTTAAACGACCTACAACGTGTTGTGTATCTGATCTGCGACGTTCACGGACCAATAATTAATGGATTAAAAAAAAAAAGAAGCCCAAAAAGACCGGGTTTTATACAAAATAACCATTTTTTTTTACAAAGCTAAAACCCGGGTGTTCCCGTTTTTTTTCAGAACCGGGGAAACCCGGTTCGTATGCCCTAACTGAGACCCTATTGAGTATAGCATCTAAGGTGATAATAAGATAAGGCACGTTACAATAGTGGCGATAAGTCCCCTCTTTGAGGAGTGGCTAGAGAGGCGCCACGGCGCCCTCACCTTCCGCCTGACGCAGGTCCTCACGGGACACGGTTGTTTCGGGAGGTTCCTGCACCGAATCGGGCGGGAGGAAACGCCTGGCTGTTAAAATTGTGAGGATCGACCGGAGGACACGGTGGAGCACACGGTGGAGGTCTGCCCCGCGTGGGCGGAGCACCGCCGTGTCCTCGTAGCGGCGATCGGCGGCAGCGACCCCTCGCGTCCGGCCTTGGTTCAATCCATGGTCCGGAGCGAGACGGAACGGGACGCCGTCACCTCCTGCACCGGGCGCGGGTGCTACGTGGTGGCCCCCGGCCACCGTAGGCGCGGGCCTGTAGACGGTGAGCTATGGGCTAGTTTGCCGTCCATCCGTCTTATGACGACAGGCCGTGTCGACGGCGCGTCCGTGTTCCACGCGCGCCTCAAAGAGATGTCAGCAAAATGAAGGGGTCCGCAAGGGCCGATGCCTGGGCTGCGGGACTGTTCGAAAGAGATACCGTGGCCCCGGAACAGAAAGGGCAATGAAGGAACATACACCCGTGCCCGTACAACATATGCCCGTGGTACACCAAGGTGAACTAATTAGGTGAACCACGACCCACGACTGATATTAAGATGAGTTAGGTCGGGCGGCGGTGGCGAGCGATCACGTTTACGTCTTTTTCTGGGGCCAGTATTATTCGACATTTTCTTTTTTTTTATTTAGTGGTAAAACGTGAGACGATCTCACTTCTGATTTTGGGAAATGAAATGAAATAACGATCAGGACAACAAATGAATTCTATCAAAACACAAACATTAACAGTTAAAACACAAAAGTTATGAATTTACGTAACAACATTACAAAATTAAACGAAAAAAAAAACGTTTAAAAATAACATGAAAAAAAACAGTTTTTTTTCTGGAGTAGGTTTTTTTTCATGAGTAGGAAAATAAGAATATGGTAAGGCGGTTATCGTATAGAGTTGATATTATTATTATCTTTTGTTCATTAAGAAAATACCATTTGTTTTTTGTCATACATAGCGAATCTATGTATGACGTTCATAAAATCGCGAACCTATTGGATCCTCATTTTAAAGGATGCGATCTGGCTTCAGAAGAAGAAACGGCTGCTGTAGAACAAAATATGTATAATGCTGCTATAAAGATACCTGATATCGAAGAGGATTTAGTACTGGCAGAGCTTGCAAATTAAATAGCAAAACCTAAGACTTTTTTGTGGTCATCGGTGAACAAATTAAATCCCATTGCTTGGTGGGCAGGACTTTGCAAATCAACTGCTTTGTCTAAACAATGGGATTCAATTTGTTCACCGGTCTCCTCTTCTCTGCTTTGTCTAGTTGGCAGGTAGTAGGTAGGTAGTAGGTAGGTAGTAGGTAGGTAGTAGGTAGATAGTAGGTAGGTAGTAGGTAGGTAGTAGGTAGGTAGTAGGTAGGTAGTAGGTAGGTAGTAGGTAGGTAGTAGGTAGGTAGTAGGTAGGTAGTAGGTAGGTAGTAGGTAGGTAGTAGGTAGGTAGTAGGTAGGTAGTAGGTAGGTAGTAGGTAGGTAGTAGGTAGGTAGTAGGCAGGTAGTAGGTAGGTAGTAGGTAGGTAGTAGGTAGGTAGTAGGTAGGTAGTAGGTAGGTAGTAGGTAGGTAGTAGGTAGGTAGTAGGTAGGTAGTAGGTAGGTAGTAGGTAGGTAGTAGGTAGGTAGTAGGTAGGTAGTAGGTAGGTAGTAGGTAGGTAGTAGGTAGGTAGTAGGTAGGTAGTAGGTAGGTAGTCGGTAGGTAGTAGGTAGGTAGTAGGTAGGTAGTAGGTAGGTAGTAGGTAGGTAGTAGGTAGGTAGTAGGTAGGTAGTCGGTAGGTAGTCGGTAGGTAGTAGGTAGGTAGTCGGTAGGTAGTAGGTAGGTAGTAGGTAGGTAGTAGGTAGGTAGTAGGTAGGTAGTAGGTAGGTAGTCGGTAGGTAGTAGGTAGGTAGGGTAGAGTAGTAAAAAGTTAAGACAGGACAACGTCTGTCGGGTCAGCTAGTTATATATATATTTTTGAAATCAGGACACAAAAGAAGAAGAGGGGCTTATAGCTATTTAAAATAAAACAAAACAACATAGATCAATGAATATGTGTATTTATTCTATTGTAATTTCCACCCTTTCTCTTACCGGCTCTTATATTTCGTGGTATGCGACCGTCAACTATCTCAGGAAGAAGACATTCGTGGAAAAACTTATCTAATTTTGGTTCCATATTTTGCCAAAATTCATCGTCTCTTTCAATTTTTTCATATATTAAACCTGTAGGGCTCCACAAAACGAAATAGCAATATCTAAGGCGTGTTATTTGTAATTGGCCTTGGACTTGGTAATAGTAGTTGTGGTTTCTTTTTAATTTTAACAAGTTGTTGTTGAGTATGCAGCAGTCAATATTTTTCATCTGTATTCCTTCTGTTGGAGTTATTTCAGCAATTTTATAAGGGCATTTTACTATGGAATCTTCATTTATAAGTCCATCAGGACTTGCAGCCAAAAAGCTTTTATTTTTGTCAATGAACAACTCGCACTTAGCTACAGGAGGCTTGCTGACCGCCGTCGCGAACGGTCGTTTTGCGAGCTGCGTTTGCCCATCTGTTACGAAAAAAATTATTGCTCTACGTCCCGGCCGTCGGTCGCCGCCAAGCCCCAAGCCGGCTGGTTTTGTAGTGTTTGTTTGATGTGCCATTACTTAAAGATTTTATGTGGTTATTGTATTACTAGTGTTAACTAACCTACTATTAATTTTATGCGTTTTAAAATTTGTAATTGTGTGTGTTTGTGAATAATGTGATCTCTGAATCGTAGATTGAAGTAGCGTATCGTGAACTTAAATAAGGTAAGTAAGATTAGGGTTGAAACGGTTACGTATCCAAAGACAGCGTTACAGTGCAGTGTTTAGGTACCCTCCACCCCATCGGAGAGTGGGGCACAGTGACCAGCAGCATCCTGCGCCTGAAGCTGAAACTCGGTGAACTCGTTGAATTTATTGATCTTGAATTAGTACAGATTTTTTTTCAGACAACCAGCAGTCACTTAGGTGTACTGGGGCTTCTCCATTTGCCTAGCTAGGAATACTATTTATTTAAAACGACTAACTCTCGAATAACCAAAAACCATTATTGTGCTTGATAAATACCTCCTTATAGAGAACCAGAACTCCAAATAATTGATGCGAGTGTTACCTATTTCTATGTTTTGAATCATAATAGTAAACCTTCGTAGAAACTAAACTAGATTATTTTAAAATGTAATTATGACAAGTGACTTAGCTTTAGCCTTGCTAAACATATCAATATATAATATATTAAGGCCCCCCTTTCAACAATATTTCTGCGTATACCGTCTAATGCTTAAAATAATAAAACACAGCTTGTGTGTAATAATACTACATCAATGAATACATTCGTGTAAATCCCCCCCCCCCGCTCGAGACGCCATTCCGAACACACGTACTCACGCGAAACTCCGTGTTTAAAATTGCTATACCGTGTAAATACTGCATACTTCTTTATAAAACTCTACAGAAATGTCGTTAAGGTGCAAGTGACTGTTAGTGTGTAAAAAATTTCAATGAACCATTATCTATAATTCACCTATGAGAACAGTTTCAAACCACAACAAACTAACCGTGTAAACAGTGCTTACTTTCTAATAATAACTACTTTGACTGATCTACAAGTGCAAGTGAATGTTGTGTGCAAAAAGTCAAGTGTACCAATAACTCTAACTACAGCGAGAACAGTTTTAAATCAAAACAAACAATGTTAATTTAAAACGTGCGAACACTTGGACTTTGAACTCTTTCCACTAAACAATGAGCTCGTCGGCGAGACTGGCATAAAAGCTCGTTAATTTCACACCTTCCACTGCTGTCCAGTTAGCTCAGTGGTATAACGCTCTCGGTACAACAGTTAGTCACAGGTCCCGAGTTCGAACCCCGCTTATCTACAACCAGTATATCAATACCTTTTTGTTTTTGTTTTTTGGTTGTATAAAAGGCACTAGCCTATTATTATTTTTGCTATGGCTTCTATTCAGAGAACTCCACCCGAAAAATCTACCCAAACATTATTGAAACCGACTATTTTGCCACAGGAATCTGATACAGCCTCGGATTGTATGGGTTCAGAAACTGACTGCGTTGGTCAGCAAAATATTACGCGACGTTATAAACGTAAATATGATGATTCTGCGCTGGCTGAACTGAGAGATATGCTGGCTGATGTTCAGCTCCAACAAAAAACCCAGGCGTTGAAATTTGATGAGGAGATGCAACGGTTAGTCAAGCAAAATGAAAAAATTACGGAATCTATCCAGTACATGTCAGACAAATATGATGAAATCTTGTCTCAATTTCATCAAGCGAAATCTGAAAATACTGCATTCAAGACCCAAATTAAAACACTGGAGCAAAAAATTGAGATCCTTGAACGCAACTCAAAGGCGTCATCCTTGGAACTGAGAAATGTGCCAGAATCCCATCTGGAAGACAAATCTGCACTTATTGGTTTGGTAAAGAATGTTGGTGAAGTACTGAATGTTAAAGTGCGTGACACGGACATAAGAAATATTTTCCGGCCCAAAAAATCTTCTAACAAGTCCGCTGCCCCCATAATAGTGGAATTCTGCTCGACTTCCCTTAAAGAAAATATTATAATGTCATCTAAGAGATACAGTAAAGACAAAAACAATGATAAACTTAACTCGACCCATCTAAATTTAAGCGGCGAACCCAAACCAATCTTCATAGCGGAATGTCTCACCACCTGCGGACGGAACTTATACTACCTCGCTCGTCAATACATCAAAAATCGAAAGGGTGCAACTTGTTGGACTTCATATGGAAAGGTGTTTATTCGCCAAAAGGACGGCGACCAGCCAATCCTTATTTCACGAGAAGAGGACTTCACTAAATTGAAATCACAATGACTAATATTTTCATTATACCCTCTATTTTCCTCTGTTCATGATATGTTTTATGATGATCTCGATTTTGAATACTACGGTAAAGTCTGTTCTTTAATACATTTGCTGTGTTTTGTTTCTCAACTTTGCATGAAAATGTTTAATATGTCTCTGTATAAAATGTACCTTTTAATAGCTTTGAATTTACAACTACATCACATACCAACACCTTCAAAATATAATTATTTACAAAGTACCGCTTTCATATTATTCACTTTAACACACAGCTACTATGCTAAATTATGCAATAAAATATATAACTATGCAATAAGTACACATAACGCTTTACGCATATTCACACTACACATTTTTTTACCAACCTACATTTCTATATTATATAGTATAACATACAACTGCTATTCTAAACTGCAAAATAAAATATATATTTACACAATACATACATATATGTGTTCCTACTTATTCATTAAATATAATAACCATTTACCAACCTACATTTCCATAGTTTACAGAATTACATACAACTACTATTCTAAAGAATGCAATGAACTATTTACTTATACAATAAATACATTTAATATCTCATGCTCATTTATTAAATACATAATTATTTCTCGACAATCCAAAACCTGCTTTACCAATGATATGTATGAGTATTTAGTTTTTTTCCCTACATCTCGGAATAGATTACCTTATCTAATGTTATTCACGCCTAAATTATCCTCACTAAAATCAGTAAACTACAAAATTCGATACCACAAGTAACCTAATGAGCGACATAGACCAATTTGATATTTCTGTCCCAGTCACATGTGAACCCGAGCAGTGCAACTCATATCTTAAAAACCCTACACATTACCTAAAGGTTCTACAGCAAAACATACGTAGTCTCAACTGTAATTTTCAAGAAATACACGTTATACTCGAGAGGCTGAAATTATCATGCGATATCATTGTGCTTTCCGAATGCTGGTTATCGCGTGTTATCAACTTACCATTGCTACAAGGATTTAACTCACATAAAACTAATGATAACTACAATCAAAACGACGGCATAGTTGTATACACCAATAATAATTTAAAATGCACTGTGGAAGAACCTTTCCTATCAGAGGCTAATTGTTTGATGATAAAAATAAAAAATGATACAATATTAATCGCAATTTATAGGCCCCCTAGTTTTAAGTCACTCACTACCTTCCTTGATTCATTGCATAACTTGCTAATGACCGTGTCGTCGTTTAAAAATATCATCATAGTCGGTGACATAAATATTGATCTCTTGGGAAACAGTTCCGCGACCACCTCGTATCTAGAGACCATTGCCTTCCATGGGCTTCTCCCTGCAATCAATACTGCCACCAGAGAGAAGACATGCTTGGACCATGTGATACTAAAAACCAAGTTAGAAGCATTTACGTTTTCCTTGGGTACTAGTATCACGGATCATGAAGCAGTTTTATTCTGTCTAAAAAGCCATGTCGCCAAACCCAAATCCATGAAGATGAAAATCAATGTCAAAATTGACATAGACAAATTAAAATCCGAATGTAACAACCTAAATTTTGACAAAGTGTATCAGGAAATAAATTTAAATACCGCTATGAACAATTTCATTAACATTATTCAATTATTAATTGCCAATAACTCTATAAAAAAACTAATTCCTAGAAATAAAATTATAATTAAACCGTGGATAACTACTGGTATATTGCCAGGGGCGTGCCGTCCATAGAGGCAATTAGGCCTAGCCTACCCTACCATTCCTACCAACAACGCAACAAATGCATTTATTATAACTATATTAATCAAAAATAAAAAAATAAAACGCCTGTTATAATACTTAAAGCAACTTGTCGCGGCCGTGTGACGTAACTGGTAATAATATTACGAGTCTAGGCAAGGCCCCAGCCGGCCTAATTTCCATTGATAAATTTAAGCACACTGATAAGTATTTTCGTGTATATACACGGAAATACGAACGGCACACATAGTAAATAGGGGCGTAAACTCCTGCGAGTGTAGCTGGCTAGCTGGCCACTGATTGGCTGCCCCACAAAGTATTATCCGGCTAAAACGGTATGCGGTGATGCGATGGTGTGATATTTGGTAGTGTTTTTTTCATTGACAAAATAACAATTGTATTTTTCTTAGAAGCCATATTTGTTTCATGTGACAAGCAAAATTTATTTCGTGATCTTGAATGTTTTGATTATTATAATATCTGACGGTTGTAATTCGTTTTGAAACGTACAGTAGTGTAAATATTATTTGTTGTATTTGTTTATTTACTTCAAAATGGTGTTCTGTTGTGAAGTTTGCGCTGATAATGTGTTTGTCAGAAGTTAAAAACAATAAGTATTCACGATTGTTTGATGTTAAGATTCAAGTTGTGTCTAAAGGAAAATGTGTAGATACCCGAATTACGAGAATTAACCCAAAATTCATCTCGTACTCGGTATTTCAAATGAATCTTTCTTCTGTTTGCATTGTCAGAAAATCGTGATTTGAACCTTGATTAATGTGGTGAGTTCTTGTATTTATAACTTTGGTTTTTACAGGCTTATTTTCAATGTTTGTTTTTCAAATATTCCGGTCAGACGCTCAAAATTGGGTACGGAACGAAAACTAAACTATTTTTTTTTGTTTACAGCGCCCTCTGTTTTATTTTTTAGGTTTTTTTGTAACGAAGCGACATCCTTCGTTCTTGTATTGACAGAATACCATTGAAATTCCTTATATTTAAGCTAGATGGCGTTGTTTCTCATTGGCGTTGTTGTTGCTTACTAAAAAGACGACGAAGAAGACTAGAAGACAGATGCGGGGGCCTGGGAGGGTTAGTGAATATATCAATAGATGTGACTACTTTGAGGGTCATCCTAAGTAGAGCGACGCTGTGATGTTGCGAGTTTTTTTTTTTTTGCTTGGCCTGCCCGCCTTCGGGAAGCACTGCACGCCACTGTATATTGCGTTGCATCCGGACCAGAGACAGAATGCATAAGAAGTTAAAAACTAATAATGACGACGTCATTTTGAAAATATCCTACTTGCGATACCGGAACTATTGCAATAACCTAATAAAAAAACTTAAAAAACAATATGAGCGAAATCAACTAATAATGTCTAAAAATAATTCTAAAAAGCTTTGGTCTACCATTAAAACAATCACCAACAATAATAATAAAAAGCAGCTACCATTACAACTATTAACTACACATAAAACCCCTCATGAATCAATAAACAATATTAACGAATACTTCTCAAATGTTGGGAAACGACTATCAAATATGATTCCCCCCCATATCACTTGCGCTAAGAAAGTATCTAAGCATCCACTAAACTCTTTCGTTCTCCTACCCACAGACATCGAAGAAATAGAAAGAACGCTTCAACAGTTAAAAAGTGATTGCTCGCCCGGCTGGGATCAAATTAGTGCCGATGTACTAAAGAAAATATCTGTTTCGATAACACCCGTTCTAACCAACTTAATAAATCGCTGTTTTGTTTCGGGAGTATTTCCCCTTGCATTAAAAAGAGCTGTGGTACATCCGATACATAAGGCGGGAGACAGAGGCAGCGTCAGCAATTATAGGCCAATTGCGATCCTAACAACAGTATCAAAGATATTTGAACGCATAATCAACAATAGACTTACAAAATACCTAGAGAAATATAACTTGTTTTCTGAAACACAATACGGTTTCAGAGCCGGCCGCTCAACTAACAACGCAGTACTTGATCTTGTTAACTTTATAGTAAATAAATTAGATAGTAAAAAGAAATGTTTGACTATATTTCTCGACCTAGCAAAAGCTTTTGACACTGTTTCTGTACCCCGCCTTGTGCAAATACTGGAAGACCATGGTATTAGAGGTGTTCCACTGGACTTACTTTCGGATTATTTAAAAAACAGAACCCAATCAGTTAAAATTGGAGAGCACATTAGTGACGAACTGCCAGTTGATTTTGGGGTGCCACAAGGCAGTATACTAGGTCCCACTCTTTTCCTCTGTTATATAAACGAACTCTGTTCCCTTGAGATTAAAAATTGCCGCATCTCCGCATACGCAGACGATACTGCCCTAACCTTTTACGCTGATTCGTGGACGGAGCTTTTTAATCTCGCGCAAAATGGTTTTAACACTGTGTGTCACTGGCTATCTTCAAACTCCCTAACTTTAAATGAAGATAAAACCAAATACATTTTATACTGTATTCGTAATCAAACTGAACTTGCCAATCTCACTACTTACAATATCCTCGCACATAAATGTAATTTCCCTCCAACTCCAAACTGTAATTGTCCCATTATTAATCCTACAAAAAGTCTTAAATATCTTGGAGTCGAAATTGACGCAAATTTAACTTTTGGAAACCACATTGGCTTTTTATCTAAAAGAATACGGAAGCTCACTTACATTTTTAAAGGACTCCGTGACGTAGCAGACAAACAAACGATGAGGATGGTATACGAGGCTCTGGTGCAATCTATCATTGGTTACTGCATTACCACATGGGGCGGGGCATGTAAAACAAAACTGATAACAGTAGAAAGAGCCCAAAGGATGATAATAAAAGTAAGCTTATCCAAACCACGGCTTTTCAACACCTCAGCACTTTATGAGGAAGCACAGGTGCTATCTGTACGACAGCTGTACGTCTTTCTTACTGCTCTTCTCCAACACTCGAACCTACCCGAAGATGGCAGAAAACGCATAGGTCTCTCCAGGAGAAATTTCGCAGTATGTAGGACGACTGCGGTTGGTACTTCCTTCGCGCAAAGATTCTTTCCTTTCCGGGGAGGTGAATTGTACAACAAACTAAATAAAATTTTAAATATAGCAAATTGCAGTAAAGTTGAATGTAAAAATAAAATTATGAAATGGTTATTAAAGTTAAACTATACGGAAACAGAAAAATTACTTGAGGTAGCTAAGTAAGTAGGCTTAGCGGTCCATACTTACATACATATAATTGTAGGTAAGATTATAGTCATATTATTATATATTATTCTCTAAGTATATTTACATATATATATTCATGAAAATACTTATTTTGCAATAAATGTACACTTACTTGTATGCACACACACACACACACACACACGTATACACACCGTCACCAATTTCGCACTATTTCCACGTTGACAATAACTATCTATGATGTAATGGGGGGCCTGGAGTTCTATAATACAGGCCTAGGCTTAGTTTAGACTCCAGATCTCCCACAAATTACAATTTTCTGCCTAACTACCTGTCAACCTATATATCTAACAACGATGTAATTTGTGGAGATAAATAAACGTTTTTTATTATTATTATTTTTATTAATCAACACAAAATCAGGTTTCTTATTACATAATAGCATCACTGGGACCAGCTCTTCCCAAGACAACAAAACTGTAGCTCACGCAGTTGCCCGCAACATCTGGCGTAATACGACTCCCCAGAGTACAAAAACATAAGTCGAACTCTTAAAATCAATAGGACAACAAAAAATTAGTTACGCCATAAAACAGCAGAACAGTGTCCCACCCAACGGACACATGGTATAGATAAATCTTTAAACTTGAAAGCGTTAAGAAAAAACAAACCCTGTACAAATAACCTTACAATATTTTACCGGGTTGAGCAAAAAAACCCAATAAATTATGTAACACAAAAAATAACCCTGCTATCTCCTATTACCTACGAAACGAGAATAAATTGCATAACCAGACAATTGACAAACTAACAAAGCCTCGCCTAAATTACCGATAGTATAGAGGTAATAATAAAACCGAGATCTCCAAAACAACGCAAGATTAATAAAAATCCTAGTAACATATCGCTAGTTAATAAGCTCTTTCCACAGCAACGCTAATTAGCTTTTTCCACAGGAACAGTAATAAGCTTTTCCCGCAGGCTTTAACTACACGGTACCTACATTATAAAGAGACGTCTAAACATGGAAATAGTCCATATGATCGGAGATGGCAACTGCTTGTTTAGAGCCATCGCGCACCAAGCAAACGCCATATTTTTCCCGACGTTCGACCACCAGATGATAAGAGACCTGGCTAAATATGTTGAGGAAAATCAAGACCAGCCGAACATAGCACTAGCGCTCGCGGGAAACCTGCCTACTACCATAAACCAATGCAATGGAGATGAGCAAAGGAAAAATTATATCCAACAACAATACAAAGATGCCGTCTGGGGTGGCGAAGATATCATCATTGCAGCAGCCGAGTACTACTGCATCAATATAAAAGTACACCAAGCTTGGTCTAGTGCTCCCATTACATACCGACCCGGAGATCCAGAACACGCCGCAGCTACTATTAACTTACTATATCACAATAATCACTATGACAGCCTTCTTAGCACAGCTAATTCCCAAGAATCTGCAACAGAACGCACACCACACCATATGCCAAATACAAACACAACGTTATCGCCTGCTGAAGAGCCTGACGCCGCCGGATATACAATACTAAGACCTCCACCCTGCCATAGAACCATAACAGATATTAATAGTGTCAAAATCGCAACCTGGAATGTTAGAGGCACCGCCAAACATTGCACGAAAAATAACATTGACAAAACCTTGAAAGATAAAGAGATACTGTTTGGTATTGGTGTTTGCTTCAATCAAAGTGGACTGTATAAAGGTATAAAAGTTTAATGGCTAGGTACTGCAGCAGTTGGTAACATAAATAGAATAAACACCCGCCCGTTCGCTCGCGAGATGTAACGGACACTGGCTGCGGCCGGGCGGCGGTGGAGCGCGCGCGCGCCGCGTCGCCGTCCCGCGCGTCTCTCCCTCCCCGCTGTCGCCTGTCGCGGCACGATGCGTTCGCGCGAACATGCTCCCCGGGTTGAAGAATTCTTCAAACAAGTGGTAGCGGGCATATGTTGTTGAAGGCCCGCCGAATGGTTCCCTTCTTCGTCTTCAACTCAGCGACCCTCACGACGCCGTCGGAGCCCGGGTACACTTGCACGACGCGACTCAGCAGCCAGCAGAGAGGTGGAAGTGCCTTATCCTTGACCAGGACGAGGCTCCCCACCTTCATGTCGCCCGATGTTGTATGCCACTTGGTTTTTTGCTGCAGCAGAGATATGTATTCGGTATTAAATCTTTTCCAAAAATGCTGCTTGATGTATTCCACCCTTTGGAATCGCTCGAGTCGACTAATGTTTCCGCTGTCGGGCATCTGTGGATGCGGAACGGACGTGAGTGATCTTCCAATTAAAAAGTGAGAAGGAGTAAGGGCACAGAGATCAAGTGGATCAGGAGAGCAAGGAGTAAGAGGTCGGGAATTGAGGATAGCCTCTATTTGAACTAAGCACGTAGCCATCTCCTCGTACGTGAAGTGCGTGAGTTTGAGCAGTCTCTTTAAGTGATGTTTCGTGGAACGCACCGCGGCCTCAGCAACCCCATTAAAATGAGGGGAGTAGGCTGGCGCAAATTTAAATGAATTCCTTCCTGTGCGACATCATAAGCAATATTTGAGGTCTGCAAAAAAAGACGTAGTTGATTACAAGAACCGACAAAAGTTGTTCCGTTATCGGACGATATGCTACGAGGCTTGCCACGGCGCGCAATGAAACTATTTAAAGCAGCCATGTATGCTTCTTTTGTGAGATCAGTGACAAGCTCCAGGTGCACAGCCTTGACAGCGAGGCAGACAAAGATGCATATATAACACTTTATAAGCCTGCAGCCTCTTCCTTTCCGGTCAGCGATCAGTATTGGGCCGGCATAGTCAACACTTGAATTTAAGAATGGAAATTCTAGATTACTTCGTGAATTTGGAAGTTGTCCCATTATTGGTTGTACATTTTGAGCCTTATGCCTAAATGCCTACAGGAAACAAACCTGAGTACCGGATTATTTAACTCAAGACACTACACCTGGCACCTTAGTGGCTCCACCAAATGCCGCGGCCTCGCGTTACTTGTAAGAAAAGACTCGATTATAACAATTCAAATAACAAGGAGAAATACAAACATCATGGCAGCAGTTATAACAGCTCTTTGCAAAGGACAATCTGTGAATTTGTATATAATCAAAAAAACAAGACACATACCAAGCATTAAGCCAACTAAGTCATTTTCTGATCTGATCGACTGCATCAATGCAAAGCCAAAAGGGACAAACATGATCATCCTAGGAGACTTTATTGCGCACATAGGAAAGCAAGACATAAACACCAATGGCAAGCACACGACTAATAGAATTGGTGCCAACCTGTTGCACACAGCATCGAATAACAATGGGGAAATCTTATTAGATATAATAAAAAGAGAAAGCCTTAGATTAGATACATCACGAGGCAGATCAAGCTGCAAAATAACGTGGCAATCTGGAAACAGAAAATCTCAAATTGACCATATACTTACCGCTGCTGACGAGCTAAATATATTTAACTACATAAAAGGCGAGTGGAGAAAAAAAAATATCAGACCATAAAATTATTCTCGCGGATATTATTACTCCGAACCTCAAGAGGGTGGAAAAAAAATCCGACACTGCATAGGCAGAAACCCAACGAGAAAGCAACGCACAAACCTGAGCTGGAATTCAACTACAGAAATTATGACTATAGCCGACTCCAAAGAGAGGAAATAATGAAAGAATATCAAAAGGAAATTAAAAGCCAAACTCAGTTATTAAATCTACAAAACAAGAAAAATAGCCAACTAGTCCCATGGGATTCCCTTATGAATATCATGAAATCAGCAGCGGCAAAGATTCTTATAAGTAGACCAATCAGATCCAGAGAACATAGAATCGCGCTCGCAAAACTACAAAAAGCCAAGTTTATCAAAAACTGTTACCCTAGAGAAACATTTGCAACGAAGCAACTAAGCGAAGCAAGACACAATCTGCAAAATATAAGAAATAAAGAAGAAGTGAAAAAATGCGAAATATTCTTTAAAAACCTAAGCAGAACTCATCCATCACAACGAATGAGAATCACATACGATTTTTACAGGAGACATAAGATGAACATGAAGCGCAACAACAAACAACGTTTTATACCCATGTCAAGGTGGGAAGAAGAGTTAAAAAAGTCAGCAGGCCCACACATAGAATGAGCAGCCATCAGACGTAAATAAGGAACTATCAGAAGAGGAAATAAGTGACATCATTAAAATCATGAGCAACGGCAAAGCACCAGGTACTGACAAAGTAGTATCCGAGCTATTCAAAGTCTTGCCAACAGAAATGCTATCGGAAATTGTAAAACACATGCAGGCAGCATGGGTAAGCAATGATATACCAATGTCTTGGAACAAAACGATCCAAATTCCAGTGCCTAAAAATCAAAACCAGACGGAATTAATGACTACAGAAAGTTATCCATGTGTAACGTGGGATATAGAATATATGCGAGTTTTCTTCTAAGCAAACTGAATGCTTCAAAAAAAGAACTAGGAAACTACCAAGCAGCCTTTCTTCGCAATAGATCGACCGACAATCATATGTACACACTTGTAGAGTAGTAGAGAATTCTTGACGAGGAATGGAGAGCAGGCTCAAAAACCTATGTGCTAGCGTTAGACATCGAAAAAGCTTTCGATTCGCTGGACTTGAACTCTCTTAGAGACATTTTAGTTACTAGAACTAACAAATATCTAACAAATAGAATTATTAAGGCATGCATGAATGAATTCACCTGCATAAAATGGTTTGGTCAGCAAACGGAATCGACGCACAAAGGCAAGGGAGTCAAACAGGGATGTCCGCTATCCCCACGACTATTCACCATAGTAATGGACGACGTTCTCAGAACATTAGAAGAAGGAATAGAATGCCTTCATCTAGACCAGGACCATGAGATTATTATATATACCTTTGCAGATGACGTGATAATAGTAACAAACAGTCTGAGGGAACTGGATGAAATAGTCACCAAAATCAAACCGTTACTGGACTCAGTCGGACTCCACATTTACGAAACGAAAACCAAACTAGTAATCCGAGACCCACACAGCACCGAAACTCGAAGTCTTATTAGAATCGGAGGAACCAGTATTCAACCGGTAGACGAAATTAAGTACCTAGGAACGTATATAACATCGACACTTAATAGAAAGAACACAGTCAACGCCAGATGTAAACAAGCGATGCGTAACTCCAAGGCCCTAATATCCTTTATTAAAAACTCGAAAATGGACTGGAAAATTGCGCGTCTTATCTATAAAATGGTCATAGAACCTGCAATGACTTACGGTCTTAAGGCAGCGGCACTCACAAAGGCAAACCGATCGAAACTCAGAAGATATGAAAGACTCATTCTCAAAGATATGATAAAGAGTACGCGAAACTCCCGAACAAAAAAAACACGCGAAATTCTTATGGGAAAAACAATTACCAAAAAAATCAAATGCCTACGTTAATGCTACTACGGGCACATCCTCCGACGACCAGAGCCCCACTTACTACACGTAGCTAATAGATACAAGGCGAAACGGCTAAAAGTTGGAAGACCAATATATACATGGAACGAGTCACTCCAACAAGACATGGAATATTTCAATAAAAGCAAAGAAGGATGGATTCAGTTAGCAGCACATAGAGAAAAGTTCAAATCAGCCACCCAGAAATATATCACCTTAGCGAAACTGACAGTGAAACAAATACTACTGACGATGAAACATATACGCGAACATAATATTATTATATAAGACGTGCCAAAAACGAATCAATCGCAACCACCAGAAACGAACATGATTCTCCAATGATAGGAGAGACCAAGCAAGCGAAGGTCAAAACACCATCAATGCTCATTCCTATGGATTGTACCTGTCTTTACCACTATTCCTATATTGGCTCTAGGCTGCATAGTCGGCTGATTAAAGATGATTAGATTCAAAATTATCCTACAGAACTATGATATAAAATTTACCGAAAGAGAAAACTTTCGCTCGTCAATGATAGATAAAAAACAAGGTTGTAAAACACGTGCGGAACAAAGACACCTAGGTAACTGTTGTTGTAGCCACTCTCACATTGTTACCATCATTTATCTAATGACCATCTGGAGTGGAATCCGGCTATGCTATTCAAGATCGATTCCAGCCTAATGAAAGTATCATACCTACCTAAATACGCGTATTTTTTTACTTACTTGGATAATACCGTGCGTGGTGCAAAATGAATCTTCCGCTTTACACGTAAATGATGTTTTTTTCTTTTAGCACTCAAGAATAAACGCGTTTTATTTTGTTTTCTTTTACCCATCACAGAGAAGGTTTATCTGAAACAACAATTACCATGATTAGGTTCTTATATCTAACTGCATTTGTAAATTGTTATTTATTTATTTATTAAGATATTAATATAATATGTATATTGCATTTCGTTTATCTATTTGAAGTGTGTAAAAGGTAGGTACTTACGTTTTTTCTTTAGTCTTAAAAATAATTACTCAAAATCCGATACACAAGCTAAACACTGCAAACGCCAACCGATGCCGATAACAATATTGCAACTAAAAGACCGCAGAACGAAAAGCGGCCGGGCGCGGGAGTGGTACGCACTACGCACGCACACAAACACAGACTATTCACTCGCACATTGATAGCGCGGTTGCTTGGGCGCAACGCGACGGCAATAGTTTGTACAAATACCTATTTCTCAATTTTGTCGCAGACCGACTACGCTCTTAAACATGTGGAAGGAGCGAAATGGGTCTGTAATTCTTTAATAGGGTCTTACTCCCTTTTTTAAAGAAAAGAACGACCACGTAAAACTATATCATTCCTCTTCACTCTATGGTATCTCCAAAGTGATTTAGAAAACCTGTCTAGTACCGAATAAATGCCTAATCCGGCCCCATCTGTTTACCAAGTGAAAAATATTTTTATGATACATGAAAAAACGGGAAATGGGTTTGCCGATAGCATTAAGTCAAGACTATAAATTGCGACAACCGCGAGTGAGCTTCACCGATTTTACTTAGACAATCGTGTTTGTTATGATTTTGAGGGTAAGAAGAACAGGGTGTAAAGTTCTTCATCCCCCATAGAAAAGGGAGAGCAACGGTGGCCCAGTGGTGGCGGCCCCGAGTTACGAACAGTAAGTCGTGGGTTCGAACCCAGGCAGGCGTATATTTCATCATCACTGCTCTCAAAAACGGTGAAGGAAAACATCGTGAGGAAACCGGCATGTCCTAGAACCAAAAAATAGAAGACATGTGACATCTACCAACCCGCACTGGGCCCTATAGCCATTCCCCCATTAGCCCATTCCCTCTCAGAGAGAGAAAGCCGCGTGTCCCAGCAGTGAGAACATTTAGGCTGATTATGCATAGAAAAGGGAGGAGCTTCCGACCAGACGGGTGTTATGTCTGGTGGGCTACACTGCCCGACAGTTGTGGTCGAGTTCTGCTATATAATGTTAATTCCCCTCGGGAGGAGCCCTGTGTCCCAGCAGTGGGAACATTATACGCTGATAGTTTCTAAAACGATATTTGAAGTAAAAAGATTTTTGTATTTTTCGGTGGACATAAAAATCATCTCATTTTTCAAGAACTTACCACAGATAGTAAACAGCGTGAAGTCGCTGATCATGGGCATCAGGCTCACTTCTTCTCCCTTCTTGTCCTTGAGCATCTTCACCATGTCCTGGGTCTTCTCCTCTATGACCAGCGCGAAGTTTTTCAGGATGTTGAAGTAAAAGGTCGGGGTGAGCATCTTGCGGCGCTTGTGCCATTCAGCACCTGGTGGGGAAGAAGATATGTTTATGAATAATGGACATACCGTGTAGAAATGTCTTAGTTGAGAAAACTTCACGAGTGGACCTGACTTACGAGTTCTGCTGAGCTGTTCCACCTCGCAAAGGAGAAATATTCGGAGTTGGCCCTCAGTAATTAAAGAGGCACCAATGAAGAAGAAGATGGACACAAATGTAAATAGACACCTCTTTTGAGTATATCGTTGAGCTGGCGGACGTAACATGCTCGAAAATTATGGGTCTTCTATTATTTTTATTTATTGTGTGGTTAGTGCCTAACCTGGTGTCAAAGTTTGTATGCCGCCCGTGGGCCTCTGAATTGGCTTTACAATCATTACATGCCATCCAGAAATATGTCTCAGGTATGCTGGTTTCCTCACGATGTTTTCCCCCACCGAAGCAAATGATAATTGATACAATACGCATATAAATCCGAAAAATCAGACGTGCCTTGGGTTCGAACTCGAGACCTATTACTTGGTCACACCACTATGTTATCACTGCTATTCATTTTACGGGACAGGTAAACTGAATTTTCGGAACTGTTATTGGGTCATTGGCAAGGTTCGGTAACTTAGTATTTGTACTAGCTACTTTCGTCCGAAGAAATATGGGAGAAATTCAGACACAGTTACATTATCAGACATTAAATTATGTTTTTAGGCAAAAACAAAATTGTACATAGGGTTACGAAATGGAACTTTTGTGATGCTATTTTGTTTAGTTGTCAAAATGGGAAAGTTACGAGATAGGCCGGAGCCAATATTAAGTGGAGTACCTATAAATAATAATAATAATATAATTCAGTAATCTAAATGGCAAAACATCATTGAAAAACTTAACTATCTGCTTCCTGTTTGCACGTATGTATAACTTTTGCCGGCGGCTTCGACCGCGTGTAGGTCGACAATTGTCCCACGGGATCATACTAACCGGGATAAAAAGTATTCTATGTGTTAATCCATGTTATAATCTATCTGTGTGCTAAATTCCATTCAAATCCGTTCAGTAGTTTTTGCGTGAAAGAGTAACAAACGTCCATCCACCCTTAAACCTTCCTCTTGAATCACTCTATCTATTAAAAAACCGCACCAAATCAGTGGCGAGTTTTAAAAAATCTAACCATATAAAGGGTGTAACAAGACCCTTAACGAAGTCGAACGGCACTTGTTCTCCTCGTCATTGCGATCATTTTTTTGTTCATACCTGGGAACCTTCTAGTTACGAAGATATTGTGTGTTAAAGTCCCAACATTTTAAAGTTTTTTTTGAAATGCATGTTTTTAATGTAAGATTTTTACTTTAAACATCTCCACAACCCCCGTACTACTCGATCCATCCATCAGCACAATGTTTTGATGCCAACAGACAGCAACAGTTTTGACAAACCATTTGAACAACACTCGATGCTTGTTTTTGGTCGCTCGCTACTCGCCTCTCGCGAATCGCCGGCAGCGCAGTGGCGTGCAGTGGTTCTTCACGGAGGGTAGGCCTGTAGGCCACGCATACTGAATTACTGACACCCAAAAAAAAAACTCGTCAACATCACAGCGTCGCTCTACTTAGGATGACCCTCAAAGTAGTCACATCTAGTCATCTATTGATATATTCAGTCACCCTTCCGGCCCCCCCGCACCCGCCCCAGGGGTGCGTTTAAGTCAATCCAGTTTAAAATTTAAACTGACTAAACGTCAAACACCCCCGTCAAGCACACCGCGAGGTAAAAAATTAAACTGACTAAAATTTAATCTGCCCCGTTCACGGTCGTCCGCTGGTATAAGTTTTCGCCTGACTAGGATAAATTTTAGCGACCTTTTTACGTCGCTAAATTTTATTCTGCTGTCAGATTGACATTGACATTGAGCTGTCTATAGTTTTATTTGCAATATTCGCGCCCTAGAAACGAATATTTATCAAGTACTTAATCATCGTCTCCGTGAATTTTATTTGTGGATTATGGATGAAGTTATGATTACTTAGGATGCAAATTGTTGTAGACGAAAGGGGCAGAATGATATACAAGCTGAGCGAACCCTCGCTAGTTTAATTTTTATCCGGCGAAAATTTCGCCGGCTTACTTAAGGTGGATGCGCAAGGGTAGCCCGCGAAATTTAAATTTTCTCACGTTTATTGTAATTTGCAGGTCAGTGTCAGGTTGTATGTTGATGAAAATATGAATCGCGCCAGTAATCCCAAAGAGTGACTTTTTCATGAAATAGCTATTGAATGGGGTTATATGAACTTGGACGGCTGTGTTGATTATTTGAATGATTATAATTCTGTAACTCCATACGTGTTACTGGCGCGATTTATATTTTCATGAACATACAACCTGACTGACCTGCAAATTGCAATAAACTTGAGAAAAAATAAATTTCGCGGGCTACCCTTGCGCTTCCACCTTAAACGCACCCCTGGTGTTTTTAGTAAGCTTATGAGAAATAACGCCATCTAGCTTAAATATCAGAAATTTCAATGGCATTCAGTCAATACAAAAACGAATGTAGAAGCTTCGTTAAAAAAAAATCTTAAAAATAAAACAGAGTGCGCTGTCAACAAAAAAATAAAATTACCATGGTATAGTTTAGTTTTGGAATATTAGAAAAAAAAACATTGAAAATAAGCCTGTAAAAACCAAAGTTATAAATACAAGAACTCACCACATTATTCAAAGTTCAAATCACGATTTTCTGACAATGCAAACAGAAGAAAGATTCATTTGAAATGACGAGTACGAGATGAATTTTGGGTTAATTCTCGTAATTCGGGTACCTACACCTTTAGACACAACTTGAATCTTATCATTAAACGATTGTGAATACTTACTGTTTTTAACTTATAACAAACACACATTATCAGAGCAAACTTCACAACAGAACACCATTTTTAAGTAAATAAACAAATACAACAAATAATATTTACACTACTGTACGTTTCAAAGCGAATTACAACCGTCAGATATTATAAAAAGCAAAACATTCAAGATCGCGAAATAAATTTTGCTTGTCAAATGAAACAAATATGGCTTACAACTTTCTAAGAAAAATATAATTGCTACTTTGTCGATAAAAAACACTACCAAGTGTAATTGCATCACTGCATACCGTTTTAGCCGGATTATACTTTGTGGCCAATCAGTGGCCAGCTACACTCGCAGGAGTTGAGAGCCCAATCTATCTATGATCTGTGCATGTGTGCCATTCATACACACGAAAATATGCATCAGTGTGCGTAAATTTATCAATGGAAATTAGGCCGGCGGTGTCGTTGCCTAGAAGAGCCGGGAGCGAGCGTCGTAGTATTATTATCAGTTACGTCAGACGGGCGCGACAAGTTGCTATAAGTACTACAACAGGAGTTTTTTTTTTTTAAATATTTTGCATTATTTTATTACATAGTTATAATAAATGCATTTGTTGCGTTGTTGGTAGGAATGGTAGGGTAGGCTAGGTCTAATTGCCTCTATGGACGGCACGCCCCTGCGGCAGCGGGACAAGTGCCTAAAGTAGGCCGAACTTTGGAAGCTTTGTAACTCAAAGAACCTGCCCGAAAAGGTTAAAAAGCTTCAGGCCTTGTTTTCAATGATAAAGATATCGGACATCCGGGTTCTTTACTACCTACAGAAGTCTAAGTCACTGCAGGGCATAAGGTTTTAACCTTTATAAATACTGTCACCTACTTATACAGGGTGTGGCGTAAATAGTGATCCGCCTTTAAGGATTGTATGTACCAGATAGTTTACTATAAACTAGTACAATTTTAACCATATGTAACCAAGGGTTCCTGAATTTTTTATTTATTTTTTATTTTTATACGAAATTTCTATCTTTGGTTACAAATTCGGTTGTAGTTTAAAAAAAAACTATAATTTTCTTACTTTGATTTCTGTTAATAACTGCTGAATACTAGAGCTATCGTGGAAACATGTTGTTTTTTATGAAATATTAGAGCTTTTGAAGAAATAGTAAGTTCTTCTCTATTTTTACTTTAATTTTTAACATATCATAACATAATAAAAGAGATTTTTTTGTAAAAAAAATGTACTACACTGGATGTGCCCATTCATTTAAAAATATGTCTACTAAATACAGATTCCAAAATGGTATCACAATAACAGATCCTATTGTTTAATAGAAAGATATTCAACTTTAATTGAAGCAAATAAGATTTTCATTAAAATACATCTTAAATCGTAGTCTCTATTTGCGCGTTAAAATCGCCCATAATAACAACGTTTCCATCAGATAATTCGACAGCTTTTCCGATAGTGTCATAGAAAGCCTCTTTTACTTCTTCAGTGGCTCCGGCTGTCGGCGCATATACTTGTATAAGATTTATTTTGAATTCGTTTATATTTAGTTTTAAGAGTGCCACTCGTTCTGATAAGCCAATAAAACTTTCTATGAAATTTTTGAGATACCTTTTCACCAGGAAACCCACACCATACAGTCCCGGAGTTTGTCCTATGTAGTAAAGTATTACGTTTTGGTATTCTTCTATTGTATTGCCCAGTCGTCTAACTTCCGTAAGCCAACAATGTCGAACTTTGTATTTTCTAGTGCATCCAGTAGCTCTAGGAGGTGTGCATTGGTTGATAGAGTTCTGACATTGTATGTAGCTATATAACGTAAGTTTGGGTTATTTGTTACAAAGTTATTTATCTTTGGAGGGTTATGGTCTGATTCTCCCGCGGTGACCAGCCGTCTTGGGAGATTGAGATTGATATTTAGAGGGGTTCGCGCTAATTGTTATTGTGTTGTATTCATATTTTCTTGATCTGGAGTAGGCTGAGAGGAGAACCAATGAAATGTTAGCGTTGGTTTTTTTATAAGGTAGTTCGTCATGTTATTATTTTTAATCATTTTTGTTGATTGCTTTTTCACTGTTGCTCCACTGTTGCTAGAGCCTCTCAGTGATTCTGGCGATTCTGATGAGTTCCTTTTCTTATCTTTATTCTCGTGGTCAATTTGCTCGTTTGGGATAACATTTTCATTTTGTCTATTTTTGGTTCCCAAAACGACAAGTCTATCATATTTTATGAATGCCCTGTTTCCGGAATCTCTCTCCTTGTTTAGCTCAATTTGAATTTGATTAAACACTTAAAAATTATGAAAAATGTTCAAAATGGCCACCGTTTGCAGCTATACACGCTCTGCAACGTCGAATAAATGACCGTTTCATTCGTCGAGCAAACCCGCTATCGCTGATTTCTCTTGCTGCTGTCTGGATTCTAGTCCTCAATTGGTCAATGCTAGTGATTTGTTCCTTGTAGACTTTTTCTTTCAGGCAGCCCCAATAAAAGAAATCCAGGGGATTTAGGTCTGGTGAGCGTGGAGGCCACAATATTGGACCTAAGCGCCCTATCCACCTATCTGGATACGCTGCATTAAAGTGCTCTCGTACTGTAACAGCATAGTGAGCGGGACAGCCATCGTTCTGCAGCCACATGTCTTGTTGGACTTCAGGAGCAACATTCTCCAGAAGCGACGGCAAGTCATTACGCAAAAAACTTAAATATCTCTCTGCATTTAATGTTTCTGGCAGCTCGTGTGGACCGATTATCTGTCCGTTAATAATTCCGGTCCAAAGGTTTATTTTAACTTGATACTGTGATCTGTCTTGCCTTATGAGATGCGGGTTTTCTAGCTGCCAGATTATAATAATAAGATTTTCTAGCATCCGTGTCCTGGCTACGTTTCGGTGACCTCTTTGGGGAAACTGAAGGTTTTGTCTGTGCGATTATGGACGAAGTTATGTTGACGAACAACTACCGGAAATATATTATGAAGGACGGGACGGTTGACGTGTGTCGGGCATGCCACCGTCCGGGTGAGTCCATCAGACATATTATTTCTGGTTGTTCTCGTCTGGCTAACGGCGAGTACTTGCACAGGCATAACCAAGTAGCCAGGATTATCCACCAGCAACTTGCCTTGAAATATAAACTTGTGGAATCAGAGGTACCGTACTACAAGTATGTGCCCGACCCAGTTCTCGAGAAAGACCATGTCACGCTGTACTGGGATCGGTCTATCATCACTGACAGGACTATTGTCGCCAATAAGCCTGACATAGTGGTGATAGACCGATCAGCGCGCCGCGTAATGATAATCCATGTTACCATTCCGCATGACGAGAACCTCGTGAAAGCTGAGCAGGAGAAACAAATAAAATATCTCGACTTGGCACACGAGGTTGTCGACATGTGGAATGTGAACTCGGCTATCATTGTGCCGATTGTCGTGACGGCCAATGGCCTTATGACCAAGAGCCTCGACGACCACCTTTCGAGGCTCTCCTTAGGCGGTTGGATCAAGGGCCTGATTCAGAAGGCAGTACTCCTCGATACGGCTCGCATTGTGAGGAGGTTCCTGTCTCTGGAGCCCTAACCACCGGTAGCTTGGACCCTGCTCCCGATACCGTCGGACCACTATTTTTTATATTTTTAAATGTTTTTTTAATATTAATTTGTTTAGAAATATTTAAAAATGTAATTTATATGTATATATATGAATAAAGGAAATAATAATAATAAACGTTTATTTAAGACTAGCTTCTGCCCGCGACTTCGTACGCGGATCCTGTTGCTTTTGCCAGCGACAACGGGGACGTCAAGAAAATCGAAGATCTGAAACGTTTGATGTAGAATTCTGAGGCCCGGGGACGGGAAAACAACTGGATGAGCGAGACGATTGAAGACGTTCCAGATCTTTCATTTTCGTAAGTCCACAGGAAATGCCCATCAGACTAAACAACTTTTGCTAAGACGTCATTCCTTAATATGTTATAGTGTCGCTGGGCTTTGGAGATTCACAACAGGGTTCCAGATCTCCAAATTTATTCTCACAGCAGAAAATGCTCTTCACGTGGAATAATTTTTGCTATGACACCATTTTTATATCTCTTATACTTTAGCTGTTCTGATGCGGTTCTGCATCAGGTGTTCCAATTTCCAAAATAAATTATAGCCTATACGTTGCCCAGACTTAATACCTACACAACAAATACCTTTTCTTCCCGTTATTCTGTCAAATAAATATGCCTTCGGGCTTGTGTTATTTGAGTGTTTAATTTCCTTTTCCATTTATCGTCGTGACACGGTAGCCTACCCGGTAACGCAGGGGAGCAGTCACTTAGATTTTAATTGATCAGGTATCTTCAAATTTAAACTATAACTATGCCTAGAAAGAGGTCAAATCTTTCCCAACGTTCCAAAGGAGCTAAAAGATTGAGGATCATAAGATTCCCAAGAATCTACCAAGGAGCGTCAGGAGAGACTTGATGCTGTTCGAGAACATCAGACTGCAACTCGCTCCGTAGAAACCTCTTCGGATCGCGAAGCACACCCGCGTTCTCAGCGAATTTACGCATTTACATCCAGGTCTCTAGAGACCAGTGAAGAAATCATGCATTGTCTCGTGAGTCGCAGACGTTCACGGATAGATAATTGCGCATTAGTTCTCAGCGTATCTACGCATCTGTTTCTAGGTCTCTAGAGATAAGTGCGGAACATGATGCGCGACTGTCCGCTATGTTAAGCGTTTGCCTAGGTTGGCCCGTGGATGGGTTACCTCCCATTACATACCGAGTTTCCTCACTTCCTCGCTGAACATCTGATGCAGCACCGCAACAGACCAGCTAAACTATAAGAGATACAAAAATGGTGTCATAGCAAAAATTGTTCCACGTGATGAGCATTTTCTGCTAAGAGAATAAATTTGAAGATCTGGAACACCTGAAGTGGAACTCCAAGAGCCCAGCTACACTATAACATATATAGGAATGACGTCTTAGCAAGAGTTGTTCAGCCTGATGAGCACTCTCTGCGTAAAGACTTAGTTTGATGTACAGAATGCTTGGTTGACCCGTCTTAGCAAGAGTTGTTCAGCCTGATGAGCACTCTCTGCGTAAAGACTTAGTTTGATGTACAGAATGCTTGGTTGACCGCTTTGTGAAGGGTCTTTTTGTTGTAAAGGTATTAAATCTGGGCAACATATAGGCTATAATTTATCTTGGAAAGTTGAACATCTGATGCAGCTTTGATTTCCATATCAGGTGTTCCAGTGTTCTTCGCGATCCGAAGAGGTTTCTACGGAGCGAGTTGCAGTCTGATGTTCTCGAACAGCATCAAGTCTCTCCTGACGCTCTTCGGTAGATTCTTGGGATCTTATGATCCTCAATCTTTTAGCTCCTTTGGAACGTTGGGAAAGATTTGACCTCTTTCTAGACATAGTTATAGTTTAAATCTGAAGATAACTGATCAATTAAAATCTAAATGACTGCTCCCCTGCGTTACCGGGTAGGCTACCGTGTCACGAAAATAAATGAAAAAGGAAATTAAACACTCAAATAACATAAGCCTATTTAGGCTTATTTATTTGATAAAATAAAATAATAAATGGGAGTTTAGGCCAGTAGAGTCAAATTTTCAATGATTCATCGAATTTTCATCGAAAATCAGTCCTAAACTGTTACCGCCTTCACCGCGTGGAGGTACTCCCAGCTTATGTTATTTTATAATTATACAGTGAAATTAGTGATAGCTTTGATTTCCATATCAGGTGTTCCAGGTCTTCAATTTTTTTTATATTTTTTTATATTATATTCCACAACGCGTGTGCCAGATCTTCAATTTTTATACGTCAACAGAGAGTGCTCATCAGGCTGAACAACTCTTGCTAAGACGTCATTCCTATATATGTTATAGTGTAGCTGGGCTCTTGGAGTTCCACATCAGCTGTTCCAGGTCTTCAAATTTTATACGACAACAGAGAGTGCTCATCAGGCTGAACAACTCTTGCTAAGACGTCATTCCTATATATGTTATAGTGTAGCTGGGCTCTTGGAGTTCCACATCAGCTGTTCCAGGTCTTCAAATTTTATACGACAACAGAGAGTGCTCATCAGGCTGAACAACTCTTGCTAAGACGTCATTCCTATATATGTTATAGTGTAGCTGGGCTCTTGGAGTTCCACTTCAGGTGTTCCAGATCTTCAAATTTATTCTCTTAGCAGAAAATGCTCATCACGTGGAACAATTTTTGCTATGGTACCGTTTTTGTATCTCTTATAGTTTAGCTGGTCTGTTGCGGTGCTGCATCAGATGTTCAAGTTTCCAAGATAAATTATAGCCTATATGTTGCCCAGATTTAATACCTTTACAACAAAAAAAAATCATTTAAATCCGTCGAGTAGTTCCGAAGATTAGCGTGTACAAACAAACAGACATACAGACAAACAGACAGAATTTTTATTTTGGATTCGTGCTCTATTACTGTTTCCAAACCCCCCTCACTAATTTTTTTTTAAATATATTCAATGTACAGACACAGTTTTTTTACTGTTTTATTATATGTATAGATAACTAGGATCCAATTTGTTAGTATTATAATAACTTATAACTAGTGTTAGTAATACAAACTTAATCTACTCGACCCCTGCCTGATCCATGAATCGAGGTATCAATACTTATGTGAGTATTAATACATCGACTCATGTAAAGACAGTCAAGTCTACTGGCTATCATACTTAAAACGCTGTTGCGACTAGCCCGTACTCTGCTCAGCATTGACGCGCACCGCTTGCGCAGAGTAGCGTAGAAGCAATCGATGCGCGCCTCCGCAAACATACGTGATGCACTACAGTGGCGGGGCAGCCGCAACATCGTTCTAAGCGCATTATTGTATTGTACCCGCAGGGCACTGTACGCTTTTTGAGTATAGACTGCCCACAGGCTGCAGGTGTAAAAAGATGTGCAGAAAGCTCTAAAGAGAGTGATTTTTACCTCACTTGTACATCGGGCAAACCTGCGAGCAATCATGTTTGCTCTCACGGACAGTGCCCTACGTTCACGTTCAATATCCATGTCGTCCTTAAGGTCCTCGGTAATTAGATGACCCAGGTATCTGAACTGACGTACCCTAACCAACTCATCTCCATTCAGCTTTATAGGAGGCACGCTAGAGGGACACCTAGTACCAGCCTTAAAGACAACAAACTCGCTTTTCTTTATATTATACATCAAGCCGTGACTATCTGCATAAATTTCACAAATTTGCAACAGTTTCCTAATGCCACAAACCGAGGCGCTCAGCAACACCATGTCATCCGCATAGCTAAGATTATTAACACAAACATCATCTATGCGACAACCGATCCGCTGGCCGCTGAGCTCCTCGATTAGGGCATTTATATACAAATTAAAAAGACGGGGCGAGCTCAAGCCACCCTACCTCACGCCACATTCCAATTTATATGGATCTGAGAGGGTGCCCGCCCACCGTACACTATTACTTTGATTGCTGTACCAGTACTTTAAGATATTAACAAGTTCAGACGATAGCCCTATTTCTTGTAACTTTCTCCACAGAATATCATAACAGACTAAATCAAAAGCTTTGCTCAAATCGAGGAAACAGGCATACACAGGTGTGTCCCTGTGGGTATAATACCTGACAGTATGCTTCAAGCACAATATGGCACTTTCCGTTGACATCTCTGATCTAAAACCAAATTGATTGTCATGCAGAACTATAGATTCAGCCAATTGTGCATCCAGCACGCTATCAAGCACCTTAGCCACCACAGTCGCTAAAGATATCGGCCTATAATTGTTTAGGTCGGAAATGTCTCCAGTTCTATTTTTAATTATGGGCACTACAATAGTTTTCATTAACTGTTCCGGCAAGTAAGAGTGGCTTATACATAACGAATAAAACATAGCCAGTACTCGTGAAATGTGAGGTCCAGCATGTTGCAGATGCTCAATACTAAGACCATCATGGCCAGGCGACTTTCCTCTTCTCATTTGTCGAATAGCTTGAGCCACAACCTTAGCTGAAATCTTTTGGTTCAACCCCACACCTTGGGACCCAGTATTGAGCATCGACACCGACGGACCAAGTGGTGAGCTAACAAAGAAGTGCTCCTTAAATACATTAGCTATGTTTCTAGGGTCTGAATGACCCTCAATACTCACGGGAAGGCCAGGCCTACAGTTCAATTTTCTAGTGTCTTTCCAAAAACTAGAGAAATTCTTATTTGTACAAAGTGTCGCTAACCTATCCATTTTAATTTGTTCTTTATGGTCTTGACACCACTTCAAGCGTGATTTAAAAATCTTTCTACTTTCGCACATCGCATCATATATTATTCCTGTTTTTGGCTTGCCATGATCAACCCAGTCCATTATGCATGCAGATTATGTCAATTTAAATATCCATCTTTTTTGCAGGATTACTCGTCGCTCCATAATATTGTATTAAAAAATTGCGGGTCTTCTCTTATTCTGCGTAGCATTTCTCTACAAAATGTTACTCTTAACAAATAAACGGACTTACAAAAAAGAGTATAATTTATATTATATTTTTAAAAAAGTATTTTTTAGTACCTGCCTTTTGCTGCACATAATAATTTTTCATGGGTTTTAAAAGAATTTTATGACTCCAAACATTCTAACTCGAAATTTCTATAGATCAAGAGCTCATTTTTATTCAATTTCAATGAAGCTCTGTTTCTCTCTTCCCGCCACTTCACATTCATGACCGAAAAGACTATGTCAGTAAATCGAGAATTTTTCTCACGTCAAAATTCTCGGGCTGAAATAATGATGATGATTCAAGGTTGTGTTGTATGGCAGATATCGATACCGCCATCTCTCTTTCAGTGTAAAACGAGCTAAGATGTCATTGATAAAATTCGGGTATTTGTGATATCTACGGAGTAACCATATTTATCGACGCAGATTCGGCTTGTACCGGTCAAACAGAGGGTGCATTATGAAAATTGGCAACGTCGCAAATAAGTCCATGCAATAAAAGGAAAACGACGTCCTTCGCCTCGTTTTGGTATGGACGACGTGACTCGTCATCCATCTTCTCTTCGGCGATGATACGTGTCGGCCCTTATAAATATGGCTAAGATACCAACCTGTGCTGACTAGTAGTCCATTGCCCAGCCAGTCCTTCAGGAACTTGTACAGAACACTTTTCTTTATGTTCTTTGAATGCGCCAGTACCACCTGCAACAAAACTGTTGCTTTAGCATAGATCAAGCAGATGGTATACAGTGAGGATGAATGGATGGTTGTTACTCTTTCGCGCAAAAATACTGAGCGGATTTTGATGAATTTTACAGTATTATCGCATATACGTCCGACTAACACATAGACTATAATTTATAAACATTATTAGCAAAAATAATTGAATTTACGAGGGCGAAGCCGTGGGCGGAAGCTAGTCACATAATTATAAGGCAGGTATACACTTGCACTGAACACTAAAGGATGATTTCCACCAAACAGCTCGTATCGCATCGGATCCCAACGGATTTTAATCACGATATTAAAACGTGTACACAGTATTTAAAGTCTATATTACAAAGCAGCGCACAGAAGCTTGACTGCGGGCGTCTTCCACGACGTGCGATCAGCTCTGCCTGCTCGCACGGCTCAGCCTGTCGTCGTGTCCGATCGGATCCTTTCGGCTGTCAACACGGTAGGAATGAAACTATTTGACTAGGCGCAGAAACGGATACGTTCGCAAGCAACGGTACGAAGCAGATCGTATGCGTCGACGTCCTGCCGGACGCGACTGGCTGTCGCCGCATCCGTTCGTATCCTTTCTAATCCGATGCGATGCGATGCGAGCCGTTTGGTGGAAATCATCCTTTAAACTTGCACGCTAGCCTACGCGTTTCGAATGGTAATGGCCGCGTCACATAGGAAGCTTCTCGCGAGTTATGTCCAAAAGTGTCCATACTATCTTCCTAAGATGCAAGCGAAACCCATTGTTAGACTTGAGTAAGATCAGCCGATCATTGATTACGCTGATGCTTGCTATTTGGATGCCACTGAGGAGCTTGAATAGTTGTTGAATAAGCTCGAGCGTTTGCAAAATCTTTGCATCCGTTTTGTGTTTGGTCTGAGGAAATATGATCATGTTTCTCAGTTCCGCAAGGAACTCAAATGGCTCCCTATTCGTCTTCGCAGGAACACTCGGATATTATGTCTCCTATACAACATCCTTTATAACCCTTCATATCCTAGCTACCTGCGCGATCGTTTTTCGTTTACCCGCCCCTCTGATGCTCTGTGTAGATCCCACCTCAGGCATCATCTTAATTTCCCATCCCATAAAACCGAATTATATTCTAATTCCTTCTCTGTCCACGCAGTACGTTAGTGGAACTCTCTTCCGCCTAACATTAGAGATTCTGAAACTATATTTGTCTTCAAAAAGCAAGTCAAAGAACACTATCTCTCCTCTATACTGTAATATTCTGGATATTATTCATATTGTAGGTATATATTTATTTTGTATATTATGTGTATATATTTGTGTGTATGTTTATATTATATAGGTATATTTTTGTTTTAAGTTTTAATTGAAATTTTCCTGTTCTGTCTTTTCTACACACTGTGTCTACATTTCTAATCCAACTTTCCTCTCGCAGGTCTGCTGGAAGAAATTTCTTATGAAATAAGCAGTACCTTTGTGCTCTTTTATCTTAATGTAATGTCCTATTAAGTATTTTGTGTGTACATAAATAAATAAATAAAAAAAATGAGATGTTTTTAATTTCAACTCGATACCTCCACGCGTTCATGAGTTATAGGGTCTTGACAGACGGACAATAAACTGAACCTTTAAGGGTTCCGTTTCTTTCTTTTGAGGTACGGAACACTAATAACTAACTAACTTAGACTTAACTCAAATACAATTAAAATTCAATAAAAAAAAACAGTTAAAATTCAATTATAATTAATTAAAAATTCAATAAAATCCATCATTGTTATAGCGACATGTCTATTAAATATAAATATAAAGATTTATTTTCTCCCACAAAGTACAATTACAGTATAGAGGTCTTTCAAAAATTGTAGGTACAAAGGTTTGTGGGAGTCAGGAATCCAAACTAGGATACCCTGTGCTATGGACTCCTGGCCCCCCTCGCCGAGATTTGGATTATATGACAATTTTTGAACGTAAGACATGTATGAATGACTATTGTAAGAATAACAAGAAAAGGTACTAATTAAAAATAAAAATAAAAATAGAGATAAAAGTACGTGTGTGTGTGTGTTTGAAAGTGTGAGTGTGAAGTGGAAGGTGTTGTGTATGTTTTGTGGTGTTGTGTGAGAGAGTGTAAGATAGTGTAGTGTGTGTGTGTATGTGTAAAGATAGATGGGTATACGAATGTGTGCGTGAGGGGAGGGAGTATGTATTTATTAAAAACGCTAGACTAAGATAAGATAGTAAGCAATTTTTCCGTTTCTTCATAATCTAGTTCTAAAAGCCACTGTATAAGCTTCTTTTTACATTCTACCCTAGGCAAATCAACAATTGCAAGAATTTTGTTAATTTTATTATACAGTCTGCTTGCTCTGAAATTGAAGAAATTATGGGCAAAAGATGTTCTTACCGGAGTTGTTTCACAGACTTCATAGGATCGCCTAGTATTAGCCTTCTTTCTAGCCGTTGAGACGTCTATAGAGGAATGTTTTTTTATAACTGTTTGCAATATATAAAGCTGCCTGACTGTTAATACCTTTGCTTCGTTATAGAGGGTTGATGTAGCGTATAAACGTGGTTTGAAGAGAGCAATTTTTAGGAGAAGTCGTTGAGCTCTTTCAATGTTTAGGATATTGGTTTTATAAGAGCCGCCCCAGGTGGAAATACCATACGATAAGATTGATTGGCAAAGGGATTCGTACACAGTTTTAACCAGTTTCCAACTCGCAACATGCCTAAGATTTTTAAAAATATGAACGAGTTTTCTAGTTTTCTGGACCAGATGTGAAATGTGTTGTTTGAAAGATAAGTTTTTATCCATTATTATGCCTAAGTATTTTATCGATTCTGTTTTTGAAATCATTGGGCACATGGTACAGTTAGTGGGTACAGGATTACATGCATGTGCATAAACACCAAAATTATTAGTATTTGATGCAACATCATGTATTGTAAATTCAATGTATTTAGTTTTGGAGGCATTTAAGGTCAGTTTGTTGAGAGCAAGCCAATGAGTTACAATATTGAAACCTTCCTGGGCAGCAACAAAAGTTTCATCCCATGAGTTACCATAAAACGTTAATGTATTGTCGTCGGCATAAGACATAACATGACAGTTTCTAATGTTTAGCTGGCAAAGATCATTGATATAGCAAAGAAAGAGAGGAGGGCCCAAGATACTGCCTTGTGGGATTCCAATATTTATCGGTCTTTCTTCACTCAGAGTATCACCTATCCGAACTGATTGATATCGATCTTGTAAATAGTTCTCGAATAGTTTTAATTGTGTGTCCCTTATTCCCATATGTTCTAGCTTGGATATTAATATACGCGGGCACACAGTATCAAAAGCTTTCTGAAGGTCCGGAAATATAGTCAAGCATTTTTTCCTATCATCCAATTTACTTACAATAAATTGCGTGAAAGTATCGATACAGTCGGTTGTAGATTTTCCTTTTCTGAAGCCATACTGGTTAGGTGATAGGATGTTTTTATCTTCTGAGAATTTCACAAATCTGCTATTAATTATGTCTATTGGAACAATGCCGAATGAAAGGACAGTTAACCCCCTAATCGTCGCTAGCAGGGTGTATGTACAAAGAGAACACAGAAATCCCGATTTTTTGACAAATTGCTCCATTTCAGTGCGGACAGATTACACACAGATCAGGGACAGTTGAATAACTACGTTAATAATGAAGCGCAAAAAATTGACCTTTAGCAAATAAATAATTCAAAACGTATGTCTGATCGTTTAGCAATATAAAGTATTTCCCGAAGGGTTAAGCAGAGATGTATCTATGGAACACCCACACTTAGCCAGCTATGTTTTAATACCATATTTTTTTAAACAAGCTTTTGTTAAAATAAGAGGAAAAAAAATTGGGTTCATCTAACAACATTGAAAGTGTATACAAAATGGCGTATCCGTGTCCGTTGAGGAGTTCTTTCGTGTGGAGGCGATCCTGGCAGAAGGATCAAGTAATGTCCTTCATAAAAATGTATTGTCACCAGAACCAAAGGTGTGTGCAAAAGTTTTGCTCAATCGTTTCGGGGGAGCTGGTTTGAAATTCAGTTGCAAGATTTGACCAATACCTACGATCTAACTAACAAGGCAAGTTACTTTTCCTATTGACAGCGATGTGGACGAATTTTTTGACGCCCTGTAATCGTTTTGGTACTTGTACTTACTGATTTAAGACACAACTATTAGAAGTAAAACCAAAAACTGAAACCAAGGCAAAGGACGTGGCCATAAAGTTACTTGGTTTGAAATGGAAATGGGCTGGACATTTACAAAGAGTACTGGTACCCATTGAACAAAAAGCGAAGAAAAGGTCGACCACAAATGAGATGGAGCGACGATATTATAAAAATAGTAGGTAACATTTGGAGTAGAGTAGCTAGAGACAGAATAGCATGGAAACGAATGGAGGAGGCTTTCACCGCTATTGATAGGGGTCCTTGTACATAGTAAAGTAAATAACGGCACATTTATAAATCAAGAAACATATTATTACTAACATTTACATTATGAGTCAAATATGTAACACTAATCATTAGTTAAGTCAAATAAAGCTATTTTATTACTTTATTTTTTATTACTTACTGATTTTTAGGGTTTCGTAGCCGAATGGCAAAAACGGAACCCTTATAGATTCGCCAAGTCTCTCTATCCGTGTATGTCACAGCCACTTTATTCCGAAACTATTAGAACTATACAGACAGTTGAAACTTAGTAGGTAGATGTATTCTGTGAACCGATTTAAGGTTTTAATACAAAAAAAATACGATTAAGGGGGTCTCCCCATACACGGAACTGAAACTAAAAAATATTTTTGTCATCGTGAGTGTCAATAGATAGGTCTTTAAAAATGACATAGAGGTTCCTAAAATCATTTTCTCTCAAAGTCAATCGTTTGAAAGATAGACATTTACAAAGTGGTAAAATGTGTGTCCTCCCCTCTAATTTCTAAAGTAAGAGGAGGCAAATTCTGAAAAAAATATAGGATTATAGAACCAAAAAAAAAAACTTTCAAACAAAATTGGAGAGATTAGCCGGAGATAAGCCGGAAAAAAACAGACAGAAAGACAAACATTTTATAAAAAAATTTAGTCATAAGTTCCGCATGTTCTTTCGCATGCATTCAGTAATATAATAATATTACGAGTAATATGCTGTTATTTTGAAATTACAAACATACTTCAATTTTATATATTTGTATAGATATACATATATTTGGATAAAACGAACGACCATTAGTCCACATTAGCCCTGGATCGAAACGCCTTTGCCCAGCAGTGGGATGACGCAGGCTAGCAGTATCAGTATAGATTTTTGGATGGCACACACCCCCAAAGCGCTAAGAGCTCGCGGCTGAATAATAACAGCCGGGTCGATCTTCAAGGTTAAGCAGCGCTTGCCAAGGTTGGTCCGTGGATGGGTGACCATCCATTACATACTGAGTTTCATAGGTAGTCAGTGACCCGAAAGGCTGACAACCAAGGGCAGGGTATTACCTAGTACTAATTGGATTGTGGAGATCAGATAGGCAGTCGCTCCAAGTATAACACTGTTATTCAGCTGCAACTGGTCACTGGAAGTCGACCCCGACCTAATTGAGAAAAGGCTAGGCAGATGATGATGATGATTCTACGCACCTCGATATCAGCGGGTCCGGAAATGTGGAGGACTCTGTGACTCATCACTTTGAACACGTAGCGGTCGCCATATTTGTGTGTGCAGTCCACTAGGATATCCATAAGCTTGTCTGAAAGAGGAAGTTAATGTGTTATTAATCATTAGGGGTCATCTTACCTTACCACTGTTTAAAAAAATACTGTGTAAGAACTTCTCTGAAGATCACTTACGGCCGTTTTCAATAACTTACAAAAGTAAACGGAACGTTGCTCTCTCAAATAACAGTTAAAGAAACGTCAACTGTCAACCCTCCGAGAGACAGATAAGTGACGTGGATAGCATATTCCTGTCAATTCATTGCTAAATTTGTTTAAAGAAACGACGATAGCTACTAGAGTAAGGCATATTAACTAACCGTTATACGTAAGTAAGTTATAGAAAACGGCCATAAAACCTTTTCTTAATTGCTACCGAGTGCTTACTAATAGGGAATATGCATGTAATTTTTTTTTTCACTTAAATTTTTAATATGCAGTGCTATCAACCCAAGAAAATAATTAAAAGTTAATTTCAACTACTGCTTATCGCACAAAAAAAAAACTCCTGCAATTTTCTACGACAGTTCAAACGTCCATGACTATCGCGGCCATTCATGTCAAGACTTTGATGTCACTTACCTCTATCTGCCTTGTTTAAATCTAATTTTTTGCCCTTAGAGATTAGTTTTACTAAAATGTAAGTGCTTTATTTAAGCAAAAATTGCAATAACAATATTATAGTAAAATCTTAGTGAAACTTTAAGTACTTTTCAATTAAAAGTGTTTCTTCGACACATGGATTTTGACGTCACTACTGGAATCGATGCGTTTTGTGTTTGCGTTCCGTTTCACCAAAAACACGCTACATAAAATATTAAATTGTAAAATAAGTGTTGTAATTGAGAATTAAACAAGTGTACCACAATGTTTTTATGGTCCAATACAAGGCATTTTAAAGAAATAAAAAAAGTTTTGTATTTCTTGCATATACCCTATTCTACTTTCTCTTACCTATCTACTGTTTCTTGTTTCCCTTATATTGTCAGTGAAAAAATTTAATTGGTCTTCTTTCACTAAAGGATGATTTCTCGCATCGCACTGGATCGGAAAGGATACGAACGGATGTGAATAAAACGACATATTATCATCATGACATCTCTAAATAATTACTTACTTATAAGTATAACTGATTATAATACCAAATGATAACCTAGACTAGACAAAACCTATAAATAAAACCAAATTATTTCATAATATTTGTGTTTTGTATTTTACTTCAATCTAATATCCGTAACCGCAACTATCCGAAACTAATGCATAATCCGAAATAATTACATATCCGTAACCGTATCCGCAACCGATATAATTTTATTCCTATATCCGTATCCAGATCCGAAATACCATATCCATAACATCTCTAATTATAATACAGAGAAAACTAGCAAATTGTTTGATCTAGATCGTTCTAGACTACTTATTTAATAACCAGCTGTTGATCTATGTACATTAATATTAAACTAATATTAATAAATATTTTTTTAGAATTCGATTTAGGCTTTTCCATGCTGCTGATGTTGAGATTTGAATTAGCTAGTCGGCACGAGAAGACCCGACTAGCTATTTCTAAATCTTTAAAAGTAAAGATGTTTATGTCTCATTCAGGCCAAAACGAGTGAAGGGAAACAGATCAGATAGACCATGTTCAGGATTAAAACATAGAAGATAGACAGAATACTCTTTATTATGTGCACCACACAAATTACAGGATATGGGTATACAATGGGTGGTCTTATCGCTAAAACTGATCTTTTCAAGACAACCTTTGGATGAAGAAGTATTTTTTATTCGAGTAACATAAAATAGAGTTAGATCCCTTTTTTTTTACCGATGGGAAATCATCAAATAACCCCTCCCGCTCTGGGCTGAGCAGGGGGGAGTGTCAGACTTTTACTGACTAAAACCCATCCATGTTCCTTCCTTTGCCCTTTGTGTTCCAGGGCCGCGGTATCTCTTTCGAACAGTCTCGAAACCCTGGAGAGTTAGATCCCTTAGAATAGGTTAAAATTTTGAGACTAAGGAAAACTGAATGCCTCGTTGGTCTAGAGGTCGCTTGCGCAACTGTTGAGCATGAGGTCCTGGCTTCGATTCCCAGGTCAGACAAATTGTTATTGGGTTTTTCATTAGGAATTTCTCAGTAGCAGCAGCAGCCACGAAGTCTGGTTTTGTGCCCGGTTGATAGCAATAGGCTCACCCCCTATTACATGAGATTCAAACCAAACTGGCAAAATATAGGTGTAGAATTAGGTACTTTGCCTAGCCCTTCGGGGATTACAGTCGTGATGTTATGCTATATGTCACTTTAAAGAAAACAGTGCTTACCAGGTGGCGACTGAAACAGTTCCCAAGTGTTTCCTATGATAGGTTTCCGAGGGGGCCCAGGAAGTTGGTCCAGAGGATTCTCATCTTCCTTGAAGAATAACAGCCATATCACTAGGGCCACGGCCCCCACTATTAGTATTTCAAACAACATGTTGGTTTACTGAAGAACACCTGTGGACAATATAAACAGTCTTTTAATATATTTTATCATTCCTTTAAAATTACTTAAGAGCGGTTTCACTAGCGTAAGTACTTTTTAGCGTATAAGCATGGCTTATGCACGTTTACGCGCGCTCCAATACGCGCTTCAAAGATCGAACGCGCATACACGCATTTATACATGTGTTCTCGTGAGGTGAGCGGACGTGCGCGGAGGTGTCTTTCGCGGCTCACCCTCATACGAGATTATACGCACGTCAACGCCCCCACGAATCACGCGTGAAACTAAAGGCGCACGAATACGCGCGCACACGCGCTTCCAAAAACGAACTTGTATGTACGCGCCGGAAATATGTTAATCTGAAGCCGCCCTTAATAGTTATGAACATAGTTTAGTTTAGTTTTCTTTTCACATACATCCATTTTTTAACAACTTTATAAGTAAACCACTAGTGGCAACAATAATTTATTTTACAGCGTGTATCCGCAAGGTGTTGTCATATTTAAGTATGTAGTACAGGCTATCAAACTGAACCCCTGCCTTACACTCAAGGTGTGATGCGACCTGCCATTCACAAAAAATACATCAAATTGAACAATTTGGTACAGCTGTTTTCTTATTTATTCTAAAAATCAAAGGAACTTTCTACAAAAGTTCTTACTAAAGCGCCTATCTAGTTTAGAGCCTGGTATAGAGCACTTTACTTAGAAAACTCTTCAACTTGTACAATAAGTGCGACTCACTCTAAGTAATCCGATGTTGCTAAGTAATTGTTAGCCCTATTTTGTAGACGAGGTACTTTACTCATTCCTTGGGTGAGACCAACCCGACCAGCCCGAGTGGTGAATTAACTTAGTGTTAAATCCTGCTTACTCTGAACAGTCAAAGAAAGAAGAAAGAAAATACGTTTATTTGCGTAATAACATATTAAAAAACTTAAAAAGTTTAGTTAAAAGGCTCAGCAAATGCTCAGATGTCAACACTGGGTACTTCCACCATTCATCTCATGCAACCACAGACAATCATACCAGTTCCCAATACCCCACAAATTCGATCCGCGAGAAATAGGAAATAGGAATAGGCTGTAGCTAATATCGGAATCGGATTTCCTTTTTTTTACGAACAGCATCAAAATCAAAAATCATTTATTCAAATCAGGCTGATAGTATAATCAGCACTTTCTGAACGTCAAAGTTGTGATGCTTCATGAATGAGGCAGTCTCCCAAAACGCCGGACCTTCGCAGCGACACCTAATCATGTTTGACAGATACTTTACGAAGCCGATATAAGCCTCTTTGATCGTTTAATATTTGTTTACTCCAATCCTTTTATCGCAAAAATTCATGCGACAAGGGGTACTTGTGTAGAGCCTCCTATGTCATCAATATTCTGAATTATTGTTGACAAGTTCTTGCCCGCGGCTTCTTTCGTGTTATTGCCGAAAAATATCCCCAAGAACGTTGTTACACAAATAAATTGATTTGATTTGATTTGATACTCTGGGAGAATTTAACTTCCCATTAGTGAAAGATTTTTTTCGAGAAGATCAGTGATTCCATAGATACTACTAGACTTTACTTCTTTATAATATTCGTATCAAGCCATGTGCCTGACAGGATTTTCTATCGCCTATTAATCTGTCTAAGGGCTGAATTTTCCCAAATGCATCTTAAATAATTTCGCTACATAAGTAACACTTTGTGTTCCTTATGTGCCTTGCTTTTAGATTGATGAGTTGGGCGGTGCGGTTTGAGATAGTGAATGAGTGAAATTAAGATTTTTTTAATTAAGTATTTAATATCCTGTTTATTTTAAGATGATTGGAAGCACATATAAATCTTTTAGTTTAGTTATGGTGGAAGCGCCAGGGTAACCTAAGAAAGTCAGATTTTCTTATGTTTTTTGCAATTGAGAAAGTAGCGGTGGCCCAGTGGTGGCGGTCCCGACTTACGAGCAGTAAGTCGTGGGTTCGAACCCAGGCAGGTGCATACTTTGTGTAGTTTATTTCATCACCACTGCTCTCAAAACGGTGAGGGAAAACATCGTGAGGGAACCGGCGTGTCCTAGAACCAAAAATTCGAAAACGTGTGTTATATAACAACCCGCACTGGGCCATCGTGGTGTATTATAGTTCATTTCCCTCTCATAGGGAAGAGGCCGGGGGCTAGGGATGTAAGGCGGTAAAATTACTTTCGTAAATTTCGGTAAAATACGATATTTTACGTAAAATATTATATTTTACGGTAAAATACGGTGGGATTGGGTAAAAAACGAATTAAACAACTACTAAGAAAAGTTCCGAGTCCGTGGAACAGATGGAGCCACTCACTCATTGCGGCCGATCATCACCGACCGCGGTCCGCGCGCGGCGCGCTGGCAGGCGACGTCAGTTGATCGGGTTGGTTCGAGGGAGACAGTCTGTTTGTCGGCTGGGCAGCATATTCGTAACTAACTACATAATTCCAATGGCGGTGAAGAATCAAGTAAAGGAAACAGGTTTGTTTCTTTAATATTTTCGTCATATTTATGTTTGAAAATAATACTTTTTTTTACAAATCATTAAAAATACCTATATTAACTATTTTTTTTTAATTTTACCGTCATCATACCATCATTCACCATACATAAGTAGCCGGTAATTTTACCGTAATACACACATCAAAAGTGTCTAGGGATCAAGCATTTTTATGTGGATATCTTGAGATTGAGATGTGGCTTTGTAATAAATTTATGATTTTATAAATTTATATGGATCCTTTTTGGTGCATTTCATAATTTGAATCAGGAACTGTGAATCAAATTCGAGTAAAAGATGAAAATCAGCTGTCAATATTTTCCCTATAAAAACATACAACGCATTGAAGACATTATTAGTGCTACTGTTTCCCTACTACTGATTAAAACCAACGTTATTATGGAGCGGCGACGTCATTTAAGCAGGGAAGAAATGCTCAGAGCCGTGGGAATGATAGAAGCTGGTTCCCGGCAACGTACTGTGGCTTTAGCTCTGAATACAAGTCAGAGTGTTATCAGTCGACTTTGGACACGTTACCGAAGCACTGGTACCGTGGCTGAGCGCCATGGAGGACGGTATCGCTGCACCACACGGAGACAAGACCGATACATTCAAATCTTAACTCGAAGAGCTCCAACAATAACCGCCATGATGTTAGCCGTGAGGCTTCATCACTCTTCAGGGAACTTAATTAGCGACCAAACAGTCAGAAACCGCTTGCATGAAGTGAACCTTCATTCCCGCAGACCGCTACGGGTACCACCTATAGCAATGCACAATCGTAGGATACGATATCAATGGGCTCTTGAACACAGAAATTGGGCAGAAGAACAATGGCGTTTCGTGTGCTTTTCTGATGAGTCTCGTTTTGGTATGAGACCGGATACAAGACGTATACGACACTGGAGAACCCCTGGACGCCAACAGCGATTAAAATCCTGCCAGGAAGTCCATCCTTATAGTGCGGTATTTGGATCGGCGGAAGAACTGAGTTGATTTGGATCAGAGGCAACCTCAACGCTCAAATTTATGCTGAGACGATTGTATCAGACGTCATCGTTCCTCTACAAGTGCAAATCGGTCCCTTATTTCAGTTAATGCATGATAATGCACGACCGCACACCGCAAGAGTTGTAAGACAGACTCTCGCCGCAGCTAACATCAATGTCCTGCCCTGGCCTGCTCAGTCGCCAGACTTGAATCCGATTGAGCATGCATGGGATATGCTACAGAGAAGAGCTCTGCCGAATATGGAGGGTATCCAGTCGCAAGAAGACCTTTTTTTGTTGTTGCAACGAACATGGGCGGCCATTCAACAGCGTGATTTGGATGAACTCATTTTGAGTATGCCAAACCGATGTTCTTGTGTTGTTAGTGTTCGCGGTAGAAACACGGATTATTAATTGTTTAAGTTACCCAATAAAATTTTAAAGAAAACTGTTATTTCAGTCTTTTTTTCGAACTTTTGTGTTAGTGGTTCAAATGTCAAAAATCCCTTTATTAGGAAAATGGCAAATTTCTTTATTAATGCAAAGGTGACTTGGTTTATCGTTACTGTGACAAACGAAAACACTTTATTTGATGAATCCTTAAAGAAAATTTTAATTAATATCAATCAGGAGAAAAGTTATTGCAAAAATATATGTTGATCCCTAGACACTTTTGATGTGTGTATATATAAATTACCGTAAAATGTGAACTTTACCAGCGTTTTCGGTAAAATTACAAATACATACATTTAAATTCGGTAATTTTGCAACCCTACCTGGGGCCCAGCAGTGGGAACATTACCTATAGGCTGATGATGCTATGCTATGCTTTTTGCAATTTGCTGGTCAGTATCAAGCTGTATGTTGAACAAATGAACAAATGAATGTGATTCGCGACCATAACAAATATGGCATTACAAACTCATCTAGAAGAAGACAATAAACCTCAATAATCATCACGCTAGAATTCTCCAAAGGATTAAGCAGAGATGGTACGTAACTTGCTTATTATAAAGGTAATAGATCAAATAACAATCACCCGATCTCGTAAATTAACTTGATGTCATCGAATTATAATAATGATGTGTCTGCATGTGAAAGCTGTTAATGTGGTCAAAGCTATTTGGTTAATCTGGAACTAATCCTCGCCAGCTAACTCGCATCCATATTCTAACACTAATTACTAACTATAGAGGGCCTAGCACGAATGCTAGAATACTAAAGCAAGTGTCTAGGAAAAGTTGAAAATGAGTCGCAAATTGCGGTCTTGACCTAATATTATCGTAGATATCGAAACGGTTTCTCCATAATGACACAGATTGTGTCAGAGTTAGTCATACACCTTGAACCATTTAAAAAAATAGAAAAAAAGGAAGGAAGTAATGAAAAAAGGAATGATTATCCACAGATATTAACGGCCGTTTTCTATAACTTAGGTTAGTTAATATACCTTACTCTAGAAGCACGATGCCTACTTTCGCACTGTGACTACTTTTTTGGACTTTCAAGTAATGGGTAGCACAATGCCGACATTTTGAAACCACCATTCATTTGATCATTTGATCGCGTAATGCCAAAAATCGCATATTGACAAAAAAATCTTATTACATTGTTCTAATCGCAGCATGCCTAATTAAAAATTAAATCAATCACTAATTTTATTAGTAGGTACTAACGTATGAATAATAAATAAAAGTTGCAACTTCCTACAAGTGCGAATGCCACTAATAAAATAAAATCTCAGCATCTGCTTCTTACTTCTCTATACCAGAATGTTTTTTTTTTTTAGTTATTTGTTGTAAAATGTAATTTTGTGACACTGTGATTGAATGTCAGGAGGATTGACGATTAACGAAAAAATATCAAAATGCTTTACCCTTCATTAGGTCTTCGGGTCAAATGTGTTATGAGATATTTCAACCAAATTTTTCTGACTCGACACTAATAAAAAAAAAAAAAAACCTTTAAAAAAAAAAAAATCTTTTGGGCTTTGGGCATTTGGCCTGAACGACGTAGAATCAGTCAAAATATTTGTATTTCTCATAAATTCATAATCTACAGATAAGGTCACATCTAAGATAACATCTTTAGCAATATCTAATTCACACATTCAGGTACAGTGACATCAATCTGAGAATGACGTTGTCAGTTATCCGCTTTGTAAGGCAAACAATAAAAATAAAATAGGCTTTCATAAAATCAAAATACTTTCATTCCTCGTTAAAACAGCTAGACAAGCATCAAATAACACTAGTTCTAAAATAATTTACATGCCACAAAAACACGCACTTACTTCAATTATAGTCTGAGAAGTCGATCATTAGCACTACACTTAACACAAGATACTTCAATTCGCGGATTAGAAATTCAATTCTACACAAGCGTGCGCCTGAGTGCGTATACGCTCCTCAACTGAGTTGAAAACGGATTGATAACTAATTGGCTAGTTAAGGAAATAGCCGTACTTACGAAAATTAACCGAAATCTACGAATGAACGTCTGGTCGCAAGCGCAACCGCTGATCATGAGGTCTTGGGATCGATTCCCAAGTCGGGCAGTGTTATTGGGTTTTTCCGTCAAGAATTTTTCGATAGCAGCCACTGAGTCTGGATTTGTGCCCGGTTGAAGGCAACAGGCTCGTCGCCTATTACATATTATTATATACAACGTGTAACAGAGTAAACGCAAAACCTCTTAAGGGGTCTTGTACTCATCATTATGAACAACTTTCATTATGGGACCAACACTGAAATCGCGAAAAAACGTTTGACTGCCCCATACATTTCTGTCCGCATAACTCGACAAAATGTACTGAACAGCTGATTTTTTTTTCGCGATTTCGGGGTTGGTTCCATAGTGAAAGTTGTTCTTATTGATGAGTACAATGACCCCCTAAGAGGTTTTGCGTTTATTATGATACACGTTGTAGAAATTTCTATCGGTTAATTGTGGTCAAGATTAAGCTATTCCTGAATAATTGAACTTGAAGATTGTAAGTAGCAAGTTAGGCTGTTAGGATCTAATTTGTGAGTACTTGGAGGAAGAATGAATATAACTATTTATCTTCTTCAGAAACATTGACACAGTCCACTGCTTAATCAGCTAGCTATCTCTTAATTACATACGGGTGTCTGATGTGATAAATCTTCCAAATAATTATCTGATACTACTGCGCCCGCGAATTCTTACTGAATCGCTGCGTTAAAACGCTACGAAGAGTTAGAGACCCCGTTCACACACCGTATTTCGCGGCGAGACGTTGGTGTAAAGATGCGACCGTATGAACTGCGGGATGTTGACTTCATGGCTTATTTCATGAAGTCAATATCCCGCAGTTCATACGTTAAAACAAATGTAGTAGATGCCACAGCCTTAACAATTAACAACTATTTTACTTTGATTTTACCTTTTACGCTGCGAAGTGCGTGAGTCATCGTGTCACTGGCAAGCTTAGCGGCGCGGGCGGCGCACCGAATTTTAACGACCGGCCCCGAACGCACACTATCTTCAAGGACAAAGCGACGACGGTAGCCCACTCGGTAATAGTTCGATTGACGAAGATTTACGAAGGCGAGTGCGACACATAGCTACGTCGCCGACACACCAGCGCACAGTTTTTAAGGTGACTCATTATTTCCTGCATGCTAACGATTTAAAAATTGTTTGCTACATTGGTGATAAATAAACTCCTGTATAGAATACACTGCAAAATAATGATTAGACGTTCGCCCCCTAAAACTACATCGTCGCCGTCACTACACAAGTCTGAGCCGAATTTAACCTCGAATCCTGATACAGATGATAACATATGATGGAAACGCAGCCTCCTTCTGCGAAGCAGTCATGCTAACTTCTCGTCCCAGCCGCCGCGGGAGACGCACCGGGCACCGTAGGCGCGGGCTTGTGGACGGTGAGCTATGGCCGTCCGTCCGTCTTATGACGACAGGCCGTGTCGACGGCGCGTTCTTGTTCCAAGCGCGCCTCAAAGAGATACCAGCAAACGGGAAGGGGTCCGAAATAACCGATGCTGCCAGGGTTGCGGGACTGTTCGAAAGAGATACCGCGGCCCTGGAACACAAAGGGCAAAAGAAGGAACATGGATGGGTTTTAGTTCGTACAAGTCTTACACCCCCTGCCGCTCCGCCTAGAGTGGGAAGGGTCATTTGATGATTTCCCATCCGTAACAAAAAAAAAAGGCATGGTGATGATGTGGAACTCGAACGGATGGAAAAGATGATGTTGGAAATGAAAAATATGTTTTCTAAGATGGTGTCGCAAAAATCCCAGCAAAATCTAAATATTGATTCTCTCCACACTGCTCTTGAGAACATCGGAGCTCAAAACACATTGATTATTACACAGAACTCTGAGATCCGCACACAAAATGATAATAACAGAGCTTCGGTTAAATTTATGTCCGAAAAAAAAAAAGTAAGACGATGCCATGACAGAATTAAATCCCCTAACGGAGGAGTGTTCCAATAATAAAAATAAAAAAAATATTAGAATTCAAAGTCGACCACCTAGAGAAAAATTTAAAATTAGCAACAATCGAGTTGAAAAATGTACCCAGCACAAACCCCGAAACTCGACAGGCGGTCACGAACTCAATTAAAAAAATTAGGAGATATCTTATATCAGCCTGTAATAAATACTGAAATTAATAGTACATTTTGATATAAGTGGGGAAACTTTGTTATTGCATTCGAGGCGGAATTAACACCCGAGCTGCAAGCGAGGGGTGTTAGGGAGCCGAGAACTGCAGTAACAAATCTCCACGCGTTTCAAATGACGTTTTTCAATACACTTTCAGAAATTATTAGGAGACTATGATTTTGTTTGCTTTTTTCCACGCTTAGCTTTCGCCAAGTTGAAGAAGTAGCAAAGGTATGATGCCGCTAAACAGCCTAATATGAAAAACCGAAATTTCAAATCATTAAATTTACTCTAATAAATGATAATTTTCTCATAAGAATAAACAATTGTTTTAAATAATCATGTTTATCTATGATATTCTATTTTTAAACCCATTTTAAATACTCAAAAAATATTTACGCCGTAAAGAAGCATATCTTTTTGCCGAGATTTAAAAAAAAAACAATCCCTGCCGACTATAGTCATTGAACCCATTTGGACTATCTGTGGAATTTAATATTTAAAATCCACACTTTTGAATTATATTGTATGTTGAACCTAATCGTAGTGCGATAAGAACCAGTTTTCAAGTAAGTGTATTGAAAAAACATTTACCGCACAATGATAAAAAAGACTCAGTGGGCTCCGTCCTTGTCGAATTCACTTTGACAATAATTATAGATCAGTTCATAAAGTCGTCTAAAAAGTACAATAAAGTCAATAACACAAATTGTCTCAATACTACCCATTTACAAGCTATGGGACCAGAAAAATCCAACATGTATCAGAAGCTCTCACTACCATGACAAAACGCCTTCACTATCTAAGCAAGGAATTCATCAAAAGTAGTACATACGAATAATGTTGGATTGCAAATGGGCAAGTATATGTGCGGGAAAAAGAAGGTATGCCCAGTCGGCTCATAAAGACTGAAGAGGATCTTGTGAAGTTACAAAGAGAAAAATGACATATATTCATCTTTCAGTTACACAGCCTACTGTCTACAGTTGCTCTCGTCTATTGTTAACCGACTTCAAAAAAGGAGGAGGTTATTTGTTCGTGTGTATGTTTTTTTTTTTTAATGTATTTTACCTGATTTCTCCCCCATTTGTGGACCGATTCTCAAAATTTTTTATTTGAAAGATTATACTTCTGAGGTGGTCTCATTTTAATTTGGTGAAGATCTGATGCTGATCTTCGCAGATATACTATGGAACTCTTCAAAAATAGACGGCAAATCGGTCGTGATTTCTGCAATCGCTTGGATGTTTATTGTTTATACCACATCATGACGTAACATCACGCCTGTATGCTCTGAGGGGTACGCAGATTTGTACAATACACCCAGATTTCCATTTATTGGGGTTAAGCCCGTTACCATGACATGTATTATTCATCATCTGCATCATTTTCCCAACTATTTTGTGGTGGCTTCTAGTCTTACCGGATGCAGCTGAATACCAGTATTTTATACACACAATAGCCACGACATAAATGTTAGTAAAAATAATTTCTAAAGCTATTGGGATATTCGCGAATGGTCATCATTATCTCATGACGCTGAGCTGATGAAGGAAGGTCAGGACAACTCTTTAACGGTTAGGAGTTAGGTGATTTCTTGTTCTAGAATAATGTATAGATAATGCGACTTGTTGATATCGATAGTTGATTTCTCTAGAGACAACAGAGTGAGTGCTAGAAACGAGAAGTATTAATCATTTTAACCAATTTTAGGAAAATAACTGTTGTTGTAATTTAGACGCGTATTTAATAATGTAAAATAAATTCATGGCGACATGGGAACAACTAAAAATGGAAAAATAAAAACTTTTTTGCAAACAATAAAACCGACTTCAAAAAAAACAAAAATAACAAACCAAAACACAAAAAAGTTAAAATAACTTTAGCTTCAGAAGCCGGTGAAAAAACACCAAATCAATCAAAAAAAAGTCAAGCTTCAGAAGTCGGTGACAAAAACACAAAATCAATCAAACAAAGGTCACCGACTCCGAAGCTTGACTTTTGTTTTTTTTTAAGTCGGTTTTATTTTTTGCAAAAAACGTTTTTATATTTGGACCGATTTATGCAAAAATGATCCAACCCACAATCTCGACAATTTCGAGTTTTTGTGACTTATGTACTCTAAATAAGGTATATTTTAACATATCAAAGACTCGGAACTCTATGTTAATAATTGACGAAAATCCGTATGGTCCAAACCACAACTGTCATAGCGAACATCATTTTTTCATAATGCATAAATGTTTCAAGCTATTAGAATCATTTTTGCATTTTCTTGGTTGCCCTGATATAGGTTTTTTGTTTTTTGCTATAATGATTCAAACTACTTGGAACAATAATGCTTTTTATACAATATGGAAAATATTATAAAAATCATTCTGCTTAAATGTTCCAATAACCTTGAATCATTTTAACTCAATTCCAAATAACATTCGACTACAGAAGTATACTGATTCAGACCACATGACTATTCTATTTAATTAAAGAAAAACGAAAAATTCAATTCTTAAAAAACGATTCACGGTTAAATATAAAATTATCATTAATATCTCGGCTAAAAAGTAAACAAAATATTATTTTTATACCGAAAACTTTAATGAAATACGTATATAACTATTTAAACCTTCTATCTTTTATTGCATTTTTTTGTACCTGCAATAAAATTGTATGTTTTGCATGAAATTTATTCTATTTTTTTAGAATAATGTGGTCATGTAGACAAACTTATTGAAGATCATTTTTGCATATTTCTAAACCAACCATTTCAAATGCGCTAAAGTTTTGCAAAAAAGATTCAAGTGAGGTGGATCGTTTTTGTAAAACTTTAAGCGCAGTGAAAAATTACTGTTAAAGTTTTACAAAAACGATCCATCTCACTTGAATCTTTTTTGCAAATAATGCTGCTGCGTGTTTTCTTCATTTAAATTTTAACACAAAATGAACTTCAGAGCTTGAAACGTTTTTGCAATTTTGAAATGAAAACTATATTATACTTTAATTGAATAAACAAAAAGGATCCACTTCGCAATTTATGGCAAATTTGTTTATTAAGTAATTGTTGAGTAAATACTATTGTGTCATTAAATATTTTTCAAAACAAAAAACTGCACTCATTGCAAACATTATTACTTTATTAGGTTGTGGGTAGGTACTTTAAATAAACTTACCTACTCGCGCCGCTGCAAACGCGTAATATGTGCGGCTGCAGCGGGCGGAGTGGGGAGCGGGCGTCGTCATTTCGTACTGATCTCGTCTATTGAAACGTTGTGTGAAATTTATTGCTGCGTAGTAAAAATAAAGAAAAGTGCATGAGTAACATCTCATTGTAATTGAATTTGTTAAATTGTGTTTTGTAAAGTTGGTGATTCGAGTTTTTATCAAAAGTTTAGTCTTAAACCTAGAAATGAATAGAAAAGATTCAATATTAAAAAGTGTACGTAAAAGAACAGATGCAGGGCAAAAAGATGATGGTAAGTAATTTTATTATTGTAGATAGCTACTGGTAATAATTATTACTTAATATGTCTCGTAGATATTTTACGATCGCGTTGTGTTTATGTACCTACTCATATTCTTTTAAATTGTTTTCATTGCAGTAACTTCTGTGGTTTATGTATTTTATAATCATATTTTGTTACAATAATTACTATTACGTGCAGGTGACATTATCTACTTAATCTACGGATGAACTTTTAGGTATATTTAGCCGCTAAATAACCTTTATGCCCGGCTTGCTACCTATACATTTTACTCAGAATAAGTTGGTAGGTACCTAGAAACACAGCTATAGGTGAGCTCCAAATTATTTGGAACTAACCTACCTACTATCTAACTACAGCCGACCGTACGTACCTACTTACTTATTATTTACCTATTTGCATTTTTTTTGTTTTGCCGTAGAAGGTGGCGGTTCGCTTCTTAATTATTCACATCTCTCAAAGAAATGTAAGAGGAGTGATAACATTATAAGGATGGTTCAGAAAGACTATTGCAATAAAAACTCTCGTCAAACCGCTCAAAGTAAGCTAGGTAAGAACACATAATACTAGGTATCTACTTATTTCCACATTGTTTTTAAAGTGTTTTATAGAAAAAAAAACAGCTGTTTTATACAAAATGTTTATACCTACTTAACCAAAATGTGTGAAACAGCTGATTTGCTTTTTCGCGCTTTGTTTGAGACCCTATATTGAACGTGGCCCGACGTAATTTTAAATAGGTGGAACGTAAAGAGTTAAAGTACTTATCAGGGATACAAAAATATACACGACGGCTCCATATTGTTTCAGATGACGAAAATCAACAATCTTGTACGTCATCGCCAATCAGAGAAATGTCTCCAGAAACGGAAAAAATTTTCAACATTTTGACAAATGAGATGCTTGAAGAACCTTGTGAAGACTCTTTTGTTGAACGGTGCTCTGAAAATCCACTTCAGGGGATTGTTAGTATTAAAGATAGTTCACATTTTAATGAAAGGCAAACATATGTAGAAGCAAGCGACAGTAATGATGAGGAAACGGTATGCCCTTTTAAGCCAAAAGATGTCATAAACTCTATGTCGGGGTCAGAATGCACAGTAGTTCAGCGCATTGACAATACTCAAAGTCGACAAGAAACATATATCGAGGCAAGTGATGACGAGGAATTAGCCTCTTGTTTACAGCGAGATTGCACGAATGAAGTACGTAACTTGAAAGATCGGGAAAGATCTTTTATTTTAGAGAATGCTATTGAAGAAACCGAAGTTAACAAATCGCCAATCAATGTTAGCCAAATGGCTTCTGGTGAAGTTTTCCAAAAGCGAATATCTGAAGGTAAGGTACTATTTAATACCAGGACAGTAAAATGTTCGTTAGACTAAAGTTCAAAATACAATAATCAACATCTTAATTTTATTGCAATTAATCTTTCAGATAATGATGATGTCAGTAGTCCAACGCTACTATCCAATTTGTCAATTCCTCCGCCGTCATATTCACCTCTGACTCCACATATAACAAAGAGTGTTCCTAATGATGCGCACATTGCATTTGACCAAATAGTTGAAGAACCAACATCACCGAGATTAGAAGGTACTATTATTTACATTAAAATTCCTAAATGATGACTGTTTTATGTATGTATGTATGTATGTAAAATTATTATTATAAAAACAAAAAACCCGACTGCTTAAAAATAATGAACTGAAAAGGGAAAAACAAGTCTCACAATGTATATTCAAATTAGTTAAACTAAATACTTTAAGGCGCTGCAGGCGGGGACAAACAATACTTTGTAACCTACTGGCACAGAAGGATCTAGCAAAACTACGTTTAAAGCAATCCCGATTAATATCATATTATTGTTAAGAAAATTAAATTGGATTGTCAGAACCACTTATTTTTCATGTTTCAGATAATGATGGCGTTACTAGTCCAACGCTACTTTCCAATTTGTCAATTCCTCCGCCGTCATATTCACCTCTGACTCCTTATATAATGAAGAGTGTTCCTAATGATACGCACATTGCATTAGACCAAATAGTTGAAGAACCAACATCACTAAGATTAGAAGATAATGATAACCTAACATATAACAGTGACGATAGCGTAAGAGATCCAGATTTTATAGCACAAGATACCACAGATTCAGAAAGTGACACTGATTGTGATGAAGTAAGAATCAAAACCACACAGGCATTAATCCATTCTCCGAGTACGGCAACTGAAAAAAGAAAATCAACGGAGAGACTTAATGTTGAAGATGTTATGGAAGAAATAGAACGTGAAACAGAAAATAACACCGAAGGAAGTGAAGAAGCGGAAAAACCAATTAATTACCGACAAGAAATTGCTAACGATATCGTATGCAGTTTAGAGAATGCACCAGAAAACGAAAATGAAGGTCGTAAAAAAAGAGGAAGGAAACTCAAACAAAAATACAGTCGTCAGGAAATTAAAGAAAGGAAATACAAAAATTTACCTTACCAAACTAAAAAGAAGGAAGTATCATCTAAAAAATTCATAGATTTTAAATGTTCATGCAAAAAAGATTGTGCTAATTTAGTTTCAAAAGAAGATAGGGAACGAGAATTTCATAGATTCGTACATCTTGAATCGTACGCAGCTCAAGTTTTGTACATAACATCTAACATTACAGAAAGCAAAAAGAAACGAAGTTACGTTACATTATGCTCCCCGTCGAAGAGGAAACCTCGCGAATTTATTCGCACGTATACACTTGGCAATATACCTGTTTGTCGAGACATGTTTTGTAGAACTCTGCAAATAACACCTCAAAAAGTTACTGTCAGTCTTCGAAAAAAACGCAATGACAGAGAAATAAAAGATAAAAGAGGAGAAACAGCAGGCGGATGGAATAAAACGCCACAAAGACATATTGAGCTTATTATCGATGTTATCAAAAGGTTGCCAAAATACGAGTCACATTATCGTAGAGAAAAGAACAGCGATGCTTTATATCTGCAGCCAGGAATGACGGTACCAAAAATCTACGAATTGTTCAAAATAGAATTCGAAAAAGAATTTGGAAAAGATGAAAAATGTCCATCCTTCAATGTTGTTAGACATATTTTTGTACAAAAATTCAATTTGAGGTGCAAGAGCCTTAAGAAAGACACGTGTAACAAATGTGATCTTTATGAAATGACATTGAAAAATTCTACTACCTCAGCTGAAAGAGCAAATGCCCAAAGAGAAAAAGAAGAACACCAAAAAATTGCCGAAGATTTAAGGAAGAAGCTGAAGGAAGATTTTGAACAGGCTAAAACTTGTGAAGAAACTGAATGTCTGACTTACGATTTGGAGAAAACCTTGCCTTTACCTAGAATACCGACCAATATAGTTTTCTACAAAAGGCAGTTATGGGTATACAACTGCGGTATACACTCTGCTTCCAACGGTGTTGGGAATTGTTTTGTTTGGGCTGAAGGCGAGGCAGGCAGAGGGGCCCAAGAAGTGGGTTCATGTTTGAGGAAATATATTAAGTGCGTGCTACCTCCTACAGTAAAAAAATTGATTTTGTGGAGTGACTGTTGCGGAGGGCAAAACAGGAATATCAAAATCGTTTTGATTTTAAAGGCTTTATTAAATAGACACCCCACTCTCGAGACAATCAGCTTCCGTTACCTAGAATCAGGACACACTTTCCTACCAAATGACAACGACTTCGCTAAAATTGAGACTCGACTCAAGCAATATGAAAGGATATACTCCGTGGATGATTATATTGCCATTATGAAACAATGCAAAAACAAAAATCCTTTACAGGTCCATAAAATGGAAAGTTGTGATTTTGTTGGATCTCAAATTCTAGAAAAGAAAATAGTTAATAGAAAAATATTTAATGATAAGAGCAAAGTAAACTGGCTCAAAACAAAAGAAATTTTAATCACAAAAAAGACTCAACATTCTTTGTTCATGAGAACTTCCTTTAATGAGGACTACAAAGAACTGAATATTAAAAAGAAATTAAAAGGTGTTGATTTGGGTGTCATAGAAGAAGATTTGCAAGAATTATGGCCTTCAGGAAAACTGATTAACAAAAAGAAGTTAAACGATTTGAAATCGTTATTCCATCTCATACCAAATGATTGCATTGGTTATTATAAAAAACTGAAGGGAGACGATGCAATAATAGACGATATAGATGGTTATTGTGATGAACCCGACTTTGATTTGGATGAGGAGTAGGGTAACATTTGTGTTTTTTTAAATAAAATAAAAATAATAAACATTTTTAAGCTTTTATTTTTGTCATAGTTTGGAACATTTTTGCATTTTTCTTTCCGCAGCCTACACAGCTAATTCCATACAAAATGTATTATGTAATAATGATCCACGCGCAAGTTTTCTTGAATATCTACGAAACTATTAAAATTTATTTACTAAATACATGCATGTAAATTAGTTTAGAACACTTAGAATAACATAAAATTAAAAACATAACATTTAGAACTACAAAGCCAGAGAAATACCGAAATAAACTTTAAACTCTATTATCTCGAAATGAGGTTAGTGTGGACTGAATCATTTTTGCTTAAATCGGTCCATTTAATGTTCTGTGATATAACTAAGCTACACTCAAATTCACAATATTTCCACTCCAATAGATGGTTATTGTTGTTCCATACACACCCCTAAATATTATGTTACACTCTGTTTTCCTAACAATTACTTCAACTTCATAGAATAACCTCTTTATTTTTATTCGTTTCATTTAGTATTCTAAGAACAAAGCAAGGATACCAACAGCCAAAGTACACATTAAAATTTCATGAAATAAATTTTTATTTTTTTATTTCGTCCCTTTATATTTTTTAAATTAGTTTTTTTTATATTAGTTAATTAATATAATTTAAACTTAACCAACACTGCCTGACACTGTCCGTTGACGGAAATTTCTGCCAGACTCTTTAAAGCGCGGAAAAAATAATAAGAAGAAATATCACGTCAGAGTAATTTTTTTTTAAATATTTGATACTCAGAGGGTTTTTTTAATAGTCATTGTAAGTAGTCGGAACAATTGTAGAGTAGCAATTCATCATTTTTATAACTACACACACTACAGCGACATTTTAATTGTGTCTGGGATCCCCCAGTTTGGCCCAACTATGATTGGTCTGGCTCAAAATAAGTACTGAAATGATTTCCTGAGTATCAAATACATATAAAAATTAAGTCTAGGACAGCAAATAATCAGCTGTCCCATACATTTGGGTCGAGTAGGTATTGAAATTTTGTACAGGATAGCTGATTATTTTCTTACGATTTCCATGGTGGTCCCGTAGAGAAAGTTTTTCAGTTTGATGGTCCATACCGCAGTATTCCATTTGATTATACTTTTTCTGTTACACGCTGTATACATGTGAGATCGATGAAGAAAGATGTGCACATTCGCGAGCGTCCAGAGTAAAATATTAAAATAATCAACAATTTAAAAATAAAGTAATTAAAATAAACCGTGGCAGCTAAGAGATGACCAGTCCCAACTGCCAGCGCCCGTTCACGAACATGACGCATGGATCAGCACCATCGTTGGTATACCAATATCGTTATCTGTGTATGCCTCTCCAACAGATCATCGATTTAACATAATATCACGCCTGTAGTCCCAGAAGAGTTAGGCAGAGGCGTTCCACCCACATTTGCTCAAGTCTCATTTAATAGGGGGCGAGCCTATTTCCAGCGACCAGGCACATTACAGACTCTATGGCTGCTACGGAGAAATTCCTGATGGAAGAACCCAATAACACAGTATAACAGCCGCGCTTGCGACCACTAGACTTTATTTATTTATTTTATTCCCTCACTGGATGTACTGGAACGCCACAACATAGCAATTGCAACAATGGAGCAAAATAATAATTAGACATATCCATTTGCTTGATCCATCCATATCTAATCGGTACAATGACGCCTTAATCAATGTAACTTGCGTGAACCTCAAGGTCAACAGTTCGTTCGCCTGCTCAATATGGCAGTTTTATATTGAATCGTGTTTTCAAGACAGCGTAGGCTGTAATGATTTTAAAGGAAGCTTGTGGATTTGTATAAAAATATAGCTATTTGTAAATAAAATTTTAAATTCTCGAACTTTTTCTTCTCGAATTAATGACTCAGATATCGTTACTGAAAGACAAGATAAAGTGCAGACATAACCGGGAAGTATTGGCATTTTGCACAATGACTCCTTAGAAAAAGTGAGCAGTAAGTAAGGCTTTTTGAAAATTGATCCCGTAAAGGGGTTGTATGGACGTGCCATTATTGCGGAAGGAATGTCTCATAAGGTCACATTACTTAATAAAGGGTGTAACAAGACCCTTAACGAAGCCGAAAGGCACTTGTTTTCCCCGTCATTACGTTTTTTTTTTGTTCTAGACCATTTCTGGGAACCTTCTAGTTACGGAGATATTGGGGATCAACATTCCAACTTTTTCACAAGTTTTAAAAAAAAAAATACATGTTTTTAATGTAAGATTTTTACGTTAAACTCCGTCACGACCCCCGTACTATTCAATCCATCCATCAGCACAATGTTTTGAGTCCGTTACGTTGAGTCCTACGGTAAAGCGTGATTTTTCAACCCAAAAAATAAAGTCGTTTCCCAGCAATAATTTTTGCGTAAAGTTACTTAGTTTGATGTACATAATGCTAGGTTGACGGCTTCATTAAGGGTCTTATAACATACTGTATTATATTATAATGTCTATAAATGGATTGACGAGTCACTTCCCACTTTAAAAGGAAGCTCATACCGATATTTAGTAGCAAAACAGCTGATTTGATATAACATCACGCCCGTTGTGTGTAGTCCCCGAAGGTTTAGGCAGTGGCTGCTATACTGAGTAATTCCTGATGGAAAACCTAATAACACTGTTCCCTTCCCGGGAATCGAACCTCATCGACCTCAAGCTACGACCACTAGACCAATGAGACAGCTGATTTTGTCGGTCAAATTCTGGATTTTGTAGTAACATACTTAGGTTTATTTTATCAATGTAAAAGTGGCTCCTCAATCTAAATGCGAAACTAGCTCTGTCTGTCTTCCGTGTCCGTCACGTCCGTTCACGCCGCCAAACTACTAAACGATACGGGCAACAGCCGGTCTTAAATATATTAAAAAGCCGGCCAAGCGCGAGTCGGACTCACGCACATAGAGCCTTGCACTTGACGTTTAGTGGTTAGGCCGTAACTACTAAATGTCAAGTGCAAGGCTAATCTAACCGTTAAGTGGTTGGTGGTTAGTCATCAATGTCATCATCGCCGACGGACAAATTGTAATACCAGAGAGGTGTGTATTAATGTTTGATGTAATTACACCTGGAGTTCGGGACGCATTAAACATGTTTTACTTTTTATTAAACACATTCGTAATATAACACCAAGCCTGTAATGTCCGAAGTGTTTTGCTGAAATGTATATAAGGTCCCATTAAAATAGGTGGACAAATTTTAACACAGCGTTCAGTACGACTGACCAAAGCTATCCAAGCAAAAAAAAACTCTGATTCAAGTGATTTTATTTTCACATATTGGATGTGTTTCTTCTAGAGTGCCGCCGGCAATTTATTATTTTAGCTCAAAATAAAATCACTTCAGAGTTTTTTTTTTTTGCTTGGATATCTTTGGTTAGACGTACTGAATGCTGTGTTAAAATTTATCCACCTATTATAATGGGACCAAATGAACTGATGGGAATGTGTATGTATAATGTAAAGGTACAACCAAATTTGCCAATCATTTTTAAGTCCCATAATATGTAATTATATATGTGTGTTTATGTGTGTTATGCGTGTGTGTTATGTGTTACGTGTGTGTTTGTGTTGTGTTTGTGTGTGTGTTATTATGTATTATTATTTTTGTTTATTTATTATCACTTTGTATGATGCACGTCATGGCCAAGCGAATTTTTTTTTTCTTTATTTCTTTCTAATTCTCTTCGGAATTGGAAAGCAGATTAGCAGAACAGAATCGTGACCGTTGGAAGGAATGGAGGGCGGCCTTTGCCCAGCAGTGAGACAATATGGCTAGCTATAATGTAATATAAGTAATAATCTATACTATAATAATATACTAATATTATAAAGAGGTAAAATTTGTAAGTTTGTATGTAGGGGGTAATCTCTGGATCTACTGAACTGATTTTGAAAATTATTTCACTAATAGGAAGCTACATTATCCCCAACTGTCATAGGTTATATTTATAACGTGTCCGTGGGATAATTTCCGACAAAACGCGAGCGAAGCCGCGGGCAACAGCTAGTAATATTATAAAGAGGTAATATTTGTTTATAAGTTTGTATGTAGAGGGTAATCTCTGGATCTACTGAACCGATTTTGAAAATTCTTTCACTAATAGGAAGCTACATTATCCCCGAGCGCCATAGGCTATATTTACAACGTGCCTGTGGGATATTTCCGACAAAACCGCGAGAGAAGCCGCGGGCAACAGCTAGTTTAAGTAATAGGCGACGAGCCTGTTGCCTTCAACCGGGCACAAAATCCAGACTGCGTGGCTGCTATCGAAAAATTCTTGACGGAAAAACCCAATAACACTGCCCGACTTGGGAATCGATCCCAAGACCTCATGATCAGCGGTTGCGCTTGCGACTACCAGACATTCATTCGTAGATTTCGGTTAATTTGTACGGCTAATAACTTCCTCATAATCACTATTTCCTCAACTAGTCGACTTGAGTCACAACACAAAATTAACTGTATCGAAGCCACAAATAAAAAACACCATAGTCATGGTTTTTGCAACTTCTGTGTTATTTTCGTCAGATTCAGGCCTTACTCAAACGGGTTCCAGGTAGACATAATACCTAGACGGCAAAAACAAACTACATATTGTGTATATTAGCGTTTATCAATCCGTTTTCAAGTCAGTTGAGGAGCGTATACGCACTCAGGCGCACGCTTGTGTAGAATCGAATTTCTTATCCGCGAATTGAAGTATCTTGTGTTAAGTGTAGTGCTAATTTCAATTTACGACTTCAATGTTCGACTGCTCAGACTATAATTGAAGTAAGTTGCGTGTTTTTGTGGCATGCAAATTATTTTAGAACTCTATAATAGTGTTTTAATGAGGAATGAATTTATTTTGATTTTATGAATGCCTTTTTTTTATTGACTTGCTCATGCTTGCGATTTCATATGTGCCAAAACCATAGCCAATGGCACTCGTTAAATGTTTTAGCTAGCAAAGTATCACTAGCAGATATCGGAATAGCTACAGTTTATTTGCCTAAATGCGTCAAGGAACATGTGAATAATATATCCCTATAATATCCTGGAATAATTTTTAAGACACGAAGTAAAGATGTTAAATAGATAATTAATGAATAATTTTAAAATTTAAATTTCGGATAAGTAGAAACTATAAGATCCCATCCCCTATACATTAGACTAAGTGGTGGTGGGTAGTGGTATCATTACTCCCGTATTCTTAAACAAGTCAAAAGTGATAACTTGAGTTAAAGTCATTAATAGTAACGATTGGTATTCTGAACGTTTTTTTTTTATTTATTTTTTTATTTTTGCCCTGCACTAGGAATTTCTCCTGTATCGTGGGTGCGTTTACAAAAATTTAAACTCACATACACAAACAGCCAGACCCGGGACAAATATTTATATGATCTACAGATAGTTGTTTTGGGTCTGGCTGTTTGTGTATGTTGTTGTCTATCTGTAGATCATACAAATATTTGATCCGTGCGGGGATCGAACCCGTGACACGCAGCGCAGCAGCCAATCGCTTAGCCACTGCGCCGACCGTGTCGTCAACTTTAGCCATTGTTCGAAGTTAGAACTGTCAAAAGTTAGAATAGCGAATATGCATGTAATTTTTTCTTCACTTAAATAATAAAAAACAGTATCACCAACCTAAAGGAATATACAGCTTGTCACTTAAAAAAAAAAAACTCCTACAATTTTCTACGACAGTTCAAACGCCATTGACTGTCGCGGGTATTCATGTCATAGTATTTTTGATACCTCTATCTGCCTTGTTTACATCAATTTTTTTGCCCTTAGTAGTTTTACTAATTGTATGTGCTTTATTCAAGCAAAAATTGCAATAACAATATTATAGTAAAAACATAGTGAAACTAAGTAGGTACTTTCAACAAAAAGTAGTATTTGACGTCACTACTGGAATCGATGCGTTTTGTGTTTGTACTCCGTTTCACCAAAAACACGCCACATAAAATATTTAATTGTAAAATAAGTGTTGTATTATAGAATTAAACAAGTGTACCACAATGTTTTTACGGGCCAATACAAGGCAGATGGCATTTTTAAGAAAAAAAAAAGTTTTGTTTTTCTTGCATATACAAATATACCCTATTCTTTCTTCGTTTAAGTTCGTGTCTATTGCTTATTGATTACATACAAATGTTTGCATAAGTAATTACTTAAACTCAAGTAATTACTTTAACTTGACTATAGATATGGGTGTTAGGGTTTAGTGTAATAGGTAGATACTTGATATTCACTCAGGTTTATTATAGCTTGACTTTGCCTTAAGAGTTTATAACCTGTATTTCTGCTTGAAACGAAACATGGCTGCAGGAACCTTTGCTTTCGGATGGACGTTCCGGTGGTTAGAACCAAAAAAATATGAATTACAGATTTGCCATTTATTGAATCAGTTTTTTCTATGCTTTAAGAATTGGCGTTGTGAGAATATTAATTTCAGTTTTTGACAATTCAAAAACTGACTGTAAATGGTTTTATTGAAAACGAATAATTTGAGTTTGAATCAAAATTCTATTACTTTTTTATAATTTAATAAATGATATAAAGGATTGTATGGATTCTTGTGATTTCTTAGCAATTTTCTTCTGCAATACGCTTGCGTGCTCAATCAATCATTCAAAAGAAATTACATTTGAGCGTTTTAACGAGAAACATCTTTTTAGCTAGAACCTACTTGAATAATCTATGAACTTTCAATACTAGGTACGTATACAATGTCAACAAGACAAGTTTCAAGGGTTTCTGACCTTTGTCTCTCTCTTACTCGAGTATATAAAGACGAAGACAATTAGATAACATCACGCCTGTTACTGTCGAAGGGTTAGGTAGAAGTTTACCTCATAGTACACCTTCATTTCGCCAGATAAGTTTAATTTCCATGTAGGAAATTGGGGGAGAGAATATTGCCATCAACCGGGCACAAATTTACTGACTGCTACTGAGAAATTCCTGGAAAAAACAAGATAACCAAAATATTAGAAACACATCTCGCGACGCAAGGTTCTCATTTGATTTTGTATACACTTATGTCTCGAGTGTCGAGTTCTAACCAAATTGAACAGACTATTACTATTGAATATCACGGTTGAGCGCGTGAAGGCCGAATCAATTAGACTAACCACGTGTTTGTAAACAGTGATGGTGGAATACTTGCAGTATAGCTTGTAGTAATGAAGATTAATGTTTGGTGCGCTACTTCATAGCGTGGTGAACTTTTGGCTAAGAGCTGTGTGCATTAATGCAATTTGTATAGAATAAATGTTGTAATATAAACATAACATCACGTCTAATGATAGAAGAGACAGAAGTGTACCTGAGTGTACCTAATAAATAAATATAAATAAATTCATTTATTTCATAAACATATTTTAGAGTCCTTAGAGGTTACATACATTCATATTCACGTCCACAAATGAATTCAAAATTCTAGTAAAATATACAGAACTTACGTAACTACGTTAGTATTTAAACTTACATGTAGGTACTCCCATATTTCGCCAGTTATTTTAAGTCTTTATGCCACACCGGGCATAAATCCAGACTCCGTGGAATTGTTCTGTTTCCCATTGTTGTCGTGGACGACGCCGCGACGCTAGTTCAGTTTCAGAACAAATTAATGTTTACGGTAATTATGATCGAGTATAAAGGGAGTACAAGACCCTTAACGAAGCCGAAAGATACTTGTTCTCCCCTACATTGCGATTTTTTTTTCTTTTAGACCATACCTGAGAACCTTCTAGTTACGGAGATATTGGGGGTCAAAGTTCCAACTTTTTTTTTAAATACAAGTTTTTAATGTAAGATTTTTACATAAAACACCTCCACGACCCCCGTACTATTTAATGTATCCATCAGCACAGTGATGTAAGTGCTTTACATAGAGATTTACGGAAAAACGTGATTTTTGACCCCAAAAAAAAGTCGTTTCCCAGCAATAATTTTTGCGTAAAGTTACTTAGTTTGATGTACATAATGCTTGGTTGACGGCTTCGTGAAGGGTCTTGTTACATCCTGTATGTGTGGAGCTCGAGGCTAAATAGTAAAGTTAGGCCGTGTTCACCTGATCGATCTGCGTCGGTCTCAGCTTCGCGAGGTCCTGGTGGCGGAGTGGCGGGATAGGCTTTTGCGCCCTACCGCCGGCCTCGCTACCATTGAGGCGATCCGACCATGCTCGAGGAATGGCTCGAAAGGAGGCACGGCTCCCTGTCGTTTCAGGCGACGCAGGTGTTGGAGCATGGTTGCTTCGGGAAGTACCTGTGTCGCATAAACAGGGAGCCGGACGCTCGGTGTCATCACTGCGTCCACTGTCTGGAGGACACGGCGCGGCATACGCTGGTAGAGTGTGCCGCATGGGAGGAGCCGCGCCGTGCCCTCATAACAGAAGTCGGAACTGACCTGACGCTGCCGGCCGTTGCTCGTTCGATGGTCTGAAGCGCAGAGTCGTGGGATGCTGTGATCTCCTTCTGTGAAACCGTCATCTCACAGGAGGCTGCGGAAAGGTTGAGGGAAGTCGAAACCACTCTCCCGACCCGCAGCAGACGTACCGGGCGTCGGCGGAGGGCGGCCAACGCCCTCTTCCAGCGCTCCTAAACGGGTCAAGAGGGACGGCGGGCTTGGGGACGTCCGCCGCCCCCCAATATAACTACCCGAGGCGGTAGCGCGTAGTGGTCCACGCGCGCCCCTACTGAGGTCGCGGGGGGAGTACACCTCACTCCCCCCTCGTAGAATTGAGGAGGCCCGCGGACGCGGGCCGGCAATAGCCGGGGATCGTGGAAGGCGCACTAGTTCCCATGATCCCCGGTGCAAGTATGGGAACACCGAGGTGGTTTTTAGTCAGTTAGAGTCTTACAGACCTCTCCGCCCGCCCCAGGGCGGGGGACATCCGTGAGGATTTTCCACACCGAAACCAAAAAAAGCCCGTGTTCACGTAGGTTGGTCCGTGGATGGATAACCGCCACCAGCCACCACCTGTTAAGGCCTTGGTCCCAGCTGGCATTTGTCATTGTGGTGTTCACTAGAAACACTAGTTAGGGTTTAGAATAAAATCACGGAATTATCAGTAAGTAGATGAACTACGTAAGGGTACGTGCAGTCACCATGTAAAATACTGGTACTCAGCTGCATCCGGTTAGACTGGAAGCCAACCCCAACATAGGGAAAAGCCTAGGCAGATGATGATTGATTGTGTGTCTAGCACTATATGCCCTCTGTTCGAGCTTAAACTAGCCGGCAATCCTGAAATAAAGTAAAGAGAAAACTTGCAATATTAACTAACATGAGTGGGTATTAGTCATTTGCAGGGCCGAAAGGCACCTAAGAAACCGATTCCTGCTGGCTTCCCTTCGGGAACAAAGCACTCTGCGTAGTGTCTAGGTGTCTACTGTAGTCAAATAGTGTATTCCACACACATATTCTGTGGGTATCATCACAGTGCAGCCATTTAATACATCATACGACTGAAAACATTAAATAAAATAACAAAAATGTCATGTCAAGAAATAAAGCTACAGGTGGCGCCAAATAAGCCGGTGCTCGGGTGTCAGAATTCAGAACTAAAATCGTATGGACGCGCACACGTGACTTCGCGGCTGGCAGTACCGTTTTGCTGGGAGCTCGGTCAGCCGAAGATTATCGAGTTACGACAGGGGCAGAAAAAGAAAGTATGTAGAGGAGAACGAGATAGAATGAGTAATAATGGTCGATATCGTATTTGGTACCAACTAGATTTTTTACTTTGTTGACCTTATTTTTACGTAAGATAAATCACTTTTTGTTTTAAATTATAGGTACTTACTCTTTTTTTCGGTCTTTTCGTCATGAGTGTATTTTCGTGGTTTTCGTGGTCGCTGATAACGAAAATGCTGTCAAAATGAAAATCCAGTTTGGCGCCGAAGAAAATGTTTGGTTTTTTCTTCATGGGTGTCATTTTCGTGGTTTTTGGGGTCGCTGATAACGAAAATAGGGTCGAGACTAAAATCCAAGATAGCGCCGAAGAAAATTTTCGGTTTTTTTGTCATGGGTGTCATTTTCATGGTTTTCGGGGTCACTAATAACGAAAATGAGGTCAAATTAAACATAGAAAAAAAATTAAGTCCCGTGTAATAGGGGGCAAACCTATTGCCATCGACCGGGCTCAAATCCAGGCTCCGTGGCTGCTTCTTAGAAATTCCTGGTGAAAAAAACCCAACAGCACTGCCCGACCTGGGAATCTAACTCAGGCACTCATGCTCAGCAGTCGGCTCGGTAGTCACTTGTAAACATCCAGAGAATTCAAACCTTTATTAATTGTGTTCGACCTTGACTTCTGGGTGAAATTGAAATTTAAATATACCTACTTAAAAAATTATTTAGCTAATTATATTTGGTGCTTATTTCTCTTAGTTTTGGGGCCCAACGGACGGAAAAATATTGGATTTTTTTAATTAGGTTATTTTGCGGCTTCTTACCTTCGCCTTACATAGCGGATAACTGATAACGTCATTATCAGAATTATGTCACTGTACCGGAATGTGTGGATTAGATATTGCTAAAGATGTTACCTCATCTGTAGATTATGAATTTATGAGAAATACAAATATTTTGACTGATTTTATGTCGTTTAGGTCAAGTGCCCAAAAGCCCAAAATAAATAACTTTTAAAAAGGTAATTATGTTTTTATTTCCCTTTTTTTTTATTAATGTAGGTTTTAGGTAAATACTTCATACTTAGTATAAAACAAAGTCGCTTCCCGCTGTCTGTCCCTATGTATGCTTAGATCTATAAAACTACGCAACGGATTTTGATGCGCTTCTACCTAGTGATTCAAGAGGAAGGTTTATATTTATACCATTATACCTGTGCGGAGCCGGGGCGGGTCGCTAGTAATCATTAAAAGAGAAAAGGTTTTTAGATATAATACGTTTGACCCGAAGACCTAATGAAGGGTAAAGCATTTTTTACCTTTTTATTTTGATATTTTTTAGGTTTTTTTTTGCGTTTGTAACAACCTTATTTTGCTTTATCATGCAATCCCATCATAATTAGGGTTTCAGTTTTATTTTAATTAATAAATAAATATCGCTGCACATTACACACAGCGCCATCTTGGTGCCACACTAAGCAACGAAGCTTGTGTCGTGGACACCAGATAGTTGATAATACTACATAGATACTTTTTTGTTTGTAAATACATACTTATTATACATATAAACATCCATGACTCGGAAACAAATGTCCATGCTCATCACACAAACATTTGCTCCTACCGGGACTCGAACCCGGGACCCTAAGAACGTAAGGCAGCCTCACTACCGCTGCGCCATTCGAGTCGTCAATATAATAATCTGTACAGTACATTTGTGGGACTTCGAATATAATATATAATATTCTTGTTTCATTGTTTGTCTGAAAACATTTAAGACTATTATTTATTTATTTATTTATTTATTTTATTTTAGGAAGGCTTACAGACTAATAACATAATAGAAACAAGAATATATAATTAAATTGCTAATAACAAGCCTCCACAGATAGAAACATAAAAAAAAAGTTAAAAATAATAATATAAAAAATAATAATATTAATATTAGTTCCTTATGACAAAATAATCTAACAATACTGTCAAATTACTGATTAATATCAAGAGGTGGTTCAAGAGCAAGAAGGTGCCTCCTGTACAAAAAATTGCTTTGCCAATACTTTTCTTACTGTGCTTGCATTGGTGCAGAATAGATCAATACCGGGTTCACAAGAAACTTCGTTAAAACTGCGACTGGCTCTCGGAAAGTATGCATTACGCCTATAATTAGTGTTCGCAAAAGGTACATGTAAGAGTGGTCGTTGTCGCAGTCCCATCTGATTAGTGCGCAACGTTAATTTTGAAACCAGTTCAGGACAGTCGATTGAACCATTTGCGATATTAAGCAAGTAGCATACATCGTTAATATGACGTCTACGGTCAAGTGGTAGAAAATGGTACCTCCTGCATCGGTGAGTGTAATCAACAGATACTTGCTTTGCCCTGTAATCGAGATACTTAAGAAATTTTCTCTGGATGCCCTCAATACGAGACTTGTAGATCCCGTATTGAGGGTTCCAGACTTGTGATGCATACTCAAGGTGGCTGCGTACGAATGAACAATATAATATTTTGATCGGTTTTAGCGATCGGAAACATGCTGAGGTTCTCATTATAAATCCAAGTGCTTTTGACGCCTTATTTACTATATTATCAATATGCTGATCAAAGAGTAGCTTGCTGTCTTGTATAATACCAAGATCCCTAATACTATTGACTTTGCCTATATTGGTATTGTAAAGCTTGTATGTAGAATCAATTATAGACTTCTGACGAGTAAAAGTCATGTGGAAGCATTTTGAAACATTCAGTTCCAGCCTGTTACGTCTACAGTATTCCTCAAATCTATTCAAATCATTTTGTAACAGGTGTGTATCAGATATGTTCCGGATAATTTTATGAACTTTCATATCGTCAGCATAAAGCAAAATATAAGAAGTTTCAAAACAGTGCTTCACGTCAGCAATAAAGAGAGTAAATAAAAGGGATCCTAAAATGGAACCCTGAGGAACCCCAGAGGGGACAGAACTCCATCCAGATGTGTACCCCTGTAGTACCACTGCCTGCGTCCTGTTTTCAATATAAGAGGAGAACCAACGATACAAATCTCCGTGTATTCCGGCTTTTAATAGCTTCTCTAAGAGCAGTCTATGGTCAATACGATCAAAGCATTTACTATAATCAGTATAAATAACGTCAACTTGTGCACGCTGTTCCATACCTTCGGATATAAATTCATGGGACAAGATTAAATTAGATGTAGTGGAACGCTTCCTAAGAAAACCATGCTGTTCATCACCAAAGTAGCATTTCATAGCAGCGTATACTTCAGTAAACACAATGCGTTCGAGGATTTTGGAGAATAAACATATCTTGGATATTGGTCGATAATTAGAGATATCCGACTTATTACCTTTTTTGAAAACTGGGGTAACGAATGCCGATTTCCAGATTTTTGGAACTATGCCTTCTGAAAGTGACCGCTTGAATAAAATACACAGTGGTACAACAAGGCTGTCGGCACAATTTACAATAAATGCTGGAGGTATAAGATCAGGACCGCCAGATTTGGAGAGGTCTAAGGTCTTTAATAACTTTAAAACTTGAGAAAGAGACACACTAATCGAACCGATGCACGACACACTATCTTCAACACTATTGCCACCGGAAGTAGCGGGCACAGGATCAGGTTCCTGGAAAGTTGAATGGAAATATGTTGCGAATAAATTGCTGATCTCTTCACCTGTACCCGCGGTCTTGTCACCATAATGCATTACTTTAGGAAAAGTACCTGAGTTTCTTTTGCTCTTCACATATGTCCAAAAAGATTTCGGGTTTTCGATGATCGAGGATTCAACTTTATCCATGTATGTATTAAAACAAGTTTTCTCCAAGCTAACTACTCTATTCCGTAAGAGCGAGAAAGAGTGAAAGTCGGACATATTACCATACGTTTTGAATTTGCGATGATATTTATATTTCTCTTTCAGTATTTTTACCAAAGCAGAATTATACCAAGGCGGATAAGATGATTGTCTAACTGATTTAATTGGGATATACTTGTCTCTAAGCTCATACAATTTATTATAGAACAGTTCAACAGCACTCTCCAACGAATCTCCAAGTAAAAACTCATTCCAATTGATTTCATCCAGTTCAGACTTAATAGCTGTGTAGTCACCCTTAGAAAATACATACTTCTTAGTCGATTTATCAGCGAGTTTATGAATCTCAACAAAGTCGGCAGTAATCGTCAATGGTTTATGATGTAGGTCTACAGGTAAGGCCAAAGGATCATGACATTCAGTAACAGTGACCGGGTCATTAGAAAAAACTAAGTCCAATAATCTACCATTGTTGTTTCTCTCACCGTTATATTGGGATAGGTTAGAAGTGAGAACTCCATCAAAAAACTCGCTTATGTAATTACATGATACATTCTGCGGGATCAGTTCATTACCTTCAGAATTTATCCAGTCTACACTATTCCCAAAATTAAAATCACCCATAATAATGAATTTATCCAATGGGTGGGTCAAGATTAAGTGATTAGCATTTACACTAAAATTATGTAATTGACTGTAATATGAATTACCAAGGTTTTGTTTACAAAGATATAGGGCACAAATGTGCAAATTATAATTTACCGCAGGCCTAGATCTTTTTAAAATAAGCGAGACCCAAATGTCTTCGGCAGAACTTCGCCATTCATGTCGTTCGACAACAGTAAGCTCACTTCTTACCGCTATCAAAACTCCACCGCCCCGCTTCTGAGAGGTTCGAGAGTAATCACGATCACGCCTCCACACCAAATAGCGACCATCAAACATCTCACTACTAAAAATATCCACAAGCCATGTCTCCGTAAACACAATGACATCATATGTACTAAGAGCTATTTTATGGAATATATCGTTCGTCTTCGTACGCAAACCACGCACATTTTGATAGTATATATTAAGAGTAGCCATCACTAATAAAATCTACGGCAGAATAAAATAAACATTTAAAAAGGGCAAGCAAAATTACGTTACGCACCAAAAAGTATAAGAAGAATTCAATTTCTGGATAAAGTATTATAAAGGAGGTAGAAGGCAACAACTTACAATAATGTATTATGCACAGCAGAGCACAGTGTTCAAATATAAATAAATTTAAAAAGCATAAACCAAATGTGCTTTCAATAGAAACAAAAGGTGACGAGCGGTGGCAAGATAAGGATTGCTGGCAGCACAAAAGGGCAATAACAGACACGACACAATATTCGAAACCAGACCTTAAAGAGAAAGCATTTAAGTCAAAATTACCTTGATACAATAATTTCATATGCGTTAATTTTTTAAGAAACTTACTCAGTAACATCGTGTAATGACACAGAACAATTAGAAAAACGCAAGTGGCACACAACGGCTTGCGGTTCTCAAACTTCTTGTAGGCACAACTAACAAAATATGTAAACACTGTTGGATTAAAGTTAATAGTTATTATTATATAATTTTTGAAAGGTCCTTTTCTGATTTCACTATCATTACTGGGGTTGTATCCATTTTTCTCGCATGTATTTTTGCGTGTTTGACCCATACATATTGGAAATCCGTTTCGGAAGCCAATTTTTTGGTTTTCGATAGCAGTAATTTATTTTTCATCGTCAGGTGGTCATTTATATAAATTCTCTGATTTCCTGCTAATCCGATTTGGCCAGTTGTTAGTGGCGATGTCTTTGAAACATACCGGGCTGCAGCAACAAAATCGTCTTTAACATATCGATTGCAGAACGAGACCACTACTGGCTTTATATGATCCTTTTCACGCGTAGGCACTCTAGTAATAAAGTTGATCTGACTTTTGGCAATGGGATAATTAATTTTTGCACCAATACTGGATATTATCTGGAACAGGTTCTCATTATTTGATGGAGACAGACCTTTCACCTCCACATTGTTCATCCGCGACCACTGATCCTTATTATCAGACTCTTCCTCCAGTTTATCCAGACGCGCCTGAAGCTGATCAACCTGACCCTGAACTTTTTCCAGCTGAGTAACACGCTGCTCCATGCCACTTATTCTTGTATTAAACTCCTTGACCACTTCATTGAATTGCTGGGTCAGAGAGGATTTCATGTCGGCGAATTCGTTCCTTAGTGCCAGGATTTCGTCTTTTAGACCTTCCAAAGGAGCTAACTTTGCTGCCAACGCCCGAATCTCCATCAGTACTGCCGATTCCGGTTCCAACCTCGAAGACATTGGAGAGCTAGGTGGATGAAGAGAGCCCGTCTGCTTGCATTTCATGCATCGCCATGTAAGCTTCCTGTCTCCCAGCTTACGGTGGCCAGCTTCAGTGATGCCTGCACATTGAAAATGCAACTCATTTCCGCATACTGAGCAGCGCACTCCGTCAGTCAGCTGATCGTCACAGATGCCACACTTCTTCAATCCATCCATTATTTTTCCTTGTTACTAGCTTTTATTTTAAAGACAGACGTAAAGTAACTTTGAGGAACACTGGTTGATTGTTAAAATCGACAGCGGGTTCAAGTAAACGCGACCGTAGACAACAGGGCCTATGACCGGACTGAATTAGCCTCATCATGTAATCTATACCTTTCTGATTAGGTTTTCAAGTTTTACTATTACATTACCTATACATGTGGGTACTTTATGTACCTTTTCGCGACATAATTATGTTTTGATTGCCTATGTGTAAACATTTTATAATGAATCATGTATGTAAAAGGAAAATAAATTAGCATAGCTTAAGCTTAATCAGCCTTTAATAATATTCCCATTGCTGGGCAGCACGCGAGCCCAGTGCGGGTCGGTAGATGTCATCTCAAATCAAGTAAACTGCGTACAGCTCATGATGTTACAAGTCATCATAAAAAAAAAAAATATAACCAGTAGTTTAGTCACAAGAAAGTATTTTTAATTTCGGCATTTTCTACATGACGTAAAATAATAGGCTAGCACACATGTTGCCTACTCGCTACTTCAAAAACCTTTGCCAAATTCGTTCCTTCAATTTTATTTCTAGATGTGAATTAGTGCAAAATATAAGTTTAGTAAACCAATAATTATAAATGGTGTTCTATTTTGTTACCGGTAATAGCATAAAACTGCACTATTTAGTTTGTTGTTTGAAAAAATATTATTTTTAATTTCGCTGAAAATCGAATGTAGAATTAATATATTAATTAATTGAGCTGCTAGAATACCTAAAACTTAATCACTGGACTTAAGGTGGAAGCGCAAGGGTAGCCCGCGAAATTTAAATTTTCTCAAGTTTATTGCAATTTGCAGTGTCAGATTGTATGTTGATGAAAATATGAATCGCGCCAGTAATATGTGTGGAGTTACAGAATTATAATCATATAAATTATCAGTACAGCCCTCCAAGTTCGTATGACCCCATTCAATAGCTATTTCATGAAAAAGTCACTCTTTGGGATTATATGAACTTGGAGGGTTGTATTGATGATTTGAATGATTATAATTCTGTAACTCCATACGTGTTACTGGCGCGATTCATATTTTCATCAACATACAACCTGACACTGACCTGCAAATTGCAATAATCGTAAGAAAATTTAAATTTCGCGGGCCACCCTTGCGCATCCACCTTAAGGCCCAATTAATATCCCCGTTTGTTAATTTGGCGTAACCTCGAGTACGCCAACTATTTGCTATGTAATTATACAAGCCAGACGATTGTTAATGACGTTCGTCTTTCGTCTAGTTAACGATGATTGAACCAAGATTTATCGAATACCTAGGTATCGATTAAAGATGGTGAATAATGAGTTTATTTTCAGAAGCATTTTCTTTATGAGCACATAAAACCTACTACGTCAGTGAGCGCGGTAGTATGCGCGGTATATGATATTAGCGGTTGGTTTGCGAATGATTTTGATTGTATTTTTGTAAGTTGCTTATAAGTTATATCGGAGTATAAAGGGTACAACTAGACCCTTAACGAAGTCGAAAAACACATGTTTTCCTCTTGGCGATATTTTTTTTGTTCTTGACCATACCTGGGAACCTTTTTGTTACGGAGATATTGGGGGTCAAAGTTTCAACTTTTTCACAAGTTTTTATTTTATTTTAAATACTTGTTAATACACAAATACCTCCACTATTTAATGCATCCACCAGCACAATGTTTTGAGTGGGTTACATTGAGTTTTACCGTAAAACGTGATTTTTCACCCCAAAAAAAAGTAGTTTCCCATGGTATTTAGGGTCAGCGCAACACGTTTTTTACAATCTTTTTTTCAACTTGCCTTGTTAGTTAGTTATTAATTATGTATTGGTCAAATCTTGCAACTGAATATAAACCAGATCCCCCCAACATTGAGCTATAATTTTGCACACACCTTTGGTTCTGGTGACAATACATTTTTATGATAGACATGACTTGATCCTGCAGCCAGGATCGCCTCCTCACGAAAGAACTCCTCAACGGTTAATAGCACGGACACGAAACTTTGTATACGCGTTCGGTGTTGATACGAGTAGATGAACCTAGCTATCTTCTTTTACTGCTGAGATAGGAGCCTTTTTGGCCTCGCACAGGTCTTTTTTTATTTTTTTATTATTTAGTTTTAGATTCTTTTTTTTACTGTTATTTTTGTTGTTCCTGTGCTTGTCCCAAATAAATATTTTTCTTTATTTCTTTCTTTTAATTTTAAATATTATTTTATCTTCCTTTCTCCCCTAACAACCGTTATGCTAACATTTACTCCCTCTTCTTTCATATTAGTCCTCACACAATCCATACATAAATATTTACCGAACCGAAAACCTCTTGCTCAGCATTGAACTGTGTCGCATATGCCACCACTTCCCACCACAGAGCTTCTATGGAAATTGTTCATTTACATTCATTCATTCATTCACGGTTCAAACAATGAGTCGCCGATTAGCTATTTGTAAATACATATGTTTAATTAGCATACTATATTAATGAATAAATTAGTTTGTCAGTTGTGGCACGAGAGTGTATTTTGGTTTTCATAATTGTAAGTAGAAAATTACAATTTATATTATGTTTATTTGTGTGATAAAGTATTGTCATAGTTATAAGCATGAGATGCGGGAAATGATGGATATGCCGTGAGGAAAATTTTGGGTATGAGACTGGCTATAGGGAGTAGACCAAAAAAAGGATAGGTATGCTGCATGAACAATGATGTGGCATGAAAGGGGTGACTACTGAGATGAAAGTTGAAAGAAATGCATGGATATAGAAATTATGCGGTGCCCTCTATAAAACTCTCAAAATCAAGTTAAACTACATAAATCAGACAGAATTAGAATTAAAAAAACAGTTGTGCTGAGGGCAAGAGCATGCTGAATATACCTTGTGTTATTTATAAAATAACAAAAGGCATAATGTTTTGTATGGCTTACTATCAATGATAAATACCTTCCATATGTTTGTAGTCTGTATCGGTTCAATATTGTCATATAACAGACTATTATGATAGCACGTTATCACACCAACACCAGTGGATATACATTATTGGGTTACATTAAAGTCAAGGTTATCAGTACCGTCAATATCTAGAACTTCATAAAAAGCAAGTAGGTAGACCACGGAAGACCAAGTTCAAGAATTATTATTGATAGCCATTAGTAACCTAACCAGTTTATTAGTAAGTTTTTTTGGTCAAAAACACATTAAGATTTTTATCGACATTTTTAGTAGGTGTGACGTGATTTATTTGAAATCTTGTGTCGAAGCGCCTGTGATCCCCGAAGGCAGAGGTGTACCTAGCAGTACACCCTCATTTCGCCAGTTTTGTTTAAGTCCTATGTAATAGGGGGCGAGTCTATTGCCAATCGGGCGCAAATTCAGACTCTGTGGCTGTTATTGAAAAAAATCTGATAGAAAAACCCAATAACTCTTTGCCCAACCTGGTAATCGAACCCAGAACCTCATGATCAGCAACGACCTCTATGTGCCTCTATGCGCCACCTCCTCCTCTTGACCTCTTTATGCGCTAACGACCTCTAGACCAACGAGGCAGTCAATGCATCATCCATCAGCACAATGTTTGCAGTACGTTACATTGAGTGCTACAGTAGCAGTATTTTTTTCCAAGTGTTACTTAGTTTAATGTCCAGAATGCTCGCGATGCTCTTTAACGGCCGTTTTCAATAACTTACTAATAGTTAACGGAACGTTGCTATCTCAGATAAACAGTTAAAGAAACATTAACTGTCAACCCTCCGAGAGACAGATAAGTGACGTGGATAGTATATTCCTGTCAATTCATTGCTAACTTTGTTTATAAAAACACCGATAGCTACTAGAGTAAGGTATATTAACTAACCGTTACACGTAAGTAAATAACAGAAAACGGCCGTTAATACCTGTGGATAACTCATTCCTTTTTTCCTTTCTTCATTCCTTTGTTTTTCCATTTGTGTATGACTAACTATGACAAAATCTGTGTCATTATGGAGAAACCGTTTCGATATTTCTACGAAAATATTAGGTCGAGACCGCAATTTGCGACTCATTATCAATTTTTCCTTCCTTCATAGACATAAACACTGGGTTTAATCAATCAGGGAATTCGAAACAAATCTAAACAAAATGTAAGGTGTATTGTAAATCCAGGAAGGGGTCTGCAAGGGCCGATGCCTGCGGATCTGCCATCTTTGACAGATACTTTATGAAGCCGATTTAAGCTTCTTTGATCGTTTAATATTTGTTCACTTCAATCCTTTTATCGCAGAAATTCATGCGTCAAGGGGTACTTGTGTCCTGCCAGGGCTGCGGGACTGTTCGAATCTCTTTCGAACAGTCCCGCAGCCCTGGAACACAAAGGGCAAAAGAAGGAACATGGATGGGTTTCAGTCAGTACTAGTCTGACAATCCCTTCCGCACCGACCAGAGCGGGAGGGGACATTTTGATGATTTCCCATCTAAAAAAAGGTGTACTAATTGTAAATTCTTGTCCTCTAATAGTCGTGATGGTGTCTTACTTATTAAACACTAGCTTTTTGCCCGCGACTTCGTCCGCGAGGAAATGTTAATGTGCACGTGTGAAAAAAAAGATAGCCTATGTCCTTCCCCATGATATATCTCCGTGCCAAATTTCATTACGATCCAATCAGCCGTTTACAGCCTACCGTTTACGTCTGTTATGTGTCACATCGTCATACGTCATAAGGGGTATTGCCATCATAATATAATTTAACGGCTTTAGTACAAGTTCAACACCGAGATAGAAAGCATTCCTTTGCCCAGCAGTGGGATGATACCCTCGTGCTAGGCCCACTCATCGTCATCATCATATTCCTGCCCTTATCCCAATTTATTTGGGGTTGGAGCAGCATGTCTTCATTTCCCATACTTCTCTATATTACCCGTCATCTCAGCAGTCACCTCCTTTCTAGCCATATCATCCTTCACGCAGTCCATCCATCGTTTCTTTGGTCTTCCTCTACTCTTATGACCATCCCAATTCATACTCAAAACTTTCCTTACGACATCCTCATTCCTCCGCATCATATGTCCATACCATGATAACCGATTACCATACAAATTTTCAGGCACCGGCGCGCGTAGCCTTCCTCATAGGTACTCATAGCCTATATTTTATCCATTCGCGTTACACCATACATACCTTTTAGCATTCTAGCATTCGTGCTAGGCCCACTTTAATTATTAATTAGTGTTAGAATATGGATGCGAGTTAGCTGGAGAGGATTAGTTCCAGATTAACCAATTAGCTTTGATATTACCAGCTTTCACATGCAGATACATCATTATTATAGTTCGATGACATCAAGATAATTTACGAGATCGCGTCATTGTTATTTGATTTATTATCTTTGGTATAAGTAAGTTACGTACCATCTTTGCTTAATCCTCTGGGGAATGCTAGCGTAATGATTATTGAGGTTTATTGTCTTCCTTTACGTGACTTTGTAATGCCATATTTGTTATGGTCGCGGATCACATTTTGTTCACCATACAGCTTGACACTGACCAGCAAATTGTAAAAAGCATAGCATAATCAGCCTATAGGTAATGTTCCCACTGCTGGGACACTGGCCTCCTCTCTATAAGTAAAACAGCTGCCCCGTACCAAATTGTTCAATTTGTTTTTTTTTTTTTTTTGTGAATGGCATCTCGCAGGTCAACCTGGGAGGTTGCGTCTGTATAACCGGAGTATCCTATGGGTCCCTTGAGTGTAAGGCCTCCACCCCGGGCTCTGTTTGGTGGATTCACGTGGTAGAATATTATTACTGTTGCTACTAGTGGTTTACTTACAAAGTTAGTAAAAAAAGGATCTATGAAAAAGAATAGCCTAATACGTGCGGACAGAAAACTAAACTACGTACAAGAACTAAAGAACGGTTTCAGATTAGCGTATTTTCGGTGCGTACATATAAGTTCGTTTTTGGAAGCGCATGTACGCGCGTGTACGTACGCCTTTTGTTTCATGACTCGTGGAGGCGTTGACGTGCTTTATAATCTTGCATAAGTTGAGCGGCGAGAGACACCGCCGCTCGCGCCCGCTCACCTCACGAGAACACATGTACAAATGCGTGTACGCGCGTTGATTTTTGAAGCGCGTATTGGGGCGCGCGTGAACGTGCGAAAGCCGGTACGACCGTATACGCGCTAAAAAGAACGCTAGTTTGAAACCGCTCCTAGGTAATTTCAAAGGAAATATAGAAGTATATTAAGACTGTTTATATTGTCCACAGGTGTTCATCAGTAAACCAACATGTTGTTTGAAATACTAATAGTGGGGGCCGTGGCCCTAGTGATATGGCTGTTATTCTTCAAGGAAGATGAGAATCCTCTGGACCAACTTCCTGGACCCCCTCGGAAACCTATCATAGGAAACACTTGGGAACTGTTTCAGTCGCCACCTGGTAAGCACTGTTTTCTTTAAAGTGACATATAACATAACATCACGACTGTAATCCCCGAAGGGCTAGGCAAAGGTGTACCTAACTCTACACCTACATTTTGCCAGTTTGGTTTGAATCTCATGTAATAGGGGGTGAGCCTATTGCTATCAACCGGGCACAAAACCAGACTTCGTGGCTGCTGCTGCTAATGAGAAATTCCTAATGAAAAACCCAATAACAATTTGTCTGACCTGGGAATCGAAGCCAGGACCTCATGCTCAACAGTTGCGCAAGCGACCTCTAGACCAACGAGGCAGTCAGTTTTCCTTAGTCTCAAAATTTTAACCTATTCTAAGGGATCTAACTCTATTTTATGTTACTCGAATAAAAAATACTTCTTCATCCAAAGGTTGTCTTGAAAAGATCGGTTTTAGCGATAAGACCACCCATTGTATACCCATATACCTGTAATTTGTGTGGTGTACATAATAAAGAGTATTCTGTCTATCTTCTATGTTTTAATCCTGAATATGGTCTATATGTTCCCCTTCACTCGTTTTGGCCTGAATGAGACACAAACATCTTTACTTTTAAAATTTAGAAATAGCTAGTCGGATCTTCTGTGTACGTTACCCTAGCAGGGAAGTGACTCCTAGAGTGATATGAGTGGAACGAATAATTAGTGTATAATCTACGGTGTGTGTGCACCACATAAAAAATAGGTGGGTTTTGTAGTTTTGGAAAAAAACGGAAAAAAACGATTTCTGCTAGGGTAACGCTCTCCCAGTAGGAAAATTCTAAACAAATGATCAGATAGAGAAATATTGTGCATGGCTAGAGAGCTTATGTTTGTGTAAAGAAGTACACCAAAAATATATGTTGTGCGTCTTTAGGTTTCCGAGATATTGCGTTTTCTGCTGGAGTAACGTTTTGCAGAATCGTGTACCTCTAAAACCATTGTATGTGCGACTGTAGAATAAACATACACGAGTAGCTCTATATTAGTGCGTAATACACACAGAATAAGATTTAAGAAAATATTTATGATTTTCAAGTAATCGCGGTTTCTTGAAAATCCGAATAAATATCGTATCGCATAAATGAGAAAACGTAGAAGCTCGCTGAAAACTGTATTCGGTCCGTCTTGACGCTTATAATAAACATAAAAAGTTTCGAAAGAGCACATGCATGCGTTATTGAATAATATTGCTAAAAGTCAAAACGATGGCGTCATAACTTTGACGACAAATTACGTAACCGGCTTAACCCAAAATGCGTAGGTGTACACCAAAAACTAGTGTATTTAATCAAAAGTATATAGTGAAAATATTCAGCTTGGAATGTTTCGCAAATATAAAAAAAAAGAAACATAACACGTAAACATCGGTTGGTTATCCGACCAAATTCGAATATCGAGCGACGGTTTCATACATTTCGTTGACCTTTACTTTACTGACGAAACGGTTGAAACGTATTATGCCTGAGTACAAAGAAGTAGAAAAGTGTAATCAAATAAGGTTTTTATTGGATTTTATTCTACTAGCTGTTACTGTAACTTTGCACAAATTGCACATGAGTACATTATTATAAAAAATAGCCTAAGTGCTATTCTAAAGTATAAGCTATCTTCTTAATTCCAAATTTCATTAAAATATATTCAGTATTTTGTGTGTGAACGAAGGAATATTAGTAGAAAAAAGTATTGTACAGGCCTACATCAAGAAAGAGCCTACAGAAACAGATTATAAATAAAAAGCGTTACCCTAGCAGGAATCTTTTTTTTCCGTTTTTTTTCCAAAACGACTAACCGCACCATTTCTTTATGTGGTGCACACACACAGCAGATTATACACTAATTATTCGTTCCACTCATATCACTCTAGGAGCCATTTTCCTGCTAGGGTAACGTACACGGATCTTCTTGTAACTAGCTAGACTAGCTAATTCAAATCTTACAGCATGGAAAAGCCTAAATAAAATTCCAAATATTTCTTTATTATTAATGTACGTAGGTCAACAGCTGGTAGTACAAGTAGTTTAATTAAGTAAGAAGTCTAGAACCATCTAGATCTAGATCAAACAATCTGCTAGTTTTCTCACAAGGTTAGGTTTTCTTTGACATAAAATTCGTAAATTAATGTAGGCGCGGTGTTACAAAGTGTTGTTCGGAGCTCAAAGGATTAGTTTCAGAAACTTTCTAGAGTAAACAGATTGTGATGAATGAAAATGTTGCTGGTATTTAGTTTTTACTATTTATGGCTTCATGTTACCTTTTTGTTTTACCGTTGAATTTACATACTTCACTGATTAAAAAAACATTTTGAAACATTCTTTTGATATTGTTCACGACGGACACTTTATTTATTCATGAACTGGCTGTTGCCCACGGCTTTGCTCGCGTTTTGGTCGGAAATTATCCTACGGGCACGTTGTAAATATAGCTTATGGCACTCGGGGATAATGTAGCTTCCTATTAGTGAAAGAATTTTCAAAATCGGTTCAGTAGATCCAGCGATTACCCCTACAACCTCACAAACTCACAAAGATTACAGAAATCTTCTTACAAATATTTTGTTTTATTTTGTTTATCACTTATACTCCCCACAAATTAATTTATGCTTCTATAAAGAACTAAAAAAATAAGTACCCTCAGTACTTAAAAAAATGTATTCAACAATGTCAATGACTGCATTTCAAAAATCTAAGTACAATTTAATTCGTCAGTATATATTTCTTGAAGGAACCACGGGCATTAAAAATACTCGTGGTCCCTTCCATTTCAGCCCTTCGCCCTAGACTTCATCCGCAAAAATTGTGATAGCTCGGCTAATTTGCATGATATAAATTAAAATTATTAGCCTCTAGCACCCATGAATAGTGCAGCTTTCTGCCAGTGAAAGAATTTTTAGAATTGGTTCTGGAGATTACCCCCTACATACAAACTTACAAACAAATTTTACCTCTTTATAATATTAGTATCGAGTGTAGATTAAGTATTTATCCCCTGTTCCTTTTACGTATTAGCCTAGTTATTTTTTGACTGTTGTATAGTCCCACTGCTGGGCCTAGTACTAGCCCAAATGTGAAAGTAGCTCTGTCTATCTCTCTGTACGCTTGTCTGTTACCCGGCTGACCACATTTCTATGAAAATTGGCATACCGGTAGACCATGACCTGGATTAGGACATATAATACTTTTCATAACACATTTGCTTGTAAAGGGTCTCTTATTTCACCAATTTCAATATCGTATTGTATCTCATTACGGATTTGTGCGTTATTGTAATGTAAAACGCACGGTTTATCAAGATGCTCCGTCTAAATCGAAGGGTATTTTTTTAAATCTTAGCAAAGAGTTTTTATGTCAGAAAAGTAGTCAACATTTTAAGAATAATATTATCTTTGGGAGATAAAATAAGTAAACATTTAATTCTTTAATTTAATTAATTTTGACAATAAATTACAACCATTTATCTATAACAAAAACACAAAAATATTAATTTACTTTATTAGTAATACTGGCTGTTTTTTGTGTTCTAATTCGTGAACAAGTAAAAATTATTCCGCGCGCTTTTTCTTTTCGCTGTATTGTTTTTATTTCAAAATGTCGTCTAGTAATGATGAATGTACTCATTCAACACCGCCAGAAGTCTCAGAGGCAGTTTTATTTATTTCCTCGCAAGTATGTTATAAAACGTCGTATGACAGACGTGCGATTTGATAATTACAGCCTCTGCTTTCTTGTAGCCCTCGCCTACGGCTCGGGCTAGCGATATAGCCTCGGCTGTAATTTTCAACTTACCACACTCATATCATAATGTACTATTGTACCGGTAATACTTTCCCGTGAATAATAAATACTTTCAGACAACCCAGGTAAAGTCGTAGGGAAAAAATATAAAATACTTGTTTATACCCGCGGCTTCGCGCGCGCAGTCTTCGCTAATTGTCCTACGGGATCGTCCAAATAGGATTTATGTATGTGTATAAATAAAATAAAATAAATAATAAAATAGTTTATTTGCACCTTCAAGTAAAAATATGGTTTACAATAAAAATAGGCCTTAAGGTAATTAAGTTGTATAAACTATCTGTCTGCCAAAATTCACCCAAATCCGTTCAACCGTTTTTGCGTGAAAGAGTACCTAACAAACATCGATCTATCCATCTTCATAAACTTTCGTAATTATTTTATTTTATTTCTTATGGAAACTTACAATTAGGATAAGATAGTTGACAGTAAAGAATGATTTCCTCCAAACGCCTCGCATCGCATCGGATCAGGACGGAACGGATTTTACAATCTTGAAACGATATTACATCCGCAAGAGAACCAAGGTTACGTAGCCCGAAGAATTGCCAAACTGAAGTGGCAGTGGGCAGGGCACATTGCTCGCAGAACGGATGGCCGATGGGGCCGAAAAGTTCTGGAGTGGCGACCGCGAACCGGAAGACGTTGCGTTGGAAGGCCTTCCACTAGGTGGACCGATGACCTGGTGAAGGTTTCGGGGATCCGCTGGATGCAGGTCGCACGGGACCGGTCAATGTGGCGACACTTGGGGGAGACCTATGTCCAGCAGTGGACGTCTTTCGGCTGAAATGATGATGATGATGATGAAACGATATTAAATCTTGTACACAATGGGTCCGATTGCGTTTCTCTCCAAATCTAAAATGAATGAATGACAGACTAAAATTTTACTAAATATTTATGTCCATGTCCTTAACCAAAAGCTATTACATTTCTGTTAAAATAAGTTCACGTCATTCTGCGTCTATGGAAATGGACAATTTACGTTCGTTTGCCGCCGCAAATGGCAACACCACATCGCTAGTCTGTCAAGTCAACTGTCAAAATTTAGACGAAAGACTTGGGTCCGATTGCGTTTCTTCGGCGCACTTAAATAATGCCGATTAATAGACTTAAATTAGGTAGTCTAAAATTCGTACTAATATTATTGCCATTCAATAAGACAGCTATAATTGCATCAGTAACTTGTTGTAAGCACTTGCTTACAGATGGCTGACTTAAATCGTTGTTTGATAGCCGCATGTCCAAAGAAATGCTTGTGCTTGCCTAGGATACACTGTGGATGGGTGACCACCCGTTACATGCCGAGTTTCCTCCGTGCCTCGGATAGCACCTTAAGCCGTTGGATCTGGCTGTCCTTTGTAGATCTTAGAGAGTCGTTATAGGTCGTTATAGCGACGCGAAAGCCTGACAACCAGTCTCACCCAGGGGTATCGCACTACCCAGTACTAACTGGGTTGTGGAGGTCAGATAGGCAGTCGCTCCATGCTAAAATACTGGTATTCAGCTGCTTCCGGTTAGACTGAAAGCCAAAGCCAAACCCAACATACAAAAAAGGGTAGCTAGATGACTCGTACCTTTGCCGTTACTCATTGTATCTTCTTTGAATGATAGCCCAGCCATAAGGAAACATTTTTCACTATTTTCTGAAGAAACTTCGCTTACGCACGGACTAAATAAGTGCGAACTTAAAGAACAACGCTTCCTAGACCTTTATTTTCATTTAACGCCGACGAACTGTCAAACTGTCAGAAACAGAAAAGCAAAAGACATGCGTAGACATAACTAAGTCCAAATTGGACATAAATATAGTAGGTATACAAACGCAATAGCAAGAATTTTAGACTAATTAAGTCAATTAATCGGCATTACGCCGAAGAAACGCAATCGGCCCCAGCATTTAAAGTCTATAATACTAAGCCGCGCACAGCAGCTTGACCGCGGGCATCTGCCGCGACACGCGATCGTAGCCGAAAGTAAGTTCAGCGACGCGCAATCGGCTCCGTTCGCCTGTCGTCGTATCCGACACGATAGGAATGAAACTATTTGATTAGACGCAGAAACCGATACGTTCGCAAGTAACGGTACGGGGCCGATCGTATGCGTCGACATCCTGCCGGACGCGATCGGCTGTCGCCGCATCGATTCGTATCCTTTCTGATCCGCTGCCATGCGAGAAATCATCCTTTAGTGAATGAAGACCAATTAAAAGTTTTCGCTGACAATATAAGGGTAGCACAAGAAACAGTAGACAGAAGTAAAGTAAGCACTCGGTGAGAATTAAGAAAAGGTTTTACGGCCGTTTTCTATAACTTACTGCCTTACTCTAGTAGCTATCGGCGTTTCTATAAATAAAGTTAGCAATGAATTTACAGGAATATCCTATCCACGTCACTTATCTGTCTCTCGGAGGGTTGACAGTTGATGTTTCTTTAACTGTTTAGCTGAGATAGCAACGTTCCGTAAACTGTTAGTAAGTTATTGAAAACGGCCGTTAGTGATCTACAAATAAGTTCTTACACAGGTAAGGTAAGATGACCCCTAATGATTAACTTCTTCTTTCAGACAAGCTTCTGGATGTCCTAGTAGACTACACAAACAAATATGGCGACCGCTACGTGTTCAAAGTGATGAGTCACAGAGTCCTCCACATTTCTGGACCCGCTGATATTGAGGTGCGTAGAATCATCATCATCATCTGCCTAGCCTTTTCTAAATTAGGTTGGGGTCGACTTCCAGTGACCAGTTGCGGCTGAATAACAGTATTATACTTGGAGCGACTGCCTATCTGATCTCCACAGTCCAGTTAGTACGGGGTAATAACGAACGTCACTAAGGGGTAAGGGTAGGGGGGGGGTCGTCGTCTTGCCAAGGGGTATAGCCCCTTGGTAAGACTGGTTGTCAGACGTTCGAGCCACTTACTACCTGTAACGACTGTCAAAGATGTACAAATGACAGCCGGAACAAAAATTGGAGTGGGCAACCGCTGCTTAATCTTGATGATCGACCCGGCTATTATTTTACAACAACGAGCTCTTAGCAATTTGGGGGAGTGTGCCATCCAAAAATCTATCCCAATAAATAAAATTGTAGTACCTGTTTGTAAATTTAAAATAACAGCATATTACTCATATTACTGAATGTATGCGAAATGCGGTACTAATGACAAAAACACTTTTATATACAATGTGCACCGATTTTGACGGGAGTTTTACTGGCAGATAGCTGATGTTATGAGGAGAAACTTAAGCTTCTTTTATTTTAGAACAAGGAATAAGGGTGCCGTGCAAAAAATAAATCCGATTCCAATAAGGAAGGAATCTTTTATAATAATATTTTTACGCGTACAAAGGTCGCGGGCACAGCTAGTTAAAATAAATACCATAACTTAAAAGGTGACTTTGAAATCGTTTTATTAGAATTTATAGGATTTCTAATTTCGGCTACCAATCGTTTCAGTAAAACCCACGTCTTCATTAAACGGGCGTAAATTCTCTGACAACTTAAATTAAGCTATATTGAATGAAATTTTGAGTCGTTGATAGCAGGCCTATCCTTCATTCTGACTGACAGACTAAGCTAACAAACGATAGAGTAAATCTGTAATGCCGCTAGAGCCATTTAGAGCGCAGATCGATTTGCAATGTTCAAAGAAGCACGTAAGGTTGATACGACAGCAGCGCGCTCAACGTACCTTACGGTATTTCGGTGAAATACGAGTATTGTATCGAAGTAACGCCGGTTTAATATAACAGACAGTTTAATCTAACACGTGTTTCTAAGTCAAGAAATAACAGTGTATAGGCACGAGTCGAGTAAGTTAATTAGAAAACTGCCAGTTTTGACGTCTTTCGCAAATATTTGATGGATATGCATATGCATGCGGTAGTCAGACGAATGTTATGGCGGGGGATGGGTCATTTCCTCTCAGTTGTCTTGTTGCAGAACCCGTTCTGAGTCTGGATTTGTATCCGGTTGACGGTAATGAGGCTCGCCCCCGCTTTAAGCTTTTATTTTAACTTGTTTCTACAATTTATAGATCAATAATAATACAAAATCAGTAAGTACCATTGGCACAAAATAAATCTGCTCACTTTTAAAACAAAATCCCGTGCACTCGATATCCACATCTGTTCATCACCCTTAGGTACTACTATTGGTCAGCACAAAGAGAAAGCGAACCAATATAGTAAAAGAAAAAAGGTTCGACCTCTTTCCATTGTCTTCTGTTTTACAAAAATTCTCAGGCTCTGCTAATGCACACAGATGTTTGACCACCCTTTTTTGACTAATAGGGATAAGTAATAATAAATACAGAAAAAAGGACCAAGGAGGAGAAAGTTTTTAACTAAGCGGTTCTATAGCGGCCGGATGCTGCAAGCAAAAATAGTCCGTAAGGTGATCAGATTCATCTTGGACCGATTGTACAAGTATCAAAACGGTTACAGGGCGTCAAAAAATTCGTCCACATAGCCTCTTATACTGTGACATCGTTGTCAATAGGAAAAGTAACTTGCCTTGTTTAGTTAGTTGGTTTGTTAATTAGTTAGAACGGCTTAGGCGATAACGTAGTTATTCAGTTCCCCCAACCGATTGAGTTAAAATTTTGTACACATCTTTGGTACTAGTGACAACGCATTTTTATGACAAACATAATTAGATTCTGCAGCAAGGATTGCCGTCTCACGAAAGAACTCCTCAACGGTTAATAGCACACAATCCACTTTGTATAAGTTCAATGTTGTTAGATAAACCTAATTTTTTTCCTCTTATTGTAACGAATGCTTGTTTAAAAAAATATGGTATTAAAACATAGCTGGCTACGTGTGGGTGTTCCATAGATACATCTCTGCCTAACCCTTCGGGAAATACTTTATATTGATAAACTCTGGAGAAAGGATTGTAATATTATTTTGGGAATTATTTGATTTTATTGTATTTTCATTGGATTTATAATGAATTTTAATTGAATTTTAATTTTGATTTGAGTTAGGTCTACTAAGATAAGATAAGATATTAGGGTTCCGTACCTCAAAAGGAAAAAACGGAACCCTTAAAGGATCACTTTATTGTCCGTCTGTCTGTCAAGACCCTTTACTTCGGGAACGCGTGGAGGCATCGAGTGAAATTAAAACTGTATACTCAAGTAAAACAGTGGGTTTCGCTTGCATCTTTGGCCGATACTATGGACACTTTTGGACATATTTTGCGAGAAGCGTCCTAAGTGACGCGTCCATTACCATTCGAGATGCGTAGCGTAGCGTGCATGTTGTAGTTCGGTGCAATTTTTTTTAGGAATGGCATCTCGCAGTTCAGCCTCTGAGGCTGGCTACTGCTTAACCGGTCTATCCCTGTGGATGCCTAGAATTTAAGGCCTCCAGCCAGGGGCAAAATGAACTTATAAACTAAGCGACCACTCGCTAAGGGCACCCCCTGTGGGGTACGAGCCTCGGCTTAGGGCGTCGCTGGGGAGGGCAGCAAGGGGACAGGCTGGATCTGATTTAGGGGCTGTTTTATTGCTACTGGCTCAGCATCGCGGGCTGGCTCATGCAAGGGTCGGGGGGGGTTTGAAACGGGACGTCGCGACGGACCACGGCGGCGGGGTCGGAATGACGGCGGTCTGTGTTTGTATTTCCTGAGTGTGCTGGTTTCCCTACTGCTTTCCTGGAGGAGGGTGGTGGGGTCATCGGGGGTGAGAAGAACGTGCCTTGGACGGCGAACGTTACTGATACGCGATGGCTCGTATCGGGCGGCCGATGCGATAAGGGTGTCCGGTTCGGTGCAAGAGTATAATACCTGCCTTATAATTACGAGACTAGCTGCCGCCCACGGCTTCGCTCTCGTAAATTCAATTATTTTTGCACAAAATGTTTATAAATTATAAGTCTGCGATAATCCTGTAAAGTTTCATCAAAATCCGTTGAGTATTTTTGCGCGAAAGACTATCAACCATCCATTCATCCTCACTGTATACCATCTGCTTGATCTATGCTAAAGCAACAGTTTTGTTACAGGTGGTACTGGCGCATTCAAAGAACATAAAGAAGAGTGTTCCATACACGTTCCTGAAGGACTGGCTGGGCAATGGACTACTAGTCAGCACAGGTTGGTATCTTAGCCATATTTATAAGGGCCGACATGTATCATCGCCGAAGAAAAGATGATGACGAGTCACGTCGTCCATACCAAAACGAGGCGAAGGACGTCGTTTTCCTTTTATTGCATGGACTTATTTGCGACGTTGCCAACTTTTAGAATGCACCCTCTGTTTGACCGGTACAAGCCGATTCTGCGTCGATAAATATGGTTACTCCGTAGATATCACAAATACCAGAAGCTGTTTTTAAAGAAATAAATAATTTTATCAATGAGATCGTAGCTTGTTTTACACTGAAAGAGAGATGGCGGTATCGATATCTGCCATACACAACCTTTAAATAGAATAAAATATAAGTATATCGTAGTGACAGTATTAATTCTAAAAGTTAAAACCTTATGCCCGCAGTGGCTTAGACTCCAGTAAAGAAGAAAGAAAGAAAAAATGTTTATTTGTCGCAGGGACATGACGTGCGTACAAGAAATAAATTAAAAAAAAACATTCAATACATAACAAATATTATAAATACACAGGACATATAGGTACAAAGAAAAATAAATACAAAATTAACAGCAGTAGGTATCTTTATCTTTGAAAACAAGGCCTTAAAAGAAAGAAAGAAAGAAAATGTATTTATTAGACTCACACAGGACAATACAAAAAAATAGTACAAAAATTGGTTGAAATAACATTAAAACTAAATTATATAAAAAGTAAACAATGGTAAAAAAAAACAGGCCTGAAGCTTTTTAACCTTCTCGGGCAGGTTCTTTGAGTTAGAAAGCTTCCAAAGTTCGGCCTCCTTTAGGCACTCGTCCCGCTGCCGGCGATTCGCAAGGAGCGAGTATAGCGAGCGAATAAAAACGTACTTCGAGTGTGGTTGAGCTAGTTTGGTTTGCATATGCACCAAGTGAGTGTTCTGCCCGCCAAGTAAGCGTCGCTGAGTGAGTCTTCTCTTTGATCGTTTTTGTCATAGCTACAAACTCTTAGAGAGAGAGTTATAGCCGGCAGTGTGATCGATCAGGCAGCGATCAACAATTAATCTAATGGCTACAAAATACTATTAACGAAGCCTAAAGGCACTTGTTCTCCCCGTCGTCATTGCGACCATTTTCTTGTACCTTGGAACCTTCTAGTTACGGAGATATTTTAGGGGACAGTTTCATGTATTTTTTACCTTAAAAAAGTACCGATTCTCAGTGTCATTTGAATATTATATGGCTTTTGATTTTGAAGAGTCGATAACTGATCGCTACCTCGTCTGCGGTGAGAGTGTGGGATGGATGCCTCACTGAAGTACGCTCAAGGAAGTACGCTCGTGGTACTGTGCACAAAAGGTTCTTATGTACCGAAAGAACCCGCTTGGACCCCCGTCAAACAAAGCAAATAAGTCCTTGAACCTTTATGTATGTATATGTGTTGGATCATGACCGCCGTACATTTGTTAAGTAGATAATTGGTCAGGATTTGAATTTTCTATGTGGTATGCTGGCACTTCTTTAATTGGTCTTACGAATGAAAAAGTTTTGCACCAAGGCGCGGCACATTGTTACGTAATTATTATGTTTCTTGGTTATTTTGGCTGAGTGAAGGTAGGCCTTCAAACTTTAAAATTCTCATCAGTGCATTAAACAGTGCATAAAGTTATGTTTGGTTGATTGAGATTGAATCAGCGATTAACCTGAGTGAATCCCATTAAGATTATTAAAGCTGAGATCTATATACGTTGCCCACGCGCTTTCACTTACACATGATTCCGTATCTTCTTATTCGACGAAGAAGAAGCGACCGTGAGTGGCGATCCTTTAATTACTTACGTGAGATTTTTCTGATCATATAGTTTTAGTATTTATTTGAACAAAAAAAAAACATAGAATAAAATTAAACTAAATTTAATGTCAAAATTTTTACACGTCACATAATTAAGCCTCAGAGTGCTCCTTATCTGTGTGTGTGTGTGTGTGTGAGTGGTGTGTGGATTGGCTGGCGAAGCGAGTGCAAAGCCGATAAAGCCCATACGCACACAGCTGAAGATGACGATAAGTATTGTACAGTCACGAGCACTCATATCTATACACTTTCCTAAATTGAAAAGCTATTTTCGCAAGAAATAACGATTGTAATTTGTAGATAGGATCTTTTTCATAAAAATATGAGTTCCAGAATACTATGTTCGTAACAACATGAAATTTTAATCTGAACAGTAGGAAAAAAAGCCTTTTAAAAGTTGTTATGTGTTTGTATATTGGTGCTCGTGACTGTACGTGGTATTGGCAATACCATCTACACGCTAATGGCTTAGTTGCCAAGGACGTACAGCTCACCCAGGACAAGCATACGCTTCGGCAATCATCGTTTGTCTTTGGAAATATGAATGAGCGATAATGAGATGCTTTAGAGCCGTTACAATCATAGAAGTACCTACATGCTTATTTTAAATTAACATAGTCAGCAAAATATAGATTAGAAACGCCTGTGTAATGTCAAAAAAAAATGTGTGACAGGAGACGAGGTGCGATCACAGTAAAAACCTGACAGAGAGAAAACTTCATGCAAACGTGCAATTATAGTCCAATACTATAAAGCTCGGCAAGACAAAAGTTAGAAGTTCCGAAAAGCTAGAACTCCGCCTCTAAGACTACCCACTGACCGCGAAACACGAAGGTTATCGAAGCGCATACTTTTTCCGGTTTAACTGTTCCTCTTTGAAGGACGTTCCGGGTTCCTAATGCAAGTTAACGGTTAGCTGCCTCGCTTGATTCTGACCAACTTCAATTTTACACTCTGTACTTAAGCTTCTCGTAAATTCAAGGTTATAAAGCTACTTCCGGACCATACGTGACTAACTTTATAGGATTTATTACAAGCAAATATCCTAGATATCAGTGGAAGTCCGCGAAATAAAATCAGCTGTCCCATACTTTTTTCGATGCGTATGAACACAATTGTACCGAACAGCTGATTTTTCCTCCGCCATTTTGGAATTGGTCCCTCAGTATATGTTGTTTGTAAGCCATCATTTCATCAATAATAAACCAATTTTTTTTTAGAATTTATTTAAAAAAAACAAGTCATTTACTTTACTTGGTTTCGATGCTTCCTGTTATGATATCATTTTTTAAATGTTGTTGAATTGGAATACAAAGAATCTTGGCATCGTATACTAATATTCGTTGAAGTACTTAGGGTTTTCGTCAGAATGAATTTTGTATTAATGATGTTATTAGTCTCAGACGGCTCAGACCAAAAAGTAACTAGATATTTTGTATGAAACAGGTTTTTTCTAGGTATACGTTCATAAATGCAGTTAAGTTGTGCGACCTCCATCATGATAATTATACATACGTACTTGGGCAGGAAGCAGGTAATTTGGTTTTTCAATGATGTTTTGCCATAAGATTACTGAATAGTCACTGCGTTATACTATTGACAGAACTCATAAGTTAAGATTTCTGTGGTTATACGCCTTTATTTAACCACCAACTAAATATTTCATTTTTGTTTTTATCTAAAAACATAATTAGCTTATAATGTTCGTTATCTAATACAAATACTAATTTAGCGAACCTTGCCTATGGCTCAATTACAGACCCGAAAATTCAATTAACCAGTCCCGGAAAATGAATAGGAGACGCTTAATTTTCGGGTGTACTTACGTCCGCTAGCTCAATGATATAGTCAAAAGAGTTATCTATCTATGAGTCCATCTCCTACTTCTGCTTTTGGTGTCTCTTTAATCTTAGGGTGTACCAAGACCCTTAAGAGCGGCTAACCCGTCATACTTTTCATACAAACGCTCGTACGTGATTATGCCGATGTTACACATCTATCTTTCAATTTTTTTAACTATTAAGTATTTTGTGCACTATATCTGTTTCTATGGTTGCAAAAAATAAAATAAAAAGTAGAAACAAATTCAGTATAAGCCTCTAAAACTTGCGGTTTTGCACAAATTTTACCTGAACTTTGGCCGTTCATAATGTACTCATAAACAGTAAAAATAAAGAAAACATCTCGATAGAAACCTTGCACATGTAATGGAGATTCTTAATGACGAATATTTATTTCACACACTTGTAAGACTTATTCAAAAACATGTATTTCCTGGAACAAGTTTAAAAAAAATCCAACACTATTTTTCGTTCAATTTCATCGCGTTAGGCGGTATGAGGTGCACGGGAGACAAGTTGTGCGGGATCGGGGCGGGGTAAGACTGGGGAGTTGAAAGAAAATCGCCGCTGTGGCTCCGGATGAAACAACAAGCTTTTTGACCATGCTCGCGTTGACGATAGACGGGCCGGGAAGGGCCCTCTTAACGAAGCCGAAAGGTACTTGTTTTCCCCGTCATTACGATCTTTTTTTTTTGTTCTAGACCATACCTGGGAACCTTCTAGTTACGGAGACATTGGGGGTCAAAGTTCCAACTTTTTCACAAGTTTTTTTTAATACGTGTTTTTAAAGTAAGATTTTTACTATAAACACTTCCACGACCCCCGTACTTTTCAATCCATCCATCAGCACAATGTTTTGAGTGCGTTACATTGAGTCCTAACGTAAAACGTGATTTTTCACCCAAAAACGATGTCTTTTCCAAGCAATATTTTTTGCGTAAAAGTTACTTAGTTTGCTGTAACATAATGCTTGGTTGACGGGTTCGTGAAGGGTCTTGTTACACCCTGTATAGCTGAAGAGTTTGTTTTTTTGAACGTGCTATAACTCTCAAGAACTACTGTTTCGAATTGAAAAAATATTTTAGTTGTGGATAGCCCATTTATCGAGGAAGGCATCACATCACGCTACGACGAAATAGCGAGCATCAAAAGGGAAAATAGTATTATTATAATAATTTCACGCGAACGAAGGTCGCCGCATGGTGGCATTGGACCGGACACGTTGGAAATCGATTGGGGAGGCCTATGTTCAGCAGTGGACAACAACGGGCTGATATGATGATGATGAAGGTCGCCGCTAACAACTAGTTGTTAATAATTTGCGAGGTGGAACAGCTCAGCAGAACTCGTAAGTCAGGTCTACTCGCGAAGTTTTCTCTACTAAGACCTTTCTTCACGGTGTGCCCATATTCATAATCATATCTTCTTCCCCACCAGGTGCTGAATGGCACAAGCGCCGCAAGATTCTCACCCCGACCTTTCACTTCAACATCCTGAAAAACTTCGCGCTGGTCATGGAAGAGAAGACCCAGGACATGGTGAAGATGCTCAAGGAGAAGAAGGGAGAAGAAGTTAGCCTGATGCCCATGATCAGCGACTTCACGCTGTTTACTATCTGTGGTAAGTTCTTGAAAAATGAGATGATTTTTATGACCACCGAAAAATACAAAAAGCTTTTTGATAAAATAATGTCACTACGAATATCGTTATACAAAACATAATCAGCCTATAATGTTCTAACTGCTAAGACACAGGCCTCCTCCCTGTGAGAGGAAATGGGTCGTAATCCATCACGTGGGTCCAGTTCGGGTCAGTAGTAGGTACATTCTTCGAACTTTTGGTTCTAGGACAGTTTTCGTCACGTTGTTTTCCTTCACCGTATTGAGAGCAGTGGTGATGAATAACAAAATTATACAGAGTTTTGGGTTCGAACCCATGACTGACGTAAATGGGAGGCGATACCATTGCGCCTGCTTTTGGTGCCATGAACCGAGTTGAAAAAGGTAGAAGACATTTAAATCTTTTTGATGAAAATATTACGGAGTAGAAGGGACACCGACCCGAAAATGGTTACTGGCCACTTATTCATTACATAATTCTGAGCTATTAAAAAAAACAGCTTTCCGTTTACTTTGACCGTGTTGGTACTTATTGCACTTTTATACGAAATAGCAGATTCTTTTTTCATTGTCTATGGCCATATTCGAATTTTGACGACGAAAGAGCCCTTCATGTGTCAGCCTATTATTTGTATTACCTACTACTTGTCACTTGACAGTTTCAGAAACGCAAAGTATATTATGACCACTTAAGTGTGCAGTTCAAGGTGGCACTGCTTGTATAGCAAAAATCGTTATGTCAAACTTGCTACATTTATTTAAGTTCTGCACAGATAAGTTGGTTAAAGTGTACCAACTTTTTTTTTTCTTTCAACCTTGTAGGTACTACCTACACATGTTTGAAATACCAAAACAAACCTTGAAGAATAAGATTAAGAAACTTTTATTTGTAAACAAGGTTAAAGTCACACGGTGTGTCAGATGTTACAATATATGTAGTTATTGTAGATTTCTATGTTTTGCCGCGAAGCGAACAAATATATGTATTAATTTAGAAACAATTTATCAGTAAGTGTTCCATAGGGTGGATCGTATAAAGGAGATGTTTGATTTTGGGTACCACTATGTACACTACATAAATAGGAAAAAAATAGGGGAGTTTCATAAAAATACTAAAAAATAATTTGAAGAAGGGTACAGGGGTACAAAAATGATCATTTGAAAAGTTTTTTAATAAGATAACCCTATTTTTAGGGCAGCCATGACAGTTGTGTTGACATGACGTTTGACAACTTTGACAGTTTAAGAAGTGACGTTTTTGAGTCTTTCCTTGCTTTGAGTTTGGATTGGATGTGTTTCGGGGTTTTTAGTGATTGTTTCTGATTTTTGACTGATTTCTTTCTTATAATAATGAAAAATTGTTAGTGCTTAATTGAACTTCGCAGCTGACACTGTAGAATAGTTAACTACTTTAACAATAACCTGCAGGTGTCAGGTACTGCACAGCTCACTCCTCTCCCATGAATTATCGAACAGAGTATATTAATAGGCACTAAAGAATGAAGCAGGACTGTTGATAAACAAAATAACTTTCAAGCCTTCTTTTCGTTTCTTGCTCCTCTTGACACCGAAATAACAATCTCTAACTGCTCGAATAGGTGATAGAAGATGTGCTGCCGTAGTCGAGTAGAATAACCTGTATGTTTGTATGTTAACCTGTGTTTTCTAATTTTATTGAAACCGAAACCCAAGAATTTCGAAATTCGTATTGTTTTTTTTTAGGATACCATACACTTCAATCAAATGTCATTGTCAAAATGACATTTTTAGCATGCTGCTGATTTGATCCACCATGTTTAATTTTATGTTGTGTTGCTCTCCTTGGCCAAGTTACTTTGAGTGTACTTTGAAACTAAGTGAAATTAAAGAAAATTAACAATATAAAACGCTTACTGTAATACATATCGATATTTACATAAAGTGTAGATAGTGCTGGCCCAGGCTCCTTACATTTCTGGAACATCTACTTTCCCACCCGCACGCAAAATACGCGCTTAGACGTGGAGTTGCAATTATTATCTTATGAAGTTATTAAACATATATAAGAACTGGAATTTTAGATTACTATAAAATATCCATTCCAGTTTAAAGTAACATTAAGGTGGAAGCGCAAGGGTAGCCCGCGAAATTTAAATTTTCTCAAGTTTATTGCAATTTGCAGGTCAGTGTCAAGTTGTATGTTGGTGAAAATATGAATCGCGCCAGTAACACGTATGGAGTTGCAGAATTATAATCATTCAAATCATCTATACAGCTCTCCAAGTTCATATAATCACATTCAATAGCTATTTCATGAAAAAGTCATTTTTTGAGATTATATGAACTTGAAGGGTTGTATTGATGATTTGAATGATTATAATTCTGTAACTCCATACGTGTTACTGGCGCGATTCATATTTTCATCAACATACAACCTGACACTGACTTGCAAATTGCAATAAACGCAAAAAAAAAAATTTCGCGGGCTACCTTTGCGCATCCACCTTAACTGCAAAAATAAAATGACAATTAAATAAAACAATATTAAAAATTAGAAACCTCTAATAAATTATATCGGTCTGTGTATCGTCTTAGGGGCGGAGATCACTTAATTCAAGATTATGTCATGCAATAAAGAAAAAACAATTAAACAGAGGTCAATATAAAATATCACTAAATAATAGATGTCAAATACTAGATTAACACAACAGATGTCAGCAAAGAAATGTCAAAGATTCAATCATATTTCGTTAAAAAATAAACAAATATTATCAAAATACACAATTGGACGTCAACATGATAAATTGCAATAGTAAAAGAATCAACAATTAAACAGACATGTCAATCATTAAAAATTATAGTAAGATTTTTTCCTTCTGAAACTCACTACACTAAATAGGTGAATATTTAATATGTTAATTGATTCTGGTATATGGTCATAAATATGTAGTTTGTGCTATACAAAAAACACTATTAGGCATCAGAGATGTTTTGGCAATGATGTTTCGGACTGTCCTAGAGCACAACATGTTGACGTGTCGTTGACTTCGGTTATTTCTGTCAAACTCCGTTTTTTTATTAAACATTTAAAAGGGACCTTGGACGGACACAAGAAGGAAATATTCATGTTTCTGCAAAGTGACTCTTATATTTTACATTTAATAATGTCACACACAAGATGGCACGTCTTGATTGTTAAATTGTACGTTAATTAAGATCACGGGTAAGGTCGGGAGAATACTGACACACAATAGGTATATTATGTTTTGAGAACCAAACGACCTCGAAAGATTCCTTTTCTTGAGAAAGTGCTTCGTTTGGCTTCCAGTTACAAACAGGAACATAATTATGTACTATGATACGATATTAGAGAACATATTTTAATAAAGGAATTGCTTTGTTAGTTTTTCATCTACGGAAACATTATCTATACTAAAAACAGGATATTTACCAAATTTACCACCTACATAGTAAACATGCAACGGCGGCGGCGCTGAAATATCGGGAACTCAAAATAAATAGGTATTTATGTTGAGTTCCCGATCACGGGTAAACTGCAGTTATTGCGGGTGGGTGTTTATGAGCAGACTAATCCGTCTACCCTCTTACGTTTTACGAGCTCGGTACCGCTCTAGCTCTACCACTGTCACGCACTACTCGGTTCCCGCCACACGAAGCCCACTGTGTCCGCTGGCGTCTATATACACGGTAAATATCCCGCTTTTGTTCGTGAAATTTTTAAGTGACCATGTCGGTTTACTTTATATCTGTTGCCAAAACAATATGGCGGCGGCGGCGTTAGTTCCGATTGCATTTTTTTTTCCTAATTTGTTCCCCGAAAATGACTTTATTTTCAATGAAGGCTGTCGTTTTTGGGCTCACCAGATGGCGCCACTGTCGATTAAGGTCCTGTCAATAATTCTATTTTATACTTTAAAGTACCAACAACGTCATAAAAAGTTTATTTTATTTCGTGGGTTCGAACCCAGGCAGGCGCATTACTTTGTGTAATTTATTTCATCACCACTGCTCTCAAAACGGTGAAGGAAAACATCGTGAGGATACCGGCATGTCCTAGAACCAAAAATTCGAAGTCATGTGACATCTACCAACCCGCACTGGGCCCACGTGGTGGATTATAGCCCATTCCCTCTCATAGAGAGGAGGCCGAGTGTCCCAGCAGTGGGAACATTAAAAGGCTGATTATGCTATTTCGTATAACAATATAGTGTAAACTTGTGAACATGTTCACACATTTACAATATTCTCCCTAAAATTAGCAAGCATGAAACATTTAAAAATCATTTTACCTCCAAGTACTGACAATTAAGATTCAAAGTTGCTACTTAAAAACTTCAAGTCATAAAAACCAGGATTAGCCATTCCTGATTTTTATTATCTAGACCACAATCGTGAATATTTGTAAAAATACGTGTTAATTAAAACAGCACGCAACGCGCGAACAATCTACTTATGATCTGACATTTCGGTGCCCCCGCGCTACACTAGCGCCTCTAGCAGCGAATTCATACGCGATAGCCCCCATTGATAGAATTCTTATTTTCCTGTAATCTATAAGCAATGAACTATATAGTGTATTGTTTTCAAAATGTTCGGCTATGTAATTTCGGAGATCGGGGGGGGAATGGTTTCGTCGTTTTCGTCTTCTTTCATGAATAAAATCAAAAATATTTTAAAACCACTCGCCCAAAAGAACCCTACGGGACTATAGCAACTTTTAAAAGATAAATTCCCTAACTTTGCGTAGTGTCGGTACCTATACATATATATGTGTTGTGCTGTACGAGGTTATTGAAACATACAGTCTCAGACCTTAGTCAATGTCAGAATGATCTTCCCACTACAGTGTAGTGGTCACTTGTTCGTATTTTTTACGCTATACAGTGTAACACCATACATTGTACAAATTACGCCAATCAATGCAAATGCTTCTCTTGGATTTTAGTAAACATAACATATAATCACTGAAGTGATCTCATCATGCCCCATAATTACCTACGTTTTATTTGCACCACTACTTTGTAAGGATATGTTTTTTTGCATTTCATGAGCGTACCTCAATCATTGTAATTTAAACCCTACTTGAATGTCATAAAAGTCAGTAATTTGCAAAAGCAGTATCTGCTTGTCATCTGAGGGACATGATTGCAGGTTTGAGTCAGGTAGTTCGTATTTGTGATCGTGAGGTTGTTTTGTGCATTCAAAACAATGTAAGGTTGATGACTTTAAAACACCTACTGATTTAAATTCAAAAACAGGAAGGACAAAGACTGAAAAAAAAAAAAAATGTAATTTTAAGCTCTATGTTGATTATAATGATGTAGGGTTTATCACTAGCGACCCGCTTTTGCTTAGCTGTTCTAACTTTACGTTAGTTTAATATTAATTTATAGGACACGGAAACCATCGAGAACATGTCCTCTAAATAATGAGGAAAACCTTTGCGTGGTTTAAAAGTGACTTGTTGTCAGCCACAAATGTATAGATTATTGCGATATTTACAATTAAACTGAAGTAGCGAAATAAGAACTATTCTTAGAGATACTGAAATCAGCAACACTTTTTCTTGTTTAAGGTCCTGGACCCGTCGGTAACCAACGGGATCCTATTTCTATGCCTCCGCTGTCATTTCGTCCGTTTGTCTGTCAGCGGGCTGTATCTCATGATTCGTAATATTATGCAGTTGAAATTTTCACAGAACGTGAATTTCTGTTACCACTATAATAAAAAAAAAATTGAAGCAGGCTACGATGGAACCCTTCATTTGCGAGTCCGATTTGCACAAGGCCGGTTTTTTTTCCTATCGATGCAATGGAACTTTTTTTTTCTTGAGCCCAGTATGTAGCCACTTTAATTCAGTGGATCGCGGCGTCTGTGGAGTTTAATAGGTCCTCTACGTATAGTGCAGAACACTAACGGAGCTTTGTGTTAACACTTGTACTAAAACCTCTTTAGAAATCTTTCTGCATACTTCAATCGTGGTTGTCAGTCTTACCTAAACTTAGTTAAGGGGATAACAGATGCAGGGCTGAGTCGAGACAAAACTTTGAAAGGCATTTTAACGTTGAATTAATATAGTTTGTTGCCAACAAGGTCTCTAAATAGTAAGACTTTTATACCTCTGTCTCTTTAGCCCGTTTTGCCCGGTAAGTCAACTTATCATTGGTACGAGTACCTACCTATATAAGGTCCTGCATGTTATTAATCTTAACTCAGCTATTATCTCATAATATGTCAATAAATTCAAGGTGAATGTTCTGCAGCTGCACTTGACATAAATATACTTGTCTTGTCTTATAAGTGCCTGGTGGCGTTCTCATATCTCCATAATCGGATATGGAGCATTTAGTCTGGTTCTTCAATACAGGCTGTCGCTTTGCATCCTGGGGCCTTAGTCTGCTATTGCAATAGTGTCAGAATGGTCTATCATTGATTTAATAAGGCCCCGCGCAGACGAATTATCCTTTGTACGCACGTCAAACGAGTTTCGAACGCGCTTCAATACGCCGTGGGCTAGGGGCCTTATTAAATCAATTACAGACCATTCTGACACTATTGCAATAGCAGACTAAGGCCCCTGGTCAAATTCAAGGAGGTATCTATATCTTGACCCGAATCGATAATAAAAAGGGTAGGTTTTTTTTTATTTTTTACGGCAATCGGTAAGCGTAAACCACCCCCTAGTTTCCATACTGTCCATAATTATATAAGGTCCCATTAAAATAGGTGGACAAATTTTAACACAGCGTTCAGTACGTCTAACCAAAGATATACAAGCAAAAAAAAACCCTGATTAAAGTGATTTTATTTTGAACGATGATTTGTTTTTTTTTTATTTTTTGTTTATTCTCGAGTGCCGCCGTCAATTTATTATTTTTGGTCAAAATTAACGCGGCTGCGGGACTGTTCGAAAGAGATACCGTGGCCCCGGAACACAAAGGGCGATGAAGGAACATGGATGGGTTTTAGTCAGTAAAAGTCATTTGATGATTTCCCAAACGAAAAAAAAAATATATATATTTTCAAAATTAACGTTACGTTACGTTACGTTAATATTGGTTAGATGTACTGAACGCTGTGTTAAAATTTGTCCACCTATTTTAATGGGACCTTTTATTGTGGAATAAACGTTTGCGTTTGTGTGTTTCACGGCGCGTTTATTGGGCTAGTAACAGACGGGCTGCGTACTTACCGATCTCAGTAAACAAAAAAAAAAAAAAAACCTACCCTTTTTATCATCGATTCGGGTCGAGAATCATTAGTATGGATACCTTCTTCAATTTGACCAGGATGCAAAGCGCCAGCTTGTAAAACGGTTATCACAGTATATCATTCTGGACCCCTCGAAGAAAATTACTCATCGGTAATTTAAAAAAAAAAGTCTGTTCTGTACGTTTTGACCGTGTAGGTATTGAAATTTTGTAGGAAACAGATGTTTTTTTTTTTTAAAACAGATTAAAAATTTCTGAATACTTCAACTCTTAGTCATTCTCAAAGCTAAAGATCAAATTTCCATCCCCTTAGTAAGTTAAAGGGTTGTAAATTAATGCAAATTCTAAGAATATTCGATACTCAAATGAACGTTCGATGCAGTTAGCCCCCCGCCAGTGCCTAGCCCTGCAGCGGTAACCAGCCAGCAAAGAGCTGATGGGTTAGTAGGCATTTTTCCCAATGATGACCTATTCTCACAAACACTGTTTTAATTTATAACTAATCTTACACTGTCACTTACGGTATATCTTCCGTGAATTTCAATTATTGGGAGCTCCCGATATTCTCATAAGTCGTGTGGAGACTAGGAAAGCATAGGTGGAAGAAAGCAGTTGGCACCTTCACACCTATTTTTCAATATAAACCACAGAACATAAAACATAATAACATAAAAAGGTTAAGGTATAATTATGTTCTGGGATAATAACTCACATAATATAGATACATACTGAGTGGAATAGCCGTCGCACGTCACATGCAACCAAATGACATGAATTCAGTACATGATACTAGTACCCTTCAGCGTTGCAAATTTGCATCAATTTATTAAAATAAAATGCAGTTCCTTACAAAATTGCAATAACTTCACGGTTCAAAAGTATGGAACAGCAGATTTTTTGGGTCTCCATTTTATAAGGTTTTACCGCATTGCATCATATATCCATATTTTTCTAAAGCTACTCGTATCAACAACGGTGTAAAGCCAAATAATGGCAAATAGCCTAGTGGTGTGACCGTCGGACTGCCAAGTCATAGGTCTCGAGTTCGAACCCAAAGCACGCACCGCTGGTTTTTCGGATTCATGTGCGTATTGTATAATTATCACTTGCTCCGGTGAAGGGAAACATCGTGAGAAAACCAGCATGCCTGAGAGATATTTCTCGACGGCATGTAAAGTCAAGTCAGAGGCTCATGGGCGGCGTAAAAACTCTGACAACAGTAAGGCACTAACCACACGATAAAGAAGAAGAAGAAGATGGCAAATATACCGTTGTATTCCATCCGAACGAATGCAATAAAATATCTTTCGATCTCAATTACTTCCAATTGTTGAAGATCTACCGTCCGCATTCCTTGTATTTATCTGAATGAGTTTCTTCAAAAACATTCTCACTATCAATGTTTATTTTCTCAACGTCTGTGTTATTTGTAATGTCAGGCTATTTGCTCATGAATTGATTGCTTACTTAATATAGCAAACAACTCGTACTATATGTTTTTATTGTTGTAGCTACAAGGTTGAAAGAACATCGACAAAACAAAACCGCTGTTTCGTACAAAAGTGTATGTAAACGTATAGAAAAGCAATTTAATATATTGAATGAAAATCCTCCGTTTATAAATACTTGCAAGTCATTGCAAAGGCAATCAATAGACGCCAACATTTGGATCCCCTATAAATGCAGAATTGAATTTATTTGCCTTTAATACACATATCGATTCAGCAGCAACTTGAAAAAAGTCATTAAGTTCCGCGTCCCGTGAAGCTATCCCTTTCAAAGCGGAGAACAGTCTTACACAAACTCGTTAACCTTGCCATGCATACTTAAATAATATTCCTTTTATATCACCAGAGACTGCAATGGGGACCAAGCTGGATAATGACCAAACATCAGCTACTGTGGACTATAAAAACGCTATCCTGAACATTGGGATGCAGATGTTGAGTCGGATCACAAGAATTTGGATGCACAACGAGCTGATCTTTAAAAACTCCCCTCAAGGGAAAGAGTTCGCCAAGACCCTTTCCGTAGCTCGGTCGTTTGCTGATGATGTTATCATGGATAGAAAAGCTCAAAGAGCTCAGAGTAAGGGAACTGAGGAAGCTGAGGTATCTGATGACATTGGAACTAAGAGGAGGATGGCTATGCTGGACCTGTTGCTGGAGGCAGAGGAGAAAGGGCAGATTGATATCGAAGGCATCCGGGATGAGGTCAATACGTTCATGTTTGAGGTGGGTCACCATAGTTCTCCTGGGCGAATGTAAATAATGAAACTGAACGCGATTAGTACATTCGAGCTGTCGTCGATGTTATTATTGCTATGGAAAATTTATACTGGCAGCTCTTAATCGCGGTTTACTTGCGCTGATTGCGGTCAGTTCATTACTCACTTCGCTCTCAGAGTGCTTACTAATAATTTTGTCGCAAATGAAATAGTTGAAAATCAATCCGATTTATTTATGAGCAAGGTAAATTATTACCATTCCCGACATCAAAAACAGGAAAACAAGTTTACTAAATAACGAGTAACTTAACCCAAACGATTCAAAGATATTGGAATGTTTTGACTTCGCATCTTATTTTATTCTACAAAGTAACTATTTTCCTCAGTAACAATGAGAGAAATAAGTGATGTTTATTTGTAAGGTTCTTTGGAACTTTCCGAATAACAATATATTTGGGGATCTGTGAAGCCAATTTTCAGCTTACATCAAACCAGTTTCGTTCCGAAGTGGTTCAGAAAAAACTACAACTCGTAGCTAGGAGATTGATAACTATTTCTTCATTTTTACTATCAAACTAAATGAGCGATGAAACAGATTTTTTACTCTCTAGCTCTAGTTAGAAAAACTCCGAATATAATGATTATCGCTAAAAATAAAAAAATAATATGGATAAAATATTTTTTTTTGAGTCAACGATCGCAGGAGAGCGTATAACTGCTTGAAATAGGGGTCGCCGGTCGATGTTCAGGCTAAAGGTAGGTTGGTACGTGGATGGGTTACATACCAATCACCCATTACATACCATGTTTCTCTTGCCATGGGGTGTCGTATTACCCAGTAGTAACTGAGTTGGGAGGTCAGATAGGCAGTCGCTCCATGTAAAATACTGATATTCAGCTGATTCCAGTTAGACTGGAAGCCGACCCTCACATGGCAGATGATGGCTAGTTGAAGTTGACTCAGAATGAACTGATATTTAAACTGATATTTTAATTAGGTCGTTGAACTTAAATTTTATTTATCATGATTGTATATCATCACCGCATCAACTCTGCAGAGTTTCTCTAGGTAAGTTAATTTGACCCAACATTTGCAGAAATTAAAGAGTGTTTTGTTTTCAGGGTCACGACACGACAGCTATTGCTATCACCTTTGGTCTGATGCTGCTGGCTGATCACGAAGATATTCAGGTAAATTCTTTAATCTGTTTTGTTTTCCGTTCACGAACTCGGGCGATGCAACTAGCGGCGAGTGAAACGCACTGGTTCACTTTTTCCTTCGCTTCGACTCATGGCATGCTATAAGCAGTTTGTTTTCTCCGTAGTGGCTGTCACAAAACGCGTGTCGTTATTCGAGCGGTCACTGTGGCCAGACCTTTATATCCTGAATAGTTCGTAGCTACCATATAAAACAATCCTCATTCGTGGTTGCCCTTGCGGCTTCTATGATGAGATGCATTTCTACGAGATATGAATGAATAACGCTTTCATATTTATTTTAATTTGCCTTGTACAAATTGGAACAAGTGGCACAAATAAAATACATAGACTTCAGAGTTGCGCTTTTAATGAACATTGCTAGAAACAGGAATGAAATTCCGTTTGTCCTCTCTCAAAGGAAATATTCAGTTTTCTCTAACAACGAGATAACTGATATTGCGAGTATTTTGTAGAAGATGGTATACTAGTGCTCCTAAGAAAGATGTCTAACAACATTGATTCGAACATTTGATTTGAAATGTTTAAAATACGTAGGTATCTCAAATAGATTAGACTAACCATACTAACTACGGTTAGTCTAGACCAGGGATCCCCAAACTATTTTGGACAAGTGACCCCTTTTCCAAAATGAACTGTTACCTCAGACCCCCATGGCCAAATTACCTACTTTTAAGATCAACCCCCTTATTCATAATGGTCCGCTAACTTAAAACAGCTGCTACAGTGTGTTATTTTTCATTCTGACTTAGGTCAATAGAAGAAGACAGAGTGAGAATTAGCAATGCTTTAAGTTAGCAGACTATTATGAATAAGGGGGCCTATCTTTAGTTTTTTCCTATTGACACAAAATACCTAGGTACTAAGGTACCAATTGGAAAACTTTGCACTTGGTTAAGTGAGTAAAATTGACTTCATTTTCGTATCAAAATTTAACAAAATAAAAAGACATACAATTCAGTAAATATCAAGTTTAATTTATAACGATTATTACAAATTAGGTACTTAAAGAATTTTAAGTAGGTAGGAAATTATATTTAAAAAAGTATTAATTCGCAAAGAGAAAATAAAACATTCAGTGTGATGGATGAACCTGGTGACTATCTACCAATCTAGCTACATCCGGTTCAATATTGGTGAGTTGCAGCCTTAAATCTCCACGTTCGTTGATTTTCAAACGGTTTCTTTGTTTCGTCAAAATGTTTGTTACCACACTGAAGCTTTTTTCAACTAGGTATGATGATGGAAAAGCGATAAGGTATTTTTCAGCAATGTTCCACAATGTAGGATACTGTGTTTCAATGTTGCGTTGCAACCAGAACTTCTGATAGCCTTGGTTGAACTTCTGCTTAAGCTCTTCGTCTGTGCTGATGGTAATCAACTCTTCTTGCATTATCACATTGGCTTCTTCTATGGCTGTGGTATTGTACGGATTTATTATCCATTGAGGAATTTGTAAATTTAAAAGATCCTCAAACCTCTCCGTAAAATCCTTGTGTAATGCGTCCAAGTGAGTGACATATAATAAAATGTCATCATCTTGAAGCGTTTCTGGTAATTTTGACAAATGCAGAAACTGCGAATATTCTTTTCTGCCTAAATTTTGTTTATAAAGGATTAGTTTACCCACGAAGGCCGATATTATTGATTTTGTTTTAATCAAGTTAAGATCGTCACCCTGCAGCTGCAAATTAATTTTGTTGAACATTCCAAAGATATCAGTCAAGTAATAAATATCTGTTTTACAATTGTTCAGATTTTCTTTCAAATTCGGATCTTTTTCTTGTAAAAACTCCAACACAGATTCAAAAACGGCTGAAAATCTTTCTAAGCAAGAGCCTCTTGATAGCCAGCGAACTTCAGTGTGAAGAAGTAATCGAGTAAAGACTTCGTCGTTTTCCTCACATAGCTGAGCAAATAACCGAGAGTTCAAAGAATTGCTTCGAATCTTGTTGATAGCATTTATTACATATTGTAAAGACTTATGCAATCTAGGACTCAGCTTTTTTGCTACTAAATGCTGCCTGTGAATCACGCAGTGAATGACCAGTACATCAGGCAGTTGTCGCTTTAAGTGAGCTATAAAACCACGATGACGACCAACCATAGACGGTGCACCATCAGTCGCAACAGAAACAATGTTCTTCCATGGAATAGCTTTGTCAGTAAAAAAATGTTCCACGGCCTGAAAAATTGATTCTCCTCTGGTATCAGTCTCTAAATATGTAGCAAAAAGCAGTTCTTGGCACATATTTTCATCTTTGATATATCGAACATATCCTAACAACAGAGCTTCATTGCCGGGTAATGTAGACTCGTCCAACTGGAGAGAGAATCTGTTGGTCTGTAAGAACTTGCATAAAATGTTTTCCACGTCGCGTCCCATCTCGTCTATGCGTCTCTGAACGGTGTTATTGCTCAAAGGTATTCTCTTTAAAATATCATGTGCGGGTTTGTGCAATACATTGTTAAGGACCTCCGCAATGGCTGGTAAGATAAGCTGCTCTCCAATTGTGTGGGGTTTCCCCGACTTCGCTATTAGTAAAGATATATTATAGGACGCTCGTAAACCATCATCGTCTTTAATAGATGATGACGCAAACATCGATCTTATGGATGGCCTTTTGTCTAGTTTTTCTTTAAGTGCTTGAAAAAATGTCAAGGGCTTACTTTTTTTGTCAGCATGTACTCTCGATAAGTGGTCATCCATTTTTGAAGGCTTCATGGCATCGTTACTGAATACTTTTTCACATATGAGACACATCGGCAAGTGTTGATTTGATGGAGATGCAATAAATCCGAACTTCAAGTAGTCCAAACTGTATTGTCTGCATTTTTTTTTCGTGTCCGCCATCATAAAACTCTCAGTAATCCTGCAAATAAAAAAATAAGAAACTAAGTACCTAAATTAAAAACAATACCTAATAAACTGTTAAATTTACTGGTAAATTTTTACAATTGAAACAACTGAGGCAACTGCAAACTGTTGCAAACAATCTACAGATAGCTCAACTGATCACTATCACACAGTGTGCAGTGGGGCAATGCTGATGCGCTGTGCCGGATAAAAACTGTTTGGTACTTACCCTGTTAATTTTTCATAAACTGCAGATATTGTGTGGTTACGCTATTAACTCGCGTAGGGAGCTCAGCATTTTGTAAATTCTTTTTCAGTCACTTTACTTCACTTAATTTAGCTATGTAATAACTTTGTAATCTCTTGAAATAAATGAGTACTTATATGAGTTATTATCGTTCAAGCTCCAACGAATTTCAAAACGCAAATGAACTTTCAACCTAAGTGCAACCTCGTTAAATAGTAAAATATCAGGAACATGTTTGGACTTGCAACTTGATCATGAATTCGTTCGTGTTAAATCGCGCAAGCGTCAAATAGAGAGCAAGTCAAAACGCGCCTGAAAGACGTACGCTCGAACTCATTATCTTGCACAAACTTGACCACACTGACTTGCCGAGTTTTTTATCTTGTACGAACTTGAGGCTTTATATTACTACAACAATGCTATTTCCTACATAAATATTAATTATTCTTAGTACACGTAACACAACATAAACAATACAGTACCTACCTACCTATCTTGAAAGTTTTAAATAAGAACTTGTGTTAATTTAATAGGGGTCGATTTTTAGACCTCGTCGACCCCCATAATCAGTTTTCGTTTATGTCGACCCCTAGGAAACCGATATCGACCCCAAGGGGTCGATATCGACCACTTTGGGAATCCCTGGTCTAGACAATAAGCAAAATTAGTAACACCCTACTAACAACATTTGTACTTGTAATTTATAGAGATATGGAAAAACGGCTTTTTTAGATTTTACTTTATTTATAAGAAAGACGTAATAAATTCACTATACATTCTGATCACACCCACTTTGTAAATTATTTCTCAAAAAATGCGTTAGTTTAAAGAGGCAAATATGTTTTCCGTCTTTTAAAAAAAAAGCAGTAGTTCTTTTAGGGTTCCGTGGCCGAATGGCAAAAAAACGGAACCCTTATAGATTTGCCATGTCTGTCTGTCCGTGTATGTCACAGCCACTTTATTCCGAAACAATTAGGACTACACAGTTGAACCTTAGTAGGTACCGCTTTAAGATATTTATATATAAAAAAAAAGATTAAGGGGGCATGGAATTGAAACTAAAAAATATTTTTTTTCATCAAACCTATAAGTGCTAGGGGTGTCTTATAGTTAGGTCTTTAAAAATGAGATTGAGGTTCTTAAAACCATTTTTTCTCAAAGTCAATCGTTTGGAAGATAGACACCTCCAAAGTGGTAAAATGTGTCCCACCCCCTCTAATTTCTAAAGCAAGAGGAGGAAAATTCTAAAAAAAATTAGTATTGTAGAACGAAAATAAAACTTTTAACCAAAATTGGTTTGAATAAGATTTGATGTTTAGTTTTTGAGATATGGAACTTTTTCATCAAACTGCAGCAGTAACTTTATTTTCATTAACATACTATGAAAAACAAATTTAGTTTTGTTGTTGAATGTAAAACAATACAAAATCTGAATGAGCCTTCAAAATATGTTTATTATATTATTTGGTGCTACGAAACCCTGTGTGCGTGTGAGCACGACTCGCACTTCGGTTTTTTAAATGTTAACGGTTGAAACTATGTGGTCTGGAGACCCGAAAGTTCAAAATTTTCCCCTTAGTTTCCTTTATGCTGTTTGAGTAATATTATGTGAAAAAGGGTGATAATAAAGGTTCCAGATTAAAGAGCGGAACCTTAATATCCGATTCCCTTTATTCATTTCCATCCTGTTCCAGGACCGCATCTGCGAGGAGGTTGAGAACATTTTGAATGGCGCTGACCACGTGACCATGTCTCACCTGAATGACATGAAGTATTTGGAGGCTGTCATCAAGGAGGTCCTGAGACTGTATCCTAGTGTGCCGTTCATCGGGAGAGAAATTGTTGAAGATTTCAAATTAGGTAAGGCGGATAAAAATAACTCTTATGCCACTCTGTGCATCATATGGGAGTTTGCGTTCAAGAAATGTGAGTGTAACCATTGTTGTGAAATATTGTCGCTGACAGATCTTGAACGTGAGTTCTACTGATCGCATCAATTTCTTTCGTGAAATTTGCCCTTCGTTATTTTCTCAGCGGTTGGCTACTGCGATATGTTTTAAGGTGGATGCCCCAGGGTAGTCATACAATTCAAATTTTCTTACGACACTGACCTGCGAATTGCAAAAAACGTAAGGAATTTCGTTGTCTGCCCTGGCGCCTCCCCTTAAGGTTTGATTCTCGTACTGGACAAATAATTGCTTGCTTTACAAACTCTTTTGACGACTGATTATATTATTCGTGTACATAAAGGCATGATAAAAATAATTAAAGGATTTCTAATCCTTTTCTAGGGATCATATAACTTCATCAAACTTATGTCCACCTTCAGATAAGCAGTTCTCAATCCTCATTTCTTTATGGTACGCCATCGGTTTTGTAACATACATAACATAACATCACGCGTGTACTCCCCGAAGGGTTAGGCCGAGGTGTACCTAATAGTACACCCACATTTCGTCAGTTATGTTTAAGTCCTATGTAATAGGGGGCGAGCCTATTGCAATCAACCGTGCACAAATTTATTATATTTTTTTATTTATTTATTTATTTAACACTTTAAGCACAATGTACAGAGGCGGACTTAAAGCCATAGGCATTTTCTACCCGTCAACCTTTGGGTGATGCAGAGACAAGCAGTGGTAGGTGTCTATCTGAAAATAATTTGTTTATGATTATTTGTTATTTTATTTATCACAGTTGAGATTAGTTTGTACTTTACACCGAATAGTCACCATGACTGTCGACTTTAAACTCTATAAGTTATCCGTGCTAAATAAAACAGGTTTGAGTAATAGGTATGAATTCTTCCGGCATTTTTTGTCTCATTCAAATCTTTATCTTAATAATTTAGGCGATTACTTTTGTATATTAGTAGTACAAACAATTATTATGTTTGCGACTTTTGAGCATGAGGTGCAGGGTGGGTTCGATTCCCCGGTCGGCAAAGCGTTACCCACGTTAACCACGGAGTCTGGCTCCATGGTTGCTACTGGGAAATCCTTGATGCAAAAACCTAATAACACTGCCCAACGAGGCAACGAGAAAAAGTATTCTATGCGTTATAAACTATCTGTGTGTCATGTTTCAACCAAAATCGTTCAGTAGTTTTTGCGTGAAAGAGTATTAAACATTGATCTATTCATCCGTACAAACTTATGCTTTTTTTTTTCTTGTTTTTTTTTTTTTGTGTTTGGACAGGTTTCCAAGAACCGGCTTTTCACTCCTTCCCAGCATTTTACCTGGACGAATAACTCCCAAATTCATTACCTAGCTCCCTTTGATCCCAAGCCGTTGATATTACAACGTTCTTCCAGGATATTCTCTACTAAATTCATCATCTTCCTCACGACGAGTCGGCGCCGGCGCAACACGTTTTTTTTCTTCCATTCTCCTGTCAATAGTCACGCTATCATTCACTCCTTTACACTATATCCTCTCACAGGATATTCTCTAATATATTGTGATACAAATTAGTTTTCCGCCGGCATCCTTACTCCTCAGTGGAGTTAAGTGGTACTTACGTGCGTCGTTGCGCCGTGTTGCGTGTCAACGTATCAAATACTAGCTGTTGCCCGCGGCGTCGCTCGCGTTTTTGTCGGAAATTATCCCACGGGCACGTTGTAAATATAGCCTATGGCACTCGGGGATAATGTAGGTTCCTATTAGTGAAAGAATTTTCAAAATCGGTTCAGTAGATTACCCTACATACAAACTTACAAAATTTACCTCCTTATAATATTAGTATAGACTAAATATTTTGCTCTGAAAGAGTCTTTGGAATGTAATTATCTTCTACGTATGTGTAGAGTGCATTTAGTAATAAGAGGTGTTACTTTTAGTAGGAAAATTATTGTTATTCTGTTCATTTCATGGTGAAAAGGTCAAATAAAATTACGTAGCGTAACTCCGCTGACGTTGTGGGTACTGTATCGATCTCTAAACATATCTAGATAGACCCAAAATGACGCAGTTACAGGGTTGTGGATGTCAGATAGGCAGTCGCTCCATGTAAGATACTGGTAGTCAGCTGCATCCGGCTAACCTGGAAGTGGATGATGATGATATATTTGAAGCCGCAAAACTTTTACCCAAAAATCTATGTAACTCAGAAACTATTCTAATTTCTCGTAATAATAATTATTATAAAGAGGGTATAGTTTGTATGTATGTTTGTATATCTTCGGAACTAATTATTCGATTCTGAAACCTGTTTCAGTAATGGTAAGGCACATTATCACGAGTGCCATAAGCTACCGTGGGATAGTACCGACTATAAAGTAAGTGAAGGCGCGGGCAAACGCGTAGTTATATATAATTCTATGTAGTCTTGCCGTCGGACATCTTTTGGCTAAAATGATGTCAATGTTTGCTAACATCACTATACCTCCCCCAGGTGACATACTAGTGAAGCAAGGCACAACAGTCGACGTCCACATCTACGAGCTCCATCGGCGCGAGGACCTGTTCCCCGAGGCAGAGAAGTTCAAACCTGAGCGGTTCCTGACGAATGAGACGAGGCACCCCTACGCCTATGTGCCGTTCAGCGCCGGTCCCAGGAACTGTATTGGTTAGTAGATGGTACATATGGAAATGAACAAGATGGGCAAAGAAGTTGTGTGGATGTGGTCAAAATTGGCTGTATTCATGCGCAGTGCTCGTATTTTGGGTTTGGCCAAAGGGTTCTAAAACATAAGAATGATTACATAACATACAAACCTGGTTTCATAAGCCAATTTTCACTAAAGGATTAAGCAGAGGAAAAATAAATGTTACCGAAGCAAAAAAAAAAATTAATAGCTTATCCAAACATGAATGAATACCAAAACAAACGGACCGGTCGGTGAATTCAACTGACAAAATATTTGTTGGTAAACTGGTAGAAAGAATCTAATTAATACCCTACTTTGCTTGTACCTTTTTTTACCCGACTACGGCGAAGCCAAAAGGAAGGGTTATGATTTTAGCAGTCTATGTATGTATGTTTGTATTTACGTATGTTCCTCCGTAGCGCTTAAAAAAACTTTTAATCCGATTTTGTTGAATGGTGTCAATCGATTCGTTATTATGACCCGGGTAACATACATAGGCTACATTTTAACTTCAACAATAAAAGAAGTCGATTTTACCTTGTAAACCCCGAATTTAATTAAAGCGTGATTATTCAGTAGTTGGGTTATTTAGTTGTAGTATACCTCACAAATTCTTGTTGTTAAACATTTTGTTGGATACCAGTTACAATACACATTGGTGTTACAGGAGTCCAAAAGTAACTGTTATTATTAGAGCTGATCCTTATCATCGGGAAGTACGGAATCGCACATTTGCATGCTCTAAGAGCGAGAAATAGACCGTGCTGCCGAGCGCGCCGTCGATGCTGCCGCATGCGAAAGCATTCCCTCTCTTTTTCTCGCTCTAGCAAATGACAGTTCTAAGCGATAGAAAAGGATAGGAGCATGGAAACGAGCGATTCCATGCTGTCAGGTGAGGTTCAACCCTTAATTTTACCTATAGGTTTTCTTACCAAAAAAACACAAAGCCACTGACGTTCTTTATGACTTACTCCATAGGACCAAAGTCTGATTTATCTGGCTGTATGTTGAAGTTTTTGTTCTTACCAACAGGCCAACGCTTCGCAATGCAAGAAATGAAGACCGCCCTGGCTGAGGTCTGTCGCAACTTCAAGCTCGTGCCCAAGGTGAAGGGAGCCAGACCCGGGGTCATGGCTGACCTGGTGTTGAGGCCCGTTGACCCCATATACGTCAAGTTTATCCCACGTAAAGTTAATGCATAGGGAACCTGCATTACGAGTTAGAAGAAGCGATGTGCTATCTACCGCTTTTTTATCAAGTAACATAAGAAAAACTATCTGACCAGCACAAGCTTCACCCAGTGACGAATTTTCATACAAACTTTCAAGCACTATTTCACCCGCTTAGGGGTTGAATTTTCCAAAATCCTTTATTAGCGAATGTCGACGTTATAATAGCTATCTGTGTGCCAAATTTTACCCCGATCCGTTCTGTGGTTTGAGCTGTACGTTGATAGTTAGTCACAGTCAAGATATATTATTTTTTAAGTATGTCGAGATTGAAGGTCCCGTGTCAGTTAAAGATATACTATATAATATTAACAGGTTGATCGCTGACTGTGCCCATCGCTGGATAGAATGTTGTCACATAAACAACTCGTGTTTAGTTGCTAGGTATGCTCGCTTGTCGCTAATCGCTGGCTGTGAGACATCAACTTGCACCACCAAGCCAAACATTTGGAATTAAACTAATTTAAATTTTAAAACAACGTTCTATCTCTGCCAACTATAAAATGAAAACAGAACGATGTTTTAAATTCGTTTAGCGATTAATGTATTAAGTGATGAATGGTGCAAGTGGGCCTTAAAATTGTGAGTGCCTGTATGATTGAATTTTTGCATTCATCTTATAAGTAATTTTAATGAAAGGAGCAATGGACCAATATTAGAAATTCTGATTGCTAGAAAGCAGCAAAGTGATAGAAATTGTTGAGTATTTCAAATTAGAATTAAAGTACATACATCGGCTTGTGAGGAAATTGTTAACCTAAGTTTAACTGTAAGACAAAAGATAACTACTTTTAGTTCGTAAGATGTTCCATTAATATTTAAGTTAAGCTTTGAAATAAGTTTTAGCATTTACTGGGCAAGTTTAACTTTGCTCAATCCTTCTTTTAAGTATATTTCAAAGTAGGCTTAGCTCGAACTATTGCTTGCATATCGTACATATTTTTTTAATAAAAATATAAATGAAACTATGTTTTTTTTTTATTATTGACCTTGGAGGTATTTTTTTGTTATTGGTTGAATAATATCCGGCTCGAAGGACCACAATATGTCAGTGTTCGAAGCGACGTGTCGGGTGATGTTGAGAAGAATTCAATGTTTATGTTAACCACTATTTGTTGTCTCGCTCTCAAACTGTTCTTAATTCCTGTTTGAATACACCCGGCTAACGTGGTAGACAAAAGTGCACTGAATATAATATAAAACACTAAGTCTTGTAATAAAATTAGGTTAACGCGTCACGCCAGTAATGCAAACTTTTAACTAAGGTGTTCGGTGAAAACACAAAACAAAGTGATTGTTTAGCCGCAAAGCGAGAATATTGCAAAATTGTTTGTATTTTTGTCAATAGATGGCGTTGTGCATTCGAGATCGATTTCTACATCGCGGTGTTAAGATTCTCCGCCGATAGTTTAAGTGTCTAGGATTCAATTATTTTTGTAATTTGTATTCTATGGTGTAATCACTACATCAACGAATAAATCAGGCCTGGGGTCAAGGTGTTGGTATTCAGTGAGCCGCACTCCCCTAAGAACAATACTGAAACTTTTTTGATTAAACCCCCAGTTAAACCCTTAGGAAAGCTAGGGTTGAACAGTGATTAGTATTCACTACCTTCTAGTCATACAAGAGCACCCGGTCTATGTATGAGTATTATGTCTAGGTAGCTATCCGTATGTAAGTTGCAATTAAATATCAGGAAATAAGCAGCTAAAATAATCAGCTGATCCATACATATTGTCGAGTAATGCAAATGTGTACAGTCACGAGCACCAATATTTAAACGCTTAACAACTTTTAAAAGGGTTTTCTCCTACTGTTCTGATTTTTCATGTTGTTACGAAAATAGTATTCTGGAACTCATATTTTTTATGAAAAAGATCTCCTATCTATAAGATACAATCGTTTTTTTCTAAAAATGCTTATAAATTTAGCTTTAATGCTTTATAAGTGGTGCTCATATTGGCGCTCATAACTGTACTGTATGGAGCACCAGATTTTAACGCGGTGAAGCTGCTTTTATGTTTAAATCTTTTTGAGGCTTTGTACCTTAGTAAAAGATTTTAATAATGACAAATATAATGACTCCTTGAGAGGTTTTCAGTTAGCTCAATTTACACATTGAATGCCTGCCTGCTTATGTCAAAGAACTAAAGCTGTACTTAGTGATTTCTTTGAAAGAACTCATTGATGTAGCCAATTTTACCTTTAAGCGCTTCTTAAGTATGATAGAAATATGAATACGCTTCAAATGATTCATCGTGAACTTTCGGCTTTCAATTTCATTCTATAAATTAAAAGTAACTCTGAGTACCACTAATGCATAGCAATCCTCTCCATATAACTCGTATTTACCTATTACTAAGCCGTAAGTTAATGGGATTTGCCCAAAACACCCAAATTTAGCCGAATAAGGAAACGACAATCGAAAAACCCTTCCCATAAATTTTATCAACTCCTGAATAATTTACGAAATCGTGTCCTAGCATAATATGAATAAAACAATTTTTGCAGTCACCATTTACCAATTTACCAGGTCTATTTTTATTTGGCTCGAAAATTCTTTAACCATGTTCTGAATCAGGAAATTACGCTAACCTCTCGGCCACGACTACGAGCTACACGCTGAAGTGGCACGCGTGATGTGACAATGATTGCTAGAAAAAAAACCTACCAAGTGCGAGTTAGACTTGCGCACGAAGGGTTCCGTACGACTATCAAAAAAAAAAAACAAAAACACGTTTGCTGTATGACATCCCCCCTTAAATATTTATTTTATTCTGTTTTAATAAGTGTTTGTTGTTATAGCGTTAACAGAAATACATCATCTGTGAAAATTTCAACTGTCTAGCTGTCACGGTTCATGAGATACAGCCTGGTGACAGACAGGCAGACAGACAGACGGACAGCGGAGTCTTATTAATAGGGTTCCGTTTTTACCCCTTTGGTACGGAAAAAAAAATGAAATAAGTTGCTGTTAATAACTTTTTGTTCTTCTTTCTTCATTCGTACGAAGCGACGTAATGCCACAGAATAATAAGTACAAGGTAATGCACTGTAACCGTAAATTCAGACAGAATGGAAAAAAAATATATTTAAGTATACATCAAAATATATTCATTTTTAAAAAACAAACTTCACTTGGTCATTCCTCAGACTAATCTGCCATCATATAAAACAAAAACACTTTGTAGTCATGTTAATAGTTTCAGATGCCGAATGTTGCCAGTCCTATACTAAATGTACTCAGTATGTATGAGCTTGGGATGCCTTCAGGCAAGGTGGAGCGGCGATCTTCCAGGGTGACTGGTAGCAACTGGATGAGAGTTACCGAGAATCAAGTTCAGTGGCATGCAATTGAAGAGGCCTACGTCCAGCAGGGCATATAGATGAAAATTGGAACTTGGTACAGTGCAAGCGTTTGAAAAATAGATTTATTAGAACGCAAGGGAAGGCGAAGGAGTTCTCGGGTAAATTTAAGGCTGCAGACATTAAAATACCACTGTTTGTAAATAACGTGGATAAGGAGTCATCAGTTAAGGACGTCGCTGACTATATTTTAGGCAAGACGAGCGTTTCGGTGGAGTTGACAGAGATTAAGATGAAGCGGCTAAGAGATTATAAGGCTTTTAAAGTGTTTATTCCTAGGCATAAGTTGGACATGTTTCTAGATGAGCAACTGTGGCCTGAAGGTATTTCTTTCCGTCGATTTATTAATTTTAAGGATCGGAATGTGCAGAGCTTTCCTAAAATAGGGGTGACTGATGCTGGGACTGAGGCTATTATGAAAAACGTCTAATTTATGATGGAAACTACAAATAATCAGAATATCAAAATGATCAGTTTCAATTGTAAGTCTGCTACGAGATCCGTGAAGGGGATAAAGGAGCTGTGTAAGACCGCGCACGTTATTGCTCTGCAGGAGACGTGGCTCTTGCCTCATGATACAGCATTCATTGGATGCATTGATAAAAACTTCGAGTATACCAGTAAGTCAGCGGTAGATACATCGACAGGCGTGCTACGTGGTCGGCCGTACGGTGGGGTGGCATTGATGTGGCGAAAGGGTGTTTTTTCTTCCGTAACGGTTGTGCCGTGTAGTAGCCCGTGACAGCTGTTAAGGTATGTGCGGGTGAGCGTAGTTCGTTAGTGTTTTCAGTGTATATGCCAACAGACAGTGCAGAGAACTTATTAGAATTCACGGGTGTGTTAAGTGAAATACATGCGGTAATTGAAAGTTGTGACATTGAATCCGCTATTATTCTCGGGGACTTTAATGCTCATCCAAGGAAGTTATTCTTTAAGGAATTAGCCAACTTTTGTGAGGAGCGAAGCTGGCTCTGTGCAGACGTGATGAAGTTAGACGTTTTGTCAGACACACACACTTTTATAAGTGAAAGTCATGATAACTGTAAGCGATGGCTTGATCACTGTCTGACAACGGAGGCAGCTTGGCAATGCGTGACTGATATTAAGGTATGTTATGATGTTTTTTGGTCGGACCATTTTCCACTGGAAGTGTATTGCAACTTGGGAATATTACCATGTAAAGTGCAATATACTGGGAATGTTTACAGTGAAGTGAGATGGGGTGAGAGGGACGCTGAACAGATAAGAATATATAGGGAACTGTGTACAGCTACTTTAAAGGACATTGATTTCCCGGTGGAACTTGGTCTGTGTGCTGATAATGTTTGTTCTGATAATTCTCATCATGTAACTATTGATAAGTTGTATAATAGTATTGTTAGTTGTTTGACGGAAGCGTCGCGAAGGAGCCGTACTGTAAGGAAAGGGACAAAACAAAAATATGTTATTGGTTGGAACAAGCATGTCCGAAAGTTTCACGTAGATGCACGAAACAGCTTTCAGGCTTGGTTGCTTCATGGCAAACCAGAGTCTGGTGATATATATAACACTATGCGTGAAACACGTAAGCGTTTTAAATCTAAGTTGAAATGGTGTCAAGACAATGAGGATAAGATTAAAATGGATATCTTAGCAACACACCACAAAGAGAGGGATTTCAAAAACTTTTGGAAGCACACCAAGAAACTGGAAGCGGGTTCGTGTGTCCCTGTGTGTGTTGAGGGTAGGAGTGAGCCCCGTCAAATAGCTGAAGTATTTAAGGATCATTTTAAGGTAGTGTCTCCTCTAGGATGTGGGCAGCAGGTGCTCGATGCTGAGGTTGCAGATTGCGAGTATTTCAGATTGAAGGCGAAAGAAGTTGCCCATACTATACAAAATATGACTAGAGGTAAGTCTCCAGGACATGACGACCTTAGCATCGAGCACTTGCAGTTTGCAGGTGTTCATTTACCTAGGGTTTTGGTCATGTTTTTCAATTTGTGTATAGCCCATTCATATTTACCTAGGGAGCTTATGAAGACCACTGTTATACCAATACTTAAAACAAGACGGGTGATGCCTCCGACAGGGACAACTACAGACCTATCTCATTGGCTACAGTGATCGCCAAGGTACTGGATGGTTTACTTGATAGTCAGCTAAGTGAGCATATTGATCTCCACGAAGCTCAGTTTGGTTTCAGGGCTGGGCAATCGACTGAAACTGCAGTACTGCGTCTCAAGCACACTGTCCAGTACTACGTAACGAGGAAGACGCCTGTATATGGTTGTTTTTTGGACCTGTCGAAGGCATTTGACCTGGTGTCTTATGACGTGCTGTGGGATAAGCTCCAGGGGGAAACCAGCACACCCAGAGATGTGATAAATATATTAAGATGTTGGTACGGCAACCAGACCAATAATGTTAGGTGGGCAGGTTCATGTTCGTCGGAGTACCGGCTGGGGTGTGGAGTGAGGCAGGGAGGCCTGACTTCACCACGACTCTTCAACCTGTACGTTAATGGACTGATAGGTGAGCTCAGCGGGGCCGGTGTCGGCTGTTCAGTGGATGGTGTTTGTATGAACAACATTAGTTATGCCGACGACATGGTGCTGCTGTGCCCATCTGTCACAGCCCTTAACTACCTCATAAGCATCTGTGAGAGGTACGCGGGGTCTCATGGCCTCAGGTATAACACTAAGAAGAACTACTAAGAAGTGAACTACTTATTTTCAAGGCGGGTAATAAGAGTCCGAAAACCGTTCCACCGGTCAGGCTTGGAGGAATAAGTAGGGTCACCAAATTTAAGTACCTGGGGCACTGGGTCACTGAGGACCTCTCAGATGACTTAGATATTGAGCGGGAACGTAGGGCATTGGCAGTGAGAAACAATATGCTGGCGCGCAGGTTTGCACGGTGCACAAAAGAGGTTAAGATTGCTCTTTTTAAAGCATACTGCCAGACATTTTATACCTGCAGCCTGTGGGTCAGCTATACGCGTAGATCTTTCAATGCCCTACGGGTCCTGTACAATAATGGTTTTAGGATGCTGTTGGGGTTGCCTTGCTTTTGCAGTGCATCAGGTATGTTTGCTAAGGCCAACACGGACTGCTTTAGGGCTATAGTACGGAAAGTGAGTGGCCTCCCTGATGCGCCGCGTGCGGGGCAGCACCAACAGCCTTCTGAATACCATATTGGGAAGGGTTGACTGTCCGATTGTAAGGCACTGGAATACCGTTCACGGGTCTGGAGGGGTCCTTTTCAATGTAAAATAGTGTAAATTTAAGAAATTAATAATTTATAATTAGTATTGTTGACATGTAATAATAATATACTAAAATAGTTATAAGTATGATTTACTAACAATGTGCAGTACTTATGTTCATTTAATCAATCAATTCCTCCTGGCTTAATTTTAATTATGATTGTATATTGATTTTTAATTTTGATTTTAATTCTGATTTTAGTTTTAATTTTTGACTTTAATTTTGATTCTAATTTTGTTGTATTTTAATTATAGAAATTTTGATTTTAATATTTTAATTTAGATTTTAAAAATGTATTGCAATGTGATATTATTTTAATGTATTTTATGTAATTAGTTATAATTATGGGTTGATACCTGAAATAAACGATTTATATATATATATATATTATTTAAAGACTACTGTAGGGAGGCTGATGATGATTATAACCCACGTGAAGGAAACAAGGGATGTGTGCGCTTTTGACGCCAGTCTTATAACCCGAGGCTGTGGCCTTTAGTAAGGTGTATTATTTCGTGAACTAAAATGTACGGCGACGTCGATGTATTTCGGGAACGCTTAACTGTTTACCGATTTAATGTAGGAAGTTTGTTCACAAAGTTCGGAAAGTCGAAGCCGTATTATCGGATTTTGCAAAGTGTCGAGTGTCGACAAGTCTTCAGATGATGTTGGATACAAATTCTTGCTCAACTTATAAGTCACAGTGTTAGAAATTTGAAAAACACACTAAACCTTGATAATCTTGTTTCTGTTCTTGTTCGTCTAGCAGTCGCCAACGCTAAGCTCCTAGTGTGTGTAGACGCCAGCACATCAAGGTACCCGAAACTGTCAAATTTTCCCTGTCAACCTTGAAACTAATGCTTTAGTCATAAAGTTGAAAATCTATTAAAGAAATTTGACAGATTGTAGTAGCTTGGTTTGCGTCTGTACATGTTATAATATATGTCGGAGAGTCAGGATTTATTACGCTAGGCTTCTACATGATGTGGGCAGACGATGGGTTTCGTGCTTTGAAAAGACACAGAGCGATACACTGTTTCTAGCAAAACTAACGAATTACTTGAGATTACAACTTAACAAAATAACACGGGGCACAATGAATCGGGTACAGTTCCAAGAGGTCTTAACTCGGCCGCGATTAAACACTGACTGTCGATCTGGCTCAGAGTTTGTGACCAACAGGGCTCTGTGACAAGCACGGTGTGGTGTGTAGGCTTCTAAGTAGGTCGCGTGATGTCACCACCGCGTACTTGTAATTCATTTTAAGCCCGTACCAATGACCGTCTCCGACATATAAAATAAGCTTAGAAACATAACACGAGTTATATTCCCGGACTGGTAGGTATGTAGGGATGATAATACACTCACATTTCGCCGGCATATGATAATATTATTAAGCTCTCTGAAATGGGGATTACAGTTGCACGCCGATTGCTATAATCCGAACATAAATGGTAAGGATTTATGTTCGGTCTGCCGCAGAGAATTTTCAATAAAATTTGCTCGACCCCGATCGATATTATCGCTTTTGAATAATGCGATACTAAAATGAAAACTGATTTGAGATAACCGCAACTTCTGTGGCTTATCATCATGCATGTACACACGACTACACATCAAGCTATACATTTCCAGTTTATGCTGATCTCGCTTTCGGATTTCCGTATAATGCGAGGTCAGCTTATACTGGAAATGTATAGCTTGATGTGTTATAGCCGTGTGTACCTACTTGTACACCCATATTTTCGTAGGTTATAAATAGGCGGCGAGTCTATTGCCATAACTTGTATACAGTTCCCGTCTCCGGGATTTGTTACGGACCCATCCATTTGCGACATTATGTAAATGAATGGCATCAAACAAAATGTTGTTTTCATGTTTCTAACACAACTTCAACCATTTTGCAAGTGTTATAAACTTTTGATTACTTTATGATACAAAGTTAGGATTTATTGTTCACTGTTCCCGTCATAAGACCCGGAGTTGGCAAAAAAGACGTCGTACTCAAATAATTTGGCTTCGTCGGGTTACAGTACTTACCTACTCGTGAGAGCTGGCGTAAAATCTGCATTGCAATTAAGTGCAAAGCTGTAAAATCTCCGTCAAAATGAAGTGCAAATCAAAAAGTTGTTAATCAAAGTTCCTGTTTTTTTTTTTTAATTTTGCTGTCGTTATTTGCTTAAAGATCGTGAGTGGAATGAAAGTGCATCAACGGGAGTGTGGAGGTAGTCTACCAATTAAACTAAAGAGACAAGCTTATGCAGCATGACCATCACTCTCCTGTCCTTATACCAATTCATTTTGAGGGCGGCGCAGCATGTCTTCTTCTTTTATACTTCTCTATTACGGCGCGTACACATAGAACATCCGTTTTACAGGATCCTTTTTAACTGATCCGTCGCTACTGGAGGTAATATTCACACAGCATTTACAGGACCGATTTTAACAGATCCGACGCTACTGGAGGTAATATTCACACAGCATTTACAGGACCGATTTTAACAGATCCGACGCTACTGGACTTTCGTTCTTCAGTGTATCGCCTACTTTCTACGAGAATGGACGTTGTCGTGTTGTATTGGTACTATCGTCGTCTGCGGCGGAGGAAGCCCCGGCGTTATTGGATACATCCACTATTAAGGCAAAGATTTTGTCGTGGTGCTGTTGTGCGTCAGCTGAAAGAAGACGAATCTAAATTTTTTACTTATTTCCGAATGACGACGTCTACTTTTGATGACCTTCTTAAACGATTAGAAAAGGATTTAAAAAAGAAAGACACAAACTGGAGGAAAAGCTTGTGCCCTGAAGTAAAACTAGCGATATTTTTAAGGTAAGAACTTTAATTTTTGTTATTATCAATTAAAATTTAAAATGACAAAAAGGTTTACAAAAATGAAGATTTATTTCAAAACATAGACAGATCTGGCAAGTCTGACTCCTGGCTGAATGTAGATTCTACTGATGGCGAACCTTCTACTGATGGTGTAGAGTCAAGATGATGTGGCCTACTAAAATAACCTTGGGTGTGGTAGTGAGGAGTGCTAGAACTTTGTGAATATGGAGGCCACTCGTAGTTTGACTGACCATATCTTCTACTTTTAATATTTTGTAAAAGGTTTATCACTCCAGACTGAAATTCTAAAATTTGATCGCCATTAAGTGAAGCCAGTTGCGGCAAAATACCTTTGAAGAACGATAAATTGGGATCTTCAAACTCATTTTTACTTTTTTTTAACTGATCATTCATGTATTCAATCATTTTGGCGTCTACTTCATTCACATTTCTTTTGATTGCCTTGCGTTGCGGCGGGGCTAAATTTTGTCTTTCCTTTTGTCTGTCACTACCACTTTGTTCCGTAATCTGATCAGGTTCATCTTCGTTGTCTTTATTACTTTCTACTGTTTCCGTGATGTTGTCATTAGCAGGGACGTTCTCGTGTGTATCACCTGGAGTGACAACTTTTTTCAAAAATAACATTTGATTGTGATATTTGTAAGGCTTGGTATTTGAGGCAGCAGCTCCAGATTTCTTCAATTTCTTTTTCTCACTCAATGTTCGTATCCAGGCATCTCTAGTCGAATTCCATTTTTTTATAACATATTTTCCTGAAGCAAGTAAATAATAATATAAGATGGTTGTCAATAGCTTAGTAAGTGAAAGGCGAATAAGAAGGTAGAATAGACTAGTCAGTAATTAATTACCATATTGGTCAGTGGATAAGTCAAATTGACAGTGCAAGAACTAATCGGTCAGTAAATAATGGGAAGCAAAAAAGTATTACTAATGTTTAAATCAATTTATTTTAATTAGGTAATTTTATAATTTAGTTCAGTTCAGTTTAATTTTATTTTATTTATGTACTATATATATAAGTATGAGTTTTGATTTACGACTTTGCTAAAAACTCTCATAAAAATTTCGACTTTCCATACAAAATTTGTTGGTCACTATAATATTTTATAGTTTTATAATAAAACAAGACTACAAGACACAAGACACAAGCCATCTTTAATAGTCTGACCATAGAGAAGTACCTCTACGAAACATAGACATATACATAATCAGTAATAGACAAAATTAACTAAAACTAAACCCTTACAGTCACTAACGTTACTTTGTATGGGAAGTCAATATACACACATCAAAAGTGTCTAGGGATCAAGCATTTTTATGTGGATTTCTTGAGATTGAGATGTGGCTTTGTAATAAATTTATGATTTTATAAATTTATATGGATCCTTTTTGGTGCATTTCATAATTTGAATCAGGAACTGTGAATCAAATTCGAGTAAAAGATGAAAATCAGCTGTCAATATTTTCCCTATAAAAACATACAACGCATTGAAGACATTATTAGTGCTACTGTTTCCCTACTACTGATTAAAACCAACGTTATTATGGAGCGGCGACGTCATTTAAGCAGGGAAGAAATGCTCAGAGCCGTGGGAATGATAGAAGCTGGTTCCCGGCAACGTACTGTGGCTTTAGGTCTGAATACAAGTCAGAGTGTTATCAGTCGACTTTGGACACGTTACCGAAGCACTGGTACCGTGGCTGAGCGCCATGGAGGACGGTATCGCTGCACCACACGGAGACAAGACCGATACATTCAAATCTTAACTCGAAGAGCTCCAACAATAACCGCCATGATGTTAGCCGTGAGGCTTCATCACTCTTCAGGGAACTTAATTAGCGACCAAACAGTCAGAAACCGCTTGCATGAAGTGAACCTTCATTCCCGAAGACCGCTACGGGTACCACCTATAGCAATGCACAATCGTAGGATACGATATCAATGGGCTCTTGAACACAGAAATTGGGCAGAAGAACAATGGCGTTTCGTGTGCTTTTCTGATGAGTCTCGTTTTGGTATGAGACCGGATACAAGACGTATACGACACTGGAGAACCCCTGGACGCCAACAGCGATTAAAATCCTGCCAGGAAGTCCATCCTTATAGTGGTGGAACCATCATGGTATGGGCGGGTATTTGGATCGGCGGAAGAACTGAGTTGATTTGGATCAGAGGCAACCTCAACGCTCAAATTTATGCTGAGACGATTGTATCAGACGTCATCGTTCCTCTACAAGTGCAAATCGGTCCCTTATTTCAGTTAATGCATGATAATGCACGACCGCACACCGCAAGAGTTGTAAGACAGACTCTCGCCGCAGCTAACATCAATGTCCTGCCCTGGCCTGCTCAGTCGCCAGACTTGAATCCGATTGAGCATGCATGGGATATGCTACAGAGAAGAGCTCTGCCGAATATGGAGGGTATCCAGTCGCAAGAAGACCTTTTTTTGTTGTTGCAACGAACATGGGCGGCCATTCCACAGCGTGATTTGGATGAACTCATTTTGAGTATGCCAAACCGATGTTCTTGTGTTGTTAGTGTTCGCGGTAGAAACACGGATTATTAATTGTTTAAGTTACCCAATAAAATTTTAAAGAAAACTGTTATTTCAGTCTTTTTTTCGAACTTTTGTGTTAGTGGTTCAAATGTCAAAAATCCCTTTATTAGGAAAATGGCAAATTTCTTTATTAATGCAAAGGTGACTTGGTTTATCGTTACTGTGACAAACGAAAACACTTTATTTGATGAATCCTTAAAGAAAATTTTAATTAATATCAATCAGGAGAAAAGTTATTGCAAAAATATATGTTGATCCCTAGACACTTTTGATGTGTGTATGTGTAATAATATAGTAATTGATTAATTTATTTTTTTTAGGTATGCAGCGTCTGGGTGTACATTTCAAGAACTTTATTACGTCTTTCGTGTCGGTGTGTCAACTATAAGCAACATTATTAAGGAAGTTACACGATGCATATGGAACAACTTGAATGACGAGTTTATGCGACTTCCTACAACAGTGAGTGAATGGGAGCATATATCAAATGGATTCGACACAAAAGCAAATTTTCCCCACTGTTTAGGAGCAGTGGACGGTAAACACATCAGACTTCGAAAACCAGCAAAAAGTGGCTCAATGTACCTAAATTACAAAGACTTTTTTTCCATCATATTATTAGCGATCGTAGACTCTGACTATCGTTTTCTATATGTTAGTATTGGGTCGTATGGAAAAGAATGCGATTCATCAATATTCAAGGAGTCGACATTTTGGAAAATGATGCTAGATGGCAGTTTACAAATACCAGAACCTTGCCCATTAATAACAGGCTCAGAAACGAGAGTTCCCTACGTCATAATCGGCGATGAAGGTTTCGGTTTACACGAAAATTTAATGAGGCCATTTAGCGGGACGCATTTAGACGTAAATAAGCGAATATATAACTATCGTTTGACCAGAGCTAGACGATACGTTGAATGTGCATTTGGTATTCTTGCTAATAAGTGGAGAGTATTCCACCGGCCTCTAGACGTCAACAAAACAACAGCTATATGGATAGTTAAGGCATGTACCGTTCTACACAACTTTGTAAGGGAAAAAGAGGGCTTAAAGGATGGCAACACATCCGAATCTGAAGCATTTCATTTCAATAGCCTACCTGATGATGAAACGCTACGAGGTGGTCGAACTGCAAATTCAGTTCGAACGGAATTCGAAAACTATTTCGTGTCCGAATCTGGGTCAGTTTCTTGGCAGAATGAAGCTATTTAAAATAAAAAACAATGTCTCCATTACAATATAAAATAAATACTTACCAAATTCTTGTCTTTCTTTTTGTTCCATAGCTTCAAAATCCTCCTTTAGAATACCGCATATTTCGCGCCAAGCTGCGGTTTTTGCAATTTTATCTTTATAAATCTCCAGTGTTTTGTCCCAAAGAACTGGTCTACTTTCAACACAATTTATCAAAACTTCTTGCTCAACATATTTTTCAAACGCCTTGCTTGCCATGATTATGATAGCACTGGACACGTGCACTACTCTAGGAATGAAACCGGCAAATGGCGGCTGTGTGTAGCACATCGCACCCCGCGCACCCCCGTGCAAAGCCTCGTGCGGTTTCAATCCGATAAAACGGATTAGTATAGTATTACTGGATCCGGAATACTGTGTGAACTGGCTCATACAACTACATACGCTAATAACATATACGTTTAAACGGACCTGTAAAACGGATTGCTGCTTATTTTGTCGGATCAGTATTTTTTACTGGATCCGGAATACTGTATTCTGTATGAACTCGCTCATACAACTACATACGCTAATAACATATACGTTTAAACGGACCTGTAAAACGGATGTTCTATGTGTACGCGCCCTCTCGTCATCTCATCAGACACCTCCTTTCGTGCCATACCCTTTACACAGTGAAAGGCTTACCTTTTTCACATTTATGCAAAGAGAGCCTCGAGCCTCAGAAGCTCAGTAGTCACTTACGACCACTAGACTAGGTATTGGTTTCGATGCCTATAGGCCACGTAATGTCTTTTTTCCATTAGGTTTGCTTAGCGGTAGCCCTTTTTTTTTTACCGATGGGAAATCATCAAATAACCCCTCCCGCTCTGGGCTGAGCAGGAGGGAGTGTCAGACTTTTACTGACTAAAACCCATCCATGTTCCTTCCTTTAGATAGATAGATCGATAAATCATTTATATAGTGAACACAAAAGACACAACACACGAAAGTACAATTATAAAAAATAAAATTTACATGAACATTCTTTAAATACCTATAAAAAAAAAAACAAGGTGCCAATTTACAAAAAGGAAAACATAATTCATGAAATAAGTATGGTAAAACATAATTTATGAAATAAGTATGGTAACACCATGACAAACTTCAACTAAAATAACGAGTATTTAAACAAGGTGCGGTGTGTGCCTCAAGGTTGCACCAAATGGGAGTCCGGCTCAGCATGTGTCAGGCATGCACCTGACGCTGATATTCTGCTGGATCCCTAGTAGTAGTGACATACGGACGTCGAGCAGACGAGATAAATCGGTGTTGTGATAAAGTGTTGTTCATGCGCGGAGTGAAATTGTGTAAGAATACCATCAAGTATTTTACAGTAAGTTTAGTGTATTGGAAACGTTCTTGTTAATTGATATTAACAAGAACGTTTCCAATGTTGTGTTTTAATACTTGAGTACTTGTGTTTATATGAGTAATTATATGTGTATAAATAAGTGCTTAATACTAATATTAGCAGCGTAAGTGCGTATAACAAAAATAAACGATTTGGCTGGATTAAATTTATGTTAAAATAGATAAATATAGGTTTATAACATGTGAAGGTATTATACCCAATTATAATTATTGACCAACAAAAGATTCACAAAACTATTAAATTACTAAGAACCCCCTTGTTCACAGGTTTGTGACCACGAGTTACGGTATAGATAGACAGATTGACTCGGGAACAAAACAGCAGCCAGTCAGATGATGGACGTGTTCGAAACAGTCATACCCAGTTTTTTCTGCGATTCGACAAGAAACTTCCGCAGTCGAGCTCTGAAGGTGCCAAGACATTGAAGATTCCTTATCCTTTGCCCTTTGTGTTCCAGGGCCGCGGTATCTCTTTCGAACAGTCCCGCAACCCTGGCAGGCGTCGGTCCTTACGGACCCCTTCCTGTTTGCTGACTCTCTTTGAGGCGCGCGTGGAACACGAACGCGCCGTCGACACGGCCTGTCGTCATAAGACGGACGGACGGCGAGCACCACGTGGCCCCCGACGCTCGGTGCGTCTCCCGCGGCGGCAGCGGTAGCCCTGAGTTTGAGTTTGTAGGTACTCGGCTAGTAGCAACAGGATCGGCATCTATTAAATGGCGAATTCTGGATGCATGATGTTAAGTCATGTATGTGTATGAGGGCCAGATTTTCTTTTTAATTTAACGTGTAAATATGACACGAACTTGCTGGCATCTGAGACAAGTCGGGCTATTAGGTACTTACCTACTGTAGATCTGATTGATCGAAAAGGCAATGATCAAAATTTGATGTCGGAAATTCTTAGCCATTTCCAGAACTATAAGCCATAGATTTACTAACCCAAAACTATAAACTTAGTCTATAGACTTTAGCGTTTTGGGAGGTTTCTGTCAGTTTAGCGCAAACAGAAGCCCGCTCCGTATTATTTTCCCGCTCTGTATTATTACTTTGATTTGTATTCAAACCTTCCCGGTATTAGCGCAGTGATAACCCAGAGGTAACGGCCCCGACTTCTAGTTTGTGAGTTCGAACCCAGGCGTTGCTGTTATTGTTAGCCTGCGTAATCCCACTGCTGAGCAAAGGGCTCTTCCCATGACTACCAAATCCTTCGATCCAGGGCCAATGAGGACTACTGGTCGTTGATTTTGTACAGCTCGTCCGGCTATCTCCTGCGAGGTCTACCGCATCGTCTTCTGGCTGTGTCAGAGCTCCACATCACCCAGGCGTACTTTGTTTAATTTATTTCATCACTTTTGCTCTCAAAATGGCGAAGGAAAACAATGTCAGGAAACCGGCATGACCTAGAATCAAAAATTCGAAGACTTGTGACAAAGACAAACCCGCAAGTGCCTTTTTTTTTTTTTTTATCGATGGGTTATCATCAAATAACCCCTCCCGCTCTGGGCTGAGCAGGAGGGAGTGTCAGACTTTTACTGACTAAAACCCATCCATGTTCCTTCCTTTGCCCTTTGTGTTCCAGGGCCGCGGTATCTCTTTCGAACAGTCCCGCAACCCCTAGATCATTGAGTGACCCGCAAGTGCCTGCGAGGTGGATTACAGCCCACTCTCTCTTGCAAAGATGTCTGTGTCTCTTCACTGGGAACATTATAGGCAACTTAATCTTATGCTACTCAGAATGAATTTAGAAGAAAATAATATTATAGTTAAAAAAAAACGACCAAAACACGCTTTAGAGTGACGTCATTTTATTTCTCGTATTTTTCTCAGCAAACGCTTTCATTTGATATCTTTAGCATGGGAATGCATAAAAAATAACTAGCCGCCATCTTTGGGAGACCGCTATATTGGATTTAGAATGACGTCACTCCGCTAACCATGCATTGTCATCTAAATTATACAAGTATGCAAAATTTCAACTCGATCCGAAGTCGGGAAGTGGGTCAAATTTAACTTCTAATATTTTACTACATAATTTGTTTCAGATGAAGCTATTAAAGGCTTATTAGTAAAAAATCTATACAGTCGTTCAAAAGGCGAAACAAAAACACATCGGCAAAATAGACTAGATTCACTAGCGTGTGACGAAAAAGAAAAGGCTTCAGTTACTCGAGTCACGATGACTTGCAACTCTTTAGTTAGCATGTTAATAGTCTGGTTGCATATTATATGTACCCGAGGTAAGTACGTTTGTACACACGGCGGCACATGAAGCTGTACATTTCCAGTATAACTTGGCCTTGCTTTGTATAGTTTTTCTATACAATGAGAGATCCGCTGAAACTGGTTGTTAGCTTGCCGTCGTGCGTGCGTACACTTTAATGGTATAACCACTTGATTTAGCTGTTCCGTAAGGCTAAGACTGCATGTAACCTACTTAATTAAACTGGGCTTCGAAAATTTGCGACATAACATTAATGTCGCCGAAGGGTTGGATAGAGGCCAATATGTAAACACTTAACAACTTTTAGAAGTATTTTTCTCTAAACGTTCTGAATCAAATACCATGTTGTTACGAACATAGTATTTTGGAACTCATATTTTTTTTTAAAAAGATCCTATCTCCAAGTTACAATCGTTATTTCTCGATTTTTTAAATAAATTTAGGAAAGTGTATACATATTGGTGCTCGTGGTGACTGTACATACATATGTACCTCTACCTGTAATAGGCTTACCCACACTTTTCCAGTTATGGTTAAGCCCCATGTAAATATGCCAAGCTTAGTGCCAACTGGGCACAAATCCAGGCTCCAGACTTCGATGTTGGGTGGTAAAAATGTTTTTTGAAATATCACAATTTTTTCTTAGTTTAAGTTATGTTCAGGTGCTGTTTCAAGCTTATTTCAGGTTGAAAACCTTCTCTAAATCACAGATGGACCTAACTTTATCTCTTGGCCGGAATCATCAAGATCCAGTACATCAGTTTAGTGAGGAAAGCTTAGTTATCACATCTACTATCCTTATAAATGTGAAAATTTGTGTGGGTGGATGGGTGGATGTTTATTACTCTTTCACGCAAAAACTACTGAACAGATTTGGTTGGAATTTAGCGCACTGATAGTTTATAACCTAGATTAACACATAGGATACCTTTTTATCCCAGAAGTATGATCCCGTGGGACCATTATCCAACTAATACACGCCGGCGAAGGCGAGGGCATTAGCTATAGTCAGACACAAGCATTTTATTATTACTTAATATAAAGTTGAACAACAAGGTGTTTGTCGGGCAGTAGCCGACCAGTGTATAATACCCGTCCGGTTGGAGGATCCTGCCTTTTTTACGGGAGATGAAGAACTTTACACCCTCTACTTCATACCACTAAAATTAAATTCTGGGGAAAGACAAGGCTATCTTTTTTTTCTCACAGCCACATTCGAATTTCCGCGCGAACGAAGTCGCGGGCAACAGCTAGTGTAAAGTAAAATTGCAAACCCCATTATGTGTAAACCAAGCCCTATAACTGCATCCAGGTTTCCTTGTTTCGTCACAATGACTTGCAACTAGCAACTTATCAAGGAGAATACAAATGCACAGTTTATGCACTAGGCCTACAATTTACCTGGTTGATTGGTTGTTTTTTCCTGTTGTACTGACAAAATGTCGTACGAAACGACGATAGTAGGTACCTACTTATGAAACTTTTACTGCGTTTTCGTTTTCGAGCGTATATAAAACGTTATTTAAATATTTCTATCTAATCTATAATAGTAATCAAAATATGTACAAGTATCAAAAAGGTTACAGGGCGTCAAAAAAATCGTCCACATCGCTGGCAATAGGAAAAGTGCCCAGAAGGCTGGCAGCATTGATTGACTGATTCTGTGGCCAAAAAATACGCCCGCTCTCTGATCACGTGAAGAGTCGACCAACCGCTTGGAATTTCCCGAAATACTAGGTAGGCACTCGGACCCTATGGCCCTAGTGTTTCAAACCCAAACGGCTCAAACATAACTAGGTACCAATTAAATTATTGTATAATTATTATAATTTGTCTGTTTTTTTTTGAACAACCTTACTGCGATCTCGAACCCGCCTGCCAAGCGTGGCGATTATGGCAAAAAACCCTCCTTAGGGGGAGGCCTATGTCTAGAAGTGGACGTCTTTCGGCTGAAATGATGATGATGATGATTTGCGCCGTTTGAGGTTTTCAGCATCTGCAGCAGCCGCCTGTATGATAGCAGTATATAACCCATCAATTCCACGTATGGTAACAATTTCCCGTTTTATAAAACGTGGTAAACACATACAGGAAGTTTCGTTGATGGTAACCACATATTACGGTCATGAAAATTTACCATCGTGTAAAACTTTGTAGCTCTTTAAAGCTACATAAAATGAATTGCTGGTATATTGTTAATTAATTGGAACCAAATCCCCTGTATAACATAATAACACAACATCTTATTCTTAACGTATCGATAACGATGGCAAAAAGTTTAAATAACTCAGCCACGTGAAACCCGCTCATTGATGCAGTAAATAAATCATCAAAAGCGCACGTGATAGCATGCGGTGTAAGATGGAAGGTGGGCCATTGTTTGTGGGGAGACAACACATACGCACAACTCAGCAGAGGTGTACTTGTTGGTACACCCACTTTTCACCAGTTACGTGTAAGAGCACATATGTAAATGTAACATCTCACACACTCTGTAACATCCTATGTTAATAAATAAACATTCTGATTGGCATTTTGAAAAAATGTAAAAACGTACGAAAAACAGCGACACGACATATTAAACGAAAAACGTCAAATACGTAAAGAGAAACCTATACCTTCCTATAACTACAGAACTACACTTATAACTCTGCCGGCGAACTCTACTGTTGTAGTTGTGACCGGGTTTTCAAAAGAAAATTCGGTTTGGCCAGTCATTTATGGGCACACGCAAGGAAATAATATCTCAAAAGGGTCGCCGTTGTCGAAATAGGTAAGGAGGTCTATAAAGGGTGTACCAAGACCCTTAACGAAGCTGAAAGGCACTTGTTCTTCCCATCATTGCGATATTTTTTTAATTTCTAGACCATACCTGGGAATCTTCTAGTTACGGAGATATTGGGGGTCAAAGTTCCAACGTTTACACACCTTTTTTAAAATACAACTTTTTAATGTAAGACCTTTACTTTAAACACCTCCACAACCCCCGCATAATTCAATCCATCCATCAGCACAATGTTTTGAGTGCGTTACATTGCGTCCTACCGTAAAACGTGGTTTTTCACCCCAATCAAAAAAGTCGTTTCCCAGCAATAACTTTTGCGTAAAGTTACTTAGTTTGATGTTTATAATGTTTGGTTGACAGCTTCGTGAAGGGTCTTACACCCCAAGGGTTTTACACCCTGTATTCTTCAAGCAAGTGGGACAAGGGTTTTGCTCCTCCAAAACAGTTTTTAAGTAGGGCCGTTATTTTGTCATTTGCCGTAGAATACGGTACAAAGGGCCACGTATAGCTGGTAAAGGATATAGCCCTCGGCCTGACAGACCGACAAACAGGACAGCTATAGGCTTTGTCAGTTTAAATTTTAAAGTTCCGTTAATATTTTCGGTTCCCTAAAAATAAACGGCCTAAAAATAAATCGATAATAAAAAGGGTAGTTTTTTTTTTCATTTTTTTACGGGAATCGGTAAGTGTAAACCACCCCCTAGTTTCCATACTGTCCATAATTATACTGTGGAATAAACGTTTGCGTTTGTGTGTATGACGGCGCGTTTATAGGGCTAGGAACAGACGGGCTGTGTTATAATACGGGTGATTTACACATACCGATTTCCATAAAAAAATATAAATTAAAAAAAGACTACCATTTTTATCGTCGATTCGGGTCGAGAATCATTAGTATAAATACCTCCTTGAATTTGACCAGGATGCAAAGCAACAGCCTGTATAAAGAACAAGTTTTGCAAAAATCTTGTTTATTGGACTTTGATCAGATTGTGGAAGAACAGGTTATTTAAGTCTTAGTTTCGCTTGGACCTTGTGCTGTCTAAGTTTATATCGGATTCGTCATCCACTTAATTTACTTTTATCGTCGAGGCAATGATGTAATCTCCTATTTGGAATACTAGAACATTCTGGGTGTTGTGGTGTGAACAAAGTTCAGTTTGAAGTAACTTGGGATTGTGATGATACTTAAAAGATAGATTCTGTATAAGCTATGGAGACACTTTTTATCACCGACTTCTGAAGCTAAAGTTATTTTTTACATTTTATGTTTTTGAAGTCGGTTTTATTTTTTGCAAAAACTTTTCTTTTTCAATTTTTTGTTGTAATATCCTATAAAAATATTTGCTATGCATTTATTTTACATTGTTAACAATACATGTCATGGTAATAGGCTTATCCCCAATAAATGGAACTTAACCTAAACTGTCGAAATCTGGATGTATGGTACACATCTGAATAGGAATACCCGTCAGAGCATAATGCATGATGTGCGTGATGTTACGTCATGATGTTGCATAAACAATAAACATCCAAGCGATTGCAGCAGTCACACGGCAGATTTGCCGTCTATTTTTGAAGAGTTCCATTCTAAATCTCCGAAGATCAGCATCAGATATTCACCAAATTTAAATGGGACCAAATGGCAACTATTCCTCATCAAACTAAAGAAGAATCACGTAAATCGGATCATAAATAGCGTAATCGGTGCATAAAAAAAAAAAAAAAAACCAATCGAATTAAGAACCTCCTCCTTTTTGAAGTCGGTTAAAAACAATAAGTAGAATTTTCTTAACAATTTTTTTTTTTTTTGGAGATGGCTACTGTTTAACCGGGCAATAAATTTTCTTAACCAAGAGATGCGTAAGTACTTATACAAAAACAATAATAATAAGTTTTGGAGGGAGTGGCGGTCCGTCCCTGCAGTGACAGTACACAAGAGAAGTTTCACCCACACAGTTTTAAGATTCTATTTACTAACACGAATTGTATTTCTACTTTAATTAAGTATGTTAGTCTGATCGGCCAAAGTTGCTTGTTGGGTACATAGGTATATGTTATATCATTGTTGTCTAAAGAGGCCAGATTTGTATGTAAAGAGGAAAGATTTGTATTATATGTTTGTCACGAATAAACTCACAAACTACTGGACCGATTTCTAAAATTCTTTCACAGTTAGAATGCTACATTATCCCTGAGTAACATATGCTATATTTATTACTAAAAAAAAGGGCGGGGCGGTGACAATCCACCCTCCACCAGGTAGCTTATGGAGAGTCGCTGCGCGAGTGTGCAAGCAAATAAATATCAAGTAAGCGACAACACTGACTAAAGCTTATTCAAAGACTATCGTCTAGGTCAGACATTATTCACAGGCAGAAGGTATCAGTGCGATACTGAAGGATCAATAATAGTTATCTTAGTAATCGTCTTCTTCGTGATGCAACCGGCAAGACCCAAAAAATCGCCTCCACCAATCGACCCTTTATTTTTTTTCGTATGGGAAATCATCATATAACCTCTCCCGCTCTGGGCTGAGCAGAAGGGAGTGTCAGACTTTTACTGACTAAAACCCATCCATGTTCCTTCCTTTGCCCTTTGTGTTCCAGGGCCGCGGTATCTCTTTCGAACAGTCCCGCAACCCTGACAAGACCAATCGACACTAAGGCCGCGTTTTGGTTTACTACCCCCTTCCCTTCCTCTCTAGGCCTGTACCCCAGCAGTGGGAACGTTACAGGCTGATTATACAGGGTGTCCCGTAAATAATGGATCAAACGTAACGGGTAGGTAGTTACCTCATTTCCAACAACTAATTTGAACAGTAAAAAAAAACCGATAAGGTAGCCAAGATATTTATTTTTTTCGATTTTTACTATTTTCTGTACCAGCATTCAGTGTTTTTAATGCTGTTGCTGCAAATTGTAAGTTTTTGCAGTAGCTCAGAGGATATTATCAAACCATGGATAACTAAAAACCTCTTAAAGTGCATAAGACGGCGTGACCTCATGCACATTAACGCAAAGAAAAAAGATAATCGCGATAACCTTGTCATCCAACAAGAATATAGGAAGTATCGAAACTACTGTAACAATATATTAACCAATTTGAAACTTGACCATGACCGTAAACTTCTTATGGAAACAAAGGGCGATTGTAAAAAGCTATGGCATGAAATTAAGAAAATTTGCAATATTAAAAACAAAAAGTCCGGAAAGACTGAGCTTTTGACAGACGCCGAAAATCCTGTGCCCACATTAAATAATGTGAATGAATATTTCTCAACTGTTGGCCATAACCTTGCAGCAAAAACACTCAGTGAACTGGGCTTAACTGAAGCCGAATAGGCACATAACAATGTGCAATACAGTACTGTCAACCCCGGCACATACTCTTTTTTCCTTGCTCCGACCGATGAAGAAGAAATTTTTACAATTATTTCCCACCTTAAACCGACGTCTGCAACAGGTTACGATGGCATTAATAACAAATTTCTAAAACAGTGTTCACATGCTTTGGTCGGCCCAATTGCCTTCTTGTGCAACTTAAGCCTAACAACCGGGAAAGTACCTGATTGCGCAAAGATTGCAAATATATGTTCGGTATTTAAAAGTGGAGATCCCAAAGTCCCCTCAAATTATCGTCCGATTTCCTTGCTGACAGCTCTCTCAAAAATCCTTGAGAAAGTTGTGAACAAGCGACTTCTAGCATACCTTGAAAAAAATAGCTTATTGTCAGACAATCAGTACGGTTTCAGGGTGGGCAGGTCCACAGAGGATGCAGTAACCAACTTAGCTGATTTCATATCCGTCAACCTTGATCACGGACAAGCATGTACTGGCATCTTCCTGGACCTCGCCAAAGCATTTGACACGATTTCTAGAAAACTCCTGATTAAAAAAATGTCACTACTGGGAGTTCGTGGCGTCGCTTTGGACTGGTTTACCTCATATCTCAATGACAGAACCCAAAAAGTCATCTTAGAATAATAGGGAATATTTTAGTGACCTCTACAATAGCACATTTTGGTGTGCCACAGGGAAGCGTGCTGGGACCTACCCTATTTATTATATACATAAACGGACTATGTGCCATGAAAATCCCTCAAGCCAAAATTTTTACTTACGCGGACGACACCGCAATCGTATTTTATGGGAAAACTTGGGCTGACGTTCAGGCTGCCGTTGAAACCGGGATTAAAGCTGTTGCGAATTGGCTGCAACATAATCTCCTGACGCTTAATGTGGACAAAACGAAGGCAATAAACTTTGCCATCTCGAAACGCACGTCCCCTAGAAGTGTTACTTGTCTCCAGCTACACTCCTGTTCTAGCCCCGATTATTGTACTTGCCCACGTATCGAACAAACAGATACGATTAAATATCTTGGAGTCTTTGTAGATGACCGTTTGTCATGGTCCACACATATCGGTGCTTTAAGGGGTAGGGTGAGAAAGATGCTGCATATCTTTAAGCAACTGGGTAAGATTGCCGATGATTCAGTACTAAAGATGATTTACTACTCTCTGTGTCAATCATTCCTTAACTACTGTATAGTAGCATGGGGCGCTGCAGGCAAAACCACATTAATAAAGGTAGAAAGAGCTCTGCTTAAAGTTGCCTATAGGCGGCCGCTCCGGTACCCCACTAACACGTTATACACCGAAGTGGGGGTTCTTAGAGTCAGACAGCTTTACATCCTGTCTGTCACTCTAAGATTTCACAAAACCTCCCTGAGCACTTGCATACTGTCCAGTCGAAGGGTACACTGGAAAGGGGTGCGATGCCGTAAAACAATTGGTAGAAGGTCTTACGGTTTCATGGGTCCGCACATTTATACGAAACTCAATGACCGACTCAAAATTCTGCAACTAACACATACCAAATGTAAAATGACAGTATCAAAATGGCTTCTTAAACTGGACTATGATTTCACCGAAAGTATCTTATCCTAAAAAACGCTCTTGGCTCACCTTGATAGGTACATAATATGCATTTACATTTACATATTTACAATTATATATTCACAACTATAAATCACAAACTTCCCTAAACAACAGGTATAACATTCAGACACACTGTCTTTATTCACCCCGCAACACACACACACACACACCCACAAACACCACACACACATACACGCACATACAACGTTCATTCAAATATACATTAAATCATAAGTAACCTCTAACTGTTTTTATTTTTTTTATTTTCTTATGTTTTTACTTATTCCTTTTCTTTTTAGATAACGAGTAGATTAGATTAGATTTAGAAATTTATTGTAGCGGCGCTAAACCTAAAATTGTGTAACAATAAGTATTGTAAACGGAACGAAGGAGCCTGGAACTCACGACACAGGGAATCCTAGTGTGAGTTTCAGGAATCAATTTGGTATTGAATGTACTTTATAAACAATAAATTATTCTATTATATTCTATTCTATTCTATAACATTAGTAAACTATTCAGAAATGTTTGACAAAAATCACACCTAAATATGATACCATTTGCGGCAACAGCATTAAAAACACTGAATGCTGGTACAGAAAGTAGTAAAAATCGAAAAAAAAAATATCTTGGTTACCTTATCGGTTTTTTTTTACTGTTCAAATTAGTTGTTGGAAATGAGGTAAGCTACCTACCCGTTACGTTTGATCCATTATTTACGGGACACCCTGTATTTTATTTTTTATTTTCTCCATCTTACGTATTTTACTAGGTTACCTAATGTGATAGTGTACACAGTAACAATATTTAATTTTGTAACTAATCAAAACCATGCATTTTTTGTGAACTCACTCAGAGAACAAGGTTGAGAGTGCGGCTCCGCCACCAAGCGTGGCTACCGACGACGTCGACTGTCCGGAACACACAAACCTATATTCCCTAAAACTTCCGCATTATGTATCTTCCCTCTAAGTACCTTGATTATGTATGTCACTTAATAATTATAATTAGCTTTGCCATTCAACGTGGCAATGCTGCCAGTCTTTTGGGCACGTTTCCGGATGACATCGATGGGTAGGAGTACTTTGACGCCTAAGTGTCCTATAATCGTCGTTGTATAAGTAGGTGGATGAAAATGAACAATGTCACAAAAAAATAACAAAAAGGAAATATTAGGGAGATACTTCACAGAAGGTAATTAAAACAACGAAATCGCATTTTAATCATTTATTTACCCTTTTTATTTAGTCTGTTGAATTACAGTCATAAAATCAGTCTCAAAATTGTGGATTTCTAATTATAAGTAATAATAATAGTATTGGCACGTCTAGCTCAATCATAATAAACATTTTGTCGAAGAACATACAGTTGAAAATTGGTAATAAACATAAATAAGTCATTAAAAAATAATGATTAAGGGAATTATTTTTCAGCAAAATTTTATTTTGTAAAGGCTAGTAATAAAACAAAAATAAAACACAGTATCTATATCATATACGCACTCATTAAGTAGGGAACAATAAACAACAGTGGCTTACTATAATAAGTTTTAAACTTTAGAAACTATCGTGTATTCAGTGTTGCCAGGGCCCTTGAGTCGTAAGTAACAATTCGTTTCCTGAAATGTTACATTTTTGCTGCAAAAGCTACATTTTTTTTTTATTTACTTGTTTTTGGGGCGGAGGTCTGAGGCAAATTGATGTCAGCAAAATGTCGGAATCTATAATGTCTAATGGTCTATTTAATCTTACGATAAAACAGACAATTTCATTTGTTCGCAGCGCCTCTTCATTTGTTACTATGTAGTCTACACCACCTAGCACCTAACTTATTCTATTATTTTGAACCAAAATTTCGAGGTGGTGCATCTATTTAATAATTTTACACTAAACTAACTACTAATATTCGATACTCATAGAACCCTCTTAGCGTACTTTTTCTACCAAGTGTTTGTAAGAGGGCTCTGTGAATAAAGGGCAAGAACGCCTCAATGCTAAAAAGTGTTAAAATATCTCGTTGTTCTGAAAAGTTACCAAAATAGCCTAAGATATAAAAATTACTTACATGTTACGCGAGGGGGTCAAAAGTTACGAAAAATGTAAGAAATGTAACCTTCTGGCAACACTTGTAACATAACAAAATTGTAAATATTCTTTAACTTCATAAAATCTGTCTTTTATACTTTATTTACCTACTATGAATTTTCGTACTTATTTGTATTATACTAAACACTATATACTGATATTTTACACTTTTGAATATCTTATTACTTACATTATTTTTGAAATACCTATTTCAAAAACAATGTGTAAATAAAATGAATAAATGAAGCATTACTCGTCAAATTAAATAAACATGATATTTCTGTATGAAATCGGCTTTACTTCATTTTTGTTACATCAGTTTTGTTACGCAACAAAATAACGTAACAAAATCATTAAATCATCGTAATTAAATCGTTAGAAAAATGAAATCAACAAATCAGTTGAATTAGTACAACCTCAAACCAGCTTATTTTTAGTAGATGGTCAAAATTCGTCCTTTTTACGCAAAAATAATAAGAGATAACCTTACCGTTGTTTTTCTATATGAATAACCAAAAGGAAAGATTTATTCTTGAAAAAACACTGCACAGGAACAAACACACTTATCTTGATGGTGGCACCCGCTGTCAAAATGGTAGACAGACTTCCTGTTGTCACCTGATTTGACGGTTTTAAATGGAGAGTGTTGCCAGTTGAAAACCCCCAAACATCTATATATATTGGTGTTACAAAAAAGAATTACAAAGATGAACGAAATCGAAGACATTTAATAAAACAATGTTATTATTATTTTGCATTAGGTTATTTATTTATATTTTATATAATTTTCATCATAATTAAAGTCATAAAGATATTGTGCAACTAGAACATGTAAATATGTGAGTAGTTTCTTCTTTATATTATTTTTTGTAACGCACTTGTGCTTAAAGGCACGAGGTTGCTGTGTGAAAATATTATGACACTGAAGAAGTAAATGTCTTTTTTTTTAATAACCTACTATTATGATCTGAAATGTTAAAACCCATCTGGAAAAATTTTTGCCCGATGATAGTAATACTAGTTTGATCACTTCATTGCATGTTTCTTGCATGATATTTACGTAGACGTTTTCATGCAACAAAATGTACAGAAATTTTGAAAATCATCCATGTACTTTTATTATTAATTTATACTCTAAGTATAAAGCTCGATTACCACTGGCTGACTGACTCACTGACTGATTGACATAATTTTTCTCCCAGATGGTGGAGGGGGAGGTGGGTATATTTTGACAGATTCTTATATAAGTAACTGTCACGAGTAGGGGAAAAGTGCCAAACCCCCCTTTTCGCCCCCTTCCCCCCCGCTCCCCATCGTATCTCGGAAACTAAGGAACTGTGTCCTGTTTTATTATGGAGCCGTATAGAGGAGGCTGGGAAAAGTAAATAACATTTTTCAAAACTCCCCCCTCTCCCCCCTTCTCACCCCTTTACACTTTTTTTTTCAGATTCGTGAAAAGGTTCTCAGAGATGGACAAAATAATGTTCAAAAACTCCCCCCTTTCTTTTTTAAGTTAAAGCAAGCGAGATGCTTGCACCTCGCGCAACACACAAATACTAGTTTTTATGATATTTTTAGTTCTATTTGTAGCCTGTAAATGGTAATAAATAATTATAATAAAACACCAATGGCGACAGAAAATCAGTCACTCATCAATACCAATAATTTGAAGATATTCACGATAATTTATAGCTTCGCATTCCAATTTAGGATTAGATGGTGAAGTTAGGAATAGTGATTGGATTTTCGATTGCCGTTTCAAAAGCTAATAGCTACTAAACGCGTTACACAGTTGGTAATGGCGCTTTGGCGTTCATTAAACTACAGTGAAGCATATCGGTAGTTTCTACCTAACTGGCCGTTAATGTGACAAATTGAGCTTTAGAAACTAACTGGTGAAACTAACCTACACAGTTATAAATATGGTTATTTTACGTCCGGAATTTGCCTCACAAACCAGGAATTTTAGCACAGTCCGGAATGCGGGGGGAATTCTAAAACTTCTGGAATCCAAAAATGAGAACGGTTAAAACACAGTGTACAAAGAATGAACAGTATTTTGCGTAGGTTATAACGCAAGTACCTAGCCTAAGTTTGTACATCGTCGTGCCTCCCACCCTGCTATTGTAAGCACCCGGCAATGTACTTCAACAAATCCTTCTTCATTAATATTAATACAGCATTGTCAAAAAAAAAACGAAGTATTAAGGTGGCAGTGCCAGGGTTGCCCGTGAAATTCAAATTTTCTTACGTTTTTTGCAATTTGCAGGTTGTATCTTTATAAAAAATTAGTCGCGCCAGTAACACGTATGTACACACATCAAAAGTGTCTAGGGATCAAGCATTTTTATGTGGATTTCTTGAGATTGAGATGTGGCTTTGTAATAAATTTATGATTTTATAAATTTATATGGATCCTTTTTGGTGCATTTCATAATTTGAATCAGGAACTGTGAATCAAATTCGAGTAAAAGATGAAAATCAGCTGTCAATATTTTCCCTATAAAAACATACAACGCATTGAAGACATTATTAGTGCTACTGTTTCCCTACTACTGATTAAAACCAACGTTATTATGGAGCGGCGACGTCATTTAAGCAGGGAAGAAATGCTCAGAGCCGTGGGAATGATAGAAGCTGGTTCCCGGCAACGTACTGTGGCTTTAGCTCTGAATACAAGTCAGAGTGTTATCAGTCGACTTTGGACACGTTACCGAAGCACTGGTACCGTGGCTGAGCGCCATGGAGGACGGTATCGCTGCACCACACGGAGACAAGACCGATACATTCAAATCTTAACTCGAAGAGCTCCAACAATAACCGCCATGATGTTAGCCGTGAGGCTTCATCACTCTTCAGGGAACTTAATTAGCGACCAAACAGTCAGAAACCGCTTGCATGAAGTGAACCTTCATTCCCGAAGACCGCTACGGGTACCACCTATAGCAATGCACAATCGTAGGATACGATATCAATGGGCTCTTGAACACAGAAATTGGGCAGAAGAACAATGGCGTTTCGTGTGCTTTTCTGATGAGTCTCGTTTTGGTATGAGACCGGATACAAGACGTATACGACACTGGAGAACCCCTGGACGCAACAGCGATTAAAATCCTGCCAGGAAGTCCATCCTTATAGTGGTGGAACCATCATGGTATGGGCGGGTATTTGGATCGGCGGAAGAACTGAGTTGATTTGGATCAGAGGCAACCTCAACGCTCAAATTTATGCTGAGACGATTGTATCAGACGTCATCGTTCCTCTACAAGTGCAAATCGGTCCCTTATTTCAGTTAATGCATGATAATGCACGACCGCACACCGCAAGAGTTGTAAGACAGACTCTCGCCGCAGCTAACATCAATGTCCTGCCCTGGCCTGCTCAGTCGCCAGACTTGAATCCGATTGAGCATGCATGGGATATGCTACAGAGAAGAGCTCTGCCGAATATGGAGGGTATCCAGTCGCAAGAAGACCTTTTTTTGTTGTTGCAACGAACATGGGCGGCCATTCCACAGCGTGATTTGGATGAACTCATTTTGAGTATGCCAAACCGATGTTCTTGTGTTGTTAGTGTTCGCGGTAGAAACACGGATTATTAATTGTTTAAGTTACCCAATAAAATTTTAAAGAAAACTGTTATTTCAGTCTTTTTTTCGAACTTTTGTGTTAGTGGTTCAAATGTCAAAAATCCCTTTATTAGGAAAATGGCAAATTTCTTTATTAATGCAAAGGTGACTTGGTTTATCGTTACTGTGACAAACGAAAACACTTTATTTGATGAATCCTTAAAGAAAATTTTAATTAATATCAATCAGGAGAAAAGTTATTGCAAAAATATATGTTGATCCCTAGACACTTTTGATGTGTGTAGTTACAGAATTATAATCATTAAAATCATCAATACAACCCTCTAAGTTCATTTAACCCCATTGAATGACTTTTTCATGAAATTGTTACAGAATAGGGTTAAATGAACTCGGAGGGTTTTATTAATGATTTCAATTATTATAAATCTGTAAATACATGCGTGTTACTGGCGCGACTCATTTTTTATCAACATACAACCTGACACTGACCTGCAAATTGCAAAAAACGCAAGAAAATTTTAATTTCGCGGGCTACACTGGCGCTTCGCCCTTAAATCATACTGTACAATACTAAGGAAAGAAGGGTTCGAAATTTTCTTCAAACGTGCGGAATTTACGCCGGATAACTTTTTTACACAGTTTTCCGGGAGTGGGAACCCAAGTTATGAATGACATAGCATAGACGACTCTCTACAAATCTGCGGGCTCGGTGCGAGTTTTTGCCACTGACGAAACCAACTCAAACCAAGTTCTTCAAAACGCATGAAATGATTGTGTATTCAATTAAGTATTGTTACCAGACCGCATTAGTGTAGTTTCAGTTTGATTAAGTTCGAATTTCGAACTTATCCAATCACGTCAACCTAAAACATGAAAGGGGGAGTATTCGAATTTCGAATTCTCGGTCTTTGTGCTCTCAGTTGGTTATACGTCCGCAAGAATCTTCAATACGGATCCGAAATATGTTGCAGGATCCGCAGGGCGTAGAATGACGCTTGAACCCGCTAGATTGCAGGATCCAGCTTTGCTGGATTGCAATCCTTGTATACGGATTATTTTTGCACAGTGTGTGTAATTGACAATTGTCTTTCACAGTCTTACCAAAGGGTATCGTAATACCCAGTACTAATAAGCTGCATCCGGTTAGACTGGAAGTCGACTTTAAAATAGTTGGGAAAAGGCAGGCCAATGATGATACGGGTTGCAGACAAAGAGCTAAGTTAGTTTAGCTTAGTTCGCATAGCTGACTTAGTTTTTTATACTTGTGTGCAAACTGCAAACTAAGCTATGTGAGCTAACTAAAATATGCACAGCTAAGTTAGTTGTGTGTGCCGATGCACAGCTACGCGAGCTAAGCTAAGCCCCTCCCACCTACCCCTGGCACTCCTTCGCACTTCCTTCGCCAGTGCTGTCCAGTGTCTCGTGTCGTATATAACTGAAAGTGTTCATCATCTAACTCGTAAAATAAAGTTCTAAACTCTCACTTGTTTGCCGAGATTGAATGTGTTGACAAATCCAAGGTATAGAATGTCATTTTTTTTAGATATACAATAAGTCAGTATTAATGATCTTTCTCTATGTGTAACGTATTCATCATTGGAACTTTATCGATTAACCATGGCCAGCGATACCTCCGTCAAATTGAACTTTACATAACTGACTGAGCTTTCGCTTAGTTCTTGGTATGCACGTGATATATTTCTAGTTTAGCTCATATTAGCTTAGCTTAGCTGGCTTAGTTTAGCTCCGGTATAGCTTAGTTTTCTGCAACCCGCATGATGATGTAATTGACAACTGAAAAAAATTTGATCTTAAAATGTAACTTGATTAAAATGACAGCTGTCAGGATGTACATAATTTAGCCGATAGTTTTGTTAAGACTATATTATATTTCAGTAGTCAATTGGCCTTATTTGCATTGCGTAAAATATTGACTGCATAAATATGCATAATGTAATTATTTATTACGATTTGAAACAAAGCTAATAGTCCCCTTAAATTGGCAGCTGTCATTTTAGTAAGTTAGTGTAAGATCTTCGATCTTTGACAGTCTTTACAGGTAGTCAGTGCAGTGGCCCGAAATTATGACAACCAATCTTACCAAGGGATATTATTGTATTACCTGGGTAATACAATAATATCCCTTGGTAACTAACAGGGTTGTGGAGGTCACATAGGTAGTCGCTCTATGTAAAATACTGGTATTCAGCTGCATCCGGTTAGACTGGAAGTCGACCCTCACATACTCGTAGTTCGGAAAAGACTCCGCAGATGATGGGTGATACGAATTGTCACAATAAACAAAACCACAAAATGATAGTTGTATTTCCGAATATAAAATCATCACTATTTACACAACATGTACGTCGCGCGTTCCTGCTGCCCTCAAACGCGCGTTATAAATACATAAATAGTGTAACAATACCCGCTACGAAGCCGAAACGCACTTATTCTCTCCGTCATTGCGATATTTTTTTGTTTTAGACCATTTCTAGGAACCTTCCAGTTACGGAGATATTGGAGGTCAAAGTTCCAGTATTTTTTTACATAAAAGTTTTTCATGTTATAGCTTTACTTTCATTACCCCATGACCCCGATGAGTGCATTACTTGAGTACTAACGTGAAACGTAATTTTTCAACCCACAAAAAAAATTATTTCCCAGCAATAATTTTTGCATAGAGTTACTTAGTTTGATATACAGAAATTCACAGAGTGTTTGGTTGAAGCCTTGGTGAAGGGTAGGTTTATACGTCTTGTAGTTACTTCTAAGTCAGTTCAGAAAGGACTGAACCAAAGATTATTATCAGGTATAATAATCTGTCATCTGTCTGTCAATAACTCTATAGTATTTTTATTTCAATAACAAAGAAACCAAGTAATTGGTACTTACTTCTGTATTCCCAAGGGTGTCGTGTCATCAGGTGCGTGCCAGGATAAAAGGCTGTGACGTTTAGTTCCATGTTGGGAACTAAAATAAACTAGGCTGCTTGTTTCCATTTTAGTGGAATAGAATACTTCGTATTGACCTTGTCTTACTACTGTTTTAAATACGAAATTTTGCGTGGTTCGATAAATCGTGGGACATCTACCGATCTCAACGCGGGCGAAGCCGCGGGCATAAGCTAGAATATATTTATTTCCTTTGCAAGTGTGTATGTATGGCAATCGTGAGCTTTACCACAAACTTTACTGGCTGGTTGATCTTTGCCCCAAAAAATAAATTCAGGATGAGTTTAGTCTTTTGATTCACGGAACCCTAGAAATGTAGAATAATAAATTACACAGACAAAAAGTTTCAGTTTTTACATTTGATTTTTCGAATCTGTGAGATTATTAACTTTTAAATTAATCTTTTGAAACAAATCTGTTCTGAAAACATTTATTTTTAATTAAAGTTTTTATTTTTTTCAATTTCAATGTGATAGGTATTATCTTCTGACTGATTGTTTTTTTTAGAAGTAGTCAATTACGTTATTGCTTAGAATATTAAAATTGTAATTTATCCTATTTTTGTATCTTTTATCAATTTTATTTCATCCCCAACAAATTCTTTAATCAATTTACTCCAAACAATAGATGATAATGGAACCTGCACAAGCTGATTATTTCGGTCCCATACGGTTAATTGTTTCATTTTGGTATCGCGGGGGCTTCACAAATATCAATTACAGGAGAACTTTGTTATTTAGACCCCGAAAGACTCGTGAACCGAGCCCCGAAGGCATTTCAATATTATAATATGGAATAATGACCACAATTCAACATTTCTGTGTGATTTAAAAAGGGAAAAAACTTACTTTACTAGTTTGTTGACAAGATTATTTGTGACAAGATTATAAGTGTTTACGATTGTTTTCCCGGCTCTCGTGCGACTCGTAAGATTTTATTTGGGGAAATGGTTTTCAACGCTTTTCGTAAAACGATTAGCTACGGTTTATATTAATCGGATTTCATTTGTGTATCTTTAGGTTAGTGAATACATCATATTAAGCAGATATTACTATATCTTTAAAATAATTTACGGCAACGTTTTGCTCCACAGCGACTGATTGCTATACTTTTATAATAGCAAAAAAAAGTAGTCGTCGCTTAACAACAATAAACATAACATTTGATTTTATACAGGGTGTAACAGGACCCTTCAGGAAGCCTTACAAGCATTATGTTCCTACATCAAACTAAGTAGCTTTACGCAAAAATTATTGCTGTGAAACGACTTTTTTTCTGGGTAAAAATCACTTTAAACGGTAGGACACAATGTAACGCACTCAAAACATTGTACTGGTACGTATATTGTACGGGGGTCGTGGAGGTGTTTAAAATATATATCTTATATTCAAAACAGGTTTAAAAAAAAAAGTTGGAACTTTGACCCAAATAACTCCGTAACTATAGAAGGTTCCCAAGTATGTTCTAGAACAAAAAAAATGGTCGCAATGATGACGGGGAAAACTACTGTCGGCTTCTTTAAGGGTCTTGTTACAGCCTTTAGCGTGTCGATCTCCCTCTAAATAAGGATCAGCCCAGCATTTAGTTACGAGTTTGGCACTATTACAAGCGTCCATAAATTTCTATAACGTGCAGGCATCAGGGCATGCAGGGCACGATATAAGATGTCCCATTATTTGTGCAACACGACGTATTTGCACTCCACTTTTGTCTCCAGCCTGCAGTCTACACCAGTACCTATTAGAAAGAAAGCAGGTTGAAAGTTTGAATGTAGGAGGTTTCCTCAGTTTTTGATTCGAGAGTGCCGTAAGATGAACAAGAAACTTCATACGGAGAAAGTTGCAGACAGAAGCTAGTTCCAGGAGCTTAAACAAGTTTAGGAGTATGAAGGACAGGGTCTAAAACTCATCATACTCCGTTGATAAGGTGGGATCCTTCTTGCAGATGGGTGTTTTGTCTGATGGGCTACTATCCAACAGTTGTTGTCGGTTTCTGGCATATATTCTTCACTTCCGGATAGTTAAGATATCGCAATGCAGGATTTTTAGTATATATCGCTACATGAGAACATCTAGGCATTATTACAAATTGACTGTCTGCGATATCACAAAGCTGTTGATATTATAATTCCGCAGGAGTTCACAACACGTCGCGCGGCGTCAGACGGAGAAACACGTGGTTTTTGTTCTTAATAACTAACTTTTAAACTGCTACTTACTGTGACTGCTCACTGTTCAGTTCTCATTATCACAGGAGTGCTAATTATAAGTTGGCACGTTTTGAACACGCAACGTGTTCGACTTCACAACGTGTTTAACTTAGGGAATAGTTTGTTTTGGCTGCTTACTGAGTATTTGAAACAGGTAGTCGGTATGATGTAGATGTGCAATATAGCGTATAATAATCTTAATATTGTATAACGATCACTAGGTTCAAAGTAGGGGTAGCCGCTACACTTATATAGAAATATCCGTTTTTTTGCACAAATCTTAATAATATGTTTTAGATTCTCCTAAAATACGAGCTAATACTAGGATTATTGTGAAATCTATCTTGGGTTAGTCGCAAACAATAAAAATTATAACCAAATCGACAGTTCGAAGAAACTCAAACTCAAACTCAAAGCATTTATTTCAATTAGACCATTACAGGCACTTTTGAAAGTCAAACAAAAAAAAGCTAAGCTACAGTCACAGTCACAAGGCATAATAACTTGAGAAAGTACTGTAGTTGCACATTCCAAAGCGTAGATCTCTAAGGAGAAGAATGGGCAAGAAACTCCATGGACAATATTTTTGATCAAAATATCGTTACAAAATCTTGGTTACATCATTCACGTTGAGATTATACATATATGTGAGAACGATGTAGAAAGACGTGCACATTAAGAGCGCCCAGAGTAAAAGATTAAAATAATCAACACTTTCAAAATAAAGTAATTAAAATAAACCGTGGCAGCTATGAGATGACCACTCCCAACTGACAGCGCCCGTTCACGAACATGACGCATGGCTCAGCGCCATTCAACTCAACCATTTTGAAGGGAACCAAATGCAGCCAAGAAAACCGGCCAAGTGCGAGTCGTACTCACACGTACACAGGGTTCCGTAGCACCAAACAATATAATAAAAGTATTTTGAAGGCTCATTCATATTATGTTGTCTTGTTTTACATTCGACAGCAAAACTTAATTTGTGATTCATAGTTTGAAGTGTCTATCTTTCAAACGATTGACTTTCAGAAAAAATGGTTTTACGAACCTCAATATTATTTTTAAAGACCTATCTATAAAGCCGCACGTATAGGTTTGATGAAATAAACATTTTTTAGTTTCTGTTCCATGTAGTGGGCTCCCCTTAATCTTTTATAAAAATATTTTTTTTTAATAAAATCGTAAAGCGGTTTACAGAATACCTCTACCTACTAAGTTTTAACTGCGTAGTCCTAATAGTTTCGTAATAAAGTGGCTGTGACATACACGGACAGACAGACTGACAGACAGACAGACGTGGCGAATCTATAAGGGTTCCGTTCTTTGCCATTCGGCTGCGGAACCCTAAAAAGGTGAGGTGAAAGTATTCTGAAGTTAATGGAACTATAACAGGTTGTTTGGGGGTACACTTTTTGTAGTGAAACACACGTAGGTTGGTTAAACACTGATTTATCTACGGACACCCTCACATACAATTATAATCTTATGTTGACCTACCGTCAACTACTTAATATACTACATCTCTTCCCTTTTATGAAAACAATGCAAGATTTTATTATAAATTAAAGAACTAACTAATAACTAACATGTTGTTTACAGGACGTACTAACTACTACTAACTTACACTACTACTACATACTAATTATATATATCTATTTCATTACACTTATTTTCTATGTATACCTATATCTATTGTATTGTTAATTTGTTACAAAGCCAAATTGTAACCCTGCCTTAATCACGACCCGAGAAAATATTGGTCAGCATTCGTACAGTTCTTTCCTTAGATCTCTCAATAGGAACCGCTAGTGGCGATGGTGTAGACGAATGATCGCAAGTATTACCTGGACTTTCATATTCCCCACTCTCATCGAGCAGTGCTGACTGATTGTTGCTAGCTGGACTTGTCTGCGCTTGGGTTGGGACTTCTGCCTGCGCTCTCTGTCTGCGTCTACGGACACCTGTCACCGTCACCGCACTCCATGTTTTGCTACTACCTACGCTGTCTGTTGGTTGTCTCGCTGACTCCCCTACTCTTTCTGTTGACCCTACCGTACGCCTAACTAACTGACTTCGAGTTCGTCGATAGCGACCACCGCATTCGTCTTCCACAATAAACGAGCGTGGTTGTGATGTACGTTCCACTATTGTAACTAGTTTCCTGTCGCCGTTACCGATCAAAGTTGCCTTATCTCCTGATGATAGGCTTTTTAGTGTGTTCGCTGATTTGTCGTAATTTATTTTAACTTGTTTTCTGTCTGACATTATTGTTTTATAGTTTTGGTTGTTGTCTACCTTCTCCGTTAGCAACTTAGCGCTAATTGGTAACCTAGTTTTAAGTCGTCTACCCATTAACATTTGTGCGGGTGAGTCAATGTTATGACGTGGTGTTGCCCTAAAATTTAACAGTGCCAAGTTAAAATCCTGTCCCGAATCTACACACTTCTTTAATAAATTTTTAACTGTTTGTACGGTTCTTTCGCTTTTACCGTTTGACTGTGGATAGTGTGGCGATGCCGTCTCATGCTGTATTTCCCAATCGCACATAAACTTTTTAAACTCTTGTGAGCTATAAGCCGGTCCGTTATCACTCACCAGCTCCGCTGGTATTCCATGCCGCGAGAATTGCTCTTTCATGAAAGTAATAACTTGTCTTGAGTTGACTCTCGACAACTGCCCGACCTCAACATAGTTAGTAAAGTAATCGACTAGTACAATGTAATTTTTTTTTTTCTATATTCGAATGTATCCGAGGCTAGTTTGTGCCAGGGCAGTGCCGGCACACTGTGCTGCAGCAGCGGCTGGCGGCGAGGGCGGGGCGCGTGCAGCGCGCATGCTGCGCATGATCGCACTACACGCTCCACGTCCGCACACATTCCTGGCCAAAACATTACTTCGCGCGCGCGCCGCTTGCATCTTTCTATACCTAAATGTCCTTCGTGGACTCGTGACAGCATGTTTTCTCGTAAAGCACGCGGAATAAACACACACTCCTCCTTGAAAACTATACCGTCAACGCAATGTAGTTGCTCGCGATATGGCCAGAAAACATTAACTTTCTCGTTAACATCACTCCTATTTTTTGGCCATCCGTTTGAAATATACCTAATTAACCATCTGCAGTCACTGTCTAACTCTGTTTCTTTTTTAATCGCTTTCATATTTGATTGGCTGAAAGGCACATTCTGCAACATAAAGCAAGTTTGTACGTCAACTTCTGCTGACACTCGATCATGCATAATTTCCTTTAAAGGAGCCCGCGATAGTGTGTCCGCTATATACATATATTTGCCAGGCATGTATACCACCTTAAAGTCGTATCCTTGCACTCTCATCATCATTCGTTGTAACCGGGCTGGAACCGAAACTAATGGCTTGCTAAATAAAGTTTCCAGTGGCTTATGGTCAGTATGCACGGTGATATCAGACCTACCATAAATATACTGCCTGAACCGCTCGACCCCAAACACAATAGCCAGCATTTCTTTTTCTATATGTGCATACCTGGTCTGGGTGTCGGAGAGCGTGAGCGAGGCGAACTCCACTGGGCGGCCACTCTGCAGCAGCACGGCACCCAGTGCGACGCTGGACGCGTCCACCGACAGCACTATCGGCTCGCTGTCGCTGTACAGCGCCAGCACCGGTGCGCTGCTGAGTTTTGCTTTTAGCCTATCTACAGCCTCTGAGTGTTGGGATTCCCATGACCACTCCGATTCCTTTTTTAACAAAGACCTAAGTACATTCACACTCTCCGAGTAGTTTTGTATAAATTTAGCCAAATAGTTGACCATTCCTAAAAATCTCTCCAGAGCCTTCCCATCGGTCGGATATGGCATTTCCCTTATTGCTTTGACTTTTGAGTCGTCTGCCCGCATTCCGTTTGCATCAAACTTGTGACCTAAGTATGTGATTTCTGGTACGCCAAATTTACATTTTTCCCGATTAAATTTTACACCGATATCCTTAGCACGTCGCAAGAGGCACTGCAATCTCCGGTCGTGCTCATCCCTAGTGCGCCCCCATACTATTACGTCATCAATAAAAGATTCCACTCCTTCTAAATCTTCTAAATGCTGCCTAAGCTTTGCATGAAATACCTCCGTCGCACAGTTTATACCGTAAGGTAAACGTAGAAATTGGTACCGACCGAACGGTGTGCTGAACGTGCAGAGGTCGGCACTCACGTCATCTAGCTGAACCATCCAGAACCCGCAGCGAGCGTCCAGCACGCTGAATACCGTAGCACCGCGCAGGCGCGCTGCCAACTCTGGCACTGTCGGCAACGAGTACTGCGCACGTCGCACCGCGCGATTAAGAGGTCGTGGATCTAAACAAACACGAATGCTGCCATCTTTTTTCGCGACCAAAACAATAGCATTAACCCAAGAGGTTGGATGTGTAACCTTTCTAACTACACCCAACTGTTCCATTCTATGTATCTCGTCCAACAATTTATCCTTAAGTCCTAATGGAGTTTTCCTAGTTGGGCAAACAACTGGCTGTACATTTTTATCCACTACGATACTATATTTACCAGGTAATTTTCCCAGTCCTTGAAACAAATCGTAATAGCGATCAATATTATTTGTATGAATTTGACTTATTAATCCTAATGCAATGCAACCCTCCAAACCGAGTACATTCTGACAGTTTAAATCAGCAACAACAAATGACAACTCGTAACGTGTTTTATTAAATACAAACGGCACTTTACCAATGCCTATAATTGGCAATTGATTACCTGTAAAGGAATGTACACGTTTTGTGAATGGCATAAGGTCTGTTATTAATAATCCTAAGTTTAACTAGGTAACTTTAGAGATAACATTTATCATTGATCCTGTGTCTATTTTTAATGATATGTTTGTACCTTTGCATTTTACAACTTCTATCCATTCCATTGACGACTTACATTGTTGTTTATCCTCTTCTAGTGTATTAACAAAAAACAATTCGTCCCCGCTATCATCACTATTTACGGTTTCCACACTGAGATTTAACACTTTGCGTATTGCTTTCTTTTGCTCACACACTCGCGAGAAGTGACCTTTCTTTTCACAAACATAACACTTGGCGCTCCGCGCCGGACAGCGCTCGCCGCCGTGACACCACCCGCTGCCGCACAGTTCGCAGGCGCTGCGTGCGCGTCGGTCGCGGCCCGGCGGCGCTGGCGCCGCGCCTTCCTCGTGCGCGCCGTCCGCCTCGTGCACTGCTATCGGCTTGAACTGCATTCACTTGCACTCCCGCTGATACGCCATCAATGCATTGACCTTCCTCTTTGGACATCTCTGCCGCCTGGCAGATTTGTATCGCCTTCGGTAATGATAAATCATCTGTGCGAAGAAGTCGATCCCTCACAGTGTTGTTGAGAATACCACACACGATCCTATCTCGCAACAAGCTCTCGTGCAATTCACTGAACTCGCACTGCTGACTCAATACCCTCAATGATGTTGCGTATTGGTCGATGTTTTCGCCGTCTTCTTGATTGCGAGTAAAAAATTTAAACCGTCTTACGTGGTCCAATGAGGTTAACCAACAAACTAGCCTGGACTTCCTTAGGCTCTTTGCTCACTCCAGATGCTTTAAGAAAAACTTCGAACAGCTTCCGCCATTTGTGCCACGCGTCGGATCGCGCGGCCGGACCGCCGTCGAGCGATAATTCCACTGGAGGACGTGCGTGTTCCATTATTATTTATTTGTGTTACTCTCACTATATATCACGGCACTAAGATATAATAGGTTCAAGTCCGTTTTAACTGTTTTAAGTGTTAAAAAGGCACACCGCTGTCACCATGTAGTGAAACACACGTAGGTTGGTTAAACACTGATTTATCTACGGACACCCTCACATACAATTATAATCTTATGTTGACCTACCGTCAACTACTTAATATACTACACTTTTCTATTGTACCCCCAAACAAATTTCCTGTTTTCAGTTTTCGATCTTTTCTAAATTAGCTCACGGTTGTGCTAATTTAGAAATGATGGCAACAAATTGTTATGCTACATTTTAAGAAACTTTGTCTAACTTTTATCGGCTGTACCTCCGTTATTATTGGGCCTTAAAATCTGGTTCACCAACGAACTTTTAGGAAATTGAAATGGTCTTTAACTTTGTTGTGCAAAGTGGTACACAAAAAGTGTTTAGTTTAGGAGATATAACGGAAAAAAAGTCAGAAAAATTTGCGGTTTATGTACCCCCAAGCCCCAAGTTAGCACAGGGTGGGGACCCTGTGCTAACTTGGGGCTTGGACCTCGAGGTTGAAAACTTAGGATAGTCTTTCTAGTATACCCCCAAAGAACCCGGAACCCGGAATACTTTCCAGGTAAAAAGTACATAACTGCTGGACTATTAGTATGAACGCTACTTTACAGATTTAGTTTTTTGGATGTTATGCACTGTCGCGGCGGTTGCGTGGATTAGGCTAACAGATTTGAATTATTTGATTTCATTTGAATGATTTGAATGACCTTTGTTCAAAAAGTAACAGTATCACTTATCATTGTTCAATTGGGAATTAAGGAACTGAACCTGAAACGTGGTGAAACCAAGCGTCTTCAAGCCCCAAGATCCTCTTTCGACCTACTTACATACGACCTCGAAATAACGACATGCATTATAATATTATCTAGACAAGCTTAGGTCATCGAACTCCACCTTAAATTGCATTCAAGTGTACGTGACTTCGATGCAACCGAGGCTTATCGTGATAATATACTTCTGTTTTTATTGCTTTATTGTGAGCTGCCATTATTGTCTTGTATCGTTCACACCTCGGCATAGGCTATTTGTGTTCTATTGCACATATCTTAAGGATGTTAGTTTAACAACTCATATTGATTTTCCTCGTGATGCATTTGTGGACTCTGTGTATTAGATACGCCAAATACAAGATGGATGACTGATTTATCGGCAAGTCTTTAATGGTTCAATTCTTAAGCTCTTTTTGTAAGATCACACAGAAAATATAACCTCCATCCAAGTCAGGGTGCTCCAATTTTCTAGCTCAATGCACTCGCTCATGCGTTCTTTTGGCAAGGTCACAAAGACATCAGCTATTATTACAATTTATTTTGTAATAAAACAATTTTAAGCAATTTTGGTACAGGGCATAGAAATAATGAGTCCATAATGGAGGAGATCAATATTACCAAACCGCTTTCCACAGTCTGCCTGGAGCGTGCCCTCTGCGTTTTCGGACATAATATGCGTTCGTCTAGGCACTGTCTGCTTTTATGATACTGGGCCGGGTAGATGGTAAATGCGCTCAAGGCAAGGCACCGGCAAGATGGGCAGACGCGATCAAAAAGGCTGTTGGAGGCAGCCTGTATCGAGCGGTTCACACTGTAGGAGACCGTATGGCTTGGAGACGGAACGACGAAGGAGAAGATTAGGACTATCTAAGTATATCACTTCTATCAGAAATTAATCGCGCATTACCTAACTGCTGGCCGTGAATTTAATATCCGAAGTTGCCACTAACAGACTGCCTCGTTACTGCGTCCTCGGGTCGGGGAAAAATTTTGAAACAATTCTGACTGGAATCGTTGTGGTAATTAGTGTTGCCCAAAATCGGTCTTGGTCTTGCAGTCTTGGTCTTGCAGGGTTCAGTCTTGGTCTTGGTCTTGCTACAATAAGTCGGTCTTGGTCTTGATCTTGGTCTTGCACTTGGGCAACACTAACTGGTAATCTGTCCATCATGACATGAAGTTAGGACTAGAGGTTAAGGTTTTTGTGCAAATTGTGAGAGGCGTGTACTCAGCAGTCCTTTCATCAGTTATTTTACACCTGACTTCAGCTACCTCATTGTAACTAGAAGAAAGATAATGCCTGAGACACAATTTAGGCTGACTGTTTATTGTCTTGTACCTAGATAATATTTTATCTACCTACGCGGCGCGAGCTAAGGTCTAACAACGCCATCTATCGAATTATACATGTATAATCATTGTACAGACAGATCTATACTTGGAGATAAACGCGAATTAAAAATGTTTATGAGGATACAAAGATTTTTGCATAATTTACAACGTTATAAAACAAGAATTTTTACCAGTTCCAATGAATAGAAACATCAATAATTATGCGGCAAAAACGGTATAATTATGAGAAGCCGGCAACTAACCTTGATGGGACTCGTTACTTCGCATTGTGTTTATACATTGCCACTTGTGTCCTACGTAGTGTTTGTTTTAATCTCGTTCCGCCATCAGTGGACGTGCGTTAATGTTTTATAAACTTTCATATAATACGTGTGATTGGTTTAATATCTTCGATGACATGTTCTCAGTGTGTTGTAGCTCGCGGGTGTCTGCGTTCAAACGAAGTGTTAGTTTATTATTATTTATCGATATTTAAACATAAATTTTGGCTTTCGGGTCCGTCGGTGTGACCGCATTGTTCTTATAAACTTCTCCACAGTTTTTGTTGCAATTTTTACCACCTTAAAGAGATTTATTCCGTTAAGGTTTTTTTAGTGTCATGACGACCGTGCGAAACAGGGGGTGGTTGACTTGTTTAATAATAAATAAGTGAAATATGACGTGTGTTGCTTAAGTGTTAAGTAGTTATGATCAAATAATGAATAAGTAGTGTTTGTCAGACTCAGTAAGTGATATCAACGTTTGTGTGGTTTGTTATTGTTGTTCTTATCTCTCTGATAGTACGCAGAGAAAACAGTGAATAAAGATGTGAGTAAATGTCCTACTTATTAATAGTTATTATTACCATTTTTATGTTTCAAATAGAATTTTGTTTATAGCTTGCTTATACATATAGAGTTTTAATACTATACTACTAGTACAACAGTTGGTTCTATGCTCCCTCCATTCCATAAATGTTACTAAAATTATCGACTCAACGGTCACATTACGATACAAGTGTTTATAGTAGTACCTATTGACAGTTTGTGAATTTTGGCTTTGTTCAAACTTTTTATTTAACTATTGAAAAGTCTCACCAAATAGAAAAAAAACTATGAGTAATCCGACTACGTAAAAAAGGGGTCTAAAAAGGACGAAACAAGAAAATAATTCAAATATAAATCTAGAAATGCAAAAATAGGTACAAAAATGGTCAAGGTAGAGCCGTGGTCGTACCTACTATGATAAATGATTATGTGGGTGCCTGGAACACCTCTATTAAACAGACGCTGTATGTATAGTATACAGTGGGTACGACCACGGCTTTACCTTGAACACCTCATTCATTAAAATCGGTTCAGTAGTTTAGGCGCTACGGTCGAACATACAAGCATACATAGACTGCCAAAATCATTACCCTTCCTTTTGGCTTCGCCGCAGTCCGGTAAAAACCGGCGAGTCGGATTCGCGCATGAAGGGTTCCGTACCATCGTAGTAGGGGAGCCCACAAATTTTTTAAATTTATTATTTGTTGTTGTAGTGGCACTCGTGCAAAACTATGGCAAATTAGATCGTAGTTTATAGCACAGAATAAACATGGGATGGATGAAATGGCGGCAAGTCACGGGACCAATCTGCGACTCCCGCATTTCCCTCAAACTTTAGGGGAAGATTTATAAAACAATGGTTAGACCTGGTATCTTATATGGATCAGAATGTTGGGCCACAAAAGGGATAAATGAAAGGCATTTGCATGTGGCTGAGATGAGAATGCTAAGGGGATGTGTGGTGTTACGCGGATGGATAAAATAAGAAATGAGTACATAAGAGGAAGTCTGAAAGTGGCGCCGGTGACTGAAAAGTTGTGTGGTAATAATCAGTTGCCGTGGTATGGACATGTGATGCGGAGGAATGAGGAAAATGTCGTGAGGAACGTTTTGAGTTTGACTGTGGATGGGTATAAGAGTAGAGGAAGACCAAAGAAACGATGGACGGACTGTGTGAAGAATGATATGGCACGAAAGAAGGTGTTTGATGAGATGACGAGTAATAGAGAAATATGGAAGAAGAAGACATGCTGCGCCGACCGCAGATTAATTGGGACAAGGGAAAGAGAATGATGATGTTATGGCAACAGAAACACACATTCTGTGAAAATCTCAACTGTCTACCTATTACGGATCATGAAACACAGCCCGCTGACAGACAGACGGACGGACAGCGGAGGCTTAGTAATAGGGTCCCGTTGGTTATCCTTCGGACGAATGAATTGTCAACGCTTTTTACGGAACCCTAAAAAGCGTTTACAATTTTCGTCAGCAGTTTTTGTCGTTGCGGGTTGCGGTTGTAGAAAAAGTGTTTCACTTGCTTTATGATTTTTTACGGCGTAGGCTTTAACGGAATAAACGCTTTCATCTGGATTCTTTCCATGCAATTTCCACATATAATTCCTTAAATGTTAGTGTCAATGTCATTGAAGCGCCAAAATAACCATGTGGCTGGCACTATCACCAAAGTGTTGCTAAGCTAACCAATGTTGCTCACCATAATTTTCTATACGTGAACAATACTGAACATTTCCATGTCTCTGTAAAGGCTGAAATGCATCTTATTGTTTGCTTTCAAGTGAGTGAGTGAGAAGTGTGGGTGTAACATACACTCGAACGGGATCACAGTCTATGTTGTTGTTGTTATGTCTATGTTAAGGGTTTGGTTTCCGCACTTAGTCCCTAAATTGGACCATTGTACGTGAGCCATGGTGGCCGTTACTCCTACCAGCCCACCTCCCTCCAGAAGCAGATCAAACTTCCCGGTCTTCTCAGGACATCCTCAAGGGATCTCGGTGTTCCAAGAGTCTCCTCACGGATCTGGGTGACGCCGGTGCACTCGAGGAGTACATGCGCTACAGTTTCCTCCGCCTCCATGCACGCTCTGCACAGGGGGCTATCAGTGATACCTAGGGTGTGGAATGTTCAGTGAGCAATGTCCAGTGATGGTCCCCGCCACCAGTCGCAGGCTATCTCTGTCCAGGCGCAGAAGGCGCTTGGTTAGCTTCGTGTCCAGGAATGGCATAGCTTCCTTGGATTGCCTGCACCCCGGTGTCGAGGTCCACCATTTTCCCGCTTGCGTTTGAGTGTGATCCTTTAACCAACTTCTTAGCTGCTTGAAGGGAATGGGTACAATGGGTTCGGGTCCGAAGGCTTTTGTGCTGGATCCCCTTCTGGCAAGTTCATCAGCCGCATCGTTTCCAAGTGATCCGCTGTGTCCTGTGATCCATTGTAGTGTCACAGTGTTGTGGTTTAGTACCGTAACACGTTCTAGGGCATTATGGCATTCTAGTATTAGTCTCGACGTGATCTGGTTTCTCTTTAAGGATTGAAAGACTGAGGCACTGTCGGAGAGTATATGAATATGGGTATTCGTAACTTCTCTGACCTCTATGGCGTGTGCCGCTTGGATAATGCCAACACACTCAGCTTGATAAACAGAGTTGAGCATTCCCAGGGGTTTGGATATTTTAATGTTTAGGTCGTTGGAGAACACTCCGACACCTGTCCCGTCGTCGGTCTTTGATCCATCAGTGTAGATCCTTAGCTCTTTTAGACCTGAGTAGTCACGCGTCTCCGCTGTGAGCTCTATGCTGTAGTGTTTTTTAAAGCAGTGGGTCTTCAGGGTTCTACCGCTGGGTGCTGCCATCATGGGCTGCCGCTTGATAGCATCATCTTTTAAGCGTGTATGTTTGATTCTGGAATCTTTACTGAGGGTGCCGGATACTTCGAGCCTGAAAATCGCTAGGGTAGCCTCCTCTCTTACAACGAGGTGTAGAGGTGACAACCCCAGCATCACCTGTAAAGCGGCAGTGGGTGATGTCCTCATGCTACCGGCGGGATCACAGTTCTGAAGCATTGTTTCCACAACAGTCGTATGAAATTCCGTAGTAATTAAAATTGTGACCTATCTGTCTCATTACTATTGTACTGTCTACAGAACGGCTTTAACAGCTGATAGCGCGCGCGAATTTCATACGGCTGTTGTGTTATTGTGAATAAAGTGAATGAGTATAAAAAAAAAGATATGTTTCTTTGGAAAAGTTGTTTGTTATCACGAGTACAATCAGTGTTTATGTATCAGTCACTAATTACCAGTCGCCCTATACAGAGTGAATTTTCCAAGTGGGCATGGATGGCCAAATCCGAAACTATGAGGAATAGCGAAAAATGCTCAAAGGAGTCTCAAGCCCGATTTTGATGAAAACTGAAACTGCATCATTATTTTTGAAAAATCTATATTCGAACCCTAAATATATTTTTGGAAAAAAAGCACACACTGTATTATGTCACCATTTGATAGTGTCGCTAATAACGATCAAATTTTGGGAAGTAATGACATATTTCCGAATGAATACGAATGTCGCCGTCTGATGGCCGACGGGACCTCTTACTCGTGTTTTCTTGTTACTCGCTCTCTGCAGACTAGCTATTGCCTACTATACAACCGGAAGTTTTAATGAGTTTAATGTGACATTCGCGCACCGCAGTTGAAGTCGAGGCTATTGTGTACCTCGTACAATACATGCGTGTGTAACATGATACAGTATTGTAGCACACTTGTCTCTTGTTGTATGAGTAGACTTTAGATAGTTCTTGGTCGTGGTCGGGTGGATATTTTTAATTATCAGATGATTCAGTAATAAATAAAATAAATAAAATTTAAGTTTATGTTTGTAATTTCAAGATAACATCTTTTTACCGAATGCATAGGAAAGAATACATACGGTACCCTCTCATAACATTTTTTTTTTTCATTTTTCTCTCTCTTTTTGTTCCGGCTAATCATCGAAATTTCTGGAACGATTTTGACGGGACTTTTACTATATATAGCTGATGTTAAAAGGAGTAACTTAGGTTAATTTTGAACAAGGAATAAGGTCCTTGCAAAAAAATGAAAACCCTTGTGTTAGGGTCTTAACTTGGACTTGAAATAAAAGCAGTGGACTGTAAACTGACAACGTATATCCAAAATTATGTACAGTAATAGAAAAAAAGGCGCGCGTGTGTCGTCGGTTGTTCTTGCTAATGAAGTGAACTGGCTGGGCCTGCGGCCCCCTCTCGTACCGGGCGCAGCCGATCGCGCCGTCGCGGTCGCCCGCGCATCCATGATTCCTGACGAAGGTAGCCGACGGCGCCCGAACACCTTTACCACCACCACCGACCACCGACCACCTTTTAACAAGATCCAATTCAAATAGGGAAATAATATGTTTAATCAATTCACGCGGACGAGAGCGCGGGCAACAGCGGCGCGGGCTAGTTCATTACTATTAATGTGAAAGTCTCTCTGGCTGTCTGTCTGTTACCTTTTCACACATTCACTGCCGAATGGATTTCGATGTTTGAACACAAGTAAACCATGACGGGGATTAGGATAAAGATTTTCGGTACTACGTTTTCCTGGATTGCCGCCTTCCATGCAGGCGAAGCAGCGGACAAAAACTTGTCTATCATAATCATTAGGATATTATATCTGGCAAAGTGTTATTCTTCCAGGAACCAGGGGCATCTCAATCTCTTCAATTTGCATGAAACATTTCTTAGAAATTGTCTTCAGTGGTATAAGTTGAGCGCTGTGATGTCAGATTGTCTGACACTTACGGGAATGAGAAACATACCAAACTTAGAACGTTTATAGGACCTTTTATAAGGTGTAATGAAGTCTGTTAAAAATACCCTGAACGATGCCGACAGGTAGCCTGTACCCTAACAAATAGTTCTAACATTTATAACCTTTTGTTTAGAAGTTTTAAATTACTTTACATACTTCCATGACCCCTGTAATATTCAATGCATCGATCAGCACAATGTTTTGAGTGCGTTACCCCGTGATTTTTGACACAAATAATATTTTTTGCGTAGTGTTACTTAGTTTGTTGTACAGATTGACCCCCCCCCAAAATCTTCCTAAAGTAGCTATTTTTCGGAAATTTTATAAATTATTGATTATCTGTTTAATCGTTGAACAAGAGAAACTTAACTTTTCCGAGGCAAAATGCTAAAGCTCGCTTCGCTCGCTAATGCATCCTAACTTTTTAAGTTCTTTATAAGTTGACGCACTTATTTTTATTCTCATCTCTGTATGAATGAATACAAATAATAATATGCGGCGGAGGCGGGCTGATTAAATTTTGAAGCTCTCTTGGTTAGGTCTGCATTTTATTGTTACGAAGAGTGGATCCAAGGGGGTGGTCATGGGCGTCATAACTACCCTGGATCGCTCGAACTTTCGAGCTTAATTCGCTCGCTAATATGTACTTCCTGTACTGTTTCAATTTTGCATAAGTTTACAGAGTTCCTTCTATTCTCATTCCTGTAAGAATGAACGAAAAGAATCTAATTTATCCGAGGAACGGGGCAAAAATTTTCGAGCTCGCTTCGTTCGCTCTTGCATTCTCTTAATTCCCAAGAGTTTTCTACATTAGCCGTTTAAGTATTTACATTACTACTGTATGGTCGAAAGAAAATCTCACTACATAGCGTTATGATTACATAACGCTATGTAGTGAGATTTTCTTTCGACCGAGAGCGAGAGCGAGAGCGAGCAAAGCGAGGTCGAAAATTTTAGCATTAGCTAAAATTTTCGACCTCGCTTTGCTCGCTCTGACATCCTGCGTTCTTTTCGGTTATCTTTATAAACTGGCATAATTTCTGTATTAATAGACAGTAAGAAAACCTATGAAATGGGACGAACTGGGTGCTAAATTTTACGAGATCGCTCTTGAATCCTGACTTTTCTAAATGGATAAGCTTTTAAACATAAATCGACAAAATTACTTCTTGCTCCTAATAGTGAAACCCCCCGAAGAATAAGTTGTAACAAGAAGTTGAAAACCCCATTGAATAAAAAAGCCAGATCGGGGGCCACGATCTGCCTTTTTTGTTCGGGGTAGCCCCTCCCAACCAACAAATTCCTGGCTACGGCCCTGTATGACCCCACCTCAAAATTTTTGGCTGGGTCCGCGCGTTTACACCCTGGATAAAGAAGAAGATAGAATAAGATATTATGAAGAAAGTCTGCGGATGAATCCCTTTCTTATTTTGTATTTCTTGTAATGATAACTAATAATAATTAATTCATAGTTCTTATAATTGTATTTAAAATGCAAAGTAGATGAGGAGGTCTAGCCATAGGTGATATTATAGTACACAAGTTTGCTCGCAGACACACGTGCATCTCTCTCTTTCCTTACTTTCATAGTCCGTTGAGACGTAAATCCGGTCAGATCAGGCGCGGGACCACCGGCTTACCGTTCTTTGAAAAACCCAATAACACTTTGCCCGAACCTCACGCTCAGCAGTCACGTTTGCGATCACGATATCAATGGGCAGTTAGTACCTTTAAAGTGGTCGGTGAAAAGTTTTACTTTAACGTGTCTGCCCATAACACATCGTACCTTACCATGACCGTGGTATGAACGTATCAGACACGGAAAGAAACATGATACGGAATACTATGCCCACTAGAACGTATCAACAGCGTATCATACCCGTTTATAACGGTCATCTTATGCGGTTATAACCCAATATTCTTTGTATTGTAAAGTATGAGACTATGCCCACTAGACCGTTTCGTCACCGTCCAACTTAAACATATTATAAGATTACCAGTGTGGTCTCAATGAAGAAAACAAGCAGCGTAACGACTAAGCACTTTATTTTATAAAAAATAACTAACTCTAAAACATCGTTACATCTCCTTTTAAACTGATACGAACAAAGACATTACAAAGTGGGGCGCTCCAAGTGGGGAGCGCAATTTACGTCACTACCGGAACTATATTCTAAATAATTGTATTTAAATACAACAGACTTCCTTTTTATAAACGGAAATAGATTTAATATTTATTTTCTACCGGAAGTCTGCCGTGTAAACAAATACTACATTTAAAAATAAGTTATCTATAATAATATGTAATAACCTGAGATATTATTCATGAAAGCCTATGATATTTATAAAAGCTAGCAATCGGCCTTCCTGACATTTAGTTTGTCCTCAAACTAATTTTAACAATGGTAATGAAAAGAAAAATACAAAGTTCAACAATCTACTCTAATACATCTGCCACCCATTGCATCGCAAGCTTCACCGGACCAAGTTCCTTTACTTGCCGGCCACTGTACGACTTCCAATAGGTGACCTATGTCTATTAATGGGAGACACACCGTGAGACTTCGCCGGAGGCTGACCACCCAACGTCTTCCAACCAGACCCACTGGTTGCAACGTGGACTTCGCCAACCAAACCGACCACCCCACGACTTCTATCTCATCATGTAAGTAACATATCTTTACTATACTATTATTCATCATTAATCATTATATCCATCATAAACACATTTATTAATAAATTTTAATATTATAATAATGTCAGTTCACTTCATCTCTTTTTTTTTAAATTCTTTTTAGATAAGGCGGAAATTACATCAATACTTGCACATAATGTACACCAAACAGAGCATATCATGAATAAAACATTTTAATAATCAATTCTCTTTTATTTTATTTCTTTACACCCTATCAACCTGATAACTCTTCGTCAGATTCAGATTCAGTACTATGTTCATTTATGCTTGTGCTAATCCATGGTTGTATCTGATCTACTGCCCAAACATTGCTATAGTGTTTTTTGCCAATGCTAGAACCTGGTATGCTTGATACCTCATACCTGTCATTGTCTAAAACCTTTGAGACCTTGTAGGGACCAGAGTACACTGGTACCAACTTTTTACTCTTACCTTCATTATGACCTACTTGTTTTTGAATTTTTACTAAATCCTCAATCGCATATTTTCTGGCATCTTTACGAGTTCTATCATATCTATCTTTTTGTTTATGTTGGTCCTGTGAAGTATGTTGACTTACATCAGCCCTTATTTCTTCTATATTATTATCTATCGGTCTAGTATCTACAAATATCTCATTCATAACATTTTCGCTACTATGAGTTAAATTCCGACCAAACAATGCTTCTGCTGGGGTTTTACCAGTGCCTTTGTTTAAGGTATTATTTAAACCCCATTGAATATTACCTAATTCAGTATCCCATTTCGTTTCACCTAACTTGTCTGTGTATGTTGATAATGACCCTAAAATTGTCCGATTATAGCGCTCCACCTGGCCATTGGCTCGAGGTGAAGCAACTGCATTCAAGATGTGCCTAATATGGTGTTTTTCACAAAACCTACGAAATTCATCAGAGGTAAATGAGGTACCCCGATCAGAGATCAAACGTTTTGGATAGCCAAATGTTGTAAAAATTTCCTCGAGTGCCCTAATAGTCGGACTTGACTTTAAGGTGCGCAATGGCTTGATTATGCAAAATTTTGTAAACGCATCTACCAGTACAAGTAAATAAACATTACCTTTGGAACTCTTTATGAAGGGGCCTAGGTGGTCAATATGGACCGTCTCAAAAGGAATATCATTTTTGGGTATAGAATGTAAAAACCCTTCTTTTTTACCAGCTGGCATTTTTCCATAAGCACAATGAATGCAAGACTTTACATATTTAGTAATAAATCTTTTCATTTTCGGAAACCAAAAATCTTTGCTAATTTTACTAAAAGTTTTATCGACGGAAAAATGACCTATGTCATCATGGTTTTGTTTACATATTTGCCACCTAGCCCCCTTTGGGACTCCCATTTTAGTTCATCCTTAACACGTCTAAATAACCGGTTGTCTTTTAGAACAAAATTTTGTTTTATGTCAATAATATCTTTATATTTAGGATCGTTCAAAATCTCTTTTATAAAACATAATTTGGGATCTGATAATTGTATACTTAGCAACCAGTCGTCTTGAGTAATATTTAGGACTCTTAAATCTACTTCACTATTCAAATCATTTATATCGATAGGGTTCCTACTTAATGCATCAACATGGGTCATACTATGATTAGGGCGGTAAACAATATCACAGTCATACTCCTGTAAAGCCAGCCACCAGCGTGCTATTCGCGGTAAAAGATCTCGCTTAGAAAAAGTGGATCTGAGGGCATTACAGTCAGTCATTATAGTAAATTTTAGACCTAGTAAATAAACACGGAAGCGATGGAGTGAAGCAACAACAGCTAACGTTTCGAGATCATACGCATGAAATTTTTGCTCATCAATGGTAGTTTTTCTACTAAAATATGCGACTGGCTTTAGGGGAGCTTGATCATTTTCTTTTTGTAGAAGTATACCTGCCAGTCCAATTTTGATCGCATCGGTATGCAACTCTGTGATAAAGTTTGGATTGTATAGGGTCAATAAGGGCCGTTCAATTAATTTAAATTTAAGGTTATCAAAAACTACCATTTGCTCATCTTCCCACCTCCATGGACAGCTCTTTCTTGTTAGATCAGTTAGTGGCCGGGCGATTATAGAAAACTTATCAATAAATTTTCTGAAATAACTGGCAAGACCTATAAATTGCCTGACTTCGTGTACAGTTCGTGGTACAGGAAAATTTCTTACTGCCTCAATCTTAACCTTACCCGGCTTAATTCCCTCGCTTGTAATTTCGTAACCCAAGTAATCTATGGAGGTTTGAAAAAAATAACATTTTTTGACATTTAACCGTTAGATTTGCCTCATTTAATAAGTTAAAAGTATCTTCTAATTTTTGGACACCTTGCTCGAAATCTTTAGAATGTATTATTAAATCATCCATATAAGCCAAGGCTGGTTTACCCTTACTATCACTCGACTCTTGAGCACGATTCAAACTCAAGGCTCGAGCCATAGTCCTCTGGAATACTGAGGGCGCATTGGCTAAGCCAAAAGGCATCCTCTTAAATTGGTACAAACCGTCAGGGGTGACAAATGCTGTGACATGTCGGCATTCCTCCCTAATGGGCACCTGGTAGTAGCCACTCATCAGATCTAAGGTAGTATAGTATCTACTGCCACTTAACTGATCCAACTGATCATCTATCAATGGGAGAGGAAAATGATCCTTAACTGTACGACTATTAAGAGTTCTATAGTGTATACACAAGCGATGCCCTCCGGTTTTCTTAGACACAAGTATAATTGGACTAGCGTAAGATGATGAAGATTCCTCAATAATGTCATTTTGTAATAACTCCTTAACCATATCTTGAACTAACTGCCTTTCTTTGTAGCTTAACCTATAGGGTCTATAAACAACTGGAGTACTATTGGACAACTTTATCTCCATTTCACTTATGCTAGTGCAACCTAATTCCGAAAGATTTTGGGCAAATGTTTTTCTATACTATTTTGGGCAAATGTTATTAATTTCTTGACAGTTTCAGTTTCTTTTAGTGATAGTTCTGGATTGATGTTAATATCGTTAGTAGCAATGGGAGTACAATTGGATTGAATATGTAAACAGTTTAATTGTTCAATATTTTTGTTATACCGAACCTTGTTAGCTCTTACCTAATACTAATAATAATAATACATAATTAATTATATTGGTTTGCTATTGAATCACTAAGCTAAAGCTGGCAGTTTCGTCACAACGTTAATGTTTTCTCCATTGTTTGTCCTTTTATTTTAGTTTATTTGTGTAAATGTCTATTTACACATGTATGTATTTTTTGATATATATGTATAGTATTTTGATATATTTTATAGTATTTTATATATCCTTGTAGTTTATTCATAGGTACACCTACCAATGTTTGTCTCTGCATCACCCAAAGGTTGACTGGTAGAAAATGCCTATGGCATTAAGTCCGCCTCTGTACTAAGTGCTTGAAGTGTTAAATAAATAAATAAATAAATAAATCACTAATAAGAGTGCACTCGCTTCCAAAATCAATGAAACATTGGATTGGTGAATTATTGTTATTAATAAAAGCATTTTTATAATATTTATTTTGTAAAGTTTTTGATTTTGAAGTAGCTGTCAACATAACCCGTTTATTTTCATTTTCCTTCTTATTATCAGTTTGGTTCCCCTTTTTTTTACTAAAACAGTCATCTGATTTGTGCCCAAATTTTTGACAATGTTCACATTTTATAAATGGTTTCGGACATTGCAATATTCGATGACCAGTTTCTTTGCAGTTAAAACACAACATCTGAGAACCATTACTTGATTTACGACACTGACTAGCACGATGACCCTTCATGTTACAGTTATTACAAATCAGTGTGGAAGTATTTGGTAAAGGGGATTTAAATTTATTTAATTTAGGTACCACATCTCTTTGTTCACAACACATGTCCTTTAGATATTTTAATAAGTCTTCTGGTTGGGCAAAACGGGCCGAAGATGCACCAGCTCTTAAGGTGCGGTCTTCTAAACCATATATGATACAGTCAACCGCTTTCTTGCCTGATATATCACATGCATTTAATAGAATCATTTTATTGTAATAATATTCGTCAAGAGAGTCACCTACACTATACTTTTTCCCTAACATCTCATTCAGCAAAGCTCCGTAGTTAGTATCGGTAGGAAAAGCTCTTTTAAGATGTTCCTGCCACTCTAACCATGTATATTTTATAGTTTTTAAACCCTCATACCATTTTTTGGCATGACCTACAAGCCGTGGCAGGGCAAAATGGGCTGTTTGTTGATCAGACCAACCATAGATTTGAGAGCATTCGTTGACTTTCACTAACCAGTTATCTATTCTATGATTTTGAATAGACGGGTCAAATTCAGGAATAATATTTTTATCATAATTATATTTGATAGAATGATCAGGTTTCACACAAGAAGAAATAAAACTTAATAAATCCTGAAAATTCATTGGAACATTCATATTAAGAATATTATTTAACATACCCTCCGATGAGCCTGGTGTCGGCTGCCTTTGTCCATCGTCCACTACACTGCTTCCACTTGTACCTGCACGTGATTCCTCGGCGACATTCCTCGTACCTTCCTCTGCATTGATAACCGGGGTCACAGATTCGGTAACCACCCCAGGAGTTTGGGGCGGGCTGCTATTATCCAACGTAGATTCACCTAGGTCTACTGCCGATGGCATCACACTAGGACTCTTACTTTTCCTTATTCGCTTCGACCTGTTCGATTTCTTGTTCTTCTGGCCCTTGCGTCTACTGTGGGAACGCATCCGGCTTTTTGAGCGTGAACGTCGCTTCTCATCCCTATGGCGGCGTCGCCTCACAAGTCTCTCTTCATACGAATCATCAGTATCACTAGTCGAAGAAACACTGCTTTTATCGCGTTTACGTCTCGGCATAATTTAAATTTATAATTCACCGCACCGGCAAACCTCACTGTTTTGCAGTTTATAGTTTCAAAAAGAAAAAGAAAATGTACGTACACTTTTGTTTTACTTCTTCTCTAGTCCGCACAAATACAATCACACAACACAGTTTTAAAGAAAAATAATTCCAGTTTTATGATTACTTCACTGTACAAACACCTTACTGTCCGATTTTTCACAAATAAGTCCACCGAGTTTTCTTGGTTCACCCCACTTCTGATATAAGATTACCAGTGTGGTCTCAATGAAGAAAACAAGCAGCGTAACGACTAAGCACTTTATTTTATAAAAAATAACTAACTCTAAAACATCGTTACATCTCCTTTTAAACTGATACGAACAAAGACATTACAAAGTGGGGCGCTCCAAGTGGGGAGCGCAATTTACGTCACTACCGGAACTATATTCTAAATAATTGTATTTAAATACAACAGACTTCCTTTTTATAAACGGAAATAGATTTAATATTTATTTTCTACCGCAAGTCTGCCGTGTAAACAAATACTACATTTAAAAATAAGTTATCTATAATATGTAATAGAAAGCCTATGATATTTATAAAAGCTAACAATATTCTCGACAATTTGTTGATAAGACGGTGTTGGTACGGTCTATTGAACATGCATAGTCTCATACTTTTCAAACAATATTTTTTACCCGACACGTTTAAGCGGGTTTTACCGGTTTTTTTCACATCTTATGTAGGTAGGATACGGTGCCCGGGTCCGAGTCAATTTGTTGTTCGTAACAGCGGCCAGCGTACTTTAGACTTTGGTCTCATAGTCTAAGCACATAAGTATGTTAAACATGTTTATTGAAAGTGAACTTTGGAAAGGCTGGGTTTTATCAAGCGTTGTATCGCATACACATACACCGTATATTTTATAACGTTCAAAGTCCAGTTCGTATCCTCAAATTGCGGCCAGAGAACATTGACCACGTTTGGACTTTGACCTATAAGATAAAAAAGTTGGTATACGATACAATATCGTGGAGAAAATAATACTTTGGTCAGTCTTCGCGTGACCACGACCTATGGAATTTGGCCGAAAAGTTAAGGTTAGTCTGATTTATATTTTGATTAATATAATTTAGATGCCACCAACCAACCAACAGTTTTATCAAAAATAATAAATATCGTAAACGTTTAATATCTATTTACAAACAAATCTTTTATTCGAGTAAAGAACATAATATTACATTCCGCTTGTAATCCCCAAATGGGTGAACAGAGGTGTATCATTTATTTTATCATTAAAATTTCGCTGGTACAAGTCCTCATTCAAATTAATTAGTGATTGTCAATTATGTAATTAATTTTAATCGACTCACAACTTTGTAATTAGAAACAATCTCAGTACCTATGTATGGGAATGCTACGTACAGTCGCCAGCGCAACAAGTAACTACAAACTCTCAAATTTTCTAATTCGATGGTGAACTTAACCGTTAGCAAGTTATGGTTTAAAATCATTTGGAGTTATTTGACAGTTTGTATCTTGATGTGCTGGCGACTGTACTTGGTATTTTGTTTATGTTTTTTCTCTTAAACTGAATTACAAGAAACATATCTCATAGTACCCTTAGGTAGAAATACCCATATTTAATTATTATAACCTATTTAATTTCGTTCGTTTTCTTTGGCAATTTTCGACAGAAATATACAACGTGTAACAGAATAAACGCAAAACCTCTTAAGGGGTCATTGTACTCATTATTATGAACAACTTTTACTATTGAACCGACCCCGAAAACGCAAAAAAAAAACAGCTGTTCAGTACATTTTGTCGAGTTATGCGCACAGAAATGTATGGGGCAGTCGAACTTTTTTTCGCGATTTCAGTGTATATATAATGACCACGTGAGAGGTTTTGCGTTTATTCTGTTACACGTTGTATAAGTCCACACGAACTCCAGTAGTTATCTTTGCAACGTTGTAAATTATCTTTACGACGAGTTTGAAACCAAACAGATTACTTACACTAGATACACCAAATAGTTACCATTGTTTTTTTTACGCGAAAACTGCCTTTTCAACAAAATTGACTGCCTCATTGGTCGAGTGGTCGCAAGCGCGACTGCTGAGCGTGAGGTCCTGGGTTCAATTCCCGGGTCGGGGAAAGTGGTATTGAGTTTTTCCATCAGGAATTTCTCAGTAGCAGCCACGGATTGTGTCCGGTTGATGGCAATACGCTTGCCCCCTATTACATGAGACTTAAACATAATGGGCGAGAGACTTAATGGGCGAAATGTGGGGGTACTATTGTATGTAACATTTAATGTGCGTGTTAAATGTCACCACTCTAGTTTGGATGAATAATTTTCAATTTCGCATTCTACTAATACTGAATGATTCTCTCAAACTCACACAATTCGAATCACAAATTCACAATGTTAATATAAACATTAATAGAACATTAGTATCTTTTGAATTGACCCAAATTGTTGTATTTCTACCTAATTAATATTAACTTGACATACTGTAAATAATTTCATTGATGTTCGCGCAATTATTTATTTGAGTAGTTCTTTTGTCAAGTAATAGTTATAAATTAATTTCTGTGTAAAGGGATTACTTTGTTCATTAATGGATAATAAATATAAGCTTCAGTGTGAGTTTTATGGTTTTCCCGCGGCGGCTTTGATCGTATAATTTATTAATTGATTTTGATACCAGTTTGATTTTCCATTCATTCTAATGAAGGTGAACTTCACCCTTTGTGAGTTTTGGTGTGATCATCAAATCATTGGTGAAATTATTGCGATCATCACATACCAAAACCACGTTTAGGTGACAGCTGTCAGTGTCAATATTCCAAAGCTAATAAATATGCCAGTGACAAGTTTTAAATAAAGTTTAATTGATTCTGATCACAAAAAAGTAAGTAATGAATGTAATTTATTGGTTTAATTAAGAGAGTGTTGTCTGACTGACAGTTGTTTGACCATCAGTTAATCATTCACTGTGGTGTATGTGTGAATGTTAATGTTTTTAAAGTGTTTGGATAGTGCAGGAAGGCGCTGTTGGTAAACATAAATTGTGAAAGTGTTTCATGCTATTGTATTGAAAAAAACATGGTGAAGTTAGTTCTGATTTTCGTCACGCGCCAAAAGATTCATGTACCACAAACTGTCAAACTTTCTCATTCGATTTTGAACTTAACCATCAACATTTTACGGTTTAAAATAATTTGGAGAAATTTGACAGTTAGTGGTAACTTGGATGGCGACTGTACAAATACATAATGAATACATGAATGAATCGAGTGAGTAGAGGTTTATGAATCTAAACAGACTTTAGTTTTACGAAACCATTTTCTCGAAATTCTCCTGTCTATTACAGGGCGCCCTCACAGGGAGCTTATACAAGCGTGTAATGTAACGTCCAAGTTCACTTGTTTCTGTACAGAATCTAATCTTGGATTGTTACATTACAGGCGAATGCTCTTGTGAGGGAGCGGCTTTAGAAAATGATAATATCGTTGTTGGCTTATATAATACCTATTTATTTTAGCGCCATCTTGTAATTTAAGTTGTCCCATAATTCATGGCATCTTGTTTCTGGACTAGTTACGGTCTGAAAATTATTTATTATTTTAGATCTGGGAGTGTGTGGACCAGCTCTGGGCTTAAGGCACGGAGGTTGCGTGGTCTGTGGATGGGTGTCCGCCCATTACATACCGAGATTCCTCCGTGCCTCGGAAAGCACGTACTCCCACATTACCCCAGTTATGTTTAAGTCCCATGTAGTAGGAGGCGAGCCTATTGCCATCAATCAGGCACAAATCCAGACTAAGAAATTCCTAACGGAAAAGGCCAATAGCACTATCCGACCTGGGAATCGAACCTAGTTCTCCAGTCACCACCCGCTTATACTCTACCTCTTTATTATTTTATTGTGTTTGGTGGTGGTATTTATACGTGATTAGAGGACTACCAGGAAAAGTTTTTAATATAAAAGAAATTGATAGAAACCTAGACGAACTCTTTCTTAATATTTCAATGACAAAAATTATTAAATTTTCTCAGTTTTCGAGGAGAAAAAAGGGGAATACGAAACGTCGATCTCGTCAAAAAATTTATGATATAATCTGTCTGAGCTGCAGCTATCTATCGCACTCTACGGGGCAGGCTATAGATGCAGCGCGACAGCAATAGTTTCTTCAAATAACCTGTTTTTCAAATTCCTCGCAGGTCCTGTCCCCTCTTAAATAGAAAATCGTTATAACAGATTCGAATGGAAGTGAACAATGCAAATTATTTTCATTATTCAATTTGAATTAAGTTCTTATAATTTTCTTGTTTTATAACGTAAATTGTTCATAATTAATTTACCAGAATTTGTCTAGTATTCATTTAACCTTGCCAATGCCAAATAAAATCTAGTATTTATTCTCAAGGTAATAATTTCAATAGACTATAATATTTATACATTTCTATCTTATTGTTTCATTCATATTATATGACTTGCTTTTTGCTGCGACCATGAGTTAAGCCCGGCGCACATTGGCGGCACAGCACGGTGGGGATCCTTCAGCTACCCTACAATGTAAAAAGCGCACACTGACGGTAACTATCCAGCGGTATCCTTTGTATGCTGCGACATCCTTAGGCAATAGGTGTGCTTATGGTTATAAACAACGCGGAATGCGCGGGCGCTGTCTTACGTCCACGTCGTACGGCATACCGAAGGCTGCCGAAAAATTCCGTGCGATGTCAATTTATTCCGAAGGCTGACACGGCAAGTCTTGGCTTTTTTTTTCAACTGTATTGTCATGCATTTAAGTAATATATTTGTCGGAGATGTCAGGATTTACTCCGCCAGGCTTCTACATAATGTGGGCAGACGATGGGTTTCATGCTATGAAAAGATACAGAGTGATGCACTGTTTCTAGCAAAACTAACGAATTACTTGATATTACAACTTAACAAAATAACACGGAGCACAATTAATCGGGTACAGTCCAAGAGGTCTTAACTCGGCCGCGATCAAACACTGACTGGCTGTCGTCCTGGCTCAGAGTTTACCATCAGGGCTCTGTAAAAGAACGCTGTGGTGTGGGTAGACTGATGTCACCACCGCGTACTTGCGATCCATTTCAAGCCCGTACCAATGACCGTCTCCGGCATATTTTTTATTTATCACCTAAACGCCCCTTGCTGTGCCCTGCCGTCAGTATGCGCCGGTTCGATAATGGTCCCACAGGATTATACTACCTGGATAAAATGTATTCTCTGTGTTAATCCAGGTTACGAGTATAAACTACCTGTGTGCTAAATTTCAAGCAAATCCGTTCAGTAGTCTTTTTTACGTCCAGACATCCATACATCCTCAAAAACATTCGCATTTATAATATTATATTATAGTAGGATTAAGTAGGGTGGTCATAGACGTGTGTTGTGGACTGACCTTTTGGGAAGGATAACACTTATATGGCGCGATACCTAAATACTCATTTAGTCTTCATGAATAAAATATATTGAATAGCGTTTTTAGGGTACCGTAGCCGAATGGCAAAAAACGGAACCCTTAAAGATTCGCCAATTCTGTCTGTCTGTCTGTCTGTCCGTGTATGTCACAGCCACTTTACTCCGAAACTATTAGGACTACACAGTTGAAACTTAGTAGGTAGATGTATTCTGTGAACCGCTATAAGGTTTTTATACAAAAAAAAAAAATAAGATTAAGGGGGTCTCCCCATACATGGAATTGAAACTAAAAAATATTTTTTTCATCAAACCTATAAGTGTCTATAGATAGGCCTTTATAAATGACATTGAAGTTTCTGCAACCATTTTCTCTCAAAGTCAATCGTTTGAAAGATAAACACTTTCAAAGTGGTGAAATGTGTGTCCCGCCCTCTAATTTCTAAAGTAAGTGGAGAAACATTCTGAAAAAAATATAGAATTAAAGAACGTAAAATAAACTTTCAACTTTCAAATTTGATGTTTATTTTTTGAGATATGGGAGTTTTTCATCAACCTGCAGCAAAAACTTTGTTTTTCATTAACATACTATGAAAAATAAATTTAGTTTTGTTGATGAATGTAAAACAATACAACATATGAACGAATGCCTTCAAAATATTTTTATTATATTGTTTGGTGCTACGGAACCCTGTGTGCGTGTGAGTTCGACTCGCACTTGGCCGGTGTTTTTCGTTCCGTTTCAATTAATTAAATAATCATAGTGGGAAGTTGAGACGCTTTCTGTTAGCAATTTAATCAATGGCGTTCAATAATACCACAAAATAGTTGAGAAGGTTAGTTCCAAGCATCAACTGGCTACCCTTTTTTCTTTTTTGTTCTGATGGGTAATCATCAAATGACTCCTCCCGCCCGCTTTGGGCTGAGCAGGAGGGAATGTCAGACTTTTACTGACTAAAACCCATCCATGTTCCTTCATCGCCCTTTGTGTTCCGGGGCCACGGTATCTCTTTCGAACAGGCCCGCAGCCCTGGCATGCATCGGCCCTTGCGGACCTCTTCCTGTTGCTGACATCTCTTCGAGGCGCGCGCTTGTCCCATGTTAAATGTTACTTGGGGTCGCGGTCGGCGCAACACGTTTTTTTCTTCCATTCTCTGTCAAACGTCAAGCTATCATTTACTCATTAGAAGGTTAGCTCCAAGCAACGAGTGAAAATAGGTGCACACGCAAAAGGTTACATCTAAAAAGGCCGACCCGAATGGCGCAGCGGTTGCGAGGCTGCCTTACGTTCTTAGGGTCCCGGGTTCGAATCCCGGTAGGAGCAAATGTTTGTGTAATGAGCATGGACATTTGTTTCCGAGTCATGGATGTTTATATGTATAATAAGTATGTATTTACAAACAAAAAAGTATCTATGTAGTAGTATCAACTATCTGGTGTCCGCGACACAAGCCTCGTTGCTTAGTGTGGCACCTAGATGGCGCTGTGTGTAATGTTCAGCGATAATTAAAAATTAATTAATTAAAAAAGGTTAAATAAATAGATTTCCTGAACTCATACGTACTCATACGGTTTCGTGTAATAATTATGCGTTTAGTTCTAAGTTAATACAGTTTAAGTAAATCAAAATAAATTTGTCATTATGTAATGCTAAATAGTAAAAAAAAAATCTACTGTCCAACATATAGCATATTGTTAGAGCTCCAGCAGCCTGTGATACAGGATTATCCTAGTACAGGCATCAGACATTATTATACCTACATTGTTGGGATTCTAAACAAAGATTTATTATTTATTTATACATTCAAGTAATACACACACTACATCGTTGACCCCGATACTAACAAATATCTCTTTGCTCTATCGCGTTATCGGTGTTTCGCAAGCTAATTTAATTTGACCTTTTCGATGCGTCCGAACTGCGATGTCTAAGAAAGTTAATCTGACTAACGAACCCAAATTGCAAGTACGTTTGCACTCGCTGTTCATTAAGCGTGTTTTTTCAAGAATCAAGAATCATTTATTTGCTTAAAATATAGGCGTTACCAGATATACAAATGGTGGTTTACGCACTAACCATATTTTGCCTTTTTAGGGCATGCAAATATATTTTTACATGAATAAATATCTAATTAAACGCCACCAGTCTCTTGGGCACATTACCAGCTGACAGCGTTGAGAAGGAGTTTCGTTGCCGTTTTATAGTTAATTTTTAATTTATTTGTTTTAGTTTATTCAATGGTTTTTAATAAATAATGTATATAGTCAGTTTACTCTACTTAATAAATAATTAAACGTATTTTATTGCAATAATTACCAATAATGTTCTAAAGCTAATTTAAAATTAGATAATTATAAAAAAAATAATACCTTAAAGAAAATTACGCATGAAATTACGACTTTATAGATTTAATTCTTATTTTCAAGTGCACCTTCTGCAGTTACTATACTTTCGGCGTTAAATGACATCAAGCATTTATCTAATTATTATTCCTTTATCCATTATTCTCAGAAGAATCTTCGCAGCCTCCGCAATACCTACCTACTCAAGTAATACAAGCGTCAATGAACTGCTAGCAAGATGCTACTAACATTGGGACTGCTGGGTCTCATCACCCTTGTGTTATGGATACTTCTAGCTGATGAAGAGAATACTCTGGACAAATTGCCTGGGCCGCCGCGACGTCCGATCATTGGATGTGTTTTAGAATTCTTGAAGATAACTCCACGTAAGTACATACTTACATACTTTTCTATTTTCTGATGTTTTAAAAGGTTCGGTGTGATCAGCGGTCAGTGACCCGTTTCCGAGTTACCACTTATCTTTTTTGTTCTACATACTTTATTAAATATAACATAACGTCATGTCGATAAACCCCGAAGAGTTACGCAGAGGCATACCTGATAGTACATCCACATTTCGCCAGGTATGTTTAAGTCCCATGTTATAAATAGGTGGCGAGCCTATTGCCATCAACTTGGCACAAACCTAGGCTCCGTGGCTGCTACTGAGAAATTCCTAATGGAAGAACTTAATAATACTTTGCTCGATCCGGATAATCGAAGTTGAATCCAGGACCTTATGCTTAGCAGTCGCGCTTCCGACCACTAGACCAACGAGGCGAGGGACCTGAGTTTAGTAGGAACTTAATTTCAGAAATAGGTACCTACACTCTCATACAGGGGTGACAAGACCCTTAACGAAGCCATCAATCAAGCATTCTGAACATCGAACTAAGTAACTTTACGCAAAAATTGTTGCTGGGAAACGACTTTTTATTTGGGTTAAAAATCACGTTTTCACGTTAAGACTCATTGTAACGCACTCAAAACATGGTGTTGATGGATAGATCAAATAGTACGGGGGTCGTGGAGGTGTTAAAAGCAAAAATCACATTAAAAACATGTACCTATTTTTTAAAAAATTGTGAAAAAGTTGGAACTTTGACCCCCAATATCTCCGTAACTAGAAGGTTCCCAGGTATGGTGTAGAACAAGACAATTATTGCAATGACGGGGAGAACAAATGCCTTTCGGCTTCGTTAAGGGTCTTGTTACATCCTTTATAAAATAGACCCGGGTAGAGTACCAGGGTCAGTTATTAAAACACGTAACTATTAATTAGTTACCTATTAACATATGTTTTAGATATAGAAAAAGTAATAAATTGATATTCAAGTTTTCCACCGATTAATTTAACATTCAGGCAAGTGATTCGAAAAATACATAATGCTGATAGCTTTTTATTTTCTCCTATTTTTGAGGGTGAAAACCTTCGCGTGGGGCACTTATAATATTTCCATTAAAACTTAATAGAAGCTTTATTACGCTTCTAATACATTATACCTAAGGTAGATAACCTTAGGTACAACGTATTATTTAGAAGCTTTTACCTAATTATTTCAAAGATATTTCAGGAATGTATAATATCTAATTATCTTCTAATAAAAGCAGAAATTTAGACAAGTAACTTAGTATGCTAATTTATTTATAATTATTTAGACACATTTTGATGGCATGTTAAGTACAATAAATAAAAGATAGTATAAAATAAAATAAAGATATAGATGCGTAGATTAAGTAGTGCAATAAAGTAGCCCTAGACCGCACACTAGGGTACCCTGTGTCGTGGGATCTAGTTATTTCTGCGTTAATGAGACAGTCTAAGTGCACTAGTGATTAGTTCAGTAATCGTTTGGTTACTTAGGTCTAAACAATAATTAAACTTACTTAACTAAAAATACCATCGTGTAATTCTCCGTATGGAGGTGATACGCATATTTCATCAGTTATGACAAAAGCCATGTTACAGAGGGCGACCCTATTTGTCATTATCCAGGCACAATTTATAATAGTAATAATCGCTGCTTGACACGGACGGACGGATAACCTAGTGGTGTGACCGACGGACTGCCAAGTCATAGGTCTTAAGTTCGAACCCAAGACACGCACCTCTGATCTTTCGGATTCATGTGCGTATTTTACAAATATCACTGTTATGTTGGTTAGTTGAATAAAAGATACCGTTAGGTACACTTGATATATTTACTAGTACACGAGACACATTACAATAAATACAGACAGACACAGTTATAGACGGACCTCAGCAGACATGGTAGTGATGAGACTGCGCACAGCGACCACATGTCGAGGCGCTGCTCGAAGCTGAAGGTGACTAGCAACTGCTTGAAGCTGACCTACGATTGGAAGCTCGCTGTCGACCATCTCCTCCGACTGAGATGTATGCCGTTTTCACTGGCGACACTGCTCGCTTTGTGCAACTATGAGTGTCCTCGCCAGCTCTTGCATCCTCTGATATGTCAGATCAGGTTCTTGCAGCAATCTTTGACGTATATGTGACAATTCTATATCGAGGTTAGCTATGAAAATATCTATTATCAGCGACTCCCTGAGCATACTCGTACCAAACTCACAATCTTTGCTCTTATATTCCAAATCTGTGAGGAAATCATCGATGCTTTCGGATTTGTTCTGCCTGCGTGTGAAGAATAGATGTCTACACATCGTCACATTTCTTCTTGACTCGAAGAATTTTATCCAACTTGTTCTTGACATCGTTGAGTGTGCTCCCCATCTATTTTTATGTTAAATGTGTTGTATACAACGTGTTTTTTTTGATATCCCATAACTCTAGGGTATGATTGAGGCCATATCAAAGAATCAACTGGTATATGAGTTATGTTCCAATACTTCGTTATTTTTTTTTTCATTTTTCATACAAAATAATTCGGCAAAGTCACGATTATTAATGTAAAACACCCTTACGTGAAATATGACAACGTCGCATTTTCTTAGCTTTAAAAATGAATGATTGGTTTGAATAAAAATGAATTACATACCTACATATTTTATTTTACTATTTATTTTACAACACTACTGCGAAGTTTGGCAACCTCGCAAAAGTAAAGATTCGTCATACTGGTAACAATTTTTGACCTAATTTAATTATGATTGATGATATCTCCGAAACGATGCATTTTTGGACCACCTATTCTAGGAGTTTTAGTATTATTTTTACCTACAGAATATAACCCTAGAGTTGTGGGATATCAAAAAAAACAGATTGTATATTGAGACCACGTTCTCCAATAAAGTGCAGTAGGATCGCGATTTTCCGCTTCTTACTAGCTCTATCTAGGCCTGTGGCTAACAAATATAGGTCTAGTTTTGCCACCATGTCATCCACGCTTCCGCATTGATGTGCGTGCGCAAACCTTGGTCTTGTTTGCCATCTTGACTGGCGTCGGCACTCTTGGTTGGATTTGGCATTTTCACGACCGATGATTTTTCTTAATAACTTCTGACACCATGTTATGTTGGTTAGTTGAATAAAAGATACCTTAAGGTACACTTGATATATTTACTAGTACAGGAGACACATTACAAGCAACATAAGCAGCACATTACAATTTTAGCTTCGGTGAAGGAAAAACATCGCGAGGAAACCAGCATGCCTGAGAGATATTTGTCGACGTCATGTAAAGCTAAGTCAGAGGCCCATGGCCGGCATAAAAACTCTCGACACCAGGTTAGGCGCTAACCACACTAAAATGAAGAAGAAGACGGGAATCGAACTGCTTATCAACCATAAATAAGTTTCATGTTTCTATACTAACTTTCAACAGGATTTACTTAACCTTTTCGGTAGCTGAAGTTAACATGTTAAATTTCTGTTCTCATCATTGATGTAGAAAAGTCAACAAACGCGACTATTGAGCATGAGGTCCTAGGTTTAATTCCCAGATCGGGCAAAGTATTATTGGGTTTTACCATTAGATTTTCTCAATAGCAGCCACAGAGTCTGGATTTGTGCCCGGTTGATGGCGTTAGGTTTGCGACCTATTACAAGGGACTTACTGGCCATATTTACATTAATGCCTATACCTTGAGGATTACTAGCGTGATGTTATGTCACTGATGATAGAATGTCACCTCGTCTAGACCCTCAGACTAATAAGACAGTCAAGAAATAGATTTTTAATAAACGGCTTGTATTTCAGTGTTAAATAAAGACGTAGGTGTACAAGCGTATTGGCTACAAATAATAATTTCCCAAGAGACCTGTAGATTAATTCGGTCACGTCTAATATCTACATCGTAAGAACTTAATCTCTTTTAAGATATCTAAGGTGGAAAGTGTCCTTTCCACCTTAGATATATATAGACGCGCAAACGGTTAGCAAGTATTCAGACATCATTCTGAGCATAGCATAATTCTGAGCAGTACATCATTCTGAGTACATCATTCATAGAAAATTTTCATCCGGTATTAAAAAAATCTGCTGTTTCCTAAGAAAGTGCAATACCTACACGGTCAAAATGTATGAAACAGCTGTTTTTAGGGTTCCGCAGCCGAATGGCAAGAAACGGAACCCTTATAGATTTTTTTTTCAGATGGATGTTTGTTACTCTTTCATGCAAAAACTACTGAACGGATATGGATGAAATTTTACAAACAGATAGTTTATAACCTGGATTAAGACATAAGATACTTTTTATTGCGGTAGTATGATCCTGTGGGACAATTATCGAACTCCACGCGAAGCCGCGGGCATAAGCTAGTGAGACTATAACTGGCGAAATTACTGTGTACTTTAGGTGCACATTATAGGAGTGATATGAAATGGGGATTACATATATTTTCAGTGTAAAAAATAGGTGAAATAAGACGTTTTTATATTAGAAATATAATAACCGAGTGGTAGGTACGATGTGTTTTAATTATGTTATAGGATAAACATGAAATAAGAAGACATTGCGAAGCGTAGCTTATAAGCTACGAGCTACGCCGTAGCACGCTACGAGAGAAAAGTGCTACAACAATGATTACTACGGGGAATACAATGTTGGTTTCAGTAGTATGCCAAGCTTGCATTTTTTAGTTTGTTTTTGCTTTGTACCTGTAAAGTTTTTTGGATTTATGCTTCGAAGACAGCTAGGTCCCGCACGGTCCCCATTTCGAAGTTATTTGAACTTCGAAATGGGGACCGTATCGTACTTTTATTGATATCGGAATAAATCTTAGAGTGGTCTTTACTATATTCAAGTCAGGTAATAATTACCTCCATGGTCCGGAGCGAGACGGAATGGGACGCCGTCGCCTCCTTCTGCGAAGCAGTCATGCTAGCGAAGGAGGCGGCGGAACGTGAGAGGGAGAGATCCTCACGTCCCAGCCGCCGCAGGAGACGCACCGGGCGTCGGCGCGGGCCTGTGGACGGTGAGCTATGGGCTAGCTCGCCGTCCGTCCGTCTTATGACGACAGGCCGTGTCGACGGCGTGTTCGTGTTCCACGCGCGCCTCAAAGAGATGTCAGCAATAGGAAGGGGTTCGCAAGGGCCGATGCCTGCCGGGGCCACGGGACTGTTCGAAAGAGATACCGTGGCCCCGGAACACAAAGGGCGATGAAGGAACATGGATGGGTTTTAGTCAGTAAAAGTCTGACACTCCCTCCTGCTCAGCCCAGAGCGGGAGGAGTTATTTGATGATTTTCCATCCGAAAAAAAAAAGGTAATAATTACCTTTTTTTTTCCTAGCATGCTCTGCCCCACTCCTGGGCAAAGGCCTCCCTCCACTCCTTCCATTTCTCGCAAACCCACGCGTCCTCCTTCCAGTTCTGACTGGAACCTGTCTAGTTCGTCCCGCCATCTCCTTCGTGGCGGTTTGTTTTTTTTTTTACGGATGGGAAATCGTCAAATGACGTCCCTCTCTGGGCGGAGCGGAAGGGAGTGTCAGACTTGTACTGACTAAAACCCATCCATGTTCCTTCTTTTGTTCACTGTTCCGGGGCCGCAGTAACTCTTTCGAAGAGTGCCGCAGCTCTGGCAGGCATCGGTCCTTTCTTACCCCTTCCCGTTTGCTGACATCTCTTTGAGGCGCGCGTGGAACACGAATGTGCCGTCGACACGGCCTGTCGTCATAAGATGGACGGAAGGCGAGCTAGCCCATTACTCACCGTCCACAGGCCCGCGCCTACAGCGGCCAGGAGCCACCACGCGGCTCCCGACGCCCAGGGCGTCTCCCGCGGCGGCTTAGACGTGAGGCTCTCTCCCTCTCACGTCGCGCCAACTCCTTCGCTAGCATGACTGCTTCGCAGAAGGAGGTGACGGCATCCCATTCCCTCTCGCTACGGCTCACTGTGTCAGGGTACCTTTTTCTTACTATTTTGGCCCACAGTTTGTCCAGCATGCGGCAGACATGTCCTGTCCAGTCCCATTTGAGTCGGGCAGCTTTTTGAGCCACGTCAGTTATATTTGTTGTTACGGGCATAATCGCCTTACTTTATTTAAAACTTGTGAAAAAAAACTGTTTAAAGAATGAAATTGCCCACAGCTATGCCGTAATAACTCTTTATTGAAGAGGTAAACAACTACAACTGTACCTTCAACAATTCTCGACTTTCAAACGTAACTTTTCAACTGGCAAACAGTTATGAGCTCTAATGAAAACACGTTTTACACAGCACTTTAGTTTCAATTTGCGAGTAAACTCGTTCAGAACTCGTTACAATTATTATTGTTTCTAACGTTTAAATGCGGCATTCAACGCTCTCTTTAATTTTTAAGTTGGTACTTAACTTTGTTTGCAGTTAAGCCAACTTAAACGGTCTAGTTTGCTTTACATATTCAAGTGGTGGAAAAGAGCAATTCATTAGGCGTCTACTATGGGTAATTTGCATCGAGTAAAGTACAGTGTGCGTGCAGTGCGACTGCCTCGTTGGTCGAGTGGTCGCAAGCGTGGCTGCTGAGCATTAGGTCCTGGGTGCGCAGGGTACGGGGTAACCCTAACATCGTACTGGTGATGACTGCGGAAAGACTGGACTGCTCCTTCATCCGACATTGTTCTGACAGATATATTGCTGTACCGGTGCCGGAGAGAAGGTATTAATTTTATTATTTGATGGTGTTTTTAAATTTGATTTGATTTAGCTTTATTCGATTTATATTGATTTAATTTAATTTGATTTGTTTGCTTTTAATTGATTCAATTTAATTTAGTCTGATTTGTTGTATTTTATTTGGTTTTATTGTATTTTATTTTGATTCTATTTAATTTTATCTGATCTCTTGTAATAATATTGATGTCTCTCAATATGTGTGGCAATGGGTGTTATTTACCTGAAATAAATGAATTTATTTATTATTAGATCCTGGGTTCGATTCCCAAGTCGGGCAAAGTAATTATTTAATTTTAAATTTATTTATTTATTACATTTAGTACAGCATCCGCCATTAATACTAAATGAAGTTATCCTTTTTCACCCATCTTCCATCAGTCTTCCATTCATCAGCAAACAAGTCCAATCCAGTGTTGGTCTCCACGAGCGCGTTGAGCATCCTAAGTAAACGCGGTATAGGGAAAGTGGTTATTGGGTTTTTCTATCAGACATTTCTAAATAGCAGCCATTTGTGCCCGGTTGATGGCATTAGGCTCGCCCCCTATTAAATGGGACTTAAACATAACAGGTGAAATGTGGGTGTACTATTAGGTACACCTCTGCCTAACACTTCGGGGAGTACAGGCGTGATGTTATGTTATGTAATTAAAATCTATATCTATAATAATATAATAAAGAAGTAAAATTTGTTTGTAAGTTTGTATGTTTGTATGTAGGGGGTAATCTCTGCATCTACTGAATCGATTTTGAAAATTCTTTCACTAATAGGAAGCTACATTATCCCCGAGTGCTTTATTTACAACGTGCCTGTGGGATTATTTCCGACAAAATCGCGAGCGAAGCCGCGGGCAAAAGCTAGTAAAAAATAAAGTAGTTAGTGCTACCGTGTCCGGTACCTAAGCATCAGTAATTTCTAGGTCAAGAGGTCTTTTTTTTTTTTTCGGATGGGGAATCATCAAATAACCTCTCCCGCTCTGGGCTGAGCAGGAGGGAGTGTCAGACTTTTACTGACTAAAACCCATCCGTGTTCCTTCCTTTGCCCTTTGTGTTCCATAGATCTCTATGGAGAAGAATGGGCAAGAAACTCCATGGACACTCTTTTCAATCAAAATATTGTTACAAGATCTTGGTTCCACAGGCTACCGTAGTATAAAGTACGTGAAGGCGCGTGCAAACGCGTAGTTATATATAATTCTATGTAGTCTTGTCGTCGGACATTTTTTTAGCTAAAATGATGTCAATGTTTGCTAACATAACTATACATCCCCCAGGTGACATACTAGTGAAGCAAGGCACGACAGTCGACGTCCACATCTACGAGCTCCATCGGCGCGAGGACCTGTTCCCCGAGGCAGAGAAGTTCAAGCCTGAGCGGTTCCTGACGAATGAGACGAGGCACCCCTACGCCTATGTGCCGTTCAGCGCCGGTCCCAGGAACTGTATTGGTTAGTAGATGGTTGTACATAGGAAAATCAATATCATGAGCAACGAAGATGTGTGTGTGGATGTGGTCAAAATTGGCTGTACTCATGCGCAGTGCTCGTATTTTGGGTTTGGCCAAAGGGTTCTAAAACATAAGAATGATTACATAACATACAAACCTGGTTTCATAAGCCAATTTTCACTAAAGGATTAAGCAGAGGAAAAATAAATGTTACCGAAGCAAAAAAAAATAATTCATAGCATTTAACCAAACATGAATGAATACCAAAACAAACGGACCGGTCGGTGAATCCAACTGACAAAATATTTGATGGTAAACTGGTTGAAAGAATCTAATTAATACCTTACCTTGCTTGTACCTTTTTTTACCCGACTACGGCGAAGCCAAAAGGAAGTGTTATGATTTTAGCAGTCTATGTATATATGTTTGTATTTACGTATGTTCCTCCGTAGCGCTTAAAAAAACTTTTAATCCGATTTTGTTGAATGGTGTCAATCGATTCGTTATTATGACCCGGGTAACATACATGGGCTACATTTTAACTTCAACAATAAAAGAAGTCGATTTTACCTTGTAAACCCCGAATTTAATTAAAGCGTGATTATTCAGTAGTTGGGTTATTTAGTTGTAGTATACCACACAAATTCTTGTTGTTAAACATTTTGTTGGATACCAGTTACAATACACATTGGTGTTACAGGAGTCCAAAAGTAACTGTTATTATTAGAGCTGATCCTTATCATCGGGAAGTACGGAATCGCACATTTGCATGCTCTAAGAGCGAGAAATAGACCGTGCTGCCGAGCGCGCCGTCGATGCTGCCGCATGCGAAAGCATTCCCTCTCTTTTTCTCGCTCTAGCAAATGACAGTTCTAAGCGATAGAAAAGGATAGGAGCATGGAAACGAGCGATTCCATGCTGTCAGGTGAGGTTCAACCCTTAATTTTACCTATAGGTTTTCTTACCAAAAAAACACAAAGCCACTGACGTTCTTTATGACTTACTCCATAGGACCAAAGTCTGATTTATCTGGCTGTATGTTGAAGTTTTTGTTCTTACCAACAGGCCAACGCTTCGCAATGCAAGAAATGAAGACCGCCCTGGCTGAGGTCTGTCGCAACTTCAAGCTCGTGCCCAAGGTGAAGGGAGCCAGACCCGGGGTCATGGCTGACCTGGTGTTGAGGCCCGTTGACCCCATATACGTCAAGTTTATCCCACGTAAAGTTAATGCATAGGGAACCTGCATTACGAGTTAAAAGAAGCGATGTGCTATCTACCGCTTTTTTATCAAGTAACATAAGAAAAACTATCTGACCAGCACAAGCTTCACCCAGTGACGAATTTTCATACAAACTTTCAAGCACTATTTCACCCGCTTAGGGGTTGAATTTTCCAAAATCCTTTATTAGCGAATGTCGACGTTATAATAGCTATCTGTGTGCCAAATTTTACCCCGATCCGTTCTGTGGTTTGAGCTGTACGTTGATAGTTAGTCACAGTCAAGATATATTATTTTTTAAGTATGTCGAGATTGAAGGTCCCGTGTCAGTTAAAGATATACTATATAATATTAACAGGTTGATCGCTGACTGTGCCCATCGCTGGATAGAATGTTGTCACATAAACAACTCGTGTTTAGTTGCTAGGTATGCTCGCTTGTCGCTAATCGCTGGCTGTGAGACATCAACTTGCACCACCAAGCCAAACATTTGGAATTAAACTAATTTAAATTTTAAAACAACGTTCTATCTCTGCCAACTATAAAATGAAAACAGAACGATGTTTTAAATTCGTTTAGCGATTAATGTATTAAGTGATGAATGGTGCAAGTCTTAAAATTGTGAGTGCCTGTATGATTGAATTTTTGCATTCATCTTATAAGTAATTTTAATGAAAGGAGCAATGGACCAATATTAGAAATTCTGATTGCTAGAAAGCAGCAAAGTGATAGAAATTGTTGAGTATTTCAAATTAGAATTAAAGTACATACATCGGCTTGTGAGGAAATTGTTAACCTAAGTTTAACTGTAAGACAAAAGATAACTACTTTTAGTTCGTAAGATGTTCCATTAATATTTAAGTTAAGCTTTGAAATAAGTTTTAGCATTTACTGGGCAAGTTTAACTTTGCTCAATCCTTCTTTTAAGTATATTTCAAAGTAGCCTTAGCTCGAACTATTGCTTGCATATCGTACATATTTTTTTAATAAAAATATAAATGAAACTATGTTTTTTTTTTATTATTGACCTTGGAGGTATTTTTTTGTTATTGGTTGAATAATATCTGGCTCGAAGGACCACAATATGTCAGTGTTCGAAGCGACGTGTCGGGTGATGTTGAGAAGAATTCAATGTTTATGTTAACCACTATTTGTTGTCTCGCTCTCAAACTGTTCTTAATTCCTGTTTGAATACACCCGGCTAACGTGGTAGACAAAAGTGCACTGAATATAATATAAAACACTAAGTCTTGTAATAAAATTAGGTTAACGCGTCACGCCAGTAATACAAACTATTAACTAAGGTGTTCGGTGAAAACACAGAACAAAGTGATTGTTTAGCCGCAAAGCGAGAATATTGCAAAATTGTTTGTATTTTTGTCAATAGATGGCGTTGTGCATTCGAGATCGATTTCTACATCGCGGTGTTAAGATTCTCCGCCGATAGTTTAAGTGTCTAGGATTCAATTATTTTTGTAATTTGTATTCTATGGTGTAATCACTACATCAACGAATAAATCAGGCCTGGGGTCAAGGTGTTGGTATTCAGTGAGCCGCACTCCCCTAAGAACAATACTGAAACTTTTTTGATTAAACCCCCAGTTAAACCCTTAGGAAAGCTAGGGTTGAACAGTGATTAGTATTCACTACCTTCTAGTCATACAAGAGCACCCGGTCTATGTATGAGTATTATGTCTAGTAGCTATCCGTATGTAAGTTGCAATTAAATATCAGGAAATAAATCAGCTGATCCATACATATTGTCGAGTAATGCAAATGTGTACAGTCACGAGCACCAATATTTAAACGCTTAACAACTTTTAAAAGGGTTTTCTCCTACTGTTCTGATTTTTCATGTTGTTACGAAAATAGTATTCTGGAACTCATATTTTTTATGAAAAAGATCTCCTATCTATAAGATACAATCGTTTTTTTCTAAAAATGCTTAAAAATGCTTATAAATTTAGCTTTAATGCTTTATAAGTGGTGCTCATATTGGCGCTCATAACTGTACTGTATGGAGCACCAGATTTTAACGCGGTGAAGCTGCTTTTATGTTTAAATCTTTTTGAGGCTTTGTACCTTAGTAAAAGATTTTAATAATGACAAATATAATGACTCCTTGAGAGGTTTTCAGTTAGCTCAATTTACACATTGAATGCCTGCCTGCTTATGTCAAAGAACTAAAGCTGTACTTAGTGATTTCTTTGAAAGAACTCATTGATGTAGCCAATTTTACCTTTAAGCGCTTCTTAAGTATGATAGAAATATGAATACGCTTCAAATGATTCATCGTGAACTTTCGGCTTTCAATTTCATTCTATAAATTAAAAGTAACTCTGAGTACCACTAATGCATAGCAATCCTCTCCATATAACTCGTATTTACCTATTACTAAGCCGTAAGTTAATGGGATTTGCCCAAAACACCCAAATTTAGCCGAATAAGGAAACGACAATCGAAAAACCCTTCCCATAAATTTTATCAACTCCTGAATAATTTACGAAATCGTGTCCTAGCATAATATGAATAAAACAATTTTTGCAGTCACCATTTACCAATTTACATGGTCTATTTTTATTTGGCTCGAAAATTCTGTAACCATGTTCTGAATCAGGAAATTATGCTAACCTCTCGGCCACGACCACGACCTAAACGCTGAAGTAGCACGCGTGATGTGACAATGATTGCTAGAAAAAACACCTACCAAGTGTGCGTTAGACTCGCGCACAAAGGGTTCCGTACAACTATAAAAAAAAAAACAAAAACACGTTTGTTGTATGACATCCCCCCTGTAATATTTATTTTATTCTGTTTTCAGTGGTAACAGAAATACATGATCTGTGAAAATTTCAACTGTCTAGCTATCACGGTTCATGAGATACAGCCTGGTGACAGACAGGCAGACAGACAGATGGACACCGGAGTCTTAGTAATAGGGTTCCGTTTACCCCTTTGGTACGGAACCCTAAAAATGAAATAAGTTGCTGTTAATAACTTTTTATTCTTCTTTCTTCATTCGTATGAAACGACGAAATGCCACAGAATAATAAGTACAAGGTAATGCACTGTAACCGTAAATTCAGACAGAATGGAAAAAAATATATTTAAGTATTCATCAAAATATATTCATTTTTAAAAAACAAACTTCACTTGGTTATCCCTCAGACTAATCTGCCATCATATAAAACAAAAACACTTTGTAGTCATGTTAATAGTTTGAGATGCCGAATGTTGCCAGTCCTATAATACATGTAATCAGTCTGTATGAGCTTTGGATGGTCTTCAGGCAAGGTGGAGCGACGATCTTCCAGGGTGACCGGTAGCAACTGGATGAGAGTTACCGAGAATTTCAGTGGCATGCAATTGAAGAGGCCTACGTCCAGCAGGGCATATAGACTACTGTAGGGAGGCTGTTGATGATTATAACCCACGTGAAGGAAACAAGGGATGTGTGCATGTTTGACGCCAGTCTTATAAACCGAGGCTGTGGCCATGGTCTTTAGTAAGATGTATTATTTCGTGAACTAAAATGTACGGCGACGTCGATGTATTCCGGGAACGCTTAACTGTTTACCGATTTGATGTAGGAAGTTTGTTCACAAAGTTCGGAAAGTCGAAGCCGTATTATCGGATTTTGCAAAGTGTCGAGTGTCGACAAGTCTTCAGATGATGTTGGATACAAATTCTTGCTCAACTTATAAGTCACAGTGTTAGAAATTTGAAAAACACACTAAACCTTGATAATCTTGTTTCTGTTCTTGTTCGTCTAGCAGTCGCCAACGCCAAGCTCCTGGTCCTGGATTCGATTCACAAGGTCAGGCTAAATGTTTGATGTCAATGGGCCTACCTCTATTTCATACGACTTAAAAATAACTAGCGAACTGTGTGTAGACGCCAGCACATCAAGGTACCCGAAACTGTCAAATTTTCCCTGTCAACCTTGAAACTAATGCTTTAGTCATAAAGTTGAAAATCTATTAAAGAAATTTGACAGATTGTAGTAGCTTGGTTTGCGTCTGTACATGTTATAATATATGTCGGAGAGTCAGGATTTATTCCGCTAGGCTTCTACATGATGTGGGCAGACGATGGGTTTCGTGCTTTGAAAAGACACAGAGCGATACACTGTTTCTAGCAAAACTAACGAATTACTTGAGATTACAACTTAACAAAATAACACGGGGCACAATGAATCGGGTACAGTTCCAAGAGGTCTTAACTCGGCCGCGATTAAACATTGACTGTCGATCTGGCTCAGAGTTTGTGACCAACAGGGCTCTGTGACAAGCACGGTGTGGTGTGGGTAGGCTTCTAAGTAGGTCGCGTGATGTCACCACCGCGTACTTGTAATTCATTTTAAGCCCGTACCAATGACCGTCTCCGACATATAAAACAAGCTTAGAAACATAACACGAGTTTTATTCCCGGACTGGTAGGTATGTAGGGATGATAATACACTCACATTTCGCCGGCATGTGATAATATTATTAAGCTCTCTGAAATGGGGATTACAGTTGCACGCCGATTGCTATAATCCGGACATAAATGGTAAGGATTTATGTTCGGTCTGCCGCAGAGAATTTTCAATAAAATTTGCTCGACGATCGATATTATCGCTTTTGAAATATTTATTTATGGTGGTGACGGCAATGCGATAATAAAATGAAAACTGATTTGAGATAACCGCAACTTCTGTCGCGTAACATCATGCATGTACACACGACTACACATCAAGCTATACATTTCTAGTTTATGCTGATCTCGCTTTCGGATTTCCGTATAATGCGAGGTCAGCTTATACTGGAAATGTATAGCTTGATGTGTAGCCGTGTGTACCTACTTGTACACCCATATTTTCATAGGTTATAAATAGGCGGCGAGTCTATTGCCATAACTTGTATACAGTTCCCGTCTCCGGGATTTGTTACGGACCCATCCATTTGCGACATTATGTAAATGAATGGCATCAAACAAAATGTTGTTTTCATGTTTCTAACACAACTTCAACCATTTTGCAAGTGTTATAAACTTTTGATGACTTTATGATACAAAGTTAGGATTTATTGTTCACTGTTCCCGTCATAAGACCCGGGGTTGTCAAAAAAGACGTCGTACTCAAATAATTTGGCTTCGTCGGGTTACAGTACTTACCTACTCGTGAGAGCTGGCGTAAAATCTGCATTGCAATTAAGTGCAAAGCTGTAAAATCTCCGTCAAAATGAAGTGCAAATCAAAAAGTTGTTAAAGTTAATGTTTTTTTTTTTAATTTTGCAAACGTTATTTGCTTAAAGATCGTGAGTGGAATGAAAGTGCATCAACGGGAGTGTGGAGGTAGTCTACCGATTAAACTAAAGAGAAAAGCTTATGCAGCATGACCATCACTCTCCTGTCCTTATACCAATTCACTTCGAGGTCGGCGCAGCATGTCTTCTTCTTCTATACTTCTCTATTACTCGTCATCTCATCAGACACCTCCTTTCTTGCCATATCATACTTTACACAGTGAAAAGCTTACCCTTTTCACATTCATAAAAAGAGAGCCTCGAGCCTCAGCAGCTCAGTAGTCACAACCACTAGACTAGGTATTGGGTTCGATGCCTAGGCCACGTAATGTCTTTTTTCCATTAGGTTTGCTCAGCGGTAGCCCTGAGTTTGAGTTTGTAGGTACTCGGCTAATAGCAACAGGATCGGCATCTATTAAATGGCGAATTCTGGATGCATGATGTTAAGTCATGTATGTGTATGAGGGCCAGATTTTCTTTTTAATTTTACATGTAAATATGACACGAACTTGCTGGCATCTGAGACAAGTCGGGCTATTACCTACTGTAGATCTGATTGATCGAAAAGGCAATGATCAAAATTTGATGTCGGAAATTCTTAGCCGTTCCCAGAACTATAAGCCATAGATTTACTAACCCAAAACTATAAACTTAGTCTATAGACTTAGTCTATAGACTTTAGCGTTTTGGGAGGTTTCTGTCAGTTTAGCGCAAACAGAAGCCCGCTCCGTATTATTTTCCCGCTCTGTATTATTACTTTGATTTGTATTCATACCTTCCCGGTATTCAGTGGCGTGCAGTGCTTCCCGAAGGCGGGCAGGCCAAGCAAAAAAAAAAAAAACTCGCAACATCACAGCGTCGCTCTACTTAGGATGACCCTCAAAGTAGTCACATCAGTCTATTGATATATTCACTAACCCTCCCAGGCGCCCGCATCTGTCTTCTAGTCTTCTTCATCGTCTTTTTAGTAAGCGTATGAGAAACAACGCCATCTAGCTTAAATATAAGGAATTTCAATGGTATTCTGTCAATACAAGAACGAAGGATGTCGCTTCGTTACAAAAAAACCTAAAAAATAAAACAGAGGGCGCTGTAAACAAAAAAAAATAGTTTAGTTTTCGTTCCGTACCCAATTTTGAGCGTCTGACCGGAATATTTGAAAAACAAACATTGAAAATAAGCCTGTAAAAACCAAAGTTATAAATACAAGAACTCACCACATTAATCAAGATTCAAATCACGATTTTCTGACGATGCAAACAGAAGAAAAATTCATTTGAAATACCGAGTACGAGATGAATTTTGGGTTAATTCTCGTAATTCGGGTATCTACACATTTTCCTTTAGACACAACTTGAATCTTAACATCAAACAATCGTGAATACTTATTGTTTTTAACTTCTGACAAACACATTATCAGCGCAAACTTCACAACAGAACACCATTTTTAAGTAAATAAACAAATACAACAAATAATATTTACACTACTGTACGTTTCAAAACGAATTGCAACCGTCAGATATTATAATAATCAAAACATTCAAGATCACGAAATAAATTTTGCTTGTCACATGAAACAAATATGGCTTCTAAGAAAAATACAATTGTTATTTTGTCAATGAAAAAAACACTACCAAATATAATTGCATCACCGCATACCGGATAATAGTTTGTGGGGCAGCCAATCAGTGGCCAGCTAGCCAGCTACACTCGCAGGAGTTTACGCCCCTATTTACTATGTGTGCCGTTCGTATTTCCGTGTATATACACGAAAATACTTATCAGTGTGCTTAAATTTATCAATGGAAATTAGGCCGGCTGGGGCCTTGCCTAGACGGCCGGGAGCGAGCATCGTAATATTATTACCAGTTACGTCACACGGCCGCGACAAGTTGCTTTAAGTATTATAACAGGCGTTTTATTTTTTTATTTTTGATTAATATAGTTATAATAAATGCATTTGTTGCGTTGTTGGTAGGAATGGTAGGGTAGGCTAGGCCTAATTGCCTCTATGGACGGCACGCCCCTGCCGGTATTAGAGCAGTGATAACCCAGAGGTTACGGCCCCGACTTTTAGTTTGTGAGTTCGAACCCAGGCGTTACTGTTACTGTTAGCCTGCGTAATCCCACTGCTGAGCAAAGGGCTCTTCCCTTGACTACCAAATCCTTCGATCCAGGGCCAATGAGGACTACTGGTCGTTGATTTTGTCCCGCTCGTCCGGCTATCTCCTGCGAGGTCTACCGCATCGTCTTCTGGCTGTGTCAGAGCTCCACATCACCCAGGCGTACTTTGTTTAATATATTTCATCACTTTTGCTCTCAAAATGGCGAAGGAAAACAATGTCAGGAAACCGGCATGACCTAGAATCAATAAAATAAAATTCGAAGACTTGTGACAAAGACAAACCCGCAAGTGCCTTTTTTTTTTTTTTTTTTTTTTGTCGATGGGTAATCATCAAATAACCCCTCCCGCTCTGGGCTGAGCAGGAGGGAGTGTCAGACTTTTACTGACTAAAACCCATCCATGTTCCTTCCTTTGCCCTTTGTGTTCCAGGGCCGCGGTATCTCTTTTGAACAGTCCCGCAACCCCTAGATCATTGAGTGACCCGCAAGTGCCTGCGAGGTGGATTACAGCCCACTCTCTCTTGCAAAGATGTCTGTGTCTCTTCACTGGGAACATTATAGGCAACTTAATCTTATGCTACTCAGAATGAATTTAGAAGAAAATAATATTATAGTTAAAAAAAAACTACAAAACACGCTTTAGAGTGACGTCATTTTATTTCTCGTATTTTTCTCAGCAAACCCTTTCATTTGATATCTTTAACATGGGAATGCATAAAAAATAACTTGCTGCCATCTTTGGGAGACCGCCATATTGGATTTAGAATGACGTCACTCCACTAACCATGCATTGTCATCCAAATTATACAAGTATGCAAAATTTCAGCTCGATCCGAAACCGGGGAGTGGTTCAAATTTAACTTCTAATTATTTATTACATAGTTTGTTACAGATGAAGCTATTAAAAGCTTGTTAGTAAAAAATCTATACAGTCGTTCGAAAGGCGAAACAAAACACATCGGCAAAATAGACTAGATTCACTAGCGTGTGACGAAAAAGAAAAGGCTTCAGTTACTCGAGTCACGATGACTTGCAATCTCTTAAGTTAGCATGTTAATAGTCTGGTTGCATATTATATGTACCCGAGGTAAGTACGTTTGTACACACGGCGGCACATGAAGCTGTACATTTCCAGTATAACTTGGCCTTGCTTTGTATAGTTTTCTATACAATAAGAGATCCGCATAAACTGGTTGTTAGCTTGCCGTCGTGCCTACACTCTAATGGTATAACCACTTGATTTACCTGTTCCGTAAGGCTAAGACTGCATGTAACCTACTTAATTAAACTGGGCTTCGAAAATTTGCGACATAACATTACAAATGAATGTCGCCGAAGGGTTGGATAGGGGTGTACAGTCACGAGCACACTTAACAACTTTTAAAAGTGTTTTTCTCATAACGTTCTGATTCAAATAATAATATCATGTTGTTACGAACATACTATTTTGAAACTCATATTTTTTATGAAATAGATGCTATCTCCAAGTTTCAATCGTTATTTCTCGCGATTTTTTTTATAAATTTGTGTAAGTGTGTTTGGTGATGTGTGTGTGTGTCGTGCATGACTGTACATACATATGTATGTACAGTCACGCACGAGCACCAATTAGTATAGGTACACCAAAAAGTTTCCAGTAAGTTTTCCAGTTATGCTTAAGCCCCATGTAAAAATGCCAAGATTACTGCCAACTGGGCACAAACCCAGGCTCCAGACTTCGATGTTGGGTGGTAAAAATGTTTTTGGTAATATCACAATTTCTTCTTAGTTTAAGTTATGTTCAGGCGCCGTTTCAAGCTTATTTCAGGTTGAAAACCTTCCCTAAATCACAGATGGTGGACCTAGCTTTACCTCTTCGCCGGAATCATCAAGATCCAGTACAGCCGTTTAGTGAGGAAAGCTTGGTTATCACATCTTCATCAAAATGTGTTTTTACCGGTTATGAGGTTATGACTCGAAAGTGATTATGTTTTTTGGGTTAAGTACCTCAGTCGGCAAAAACTGAACCATTACAGGATCGCTTTGTTGTCCGTCTGTCAAGACCCTTTTTCTTGGAAACGCGTGGAGGTATCAAGCTAAAATTAATATCAAATACTCAAGTCTGCTACTCCTTAGAGCAGAGAAGTGGTCATACATAAAAAAAAAAAAAAAAAAAAAAGAATCATTCTGGCATTTTCTGTCTCATTCAAATCTTTATCTTAATATTTTAAGTGATTACTTTTGTATATTAGTAGTACAAGCAATTATTAATGTTTGCGACTTTTGAGCATGAGGTTCTGGGTGGGTTCGGTTCTCCGGTCGGGTAAAGTGTTATTATGTTTTTTGATGATCGGTTGCTGACGATGGATAGGCCCGCCCCCTATTACACTACAAAACATAACTGGCGAAATGGGGGTGTACTATTAGGTACACCTCTGACCACCTCTCTGGGGATTACAGTCGAGATGTTCTGTTAGTTCAATATCCCGCCTAAGATCGAGCTTCACTCATGTGGCTACCGAATGAAAACAATATTTTTAAGACTTACATGAACAAATTGAAAATGGGTTGCTTGATAAAATTAAGTAAAGGCTACCTTTTATTAAAATTAATGGAACCAATGTGTTTTCCACACTAAACGAAATCAAAACGATAATTTTGAGAGCATAGATATATTTAACCTCTCTGCTAACAAATTTAAGATACTTGTGGTCGAATCAATATTAGCATCGTAATTTTGTTTTCTTTTCCATTCCATTTGATAATTATTTTTATTTTATTTTTTTCTCTTTTTATTATAACTTTATAACTTAGTGTATTTTAACTCACGTAGCATAAAAATACCCATTAATCAGTAGTGATCAGTGGATAATGGTGTTGGTAGTGCAATAAGTGCCATTATTTTAAGTTTATTTATAGTGTATAACATGTTTTTGTACTGCTGTTTTTTATCCCTAAATAAATAAATAAATAAATGAATGAACTACAAAGCATAAGGGCCATGAATATGTTGGATTGTCTATCTTTTTGTCCCTGCCACAGGGTTGTAAATGTAATGTAGATGAGATGATACTATAATTTTATACACTCATCTGTTTTCTTATTAAAATATGTATTATAAAAACAGATAATTCACATCTACTTCATAAAAGACTATATCAAACACGATGGTATAACGTTGTCTAAGTAAAATCAGTGAAGCTTCACGCACGGTTGTCGCAATTTTAAATAGTCTTGATTTAATGCAACAGGCAACCCATTCATTATAATTATGTTTTTTCATGTAGGTATATTAAAAATATTTTTCACTCGGTAAACAGATGGAGCCGGATTAGGAAGTTATTCAGTAGATAGGCTTTATTGACAATTGTGGATAAATCACACAGTGAAGAGGAATTGTATCCATAGAAGTTGCTGTTTCACTCTTCACTCGCGGGACTGCATTTGCATGTGAACTTCGGACATAAATCTGGTGTATAGACGAAGGTCTTGCTTCGACAGTATTTGTTACATCGAGCTGCGTCTACTCATCATTGTTTTTTGCCCGTTCATCAGTACTTTGAAAAGTATACGCTTCGGTAATCGCGGTCTACCTTTGGATATACGAGATCTAATATTATTACCTTGTTCTTCTTCTTTCGTATCGATGATACGTTTTATCAACTTATTAACACCCAGGTGGATACGTTAATTGCGGGGTCAGTAGCGATTTTGACGGTAAGTCCTCTAAAATGCAGGTATAGGGATACTTTGCACACTCCAGCAAGTCGGCCATGGTCTGGTCGGGAGCCGCGTATGCACATTGAGCTGCTGCAACCATGGAAGTACATTTTGTCTATTTACCACAATGGTTCGAAACACCGTCGGTCACCGCCGGTCAGTGTGGCGACACTTGGGGGAGGCCTATGTCCAGCAGTGGACGTCTTTCGGCTGAAATGATGATGATGATGATGGTTAGAAAATTACAGATTTACGAGTAAAATCTTTTCAAAACTTTTGAGTAACACAAATAAGACGAAGTGTAACCAAAGTGGAGAGACTTCATAAGTGCGCGTGCGCAATGAAACATGAAGATTACCGAAGCGTGTAATGTTTCTGGTTCCGTTACTAAATACATTAACTTCAAGCTTTTACTGTATTTTTCAGTAACGGGGTTTGAAAGGATTTTTAAACTTTATAAGGATACTCAGCGTTGGGACCTAAGCTAGATCTTGAATTGCATCTATTTGCTTTGTTCATAAACTTCTTCTTAGCGTGTCGATGGCAATCTAAATTAACTGATTTCGTGTTAATTTAAACTAAAACCAGTCAGTTTATTAGTAATATTATTTTGTAGTGGATATTAGGAATATACCACGAGTTCACGTTCCCACGTAATGTTCCCTGATAATGCCAAAAGAAAACGCACTCACGTGAGTGAAGCCGAAGGAAAGCAACTGTTTGTTTGTAACCTTGTCACGACAGAACGGCTGATTGGATCGTAATGAAATTTGGCGAGGAGGTAGATTATGTAGCTGCATTACAGTGCAGTACAGTAGAACAAAAGGAACTACAGCGCCATCTATGACACAGATGATGAACTAAACATCGAAATACATCTGAAATCCTACATCGTGCAAGTAAAGTTATCCGCGACTTAAAACTATATTGAAGAACCCGACAACAACTGTCGGGCAGTAGCCCACCAGACATAACACCCGTCCGGTCGTAGGATCCTACCTTTTTTATGGGGGATGAAGAACTTAACACCCTCTACTTCATACCACCAAAATTATATCCTGGGGAAATACAAGGCTATCTTTTTTTTCTCACAGCCACATTAGAATTTCCACGCGAACGAAGTCGCGGGCAACAGCTAGTGTAAAGTAAAATTGCAAACCCCATTATGTGTAAACCAAGCCCTTTAACTACATCCAGGTTTCCTTGTTTCGTCACAATGACTTGCAACTAGCTACTTATCAAGGAGAATACAAATGCACAGTTTATGCACTAGGCCTACTATCGCCTACCAAAGTTAAGTGACCTTAGCGTAGTCTGCAGTATGTTTTCAATTTACCTGGTTGATTGGTTGTTTTTTCCTGTTGTACTGACAAAATGTCGTATGAAACGATCATACCTACTTATGAAACTTTTACTGCGTTTTCGTTTTCGAGCGTATATAAGCCTTATTTAAATATTTCTACAAGTCGGGCATAAGCCATCTAATCTATATTAGTAATAAAAATATGTACAAGTATCAAAAAGGTTACAGGGCGTCAAAAAATCGTCCACATCGCTGTCAATAGGAAAAGTGCCCAGAAGGCTGGCAGCATTGATTGACTGATTCTGTGGCCAAAAAATACGCCCGCTCTCTGATCACGTGCGGTTGGCGGTTAGCCGACTCTTCATGAAGAGTCGGCCAACCGCTTGGCGATTTCCCGAAATACTAGGTAGGCACTAGACCCTATGGCCCTAGTGTTTCAACCCCAAACGGCTAAAACATAACTAGGTACCAATTAAATTATTGTATAATTATTATAATTTGTCTGTTTTTTTTTTAACAACCTTACTGCGAGCGATGCGATTATGGCAAAAAATCCTCCTTTGGGCTCCCCCAAAGGAGGGTTTTTAGGCCTCCGCCTATGTCTAGAAGTGGACGTCTTTCGGCTGAAATGATCATGATGATGATTTGCGCCGTTTGAGGTTTTCAGCATCTGCAGCAGCCGCCTGTATGATAGCAGTATATAACCCATCAATTCCACGTATGGTAAAAATTACCCGTTTTATAATACGTGGTAAACACATACAGGAAGTTTCGTTGATGGTAACCACATATGACGGTCATGAAAATTTACCATCGTGTAAAACTTTGTAGCTCTTTAAAGCTACATAAAATGAATTGCTGGCATATAGTTAATTAACTGGAACCAAATAGCCTGTATAACATAATTACACAACATCTTATTCTTAACGATATCGATGGCAAAAAGTTTAAATTTGTTTAGCCCATAACTCAGCCACGCGAACCCCGCTTAATAATCATCAAGAGCGCAGGTGATAGCATGCGGTGCAAGATGGAAGGTGGGCCATTGTTTGTGTGGAGACAACACATACGCACAACTGCCTAAGCAGAGGTGTACTTGTAGGTACACCCACTTTTCACCAGTTGAAAATGTAACATCTCACACACTCTGTAACATCCTATATAAATAAACATTCTGATTGGCATTCTGATTCTGACCTAAATAATAGTGGCTAAAAATTTAAAAACGTTCGTTATAAAGCGACACGACATATTAAACGAAAAACGTCAAATACGTAAAGAAAAACCTATACCTTCCTATAACTACAGAACTACACTTATAACTCTGCCGGCGAACTCTACTGTTGTAGTTGTGACCGGGTTTTCAAAAGAAAATCGATCTGGCCAGTCATATAATATCATACACGCAAGGAAATAATATCTCGAAAGGGTCGCCGTTATCGAAATCGGTAAGGAGGTCTATAAAGGGTCTACCAAGACCCTTAACGAAGCCGAAAGGCACTTGTTCTTCCCATCATTGCGATATTTTTTTTTTCTAGGCCGTACCTGGGAATCTTCTAGTTACGGAGATATTGGGGGTCAAAGTTCCAACGTTTACACACCTTTTTTAAAATACAACTTTTTAATGTAAGACCTTTACTTTAAACACCTACACACCCCCGCATAATTCAATCCATCCATCAGCACAATGTTTTGAGTGCGTTACATTGAGTCCTACCGTAAAACGTGGTTTTTCACCCCAATCAAAAAAGTCGTTTCCCAGCAATAATTGTTGCGTAAAGTTACTTAGTTTGATGTTTATAATGTATGGTTGACGGCTTCGTGAAAAGTCCTTTTACACCCTGTATTCTTCAAGCAATTTGGACAAGGGTTTTGCTCCTCCAAAACAGTTTTTAAGGGCATTACATGACCAATGACCTTGAGCATGCTGCCCCGTACTAACTTACGACGAAACGACGAGAGAGAGAGGGACGAGTGCGGGAGAGACATATATAGTGCTTTTCGCGAAATATCGGATTTTTATAAAATATTTTTAAATATTAAAAGAAATAAGAGAAAAAAAATCAATACACATTGTTAAATACGTCATTACGTATTTTTTGGTATAAAATTCATGCCGAGTTATTGAGCCGTTATAGAGAAAATTTTCAATTTAGGTTGAAAAAGGACCTATTTGTTACGATTTTTTGATAAAATTTGAGTTAGTTTATTAAAATTTTAAACAATACAATGTATTTGTGATGACCTTTAGATTAACATATATATATTTTTATATTGAAAACGCACAAAAGAATTCATCTACAAACTTATTTAAACACACGGTATTTTCAGGATTTGAGCGAGGTAATCCCCTTAAGTAGGGCCGTTATTTTGTCATTTGCCGTAGAATACGGTACAAAGAGCCACGTACGCTGGTAAAGGATATAGCTCTGGGCCTGACAGACCGACAAACAGGACAGCTATAGGCTGTGTCAGTTCAAATTTTAAGTTCCGTTAATATTTTTGGTTCCGTAAAAATAAACGGTCGCTGGTCGGTTACTTAAATATAGAAATATTTTGTCGTTGTAGTAGACAGGTATCTATACAGGCTGTCGTTTTGTATGCTGGTCAAAATCAAGGAGGTATCTACACTAATGATTCTCGACCCGAATCTATAATAAAAAGGGTTTTTTTTTTTTTTTGCGGGATTCGTTAAGCGTAAACCACCCCCTAGTTTCCATACTGTCCATGATTATACTGTGGAATAAACGTTTGCGTTTGTGTGTGTGACGGCGCGTTTATTGGGCTAGGAACAGACGGGCTGCGTTATAATACAGGTGATTTACACTTACCGATTTCAATAAAAAAATAAAAAAAATAAAAAAGACTACCCTTTTTATCATCGATTCGGGTCGAGAACAATTAGTATAGATACCTCCTTGAATTTGACCAGGACGCAAAGTGACAGCCTGTATAAAGAACAAGTTTTCCAAAATCTTGTTTATTGGACTTTGATGAGATTGTGGTAAGAACAGGTTATTTTTAGTCTTAGTTTTGCTTGTGCTGTCTAAGTTTATATTGGATTCGTCATCCACTTAATTTACTTTTATCGTCGAGGGAATGATGTAATCTCCTATTTGGAATATTAGAACATTCTGGGTGTTCGTGAACAAAGTTCAGTTTGAAGTAACTTGGGTTTGTGATGATACTTAAGTTATACAGTTATAAAGGTTACATAGTTATACAGAATCTATCTAAACATCCAAGCGATTGCAGCAGACACACGGCAGATTTGCCGTCTATTTTTGAAGAGTTCCATTGTATTTCTCCGAAGATCAGCATCAGATCTTCACCAAATTTAAATGGGACCAAATGGCAACTATTCCGTATCAAACTAAAGAAAAATCACGTAAATCGGATCATAAATATCAGAGGAATCGGTGTACATACATTAAAAAAAATAACCAATCGAATTATGAACCTCCTCCTGAAGTCGGTTAAAACAATAAGTAGAATTTTCTTAACTTAGAGATGATTATGTACTTATACAAGAACAATAACAACAGTGACAGTTCACAAGAGAAGTTTCACCAAAACAGTTTTAAGATTCTATTTATACGAATTGTATTTCTACTTTAATTAAGTATGTTAGTCTGATCGGCCAAAGTTGCTTGTTTGTACCTATGTTATATCATTGTTGTCTAAAGAGGCAAGATTTGTATGTAAAGAGGAAAGATTTGTATTATATGTTTGTCACGAATAAACTCAAAAACTACTGGACCGATTTCTAAAATTCTTTCACAGTTAGAATGCTACATTATCCCTGAGTAACATATGCTATATTTATTACTAAAAAAAATAGGGCGGGGCGGTGAAAATAAATGTCTACCAGGTAGTTTATGGAGTGGCCGCGCGAGTGTGCAAGCAAATAAATATCAAGTAAGCGACAACACTGACTAAAGCTTATTCAAAGACTATCGTCTAGGTCAGACATTATTCACAGGCAGAAGGTATCACTGCGATACTGAAGGATCAATAATAGTTATCTTAGTAATCGTCTTCTTCGTGATGCAACCGGCAAGACCCAAAAAATCGCCTCCACCAATCGACACTTTTTTTTTTTTTTTTTTCGGATTGGATATCATCATATAACCCCTCCCTCTCTGGGCTGAGCAGGAGGGAGTGTCAGACTTTTATTGACTAAAACCCATCCATGTTCCTTCCTTTGTCCTTTGTGTTCCAGGGCCGCGGTATCTCTTTCGAACAGTCCCGCAACCCTGGCAGGACCAATCGACACTAAGGCCGCGTTTTGGTTTACTACCCCCTTCCCTTCCTCTCTCAAGGCCTGTACCCCAGCAGTGGGAACGTTACAGGCTGATTATATTTTTTTTTTCTCCATCTTTCGTATTTTACTAGGTTACCTAATGCGATAGTGTACACAATAACAATATTTAATTTTGTAACTAATTACAAACAATGCATTTTTTGTGAACTCACTCAGAGAACAAGGTTGAGAGTGCGGCTCCGCCACCAAGCGTGAATACCGACGTCGCTCCACGTACCTGTCCGGAACACACAAATCTATATTCCCTAAAATGTCCGCATTATGTATCTTCCCTCTAAGTACCTTGATTATGTATGTCACTAAATAATTATAATTAGCTTTGCCATTCAACGTGGCAATGCTGCCAGTCTTTTGGGCACGTTTCCGGATGACATCGATGGGTAGGAGTACTTTGACGCCTAAGTGTCCTATAATCGTCGTTGTATATGTATAATTAAGTAGGTACTTTTATTATTAATTTATACTACATAAAGCTCGATTACCACTGACTGACTGACTGATTGACATAATTGTTCTCCCAGATGGTGGAGGGGAGGTGGGTATATTTTGACGGATTCGTAAACGAGTAACTCTCGCGAGTAGGGGAAACGTGCCAAACCCCCCTTTTGGTACCCTTCCCCCGCTCTCCATCGTATCTCGGAAACTAGGGAACTGTGTCCTGTTTTTTTTTACGGATTCGTATAGAGGAGGCTCGGAAAAGTAAAAATCATTTTTAAAACTCCCCTTCTCCCCCCTTTGCACTTTTTTTTTCAGATTCATGAAAAGTGGTTAAGGGGTGGTCAAAATAATTTTTAAAAACTCCCCCCTTTTTTTAAGTTAAAGCACGCGAGGTGCTTGCAGCTCGCGCAACACACAAATACTAGTTTTTATTATATTTTTAGTTTTATTTGTAGCCTGTAAATGGTAATAAATAATTATAATAAAACACCAATGGCGACAGAAAATCAGTCACTCATCAATACCAATAATTTGAAGATATTGACGATAATTTAGAGCTTCGCATTCCAATTTAGGATTAGATAGTGAAGTTAGGAATAGTGATTGGATTTTCGATTGCCGTTTCAAAAGCTATAGCTACTACACGCGTTACACAGTTGGTAATGGCGCTTTGGCGTTCATTAAACTACAATGAAGCATATCGGTAGTTTCTACCTCATCATCATCATTTCAGCCGAAAGACGTCCACTGCTGAACATAGGCCTCCCCCAAGTGTCGCCACACTGACCGGTCCCGTGCGACTCGAATCCAGCGGATCCCCGCAACCTTCACCAGGTCATCGGTCCACCTAGTGGGCGGCCTTCCAACGCAACGTCTTCCGGTTCGCGGTCGCCACTCCAGAACTTTTCGGCCCCATCGGCCATCCGTTCTGCGAGCAATGCGCCCTGCCCACTGCCACTTCAGTTTGGCAATTCTTCGGGCTACGTCGGTAACCTTGGTTCTCTTGCGGATGTCTTCATTTCTGATTCGATCACGCAAGGAAACTCCGAGCATAGCCCTCTCCATTGCCCTTTGGGTGACCTGAAGCCTTCGAATGAGGCCCATTGTGAGCGACCACGTTTCGGTCCCATATGTAATGACTGGCAACACACACTGGTCATAGACTTTCGTCTTGAGACACTGCGGTAAGTTGGACGAGAAGATACCGCGCAGCTTTCCGAACGCTGCCCAGCCGAGTCGGATTCGACGGTTGACCTCTTTCTCGAAGTTAGACCTACCAAGCTGGACCGTTTGTCCCAGGTAGACGTAATCGTCTATAACTTCGAGTATAGAGTCTCCGATCTTGATAGGAGTTTTTACCTAACTGGCCGTTAATGTGACAAATTGAGCTTTAGAAATTAACTGGTAGGTACCTACACAGTTATGAATATGGTTATTTTACGTCCGGAATTTGCCAGACAAACCCGGAATTTTAGCTCAGTCCGGAATGCGGGGGGAATTCTAAAACATCTGGAATCCAAAAATGAGAACGGTTAAAACACAGTGTACAAAGAATGAACAGTATTTTGAGTAGGTTATAACGCAAGTACGCCTAGCCGTAATGTAAGAAGCGTTTACGATCTATATGGGGGTTCAGAATGATGTCCTTAATACGTGGTTAGAGTTACCAGTTTGTACATCGGTGTGCCTTCCACCCTGCTATTGTATGCACCCGGCATTGTACTGCAACAAATCCTTCTCCATTAATCTTAACACAGCATTGTCAAAAAAAGTCGCAGTATTAAGGTGGGTTGCCCGCGAAATTCAATTTTTCTTACGTTTTTTGCAATTTGCAGGTTGTATCTTTATAAAAAATTAGTCGCGCAAGTAACACGTACGTAGTTACAGAATTATAATCATTAAAATCATCAATACAACCCTCTAAGTTCATTTAACCCCATTGAATTACTTTTTCATGAAATTGTTACAGAATAGGGTTAAATGAACTCGGAGGGTTTTATTAATGATTTTAATTATTATAAATCTGTAAATACATGCGTGTTACTGGCGCGACTCATTTTTTATCAACATACAACCTGACACTGACCTGCAAATTGCAAAAAACGCAAGAAAATTTGAATTTCGCGGGCTACACAGGTGCTTCCCTCTTAAACCATACTGTACAATTCTAAGGAAAGAAAAGTTCGAAATTTTCTTCAAATGTGCGGAATTTACGCCGGATAACTTTTTAACACAGTTTTCCGGGAGTGGGAACCCAACTTATGAATGACATAGCATAGACGACTCTCTACAAATCTGCGGGCCCGGTGCGAGTTTTTGCCACTGACGAAACAAACTCAAACCAAGTCCTTGAAAACGCATGAAATGATTGTGTATTCAATTAAGTATTGTTACCAGACCGCATTAGTGTAGTTTCAGTTTGATTGATTAAGTTCGAATTTCGAACTTATCCAATCACGTCAACCTAAAACATGAAAGGGGGAGTATTCGAATTTCGAATTCTCGGTCTTTTTGCTCTCAGTTGGTTATAGGTCCGCAAGAATCTTCAATACGGATCCGAAATATGTTGCAGGATCCGCAGGGCGTAGAATGACGCTTGAACCCGCTACATTGCAGGATGCAGCTTTGCTGGATTGCAATCCTTGTATACGGATTATTTTTGCACAGTGTGTGTAATTGACAATTGTCTTTCACAGTCTTACCAAAGGGTATCGTAATACCCAGTACTAATTAGCTGCATCCGGTTAGACTGGAAGTCGACTTTAAAATAGTTGGGAAAAGGCAGGCAAATGATGATACGGGTTGCAGACAAAGAGCTAAGTTAGTTTAGCTTAGGTCGCATAGCTGACTTAGTTTTTCATACTTGTGTGCAAACTGCAAACTAAGCTATGTGAGCTAACTAAAATATGCACAGCTAAGTTAGTTGTGTGTGCCGATGCACAGCTACGCGAGTTAAGCTAAGCCCCTCCCGCTTACCCTGGGGGTCTTCGCAGTTCCTTCGCCAGTGCTGTCCAGTGTCTCGTGTCGTATATAACTGAAAGTGTTCATCATCTAACTCGTAAAATAAAGTTCTAAACTCTCACTTGTTTGCCGAGATTGAATGTGTTGACAAATCCAAGGTATAGAATGTCATTTTTTTTAGATATATAAGTCAGTATTAATGATCTTTTTCTATGTGTAACGTATTCATCATTGGAACTTTATCGATTAATCATGGCGAGCGATACCTCCGTCAAATTGAACTTTACATTACTGACTGAGCTTTCGCTTAGTTCTTGGTATGCACGTGACATATTTCTAGTTTAGCTCATATTAGCTTAGCTTAGCTGGCTTAGTTTAGCTCCGGTATAGCTTAGTTTTCTGCAACCCGCATGATGATGTAACTGACAACTGAAAAAAATTTGATCTTAAAATGTAACTTGATTAAAATTACAGCTGCCAGGATGTACATAATTTAGCCGATAGTTTTATTAAGACTATATTATATTTAGTCAATTGGCCTTACGAGTATTTGCATTGCGTAAAATATTGACTGCATAAATATGCATAATGTAATTATTTATTACGATTTGAAACAAAGCTAATAGTCCCCTTAAATTGGCAGCTGTGATCTTTGACAGTCTTTACAGGTAGTCAGTGCAGTCGCCCGAAATTCTAACAACCAATCTTACCAAGGGATATTATTGTATTACCCAGTACTAACAGGGTTGTGGAGGTCACATAGGTAGTCGCTCTATGTAAAATACTGGTATTCAGCTGCATCCGGTTAGACTGGAAGTCGACCCTCACATACTCGTAGTTTGGAAAAGACTCCGCAGATGATGGGTGATACGAATTGTCACAATAAACAAAACCACAAAATGATAGTTGTATTTCCGAATATAAAATCATTCCTATTTACACAACATATACGTCGCGCGTTCCTGCTGCCCTCGAACGCGCGTTATAAATACATAAATGGTGTAACAATACCCGCTACGAAGCCGAAAGGCACTTGTTCTCTCCGACATTGCGATATTTTTTTTTTGTTTTAGACCATTTCTGGGAACCTTCCAGTTACGGAGATATTGGAGGTCAAAGTTCCAGTATTTTTTTACATAAAAGTTTTTCATGTTATAGCTTTACTTTCATTACCCCATGACCCCGATGAGTGCATTACTTGAGTACTAACGTGAAACGTAATTTTTCGACCCACAAAAAAAGTAATTTCCCAGCAATAATTTTTGCACAGAGTTACTTAGTTTGATATACAGAAATTCACAGAGTGTTTGGTTGAAGGCTTGGTGAAGGGTAGGTTTATACGTCTTGTAGTTACTTCTAAGTCAGTTCAGAAAGGACTGAACCAAAGATTATTATCAGGTATAATAATCTGTCATCTGTCTGTCAATAACTCTATAGTATTTTTATTTCAATAAGAAAGAAACCAAGTAATTGGTACTTACTTCTGTATTCCCTAGGGTGTCGTGTCATCAGGTGCGTGCCAGGATAAAAGGCTGTGACGTTTAGTTCCATGTTGGGAACTAAAATAAACTAGGCTGCTTGTTTCCATTTTAGTGGAATAGAATACTTCGTATTGACCTTGTCTTACTACTGTTTTAAATACGAAATTTTGCGTGGTTCGATAAATCGTGGGACATCTACCGATCTCAACGCGGGCGAAGCCGCGGGCATAAGCTAGTATATATTTATTTCCTTTGCAAGTGTGTATGTATGGCAATCGTGAGCTTTACCACAAACCTGACTGGCTGGTTGATCTTTCCCTCAAAAAATAAATTCAGGATGAGTTTAGTCTTTTGATTCACGGAACCCTAGAAATGTAGAATAATAAATTACACAGACAAAAAGTTTCAGTTTTTACATTTGATTTTTCGAATCTGTGAGATTATTAACTTTTAAATTAATCTTTTGAAACAAATCTGTTCTGAAAACATTTATTTTTAATTAAAGTTTTTATTTTTTTCAATTTCAATGTGATAGGTATTCTTATCTTCTGACTGATTGTTTTTTTAGAAGTAGTCAATTACGTTATTGCTTAGAATATTAAAATTGTATATTATCCTATTTTTGTATTTTTTATCAATTTTATTTCATCCCCAACAAATTCTTTAATCAATTTACTCCAAACAATAGATGATAATTGAACCTGCACAAGCTGACTATTTCGGTCCCATACGGTTAATTGTTTCAATTTGGTATCGCGGGGGCTTCGCAAATATCAATTACAGGAGAACTTTGTTATTTAGACCCCGAAAGACTCGTGAACCGAGCCCCGAAGGCATTTCAATATTATAATGGAATTCTGATAACTGTGTGATTTAAAAAGGGAAAAAACTTACTTTACTAGTTTCTTGACAAGATTATTTGAAGAAATAAGTGTTTACGATTGTTTTCCCGGCTCTCGTGCGACTCGTAAGCTTTTATTTGGGGAAATAGTTTTCAACGCTTTTCGTATAACGATTAGCTACAGTTTATATTAATCGGGTTTCATTTGTGTATCTTTAGGTTAGTGAATACATCATATTATGAAGATATTATCTTTAAAATAATATACGGCAACCTTTTGCTCCACAGCGACTGATTGCTATACTTTTATAATACCAAAAGAAATAGTCGTCGCCAAACAACAATAGACACAATATTTGTTTTAATACAGGGTGTATTAAAACAAATACGAAACCTTTAACCAAGCATTATGTACCTACATCAAATTACGTAACTTTACGCAAAAAATATCTGGGAAACGACTTTTTCTTGGGTAAAAATCAGTTTTTACGGTAGGACTCAATGTAATGCACTCAAAACATTGTGCTGGTAGATGGATTGAATAGTACGGGGGTCGTGGAGGTGTTTAAAGTAAGAATCTTATATTAAAAACATGTATTTAAAAAAAACTTGTGGAAATGTTGAAACTTTGACCCCCAATATCTCCGTAACTAGAGGGTTCCCAAGTATGGTCTAGAACAAAAAAGATGATCGCAATGATGACGGGGAGAACAAATGCATTTCGGCTTCGTTAGGGGCCTTGTTACAGCCTTTATGTATTTTTCTTAGCGTGTCGATGGCTCCCTAAATAAGGGTCAGAGCAGCACTTAGTTACGAGTTTGGTACTATTACAAGCGTCCATAAATTTCTGTAACGTGCGGGCATCAGGGCATGCAGGGCACGATATAAGATGTCCCATTATTTGTGCAACACGACGTATTTGCACTCCACTTTTGTCTCCAGCCTGCAGTCTACACTAGTACCTATTAGAAAGAAAGCAGGTTGAAAGTTTGATTGTAGGTTTCCTCAGTTTTTGATTCGATAGTGCCGTAAGATGAACAAGAAACTTCCTACGGAGAAAGTTGCAGACAGAAGCTAGTTCCAGGAGCTTAAACAAGTTTAGGAGTATGAAGAACAGGGTCTAAAACTCCTCATATTCCGTTGATAAGGTGGGATCCTTCTTGCAGATGGGTGTTTTGTCTGATGGGCTACTATCCAACAGTTGTTGTCGGTTTCTGGCGGATAGTTATGATATCGCAATGCAGGATTTTTAGTATATATCGCTACATGAGAACATCTAGGCATTATAACAAATTGACTGTCTGCGATATCACAAAGCTGTTGCTATTATAATTCCGCAGGAGTTCACAACACGTCGCGCGGCGTCAGACGGAGAAACACGTGGTTTTTGTTCTTAATAACTAACTTTTAAACTGCTACTTACTGTGACTGCTCACTGTTCAGTTCTCATTATCACAGGAGTGCTAATTATAAGTTGGCACGTTTTGAACACGCAACGTGTTCGACTTCACAACGTGTTTAACTTAGGGAATAGTTTGTTTTGGCTGCTTACTGAGTATTTGAAGCAGGTAGTCGGTATGATGTAGATGTGCAAGATAGCGTATAATAATCTTAATATTGTATAACGATCACTAGGTTCAAAGTAGGGGTAGCCGCTACACTTATATAGAAATATCCGTTTTTTTGCACAAATCTTAATAATATGTTTTAGATTCTCCTAAAATACGAGCTAATACTAGGATTATTGTGAAATCTATCTTGGGTTAGTCGCAAACAATAAAAATTATAACCAAATCGACAGTTCGAAGAAACTCAAACTCAAACTCAAAGCATTTATTTCAATTAGACCATTACAGGCACTTTTGAAAGTCAAACAAAAAAAAAAAAGCTAAGCTACAGTCACAGTCACAAGGCATAATAACTTGAGAAAGTACTGTAGTTGCACATTCCAAAGCGTAGATCTCTAAGGAGAAGAATGGGCAAGAAACTCCATGGACAATATTTTTGATCAAAATATCGTTACAAAATCTTGGTTACATCATTCACGTTGAGATTATACATATATGTGAGAACGATGTAGAAAGACGTGCACATTAAGAGCGCCCAGAGTAAAAGATTAAAATAATCAACACTTTCAAAATAAAGTAATTAAAATAAACCGTGGCAGCTATGAGATGACCACTCCCAACTGACAGCGCCCGTTCACGAACATGACGCATTTCTCAGCGCCATTCAACTCAACCATTTTGAAGGGAACCAAATGCAGCCAAGAAAACCGGCCAAGTGCGAGTCGTACTCACACGTCCACAGGGTTCCGTAGCACCAAACAATATAATAAAAGTATTATGAAGGCTCATTCATATTATGTTGTCTTGTTTTACATTCGACAGCAAAACTTAATTTGTTTTTCATAGTTTGAAGTGTCTATCTTTCAAACGATTGACTTTCAGAAAAAATGGTTTTACGAACCTCAATATTATTTTTAAAGACCTATCTATAAACCCGCACGTATAGGTTTGATGAAATAAACATTTTTTAGTTTCTGTTCCCTATAAGGGGCTCCCCTTAATCTTTTATAAAAATATTTTTTTTTATTAAAATCGTAAAGCGGTTTACAGAATACATCTACCTACTAAGTTTTAACTGCGTAGTCCTAATAGTTTCGGAATAAAGTGGCTGTGACATACACGGACAGACAGACAGACAGACGTGGCGAATCTATAAGGGTTCCGTTCTTTGCCATTCGGCTACGGAACCCTAAAAAGGTGAGGTGAAAGTATTCTGAAGTTCATGGAACTATAACAGGTTGTTTGGGGTACAGTTTTCTATTATACCCCCAAAAAACTTTCCTAAGTTTTCAGTTTTCGATATTTTCTAAATTAGCTCAGGGTTGTGCTAATTTAGAAATGATGGCAACAAATTGTTATGCTACATTTTAAGAAACTTTGTCTAACTTTGATCGGCTGTACCTCCGTTATTATTGGGCCTTAAAATCTGGTTCACCAACGAACTTTTAGGAAATTGAAATGGTCTTTAACTTTGTTGTGCAAGTTTTAGTTTAGGAGATATAACGGAAAAAAATGTCAGAAAATTTTGCGGTTTATGTACCCCCAAGCCCCAAGTTAGCACAGGGTGGGGTCCTCGAGGTCGAAAACTTAGGATAGTCTTTCTAGTATACCCCCAAAGAACCCGGAATACTTTCCAGGCAAAAAGTACATAACTGCTGGACTATTAGTATGAACGCTACTTTGCAGATCTAGTTTTTTGGATGTTATGCACTGTCGCGGCGGTTGCGTGGATTAGGCTAACAGATTTGAATTATTCGATTTGATTTGAATGATTTGAATGACCTTTCTTCAAAAAGTAACAGTATCACTTATCATTGTTCAATTGGGAATTAAGGAACTGAACCTGAAACGTGGTGAAACCAAGCGTCTTCAAGCCCCAAGATCCTCTTTCGACCTACTTACATACGACCTCGAAATAACGACATGCATTATAATATTATCTAGACAAGCTTAGGTCATCGAACTCCACCTTAAATTGCATTCAAGTGTACGTGACTTCGATGCAACCGAGGCTTATCGTGATAATATACTTCTGTTCTTATTGCTTTATTGTGAGCTGCCATTATTGTCTTGTATCGTTCACACCTCGGCATAGGCTATTTGTGTTCTATTGCACATATCTTAAGGATGTTAGTTTAACAACTCATATTGATTTTCCTCGTGATGCATTTGTGGACTCTGTGTATTAGATACACCAAATACAAGATGGATGACTGATTTATCGCCAAGTCTTTAGATGGTTCAATTCTTAAGCTCTTTTTGTAAGATCACACAGAAAATATAACCTCCATCCAAGTCAGGGTGCTCCAATTTTCTAGCTCAATGCACTCGCTCATGCGTTCTTTTGGCAAGGTCACAAAGACAGCAAGATGCTATTATTATAATTTATTTTGTAATAAAACAATTTTAAGCAATTATGGTACAGGGCATTAGAAATAATGAGTCCATAATGGAGGAGATCAATATTACCAAACCGCTTTCCACAGTCTGCCTGGAGCGTGCCCTCTGCGTTTTCGGACATAATATGCGTTCGTCTAGGCACTGTCTGCTTTTATGATACTGGGCCGGGTAGATGGTAAACGCGCTCAAGGCAAGGCACGGGCAAGATGGGCAGACGCGATCAAAAAGGCTGTTGGAGGCAGCTTGTATCGAGCGGTTCACACTGTAGGAGACCGTATGGCTTGGAGACGGAACGACGAAGGAGAAGATTAGGACTATCTAAGTATATCACTTCTATCAGAAATTAATCGTGCATTACCTAACTGCTGGCCGTGAATTTAATATCCGAAGTTGCCACTAACAGACTGCCTAGTTACTCCGTCCTCGGGTCGGGGAAAAATTTTGAAACAATTCTGATTGGAATCGTTGTGGTAATTAGTGTTGCCCAAAATCGGTCTTGGTCTTGCAGTCTTGGTCTTGCAGGGTTCAGTCTTGGTTTTGGTCTTGCTACAATAAGTCGGTCTTGGTCTTGATCTTGGTCTTGCACTTGGGCAACACTAACTGGTAATCTGTCCATCATGACATGAAGTTAGGACTAGAGGTTAAGGTTTTTGTGCAAATTGTGAGAGGCGTGTACTCAGCAGTCCTTTCATCAGTTATTTTACACCTGACTTCAGCTACCTCATTGTAACTAGAAGAAAGATAATGCCTGAGACACAATTTAGGCTGACTGTTTATTGTCTTGTATCTAGATAATATTTTATCTACCTGCGCGGCGCGAGCTAAGGGTTAACAACGCCATCTATCGAATTATACATGTATAATCATTGTACAGACAGATCTATACTTGGAGATAAACGCGAATTAAAAATGTTTATGAGGATACAAAGATTTTTGCATAATTTACAACGTTATAAAACAAGTATTTTTACCAGTTCCAATGAAGAGAAACATCAATAATTATGCGGCAAAAAACGGTATAATTATGAGAAGCCGGCAACTAACCTTGATGGGACTCGTTACTTCGCATTGTGTTTATACATTGCCACTTGTGTCCTACGTAGTGTTTGTTTTAATCTCGTTCCGCCATCAGTGGACGTGCGTCAATGTTTTATAAACTTTCATATAATACGTGTGATTGGTTTAATATCTTCGATGACATGTTCTCAGTGTGTTGTAGCTCGCGGGTGTCTGCGTTCAAACCAAGTGTTAGTTTATTATTATTTATCGATATTTAAACATAAATTTTGGCTTTCGGGTCCGTCGGTGTGACCGCATTGTTCTTATAAACTTCTCCACAGTTTTTGTTGCAATTTTTACCACCTTAAAGAGATTTATTCCGTTAAGGTTTTTTTAGTGTCATGACGACCGTGCGAAGCAGGGGGTGGTTGACTTGTTTAATAATAAATAAGTGAAATATGACGTGTGTTGCTTAAGTGTTAAGTAGTGATGATCAAATAATGAATAAGTAGTGTTTGTCAGACTCAGTAAGTGATATCAACGTTTGTGTGGTTTGTTATTGTTGTTCTTATCTCTCTGATAGTACGCAGAGAAAACAGTGAATAAAGATGTGAGTAAATGTCCTACTTATTAATAGTAATTATTACCATTTTGATGTTTCAAATAGAATTTTGTTTATAGCTTGCTTATACAGCGTGTAACAGAAAGGGTATAATCATATGGAATACTGTGGTACGGACCATCAAACTGAACAACTTTCTCTATGGGACCACCATCGAAATCGTAAAAAAATAATCAGCTGTCCTATACAAAATTTCAATACCTACTCGACCCAAATGTATGGGACAGCTGATTATTTTTTTACGATTTCGATGGTGGTCCCATAGAGAAAGTTGTTCAGTTTGATGGTCCGTACCACAGTATTCCATATGATTATACCCTTTCTGTTACATGATGTATAGAGTTTTAATACACAACTAGTACAACAGTTGGTTCTATGCGGGAGTCCATTCCATGTGTTACTAAAATTATCGACTCAATGAAACACATTATGATACAAGTGTTTATAGTAGTATTGACAGTTTGTGAATTTTGGCTTTGTTCAAACTTTTTATTTAACTATTGAAAAGTCTCACCAAATAGAATAAAAACTATGAGTAATCCGACTACGTAAAAAAGGGGTCTAAAAAGGACGAAACAAGAAAATAATTCAAATAGAAATCTAGAAATGCAAAAATAGGTACAAAAATGGTCAAGGTAGAGCCGTGGTCGTACCTACTATGATTATGTGGGTGCCAGGAACACGTCTATTAAACAGACATGGTATGTATAGTATACAGTGGGTGCGACCACGGCTTTACCTTGAACACCTCATTCATTAAAATCGGTTTAGTAGTTTAGGCACTACGGTGGAACATACAAACATACATGGACTGCCAAAATCGTTCCCCTTCCTTTTGGCTTCGCCGTAGTCGGGAAAACATCGGCGTCAGAAACAGTCGGACTCGTGCACGAAGGGTTCCGTACCATCGTAGTAGAATAAATTAAAAATTAACGGGGGCTCCCCCCGTTCATTTTTTATTTATTAAGTATTTGTTGTTATAGCGGCAACAGAAATACACATTCTGTGAAAATTTCAAATGTCTACCTGTTACGGATCATGAGACACAGCCTGGTGACAGACAGACGGACGGACACCGGAGGCTTAGTAATAGGGTGCCGCGTTGGTTACCTTTCGGACGAATGAATTGTCAACGCTTTTTACGGAACCCTAAAAAGCGTTTACAATTTTCGTCAGCAGTTTTTGTCGTTGCGGGTTGCGGTTGGAGAAAAAGTGTTTCACTTGCTGTATGATTTTTTACGGCGTAGGCTTTAACGGAATAAACGCTTTCATCTGGATTCTTTCCATGCAATTTCCACATATAATTCCTTAAATGTTAGTGTTAATGTCATTGAAGCGCCAAAATAACCATGTGGCTGGCACTATCACCAGTGTTGCTAAGCTAATCAATGTTGCTTACCATATGTTTCTATACGTGAACAATAATGAACATTTCCTTGTGTCTGTAAAGGCTGAAATGCATCTTATTGTTTGCTTTCAAGTGAGTGAGTGAGAAGTGTGGGTGTAACATACACTCGAACTGGATCACAGTTCTGAAGCATTGTATCCACAACAGTCGTATGAAATTCCGTAGTAATTAAAATTGTGATCTATCTGTCTCATTACTATTGTACTGTCTACAGAACGGCTTTAACAGCTGATAGGTAAAGCGCGCGCGAATTTCATACGGCTTTTGTGTTATTGTGAATAAAGTGAATGAGTATAACAAAAGATATGTTTCTTTGGGAAAGTTGTTTGTTATCACAAGTACAATCAGTGTTTAAGTATCGGTCACTAATTACCAGTCGCCCTATACAGAGTGAATTTTCCAAGTGGGCATGGATGGCCAAATCCGAAACTATGAGGAATAGCGAAAAATGCTCAAAGGAGTCTCGAGCCCGATTTTGATGAAAACTGAAACTGCATCATTATTTTTGAAAAATCTATATTCGAACCCTTAATCTATTTTTGGAAAAAAAGCACACACTGTATTATGTCACCATTTGATAGTGTCGCTAATAACGATAAAATTCTGGGAAGTAATGACATATTTCCGAATGAATACGAATGTCGCCGTCTGATGGCCGATGGGACCTCTTACTCTTGTTTTCTTGTTACTCGCTCTCTGCAGACTATCTATTGCCTACTATACAACCGGAAGTTTTAATGAGTTTATTGTGACATTCGCGCACAGTTGAAGTCGAGGCTATTGTGTACCTCGTACAATACTTGCGTGTGTAACATGATACAGTATTGTAGCACACTTGTCTCTTGTTGTATGAGTAGACTTTAGATAGTTCTTGGTCTTGGTCCGGGTTGATATTTTTAATTATCGATGATTCAGTAATATATACAAATAAATAAAATTTGAGTGTCTGTTTGTAATTTCAAGATATCAGCTTTTTACCGAATGCAAGGAAAGAATACATACGGTACCCACTCATAACAATTTTTTTTTTCATTTTTGTCTCTCTTTTTGTTCCGGCTAATCTTCGAAATTGCTGGAACGATTTTGACGGGACTTTTACTATATATAGCTGATGTTAAAAGGAGTAACTTAGGTACTTTTGAACAAGGAATAAGGTCCTTGCAAAAAAATTAAAACCCTTGTGTTAGGGTCTTAACTTGGACTTGAAATAAAAGCTTATGCCAAAATTATGTACAGTAATAGAAAAAAAGGTGCGCGTGTGTCGTCGTTTGTTCTTGCTAATGAAATGAACTGGCTGGGCCTGCGGCCCCCTCTCATACCCCCGCGCAGCCGATCGCGCCGTCGCCCGCCCGCGCAGCCACCCGACTCCTGACGAAGGTAGCCGACGGCGCCCGAACACCTTGAAATTTTTAACAAGATCCAATTCAAATAGGGAAATAATATGTTTATTCATTTCACGCGGACGAGAGCGCGGGCAACAGCTAGTTCATTACTATTAATGTGAAAGTCTCTCTGGCTGTCTGGGTGTTACCTTTTCACACATCCACTGCCGAATGGATTTCGATGTTTGAACACAAGTAAACCATGACCGGGATTAGGATAAAGATTTTCGGTACTACGTTTTTGGTGGATTGCCGACTTCCATGCAGGCGAAGCAGCGGACAAAAACTTGTCTATCATAATCATTATATTATATCTGGCAAAGTGTTATTCTTCCAGGAACCAGGGGCATCTCAATCTCTTCAATTTGCATAAAACATTTCTTAGAAATTGTCTTCAGTGGTATAAGTTGAGCGCTGTGATGTCAGATTGTCTGACACTTACGGAAATGAGAAACATACCAAACTTAGAACCTTTATAGGACCTTTTATAAGGTGTAATGAAGTCGGTTAAAAATACCCTGAACGATGCCGACAGGTAGCCTGTACCCTAATAAATAGTTCTAACATTTATAACCTTTTTGTTTAGAAGTTTTAAATTACTTTACATACTTCCATGACCCCTGTAATATTCAATGCATCGATGATTGAGATGAGTGATTTTTGACACAAAATAATATTTTTTGCGTAGTGTTACTTTGTTTGATGTACAGAATGACCCCCCCCAAAATCTTCCTAAAATAGCTATTTTTCGTTAATTTTATAAATTATTGATTTTCTGTTTGAACAAGAACGTTCTTCGTTGTTGAACAAGAGAAACTTAACTTTTCCGAGGCAAAATGCTAAAGCTCGCTTCGCTCGCTAATGCATCCTAACCTTTTTAAGTTCTTTATAAGTTGACGCAGTTATTTATATTCTCATCTCTGTATGAATGAACACAAATAATAATATGCGGCGGAGGCGGGCTGATTAAATTTTGAAGCTCTTATGGTTCGGTTTGCATTTTATTGTTACCAAGAGTGGATCCAAGGAAGTGGTCATGGGCGTCATAACTACCCCGGATCGCTCGAACTTTCGAGCTTGCTTCGCTCGCTAATACTTCCTGTACTGTTTCAATTTTGCATAAGTTTACAGAGTTCGTTCTATTCTCATTCCTGTAAGAATGAACGAAAAGAATCTAATTTATCCGAGGAACGGGGCAAAAATTTTCGAGCTCGCTTCGTTCGCTCTTGCATTCTCTTAATTCCCAAGAGTTTTCTACATTAGCCGTTTAAGTATTTACATTACTACTGTATGGTCGAAAGAAAATCTCACTACATAGCGTTATGTAATGCTAAAATTTTCGACCTCGCTTTGCTCGCTCTGACATCCTGCGTTCTTTTCGGTTATCTTTATAAACTGGCACAATTTCTGTATTAATAGACAGTAAGAAAACCTATGAAATGGGACGAACTGGGTGCTAAATTTTACGAGATCGCTCTTGAATCCTGACTTTTCTAAATGGATAAGCTTTTAAACATAAATCGACAAAATTACTTCTTGCTCCTAATAGTGAAACCTCCCGAAGAATAAGTTGTAACAAGAAGTTGAAACCCCCGTTGAATAAAAAAGCCAGATCGGGGGCCACGATCTGCCTTTTTTGTTCGGGGTGGCTACGGCCCTGTATGACCCCACCTCAAAATTTTTGGCTGGGACCGCGCGTTTACACCCTGGATAAAGAAGAAGATAGAATAAGAATAAGATATTATGAAGAAAGTCTGCGGATGCATCCCTTTCTTATTTTGAATTTCTTGGAATGATAACTAATAATAATTAATTCATAGTTCTTATAATTGTATTTAAAATGCAAAGTAGATGAGGAGGTCTAGCCATAGGTGATATTATAGTACACAAGTTTGCTCGCAGACACACGTGCATCTCTCTCTTTCCTTACTTTCATAGTCCGTTGAGACGTAAATTCGGACAGATCAGGCGCGGGACCACCGGCTTACCGTTCTTTGAAAAACCCAATAACACTTTGCCCGAACCTCACGCTCAGCAGTCACGTTTGCGATCATGATGTCAATGGGCAGTTAGTGGCTTTAAAGTGATCGGTGAAAAGTTTTGCTTTTATGTGTCTGCCCATAACACATCGTACCTTACAACGTATCAGACACGGAAAGAAACATGATACGGAATACTATGCCCACTAGAACGTATCAACAGCGTATCATACTCGTTTATAACGGTCATCTTATGCGGTTATAACACAATTTCTTTGTATTGAAAAGTATGAGACTATGCCCACTAGACTGTTCCGTAACCGACCAACTTAAACATATTCTCGACAATTTGTTGACGCTCCGTGCATATCATGTGACGGTGTTGGTACGGTCTATTGAGCATGCATATTAGTCTCTTAATTTTCAATTCAAGCAAAATGTTTTGCCTGACTCGTTTAAGCGGGTTTTACCGGTTTTTTTCACATCTTATGTAGGTATATGGCGCTCGGGTCCGAGTCAATTTGTTGTTCGTAACAGCGGCCAGTGTACTTTGGACTTTGCCTCATACTCTAAGCACATAAGTATGTTAAACATGTTTATTGAAAGTGAACTTTGGAAAGGCTGGGTTTTATCAAGCGTTGTATCGCATACACATACACCGTATATTTTATAACGTTCAAAGTCCAGTTCGTATCCTCAAATTGCGGCCAGAGAACATTGACCACGTTTGGACTTTGACCTATAAGATAAAAAAGTTGGTATAGCCACGATACAATATCGTGGAGAAAATAATACTTTGGTCAGTCTTCGCGTGACCACGACCTATGGAATTTGGCCGAAAAGTTTAGGTTAGTCTGATTTATATTTTGATTAATATAATTTAGATGCCACCAACCAACCAACAGTTTTATCAAAAATAATAAATATCGTAAACGTTTAATATCTATTTACAAACAAATCTTTTATTCGAGTAAAGAACATAATATTACATTCCGCTTGTAATCCCCAAATGGGTGAACAGAGGTGTATCATTAATTTTATCATTAAAATTTCGCTGGTACAAGTCCTCATTCAAATTAATTAGTGATTGTCAATTATGTAATTAATTTTAATCGACTCACAACTTTGTAATTAGAAACAATCTCAGTACCTATGTATGGGAATGCTACGTACAGTCGCCAGCGCAACAAGTAACTACAAACTCTCAAATTTTCTAATTCGATGGTGAACTTAACCGTTAGCAAGTTATGGTTTAAAATCATTTGGAGTTATTTGACAGTTTGTATCTTGATGTGCTGGCGACTGTACTTGGTATTTTGTTTATGTTTTTTCTCTTAAACTGAATTACAAGAAACATATCTCATAGTACCGTTAGGTAGAAATACCCATATTTAATTATTATAACCTATTTAATTTCGTTCGTTTTCTTCGGCAATTTTCGACAGAAATATACAACGTGTAACAGAATAAACGCAAAACCTCTTAAGGGGTCATTGTACTCATTATTATGAACAACTTTCACTATGGAACCAACCCTGAAAACGCAAAAAAAACAACTATTCAGTACATTTTGTCGAGTTATGCGCACAGAAATGTATGGGGCAGTCGAATTTTTTTTCGCGATTTCAGTGTTGGTCCCATAGTGAAAGTTGTTCATAATGATGAGTACAATGACCACGTGAGAGGTTTTACGTTTATTCTGTTACACGTTGTATAAGTCCACACGAACTCCAGTAGTTATCTTTGCAACGTTGTAAATTATCTTTACGTCGGGTTTGAAACCAAACAGATTACGTACAGTAGATACACCAAATAGTAACCATTGTTTTTTTTTACACGAAAACTGCCTTTTCAACAAACTTGACTGCCTCATTGGTCGAGTGGACGCAAGCGCGACTGCTGAGTGTGAGGTCCTGGGTTAGATTCCCGGGTCGGGGAAAGTGGTACTGAGTTTTTCCATCAGGAATTTCTCAGTAGCAGCTACGGATTGTGTCCGGTTGATGCTAATACGCTTGCCCCCCCCCTATTACATGAGACTTAAACATAATGGGCGAAATGTGTGCGTGTTAAATGTTTGGATGAATAATTTTCAATTTCGCATTCTACTAATACTGAATGATTCTCTCACACTCACACAATTCGAATCACAAATTCACAATGTTAATATAAACATTAATAGAACATTAGTATCTTTTGAATTGACCCAAATTGTTGTTTTTCTACCAAATTAATATTAACTTGACATATTGTAAATAATTTCATTGATGTTCGCGCAATTATTTATTTGAGTAGTTCTTTTGTCAAGTAATAGTTATAAATTAATTTCTGTGTAAAGGGATTACTTTGTTCATTAATGGATACTAAATATAAGCTTCAGTGTGAGTTTTATGGTTTTCCCGCGGCGGCTTTGATCGTATAATTTATTAATTGATTTTGATACCAGTTTGATTTTCCATTCATTCTAATGAAGGTGAACTTCACCCTTTGTGAGTTTTGGTGTGATCATCAAATCATTGGTGAAATTATTGCGATCATCACATACCAAAACCACGTTTAGGTGACAGCTGTCAGTGTCAATATTCCAAAGCTAATAAATATGCCAGTGACAAGTTTTAAATAAAGTTTAATTGATTCTGATCACAAAAAAGTAAGTAATGAATGTAATTTATTGGTTTAATTAAGAGAGTGTTGTCTGACTGACAGTTGTTTGACCATCAGTTAATCATTCACTGTGGTGTACGTGTGAATGTTAATGTTTTTAAAGTGTTTGGATAATGCAGGAAGGCGCTGTTGGTAAACATAAATTGTGAAAGTGTTTCATGCTATTGTATTGAAAAAAACATGGTGAAGTTAGTTCTGATTTTCGTCACGCGCCAAAAGATTCATGTACCACAAACTGTCAAACTTTCTCATTCGATTTTGAACTTAACCATCAACATTTTACGGTTTAAAATAATTTGGAGAAATTTGACAGTTAGTGGTAACTTGGATGGCGACTGTACAAATACATAATGAATACATGAATGAATCGAGTGAGTAGAGGTTTATGAATCTAAACAGACTTTAGTTTTACGAAACCATTTTCTCGAAATTCTCCTGTCTATTACAGGGCGCCCTCACAGGGAGCTTATACAAGCGTGTAATGTAACGTCCAAGTTCACTTGTTTCTGTACAGAATCTAATCTTGGATTGTTACATTACAGGCGAATGCTCTTGTGAGGGAGCGGCTTTAGAAAATGATAATATCGTTGTTGGCTTATATAATACCTATTTATTTTAGCGCCATCTTGTAATATAAGTTGTCCCATAATTCATGGCATCTTGTTTCTGGACTAGTTACGGTCTGAAAAATATTTATTATTTTAGATCTGGGAGTGTGTGGACCAGCTCTGGGCTTAAGGCACGGAGGTTGCGTGGTCTGTGGATGGGTGTCCGCCCATTTCATACCGAGATTCCTCCGTGCCTCGGAAAGCACGTACTCCCACATTACCCCAGTTATGTTTAAGTCCCATGTAGTAGGAGGCGAGCCTATTGCCATCAATCAGGCACAAATCCAGACTAAGAAATTCCTAACGGAAAAGGCCAATAGCACTATCCGACTTGGGAATCGAACCTAGTTCTCCAGTCACCACCCGCCTATACTCTACCTCTTTATTATTTTATTGTGTTTGGTGGTGGTATTTATACGTGATTAGAGGACTACCAGGAAAAGTTTTTAATATAAAAGAAATTGATAGAAACCTAGACGAACTCTTTCTTAATATTTCAATGACAAAAATTATTAAATTTTCTCAGTTTTCGAGGAGAAAAAAGGGGAATACGAAACGTCGATCTCGTCAAAAAATTTGTGATATAATCTGTCTGAGCTGCAGCTATCTATCGCACTCTACGGGGCAGGCTATAGATGCAGCGCGACAGCAATAGTTTCTTCAAATAACCTGTTTTTCAAATTCCTCGCAGGTCCTGTCCCCTCTTAAATAGAAAATCATAACGATTTTCTGACAACAAACTGAACAGATTCGAATGGAAGTGAACAATGCAAATTATTTTCATTATTCAATTTGAATTAAGTTCTTATAATTTTCTTGTTTTATAACGTAAATTGTTCATAATTAATTTACCAGAATTTGTCTAGTATTAATTTAACCTTGCCAATGCCAAATAAAATCTAGTATTTATTCTCAAGGTAACAATTTCAATAGACTATAATATTTATACATTTCTATCTTATAGTTTCATTCATATTATATGACTTGCTTTTTGCTGCGACCATGAGTTAAGCCCGGCGCACATTGGCGGCACAGCACGGTGGGGATCCTTCAGCTACCCTACAATGTAAAAAGCGCACACTGACGGTAACTATCCAGCGGTATCCTTTGTATGCTGCGACATCCTTAGGCAATAGGTGTGCTTATGGTTATAAACAACGCGGAATGCGCGGGCGCTGTCTTACGTCCACGTCGTACGGCATACCGAAGGCTGCCGAAAAATTCCGTGCGATGTCAATTTATTCCGAAGGCTGACACGGCAAGTCTTGGCTTTTTTTTTTCAACTGTATTGTCATGCATTTAAGTAATATATTTGTCGGAGATGTCAGGATTTACTCCGCCAGGCTTCTACATAATGTGGGCAGACGATGGGTTTCATGCTATGAAAAGATACAGAGTGATGCACTGTTTCTAGCAAAACTAACGAATTACTTGATATTACAACTTAACAAAATAACACGGAGCACAATTAATCGGGTACAGTCCAAGAGGTCTTAACTCGGCCGCGATCAAACACTGACTGGCTGTCGTCCTGGCTCAGAGTTTACCATCAGGGCTCTGTAAAAGAACGCTGTGGTGTGGGTAGACTGATGTCACCACCGCGTACTTGCGATCCATTTCAAGCCCGTACCAATGACCGTCTCCGGCATATTTTTTATTTATCACCTAAACGCCCCTTGCTGTGCCCTGCCGTCAGTATGCGCCGGTTCGATAATGGTCCCACAGGATTATACTACCTGGATAAAATGTATTCTCTGTGTTAATCCAGGTTACGAGTATAAACTACCTGTGTGCTAAATTTCAAGCAAATCCGTTCAGTAGTCTTTTTTACGTCCAGACATCCATACATCCTCAAAAACATTCGCATTTATAATATTATATTATAGTAGGATTAAGTAGTATGGTCATAGACGTGTGTTGTGGATTGACCTTTTGGGAAGGATAACACTTATATGGCGCGATACCTAAATACTCATTTAGTCTTCATGAATAAAATATATTGAATAGCGTTTTTAGGGTACCGTAGCCGAATGGCAAAAAACGGAACCCTTAAAGATTCGCCAATTCTGTCTGTCTGTCTGTCTGTCCGTGTATGTCACAGCCACTTTACTCCGAAACTATTAGGACTACACAGTTGAAACTTAGTAGGTAGATGTATTCTGTGAACCGCTATAAGGTTTTTATACAAAAATAAAAAAAATATAAGATTAAGGGGGTCTCCCCATACATGGAATTGAAACTAAAAAATATTTTTTTCATCAAACCTATAAGTGTCTATAGATAGGCCTTTATAAATGACATTGAAGTTTCTGCAACCATTTTCTCTCAAAGTCAATCGTTTGAAAGATAAACACTTTCAAAGTGGTGAAATGTGTGTCCCGCCCTCTAATTTCTAAAGTAAGAGGAGAAAAAATCTGAAAAAAATATAGAATTAAAGAACGTAAAATAAACTTTCAACTTTCAAATTTTGCTGTTTATTTCTTGAGATATGGGACTTTTTCATCAACCCGCAGCAACAACTTTGTTTTTCATTAACATACTATGAAAAATAAATTTAGTTTTGTTGATGAATGTAAAACAATACAACATATGAACGAATGCCTTCAAAATACTTTTATTATATTGTTTGGTGCTACGGAACCCTGTGTGCGTGTGAGTACGACTCGCACTTGGCCGTTTTTTTTCGTTCCGTTTCAATTAATTAAATAATCAAGTGGGAAGTTGAGACGCTTTCTGTTAGCAATTTAATCAATGGCGTTCAATAATACCACAAAATAGTTGAGAAGGTTAGTTCCAAGCATCAACTGGCTACCCTTTTTTCTTTTTTGTTCTGATGGGTAATCATCAAATGACTCCTCCCGCCCGCTTTGGGCTGAGCAGGAGGGAATGTCAGACTTTTACTGACTAAAACCCATCCATGTTCCTTCATCGCCCTTTGTGTTCCGGGGCCACGGTATCTCTTTCGAACAGGCCCGCAGCCCTGGCATGCATCGGCCCTTGCGGACCTCTTCCTGTTGCTGACATCTCTTCGAGGCGCGCGCTTGTCCCATGTTAAATGTTACTTGGGGTCGCGGTCGGCGCAACACGTTTTTTTCTTCCATTCTCTGTCAAACGTCAAGCTATCATTTACTCATTAGAAGGTTAGCTCCAAGCAACGAGTGAAAATAGGTGCACACGCTTAAGGTTACATCTAAAAAGGTTAAAAAAATAGATTTCCTGAACTCATACGGTTTCGTGTAATAATTATGCGTTTAGTTATAAGTTAATAGAGTTTAAGTAAATCAAAATAAATTTGTCATTATGTAATGTTAAATAGTAAAAAAAAAATCTACTGTCCAACATATAGCCTATTGTTAGAGCTCCTGCAGCCTGTGATACAGGATTATCCTAGTACAGGCATCATACATTACTATACCTCCATTGTTGGGATTCTTAAAAAAGATTTATTATTTATTTATACATTCAAGTAATACGAGTACACACGCTACATCGTTGACCCCGATAATAAAAAATATTTATTTTGCTCTATTGCGTTATCGGTGTTTCGCAAGCTAATTTAATTTGACCTTTTCGATGCGTCCGAACTGCGATGTCTAAGAAAGTTAATCTGACTAACGAACCCAAATTGCAAGTACGTTTGCACTCGCTGTTCAATAAGCGTGTTTTTTCAAGAATCAAGAATCATTTATTTGCTTAAAATATATTCGTTACCAGATATACAAATGGTGGTTTACGCACTAACCATATTTTGCCTTTTTAGGGCATGCAAATATATTTTTACATGAATAAATATCTAATTAAACGCCACCAGTCTCTTGGGCACATTACCAGCTGACAGCGTTGAGGAGGAGTTTTGTTGCCCTTTTATAGTTAGTTTTTAGTTTATTCAATGGTTTTTAATAAATAATGTATAAAGTCAGTTTACTCTACTTAATAAATAATTAAACGTATTTTATTGCAATAATTACCAATAATGTTCTAAAGCTAATTTAAAATTAGATAATTATAAAAATAATACCTTAAAGAAAATTACGCATGAAATTACAACTTTATGGATTAAATTCTTATTTGCAAGTGCACCTTCTGCAGTTACTATACTTTCGGCGTTAAATGACATCAAGCATTTATCTAATTATTATTCCTTTATCCATTATTCTCAGAAGAATCTTCGCAGCCTCCGCAATACCTACCTACTCAACTAATACAAGCGTCAATGAACTGCTAGCAAGATGCTACTAACATTGGGACTGCTGGGTCTCATCACCCTTGTGTTATGGATACTTCTAGCTGATGAAGAGAATACTCTGGACAAATTGCCTGGGCCGCCGCGACGTCCGATCATTGGATGTGTTTTAGAATTCTTGAAGATAACTCCACGTAAGTACATACTTACATACTTTTCTATTTTCTGATGTTTTAAAAGGTTCGGTGTGATCAGCGGTCAGTGACCCGTTTCCGAGTTACCACTTATCTTTTTTGTTCTACATCCTTTATTAGATATAACATAACATCATGTCGATAAACCCCGAAGAGTTACGCAGAGGTATACCTGATAGTACATCCACATTTCTGTATGTTTAAGTCCCATGTAATAAATAGGTGGCGAGTCTATTGCCATCAACTTGGTACAAATCTAGGCTCCGTGGCTGCTACTGAGAAATTCCTAATGGAAGAACTTAATAATACTTTGCTCGACCCGGGAATCGGGTTGAACCCAGGACCTTATGCTCAGCAATCGCGCTTCCGACCACTAGACCAACGAGGCGAGGGACGTGAGTATAGTAGGATCTTAATTTCAGAATTAGGTACCTACACTCTCATACAGGGGTGACGAGACCCTTAACGAAGCCGTCAACCAAGCATTCTGAACATCGAACTAAGTAACTTTACGCAAAAATTATTGCTGGGAAACGACTTTTTATTGGGGTTAAAAATCACGTTTTCACGTTAAGACTCATTGTAACGCACTCAAAACATGGTGTTGATGGATGGATTGAATAGTACGGGGGTCGTGGAGGTGTTTAAAGTAAAAATTACATTTAAAACATGTATTTAAAAAAACCTGCGAAAAAGTTGGAACTTTGACCTAGAACTAACTAACGTAACTAACTAAAGGAACTAGAAGGTTCCCAGGTATGGTGTAGAACAAGACAATTATTGCAATGACGGGGAGAACAAATGCCTTTCGGCTTCGTTAAGGATCTTATTACATCCTTTATAATATAGACCCAGGTAGAGTACCTGGACCTGATTATGTACTAGCCAAAAAGTTATTAAAACACGTAACTAGTAATTAGTTACCTATTATCATATGTTTTAGATATAGAAAAAGTAATAAATTGATATTCAAGTTTTTAATTTAACATTCAGGCAAGTGATTCGAAAAATACATAATGCTGATAGCTTTTTATTTTCTCCTATTTTTGAGGGTGAAAAACTTCGCGTGGGGCACTTATAATATTTCCATTAAAACTTAATAGAAGCTTTATTACGCTTCTAATACATTATACCTAAGGTAGATAACCTTAGGTACAACGTATTATTTAGAAGCTTTTACCTAATTATTTCAAAGATATTTCAGGAATGTATAATATCTAATTATCTTCTAATAAAAGCAGAAGTTTAGACAAGTAACTTAGTATGCTAATTTATTTATAATTATTTAGACACATTTTGATGGCATGTTAAGTACAATAAATAAAAGATAGTATAAAATAAAATAAATATATAGATGCGTAGATTAAGTAGTGCAATAAAGTAGCCCTAGACCCCACACTAGGGTACCCTGTGTCGTGGGATCTAGTTATTTCTGCGTTAATGAGACAGTCTAAGTGCACTAGTGGGTAGTTCAGTAATCGTTTGGTTACTTAGGTCTAAACAATAATTAAACTTACTTAACTAAAAATATCATCGTGTAATTCTCCGTATGGAGGTGATACGCATATTTCATCAGTTATGACAAAAGCCATGTTACAGAGGGCGACCCTATTTGTCATTATCCAGGCACAATTTATAATAGTAATAATCGCTGCTTGACACGGACGGACGGATAACCTAGTGGTGTGACCGACGGACTGCCAAATCATAGGTCTTAAGTTCGAACCCAAGACACGCACCTCTGATCTTTCGGATTCATGTGCGTATTTTACAAATATCACTGTTATGTTGGTTAGTTGAATAAAAGATACCGTTAGGTACACTTGATATATTTACTAGTACACGAGACACATTACAATAAATACAGACAGACACAGTTATAGACGGACCTCAGCAGACATGGTAGTGATGAGACTGCGCACAGCGACCACATGTCGAGGCGCTGCTCGAAGCTGAAGGTGACTAGCAACTGCTTGAAGCTGACCTACGATTGGAAGCTCGCTGTCGACCATCTCCTCCGACTGAGATGTATGCCGTTTTCACTGGCGACACTGCTCGCTTTGTGCAACTATGAGTGTCCTCGCCAGCTCTTGCATCCTCTGATATGTCAGATCAGGTTCTTGCAGCAATCTTTGACGTATATGTGACAATTCTATATCGAGGTTAGCTATGAAAATATCTATTATCAGCGACTCCCTGAGCATACTCGTACCAAACTCACAATCTTTGCTCTTATATTCCAAATCTGTGAGGAAATCATCGATGCTTTCGGATTTGTTCTGCCTGCGTGTGAAGAATAGATGTCTACACATCGTCACATTTCTTCTTGACTCGAAGAATTTTATCCAACTTGTTCTTGACATCGTTGAGTGTGCTCCCCATCTATTTTTATGTTAAATGTGTTGTATACAACGTGTTTTTTTTTGATATCCCATAACTCTAGGGTATGATTGAGGCCATATCAAAGAATCAACTGGTATATGAGTTATGTTCCAATCCTTCGTATTTTTTTTTTTCATTTTTCGTACAAAATAATTCGGCAAAGTCACGATTATTAATGTAAAACACCCTTACGTGAAATATGACAACGTCGCATTTTCTTAGCTTTAAATATGAATGATTGGTTTGAATAAAAATGAATTACATACCTACATATTTTATTTTACTATTTATTTTACAACATTACTGCGAAGTTTGGCAACCTCGCAAAAGTAAAGTTTCGTCATACTGGTGACAATTTTTGACCTAATTCAATTATGATTGATGATATCTCCGAAACGATGCATTTTTGGACCACCTATTCTAGGAGTTTTAGTATTATTTTTACCTACAGAATATAACCCTAGAGTTATGGGATATCAAAAAAAACAGGTTGTATATTGAGACCACGTTCTCCAATAAAGTGCAGTAGGATCGCGATTTTCCGGTTCTTACTACACACATCAAAAGTGTCTAGGGATCAAGCATTTTTATGTGGATTTCTTGAGATTGAGATGTGGCTTTGTAATAAATTTATGATTTTATAAATTTATATGGATCCTTTTTGGTGCATTTCATAATTTGAATCAGGAACTGTGAATCAAATTCGAGTAAAAGATGAAAATCAGCTGTCAATATTTTCCCTATAAAAACATACAACGCATTGAAGACATTATTAGTGCTACTGTTTCCCTACTACTGATTAAAACCAACGTTATTATGGAGCGGCGACGTCATTTAAGCAGGGAAGAAATGCTCAGAGCCGTGGGAATGATAGAAGCTGGTTCCCGGCAACGTACTGTGGCTTTAGCTCTGAATACAAGTCAGAGTGTTATCAGTCGACTTTGGACACGTTACCGAAGCACTGGTACCGTGGCTGAGCGCCATGGAGGACGGTATCGCTGCACCACACGGAGACAAGACCGATACATTCAAATCTTAACTCGAAGAGCTCCAACAATAACCGCCATGATGTTAGCCGTGAGGCTTCATCACTCTTCAGGGAACTTAATTAGCGACCAAACAGTCAGAAACCGCTTGCATGAAGTGAACCTTCATTCCCGAAGACCGCTACGGGTACCACCTATAGCAATGCACAATCGTAGGATACGATATCAATGGGCTCTTGAACACAGAAATTGGGCAGAAGAACAATGGCGTTTCGTGTGCTTTTCTGATGAGTCTCGTTTTGGTATGAGACCGGATACAAGACGTATACGACACTGGAGAACCCCTGGACGCCAACAGCGATTAAAATCCTGCCAGGAAGTCCATCCTTATAGTGGTGGAACCATCATGGTATGGGCGGGTATTTGGATCGGCGGAAGAACTGAGTTGATTTGGATCAGAGGCAACCTCAACGCTCAAATTTATGCTGAGACGATTGTATCAGACGTCATCGTTCCTCTACAAGTGCAAATCGGTCCCTTATTTCAGTTAATGCATGATAATGCACGACCGCACACCGCAAGAGTTGTAAGACAGACTCTCGCCGCAGCTAACATCAATGTCCTGCCCTGGCCTGCTCAGTCGCCAGACTTGAATCCGATTGAGCATGCATGGGATATGCTACAGAGAAGAGCTCTGCCGAATATGGAGGGTATCCAGTCGCAAGAAGACCTTTTTTTGTTGTTGCAACGAACATGGGCGGCCATTCCACAGCGTGATTTGGATGAACTCATTTTGAGTATGCCAAACCGATGTTCTTGTGTTGTTAGTGTTCGCGGTAGAAACACGGATTATTAATTGTTTAAGTTACCCAATAAAATTTTAAAGAAAACTGTTATTTCAGTCTTTTTTTCGAACTTTTGTGTTAGTGGTTCAAATGTCAAAAATCCCTTTATTAGGAAAATGGCAAATTTCTTTATTAATGCAAAGGTGACTTGGTTTATCGTTACTGTGACAAACGAAAACACTTTATTTGATGAATCCTTAAAGAAAATTTTAATTAATATCAATCAGGAGAAAAGTTATTGCAAAAATATATGTTGATCCCTAGACACTTTTGATGTGTGTAGCTCTATCTAGGCCTGTGGCTAACAAATATAGGTCTAGTTTTGCCACCATGTCTTCCACGCTTCCGCATTGATGTGCGTGCGCAAACCTTGGTCTTGTTTGCCATCTTGACTGGCGTCGGCACTCTTGGTTGGATTTGGCATTTTCACGACCGATGATTTTTCTTAATAACTTCTGACACCATGTTATGTTGGTTAGTTGAATAAAAGATACCTTAAGGTACACTTGATATATTTACTAGTACAGGAGACACATTACAAGCAACATAAGCAGCACATTACAATTTTAGCTTCGGTGAAGGAAAAACATCGCGAGGAAACCAGCATGCCTGAGAGATATTTCTCGACGGCATGTAAAGCTAAGTCAGAGGCCCATGGCCGGCATAAAAACTCTCGACACCAGGTTAGGCACTAACCACATTAAAATGAAGAAGAAGACGGGAATCGAACTGCTTATCAACCATAAATAAGTTTCATGTTTCTATACTAACTTTCAACAGGATTTACTTAACCTTTTCGGTAGCTGAAGTTAACATGTTAAATTTCTGTTCTCATCATTGATGTAGAAAAGTCAACAAACGCGACTATTGAGCATGAGGTCCTAGGTTTAATTCCCAGATCGGGCAAAGTATTATTGGGTTTTACCATTAGATTTTCTCAATAGCAGCCACAGAGTCTGGATTTGTGCCCGGTTGATGGCGTTAGGTTTGCGACCTATTACAAGGGACTTACTGGCCATATTTACATTAATGCCTATACCTTGAGGATTACTAGCGTGATGTTATGTCACTGATGATAGAATGTCACCTCGTCTAGACCCTCAGACTAATAAGACAGTCAAGAAATAGATTTTTAATAAACGGCTTGTATTTCAGTGTTAAATAAAGACGTAGGTGTACACGCGTATTGGCTACAAATAATAATTTCCCAAGATACCTGTAGATTAATTCGGTCACGTCTAATATCTACATCGTAAGAACTTAATCTCTTTTAAGATATCTAAGGTGGAAAGTGTCCTTTCCACCTTAGATATATATAGACGCGCAAACGGTTAGCAAGTATTCAGACATCATTCTGAGCATAGCATAATTCTGAGCAGTACATCATTCTGAGTACATCATTCATAGAATATTTTCATCCTGTATTAAAAAAATCTGCTGTTTCCTAAGAAAGTGCAATACCTACACGGTCAAAATGTACGAAACAGCTGTTTTTAGGGTTCCGCAGCCGAATGGCAAGAAACGGAACCCTTATAGATTTTTTTTTTCAGATGGATGTTTGTTACTCTTTCATGCAAAAACTACTGAACGGATATGGATGAAATTTTACAAACAGATAGTTTATAACCTGGATTAAGACATAAGATACTTTTTATTGCGGTAGTATGATCCCGTGGGACAATTATCGAACTCCACGCGAAGCCGCGGGCATAAGCTAGTGAGACTATAACTGGCGAAATTACTGTGTACTTTAGGTGCACATTATAGGAGTGATATGAAATGGGGATTACATTATATTTTCTGTGTAAAAAATAGGTGAAATAAGACGTTTTTATATTAGAAATATAATAACCGAGTGGTAGGTACGATGTGTTTTAATTATGTTATAGGATAAACATGAAATAAGAAGACATTGCGAAGCGTAGCTTATAAGCTACGAGCTACGCCGTAGCACGCTACGAGGGAAAAGTGCTACAACAATGATTACTACGGGGAATACAATGTTGGTTTCAGTAGTATGCCAAGCTTGCATTTTTTAGTTTGTTTTTGCTCTGTACCTGTGAAGTTTTTTGGATTTATGCTTCGAAGACAGCTAGGTCCCGCACGGTCCCCATTTCGAAGTTATTTGAACTTCAAAATGTACCGTATCGTACTTTTATTGATATCGGAATAAATCTTAGAGTGGTCTTTACTATATTCAAGTCAGGTAATAATTACCTCCATGGTCCGGAGCAGGACGGAATGGGACGCCGTCGCCTCCTTCTGCGAAGCAGTCATGCTAGCGAAGGAGGCGGCGGAACGTGAGAGGGAGAGAACCTCACGTCCCAGCCGCCGCAGGAGACGCACCGGGCGTCGGCGTGGGCCTGTGGACGGTGAGCTGTGGGCTAGCTCGCCGTCCGTCCGTCTTATGACGACAGGCCGTGTCGACGGCACGTTCGTGTTCCACGCGCGCCTCTGAGAGATGTCAGTAATAGGAAGGGGTCCGCAAGGGCCGTTGCCTGCCGGGGCTGCGGGAAAGTTCGTGTTCGAAAGAGATACCGTGGCCCCGGAACACAAAAGGCGATGAAGGAACATGGATGGGTTTTAGTCAGTAGAAGTCTGACACTCCCTCCTTCTCCGCCCAGAGCGGGAGGAGTTATTTGATGATTTCCCACCCGAAAAAAAAAGGTAATAATTACCTTTGTTTTTCCTAGCATGCTCTGTCCCACTCCTGAGCAAAGGCCTCCCTCCACTCGTTACATTTCTCGCAAATCCACGCGTCCTACTTCCAGTTCTGACTGGAACCTGTCTAGTTCGTCCCGCCATCTCCTTCGTAGCGGTTTTTTTTTTTTACGGATGGGTAATCGTCAAATGACGTCCCACTCTGGGCGGAGCGGAAGGGAGTGTCAGACTTGTACTGACTAATACCCATCCATGTTCCTCCTTTTGCTCTTTGTGTTCCGGGGCCGCAGTATCTTTTTCGATCAGTGCCGCAACTCTGGCAGGCATCGGTCCTTTCGGACCCCTTCCCGTTTGCTGACATCACTTTGAGGCGCGCGTGGAACACGATTGTGCCGTCGACACGGCCTGACGTCATAAGACGGACGGAAGGCGAGCTAGCCCATTACTCACCGTGCACAGGCCCGCGCCTACAGCGGCCGGGAGCCACCACGTGGCCCCCGACGCCCAGGGTGTATCCCGCGGTGGCTGAGACGTGAGGCTCTCTCCCTCTCACGTCGCACCACCTCCTTCGCTAGCACTGCTTCGCAGAAGGAGGTGACGGCATCCCATTCCCTCTCGCTCCGGACCATGGATTGAACGACTACGAGGACACGGCGGTACTCCGCCCAAGCGGAGTAGACCTCCACAGTGTGCTCCTCCGTGTCCTCCTTCGTGGCCTGCCGCGACCCCGCCTCACTGTGTCAGGGCACCTGTTTGCTACTATTTTGGCCCACAGTTTGTCCGGCATGCGGCAGACATGTCCTGCTCAGTCCCATTTGAGTCTTTGAGTGATTTGAGTTTTGATTTTTGAGCCACGTCAGTTATTTTTTTTTATTTTTTTAGTTTTTATTAGAAGGAACAGTAAACAGTTACATTATGGAGACTTAAAACTAGTATAATTTTTTTTTAATTTTGCTAATAATGTAACCCACAACAACAACAACACTGTCCACGGGTTATCATAATAATATAAAAACAGACAATTATCGCCAGGGGTGAAAAAAAGAGTAAAAAATAATAAAATAAACAAAAAATGACAAATAATAAGTAGGTATACAACCAAGATAGATTTAAAATGAAGATTACTTAGGACATGTATATAATTAAGTTTTAATTTTTAAGAGTTCTGAAGATAAGACCCTTGAATTTGCCTATTGGGTTATTGAAGATGTCAATATGAATAAATTCCTTATTATACAAGTCAACCATGCGGCGGATGGGTGAGCGCAGGCCAGAGTTGGTTCTGCAGGAGGGTATTGCAAACAGCGTACCTGCGCGCACCTGACGCCTGTGGAAGGTTCTAGGTATTGCGTAGCAGATCATGTTATTGAGGTTTATGCAGTTGAATTTATTTCTAATAATTTTATATAGTGTGAGAGCTTCAAGGTATTTTCTACGACAGCTTAATGTTAAAAGTTTGTACTTGCTGAGTAACTGGGCATAAGGTAGGTAAGACCTGTGGCACCTGTAGTGCATAGCACGTAGAAATTTGTATTGTACATTTTCAATCATTTCTGTGTATTTCTTATAATAGGGTAAATATTTCTTATATTATATTTGTTGTTACGGGTATAATCGCCTTACTTTATTTAAAACCTGTGAAAAAAACTGTTTAAAAAATGAAATTGCCCACAGCTATGCCGTAATAACTCTTTATTGAATAGGTAAACAACTACAACTGTACCTTCAACAATTCTCGACTTTCAAACGTAACTTTTCAACTGGCAAACAGTTATGAGCTCTAATGAAAACACGTTTTACACAGCACTTTAGTTTCAATTTGCGAGTAAACTCGTTCAGAACTCGTTACAATTATTATTGTTTTTAACGTTTAAATGCGGCATTCAACGCTCTCTTTAATTTTTAAGTTGGTACTTAACTTTGTTTGCAGTTATGCAAACTTAAACGGTCTAGTTTGCTCTACAAATTCAAGTGGTGGAAATGAGCAATTCATTAGGTGTCTATTATGGGTAATTTGCATCGAGTAAAGTACAGTGTGCGTGCAGTGCGACTGCCTCGTTGGTCGAGTGGTCGCAAGCCTGGCTGCTGAGCACTAGGTCCTAGGTGCGCAGGGTACGGGGTAGCCGTAGCGTACTGGTGATGATTGCGGCAAGACTGGACTGCCCCTTCATCCGACATTGTTCTGACAGATATATTGCTGTACCGGTGCCGGAGAGAAGGTATTAATTTTATTATTTGACGGTGTTTTTAAATTTGATTTGATTTAGCTTTATTCGATTTATTTTGATTTAATTTAATTTGATTTGTTTGCTTTTAATTGATTCAATTTAATTTAGTCTGATTTGTTGTATTTTATTTGGTTTTATTGTATTTTACTTTGATTCCATTTAATTTTATCTGATCTCTCGTAATAATATTGACGTCTCTCAATTTGTGTGGCAATGGGTGTTATTTACCTGAAATAAATGAATTTATTTATTATTATTTTATATTATTTTTTTAAGGTCCTGGCTTCGATTCCCAGGTCGGGGAAAGTATTAATTTAATTTTATTTATTTATTACATTTAGTACAGCATAAGCCATTAATACTAAATGAAGTTATCCTTTTTCATTCATCTTCCATCCGTCTTCCATTCATCAGCAAACAAGTCCAATCCAGTATTAGTCTCCACGAGCGCGTTGAGCATCCTAAGCATGCGCGGTATACGGGAAGTGGGTATTTGGTTTTTTCATCAGACATTTCTTGATTTCATCATTTCGCTTTGAACATTTCGCAGTTCAAGGGATTTAATGGATAAATTGATAATTTATCAAACACTCTGAAATGAAAATTTGAGTATCTAAATTAGTTTCCTCCTTTAGTAGAAAACACCTCGCTACAGGACAAGAAGTTCTTACTCGTTAGTTGATGGTAGATCCCAGTGACGAAGGGGCAAATTGAGTCAGGGGAAGCCGAAAATCATAAGGGAATTGTTTTTTTTTTTTCTTTTTTATTTTGACCTCATACTCATTATCAGCGACCCCGAAAACCTCTAAAATGTCACCCATGACAAAAAAAAAACAAAAATGTTCTTCGGCGTCATCTTGAATTTTCATTTCGACCTCATTTTCGTTATCAGCGTCCCCAAAAACCATGAAAATGACACCCATGACGAAAAAACCGTTCGTCGGCGCGACTAAATGCGCTAGTCTGAAACCGATCTTAGGCCCGGACTCCACCAAAGCGGAAGCGAGCGGAGATGTGCAAAGCGAAGGGGGCAGGAGATGTGCAAAATGCTCGCAGCACACTGCACGCCGCTCGCAGCACGAGAAGTCTCTTTTCGTCTCCACTGTGCGCTTGTCCGCCGAGCGCAGAGACTGACCTGAAATGTTGGGGTCCTAGGGTCTATTAAATCAGACAACCAACTCGATCGGATGTACTTTAATCACTGAATAATGGGAATATATTTTATAATGCGCATTACAGTAAAGTGCTTACTTAGCTTAAAATTATACTTATATTCTAAAGGAGCGTACCTACTACGTTATGCACTATTATGGAGCATACACACATTTCAGACCTAACCAGTTACGAGACATCTCCTCTTCTCTCTGTTCAACCGTATCCACCAAAGCTAAGCGGAGACTAGAAGTGTAACTGACGAAATTCTATTGGTGGTCATCTCCTCTCTTCTCGTGTCGTCTCCGCTTCGGTGGAGTCCGGCCCTAATGAAATTATAAAGGGTGTAACAAGACCCTTAATGAAGCCGAAAGGCACTTGTTTTCGCCGTCATTGTGATATTTTTTTGTGCTAAACCATGCCTGGGAACCTTCTAGTTACGGAGATGTTGGGGATCAAAGTTCCAGCGTTTTTTTTTTTTTAAATGCATGTTTTTAATGTAAGATTTTTACTTTATACACCTCCACGACCCGCGTACTATTCAATCCATCCATAAACACAATTTTTTGAGTCCGTTACATTGAGTCCTACCGTAAAATGTGATTTTTCACCCCAAAAAAAAAGTCGTTTCGCAGCAATAATTTTTGCGAAAAGTTAGCTAGTTTGATGTATATAATGCTTGGTTGACGGCTTCATTAAAGGTCTTGTTACACCCTGTATAAATTATCTTAAAGATTTCATTTCATTTGTTTCAGGCAAGCTATTCCTGAAAATGCGTCAGTACCAGAAGGAGTATGGCGACCGGTATGTCATAAAGGTGATGAAGAGACGGATCCTGCACGTTTCTAACGTGAAGGACGTTGAGGTATGTACTGCAGGTCATCACAGATGCACAATGTGATTCAGTGGTGGTAATATTCGGTGATGGAAAGTCTGAAAAAAAAAATTAAAGTGAAATTATATCGTTCGTAAAATAATAATATCACAACATTTACTTAAGAAATTGTGACGACACGACGGGTGGTTCTGGTTAGATATAGACATTTATTGCCTCTGTGTCTTTCTTTATCGTGTGGTTAGTGCCTAACCAAGGTTATGTAACAATATGCTGATTTAAAATAGTGTTTCTTGCCAGTTCTTCTCCATAGAGAAAATCTACGTTTTGGAATGGGCAAGTACAGCACTTTCACAGTTTTTATGCGTTGTGATTGGGTGTGTAGTTACATTTCATTGTTGTCTTTGTTTCGACAGTTCAAAAGTGCCTGTAACTGGCGTACTTGAAGTAGCTTTGATTGATTGGTTGAAAACCTGGTGTCAGAGTAAATAACCGAAATTAATGAAGGTACACGTTTTGTTACTGAGATTTTTTTAAATGTCTGGACTTAACAAGAGATGTTTCGCCATATTTTCTCAGCGGTAGTAGATAGAAAATATCAAGTCTACCTAAATCATATGACGTGTAAAAGTGATTCCGAAATTATTTTTACAGAATATATAAAGTTTTGTTAAATGTCTGTGCTACTAATAATATAATTTACCTGGTAACTGCCTTTTTATCTAGATGCACGAACATGTATGTTCACGTAAATATTATTCATGGATTGGTTTGTGGGTAGTTAACCCCCATGATTATTCGGTAGAATAAACCGCAAGCTTCCGAGTAAAACGTGATCTGTTAACGATTCACGTACATGTTTTCCGCATTAATGTCGGTATTAGTCATTAGTCGCATCTTTTATTCATGAACGATAAATTGCATCTGAAATTACATGGAATGCTGATAATCTCCAAAACTATTACCATAAGTCGGCAATTCCGTATTTTCCGGAATGTTAATAGTACACAAAAAACATTTTCAGGCCGAATTTCATAGAAATTGTTATAAATAGTTTTTTACTTAACCATAGACAGTCACTTACGGGATATCTTCCGGATGGTTTCAAATTGTCCAGTACGTGGAATCCAGTTTTGAGTATGCTCAAAAGTAGCAGCCGGCATCGCGCTAAGGACTCCACAAAACGGTGATACTGTGAGTGTGTTTTGCGGGTTCCAGTAGTGCGCGTGGCAAAAGACAAAGAAAGAGGGTAGACAGATTTGTCTGCACCTAGCAATTTATTTTCTATACACCCGCATTCTCCAGTCAACCCGCGATCATAGTGCTTGCAACAGCGTGGAAATTTTGGTAGCTCAAAGTAGCTCAAAGTTCCCAGTAGTGCGCGTGGCAAAAGACAAAGAAAGAGGGTAGACAGATTTGTTTGCACCTAGCAATTTATTTTCTATACACCCGCATTCTCCAGTCAACCCGCGATCATAGTGCTTGCAACAGCGTGGAAATTTTGGTAGCTCAAAATAATGAACAATCACGGAAGATATCCCATAGGTGACAGAATAAGTTTAGTTTTAAACCGTAAAAGCTTAAAACAGAGTTTATTTCTTGTACCGCACTACTGTACTACAATTTTGAAAGAGTAAACATGGAATCTCCTGCCGGTTCTTCTCCATAGGAAACGACCAACCCGAACCTTGCATCTTTTCTCGAAGTTTTATGAGTGCCCATGTTGGCGTGTGTGAAAATATTTTGATTTTGATTTTTGGTAGTCGGCTTTGATGTAGTAATTAGAATTACTATACATATCGGCAAACGTTCGGTATTTACCATCGCTGAAATTTGATCGGGTGGGCTCGGCACATTTCTAGCAAACCTGACGACCGGCTTTTCCCGGATCATCATCAGTCTCCTGCCCTTCATCACCATCATCATTTCAGCCAAAAGACGTCCACTGCTGGACATAGGCCTCCCCCAAGTGTCGCCACATTGATCGGTCCCGTGCGATTCGCATCCAGCGGATCCCCGCAATCTTCACCAGGTCATCGGTCCACTTGGTGGGAGGCCTTCCAACGCAACGTCTTCCGGTTCGCGGTCGCCGCTCCAGAACTTTAACTTCTGCCCTTATCCTAATGTTTTTGGGGTCGGTACAGCATGTCTTCGAGCATCCTCCATACTACTCTATTAGTCGTCATCTCATGACCCCCCACCCCCATTCTAGCCATATAATCTTTCACAAAGACCATCCATTGTTTCTTTGGTCTTTCTCACACTTTTAAAGCCATCCAAATTCATACTCAAAACTGAACTCCGGAACATAATTATTATGCTTACTAATGATCCAATATCGTCGTAAAAACCCCAAACTTGATAAAGAATAAAATACACATGACATGTATCTGAAGGCCTCAATATTTCATCATACATCAAATTCGTGTTGCTGTGACATGAAAGTTTCAGTGGATATAATGTAGGACGTGCCGAATTCAATGTAGTAATATGCCCCATTTTTTTGTTTTATTTCTTTTGTCGAAACAAAAACTTCAGAATACGCCACGTTGAATTTTCTTTATTCCTGACAATGTAGGTGTAATATTCAGCAGAGTAAATTAAATTCTCACGTGAATCATTTTTATTGTTATAAAGTTGTAATGTCCATTTGGGTTATCTTTTTTAAATAAAAATATAAATGTTGCCCTTGATTTCGTCTACGATCCAGAATGATTAGTAGTCAATTTCCTTTCTTAAATCCCAGAGGCCGGGAGAGAGAGGAGTGCGCGGTGTAAACGTCAGATAAATACGTCGATTTTAAAATAGGTACGCGTTTTACATTCTAAGTATTTATATCTATGGATGATGCTGATTGTGCTTTTTTTTTCGGATGTGAAATCATCAAATAACTCCTCCTGCTCTGGGCTGAGCAGTGAGGAGCTGAGGAGTGTCAGACTTTTACTGACTAAAACTCATCCATGTTCCTTCATCGCCCATTGTGTTCCGGGGCCACGGTATCTCTTTCGAACAGTCCCGCAGTCCCGGCAGGCATCGGCCCTTGCGGACCCCTTCCTTTTGCCGACATCTCTTTGAGGCGCGCGTGGAACACGAACGCGCCGTTGACACGACCTGTCGTCATAAGACGGACGGACGGCGAGCTAGCTCATAGCTCACCGTCCACAGGCCGGCTCCTGCTTAGGACCTCTGGTTACCTTTCTGTCAAATATCATGGCGATCGCTTCAGTTGTTTAGGGTAATAACTTAGCAGACACACACAGATTTTCTTTTGCAGTTATTTTTAAAAATCAGTTTGGATGGATAACATTAACCCAATTGACATGCAGCTGTATTCAATTTAATTGAATGTCACATAAGATATTCACTGAGTATATAATATCGTTGTACAATTTGCCAGACGGGTCTATTATATCTTGCATATAATCTATTCAATTTGTGCAATACTATCTAAATGCAAATATTGCACAACGCTACAAAATAGTACTCTAAAAAAAATTACCTTTCACATGCATGTGAAACCTCGGTGTGTGATCCACACTCCATTGAACTGGCTAAATTCCAAAAAAATAACACCCTGTATTTGTATGACATTAATCGATAGGGTCAATCATAAGGTTCAACTCTCTCTAACAAACGTGATAAATTAAATTAGAGGAAAACCATAAAATCTTAACTTATAAATTCAATGGGATAAGCTATACCACTTTTACTCAAAGGTCCATCCGATTACTTATGTAAGTACCTAATTAAAAATTATCTTTGACGTCATTTATTTATTAAAATGACGGATGGTGCTCCAGCCCATAACAGCACAAGCACTACTGTAAATAACCACCTCAATACCTCGACTGTTGATTGGTACAAGCGGCACAATCAGATGGCATGCGAGCGAGATCACCAGACCTCACCACATTAGATTTTTTTATGGGGATATGTTAAAAATCAAATTGATCAAAACTGTACACGAGGTAAGAACTGAGGTAATTTGATACGATTTTCAATATTTCCACACCGCGATTTAAAAGTTACTGGAAATGAATTCCTTAAAAGAATTTTGTGCATGCAACAAAATGGAGCTCATTTTGAACAACAAGATTGCATAGTTTTCCTTTGATTTAATTTATCATGTTTGTTAGAATGTTTCCTTTGAGTAAAATTTTCTATCTCCAGAAATTTACAGTACGTTCCCTCCAGGTGGCGTTGAATAATTCCACCCTGTATAAGGTGATGCAAGAATCTTTTGGCGCTCGAATGACGTCGACAGATGGATAATATTGGAAAACACAAAATTCCCTTTGAAAACTTTGAATTCGATGCTTCTAGTAGTAGTAATAAGAGCTAGATTACTTACGTTAGAGCATGCAACTGACAGATAGACAAATCAAATAATAATGTTGGATAGTGTGTTTGCCACAAGACGTTTTAGCTATATTTACACTACGAGAAGTCGTGAAAACAGTCCATTTACTAACATCCTAGTTATATAATGTCACGAGTGTAAAGCTATCTCCGTTAGGTAACCAACGAAGCAAATAAAGCCATTACAGTTGACCCTGATATAGTCTCGGTGTGCGCTGGCCATTAATATTCGGATGTAGACCTAACACTTGTTTGTATGTTATTAATTTTGTTCCCAGGTCGTGTTGTCTCACTCACGGAACATAAAGAAGAGCAAACCGTACACCTTCCTGGAAGCTTGGCTCGGCACAGGACTGCTACTGAGCTCAGGTAAGACTGGATTCGAATTACTTGAAGTACGCCAGGACATTGATGCCATTTTCACTAAAACTAATTTACTAGTGGCTTTTCAATGCTCGGCTTCGCGCTGGCTGTTGAAATTACAACAGTGCAATAATTTTAAGGTGTTCATTTACAGATACAAAGATATATTTCTTACCTTTTAGTCTATAACTTATATGTAATTTGATTCTGCTAGTACGCTCATAATTTGTTCGTCTACTTTTTATGCGAAGACACTACCTCCTAAGATACAGGACCTTCCTAGTTTAGAAGTCAGGGCTCAAATTTTGTATTGACTGTACTTTACCCATCTCTTGCACCCCACCTGTTTGTTAATTTTTCTGTTCTCTAATGACTTCTGTGTACTTTATTGTGTCAAACTTGTGTTTTCTAATAAAGACTATTATTATTATTTCGGTGTTATTTAGTGTTAGAGAAAAATGGCATGGGAGATATAAGATAGGATAAATATAGAAATGTTTTTCAAATCGTTTTTTTTTACTCTCATCAGTCGATGCGATTCGAGTGTAATTGTGTCCAGTCTTCTTCTGCGTGTCTATGGCAATCTAAATCGTGTCGGCCCAGAACTGAGCTACTAGTTATTCTAGCTATTATGTCCGTTTATTACAAGCTCTTGTTTATTTCTTTTGATTGAGTGAATATTTTTGATACGTTTTGAAAAAGTATAAGTATGTCACAACAAGTACCAGAAAAAATAGAAAAAAGGGCAAATACATTTAACTTCTGATGAGTGGGTGTGACGAACCGTTAACGAAGCCGAAAGGTACTTGTTCTCCCCGTCATTGAGATCATTTTTTTGTTCTAGACCAGGGATCCCCAAACTATTTTGGACAAGTGACCCCTTTTCCAAAATGAACTGTTACCTCAGACCCCCATGGCCAAATTACCTACTTTTAAGATCAACCCCCTTATTCATAATGGTCCGCTAACTTAAAACAGCTGCTACAGTGTGTTATTTTTCATTCTGACTTAGGTCAATAGAAGAAGACAGAGTGAGAATTAGCAATGCTTTAAGTTAGCAGACTATTATGAATAAGGGGGCCTATCTTTAGTTTTTTCCTATTGACACAAAATACCTAGGTACTAAGGTACCAATTGGAAAACTTTGCACTTGGTTAAGTGAGTAAAATTGACTTCATTTTCGTATCAAAATTTAACAAAATAAAAAGACATACAATTCAGTAAATATCAAGTTTAATTTATAACGATTATTACAAATTAGGTACTTAAAGAATTTTAAGTAGGTAGGAAATTATATTTAAAAAAGTATTAATTCGCAAAGAGAAAATAAAACATTCAGTGTGATGGATGAACCTGGTGACTATCTACCAATCTAGCTACATCCGGTTCAATATTGGTGAGTTGCAGCCTTAAATCTCCACGTTCGTTGATTTTCAAACGGTTTCTTTGTTTCGTCAAAATGTTTGTTACCACACTGAAGCTTTTTTCAACTAGGTATGATGATGGAAAAGCGATAAGGTATTTTTCAGCAATGTTCCACAATGTAGGATACTGTGTTTCAATGTTGCGTTGCAACCAGAACTTCTGATAGCCTTGGTTGAACTTCTGCTTAAGCTCTTCGTCTGTGCTGATGGTAATCAACTCTTCTTGCATTATCACATTGGCTTCTTCTATGGCTGTGGTATTGTACGGATTTATTATCCATTGAGGAATTTGTAAATTTAAAAGATCCTCAAACCTCTCCGTAAAATCCTTGTGTAATGCGTCCAAGTGAGTGACATATAATAAAATGTCATCATCTTGAAGCGTTTCTGGTAATTTTGACAAATGCAGAAACTGCGAATATTCTTTTCTGCCTAAATTTTGTTTATAAAGGATTAGTTTACCCACGAAGGCCGATATTATTGATTTTGTTTTAATCAAGTTAAGATCGTCACCCTGCAGCTGCAAATTAACTTTGTTGAACATTCCAAAGATATCAGTCAAGTAATAAATATCTGTTTTACAATTGTTCAGATTTTCTTTCAAATTCGGATCTTTTTCTTGTAAAAACTCCAACACAGATTCAAAAACGGCTGAAAATCTTTCTAAGCAAGAGCCTCTTGATAGCCAGCGAACTTCAGTGTGAAGAAGTAATCGAGTAAAGACTTCGTCGTTTTCCTCACATAGCTGAGCAAATAACCGAGAGTTCAAAGAATTGCTTCGAATCTTGTTGATAGCATTTATTACATATTGTAAAGACTTATGCAATCTAGGACTCAGCTTTTTTGCTACTAAATGCTGCCTGTGAATCACGCAGTGAATGACCAGTACATCAGGCAGTTGTCGCTTTAAGTGAGCTATAAAACCACGATGACGACCAACCATAGACGGTGCACCATCAGTCGCAACAGAAACAATGTTCTTCCATGGAATAGCTTTGTCAGTAAAAAAATGTTCCACGGCCTGAAAAATTGATTCTCCTCTGGTATCAGTCTCTAAATATGTAGCAAAAAGCAGTTCTTGGCACATATTTTCATCTTTGATATATCGAACATATCCTAACAACAGAGCTTCATTGCCGGGTAATGTAGACTCGTCCAACTGGAGAGAGAATCTGTTGGTCTGTAAGAACTTGCATAAAATGTTTTCCACATCGCGTCCCATCTCGTCTATGCGTCTCTGAACGGTGTTATTGCTCAAAGGTATTCTCTTTAAAATATCATGTGCGGGTTTGTGCAATACATTGTTAAGGACCTCCGCAATGGCTGGTAAGATAAGCTGCTCTCCAATTGTGTGGGGTTTCCCCGACTTCGCTATTAGTAAAGATATATTATAGGACGCTCGTAAACCATCATCGTCTTTAATAGATGATGACGCAAACATCGATCTTATGGATGGCCTTTTGTCTAGTTTTTCTTTAAGTGCTTGAAAAAATGTCAAGGGCTTACTTTTTTTGTCAGCATGTACTCTCGATAAGTGGTCATCCATTTTTGAAGGCTTCATGGCATCGTTACTGAATACTTTTTCACATATGAGACACATCGGCAAGTGTTGATTTGATGGAGATGCAATAAATCCGAACTTCAAGTAGTCCAAACTGTATTGTCTGCATTTTTTTTTCGTGTCCGCCATCATAAAACTCTCAGTAATCCTGCAAATAAAAAAATAAGAAACTAAGTACCTAAATTAAAAACAATACCTAATAAACTGTTAAATTTACTGGTAAATTTTTACAATTGAAACAACTGAGGCAACTGCAAACTGTTGCAAACAATCTACAGATAGCTCAACTGATCACTATCACACAGTGTGCAGTGGGGCAATGCTGATGCGCTGTGCCGGATAAAAACTGTTTCGTACTTACCCTGTTAATTTTTCATAAACTGCAGATATTGTGTGGTTACGCTATTAACTCGCGTAGGGAGCTCAGCATTTTGTAAATTCTTTTTCAGTCACTTTACTTCACTTAATTTAGCTATGTAATAACTTTGTAATCTCTTGAAATAAATGAGTACTTATATGAGTTATTATCGTTCAAGCTCCAACGAATTTCAAAACGCAAATGAACTTTCAACCTAAGTGCAACCTCGTTAAATAGTAAAATATCAGGAACATGTTTGGACTTGCAACTTGATCATGAATTCGTTCGTGTTAAATCGCGCAAGCGTCAAATAGAGAGCAAGTCAAAACGCGCCTGAAAGACGTACGCTCGAACTCATTATCTTGCACAAACTTGTCCACACTGACTTGCCGAGTTTTTCATCTTGTACGAACTTGAGGCTTTATATTACTACAACAATGCTATTTCCTACATAAATATTAATTATTCTTAGTACACGTAACACAACATAAACAATACAGTACCTACCTACCTATCTTGAAAGTTTTAAATAAGAACTTGTGTTAATTTAATAGGGGTCGATTTTTAGACCTCGTCGACCCCCATAATCAGTTTTCGTTTATGTCGACCCCTAGGAAACCTTTAACTTTGGGAATCCCTGCCCTAGAGCATACAAGCGTGATATTATGATATGATGAAGTTTTTTATTTTGCCTTTTTTAGTTGCAATATTCTACACAAATATATGCTATACATTTATTTTACATCGTTAACAACTCCTTTCATGGTAATAGGCTTATCCCCAATAAAATGTAACTTATATCGTTATCATACCTAACTGTCGAAATCTGGGTGTACTATACACATCTGCGTAGGTGCTCCCTCAGAGCATACTGGCGTTAAGTTATGTTCTAATATTGTATAAACAATAAACATCCAAGCGATTGCAACAGTCACGACAGATTTGCCGTCTATTTTTGAAGAGTTCCATAGTATATCTCCGAAGATCAGCATCAGATCTTCACCAAATTTAAAATGGGACCACCGCGAAACAATATTCTACCAAACAAAAAAAGAATCATCTAGTTCTGTTCACAATTGGTGAAGATATCGCTGAACATAAAAACAAAAAAAAAAATAGAGGACTTGTTATCCTCCCCCTTTTGGAAGTCGGTTAAAAAATAAAAAACGTTTTTTTGACTCGCCAATTGACGTAGAGTGTCAATTCATTTCCGTCATGTACAACCTTGCCTACCCGTCTACAAATGCAAGCGCGAAGTTCTGCCAGTTTCAATCCGCACACGGAAAACCGCAGCTGATAAAACTAGTAACAGCGCGGTTTAATTACTATAACCTTGTCTGAAATGTGTGGTAATTGAAAATCCTAGTAGAACCCACGAGTAATACCTTGCACGCTACCGCAGATCCTCCTGACATTTGTTGGCATTATTATTATCTAATGTGTCGCACCCTGAGCGACAAATCAAAATAGGGGAACAATTGACAAAGGGTGCTCAACCTGCCCTGACTGCGGTTCGTAGCTCTTTGCCAAGAACGAGCTAGGTTGACGAAGAGGTCTAATAACAGTGGAAAAGAAGAAGCCCTGTTCCCTTAACCAGTTCGGTACTGCACCGAGTGGACCCTACATGCTGCTGCTTCCTTCTGTGTCTACGACGCAGTTGTACATTGCGCGTCTGCATTACTAAACGAAGATTGAGGAAGTCGTGGAATATTTGAGAGTAAAGACCAACTGGACTGAGGGTCGAATGGTTGGAGTCGCGCCGTATATAGCACCCACTTTAAGTCTTTCGTGGTACGAGTTCCAACCCAACATCTACATACCTTCTTGAAAGAGGACTCTTGGCCGAAAGGTGTCGTATATCGACGTTTCCGAGGACGGTCACGCGACAACACGCAGCCAAACACGTCACCGACAAAGTTACGTGAATAGTTATAGTTTAATACGGTTTTTAATATGTATTAGTTTATTATTGTTTCAGATTATTTTGTGTATTTTATTTATGGGCCTCAGTCGCCTGATAATAAAATGATTGATAAAAAAAATGTAGTTGATATTTGGGGATGAAATCAATAAAATTTCTGTGGAATTCGGAAAATTGCAAGAAACGACTTATTTAAACCTTTGACGTAGATCACGGAAAAATGGCGAGATAAATAAAAATGTTGCCAACATAATGCAATTAAAATAAGCAGCAAGGTCAATAAAAGAATATTAGAAAATAGTTGCGTTACAACATTAAGTTAGTTTCTTTTTTAAATGTTAAAATTGCCATTTCTCTTCCAGGTGCAAAATGGCACAGACGTCGCAAGATCCTGACTCCGACCTTTCACTTTAACATCCTGAAGAGTTTCGCCGTGGTGATGAAGGAGAGGAGCCGAGGTCTGGTGGAGAAGCTCAAGGGCCTCGATTGTTCGGAGGTGAACCTGATGCCAGTCATCAGTGACTACACGCTGTTCACTATTTGTGGTAAGTAATAGAACTGAAGACCGAGTTTCGTGGCATCTCGCTCCTTCGTTTGACGATCGCGACTACCACAAACGTTGAAACTTAAATATTTGAATATAAAACTTTCGTATACTTTAGAACTTATCAAGAAATTATTCGGTTAATCGCTTACGAGATAATCATAAATCTTTTAAAAATGTCTCTCAGAATCGGTAAAGACTTTTTAAGCCACGCCTTTCAAAACATTGCGGGGCTTGAGTTAAGCCGGCACTATCCCTATGATATGAAGGTCGACAGACAAACATCTCGATTTTCTCAGAATTGTGGCTATCAGCGGGTAAATACTTCGTTTAAAAACAAATTACAGGAAGAACGTGGTTTCTTTTAGACAGGGCTAAGAATCAATAAGCGTCATAGATTCCTTTGGTCAGACCTAACGAATTTTGATATTGGTTGAAAACACGCTCATTCTGCCCGTTCATTTCATCCGTCTTCTTAAAATGAATATACATTCAACACCTTAATAGATTTGATGTCTGGCAATGTTTTGGCGAGAGTGAATGTAATCATGAAGGTTTTTTAGGAAGCCACACTTTTAGACGCGGAATCAGCTAGGTCCAGTCAGAAAGAGGTTAATGTCCATGCAACAGAAGCGAATAGACTGACGCGGTGTCTAGCCACGTCATCAAAACCGACGGCGTATGACGTCTTTTTCGCTTAATACACCCAAAATATAATAACGAGTAACAGAGAAATATGGAAAAAGAAGACATGCTGCGCCGAACCCAAATAAATCGGGGTAAGGGCAGGACGATGATGATGATGACACCCAAAATATGTATGTGCTTAAAACGTAAATCTTTCCAGAAACTGCCTTGGGAACCCAGCTCGATGCTGACAAGTCCTCAAAAACTTTGGAATACAAATCTGCCATTTTGGAAATTGGAAACCTCCTTCTAGGCCGCCTAACCAGAGTATGGCTTCACAACGAATACCTGTTCCGAAAGTTTCCAATCGGTAGAAGGTTCGAGAGTTGTCTGGAAAAAGTCCATTCCTTCGCTGATGACGTCATAATGGAGAGGAAGAAGAATTGGAAACCTGGACAGAGTGATTTCACTGAAGATGATATTTCAGTAGGTGGTAAGAAAAGATATGCTATGCTTGATCTGTTGCTCGAAGCAGAGAATAAAGGAGAAATAGATTTGGAAGGAATAAGAGAAGAAGTTAATACGTTTATGTTTGAGGTAAGTTTTTTGTCTTCTGTTACTTTAAATAGTATAAATTGATAATGGAGTTGTGTTGGCCTTAATTGGAGGCTTACATTTTTCCAGTATGAGTTGTTTTTAAACAATTGTTTTGCAATTTTGTCTCTTTTTTATTATAATCACTGTGAGCATATTTTGAGCGCTATCCCAGTTACCACTGAAATATATTTTTGGATGAACTATTTTTATACTTTTCTGGATTATAGCAATAACAATAAAATCTTCAAACATAGAATTAAGCGAAAGGCGGGATCCAGTAACTTGATATTTTTCTAAAATAAATTCGTGAACAGTTGAACCAATTTTGGAGTTTTGTTGAGCTTGTCTGAAATAATGCATATTTATGTCCGATTCGCTGAAGATCTTAATTTATTTGCAAAAGTTTCGTACTTCGATTTTGGCTTTCAGCGAAATTGGAGAATTACAACATTATTATGACTGGAATTTGGTTAAAATATATTTATTTTATTTTGTGTTTGTTTTAGGGCCACGACACCACAGCAATGGCAATTGTGCTTGGACTGATGTTAATAGCAGATCACGAGGAGGTCCAGGTATATTAATTTGATTAAATTATATTTATATTGACTATAATGTTTTGACGCCTGAGGAAGGACAGCGCCGACGAGGTCGACCGCGGCGATAGTGGCGGGACGATCTGATCATTTTTGTGGGGCTAACATGGCCAAAGATCGCACTGGTTTAGTAATTAGTATGGAAATTTTTACCCTTTTTTTGGTACGGAGAAAAGGAAGGTCTTTCCGGCAGTGCAACATAATGTAGGATAGTGAAATCTATAAAGATTATATATCCCGCGCTTTGACTTAGGTACCTACACTTTCCCCTCACGGCACTATCTTGCTCTTGTAGTTGTCGTACTACAACCGTCGGGTTGTACGACGCTTTCAGGAATAAATCTAGCCAAAGAACATACTTAGAAACGTTTGCCGACCTCGCCCTGAGAAAGTAAAATCTTTCAAAAAAAAATGGTTTGTTTCAGTTTTTCGCTTTTGTTAATCTTATTAGATGTGACATATTCGTAATAGTATCACATTACGTTTGTTGTTGCAATCCAGTCGTGGGTTATGTAACTACATTGAGCATGATGATTAACAGCTTTTTCAAGGAACAAGTGCCACTGCAAACCAAAAGATTACCTAAGATTTGAACTTTAGCCTTCATCTGTATACAAAGACTGATTTCACCAAAGATTGCGCTTACCACATCTGTTGGTTATTTCTACTTTAATCAAGAATAAATAGACAGATAGTTCACTTTGATCACTTTTAATTCACAATTACTTACGACAATAATAATATAAAATGATGTCTCTACGACGATCGCGAGTGAAAGAGCCCTCAGCCCTTTTTTTTTTTTGTTAATGGCATCTCGCAGTTCAGCCTATGAGGCTGGCTACTGCTTAACCGGTCTAATCCTGTGGATGCCTGGAATTTAAGGCCACAAGCCAGGGCAATAAATAAGCCCTCAGCCCACCGAGCTCGAGGTTTTTAAGGGCTTAGTATTGCCCCGCCGAAGTGACGTCAGCAGATGCAGGTAGCCAGTGCGCTTAGTTTTGGTCGCCAGAAGCAGTGACGCCAACACATCTAAACCGCGATTTAGTTGTCTAGTCGATTTACTAGCTGATTTGGACCTTATGTACTAATGCTGCTTATAAGTGTGCGTTACATTATGGAGCTTCCTAGAAATTGTATTACTTCCTAGATATTTTTATTAAACCTTTATTCCTAGAACTCTTTGCGTTCTTACGGAAGCTTTCAACGCGTTTGAAGGCTCTCAAATCTCCCGCAGGAACGAACTCCCCTCGTTTTCAATACCTAGAACTATCATTTATTTATTTATGTTTGCCAAGTTCTTCGCCCCGGACACTAATAAAGACTGACTGAGCAAATTGATTGCTAGTTAAGTCAAAAGTTCCTAAAGGTGGACTTGGACGCACCGCTGGAGTCGTACGCATCGCAATCGCGCATTTTGGTCGTGATTGTTGAACTACAAAGCCAACCTGCAGGACTACACATATTTTTGGCTTTGATTAGACAACTCCAATACAGTTTTTGTGTGCGTATATGTTGTCGTTGTGGTGTGTGTGTACTGAGAGAAATAAAATGCGCTGGAACTTGAATATTTCTTAACTTGCGAAACGTGTAACAAATATTTCAATGTAGTAGTTATTTAGATTGCAAGCTCGTATGTAGCTAATGGCGGTTACTGGCGAATTGGTGTCGCCGAGTACTGCGTGTACGACGAATACAAAATGCTGTGTCAGCGCTTCCACACGGTACAGCAGCTACATCGCGGAGTCAGGTCGGCTCGGCATAATAGGAGTGACTTTTTCTCGAGCATATTTGTAGCACCCCTGACTTTTCCGAAAAGTAAATTGATTGTTGTATAAGTTGTAGGTCACTAACTCTCGCCCGTTGGAAACTCACATTACGTATCTTAACTTGCCTTATTTAAATACTAGTTATGCTCATGTAACATATAGTTTGGTGGCGTCCGTCCAAACCCGTTTTTTCCGCCACGTTTTCATGATTTGGGTACCTAAATAAATAGCTCGGTCGTATGTATTAAATTTTTAATACCATGTACACATTTGACCTGCTCACCTTTGGTATAGAATATGATGTTTTCATGGTGAATATTGTTCTGGATTGAATTACCTCTTTAAGAATACCTAAAGGGGTAATTTGCAGGTGACAAAATAAATAGTTTTTTTTTGTAGTCTTTTGATGGATGATAGAATTAGTAATTCCATAGGCATTTTATTTAATCTTCTGGATTTTGGGCTGCTGGCTAGTATACATAGTGTTTACCCGCGAATATGCTACTAATTATATCGCGTAGTCTCATGAAGTCATTGTCATCTAAACAACCAACCAGCCTTTTCCCAACTGTGTTGGGGTCGGCTTCCAGTCTAACCATATACCAGTACTAGCTGACCCGCGCAACTTCGTCTGCGTGCGTGCGTACATAAAAGAAAGAGAGGTTAGAGAGAGTGTGCGTCAACCTTAAAAGTTAGACATATGGCCATTGCGGATATTTTTTTAGAGCTTTTTAAGAGGGACAATTCCGACATACATGATAATTGCGTAACTTTAACCGTTCACGCACAACGGAAGCTCTCAAAAGGAGTAAATCCCTATTATATACTATTACCGATGGATAATCATCAAATGACCCCTCCCACTCTGGTCGGAGCGGAAGGGAGTGTTAGACTTGTACTGACTAAAATCCATCCACGTTTCTTCTTTTGCCCTTTGCGTTCCAGGGCCGCCGTATCTCTTTCGAACAGTCCCGCAACCCTATCTCTGGTCTCTATCGTTTGACCGTCGTCGATGACAGTCATACTTCAGCAAGGCCTAAAGTTCTCATCAAGGTGCATGAAATGAGCCCAAACACGTTATTGTTGCTGCAAACTCTTGAGGACTTCTTGCATGTGCCTTCCGTCTCCATCGTCAGACCTTCGATGACGTCATACTCCAGCTAGATCTAAAGTTCTCATCAAGGTGCAGGAAATGAGCCCAAACACGATTTCTCAATTTAAAAAACAAAAGATCATGCTTAACGGACTTCTCTGTAAAAAGTTATGCGTCGTCAGGTCATACATAAAATAAAAATATATAGACGCGTTGAATTGAGAACCTCCTCTTTTTGTTTCGTTGGTTAAAAAACCAAGCTTCAGACATTTGACACGGGCGATTTGAATGGAGGGAAATTAATAGCGCCATCTATCGAGCACAAAATTAAGCCGCTAAAATTTAATGCATGTAAAGCGATCGAACACACACTCTACAGGGTTATAGCTTCATGTAGACTAATCTAGAGTACTTTTTGCTATCAGACTTTTTTGTAAAGCTGGTCAACCGATTTAAAAGTTATCTTGTGAGCACATTTTTATTAATTAGTACCATTTTGGTGCAATAGATGTCGTTGCATGTATCTTACACAATGATGGTAAGTTCTTCTTGAACACTTTAAATTCATAAATCTTTTGATAGAGAGCACTGATTACAATGAAACAAAAACGAAAACCTTCTCTAAGTTCCGCACAATATTTGTGCATTGAATCTAATCACATTGGTTTTCCCAACAACATGAACGCCCGCCTCGCAGCGCACGCGGGTCATTATTTTGATGCGGAGTTATTTTAAAACTGTGATATCTCTTATGATATTCATCTAAATTGAATGGTGTAAAGGGCAATTTTGGTCACAATTAAACGCTTAAGATGACTAACATATTTATTTTGATAAGGATTAATACTATGTCGGTAAAAATACCTTTGCAAATAAAGCACTATTTTTGACCAAATTTTTAAATCATAAAAATGGTTATTGTCAGTTAACCTTAAAAGATAGGCATGTGCTGTCGGGGACTTTTTTTTAGACATTTTTAAGAGGAATAATTCTCTCAAACATTATTTTTGTGCAACTTTAACCGTTTAACCAGCGCACGCAACGGAAGCTCTCAAAGATAATAAATTTTCCCCGTTTTTGCAACATTTTTCATTGATGCTCAGCTCCTATTGATTGTAGCGTGATGATATATAGCCTATAGCCTTCCTCGATATATAAGCTATCTAACACTATAAGATTTTTTCAATTCGAACCAGTAGTTCCTCAGATTAGCGCGTTCAAACAAACAGACAAACTCTTCAGCTTTATAATATTAGTATAGATTTTACGTGGAGCGACTGCCAATCTGACCTCCACAATCCAGTTACTACTGGGCAATACAATACCCCTTGCTAAGACTGGTTGTCAGACCTTTTGGGCCACCTGTAACGACTGTCAAAGATCCACAAATGACTATCAGAACTAACGGGTTAACGTGCTTTCCGAGGCACGGAGAAAACTCGGTGAGTAATGGGTGGTCACTCATCCGCAGACCGTAGTCTCATGAAGTAAACGTGCGTTAATTGACTGGGAAATGTAAATTAATGTATAGGGGCATTATGTGCCTAGCCTTATCCCAACTATGTGGGGGTAGGCTTCCAGTCAAACCGGATGCAGCTGAGTATCAGTATTTTACATGGAGCGACGATACGACTACGACGGATGTAGGAATGTTAGGGCCTGAAAAGTGGTTAGTCATAATAACGCTTGGTAACCCTGTAATGCGGCCAACGGGAAAATCAAGCCAAACTGCTCTATTACGCTTAAATACCCCTGAATAAGTACTACGCTATCTTTTAATCCAAGCTTACCAGGAGATCACAAGTTAAGACAAGATTAAAATCTCCTTGGAAGGGAAAAGTTTAGAGCTTTTCTTTCAACGAATTTTTTTTACTTGAACTTTAAAGCTTCACAGGGGCTTTGTGAATCTAATCTTGTGGAACGTTTTGGTTGCCTCTCGGTTTATTGCCGTCGTACATTTTAGCGATACGCAAACGAATAAACTTTAGACCTTTTCGAGGAATTTATCGTGTTCTTTAAGAAATGGCGCCTGTGTTTTGGTTAGATGGTAACAAATCTTACGTGTATAAAGTATTTATAAAGCCTGAAGGCGAGATTAGTCTGCGGGATTAGTCCTTTCTTGAGAGAATAACTTGATTTCAGAATTACTAATTAGAAAAGTAAAAAAAAATGTTTGAAGTTGAAGCGCAACAGAACTTTATGCGTGGGTTCCAATAGCCGTTGTTATAAGAGAGTATACTTTTTTACATGTAGGAAAACTTTATTTGCAAATACCAGGAGCTGTAGGTCGCAACTGGCAGTGTAATGACCTCGCCTTTATTTTTCTCATTAAACGTGCTTAGCGTAGTCACAGGTATGGTGCCTTATCTTAACCACATGCAGAAAGAAAACACCACTTCGAACACAATTTTATAGTATATCTTATTCTTAATGATTTTAAGGAAAACATCGTGTGAAAACAGACATGTCCTAGAACCAGAAATTCGAAGACATGTGAGATCTACCAACCCGCATTGGGGCCGCGTGGTTGATTATAGCCCATTCCCTCTCATAGAGAGGAGGCCGAGTGTCCCAGGAGTGGGAACATTATAGTCTGATTTTGCTTAATCATTTTATATTAATTCTTCGATTTTATTTTTATAACACCTATGATTTTCTTTTTACCTAACAGGATGGAATATACGAAGAATGTCAGAAGATCTTGGGTGACTCTGACCGTACCCCGTCCATGTCAGACCTGGCTGACATGAAGTACCTGGAGGCCGTCATCAAGGAGACCCTGAGGCTGTACCCTAGCGTGCCGTTCATAGCTCGGGAGATCACTGAAGACTTTATTCTAGGTAAGAATGTATTTACTTCATCACTACTAAATGTAACTAGTTTAAGTAAGTCGACGTTGAAGTATCTAGGACTCGTCCTCGACAGCCGGGCCGGCCGGGGCTGCCTTCAAGCGGCTCCCGCCCAACCTGGGGGGTCCAAACGCCTCCTGCCGGAGGCTCTACGCGGGGATCGTGCGGTCCATGGCCCTTTACGGGGCCCCGGTGTGGGCGCGTTCCTTGAGGCTGCGAGCCGCCCACTATCTGAACGTGCCCCAAAAGGTGATAGCCGTTAGTCCGTGGTTACCGCACGATCTCCCGCGAGGCAGCGAGCCTCCTTGCCGGATTGCCGCCATGGGATCTAGAGGCAATAATCCTCGCGCGCGTGATCTCATGGCGACATGGAGAGAACGACTGTCGCAATCCGGTGCAGGGCACGTCACAATAGTGGCGATAAGTCCCCTCTTTGAGGAGTGGCTTGAGAGGCGCCACGGCGTCCTCACCTTCCGCATGACGCAGGTCCTCACCGGACACGGTTGTTTCGGGAGGTACCTGCACCGGATCGGGTGGGAAGAAACGCCCGGGTGTTACCATTGTGAGGATCGACCGGAGGACACGGTGGAGCACACGGTGGAGGTCTGCCCCGCGTGGGCGGAGCACCGCCGTGTCCTCGTAGCGGCGATCGGCGGCGGCGACCTCTCGCGTCCGGCCTTGTTTCAATCCATGGTCCGGAGCGAGACGGAATGGGACGCCGTCGCCTCCTTCTGCGAAGCAGTTATGCTAGCGAAGGAGGCGGCGGAACGTGAGAGGGAGAGAACCTCACGTCCCAGCCGCCGCGGGAGACGCCTGGGCCTGTGGACGGTGAGCTATGGGCTAGCTCGCCGTCCGTCCGTCTTATGACGACAGGCCGTGTCGACGGCGCGTTCGTGTTCCACGCGCGCTTCAAAGAGATCTCAGCAACAGGAAGGGGTCCGCAAGGGCCGATGCCTGCCGGGGCTGCGGGACTGTTCGAAAGAGATACCGTGGCCTCGGAACACAAAGGGCGATGAAGGAGCATGGATGGGTTTTAGTCAGTAAAAGTCTGACACTCCCTCCTGCTTCGCCCAGAGCGGGAGGAGTTATTTGATGATTTCCGATCCGAAAAAAAAAAAAGAAAGGTGAGGCTAGATGTATGAAAGTGGACGAGCAACAGAAGTATGTAAGGATCGGATGTCTGTGGGTTCTGCAGTTTATGTCTTATGGCCATGGGGGTCCTTGATGATGGCAATAAACATCACGCCCGTAATCCCCGAAGGGTTACGCAGAGGTGTACCTAATAGCATAACAGGCGAAACGTGGGTGTACACCCACGTTTCGCCTGTTATGCTTAAATCCCATGTTATAGGAGGCGAGCCTATTTTCATCTACCGGGCACAGATCTAGTCTCCGTAGCTGCTAATGAGAGATTCCTGATGGAAAAACCCAATAACAATTTGCCCGACCCGGGAATCGAACCCAGGACCTCATGCTCGGAAGTTGCGATTGCGACCACTACACCAATCAGGCAGAGATGGCAATAGCCGTCCCTATTAAAAGAGTAGGTATTATCGGAGTTATTTCAGAGCGGTGGTAAGGACGTCTCAGTGCAAACGGCCGCGACTGACGAGTACTTCCATAGAGATAGTTTCAGCTTTTATAAAAAGACTTAGGTCTGGTGATCACGGGATCTCCCTCTATAAGGTCGTAGACACGTAGTTATTTGAATTAATTATTTTTATTTTTTTAATTGTCTTTTTTGTTTTTACTGTGGACACTTTTAATGTGCACATCTTGCTACATCGTTCTCACATAGTGTACCATCTCAACATAAATGATGTAACCAAGATTTTGTAACAATTTGCTGATTTAAAAGAGTGCCCATGGAGTTTCTTGCCCGTTCTTCTCCATAGAGATCTACGATAGGGAATGGGCAACTACAGTACTTTCACAGTTCTTATGCCTTGTGACTGGGACTGTAGCTACATTTAATTGTTATCTTTTTTTTCGACAATTCAAAAGTGCCTGTAACTGGCCTACTTGAAATAAATGCTTTGATTTTGATTTTGAAACGAACCCTGGCAAACACTTTTCTTTGTGGAGATTATTCTCTCAAAATGGTAAAGGAAAATATAGCAATGAAACCAGTAGGTACGTCCTAAAACCAAAAATTCGAAGATATGACTGTGATATCCAGCACATTTGGCCGGCGTGGTTACAGCCCAGACCCCCTCACGGTCACTGTCCCAGCAGTGGGAATTTTATAAGCCTTTGGGTTTTGACAGGATTGGATTGTCCACAGAGCAATCGATTTTTTTTGTAATTTACTCTTAATTTAATCTTAGTACTAAGTTCGGAGTTTGCAAATTAATATTATTGTATTTAAGATGAAAACTTTGATTTTGACGGACTTAAATATTTTTAGGTACTTTGTATCATTTCAATTTAGCCTTTTTTTTTTGTAATTTGTATTTTTGCAGTAAGTTGTTAAACTCCAATGAATTCGCCTAAAATCCTGCCTTGATAAATCAATCCTGGTTAATTTATATAACGTCAAAGTAAAAAAAAAAACTTAAACGTCTCGGATCAGGTTTATTTATGTTTCAATTTATTAGCAACTAAACTTCCAATTATTCATCAATCAATTGGTTATTTATGGGTTAATCTATTCCCAAGTATCTCTTACTAAACCCATTTTCGTCTCAACGCAATGCCTTTGCTAGAGGTCAAGAAAGTTTATCGATGTAACTTAATATTAGGCCGAAAATGTCCAAGATATTTTAACGAAACGTGACCAATCGACGGAAGGACAACGTGATCGACGAAATATCATCTTTATGTAATCCTCCAGAACCCAACGTTTGACGTCTTTTGGACGGTTTTTTTCCTACATCCCTTTTGTTACGCAATCATAAGAATGTGAACAGTTATACAGACCCTTAACGAACCCGTCAATCAGGCATTCTGTATATCAAACTCTACGCAAAAATGATTGCTGGGAAACTTTTTTTTTTTGGAGGAATCTACGTTTTACTGTGGGTCTCAATGTAACGCACTAGAAACATTTTGCTGATGAATGCATTGAATATTACAAGGGATAAGGTGATATTTAAAGTATAGTAACATTAAAAACTTGTACCTATTTAAAATAAAAAATACTTGTGAAAAAGTTGGAACTTTGACCTGACTTTGAATGGTTCAGAACAAAACAAAAAACGCAATGACGGGAAGTACCAGAAACGCGGCTTCGTTATGGGTACTTTTACACCCATTATAGTACTGTCAGTTGTTCTTCGTCTCCCCTGTTGGCAAGACCTGACGGATTAGGCATAGTGACATTGTCAAAGCTGTAAAGATGGTGAATTTTTTTTATTGGATTGACATGAGCTACCGAAAAGATTAACCAAGGCCTAGCTTGCGGGCTTGGGGACGGTGACCTTTGGGCTAGCTCGCCGTCCGTCCGTCTTATGACGACAGGCCGTGACGAACGGCGCGTTCGTGTTCCACGCGCACCTCAGAGAGATGTCAGCAAAAGGGGTGCGCAAGGGCCGATGCCTGCCAGGGCTACGGGACTGTTCGAAAGTGGTACCGTGGCCCCGGAATACAAAGGGCGATGAAGGAACATGGATGGGTTTTAGTCAGTAAAAGTCTGACACTCCCTCCTGCTCCGCCCAGAGCGGGAGGAGTTATTTGATGATTTCCCATCCGAAAAAAAGAAATAAAACAATTCAGCTAATACATCACCATCTGCTTAGCCTTTTCCCAACTATATTGGGGTCGGCTTCCAATCTAACCTGATGCAGCTGAATACCAGTATTTTACATGGAGCGACTGCCTATCTGACCTCTACAACCCAGTTAGTGCTGAGTAGTACAGTACGGACTTTCGGGCCACTGACTACCTGTAATGACTGTCAAAGATGCACAAATGACAGCCGGGACCAACGGCTTAACGTGCTTTCCGAAGCACGGAGGAAAATCGGTATGGAATGAAAGTCACCCATGCACAGACCGACCTTGGCGAACGCAGCTTAAACTTGGAAATCGACCCGGCGGCTGTTATAATTAATTTATTCGGCCACTCGGTTGCTTCTGTAGATTGTGACATGGCCGCCTGTTCCCACTGCTGGGACACACGCCCCCTCTATATTAGAGGGAATGGGCTATAATCCACCACGCAGGCCCAGTGCGGGCTGGTAAATGTCACATGTCTTCGAATTTTTGGTTCTAGGACATGCCGGTTTCCTCACGATGTTTTCATTAAGTTACAAAGAAGCCAGTCGTGTTGCTACGGTTTGCGCTTGAGTACACGTTCAGAAATATGCTTATATCTGGCTTTCTTTCTGAGATTGTTAAGCACATAATTAAATGCCCCAATTACATTATTATTTTGACAACCTCATAGAAACAACGCAGACATAAAGTTTTACTTATCAAAAAAGTGATTACTTTTTTGAAAATACTCGAGAGATTGGTATAATTATGTTATTTAACGACATAATACGTGTACCTCTTCAAAGAAAAGATGAGAGGATTTTATTTCCATTACGCAAATCGCTCTTGCCTAAGTCAAAACATGATAAATTGAGTACGGTACATATTATAACAAAAAATACGAAAAAAATGTTATTTTCGAAGACTATGGGTACCGCTACCTACAAACCTCCATGTTTTACATTTTTGAATGTTTTTTTAATTATTTTTAATGAATTAAAAAAAAAACATATGATCACGCCTGTAATCTCCGAAGGGTTAGGCAGAGGTGTACCTAAAGATATTTTTTTAAAATTATTTCTTTACTGTTTTTACTTTTTTATTGTCCCAATTTAATATTTTTGTTATATTTTGCCCGAAATAAAACTCATTTTTTTTCATTTTATTTATATTCTTTTTACATACAAGTACGTATTAAGCAAGAAACCACACAATTTAATTAAGCCTCGTTCACGGCCTAACGCGATCCGATTTCACTTGGCAATGTGTCTCAAGCGACATGCGAGTGAGACATTTGTTTCCTCCGCATCGCATCGCAAGTAGCGTCGACTCGTGACGAGCGCGAGGCAGCGCGCAATTTTTGCGAGTTTTTTTTTATACCGAATGAATATCATTTCTAGTAGTTGTTTAATATTCACTGATCAACCAAATAAAAGAAATCTGCCGCACCCATGGGGGTATCAAAAGTTACAGGATGTCAAAGCAACAAAAAAAAACTTGAAATAAGGCAATTTGGTAACTCGCCAGAATCTTAGAGGACGATTGTTTGGATCAATCATCTTGAACCTAAAGATTCCGCTACATTCAGGCAGTTGACCTTTGTCAAGTGCCTGAATGTAGCGGAATACTGGAATATTATTTAAGCAGTTCCCTAAACAATTTTGGTGGTTCAGTATCAGTAATAGAAACATTTCCATTATTTGTTCAAAACTTTTTTATATTTTTTTATCCGACTATAAATCAGCAAAATATGGACATCTATTCGTAATATTATATCAATGGGCGCGCGCCATGCGGCGCACGCGGCGATGTTGTGCAGCGGTGGTGAAATCCCTTCTCGAGCGTCACGGGCGGGGCCGACAGTCACTCATCGCATGCGCTGTCGTGATGTCTCGTCCAACCTTTCCCGCGCAGCTCCTGCGCCATACGTGTGTCGTAATCGTACCTATAGGTCACGATGTCGGACTTGTAACCGCGAGTTTTATGAAATGGTGCAGGTGTATTTATTAAATGGTGAAAGTTTACGAGCAGCTCGCAGAATGTATGCAACGGAGAGCATGCGAATGCGAGCCCAAGGTATCCTTAACCCCGCAGCCCCTAATTAAAGGACAATTTTAGCAGTCACTCAAAGGCTGCTTGATCACGGTCAGTATGCTTTATTTTCTGCATTTTGATGGTCCTAAGCCCCCGAAAGTATGAAAGAAAAATTGGAATTACTCTTCAAATAACTCCAGATCACGGCCAAATCTTAAAAAAGTCTTGTTGGAACCAGATAAAATCGGCGATCAGTACATTGTAACCCACGTAAATGATGCCTGTGCATGATAAAAGACGACTAGCGTGGAGCGCCGCCGCCCGCGATTTGGTGGCCATACAATCAATGTCAAAGTAAACATTTTTCGTTAACGATAACTTTATTTTTTTGTACTAAGACTTATCAAAATAAAAAATAGGTATTTAATAAAACTTACTTAAGTTAAATTTGTCAAAGTTTGCGCACTGAATAATACTGCTGCGTCAATGAACATGTTATTTTTTTATTGATATAAAGTAATTTAGTAAACATTATGAGCTTTATCCAGGTGAATTATTTCCTCGCCCAAGAGACTGGCGGCATTGCCACTTTGTATGGCAACAGTTAGCCACTGGTCAAGGTCAAAAGCCAGCCCTTGGGTCACTCACGGGAAGAGTCAACTAGGCGTTTAGAAATTAAGTAGTTGATTACATAACATCAAGTGTGTAATCTCCGAAGGGATAGGCAGAGGTGTACCTAATAGTTCCCCACATTTCGCTAGTTATGTTTAAGTCCCATGTAACAGGGGGCGAGCCTATTGCCATCGACCGGGCACAAATCCAGAAGCCATAGCTGCTACTGAGATATTTTTGATGAAAAAACCTAATAACACTTTGCCCGACCTGGGAATCGAACCCAGGACCTCATGCTCAGCAGTCGCGCTTGCGACCACTAGACCAACGGGTAGTTCATACCTTTCTAGTAATAAAAACCATCTGCATATCTAAAGGGGGAGATGCTGTCCGCTAGCGACTTATACATGCTTTCTTTCTTTATCGTGACCTGGTTAGTGCCTAACCTGGTGTCAGAGATTTTAGGCCTTTTATGGGCCTCTGACTTGGCTTTACATGCCGTCAAGAAATATCTCTCATGCATGCTAGTTTCCCCACGATGTTTCCCTTCACCGGAGCAAATAATACTTATACCAACAATACGCACATAAATCGGAAAAATCAGAGGTGCGTGCCTTGGGTGAACTCGAGTTATATAATTATTATGCTACATGATTACAGAATCTTATGGAAGTAAGTCTCTGTAACAAACAGACTGATGAATTTTCTATCCAGGAACATTTGGCTTACGGCGAATTTTCTTGTTCCATAACATCACATTAAATTTATAGACTAACTTTAGTCCTATATAAACAGTAATTATGAAAGTTAAGATCATATCAAGTGGTAAAGGAGCGAAATGTTAATTTCTACTAAGTCTACTCATAATTAAGGCATACTTAATTAAGGAAAAATACTATCTACAGGAGGCTCTCAATTCGATGTTTTCGCTTTTCAGTTCGTGTTTTCTGCGGCTTAATTTATTGTTAAAACGTTTTTATTTGCGCCAGTTCTATAAGTCGTCTGTTAATACGTCTAAGTGCCAATTTAGACAGGGCCAGGAGGTGTATTTAAAATGGGATTGCATCGTAATCCCAAAACAATGGAAAGTGGTCACAGTTCCTATCACCTGATCGGGACTCGCTGAATAGCTTTGCAATCATCTTGCTGATTGGTTTATATTTTTACCATGAAATTACCTTTATGCCGATCGATTTGAGAAAACGAGATCAAATAAGGAATTAAAAAAAAAAAAATTACAATATGTCTGTTAGTTTTTTTGCAATGGCAACCGTTTTACGTTTTCGTTACGTTTTATGCGTTGTAAAAATCACACCACTCTGTAGCTCCCGGGAATTCGCATGTAATAATTCGTTTCAATACATGCTTGATCAGACGATTTAAAATAAATCGCTTGTGAATTTAGTTGCTATTTCGTGCGTAATCGATAGTCGACGACGTTAATCGCTTTGAAACAAAATAATGGCACACCTGGAGCAAAATAATGGCATACCTAGAATAAAATAATGGCATACCTGGGTTTTAAAATTGTTCGCTGGTCCTTTCCCAATTAAAATGAATGCAGAGTGTACGTACAGAGTGTATGTGTGATACAGGTAATCATACTGAACATTTTCCATGGGACCAACATCGTAAACACAAAAAAATAATCAGCTGTCCTGCATTTGGGTCGGGTTGTTATTATGATGTACGTCGTGAGCTTGTGGCTAGATCAGTCGCTCGGGTTGATCTTTAAGTAAATTATTATTATATTATTATTATTATCGTTTATTTCATTTACATTTACGGCATTAACCCATACATCTCAGTTTACATAATTATTACATTGATAACATTAAAATTTAATTCACATTACATAAAATCATAATCAAAGTTAAAATCAACATATAAATCAATTCATCATTAAAATCTAAAATAAAAATCAGAATTAAGTCAACTTTATAATCAAATATCACAATCAAAATTAAAATAAAATAAAAGTCCAATTAAAATTAAATCACATTAAATTAAAAATTAAAAAGTACCTTTGTTTTTTTTTTTTTTAAAATCAATAAATTTGTCGGTAAAAATACAATCATTATAATTTTCTAATCGGCATTGGATGAGCAACATGTCTGCCACAGCAATGCCGGACATAAGGGCAGTCCAGCCTGTTGGCGATCATCGCCAAGATGGCATTGGGGCTGGCCCGCACCCGCCGCACCAGAGACGCACACCGCTTGCGTGTGAAGCGTGAAAACAATCAGTGCGTGCCATCGCAAACATCCCCGATGCGCTACAGAAACAGGGCAGCCCCAACATCGCCCGGAACGCGTTGTTGTACTGGACACGGAGGGCACTGTACGCCCTTTCAGTATAGTCAACCCACAGGGCACACGTGTATAGGGACGTGCAGTACGCTCTAAAAACCGTGACCTTCACGTCACCAGTACAACGCGAAAACCTGCGGGCTATCATGTTGGCTCGCACCGACAGCGCCCTCCACTCCCGGTCCATATCAGCATGGTCTTTAAGGTCCTCGGTAAGTAGATGCCCTAGGTATTTAAATTGACCCACTCGGTCTATTGGAACTCCATCTAGAATAACATTCGGAATGTTCATGGGGCTCGACACACCGATGGCCTGAAAAAACATGTATTGGCTTTTCTTCATTGTATTTTAAACCATGTCCATGCGCGTATTCCGTACACGTACGGAGTAGTCTCCTCAGCCCACAAATCGACGCGCTCAGCAGCACCATGTCGTCTGCGTAACTCATATTGTTGACACAAACTCCGTCTATATAGCATCCGACATGTTGACCGCTGAGCGAGACGATCAGTTCATTCATATACAAGTTGAACAATGTAGGAGAGGTCAAACCGCCCTGGCTTACGCCACATTCGCTTGTATAAGGGTCCGACATCGCACCCGCCCACCGGACACTATTGTCCTGGTGCCCATACCAGTACCGGAGCAAGCTGATGAGCTCCGACGGTAAGTCCGTGCTCTCCAGCTTCCTCCAGAGGATGTCGTACGAAACGAGGTCAAAGGCTTTGGATAAATCGAGGAAGCACGCGTATACCGGGGTCTTCCTCTTCGTATAGTATTTAACGGTGTGCTTTAAACACAGTATTGCACTCTCTGTGGACAGTTTAGGCCGAAAACCAAACTGGTTGTCATGAAGTGTTACGTGTCTATTTAATTGTGTGTTAAAAAAACTGTGTGTAAAGCCGTGCTTTTTCTAGGTTGGTCCGTGGACAAACCCGAGTTACCTTCATGCTTCGAAAAGCACGATAAGCCGTTGGTCCCGGCTGTCATTTGTAGATCTTTGACAGTCATCACAATGGCCCGAAAGTCTGACAACCAGTCCTACCTAAGGATATCGTACCGATACCGGTTGCCCAGTACTAAACTAAAATTCTAACTAACTTAAAAAGTACTGAAATTCGGTAGAACATTAGGTGGCTTAAGTTGTTGCATATAATCCTACTATGACGTCCTGCAATGAATACCTCGAGTTACCAGTAACCCTGTATAAGTTTATATCAGTTTATCACTGACCAGAATTGCGTGGTCGAATTATAAAAACTCTTATTACCAACTTCTGCCCCCCTAGCATGGCAATACTATCTCTAGTCTACTAAGACTCGACAAAGCTCTTTCTATACTCGTACAACTTGACATGTCTTGTCATTCATTTCATACATTTCTAACATCGCCATGCTTGCGACGATAGAAATCTTTCCACAATCTGTCATAAAATGACAATTCAAATCGACTCTTCGTCGACAAAACCCGTTTCTACGGTGGTCATGCTACCCGGGCTGGAAGGTATTAATATGAGGTCGAACCAAACTTTATATTGTAAATCATTTCTTAGAATTAACATTGTGATAAAATATTTTGGGCTGAAAATACCCTTCCTGTTTATTCATCAAACTTCACCCGGGAAACTCGGAACATGTTTTATGCTTCTGTAAAATTAATTTATAATTACAATTTTGAGGAATGTTCTCTTTCACTGTGGTAAGTATTTTAAAATACAAATCCTTGAATGTGCTTCTTAAAAAGGGTGACTGGTAATTAGTGACTGATACTTAAACACGTGATTGTACTCATGAAAACAAACAACTTTCCTAATGAAACTTTTTTTATACGCATTCACTATCACAATACTCGTAACACAAAAGCCGTATGAAATTGCTCTGCCTACCCACTGTAGCACGGTACGATAGTAACGAGACAGAACGTCGGCGTCACGCAGCTAACAGCTGATAGGTCACAGGCGCGCGCGCGAATTTCACACGGCTGTTGTGTTATTCTGATAAAGGTGACTAGGTATAAAACGAAATGGTTTCTTTGGGAAAGTTGTTTGTTATAATGAGTACAATAATATTATGTATCAGTATCGGTCACTAATTACCAGTCACCCTATAAACAATAAAGTTAATTAGTGCAGGTTAGGTCGCCACGCAAAATTATTAGGATCCCTTACGAGGAATTCTTGGAGAATGTCCCTCTCCTATATTTTCCATAGCAACTCTTGGAATATCTAGAGAAATAAAAATATTTTAAGGTAGGGTTAGGTATAATTTTATTTACTTGGTCTCCAACATAGGTTTTTTTTTTTCTCGATCTGGAAACCCTCAATGAATGTACTTCGCCCTGGGGTGAGCGGAGGGGTCTGTCAGTCTCGTACTGACTAAAACCACCACCGGTTTTCTCTCGCACTCTTGCGTCAGGGGGCAGCGGGGTCTAATGCGACTTCGATTGATTGATTACTTGTGGTTCACTTATTGGCCGACACAATTTAGATGGCCATCAACACGCTAAGAAAAAGAGGGGTATGTCTATGGCCATTCTGAGATATTTCTTTTTCCTTCAAACCCTTTTATTAATTCCAGAGGATCTATCGGTGAAGAAGGGCTCGGAGGTGTCGATCCATATCTACGACCTGCACCGTCGACCGGATCTTTTTCCAGATCCGGACGCTTTCAAACCGGACCGGTTCTTCAGCGGGGCGCCCATGCATCCGTACGCCTTCGTACCGTTCAGCGCCGGACCTAGGAATTGTATAGGTAAGGTCTTTGTCTTGCGTATCTGTTTACATTTAAACCAGAGAAGGTGTGCGCTGCGGCAAGTTTCCTGTTGCTAAACTATTATGAACGTCGCAACACAGTCGTACCGGTAGCATATAAATATCACTTAAAATAGTTAAAAGATTTTTGGATTTGCGGAGAGTTGTTAATCATTACTTTTGTAATCACGGCTGCTCAGCTCTTTTTTAGATCTCCTCATCGCACGTTCGTACTAATGGAGATAGACAAAGATTGCCGAAGCGCATACTTTTGTTGGAAGATTTGTGTCTATGTGTTGCTTCCAATGATTCCCAAATTGGGGTGATTTTCAGACGTTTAGATTGCTACATGTGAATGTTCTTTTATATCGACTGTTCTGTAAAATTTTACACATAAGAGATGAAAACGCTGTCAATCTTAAATTTAATCAAACCGTCTTATTAAAAATCTATATAATTTGCTACAATTTTTTTTGTGAAATGTTTTGGCGTTGTGATTCCTTTACTTTTTTTTTATCGTAGTTTTATTGTTTTAAAACTTGTGAACGTTTTTGTCAGACTCGTAAGATTTTATAGAAAAATAATTAGGGTTCGAAAACTTTAGCCGTTGTTGTCCGAAACGTCTGAGAACCAATCAGATCAATTTAAGTCAAGACTCAAAGCATTCCTATTGGAGAAATGTTTGTATGCAATAGACGATGACATACCCACATTTTAAAAATTTTATATCGGTTATTGTGAGACTGGGAGATATTGGTATAATATGTTATTGATTTTTATTTTTTTGTGCTTGTAATGTTATTAAATTTTTAATTGTATTGTTCTCTTAATCTATATTTTTCCATAATTTTATTTACTGTACTACAAATGTGTTAGATTTATAATTTTAATGAACGTGATTTTATTTTTATTATTTAGTTATAGATTTATGATTTCAAACACAATGTGAATTGTTCATGAATAAAATTGAATTGAATTGAATTGACTCTCTAATGCGAATAAGGTTTAAGATTTAACTAAAATGATTTTAAAAAGAGTTTCAATTTATTATACTTAAAGCGTATCTAAAGGTTAAAGATTTTCTGATAGTTACTTCAGTGAGTATTTGAAATAGACACTTTTTAAATAATAAAATTAGTCAATTTATTCAGTTAAAAGCAATTACCATTCTTTTAAATTTGAAAATTTTATATTAGTAAAAGAGTAACAATTAAATCTATTAAAAGGCTTTCTTTACCAATCGTGTAAAATTACAATAGGTTCGTTAATAAAAGCTCAATATTGTAGTTAGGTATTGAGAATATTCGTATATTTTTATATACATTCTTCAAATATTTTTGCTAGAACTGATTGATTTTTCAAGTAATTTTATGGAATAGAAATAAAGTATTGCTTTTCTTCTCATTTTTCCAATTTAAAATAAAATGTTTAAAAACATGAAAAAATAACACTGACGAAAAATCTAACTTTATATTTTTATTTTGAAACGGTGTCATGTTAATTTTACAGTGATTTGTTAAAAAATACAGAAACCTACACAGTTAACAGTTAAATAAATTATCACTGTCTAGGCCCTTTTTTGCAGGGTTTAAATTAACTAGGCATATAGAGACTCTTCACCACTTTAGATAATTTTGAAAAATAAATGAATACACATTTTTTAGACATAGATAAGTAACCTCTGTGTAATACCTGATGTGAGTAATACTAATAACAGACTATAAGTAGGTACTTGTGTTTTGTCTTTATTTGATGTAAGATGGCTTAATTAGGGTGATACCGCCAGGGTAGCCCGCGAAATTAAAATTTACTTACGTTTTTTGCTATTTGCAGGTCATAGTCAGGTTGTAAGTTGATGAAATTTGAGTCGCGCAAGTAACACGTATGTAGTTACATAACTAAAATCATCAAAATCATCAATACAACCCCTAAGTTCATTTTACCCCATTGAATGACTTTTCATGAAATAGTTATTTAATGGGGTTAAATGAACTTCGACTTATGCGACTCATTTTTCATCAACATCAAAAAACGTAAGAAAATCTGACTTTCGCGGGCTACCCTTGCGCTTCCACCATATAAGGACCACGGTAACGCATTAGGAATTCCTGTAATGTTAGTAGTGTTTATGATAAATGACTTCACTACATAGTATAAAACAAAGTCTGTCTGTCCTTAAGTATGCTCAGATCTTTAAAACTACGCAACAGATTTCGATGGGGTTTTTTTTTTAATAAATAGAGTGATTCAAGAGGAAGGTTTATATGTATAAAATTGCACCCGTGCGAAGCCGGGGCGGGTCGCTAGTAAATAATTAATAAAGGTGTCTATTCTATAATCACGCGACACTCCGAATACACTAAGACTTCAAATATGTAGCTACCCACGTGACAATAAAACAGTTGAGGGTCCGAATATCCATCCAGTGTCTAGTGGTCGCAAGCGCGACTGCTGAAAATGAGGTCCTGAGTTCGATTCCTGGGAATCGAACCGGGCAAAGTGTTATAGGGATTTTCCATTAAGAATTTCTCAGTGTCAGGCAAGGAGTCTGGATTTGTGCCCGGTTGATGGCAATAGGCTCGCCCCCTATTACATGGGACTTAAACATAACTGGCGACATGTGGGTGTACTATTAGGTACACTTCTGCCTAACCCGTCGGGGATTACAGGCGTCATGTTATGTAATGTATGTTATACTGGAAATGTGGTGCTGGAGGAAAATGCTTGGAGTATCTTGGACTGAATTTCGCACCAACATATCCATTCTCCAAGAACTCGGCATCAAGCAGCGTCTGTCAGCTATAGTCCAGGCTCGAATTCTTCAGTTCTTTGGTCACGTGTCCCGGAGAGGCAATGACTCTATTGAGCGGCTTGTTGTCCAAGGGAAAGTGTTAGGCACGAGAGCGCGTGGCAGGTCAACCATGGACTGACCAGATCAAGTCTGAAGTGGGTGGTCCGCTGCATGAGTGCACACGAATTACAACCGACAGGGCGGGATGGCGTCGCATCGTAAGGCGAATCATGGCAGCACGGTGTCTTGCTGCGACATGCTGACCACGACCACTCTGTCAAGAGTGAAACGACAAAGAAGAAGATGTTATACATCATGTATCAGAAACGTATGGTCACATTTAAGGATATGGTGCAGAAATTGATTTTTTTCCGTTTGTTCCCAACGAGTCACACAAGTCGCAGTGTGACTCGTTGGGAAAAAATGTGAATAAAAATCCCAACCAGTCACACTGTTACTCGATAGGACAACTTTTTGTGTTTATTCAAAATGGATCACACGCCAAGTGACGAGTGTGACTCGTTGGGAATAAAATATTCTCATACAGTAACACTGTGACATATTGGCACTACTTCTTACCCAATCAGTAACACCATTAAAACTCATCATTTGTTGATGATTTTTGATTAATTAAAGATTTGTTTGAATGCAAACAATGAAAGATAATTATTATAATCGCGAAAACATAATGATCTGACCCATACAACATTTCCATGTTTACTCAACACAAATGTATGAGACAGCAGAATGCTTTTAAGCCACGTGCCGTTCTTCTCCCCCTATGACTCGACACTACAACAAATTCCCATTGTCCACAGGTCAACGGTTCGCAATGCTAGAGATGAAGTGCGTGCTAAGTGCAATATGCCGTAACTTCAGATTAGCGCCGAAAGTTAAAGGCTTTCGACCACCACTTATTGCAGACATGCTGATACGACCTGAAGAACCCATTTATGTTAAGTTTAGTCGCCGGTAGATAGTAAGGTTATGCAGGTCTAAGATAAGCCGAAGTTCGTGGTAGGTGAGGTCATAAAATGTGGGAGTGAGACGACACTTGCAGGGACCGAAAAAGTTTTCGGTATAGAGGTTTTAATCGGGTTAATTTTTAGGGTTGGGTGAAACATTCTAGAGGAAAGGTTAACCCGTAGAATAGGGTGTCAGCATATAATAACCGGTTCACGCAGAGTTATTTTTTGCACATAAAAAAATATGTAAGAAAGTGACTTAGTTGGCCCGCGCTCGGTGCTTTGTCTCGTTCATTCTGGTTAATCAGCAATATTTAAATTTTTGAACCTATACAGGGTGTAACAAGACCCTTCTAGAAGCCGTCAACCAAGCATTCTGTACATCAAATTAAGTAACTTTACGCAAAAATTATTGCTGGAAAACAAATTTTTTTTGGGGTGAAAAATCACGGTTTATGGTAGGACTCAATGTAACGCCCTCAAAACATTGTGCTGATGTATGCATTGAATAGTACCGGGTTTGTGGAGGTGTGGAGGTGTTTAAAAATCTTACATTAAAAACATGTATTTAAGAAAAAACATGTGAAAAAGTTGGAACTTTGACTCCCAATATCTCCGTAACTAGAAGGTTCCCAGGTATGGTCTAGAACAAAAAATTGATCGCAATGACGGGAAGAACAAGTGGCTTTCGGCTTCGTTAAGGGTCTTGTGACACCCTTTATATTATAAGGGTTAACTCGTTGATCAAACATAACCGGTTAACTTATTAACTCGATTAATCAGTCCTTGGACACGTGATGCAGCATAGAGTATTTATTCCCAAATTATACTCGCACATTTTATGAGCACAACTGCCACGAGTCTTGATGTTTTAGCATAGTTAGTTAAGATTTGTTAAGGATTTACAAGTTTTATGTGTAAGAAAGTGGTTGTTCTTAAAAACTATACAGGGTGTCAACGGACTCTTTGCGAAGCCATCAACAAAGCATTCCGTACATCAAACTAAGTTACTCTACGCAAAAATTGTTCATACTTACATCACTTAAAAAATCACTTTTTTATCTACTTTAAGACTCAATGTAATTCATGTAATGTACAGACGCCATCACCTCAAGCTATACTACAATCTGTCCAATTTCTTTAATAGATTTTCAACTTTATCGCTAAAGCAATAATTTCAAGGTCGATTGGGAAATTTTGACAGTTTCGAGTAGTTTGATGTGCTGGCGTCTGTACAGGGGTCAAGAACGTATTTAAATTAAACTTGTAACATTACAAACTTAAATTTTAAAATAAAAATGTGCGAAAAAGTTGGAACTTTGACCTCCAATATGTCAGTAACTAGAAGGTGGAGGTATTAGGTATGATCCAGAACGAAGAATGACGGGGAGAACAAGTGCCACTCGGCTTCGTTAAGGGACTGTTTCCGTCCATTATGTTATAGGACAGATATATAGGGTTTTGTTATATGGACCTATGTATATATATATTTATTCTTATACAGCGTGTAACAGAAAGGGTATAATCATATGGAATACTGTGGTACGGACCATCAAACTGAACAACTTTCTCTATGGGACCACCATCGAAATCGTAAAAAAATAATCAGCTGTCCCATAGAAAATTTCAATACCTACTCGAACCAAATGTATGGGACAGCTGATTATTTTTTTACGATTTCGATGGTGGTCCCATAGAGAAAGTTGTTCAGTTTGATGGTCCGTACCACAGTATTCTATATGATTATACCCTTTCTGTTACACGTTGTATATTTTAGATATAAATATTTTATAGTCCTTTTCTGTTATTGCACCTACTGTAGGTTGTCTCTGCGTCACCCTAAGCTAACCTTTATTTGAAATGTATTTCCCAATGACATCATCTGCCTAGCCTTTCCCAACTATATTGGCTTGCGCTTACAAAGTATTTTAGTGTAATTAAAAAAAAACACAAAATAAAATCTTAAAAAAAAAAAACGCAGCACCATTCATTTATTTATTTGTTTAAATAGATACTTGCTGCACTTACAGTTTACACCAAAGCATTAACAATTAAAATAAATGAAAAAAAAATAAAAAAAAATAAAGCAATTTATGTTTCCATGACTTGTCGAAAGTGCCGTAGTAGAGGTTGTTACTTTCCAGATATTTCAATTACTTGTATCTCTATGACAACAACCTTAGTAGGTATGTGTAGGTGTAGATACCTATTGTCGTATACACGAGATAACTTTTCTATGTAAGGGGAGCTATAAAGCCTGCCGGATTGTTCGAAAGAGATACCGTGGCCCCGAAAGACAAAGGGCGATGAAGGAACATGGATGGGTTTTAGTCAGTAAAAGTCTGACACTCCCTCCTGCTCCGCCCAGAGCGGGAGGAGTTATTATGATGATTACCCATTAGAAAAAAAAAAAAAAAAAAAGAGGAGCTATAAAGGGTCTTATCACGTCTAACCTTAACGAAGCCGAAAGGTACTTGTTCTCCCCGTCATTGCGATTTTTTTTGTTCTATACTATAGCTAGGAACCTTTTAGTTACGGAGATATCAGGGTTCAAAGTTCCAACTTTTTCACTTTTTTTTTTTTAACTTGTTTAAATGTAAGATTTTTACTATAAATAAACACCTTCACGACCCCCGTACTATTCAATCTATCCATCAGCGCCATGTTTTGAGTGCGTTACATTGAGTCCTACGGTTTAAAGTGATGTTTCACCCCAAAAAACAAGTCATTTGCCAACACAAATTTTCGTGTAAAGTTACTTATATACATAGATGTACAGAATGCTGAGTTGACGGCTTCGTGAACGGTCCGCTTACACCTTGGATACTAGTTCAGCCCGATACATTCGGGTTGCCAGTATAGGAAAACGATACAAGTAAGCTATATAATGTATAATAATAGTATAGTAGATAGTCTAGTGGTGTGACCATCGGACTGCCGTTATAGGTCTTGAACTCGAAACCAAAACAAGTTTTAATTTTTCAGATTCATGTGCGTATTTTATAATTATCACTTGCTTCGGTTAATTAAAACACTGTGACGAAACCAAACCAGCATGCCTGAGAGATATTTCTCGACGGCATTTACAGCCAAGTCAGAGGCCCATTGGCGGCATAAAAACTCTGATACCAAGATAGGCACGAAACCACACGAAAAAGAAAGAAAGCAACTACTTGGCTCATGAGAGGGAAATAGAGAAGTAAGGAATAAGAAGACATGCTGCGCCGACCCTAAATAAATATTGGAACAAGGGCAGGGGTATGATGATTCGGCTTTCATTCGGCTCGTATCGATTAACAAACTCCGTTCGGCATCGACTGTCGCTGATTTGTGATCGGTCGGTTTGGCTCGGCTCGGCTCGGCTCGGCTCGAGTTAACCGTGTGGTTTTTCCGCTCAAACATTTGTGTAGCAATCCTAATATATAGACGTTACTAAATAAGTATGCTTAGTAAATAAAGATAAATAATTAAATAGTTAGTTTTGATCTCTAATCCAGATTACGTAAATATACAGATGTTTTGTTTGTGTTGCATATTGTGATGTTAGTTTACTTTTGTGTATTGAATTTTTTATTAAACCGCTGAAGCAGATTTTATGAAAATGTTCCCATTTGATGGGAAAAGCTTGCTCTGGGATGGTATACTAAAAAACCTGCGAAGTACGAGTTGGACTCACGCATCGAGGGTTTCGTATAAACATGTAGGTATTTTGTTACTACCTATTTACGGTTTACAGATTTCTTCCTTTACATGTGCTCTAAGACATAGCTTCTTGTCAAATTTCATGATTCTAGGTCAACGCGACTACCCTATACGTTTTGATTCCCTTGTGAAATCGCAAAATATGCGAAATAAACGGTCATACTTTTGATCGCGTAGACAAAAATGTTTGATTTTATCACTACTCCAAGCAGTAGCAGACTTTAGTATTTGATATTAATTTCAGCTTGATACCTTTACGCGTATCTGAGAAAAAGGGTCTTGACAGACGGACAACAAAGAGATAATAAAAGGGTTTCGTTTTTGCCAACTGAGGTACACTAACCCTAAAAATAGAAAGAAAATAATAAACCTCAACAGATTTTATCTATGCTAGTATTTTTGCTTTAGTTTGTTAAATAGTGAATAACTTTCAAAAGCTAACGAGACCTTAAACTTACTTTTTATAAACTCAAGATTATTGTTAATCAAGATTAAAACTATTTGTTTCAAAACTCAAATAACTAATTTAAATATTGTAACTTTTCTCTTAATGTTATTTTTAAAGAAAAATAAAGATATTTGCCTTATTGCCGTATTTTGATTCAATATAAGCTCTAACAAATGCAGTTCTAAAGTAAATACTAATCTATTTACAACAATTTTAATTATGACGTCCATTAGCTGTCCATGTTTAGCCTGTAGCCAATAACTTCTTTGAAAACGAATAAAGTAATACTTATCTACTACTGAGCTTGAAGCCCCAGGTTCGATTTCCGGGTCGGCCAAATTGTTATTGGGTTTTTACATCAGGAATTTATCAGTAGCAGCCACGGAGTCTGGATTTGTGCCCAGTTGATGGCAATAGGCTCGCCCCCTATTACATGGGACTTAAACATAACTGGCGATATGTGGGTGCACTATTAGGTACAGCTCTGCCTAACCCAGCGGGGATAACAGGCGTTATGTTATGTTATCTACTACTAAATTTTGTCTTAATCTAATAACTACGGTATCGTTTGATTTTGCACCTCTGAAGTCAGCTACATTATCAATGAAACTTGAAACTCTGGAGCCAATGGGGTTCTCACAACTAAACGCCTAGTTGACGCTTCCCGTGACCCAAGGGCTGGCCAGACCTTGTCCAGACGCTTACGGTTGCCATACAACGTGGCAATGCCGCCAGTCTCTTGGGCGACGAGGAGTTTTTTGATGACCTTTTATATTTTGTTGTTAGTTTAGTTATTTTAACTGAATTAATTTGTATATAGTTAGTTTTACTACTTAAATTAAAATGATTAACTATTATCAATCAGTAGGTAAATGCTGTCTTTATTATTGTTTGCAGAATTTAATGCTTGTTCACCGCGCCAAAAATATCGAAAGGCCATACACAAATGTGTTTTAATAAACCTTTCGAGATTTTTTCTAATGAAAAAAGAAAAACATTTTCATATAAAAAGGTGGAACTTTCTGGTCTAAAGGGCAATTAAACGAAAAAAATACACCCACATGTGCTCCCAATATTCGAATAACAACATTTTGATAAAACGAATGGTAATAACGAATAAATGGCATTGCGATTTTAGGATTTAACCATTCGAAAATCCAAGTAGTTCATAGAATTTGTGAATTTTTCTGGCACATTTATTTCGTTAAAATATATTCAGAGACTTTAAGTTCGCATATGTAGCTATGAGCCAAATGTCCCTGGGCTTTTCGTTTCAAAGGTAGGATTGCATATTACTTTAAAATATATCAGTAAATTCTGTATATATATATATATATATATGCGTGTGTCTGATTTCATATTTACATTGGTCTAATAAGACAAGATATATAGTTACTTATCTGCAGTAATATATTTAAGCGCTGGAAAGACAATCTTTGCAGAAGGGGGGTCCTGGACGGCTCAGACCTCAATTGCGTATGCGGCGTCTCCCCACAAACAACGGCCCACCTTCCATCTTGCACCGCATGCTATCACCTGCGCTCTTGATGATTTATTTACTGCATCAGTGAGAGGGGTTCGCGTGGCTGAGTTTTGGGCATATTTAAACTTTTTGCCATCGAAACGCTAAGAAGAAGAATAAGCGCTGGAGGCTTCACTTTTTCTATTAGGTTATCTTGATCATCAGCATCATCATTTCAGCCCGTTGCTGTCCAGTTCTGAACATAGGCCTCCACAATCGATATCCAACGTGTCTGGTCCAATGCCACTTGGATCCAGCGACTCCCTGCAGCTTTAACAAGGTCGTCGGTCCATCTGGCAGGTGGCCGTCCCACGCTGCGCTTTCCAATGTGTTATTTTCTTGATAGGAGTCGTTAATTGGGGTCTAATTAACAAGGAGTACGTATATACCTAGTACATATATAATTAAGATTATCTGAACTAGTATCCAAGATCTAGATTACTATTTAAGTATTTGGGTACTATTTAGGTCTGAATTTAATTCTTCTTTTCTTTTTTTTTCTAAATGTTTGCCCCACATCCCTGGGACAATTACCGAACTACAGGCGGGCGAAGCCGCGGGCATAAGCTATTAGACACTAGTGTCCATTCGCTTTTCACAAGTGACTAGGTAATTAAATTGTCACTCAAATCTTGTTCCAAACGGGGCACCACAAAGCGAATTGAAATTGGTTTCGCAGTGGAGCGATATCGATATATCGGAGATTGGACCGCTATTCAGGTTCGATGTCTTACCGCTGGACGAGCTAAGCTGAGCTGCTAAAGCGATAAGCGTCTTGCGACAGCGTCTGTGAACGATGTGTCCTGCACTCTCTTCTAGTTGAAACCTCAACCTGTTTTTTATGATGTAAGATCTAGCCGCACTGGCCGCTGCAACAAATACTGGCCGAAAATGAAGGAGTAAAAAACGAAAGTTCGAATTTCGATGTTTCGAACGAGTCTTATTTAATTTTTCTTTGGAACAAAATCTAGATAGTGTGCTGCTTCTGTTATTTTACCTTCTTCGACATAAATAACTTCAAACAATTTAAAACGATTAGATGTTCAGACAAGATAAACCATCTTCATCAAAATACTAACGCATATGACCTTTCATATTTATGCTCCAGCAAAGGTCATATACATTATTAAAATGAACAAAAACAAATACAACAAATTACAAAGTAATAAACCTACACACATCAAACATATTACTGTATTATTAGAACATTGATAAACGTCTATTTCCATTAACAGAGCCGCCTATACAGGGTGTAACAGGACCCTTCACGAAGCCGTCAACCAAGCATTATGTAGGTACATCAAACTATGTATTGTTACGCTAAAATTATTGCTGGGAAACGACTTTTTTTTGGGGTGAAATATCACGTTTCACGGTAGGACTCAATGTAACGCACTCAAAACATTGTGTTGATGGATACATTGAATAGTACGGGGGCCGTGAAAGTGTTTAAATCTTACATTAAAAAAAAGGTATGTAAAAAAAAAAACTTGTGAAAATGTTGGAACTTTGACCCCCAATATCTCCGTAACTAGAAGGTTCCCAGGTATGGTCTAGAACAAAAAAATGATCGCAATGACGGGGAGAACAAGTGGTTTTCGGCTTCGTGAAGGGTCTTGTTACACCCTTCGAGTTTCTCATAATAAATGCATTCGCAAAGTTCAGGTGAACATTCAATAACAAAAAGGAATGAATTTGACATCAACAATGTACCTACCTTAGGTACATTGTTGACGTCAAATTCATTCCTTTTCAAGTCCTACTCAAGTTCTTTTTGTAATTGGGACGCAACATGTGTCGATACTCTTGCGTCATCCCATCTTCCTAGTTCATCGTGCTGTGCTGGGACTACCGCTGCGGCTGCAGAGAACCTCAAGCGGTATAAATATAGTAACCTTTTTGGTAACTATATTTTCAAGCCGTTTGGGGTCTCTACTCTAGGACCGTTGGGTCCGAGTTCTCACAGACTTTTCAAGGAAATTTCAAAACGCTTAGATGAAACTTTCCGTGATCCAAGGCCTGGCTTTTACCTTGGCCAGAGGCTTAGCGTTGCCATATAACGTGGCAACGCCGCCAGTCCCTTGGGGACTTATGGACTTACTTGGGGACCAGTTGACAGCGTTGAGGAGTTTTTTGACTCCATTTTTTAATTTATTTTTATGTTAGTTATTTAATTTATATGTGTGTATAATATTGTTATGATTTGGATTAATAAACATAAAAGTCTTAAAAAAATGCACATATGTGATACAGTATATAGGTACACAGAAAGTGCTTTGAGAAAAAGACCCCAGTCATCCCCCTCCGACTATAGTTATCACTGACTGGAAGAAAGTAAGCGATAAGCTGAAATCTGACATGTCACCTCTATTGGACGGTATCCCCGACCATATTGTCTCAGTCGAAGACACCACGGCCGCCATCGACTCGTTTACAGATCACGTACAGTCCGTGCTCAAGGACTGTTCGCGGGAAGTCCCAGCGCTGAATGATCGGCGCTGGAAACTGCCCGACGACATCCGTGATCTGATAACCGAGAAGAACGCGGCCATACGTGCCTACAGTTCCTTTCCCTGCGACGCGAACAAAGCTCACATGCGGAAATTACAGCGTGCTGTAAAGGACCGCACTAGTGAGCATCGCTCAAATCAATGGGACAAGGAGCTCAGCGAACTCGAGCCCACTCACCTCGCCTTCTGGCAGCTGCAACGAAAGTTGCGTGCCACCAATGAGGCCCCAATGCCTCCACTCACTCGCCCCGACAAGAGCGTCGCTTTCGACGACTCTGAAAAGGCTGAATGTCTAGCCGACAGTCTAGAATCCCAATGTAGGCCCAGCTCTCAACCAGTAGACAAGCGTCACCTTGATATGGTGGACGCGGAAGTCGAACGTAGAGCCAATCTCCCCCCCATAGAAGACCCTGATGATCCTCTTCCTTCAGTCACGCCCGACGAAGTGAAAGACATCATTGATAGGCTCCAGCCACGGAAAGCCCCCGGCGCCGATGGCTTCACCAATAAGGTGTTTAAACTCCTCCCCCTCCAGCTCATAGTCCTTCTGACAGCCATCTTCAATGGTGCCTTGAGCAACAATATCTTCCCCAAAGCGTGGAAAGAGGCCACGGTCATAGGTATTCCTAAACCAGGCAAACCTAAAGCCGAGCCTTCGAGCTACCGGCCGATCAGTCTCCTGAGTGCTCTCGGCAAAATCTACGAGAGGCTTATTTATAAGCGTCTCAAAGACTTTGCCGAGGCTAAGAGCCTCATCCCCAACGAGCAATTCGGATTCAGGACCGATCACTCGTGCATACAACAGGTCCACCGCATCGTAGAGCACCTCAGCGCAGGTTTCCAGCGCGGCTCGATGACGGGTGTCTTATTCTTCGATATTGCGAAAGCGTTTGACAAAGTCTGGCACAACGGCTTACTATATAAGCTGTACCAACTCGGTGTGCCTGATCGTCTCGTACTCATCTTGCGAGACTATTTGTCGGACCGCACATTTCGCTATCGCATAGGTAATGCTCTCTCCTCTCCTCATCCCATCAGGGCTGGTGTGCCCCAGGGATCAGTTATCTCCCCTCTTATCTTCACGCTATTCACCAGCGACATCCCTAAACGAGTTAAGACTCACTTAGCCCTTTTTGCCGACGACACGGCCATTTATTACACTGGCGTTAGACCAGATGCCATCGCCCTCAATCTCCAAAGAGCGGCCAATGCGCTTGGCGCTTGGTTTCGCAAATGGAGAATAGAGGTTAACCCCGACAAGAGTCAAGCTGTACTCTTCCACAAGCTGCGACATCATCGCACACCCCCCAGTCCAATCACCATGTTCGGCAAGCCTATCCCTTGGGAGAAGCAAGCCAAGTACCTTGGAGTCATACTCGATGAACACCTGACCTTCGCGTCGCATATAAGAGCAGCTCGAAACCGAGCGGCCTTTGCTATGGGTAGACTCCACTACATGTTAACGGATAAGAGCAAGTTGTCACTTAAGTGCAAGTTGCGTCTCTATACCGCAGTCATCAGACCGATTATGACATATGCTTGTGTCGTATTCGCCCATGCCCATCCCCGCCACCTCCATAGGGTACAGACCTTGCAGAACCGATTCCTCCGTAAGATCACCGGAGCTCCCTTTTACGTCCGCAATGAAAGCCTTCACTTAGATCTTAAATTGCCTACCACCCAGCAATTTATGAAACGTCTTTCAAAACGTTTCTTCGACTCAGCTGTCAAGCACAGTAACCCCCTTATCGCATCGGCCGCCCGATACGAACCATCGCGTATCAGTAACGTTCGCCGTCCACGGCACGTTCTTCTCACCCCCGATGACCCCACCACCCTCCTCCAGGAAAGCAGTAGGGAAACCAGCACACTTAGGAAACACAAATACAGACCGCCGTCATTCCGACCCCGCCGCCGTGGTCCGTCGCGACGTCCCGTTTCAAACCCCCCCCGACCCTTGCATGAGCCAGCCCGCGATGCTGAGCCAGTAGCAATAAAACAGCCCCTAAATCAGATCCAGCCTGTCCCCTTGCTGCCCTCCCCAGCGACGCCCTAAGCCGAGGCTCGTACCCCACAGGGGGTGCCCTTAGCGAGTGGTCGCTTAGTTTATAAGTTCATTTTGCCCCTGGCTGGAGGCCTTAAATTCTAGGCATCCACAGGGATAGACCGGTTAAGCAGTAGCCAGCCTCAGAGGCTGAACTGCGAGATGCCATTCATAAAAAAAAAAAAAAAAAAAAAAAAAAAAAAAAACTTTGAGAAAAACATTCAACAACTTTCCTGTATAACTTGCTTTCGTCTGTAGTTTCGCCTGCGCTGAGGTCGAAAATTGACAGGCATGTGAAATAAATTGCATGTTGAATCCAATCGCAAAAAAAAAAAAAACATCTGCTGCAGAGAAATCTACTGGTTTCTAAGAATTAAGGAAACATACTTCACACAACTGGTTTTTATCATATCCAGGAAACCTACAGCGCATTTAAATTCATTAAATCTTCTGTATCAAGACAATTTAATTTAAGAGAAATAACGATGGAATATAACGTTGTTGGATAAAACCATGTCGGTACTTAATTCTATCAGTGATCAAATGATGGACGACTTTCTTGGATGTGGAATATTTTCCCACAATATATTACGATAGTGGGTAGAAAGGTAGAGAGAAAATCGTGTTTAACCGAGACATAATGTGCGTGGGCAAAAGTAATCATCGCGCTTCCCAGCACAATAAGCTCTTGTTGTCCAAAATCAAATGCGGAATTAGAAAAGCGTGCCAGCTGGCGGGGTAATTGTGTATAACATTGGCTCGGGTAGAACACAGGAAACAAGGAGCTCGTAGCTTAAGAATTACAACCACTTGGGTCAATCTTCAGATCAAGCCGTGCTTGCCTAGGTTAGTACTTGGATGGGTGACCACCGATTACAAACCGAGCTTCCTCCATGCCTCGGAATGCAGGTTAACCTATTTTTAGATCTTTGACAGTCGTTACTTGTAATCAGTGGAACGGAAATCTGACAACCAGTCTAAAACGATATCCCCCGGCATCGTATTACCCAGTACTAACTAGGATGTGGAGGTCAGATAGGCAGTCGCTCCATGTAAAATACTGGTACTCAACTGCATCCGGTTAGACTGGAAACCGACCCCAACATAATGAGGGCTATCGTTTTTGAGCTCACCAGATGGCGCCACTGTCGAGTAAGGTCAATGTCAATAATTCTATTTAATACTTTAAATAGAATTATTATTGTAAATAAATATTAAATATTTTTATTGTACAACATGAGTATACATCAAATAATATGTGCAAGATCTTAAAATAACAGGTAGCTCTAAAGTATTTGTTTTGCAGATTTTGGGGTCAAATTGTGGAAATATAGGAATCTATCTAAATTAATTTCGGTCATTTAAAAATTCCTGTATAGAATAATAGCATTTGGCTATGAGATATTTTTTTGAAATGTAGTTTAAAGTACCAATAACTTCATAAAAGTTTATTTTATTACGTATAAAACAACATAGTGTAAACTTCACATACATTACAATATTCTCCCTAAAATAATCAAGCATGAAACTTTTAAAAATCATTTTACCTAAAAGTACTAAAAATAAGATTCTAAGTTGCTACATAAAATCTTCAAGCCATAATTAATCAGGAATGGCTCAATCTAGACCACAATCGTGAATATTAGTAAAAATACGTGATAAAAAAGCACGCAACGCGTGAACACTCTATGACATCTGACATTTCGGTGACCTCGCGCCACACTAGCGCCTCTAGCGGCGAATTCATACGCGATAACCCCCATTGGGAAAAGACAAGGCCAAGGCTAGGCAGATGATGATTGGAAATGTCATGCTATTTCACAGCTCAACAAAGCTGTTTAAGTCTTATAATATCACTTAAGGTGACTTCTTTGAAATTCATCTTGGGCTACATTAAGAGGGATGCGGCAGGGCTGGTGTTTTCACCTTAAAGGAATCTTCTATAATATTTTCCTAATTTCAAAGGCCTTTACAAACTCCTTTGAGTTTAACAAGTTCTCAACTTCAAATACACAATTCCGAAAGCAGTGTGTGGCTCATTTCTCGCACCCTGAAACAGCACCAAAGCATTACTTTAGAATGCGTTCGAAGCAAGAGATTCTACTAACTCGTATTCAATAGTGCTTAGTATAGATAGGTCCATCCAAATATGTCCATTTGTATTCATGAGCTTCGTGCTTCGGTAGGGGTGATACTAAAGCGTAATTCGTGCCAAACATCGCTCTATTTCGCCGAATTTTCATGTACTTAAAATGTCAGGTTCTTGAGGCTCTTGTTTCAAGACTATTTTTAGCAGCCACGTGATTCTGTGGGCGGACACGTGACGGAAATAATTCGTAATGGCATTATAAATAAATGCGAAAGCGTGTTTACGTAACGTTGTGTTTTGTTAATTTATGCCTATTATAATTTATTTTAATTGTTTCAATATTGTTAGTAATTGAATTGAAGCTACTTATATAGAATACCCTACAATTCAAACTAAATATTTGCATAAAAAGGGTCTAATTTATATAAAATAAACTAAGCAGCTAAATAAACAACAGCTGGGTGCTTATGCGTCTAAGTACTCCTCCACATCATTGTCATCTGGAAAACGTGCCCAGAAGATTGGCAGCATTGCCACGTTGAATGGCAATGCTAATTCTTTGGCCAAAATTACTACCTTGCTTGTGCATTCTTCATTATAGGACTTCATGAACTTTTACGTGCAAAGTGTTGACACCTGAGTTCAAAGGTATTCCACAAAATAGCGGGCTTTTGGAAATAGGCGAGGCCGTTTGATCAATGACGAATCATATCCACAATGTGCTACCTCCATTTCGCAGAAGTAGAGCATCTAATCGAGAGATAGTTTATGGACCTGAGAGTAACAGTAAGCTAGGCGGTATCCCGAAAATAACGCAGTCACCATGAGAAGGTTCATCGGAGTCGAAGCTATGGGTAAAAGTTGGTACCTACCAAGATAAAGCAACGACCCTACCCTATCGAAGACTCAGACGAAGGAAACTAATACTATAGTATATAGTATACTATAATATATAGTAGTGTAGTATTAATAGTGCCGGATAAAACGGGGTGAATAGGGGTTTTCATGTAAATTAAATGTTATTTGTTGCTTTGTTGTTTACTCAACTTTTTAATTGTTGGCAACACGCTCACGAATGGCAGCACGGCAGTGCTGCGCAACCCTTTCAAAGTTCATTCTCGATCCACCTTCACTCCGGCTTCGGTAATTCAAAACTTTCACAACAACTGATTGGTGATCCTTTTCGCAGTAATACAAAAAGTTTACAAAGCTCTCAATGGATTTGCAGCCATTGCAAATCGTACACCCAACAACTAACACGAAGGTACCTTTTCGATAAATTTCTCTCGCTCACGACTTTTCAAGCGAACTAATAGAGAGTTCCTGAAGTTTTGGAGAACTGCAAACGTAAACGACTGTTCGGAAAAGTTCGTGACGAGAGCGCTTCAATATTTGAACTTTAATAGACCTGCCTGCACTTCTACTTAAAGTATGGAAGTAGATTTACTCTCTTGAATTTTCGAGTTGAGAGGTAAAATATCTTCATATCTTGGGGGAATTTGTAGGTAAAATATCGTTGGAGTTTCTGTTTGAAGATGGTGGATGGATTGGTGAGAAATACTTCAAGTTCTTTGTTGACAGCTTAAAACTTGTATGACCTAATGAATCAAATAAATACGTACCTATTATTTTACTGAAATAATACCTTATCTTCCTACCTTTATCCCATTCTACTTGGGGTCGGCGCAATACGTTTTCTTCTTCCATTCTCCCCTGTCAGACGTCACGGCATCATTTACTCCTTTCTCTTTCATATCAGTCTTCACACAATCTATCCATCTTTTCTTTGGCCTTCCTCTCCCTCTCCATTCATCAACATTCGTGTCCATCACTCTTCTGATCACATGCGTTTCATCCCTCCTCATTACATGCCCATACGAAGACAAGTGATGTCGGGATTTTATTCTAGATCCAGGAAAACGTACAACGTACCTACAAGACCCAGGGCAGCACGGATGTTGGTAATATTATAAATGTTCTCGCAAATAAATCCATAATGTGTGGACATTATCGGATTCCGCGGCTTCGCCCGCTGTGGTCGGGAATTATTCCACGGTAAAACATTTTATCCCCGAAGTACGTTCACGGATACCATCCATTGTATCCGTGAATTTCAGCAATCTGAAAGTTTTGTTAATCGTCTTCAAGATGGATCGCTGCAGACGGGCGGACATCCGCCGGAGGTAAATAGGAGTGTAAATAAAACTTTAAAGTATCAGATTTGACGTCAACTTTATTTCCATATTTCCTCTGAGATTAAGTAACAAGATGCACAACATTGAACATGTATTTTTGACTCGATTGCATGCAACAAACTGACATTTAAGAATTAAATGGACAATTATTTAAATAGAGTTCAAATAAAATACATTTCAGTAAAAACTCTTTAGTAAAAATGTATAATTAAACTATTTAAGGCCCAGTTGCACCAAAAAAAAACTACTAAATACCTTTCGCTATAAACATCAATCAATCACTGCCTTGACAAAATTGACAGACCTGGAACGGTATTTATTTTAGCGCTAAAAGTTTTTAGTACAAAGGGCCTTAAGTTAAATAGCCTTAACTAATAATATAAAACACTTATTGATTACAAATAATTTACACAACATTAAGTTTCAATGCTTCTGTTATAATAAATACTTTTAGAAATTAAATTCTTGAATATGTATTGACTTAGCTTTCTATATAAAAATTAACCCTCACTGCAGACATTTTACGATATAATCATAAATCAGGTTTCTGTTTATTTCGGATTAAATCTCAAAACTAAAAAGCATACAATTATGCAATATCGATAAAGCATTTATTCTTTTGATGTTTAAAATCCGAAATAAAAAAAAAAACGCTTTTTATTGAAACTTTACTGCGAATCGCGCGCTTTGCAAATGCGACTAACGCGCGAAACCAGCTATGCAGAAGCACATTTATGAAAAGCGCGACCGCATCACTCCAAAACGTCGCTGAGGGCCGAACAAAATGAATGCGCTCACGCAAAGATCTCTTGTATCAGGACACGGGGTTAATCCTATTAAAGGCCCGTGTAGATGAACGCGCTCTTAAAGCGCAGGCCACACCGCCAGCTGGCGAGCGAACCGAACGAGGAATCGTTTCACCTCTTTTTATACTTTGGTCCACACCGCGAACCACCGAACGAAGTATAAAAAGAAGCTATCCAGCCAGAAAACCAGATGCGTTTGTGCTGATTTGTTACGTTTTGTATGCGTTTTGCAGATGCTTATTACTTCAGGTAACATAACATTATAATTGTATGCCTGTATTCCCCGACGAGTTAGGCAGAGGTGTACTTAATAGTACACCCACATTTCACAAGTTATGTTTATTTAAGTCCCATGTAATAGGGGGCGAGCCTATTACCGTCGACCGGGTACAAATCCAGACTCCGTGGCTGCTACTGAGAAATTTCTGATGGAAAGACCCAATAACACTTTGCCCGACCTGGGAATCGAACCCAGGACCTCATGCTTAGCAGCCCCGCTTGCGACCACTCGACCAACGAGGCAGTCATAATTACACATAATATAATATATATTTACAAGATTACACATTCTTATTTACGTAAAGCGCAGGCCACACCACCAGCTGGCGGGCGGGCGAACGACGCGAACGACGCGTCGTTTCACCTCTTTTCAAACTTTCGTTCACACCGCGAACTATCGAAAGATACGAACAAAGTATGAAAAGGGTGTCGTTCGCGTCGCTCGCCCGCCCGCCAGCTAGCGGTGTGGCCTGCGCTTTATTGACATTAAGTATCTACTTCTCGGAACCATCATTATTCAGTCTTTTTCATTAAAATTTACCTTTTAATTGATCGTTCAGTTCCACGTTCCGAAGATTTCCTTGAATAGTCATTTACATAAAAACGCTAATTTTATAAAATACAATTAAAATACAATTCAGCGAAAATGTTAAACATGCTATCAGTTTTATCAAAATACAGTCGAAATTATCAAATATATTTATTAAGTTCGGTACCTAATAACTGTTACACGTAAAATAACATTAAACAAGATAAAACAAGATTATTTATTAAATCGTAATAAAATATAAATATTTTTGGCTGAAGCAATATTATTTTCGTATAATCCAATCATACAAGTATCATGTAATCATGTAGCATACCGTCAGGGAAATTACTTGTTAAGCAAATTGACATCCTACGTCAATATTATGTCATCAACTGTCACTCGCAATAAAAAATATGGATACAGGGTCTGATTCAGAAGGCAATACTCCTCCAACCATTTTGTGCGGAGGTTCCTGTCTCTGGAGCCAGTACCTTCTACCGGTGGTTGCTTGGACCCTGCTCCAGACACCGGAGAAAACCATTTTTTAAATATTTTTAAATGTTTTTTTTTTAAGGTAAACATATAAAAAAGTGAATAAAATAAAATTTTGATAAAGATGAAAAACGAATTATAACTTTAATTTGTGCGATAATTTGCATTTACACTTTTAATTGCATTTACTTGAATTAAATTAGTGGCCCAGAGTAGAAAAAATCACTGACGAACCAAGTTACAAGTTGAACCAGTTGTATATAATTTGTTATTTATATTAATTTGTCATTTGTACCGACTTTACGTTGGCATTCAATTTGCTAAACAATTAATTTCGACTTTACATAATTAATTGCACCACAGCACATAGTTAATTACTTGAACAAACAAGGGAAGATATGTTCTACAAATAGGAAACAATTATCTTAAACAAATACAGGGTAATGTCGTGCAATTACCAAGGAACAGCCTCAACGCACCGTTTAGCTTATATCAGACGCTTCACTCGACTGGATGTTAATTTTTGTTACATTATACTACTGCACGACACCGGCAAAAAGAGACAAGACACAAAAGGTTACCACGCATTCAGAACACCAACGTAAAAAAAAACATCGGTTATTTAAAAAATAAACAGCTGTGTCATACATAAGTGCAATAACTACTATACTAATGTAAGGAACAGCTGACTTAAAAATGGAATTACTGATGAAATATTTCGATGTTCTGAATGACGCACTGAATACCTGGTAACCGTTTGTGCGTCGATGTCCCTTCTACCCTGTATAAACATAAACGTTTATCTTCTTATTCAATAAAAAAAATCGATAATTCTGATCGCAAGCGAAAAGTGCCTAGCGTCGAAATAAATAAAGTGGCTGTGACATACACGTTTTTTGCCATTCGGCTACGGAACCCTACAAAGCGTTGGATTGATTCAATAATAATTGAATTTAATTAATTTTGTGTTCAGATGTATCACTTCGAGTGAAATACACACATAATGAGCCTATAGCGTGCTATACGTGCCTATACTGCTGAAACCAGGCCTCCACTCTGAGAAATTGAGTGGGCCATAATGCCATGACCCATGCAGGTTATAGGTTTATACATAAATAAATGAACAAAATGTGAAGCGTCTGACATCAGCTTTATTAACACAGTCTCCAAATTCGAAACCTTACTATAACATCTAGATTTCATAAGTTCAAAAATAATTTAATTCACGATTGCTAAGCTTAACAATAACAATTATTATTTTATTTTCTGTCATTCCTCCGTTACTGTTAACATTTCACAATTCGTATAAAAATCTTATGTTGTACAGAATATACTGCATTTATCCGTTCGTTGAATCAACACGAATTCACTCACTGTTTAAATTTACACATCTGCTTTAGGCCTATTAGTAATTTCACATTTAAAGCTATTAATTATAATCCCAGTAATGGCCACCGCACACGTAAATATGGCAAGAGAAATTTTGATAAGCTTAAGGCCAATGAAATTGAAAGCGATCAGCACACACGACGACCAATCAAGCTATACAAATCCAGTTTACGCGGATATCTCATTGTACGGGAACACAAAGCGAGGCCATGTTATACTGGAAATATATAGCTTGATGTCGACGTGTATACCTACATCTTAACCGCGTTCAAGAATTGTCACTGACATCACATACCGACAGAAAAAAAATTGATTTGGTTCTAGAATATTGTGCTGAATTCGTAGTAACAGTTTTCGATGACGCTCTCTAGATGGATGACCGTTATTTTTAGGCATTGGACGGTTATCACACGGCTCGTCCACGCGTACGGTTGGTGAAGCGGATTTCAGGTGGCATTGGCTTGTATGAAAACCGTTGATGCTTAACTCATATATACAACGAGCGGCGCTCTCCGTGCAGTGGACTCCCACGAAATCTTCGCCTCCTCTGCCGACCGCACCGCACCGCGACCGCACGGACGAGCTGTGTCGTGTGGGCTGACTTAGATGACGAACTACTTTTTTAGAAAACCCAAGCTTAACTGTAATCTCTTTGCTTAAACAGTGGCGATCTTCTCGCTGTAATACTCGTGCAGCACTCGACAGCGCTCGTGTTCAGCGCAGCGGAGGCGGGGGGGTGGGTGTCAGGCGGGACCCCTCACCACTTTCGGGACCTCCAGGCGAGAGGGCACAGCCGTCAGCGAGGTCTCGGCGAAGCGCACTCCCAGGCGGGTCCGGACTTTGTTGTTCTGTGGACAGATGGTACGGTTAGGTTTTTTTTTACGAAAGGGAGTCGTCTGTCTTGGTATGGACATGCGGTGAGGAGAAATGAAACGCTTGTGACTAATAGAAATATGAATATGTACATAGATGACGTTTATGAAGAGAGAGGAAGACCAAAGAGAAGATAGAGAGATTATGTAAGGAACGATAACAAACTCACAACGTAATGCGTTTATTTTAAACGAGAACTCAGAACTTGACTACGTGTTCGTATAATTAAAATTTTATTTCTACCAAAACTTAAAAAAAGTTGGACAAAGTTCCAACTTTTTCACAAGTTTTTTTTATAAATTATTACCCCCAATATCTCCGTAACTAGAAGGTACCTAGGTATGCTCTAGAAGAAAAAAATGACCGCAAAGACGGGGAGAACAAGTGCCTTTCGGCTTCGTTAAGGCTCTTGTTACACCCTTTAGATAGATGTTATTAATGTACTACAACTGCACGAGCCCAATATTCTTTCATAATGCCAAAAGAATACACGGTCACGTGAGCAAAGCCGCAAGCACAGCTAGTTTGAAATAAACCCTTTCAAGCACTTTTGCATTATCAAAAGCAAAAAGATGACGCTATAGTCCCAGTCACAAAGCATGGTAACTGTAAAAGTACTTAAGTCGCCCATTCCAAAGCATAGATCTCGGTGGAGAAGAATGGATAGGAAAGTCCATGAAACACTCTTTTAAATTAAAAAAATGTTCTTTCAAAAACTGGATTTCATTCATGTTAAGATTACATAGTATCAAAGAAAGTCGCTCCCGCTGTTTGTACGCCTAAATCTTTTAAACTGCGCAACAGATTTTAATGCAGTTTTCAGCAATAGATAGAGTGATTCAAGAGGAAGGTTTATATGTGGCATTGCACCCGTGCGAAACCGGGGCGGGTCGCTAGTATATATATAAAGAGATCGACAAAGAAAGACGTGCACGTTAAAAGCATCCAGAGTAAAAAGATATAATCAGCAATTCAAATATTATAAAAGGCTTCCATTCTTTAAGGAATGAACGTCTTGCGCTGACCCGAAGTAACATAGAATAAATGCAATAAGATGAGGAGGACCCGCCAGTGCAGACTACTACAGTGTGCTCTCAAAACGGTGAAGCTAAACATAGTTAGGAAACTTGACAAGTCTTAGTTAAAACCACAAATTTATAACTCTCAGTTACAAAACTGTAGTGTGTCTCACCAATATGTGTGTTATTAGCTATCTAAGCATATGCATATGCATATACAGGTAACATAATACGTGACCTGATTGCGATTGGCAAACAATTGTAAACTTTTCTGGAGTATAGTAGTGCATGTCCCAACTCGCATTAATCATTATGTATGCGCCGTGACCGCCGCTCCGCACTGCGCTATCAAGTATGACAAACTAGGGCGCTTATTCAAGGTAATTATCTAAAAATGAATCTGAGATCCAAACTGATAGTCATGCATATCTGTGGCTACAGAATCTAAATTTCGAAATACAGTTATACACTAGATACATTTTTGAGCGCAGTTAAAAGATTCGATTATCAAGGTGAATGGAAACATCTTGAGGAAACCAGCATATCCTAGAACCAAATAAAAAAAAAAAAAAGAACAAAGACATGTGACATCGACCAGCCCGCGGGACCTCGTGGATGATGACGGCCGCTTTTTTACACATAGAGTAGGCGTGTGTCCTAGCAGTAGGACCTTTTTGATGATTATGCCAGAGTATAACAGGTCCATAGGGTGAGCAAATCAACTTTATAGATAAGCAAAACTGTTTGTCCTGTCATAAAATACTGTAGGCCGTAGGGATTTCATTCTTCAAAACTAGACTGAGTAAAGGAAGGACGACAAATACTTCAGTTAATAAGATGCTTTGTGAGCTAGAACAACCTTTAAAAGTCCCCTCCAGCATTAGATAATCCAAGACACAGGAATCGGTATGCGCGCAAACGTTTCTTCCTTAAAACGGTTTCAATACTGTCACGAAGGGTGACATTCCTACGTGTAGGGGCCACTGATTGCATAAAGCATATTTTGCTATAGGAATGAGATTTCTTGGTGGCAAAACAGCGGTTTCGCTCGCGTTATGGTTGGAAGTTATCACAGGGGAAAGTTTTAAATAGCCTATGAGACTTGGGAAAAATGTATAGATTTCGAAAATTATTTCACTAATGGAAAGCTGATATGATGTACCGGTCACGTGGCAACCGTTCGTGCGTCGATGTCCCTACTACCACCCTGTATTTACGTGTTTATAGTTTTTTCTATCCGTATTGAAAAATTATTGAATGATCGCCACTAGTTTACGGTACCCGTAGCGTAACCAACTGATCTTATTACTAAGCCTCCGCTATCCGTCCGTCTGTCTGTTAGCGGGCTGTATCTCATGATCCGTAATAAGTGGACAGTTGAAATTTTCACAGAATGTGTATTTCTGTTGCCGCTACAACAACAAAAATTAAAAATAAATTGAAAATTAAAGGGGGCTCCCCTACAACGATGATAGAGAACCCTTCATGCGCGAGCACTTGGGCGGTTTTTTGTCTGCGATCGATTCGGACAGCTCTCAAGATTGACGGCTTGATAACCCCCAACCTAGACTAACCCTCGTAAAGTCTATCTAGATTGATCCTCGATATCTACCTAAATTAACAGTTTACGTTACCTAGGTATTAGTTTCGTCTCAAGTCTAATCTCGAATTCATGAAGGGCCTGTTGCCAAGGATAACAAATGTATTTGTTCGGAATCTATGTAGATTGTGTGAGGCCCTGTGAGTGACTGATGTTCGTAGGTGTTACATTAATTGAAGAATAACATTATGTTGGAAATGTTTCTTGTTGCTATACGTGGGTGTAAGTTGTTGGTCTATCAAGTTGTGTAGGTGTAAGGAAATACACGAGCGCCTTGATCAATTAGTATAAACAGGTGGATTAGAGGTAAAGGATCGTTATTGCTTAAGGTTCTTTGTAGGTACACCTTGGTTGGTTTATTATGGTAATGATAAGGGTTAATCGCATTGTTCCATGTTCACCTTTTCCGTCGCATAGAACCGTCATTTGCTAGAGCGAGAAACAGAGCGGGAGTGCTATCGCATGCGGCAGCATCGGCAGTGCGCTCGACAGCACGCTAATAGATGTGGCGCAACCCTAATACCCCTAATACCCCTTTTATCATTATTTGGATTTGTTGTAAGGTTCAAGTCAAATGCACATTGAAATTTGAGCATACCCCAATGGGATTTACCATCGGCAAAAAAGACGTACTTATAAAAAAAATTATTCCCTTTTTGACCCTTTTTTTTTTTTTTTTTTTTTTTTTTTTTTATCTATGGGAAATCATCAAATGACCCCTCCCGCTCTGGGCTGAGCAGGAGGGAGTGTCAGACTTTTACTGACTAAAAACCTTTTTGACCCTTCGTTGGTCTAGTGGTCAGAATCGCGATTGCTGAGCTGTTGAGGTCCTGGGTTCGATTCCCAGATTGGGCAAAATGTTACTGAGTTTTTCCATCGCGAATTCATCAGCAGCAGCCACGGAGTCTCGATTTGTGTATAGCTCTGCCTACCCTTCGGGGGTTACAGGCGTGTTGATCTAAGAACGTTTTTACTAAATTAATTGCAACTATGCGTTAAATCCTTTGACATCGATTTCAGTTTTGATAAATGATGCGACAGCGCTTTCCTCGTTAAAATGAATAGAATGATTTCGAACGCATTTTTATAGAATAGCACTCTATAAAGCCATTTTAATTGTTGCATGCTGAAATAACATGTTTGACAGTTTAATCAAATTAAAATCAAAACTGACCTCAGTAACATCAATTTTAACGGGGAGAAAATGTATCTATAATTTAGATAACTTTCACACAACACTACTATCAGTACGCGTGTTTGTTATAAAAGTAATATTTTCATTTATAAAAGTTATGTTTACATCGCCACTTCGTTGAAAAAGCATTTTTCTAGTAATACCAGAAGTAATTCCACTTCTCCAGATAACCGATATTAGAAGTTTTCAAATCTATATTAAAAGTTGAAAAACATCGGATCGGAACACTTGTCTCAAAAGTCGATTTCGATTAAAAAGTTGGTTCGTCAACGCTCGAACCGGGATCACGGTTCGAGTGTTGACATTCAAATATAACACCAAACTTGCCGGATAGGATTGCTGAACTTACACGACAGTTTTTATCTCATAAAAGCCAAGTGCTCTTCTAAAACTGAAAAGTTTTTAAAATTGCCATTTACTTTTTTTAGGCAACAATTTTTTTTTTGTTCGTGTGAGACCTATTACGATTACAAGTGTTAAAATCTTGTTTTGAGAGGTTTTTTAATATCCTATACTATTAAACTAGCTTCTGCCCGCGACTTCGTACGCGGATCCTGTTGCTTTTGCCAGCGACAACGGGGTCGTCAAGAAAATCGAAGATCTGAAACGTCTGATGTAGAATTCTGAGGCCCGGGGACGGGAACACAACTGGATGAGCGAGACGATTGAAGACGTTCCAGATCTTTCATTTTCGTAAGTCCACAGGAAATGCCCATCAGACAGTTAAACAACTTTTGCTAAGACGTCATTCCTTAATATGTTATAGTGTCGCTGGGCTTTGGATATCCACATCAGGGTTCCAGATCTCCAAATTTATTCTCACAGCAGAAAATGCTCTTCACGTGGAATATTTTTTGCTATGAGACCATTTTATATCTCTTATACTTTAGCTGTTCTGTTGCGGTTCTGCATCAGGTGTTCCAATTTTCAAAATAAATTATAGCCTATATGTTGCCCAGACTTAATACCTACACAACAAATACCTTTTCTTCCCGTTATTCTGTCAAATAAATATGACTTCGGGCTTATGTTATTTGAGTGTTTATAGTTTCCTTTTCCGTTTATCTTCGTGACATGGTAGCCTACCCGGTAACGCAGGGGAGCAGTCACTTAGATTTTAATTGATCAGGTATCTTCAAATTTAAACTATAACTATGCTTAGTAAGAGGTCAAATCTTTCCCAACGTTCCAAAGGAGCTAAAAGATTGAGGATCATAAGATCCCAAGAATCTACCGAAGAGCGTCAGGAGAGAATTGATGCTGTTCGAGAACATCAGGCTGCAACTCGCTCCGTAGAAACCTCTTCGGATCGCGAAGCACACCTGCGTTCTCAGCGTATTTACGCATTTACATCCAGGTCTCTAGAGACCAGTGAAGAAATCATGCATTGTCTCGTGAGTCGCAGACGTTCACGGATAGATAATTGCGCGTTAGTTCTCAGCGTATCTACGCATCTGCTTCTAGGTCTCTAGAGATAAGTGCGGAACATGATGCGCGACTGTCCGCTATGTTAAGCGTTTGCCTAGGTTGGCCCGTGGATGGGTTACCTCCCATTACATACCGAGTTTCCTCACTTCCTCGCTGAACATCTGATGCAGCACCGCAACAGACCAGCTAAACTATAAGAGATACAAAAATGGTACCATAGCAAAAATTGTTCCACGTGATGAGCATTTTCTGCTAAGAGAATAAATTTGAAGATCTGGAACACCTGAAGTGGAACTCCAAGAGCCCAGCTACACTATAACATATATAGGAATGACGTCTTAGCAAGAGTTGTTCAGCCTGATGAGCACTCTTTGCGTAAAGACTAAAGTTTGATGTACAGAATGCTTGGTTGACCGCTTCGTGAAGGGTCTTTTTGTTGTAAAGGTATTAAATCTGGGCAACATATAGGCTATAATTTATCTTGGAAACTTGAACATCTGATGCAGTGATAGCTTTGATTTCCATATCAGGTGTTCCAGTGTTCTTCGCGATCCGAAGAGGTTTCTACGGAGCGAGTTGCAGCCTGATGTTCTCGAACAGCATCAATTCTCTCCTGACGCTCTTCGGTAGATTCTTGGGATTTTATGATCCCCAATCTTTTAGCTCATTTGGAACGTTGGGAAAGATTTGACCTCTTTCTAGACATAGTTATAGTTTAATTCTGAAGATACCTGATCAATTAAAATCTAAGTGACTGCTCCCCTGCGTTACCGGGTAGGCTACCGTATCACGAAAATAAATGAAAAAGGAAATTAAACACTCAAATAACATAAGCCCGAAGGCTTATTTATTTGATAAAATAAAATAATAAATGAGAGTTTTGGCCAGTAGAGTCAAATTTTCAATGATTCATCGAAAATCAGTCCTAAACTGTTACCGCCTTCACCGCGTGGAGGTACTCCCAGCTTATGTTATTTTATAATTATACAGTAAAATTAGTGATAGCTTTGATTTCCATGTCAGGTGTACCAGAATTACATTTTTTTTTTTTTTTTAATTTTTAATTCCACAACGCGTGTGCCAGATCTTCAATTTTTATACGTCAACAGAGAGTGCTCATCAGGCTGAACAACTCTTGCTAAGACGTCATTCCTATATATGTTATAGTGTAGCTGGGCTCTTGGAGTTCCACATCAGCTGTTCCAGGTCTTCAAATTTTATACGACAACAGAGAGTGCTCATCAGACTGAACAACTCTTGCTAAGACGTCATTCCTATATATGTTATAGTGTAGCTGGGCTCTTGGAGTTCCACTTCAGGTGTTCCAGATCTTCAAATTTATTCTCTTAGCAGAAAATGCTCATCACGTGGAACAATTTTTGCTATGGTACCATTTTTGTATCTCTTATAGTTTAGCTGGTCTGTTGCGGTGCTGCATCAGATGTTCAAGTTTCCAAGATAAATTATAGCCTATATGTTGCCCAGATTTAATACCTTTACAACAACAAAAAAATCATTTAAATCCGTCGAGTAGTTCCGAAGATTAGCGTGTACAAACCAACAGACATACAGACAAACAGACATAATTTTTTTTTTGGATTCGTGCTCTATTACTGTTTCTAAACCCCCCTCAATAATTATTTTTTTAATATATTCAATGTACAGACACAGTTTTTTTACTGTTTTATTATATGTATAGATATATAGATGAGCGATTTCGATAACAGGAAAATTCGTTTTTTCTATTTTAACCCGAGCTCGGTTGCTCAGGTACTTTAATTTTAAAATGCTTGTGATTTTGTTTTCAAAAAATAAATAAGATGCACTTTGACTTAGCATATATTTTTCAGTTAATTTTAAAGACGTTTGAGTGATCAAAATCTATTTACAGACAATAGAATACGACTTTGTTGCAATATTAAGATCTTGAATTAAAAATAAGTGAAAAGACGAAGTAAGACTAGAGTATTTGACCTTGTATACAGCGTGTAACAGAAAGGGTATAATCATATGGAATACTGTAGTACGGACCATCAAACTGAACAACTTTCTCTATAGAACCACCATGAAAATCGTAAAAAAATAATCAGCTGTCCTATACAAAATTTCAATACCTACTCGAACCAAAAATATGGGACAGCTGATTATTTTTTTACGATTTCGATGGTGGTCCCATAGAGAAAGTTGTTCAGTTTGATGGTCCGTACCACAGTATTTCATATGATTATACCCTTTCTGTTACACGCTGTATGTCTTGCTTAGTACTGTATAATTACAAAAGCCGTTGGAAGTCTTCAGTGAAAAGATTTCTAATTCGTTTGTATCAAATCTAGATTTTTACTCAAGGAGAGGTCGGGGTCGAATCTTAATCAGAGTTTCGTGCCTTTCAAGGTATTTGTTACAATTTAATCAAGGTGAGTCTTTTTCTTGTCGACAAAAGAACTTTTTTTGCCATGTATTGTTTCTGTTATTGGCTTTATGAGTAGTAAAGCAAGATCCCAAGCCCACCAAACGTTACTTATTTAACAAAAATGTGTGGCATCAAGTACTGTTGGTATAGGTACTTTTCTGTCACTTACGGGATATCTTCCGTGATTGTTCATTCTTTTGAGCTCCCGATATTTCGACGCTGTTGCAAGCGCCATGATCGCGGGTTGACTGGAGAATGCGGGTGGATGGAAAATAAATTGTTAAGAGCAGATAAATCTGTGTACCCTCTTTCTTTGTCTTTTGGTACGCGTACTACTGGAACTCTACATAAGTCACGGCAAAAAAATAAATCCGACTTAAAAAAAAACAAAAAAAACAAACCAAAACCTTTGTTTGATTGATTTTGTGTTTTTGTCACCGACTTATGAAGCTTGACTTTTGTTTGATTGATTTGGTGTTTTTGCACTTTAAGAAAAAAATTAAAGATCATGTGGCTAGAAAGGGAGTGGTTAGCGAGGTAATCATATAGAAGTATGGAAGAAGAAGTCATGCTGCATAATCTAATCAGCCTGTAATGTTCCCACGGCTGGGACTCAGGTCTCCTCTCTATGAAATGAAACTCTATGGAATGGACTATAATCCACCACACGGGCCCAGTGCGGGTTGGTAGATGTCACATGTCTTCGAATTTTTGGTTCCAGGACATGCCGGTTTCCTCACAATGTTTTCCTTCACCGTTTTGAGAGCAGTGGTGATGAAATAAATTACACAGAGTAATGCGGGTAGTTGGGTTCGAACCCACGAGCTACAACTCGAAATTTCGGGCTGTTACCACCACCATTCTACTCAGATATGCTGCACCGACCCCAAATATTTTTTTATGAGGGCAGGAGAATGAAGATATTGTTTCTGTCGTTGATGAATATCATCATCTGCCTAGCCTTTCCCAAGTTGAGGTCAGCTTCCAGCCCAACCAGATGTAGCTGAATAACAGTACTTTGACATGGAGCGACTCCCACACTTAGTACTGGGTAATACGATATTCCTTGGTCGCACGAAAGTCTTACAACCAGTCTTTGGTTGTAAGACTTTCGTGCCATTGACTACCTTTAACGACTGTCAAAGATCTGCAAATGACAGTTGGACAGCTTAACGTGCTTTAACATTATTGACGAACAATAGGACGTATTTCCTTCTTGTCAAACATGATTACTGTCCCTTTGTTTCGAAATATTTCAATAATGAGACTTCTTCCTTATTCTGATCTGCTATTGAATATCGCATGTCAGTGTGGTTGAGTTGTAATATTCGTTGCGAGAATAAATAATATTGTTCTGCTGTGTTAGTTGATGTTTATTTACGGACAGTAATACATATTAGTAAATAGTACTTCGCCCGCAAGTTCGTCCCCAAACATTGTGATAGCTCGCCTAATATGCATGATTTTATAACAAAGGGTGTAACAAGACCCTTAACGAAACCGAAAGGCACTTGTTTTCCCACTCATTGCGATAATTTTTTGTTCTAGACCATACCTGGGAACCTTCTAGTTACGGAGATATTAAGGGCAAAGTTCCAACTATTTCACAACCTCTTTTTAAACCCGTGTTTTAAATGTAAGATTTTTACTTTAAACACCTCCACGACCCCCGTACTACTCAATCCATCCACTAGCATCATATCCTACCGTAAAACGTGATTTTTGACCCAAAAAAAGTCATTTCCCAGCAATAATTTTTGCGTAAAGTTATTTAGTTTGATGTCAAGTTTATGGTAGGAATTAATGTAACACGCTCAAAGTATTGTGCTGATAGGTGCATTGAATAGAATATATAATGGAGGTATTTAAAGTAACATTTAAAACTTGTGAAATCAATATCTCCTTATCTAGAAGGTTCCCAGATATGGTTCGCAACAAAAAAATATATCGCAATGACGGGAACACACGTGTCTCTCAGCTTCGTTTATGGTACACATAAACTGTCACTTACGCGATATCTTCCGTGATTGTCTTTTATTTTGAGCTCCCGATATTTCGACGCTGTTGCAAGGGCCATGACTGCGGGTTGACACAAGTGACAGTTTATGTGTAGTTGTAAACCGTGAAAGTTTAAAACAATATTCGTAAAGGGTGTTTGAATACCCTTTATAATTAATATTTACCTTAGCAGATTTCATGAGCGGCGTCTCCAAGTTCATGTTTCTGTTCTTCATGGAACTCGATCCGGAGCCGTCGATACCTGTGCAGAAAATAATAAGTATTCAATAACACATCGTGTAGTTGGCACGCAATGCAATGCAAGCGAACATTGCTGGCCACGAAGAGAATGAACAAAAAGAATGTAAGTACGTATTTCTTCAATACAGTCACGGGCAATAAATAAAAGATGTAACAAGACCCTTAAAGAAGCGGAAAGGTACTTGTTCTTCCCGTCATTGAGATCATTTTTTTGTTCTAGACCATACATGGAAATCTTCTAGTTACGGAGATATTGGGGGTCAAAGTTCCAACTTTTTCACAAGTTTTTTCTTAAGTAAGTACATGTTTTAATGTAAGATTTTACTTTAAAAACCTCCACGTACTATTCAATCCATCCATCAGCACAATGTTTTGAGTGCGTTACATTGAGTTCTACCGTAAAACAAGATTTTTCACTCCAAAAAAAAATTCGATTCCCAGCAATAATTTTTGCATAAAGTTACTTAGTTTGATGTAATGCTTGGTTGACGGCTTCGTTAAGGGACTTGTTACACCCTGTATACTGTATTTGTATACTGAGTTACAAGTATATGTACTGTGAGTATGTGTATACAACGTGTAACAGAAAGGGTATAATCATATGGAATACTGTGGTACGGACCATCAAACTGAACAACTTTCTCTATGGGACCACCATCGAAATCAATTTCAAAAGAAAATTTCAATACCTACTCGACCCAAATGTATGGGACAGCTGATTATTTTTTTACGATTTCGATGGTGGTCCCATAGAGAAAGTTGTTCAGTTTGATGGTCCGTACCACAGTATTCCATATGATTATACCCTTTCTGTTACAGGCTGTATACTGTGTACCTTCTCATTAATTTTTTGTTTTAATATTTATTTAATTAAATTATACTACAGAGGTTTTAAATTTGGCAAACTTTTACGTTCGATGGCGAAAAATGTTGTACGTTTTCACATCATAATAAATTTGCCTTGAAGCGATATTATTATCAACAAAACAGATCGTTGTTTCATCGAATTGCTTTGATATAAAATTGAATCACAATTTTATCAAGATTTCAATATAAATAAATAAATAAATAAATATCGCTGGACATTACACACAGCGCCATCTAGGTGCCACACTAAGCAACGAGGCTTGTGTCGTGGACACCAGATAGTTGATACTACTACATAGATACTTTTTTGTTTGTAAATACATACTTATTATACATATAAACATCCATGACTCGGAAACAAATGTCCATGCTCATCACACCAACATTTGTTCCTACCGGGATTCGAACCCGGGACCCTAAGAACGTAAGGCAGACTCACAACCGCTGCGCCATTCGGGTCGTCAAAATATGAAATGGAATTTGAATAGCAAACAGCAACTGTGGACATTTTTAGCTTTAAGATTTTTGTTTATTTTGAAATAATGCAAAATGTGCATTTTCATTGTATTATAAAGCAAACACCTTTATCAGGTTACAAGATGTTACAAGGGGTAAATAAAGTATTATAACTGGTAACGTCATACCTATGTTCTCGACAGAAGTCACATGTCGTTATAAGGAGCGACCACACTAATTGACGCGGAATCGGCTTCATCCGATCAGCAATAGCTTAATGCCCAAAAAATTATGGCAAAAAATCGTCATTTCATTTCGGTTGCGACAGGACTCATTACCACGGCAAACTATATGTCATGTCACATCATGATCAGTTCAGGCCGATTTCGCGTCAATAAGTTTGCTGCATTAGTTATACAGGCTGTCATTTAGCATCCTGAATGATGATGGATTGATTAATACGGGGATTCTGGAGGTGTCTTTCCAAAAATCTTACATTAAAAACATGTATTTAAAAAAAACTTGGGAAAATATTGGAACTTTGACCCCCAATATCTCCGTAACTAGAAGGTTCTCAGTTATGGTCTAGAACAAAAAAATGATCGCAATGACGGCTAGAACAAGTGCCTTTCGGCTTCGAGGGTCTTGTTACACCCTTTATACTAAGATTCTCGACCCGAATCTACAATAAAAATGGTAGGTTTTTTCATTCTTCAAGTCATCATTAATCAGGAATGGCTCAATCTAGACCACAATCGTGGATATTAATAAAATACGTGACAAAAAAGCACGCAACGTGGGAACACTCTATGACATCTGACATTTCAGTGACCTTGCGCTATACTAGCGCCTCTAGCGGCGAATTCATACGCGATAGCCCCCATTGGTTTCTTCTAGGCGCACGTGCTCCACCCAAGACCCTATCATCGGTTCACATTAGGCGAGTTGGGGCCAAAAGCAAGCGTATTACGTGTAAAAAAAAGGTATTGTTTACCTATCGTATCAGAAGCAGCTGAGGAGTGACAGCAAGTCTTCTTCAGCAGCCTTCGCAGCAGACCCTTGATGTCCAGGGTATAGGAGCCGTACACCAAGGGATTCATGCAGGAGTTGGATACTGCCATCACGAAAAGTAGGTCTTGGACCCTCGGTGACACGCGGGCTGCTGATTCTCGGTCTACCATGTACCTGAAAAGTTCTATATTGATTAAACTGTCTGAAGTTAGAGTGCTTGCATAAAGATGCAAGTTTTCCGGTTCCGACAAACCTGGACATTTTTACTGTTTTAGGCACCTGTTTCTTTATGTGCAATCGCCTATAGACAGTGTCTACTGGGATCTGTATCTTTGTGCAAGCACCCTTATGTGGTAAATGGGCCAAAAATATATATAACTTAATCGTTCTACGATGGCCACTATATGAGTTGAGGTACTTTTTGCGAATAACACCTCTGACACATTTCGATTTTTCCATTTAAAATGCCGATTTTAACTAAAATATCCAAAAAACAGCCATAACATGGAAATCCGGTCTCTACTTATTAACGTTGTTTTATCTGTGAATTGGCGTCACTTTTAAAATCACAATGATTTTTACAAATTAATGTTGTTCATGAACACATACCACATGGTGATGGTTGCGTATGGCAGCCAGCAGAGCGCGAACACGGCGACGATAGTGACGGTCATGCGCAGCGTGCGACGTCGCGCTCGCTCAAGCACACGTCGATCTGATCGGCGCAGGCGAACGTGACCCACAGTGCTCCGGTGTTCGCGCTTTTCTGGGGATGAAACGAATGAGTTACGACAAACACATATAATAACCCAAGTACTGCGGCTGCGGCTGAGACAAACCCAATTTATTTTAAAATATCATGAAAAAATAAATTGGTCACATAACATCACGCGTGTAATCCCCGCAGGGTTAGGCAGAGGTGTACCTAATAGTGCCTACACCCACATTTCTCCAGTTATGTTTTAGTCCCATGTAATCCGGGGCGAGCCTAGTACCATCAGCCGCGTTTATAGGGCTAGGAACAGACGGGCTGCGCTTTAATACAGGTTATTTACACTTAAAGAGATCCGAAAAAAAAAAAACTGCCCTTTTTATTATTGATTCGGGTCGAGAATCATCATCATTCATCATCATCATTCTCCTGCCCTTATCCCAACTTACTTGGGGTCAGCGCAGCATGTCTTCTTCTTCCATACTTCTCATTAGTATAGATACCTCCTTGAGTTTGACCAGGATGCAAAGCGACAGCCTGTATTTACTACGTGGTTACAATTCAGAATAGATTTCTGTGAACCGCTCAGAGCTTAGCAAAACAAAACTGTCCGTGCTAAAATTGCATAAAAATGGTATCCACGCGAAACTGCCAACACAAAAAAGAACTAACGCAAAAAATTCTAACGAACACCCACGTGTAAACAAACTTTCAGCTATTTTATAGATAGCATCTAAATTATGATGTAATGTCCCTAATTGCGGCTATGAGGCTTAAACGTAGAACTTGTTGTACGATAAGTGGCCGGTAAGTGAAGTAGCTTGTAACTTGGCTACATAGTTCGACCCCAATATTCGACAAGCTTATTCAATATTAATCGAACTGCCCGCTTACACGCAAAACATGGCCACGAGTTGTTAGTATCCTCTCCATAACTAACTTTTGAATTTTTAACCATCCGCGACGAGCGAATTTAGTTCATGTTTTATTTGTGAAAAATCATTCTGTTCCATACATTTCGATGGATTAGATGTTGAGTGAACCACCGACTGACTTGACTTTTTGACTGCCTCTTTGGTCTAGTGGTCGCAGGCGTGACTGCAGAGCGTGGGGTCCTGGGTTCGATTCCCGGGTCGGGCAAAAAGTGCTATTAGGTTTTTCCATTAGAAATTTCTCAGTAGTAGCCCGGAGTTTGGAAGTTGGCGGTATGATACCCCCGTGCTTCCGTGCCCTAAGTTGGTCCGTGGATGTTACCGACCCATTACATACTGAGTTTCCTCCGTGCCCCGGAATGCACCTTAAGCTGTAGGTCCCGGCTGTCATTTGCATATCTTTTATAGTCGTTACATTAAGTAGTCAGTGGCCCGAAAGTCTGACAACCAGTCAACAAGGAGGTATCGTATATCCAGTACTAACTTGGTTGTGGAGGTCAGATAGGCAGTCGCTCCATGTGAAGTACTGGTACTCAACTACATCCGGTAAGACATGAAGCCGACCCCAACATTGGGAAAAAGCTAGAAAGATGATGATGATGATCTTTTTTTACGCTGGAGGTCTAGAACTTAATTCTTACAATATAAATAATATTATTCTTAAATAGTTACATTCATGACACGGTCCCTTACACTGTTGATACTAAAATGGTGAAGGACTATTCTGTAAAATGGATGGTTGAAATAACTGAAGGCATGAATTCAATTGGCACAGTTGATTGAGTGAACAAAAGATTGATTGACAGATTTAATCGATTTAATAGACTGGTTCATAGGGTTTATGGATTGATTTGTAAAGTAATGCAATTGATTAATATCATCAATAGAGAAATTACATTACTTCAGAAAACGGAATAACGTTATGTACTTAATAAAATATAAGAGACTATCTGATGCCCGCGGCTTCGCCCGCGTGGTGCTCGGCAATTATCCCACGGGATCGTAATACCGAAATAAAAAGTCTCCTAAGTGTTAATCCAGAAAAAATCATTAAAATCCGTTCAGTAGTTTTTGCGTGAAAGAGTGACAAACATCCATCCCCACAAACTTTCGTATTTATAATATTAATAGGAGTTGCCAAAAATGGCCGACTTTTTAGCAATAAAATACGAAGGCCTTTCCCCAAAAAGTAATAAAGCCTAAGCTATAAAATATAAAATGTAAATGAAATTAGGCATTTAACGCCCTACTTACTTACAATATACATCATGTTCTAAGAACCTATTCAAATGAAATTAAAAGCAGATTAAAGTAAGCAAACAATTTTTTTTTCATTTTCGAGGTACATTTTTGTCTTTTTGGTAACAGAGAAAGACAGAAATACTATCTGTCCGCGAGAGAATGAGATGCAAATAGACAAACGCTATAATTTTATTTGCGTTTGGCGACACAGTAGTTGTGGTTTTGTTGGCAAACGTAATTAATTTTAATGCCTCTGCTCTGAAGTTTATACAACGAAAGTTATGTATAAATGTGTAATATTTACCAGATGGTAAAACAGTTGTATATAATGGCCCCGTGAAAGTATTATTTACTTTGTTGAAAAAATTATATTACGACTATTCTGGACAATAACGCGCCATTATAATTTAATGTTGCAGATTTTTATTGGTTTGAATTTATTTATTTACGGACCGTATAAACAAAACTTAAAATAGCAACTGATAAAGTGTTGCATGTTTTTCTCAATGAAGACACCATTCAGTGACAGTGGTAAAATGTAAGTAGATACCAAAACCTGGCAAAGACAAGACATTCTACACATGCTAAAATTACAGGATTATTGTATCGTACCATCTAGCTCCTTACTGCTTCTGTGTGTCTCACAGAAGATACACAAGTAACACACAGTGATAACCACCAGCGGTAAAAAGTACATCGCGCAGAGACAGAAGTACAAAAGTATTGTGTCTTACCATCCAGCTCCTTACTGCTTCTATGTATCTCGCAGAAGATACACACGTAACACACAGTGATGACAACCAGCGGTAAGAAGTACATCGCGCAGAGACAGAAGATATTGTAGACCACTTCTTGTTGCTCCGAGTTGAAGGCGCCGAAAGACACGCATTGCTCGAAGCCGGCCACTTGTGGGTGACGCTTGACACGGAATACTATGCTCTGTGGACAAGGAAAAGGTAGAATTAGGAAATTAATTGTTATTACTAAGGTATTCTTACTTTGTTTATACAGCATGTAACAGAAAGGGTATAATCATATGGAATACTGTGGTACGGACCATTAAACTGAACAACTTTCTCTATGGGACCACCATCGAAATCGTAAAAAAATAATCAGCTGTCCCATACATTTGGGTCGAGTAGGTATTGAAATTTTGTATAGGACAGCTGATTATTTTTTTGTGATTACGATGGTGGTCCCATAGAGAAAGTTGTTCAATTTGATGGTCCGTACCACAGTATTCCATATGATTATACCCTTTCTGTTACACGCTGTATACGTCGATATCTTTAAAACAAAATCTTTTCGAAAGTTTTGTAAGCAATAAAAATTTAATTAACCCGATACAGAAAACCTTAAACAAAGAAAATCAGAATATCTAAATATTGTCCGTTTATGTATAATATAAGTATTTTGTGAAAATAGTGTACCAGTCTCTTGCACATTAACTCTGTTTGCAAATTTTTCTGTTCAGTTTTTTTTTTTTTTTTTTTATTGATATCACTGGACATTACATACAGCGCCATCAAGGTGCCACACTAAGCAACGAGGCTTGTATCGTGGACACCAGATAGTTAATAATACTACATAGATACTTTTTGTTTGTAAATACATACTTATTATACATATAAACATCCATGACTTGGAAACGAATATCCATGCTCATCACACAAACATTTGCTCCTACCGGGATTCGAACCCGGGACCCGGGGCCGGGAACGTAAGGCAGCCTCACTACCGCTGCGCCATTCGTGTCGTAATGACTGTTGTGTACTTTAATGTGTCAAACTTGTGTTTTTCTAATAAAGATTTTATTATTATTATTTCCTTTATTCATTTTCTTAGCATATTTAATTTACATTTTTAAATATTTCTTAAAAAAAAAAACTTAAACAAAAACATTTAAAAATATAAAAAATTGTGGTCCGCCGGTGTCGGAAGCAGGATCCAAGCTACCGGTGGTTAGGGCTCCAGAGACAGGAACCTCCTCACAATGCGAGCCGTATCGAGGAGTATTATTATTATCTCCTTTATTCATATAATATATATACATATAAATTACATTTTTAAATATTTCTAAACAAATTAATATTAAAAAAAAAACATTTAAAACTATAAAAAATAATGGTCCGCCGGTATCGGGAGCAGGGTCCAAGCTACCGGTGGTTAGGGCTCCAGAGACAGGAACCTCCTCACAATGCGAGCCGTATCGAGGAGTACTGCCTTCTGAATCGGGCCCTTGATCCAACCGCCTAAGGAGAGCCTCGAAAGATGTTCGTCGAGGCTTTTGGCTATTAGGCCATTGGCCGTCACAACAATCGACACAATGATAGCCGAGTTCACATCCCACATGTCGACAACCTCGTGTGCCAAGTCGAGATATTTTATTTGTTTCTCTTTCTCAGCTTTCACGAGGTTCTCGTCATGCGGGATTGTCACATCGATTATCATTACGCGGCGCGCTGATCGGTCTATCACCACTATGTCAGGCTTATTGGCGACAATAGTCCTGTCAGTGATGATAGACCGATCCCAGTACAGCGTGACATGGTCTTTCTCGAGAACTGGGTCGGGCACATACTTGTAGTACGGTATAATACCTCAGATTCCACAAGTTTATGTTTCAAGGCAAGTTGCTGCTGAATAATCCTGGCTACTTGGTTGTGCCTGTGTAAGTATTCGCCGTTAGCCAGACGAGAACAACCAGAAATAATATGTCTGATGGACTCACCCGGATGGTGGCATGGCCGACACACCCGCTGTCGGGTAATAACCAAAACAGCGACATATTTAAATTAAATTAAATCCATTTATTTCAGGTTCTCCCATATTACAATCACAAGTTACGAAACACGAAATAAATTCAAACAAATACAATTCACAATATAAAAATAAATACAATGTCATCAAATCAGAAATACGATGAATATAATATTTGACCACAATTTGCGACTTTGCCAACTTTCAAAACGAACCCTGTTGAGTAATTTCTGACAGCAGCCTGGACGGTAGTAATGTCGCCGAACAATCTGTCAATAAATACAGCCTGTCACAGTCTACTGCTGGTTACCCGCTGACAGTGGCGTGCAGTGCTCCCGAAGGCGGGCAGGCCAAGCAAAAAAAAAAAAAACTCGCAACATCACAGCGTCGCTCTACTTAGGATGACCCTCAAATGAGAGACAACGCCATTTAGCTTAAATATAAGGAATTTCAATGGTATTCTGTCAATACAAGAACGAAGGATGTCGCTTCGTTACAAAAAAACCTAAAAAGTAAAACAGAGGGCGCTGTAAACAAAAAAAAATAGTTTAGTTTTCGTTCCGTACCCAATTTTGAGCGTCTGACCGGAATATTTGAAAAAAAAAACATTGAAAATAAGCCTGTAAAAACCAAAGTTATAAATACAAGAACTCACCACATTAATCAAGGTTCAAATCACGATTTTCTGACAATGCAAACAGAAGAAAGATTCATTTGAAATACCGAGTACGAGATGAATTTTGGGTTAATTCTCGTAATTCGGGTATCTACACATTTTCCTTTAGACACAACTTGAATCTTAACATTAAACAATCGTGAATACTTATTGTTTTTAACTTCTGACAAACACATTATCAGCGCAAACTTCACAACAGAACACCATTTTTAAGTAAATAAACAAATACAACAAATAATATTTACACTACTGTACGTTTCAAAACGAATTACAACCGTCAGATATTATAATAATCAAAACATTCAAGATCACGAAATAAATTTTGCTTGTCACATGAAACAAATATGGCTTCTAAGAAAAATACAATTGTTATTTTGTCAATGAAAAAAACACTACCAAATATAATTGCATCACCGCATACCGTTTTAGCCGGATAATACTTTGTGGGGCAGCCAATCAGTGGCCAGCTAGCCAGCTACACTCGCAGGAGTTTACGCCCCTATTTACTATGTGTGCCGTTCGTATTTCCGTGTATATACACGAAAATACTTATCAGTGTGCTTAAATTTATCAATGGAAATTAGGCCGGCTGGGGCCTTGCCTAGACGGCCGGGAGCGAGCCAGTTACGTCATACGGCCGCGACAAGTTGCTTTAAGTATTATAACAGGCGTTTTATTTTTTTATTTTTGATTAATATAGTTATAATAAATGCATTTGTTGCGTTGTTGGTAGGAATGGTAGGGTAGGCTAGGCCTAATTGCCTCTATGGACGGCACGCCCCTGCCCGCTGATCGCATCGGCCGCCCGATACGCCCCCTCCAACATAAGTAGGATTAGGAGACCCCGCCTTACCCTCCTCCAACCCGATGACCCCATCACCCTCCTTCAAGAGAGCTGTAGGGAAACTAGTACACTTCGTAAGTACAAAAACAAATAGGTACCGACCGCGATTCCGGCCCCGCCGCCGAGGCCCACCGCGACCCCCCCGTAACATCACCGACCGACCCTTGCTCGACGAGCCAGCCCGCGTCGCTGAGCATGTAACGTTAAATTCCCCATTAATTAATCCGACCCAGCCAAATTCTAGTTGCCCTCCCCTCAATGACGCACTAAGCCTAGGCCCGAACCCCGCAGGGGGTGCCCTTAGTGTCTGTTCATTTAATGTGTAATATCCTTAGTTTGTAAGCCCTGGCTGGGGGCCGTAAAGTAATTTTCGGCCACCACAGGATAGTCCGGTTAAGCAGTTTCAACCTCAGCAGAGTTGTTGCGCAGCGAGTGGTCATAACTAAAAAAAAAAAAAAAAAACTACTGCTGGGAATAGGCCTCACGCCACATACTGCGCCATTACGCCCTACTCACCACCATCCCCTTCCAGTCTGACCCACCCACGCGGCCGGCCGTACGTACATTTCACCAATAGATAAAAGCTACGTTGGTTAGCATTTCCATGATCTGTTTTCAACAGAATTAGAGCTTTTTGTTTGCAATAATTCGTCTCTGGGAATACTAAACAAATTTAAATTCACATTCATCTGCAGGTCTTTATTATTATATTAATGCAAAACAGAGGAATTATTATTCAGTTAATAATATGCTTACAATATACAAGTATTTTATATGCTTAGAATGTATACTTTTCAAATTAAGCTAAAGTTTTAAAAAGAGCGTACAATGAACTTTGCTGAAAATTGACATATTTTTATGCTACAGTGATTTTAACGTGATTGTAGCTCAATTCTGTGAAGTAATTATTATCAGAAAAATTGCTAGAATATCTAAGAAATTTTATAAAAAATGCTGGCATATGATAGATCATAGCAAAGGGAATGATTATTATTTCGTGGAAAAAATAACTAACTGGTGCCATTAATTGCTTGTCTAAGAATTAAATACTTTGATATTAAAGTTGCTTTTACTTTGATAGTTCATTACGCTTGATCTAACATACTACCTTTTGTCCGCGGTTTGGCTCCAGTAAATACGGAAATTAACCCCTGGGTAACTTTTTAAATGTAACTTAGGACAACACTCGGGAATAATGTAGGATTCTTAGAAAAAAAAAACGGATTCGGATCAGTAGTTCCGAAGTTAAAAAAAAAAAACAAATACAAACAAATTTTACCACTATATCATATTAATATATTCAACTTGTTATTTAGTTAGAGTAGTTCATACCCGTCCGTCCCGAGTCCTCGAATGAATAGATGGATCTCATTTGAGTCAAATCACTTAATACCAAGAGTATTAAGTAATTTGACTGCTGAAGTGCTAATTTTCAGCCTAGCGAAACACGACGCCGACAACGTGTGTTTAGTTATAGTTTCATATGTTATAGAATATGTATTAGTTTTTTATTGTTGTAAAATGTAATTTTGTGTATTTTATCTATGGGCCTTAGATGCCTGATAATAAAATGATTATTCGCTTTATTCATCTTTATACATATGATTTACATTTTTAAATATTCCTATAGAAATTAATACAAACAAAAACATTTAAAAATATAAAAAATAGTAGTCCGCCGGTGTCGGGAGCAGGGTCCAAGTTACCGGTGGTTAGGGCTCCAGAGACAGGAACCTCCTCACAATGCGAGCCGTATCGAGGAGTACTGCCTTCTGAATCAGGCCCTTGATCCAACCGCCTAAGGAGAGCCTCGAAAGATGGTCGTCGAGGCTCTTGGCCATAAGGCCATTGGCCGTCACAACAATCGGCACAATGATAGCCGAGTTCACATTCCACATGTCGACAACCTCGTGTGCCATTCGAGATATTTTATTTGTTTCTCTTTCTCAGCTTTCACGAGGTTCTCGTCATGCGGGATGGTCACATCGATTATCATTACGCGGCGCGCTGATCGGTCTATCACCACTATGTCAGGCTTATTGGCGACAATAGTCCTGTCAGTGATGATAGACCGATCCCAGTACAGCGTGACATGGTCTTTCTCGAGAACTGGGTCGGGCACATACTTGTAGCACGGTACCTCAGATTCCACAAGTTTATATTTCAAGGCAAGTTGCTGGTGAATGATCCTGGCTACTTGGTTGTGCCTGTGCAAGTATTCGCCGTTAGCCAGACGAGAACAACCAGAAATAATATGTCTGATGTACTCACCTGGACGGTGGCATGCCCGACACACATCAACCGTCCCGTCCTTCATAATATATTTCCGGTAGTTGTTCGTCAACATAACTTCGTCCATAATCGCACAGACAAAACCTTCAGTTTCCCCAAAGAGGTCACCGAAACGTAGCCAGGACACGGACGCTAGGAAATCTACATCGGGTCCATGAAGAGCCCGGTAGAAGCGCCCATGAAGCTCCTTGCCTTGCCATACTTCCTTGCGGTCATCGGTAGTAAGTACTACAGGTTTGCGCCAGTTCTCTTTAGCCATGGACAGACATTTATTATTATTATTATTATATCCTAGTTGATGGAACCAGAATATGATGTATGCTAGCTACATGGTATACAGAGTGTAGACGGACCCTTCATGAAGCTACCAACCAAGTATTTTGCACATCTAACTAAGTATCGCTGCGCAAAAATTATTGCTTGGAAACGATTTTTTTTTGTGGTGTGAAAAATCACGGTTTAAGTTAGCGGTCAATGAAACGCACTCAACACATTGTACTGATGCTTGCATTGAATAGTGCATGGGTCATGGGTCATGGTGGTATTCAAGTAAAATTATAACTTTTAAGAAAGGTTTCTTTCTTTAAACATGTGACAACACACAAAAAGTTGTAACTTTGACCCATTCTGGTTCTTACTTAAAACAGTTTCGGGTGAATCATGAAATGAAAATGAGGTGAGGTGTAAAACGTTACATGATGGACAACGAATTGCCTTAATGAAAGGGTTAAGCAATCAGCGTGGTAACTAGCTGAATGACCGGGGTAGGCCGGACGCAGGGTGTTCGGAAGCAGGTAGATAAGAGCTGCCGGGAATCGAGCTAAGTGGCGTGCAATTGGAGAGGCCTATGGCCTATGGCAATTGGAGAGGCCTATGGCCAGCTGTAGACTGCTGTAGATGATGATGAGATACGTCGCTCGGGGAGTCATCTTTAAAGGAATAATAGTCAGACACAGAAGCTGTTGAGCTCCCGATATTTCGAAGCTGTTGCCAGCGCCACCCGCGAACCCTCGATCAATGGCGCTTGCAACAGCGTCGAAATATCGGGAGCTCAAAATAAAAGACAATCACGGAAGATATCCCGTAGTTTACGTGTAAGAAAGAAAGAAAGAAAGAAAAATATTTATTTGGGACAAGCACAGGAACAACAAAAAATAACAATAAAAAAAAGAATCTAAAACTAAATAATAAAAAAATACCTGTGCGAGGCCAAAAAGGCTCCTATCTCAGCATGATGCTGCGATAGATGAAAAACAAATACCGCAGCGCTGGTATTCTGATAGGGCCCACTGTGACGTCACGGTCACAACTACGGACACACAATACATTAACACAAAAAATAAAATAACATAATATTCACTTATATAAAATAAACACTGTAACTTTACAAACAAAAATGATTAAATTAAAATATTAATAATAATCGGCTCGGCCGCACCGAACGTTCCGACTTCGCTTGTCAACGCTACAGACTATTGTCTATGGTCCATGACAAGCGAAGGGACGCGAGCGCAGCGCAGAGGGAGGATACATTTTGGCAACTGGCTGTCAATGTCAAGGTGTTTTTAGAGAAACAACATAAGAAAACAACAAGAAAAACTTCCGAAACAATAAAGTACAACAAAATAAGGAATGAGTATATCAGAGCCCAGCGTATATACTAAGTTATAACAGAAAAGGTAGTCAGTGGGTCGTCTTAAGGTGTAAATATATTTAATAAAGTGCGTCGGTGTTGGTGTTGCTTGTGTACATGGTAGTGATCCAGGCAAAAACTCCGTTACGATACCAGTACTAGCTTCATGCGGTCTTAGGGTAAGTAAAATTAGTGAGTGGTTTTTGTTTGTAACTGTAGCAAGTGTTGTTTATAATTATATCTAAAAGTCCCGACTGTTCTTATAGCACGGAAAGGCGGTGGCAAGTCGTTCCAGCAGCGGAACGCAGCGAATTTAAAGCTACCACGAAATGCAGCAGTTTTGTGAGATCCGGCCAACAAGAGGTATGATGAAGCCCTAGTTTTAATTCTGCTAACATCGCGCGACCATGTCAGTTTATTATATAAATAATCAGGTTTGCTTGTGAGGATAGTGCCAAAGAGAAGGGTAGCCAGGTGAAGCTTTCTGCGTGCTGACATTTTCATCAGCTTACCCTTATTCAAAAATGGTGTGATGTGGGAGCGAGGTGGAACATTGTAGCAGAATCTTGCACAGGCATTCTGCACTCGCTGGATAAGCTTTTCGCTTCTACCGAGAATGCACGTCCCATACACAGTGTCAGCGTAATTCAGCTTAGATAGAACAAGTGACTCACACAGCATGACACGCATATCCACACTTATGTAGGGACGTACACAATATAAAAGCTTGAGTCGGTAGAAACAGTTGCGCACTGCCTCCAATATGTGAGTTTCGAAATGCAGCTGCCCGTCAAATACTACCCCAAGATTACGAGCTTCCAGAACCCTTTCCACACGACAACCATCAATCCTGAGGTCCAGATTGCAAGCAAGCATTTTATTCAGGAAATCCCTAGATCCCATAACAATAAACTTGGATTTACTTGGATTCAGGACCAAGGAGTTCCTACCGGACCAACATGAAATCCTTTCTAAGTCCTCATTTATTCTGCTAACAGTTTCAGCAGTATCCTGGGAGCGGAAGGAGAGGTACAACTGTAGATCATCTGCGTAAAGGTGGTACTTCGAGTTGATAAGACAGTAGTTAAGACAGTAGTTGTAGTTGTAAACCACGAAAGTTTAAAACAATAGTCAGACAGATGGGACACTTTAATATCGTGTTCTGCGTGTCCTGTTGTTTGTATGTCAAAGGAAAAAAACACATACATTTTGTTTGTGAACTATATGTAACAAAAAAAAAAAGTGTATTCTTTGGAATTCAGTTTTAACAATTTCTCGGGAAACCCCGTTGAACCGATACTGTCCAATACGAGTATATCTAGTTGTTACAAAAAATGTCCGAAACATTTTTTTTAAATCCAAAATAGGCTTGCGTTTGGCCGCGACTCGCCTGATGTGAAACCAATTCACTCGGACTTTGAAAAGATTCAGATTATAATAATGATCGATGAACAGAGAAGCCGGCTGTGAATTCGACATGAAACTGGCGGTTCATAAAATACAATCTGGAATCAAAGCGTTTTTTCGCTGTGTATGTTTCTGAAAAATCTCTGTGTTTACAAAATCTAGGTAAACAATTCGGTCAAAGGATCTATGTGAAAAACATGTTCATTTGAAAAGTACAAGCCGTTCGTGACAAACGTTTGATGTATTTACCGTTACTGGCTTTTTGTATATGACCTTTTGTACACTATATTAGCTTTTCATTTGTGACGGAAATCTTAGTACAACTGAAATGGTAATAACATATTTTGTAACTTCTGTTTAGGCACACAGTAGCGTTGGTTTCGTTATGAAATTCTATGTTTAAAAAGTCGTTAGTTTACTAATCTAAGGCCCGCTATCACAAAAATTCGGTAACTTAGATGTCACCACAAATACACAAAAACGGAATGTCGAAAAAACTCACAGTTGAAATTCTAACAATGCAATTGAACGTATTCAATTCTTCCAATTAGGTATCGCGTCTGTTACTAAAAATAGACATAACTACCCCCAAAACTGCACTGTGTTAACTGCCTCGTTGGTTCATTTGTCGCAAGCGCGACTGCTGAGCATGAGGTCCTGGGTTCGATTCCCGGGTCGGGGAAAGTGTTCTTGGGTTTACATCAGGAATGTTTCAGTAGCAGCCACGGAGTCCGGATTTGTGCGCGGTTGTTGGCAATAGGCTCGCCTCCTTTTTCATGGGACTTAAAACATTACAGGTGAAATGTGGGTGTACTATTATCTACACCTCTGCCTAAGTCTTCGGGGATTACAGGCGTGATTTTATCACTCCCAAAAGTCGTTGGGTAAAGGTCATAAGTCTATAAATACGCTTTTCCGAAAGCCTTAGGCCACGTTCATTCAACTTTAGGGTGGGTGTACAGAATAGTGGATGGAGACATTTATGATAGGATTTCTTTTATGTAAAAGTAAAACTTGTGAAGTGTAAAGCCTTCCAGTCATTAATACCGTAGCGTACCTTTTTAGCCGCGTACGCTACACTTGCTTGGAATGGGTATTTGGTATCCTATAGAGTCTATATACAGATTGACGACCTTTTTGGTTCACCAACTAGAGGCACTAGTACAAAGACATTTAAATATTTAGAACTAGTACAACTGCGCGACGTAAACGTAAAGTAATTTCCCTACTTTCTTTCATTTAAAAAAAAAATACTACTATCCAGTCATTATCCGGTTCAATCAATAAAGATAGTTATTCATTATCCGGATCAATTAATAGTGATAGTGTTCATTACCCGGATCAATTAATAATGATAGTGTTCATTATCCGGATCAATTAATAATTATAGTATTCATTGTCCGGATCAATTACTAATTATATTATTAATTATCCGGATTATTAATTAATTATGGTATTAATTATCCGTATAAATTATTAATAATTATCCGATTATCCGATTATCAATTATTGATCTTTATCCGGATCAATTATTGATCTTTATCCGGATCAATTATTGATCTTTATCCGGATCAATTATTGATCTTTATCCGGATCAATTATTAATTATATTATCCATTACCGGATCAATTAGTAATGATGGTATGGTACACTAACTAGAGAGACTACTACTAGCTCGCACATTTTGGACTTCATCTGGTAATACTTTTCCTCAATATATTGGTATATTCCGCACGCAAAATACGCGCTTAGACGTGGAGTTGCGGACACCAGCCCGCTATACAATACTATACAATACAATATTCAAATTAAATACATAATTAACTATAATACCACACCAAATCAAGAGCTCTCTAAATTGTACACCAACTGCTTTTACAACCCCTTTGTTGCCCAACCACTCTCAGCCCCCACAGCTCAACAGCTGCCAGGCGTCTGGATCTATTAATAATGATAGTCTTCTTCTTCTTTCGTGTCAATGGTGCGACTTGTTTAAATTTGTTGGTCCCAGTATGCGGCCACGTTAATCGCGGCGTCTGTGGCGTTTTTTATGCTGGCACTCCACATATTTGTTAAAATATTCGCGATATTAGGTCAAAACAAAATGTTCTTTAAGCCTATTGCGACAAATTTCACATTGTTTTAATGATAGTAGGCGAATATTTGCTCAGATTCACCGAAGTGTAGTGCCAATATTAGATTTTTAGGTTACTAACTACAGGGATTTCGTTGCTCTATGAATTGCAACCGTATTTCCGTAGCTAGCTCTCCAGCTATAAGCTTTTCGGGAGCTTATGTCAATCTAATACATGACTTTTCTATCGTCGTAATCACTGGTAGAATTTTACATACACTTCAACCAATTTGTATGTGCAGGCAAAATAAACGTACCAGGTTTGACAGTGATGACTTACGGATCTGAAACGTGGTCTCTCACAATACGTCTTATACAGAAGCTCAAAGTCGCTGAGCGGGCTATGGAGAGAGCTATACTCGGCGTTTCTCTTCGTGATAGAATCTCCGTAGACGAAACAAGGTCTTCGACATAGCCCAGCGGATAAGCACGCTGAAGTGGCAAAGGGCAGGCCACATAGCGCGAAGATCGGACGGCCGATGGGGCAAACGGATACTGGAGTGGAGACCACGTATTGGAAAGCGCAGCGTGGGACGGCCACCTGCCAGATGGACCGACGACCTTGCTAAAGCTGCAGGGAGTCGCTGGATGCAGGTGGCATTGGACCGGACACGTTGGAAATCGATTGGGGAGGCCTATATTCACTAGTGGACAACAACGGGCTGAAATGATGATGATGATGAAGTTTGACATATCGATAAACTTTTTCTTGACAAGCAGCACCACCTGGAACTGCATACTTAACATGGTCTTTCTGTAACTATGCCCTCAAGACCAACGGTTTTACGTGATCTCTGAAGGCAAACCTTCTAAATGGGTATTCAAAGGTCAAAACCTTTGAATACCCATTTAGGTGCAGACTGATTAACTTCTTAGTCCGATCGATTGTTATTTTAGCCGCCACGATTAAGGTCTTTCATTAATTCAGCAATATACTTTGTCCGTACCTGGGAGGAATATTAAAGGTGTGCGCGGACGAGCGACTTGTCAGTCTTACGTGTGCGGATACATTGTGTTATGTACGTGTTTTGCAGATGATTATTACTGAATTCAAATTACCTAACATAATATAAATCACGCCTGGAATCCCCGATTACTGAGAAATTCCTAGTGAAAAATCCCAACAGCGCTTTGCCGGCCTCGGATATCAAACTTTGGACCTCTAGCTCAGCAGTCACACTTGCGACCAATACACCATCGAGGCAGTAACATAACATCAAGGTTAATGTGGACCATTGGTCGTTGGTTTTGTCCAGCATGTCTTATCATCTTCTACGAGGTTTGTCCCGACGTCTTTTGGCTTTTTTTTTTTTTTTTTTTTTTTTTTTTTTTTTTTTATCGATGGGAAATCATCAAATGACCCCTCCCGCTCTGGGCTGAGCAGGAGGGAGTGTCAGACTTGTACTGACTAAAACCCATCCATGTTCCGTCCTTTGCCCTTTGTGTTCCAGGGCCGCGGTATCTCTTTCGAACAGTCCCGCAACCCTGGCAGGCGTCGGCCCTTACGGACCCCTTCCTGTTTGCTGACTCTCTTTGAGGCGCGCGTGGAACACGAACGCGCCGTCGACACGGCCTGTCGTCATAAGACGGACGGACGGCGAGCTAGCCCATAGCTCACCGTCCACAGGCCCGCGTCTACGGTGGCCGGGGGCCACCACGTGGCCCCCGACGCCCGGTGCGTCTCCCGCGGCGGCTGGGACGTGAGGTTCTCTCCCTCTCACGTCCCGCCACCTCCTTCGCTAGCATGACTGCTTCGCAGAAGGAGGTGACGGCGTCCCATTCCGTCTCGCTCCGGACCATGGATTGAACCAGGGCCGGACGCGAGAGGTCGCCGCCGCCGATCGCCGCTACGAGGACACGGCGTTGCTCCGCCCAAGCGGAGCAGACCTGCACAGTGTGCTCCACCGTGTCCTCCGGTCGATCCTCGCAGTGGTGACACCCGGGCGTTTCCTCCCGCCCGATTAGGTGCAGGAACCTCCCGAAACAACCATGTCCGGTGAGGACCTGCGTCAGGCGGAAGGTGAGGGCGCCGTGGCGCCTCTCCAGCCACTCCTCAAAGAGGGGACTTACCGCCATTATAGTGGCGTGCCCTGCACGGGGTTGCGACAGTCGCTCTCTCCATGTCGCCATGAGATCACGCCGGAAGTCTGTCCGCTGAGCGACAATTTGCCGCGGCAGCGGAGTTTCCCCCCGGCGTAGTGCCTCCACGCGCCACTCGTGCAGGCGCGCGAGGACTATCGCCTCCAGATCCCATGGCGGCAATCCGGCAAGGAGGCTCGCCGCCTCGCCGGAGATCGTGCGGTACCCCCGGATTAGCCTTACGGCTACCACCCTTTGGGGCGCGTTCAGATAGTGGGCGGCTCGCCGCCTCAAAGAACGCGCCCACACCGGGGCCCCGTAAAGGGCCATGGACCGCACGACCCCCGCGTAGAGCCTCCGGCAGGAGGCGTTTGGACCCCCCAGGTTGGGCAAGAGCCGCTTGAAGGCAGCCCCGGCCCGTTCCAGTTTGGGGGCCAAACGTCGGAAATGCTCCACGAAGTTCCACCGGCTGTCGAGGACGAGACCTAGGTACTTCAACGTCGGCTCGACGCCGATGGGAACCCCTCCCACCGTGAGCATGGATCCCGACGGTGGTGCATTCCGAGGCCCATGAAAGCACATGGCCTCGGACTTGTGCAGCGCCACCTCGAGACCCAATTGCCGGATCCTCTCCGCGACTATCGCAACCCCGCGAGTCATCAGCTCGGCCGCCGCCTCGTGCGACCTCCCTTGCGCCAGCACCAGCGTGTCGTCAGCGTAGCAAACTACGCTGACGCCGTCAGGGAGGTCGGCGCGCAGCACCCAGTCGTAACCGATGTTCCACAAGGGCGGCCCCAGAACCGATCCCTGTGGAACACCGCACGACATCTCTCGCCGGTTCCACTCTCCGCTGCAACCAGGGTAGATGACGTACCTGTCCGTCAGGTAGTCCCCGACCACACGACGAAGGTAGGTCGGCACCCGGTGATACCGGAGTGCCTCCCTAATGCAGCTCCAGGGCATGGAGTTGAAGGCGTTGGCGATGTCGAGAGACACCGCCAAGACCACCCCACCCCGGGACACCGCATCCCCCGTCGTGAGGGCTCTCACGCGCATGATGGCGTCCACCGTCGAGCGCCCCCTGCGGAAACCAAACTGGTGTTCCGCAAGATCCGGCCCAATCCCCGCCAGGTGCCCGGCGAGGCGGTTGGCAATTACTCTTTCGAAGAGTTTGCCCACCTCGTCGAGCAACACAATGGGCCGGAATGCGGACGGAGAGTCCGCAGGGCGCCCCGGCTTCCGGATGAGGACCAGCTTCCCCGTCTTCCAACGAAGCGGGAACTGGCCTCTCTCCAAGCATGCGCTTAGGAGCCCCTCCAGTCGGGGCCCGAGAGCCTGCAAGGCCAGGACCCAGGCTTTGCCAGGTAAGCCGTCGGGTCCTGGGGCGGCAGTTTTGGCCTTAAGCCTGCCTACCGCCACTCTCAGGTCTACCCCAGTCACCTCTGGAATGTCGTCATCGTCCTCAGTGTGGTCCGCTTCCGGCACCGCAAGTGGCGGAGCCATGGGCGGGGGAGGATGTTCCCCTCGCGAAGGGAACAGAGCGCTCACCACGTCCTCCACGAGCTCAGGCCGGAGACTCTGCGTCAGCGGAGGGGCCCTGGTGCGGAGTTTATCCCGCACCATCTTATAAGGGCGCCCCCACGGATCTCTGTCGAGAGTCTCCAGCATCTCCTCGCGGGCCACATCCTTGGCCCGCAGGACAGCCTCTTGGAGGGCGGTCTTCGCCGCTCTTCGCGTTGTCCTTTGCAGACAAAAGTATCTCGTCTGCAGAAGCCTGAAAGAATGCGGGAATATTACACCAACTCGGATATTTTCTTGAGTAGTACCCTCGAGCATGATGTTATTTCATGGGATTGCAGTTTTGCAATTTCATTTCAAGAGTCGGTGCTTGTCCGTATAGACTAAGTAATATCATTTTTCTCCTTTATCGTGTGGTTAGTACCTAAACTGGTATCAGAGTTAAGATGCGCCCCTTGGGGCTCTTTTTTTATGAGAATTCATCAAATGACCTCTCCTCCCTCTGGGCCAAGCGGAAGGGAGTGTCAGACTTCTACTGACTAAAACCCATCCATGTTCCTTATTTTGCCATTTGTGTTCCAGGGCCGCGGTATCTCTTTCGAACAGTCCCGCAGCCCTTGCAGGCATCGGTTCTTTTGGACCCCTTTCCGTTTGCTGACATCTCTTTGAGGCGCGCGTGGAACGAAACGAACGAACGCGCCGTCGACACGGCCTTTCGTCATAAGACGGACGGACGGCGATGCTGGTTACCAATGTTTACTAGCATAATCAGCCTTTAATGTTCCCACTGCTGGGACACTCGGCCTCCTCTATATGAGAGGGAATGGGCTATAATCCACCGCGGGCCCAGTGCGGGTTGGTAGATGTGACATGTCTTCGAGTTTTTGGTTCTAGGACATGCCGGTATCCTCACGATGTTTTCCTTCACCGTTTTTGAGAGCAGTGGTGATGAAATAAATTACACAAAGTAATGCGCCTGCCTGGGTTCGAACCCACGACTTACTGTCCGTAAGTCGGGGCCGCCACCACGGGGCCACCGCTGCTCAAGTCGGGGCCGCCACCACTGGGCCACCGCTGCTCTCTATGTTTACTAATAAAGAGGTAAAATTTGTTTGTAAGTTTTTATGGTAATTTTAAGAAAAAATTATCCAATGTTAAAAAAAAAACACTAATAGAAAAATACACTATTCATGGGTGCTATAGTCTATAAATTATATTTATATCATGCATACTAGCTGAGCTATCACAATTGGCATGGCATTAGGATTGGCATTTGACTGGAAAACTCGCCGCAGCATTTTTGAAAACGTTTACAAACATTCGCAGTGCGTTAAATTTTTCTACGGCAGAAGTGAACCGTTACTTACTGAACTGAACCGTTTTTGCAGAAGTTGCTGCCGATCTACGTTGTTCTTTATTCACTTGGTAAATGAAACTATAATAACTATTTTAGTTCAGCAAGAAGTAGAACATTCGGTTTCGAAATAGAATGTTACACTTTATCGTAATCGGCTTGACATCCATGTAATATACCACTGAGACACCACCACCACACCACCGCCACCACCACTGTGACTTTATTCACCTCATTTCGGCGACTTGACTCGACACCTTACCCGAACTATGTGGGGATACGTGATCGGCTCGAACTTATTCCGCGTCGA